>OZ023262.1:212286413-213609997 GCA_964006375.1 Tillus elongatus
CTTACTGGAATAGCTGTCGGTGGTAGCGCATCTCGAATAAAATATGTAATGTCATAAATTGTCATTGCCTTTCCATGGTTGTTTTGTAGCCAACTGTCTTGGGCAGATGATAATATGGTGATAAAAGTTTTCTACTGGCAATAGATCCTGGAGGACCATATCTAATGAAATGGACCTGGATTTTTCTCTGGGAGAACAGAAACATAGGGGACGTAACATTCCCTATGACATATACGGCAACAGGTGAGGTAACGGGAACCCCTCTTTTATTTGATGTAATGCCACCAACCGCCACTGAGCGTATAGATTCCTTATTATCACAACTCTGTTAACTGCTCCTCCCATCTCTTGTTTCTAAGTAGACCCTATTTCTGTTTTTACTTACACTCTCGCGCTTAAATTTATAATGTAAGTCTTCAGACCAGGGCGACGTATATGGGGGCACGTTGTAACATGCTACATTTTGCCCCAGCAAACTTGTTACAATTTACCCGAAGTTGATTTTTTTGGTTGCCTCAGCAAATAAAAAAGTAAACATCAAATTACTGAGAACCTTCGATATTATTATTGTACGCGATATAATGATTATTTTGTAAGGAAAAAATCTCAACTTCAATTGGTTTCCAATAGTCGGTATTTGAAATTAAAGTACGAGGTTGAAATTTACTCACATGTTTGGTACATAAACAACAGCGAAAATATCAATATTTAACACCAACGTCAATCGTTTGGCTGTCTGCGTACTACTGACCTTGACAGGATTCTCTGGACATTCGCTTGTGATGCGGGGTTGCCATATTTCATTTTCTGGAAATATTTGGTAATATTACAACTTACCCCGTGTTACAATCTGTCCCGGCCTCTTCCACGCTTCTTAAATCAGAGGTACGTGAAGTCCATGTGGCAGGTGACGTATTAAGTTTTCATGACACTGACAACTGCACTGTGATCAAATTGTTTATTCATGGTACGATAGCATCTGATTGCATTGTCACAGCCTAGTAAAGTATCCTGTAACATTTTTGTACCAAGCCAATCGCCGCTACCCTCTTTAACACGTTCAGATTACGCACAGATCGAATATTTAATGTATTATAAGCAAGCATTGATACACAGGTAGATAGATAAGCCGACAACCGTCCAAACTCTAGTTATTTTTCTTGCCTAGACAAAGATGGACAATGCTAAGTGATTTGACATTTGAGCGTATGAACAACAAGGGATATTTTTATCTGTGAAGTTTACGTCAACTGAATAACCAGATGACAATTGGCTCTTTCTGTATTACCAACCTATTTGCCTCACTGCATCACTTCCATTTTCCTCGTACGTAGGCGACGCTCAAGATCTATAAAATAGATCTTGGGCGACGCTTACATACATTATGTTGTACATTGCAAGGATTGACCGTCGATATATAGGTTTAATTATATATCCGTGCCGTCGGCTTACCTGTCTAATTATATATCCCCGCCATGTACTACAATGAAAAGTTGTAACCTAACCTATAAAGTTTACGTTATAAACTAAAGCTAAATTTGGTTGTACCAAGCATCTTCTTAAAACTGTTTATATACCCAGTTACTTTACCAATAATAGATCACATGCATACTACAAAGTTTTTGCTAAAAATTTAAAAGGATTAAGTCTGATTTTATTTCATATGAGTGCAGTTTTAAAATGACCTAAAGTTAAAACGATTTAAAATGTCCGCAAGTTTATATTTTTAAAACAATATACTTTTATTAATACCAGTGTAATCGATTGTAAAGTTGTTATTGCCAAATCAATTAGGTTGAAACAAAACCTGATTTTTTCAAGCTTGATGCACAACCAATGGTAAAGCTGTCAGGCATATTTTTATCTCTAGTTATTTACCTATTTATTGTTTATTCAATTTTACAACATGTCTAGCAAGAAAGCTCAGTTTGTGCTTGTATGAGATGTAATTTTGAATTGCTTCGAGTGTATGTATGTTATATTCTATGTAATTACAAATTATACCTCTTTGTATTTATTTAATAGCTAACACTAAGTAATATTAGTGGCAATGACTTCTACTAAATGCAAATGTAGAGGCTTAGCATCTGGTTTTCTTATTCATTCTTTTTATCTACCATGTCGCAGCAGCTTAATTAGCTTTGGTAATAACCATCTCTTGCTTTTTAGTAACTTCTCAGCCCTTTGACAAGTTACTAAGCAGTAGCAGGTATAGACAAGGATAGCACATTGCCATGCAGATATTATGATACAGTAATAAAGCCAGAATAAAAGCTTAAGCCTTAACTCAATATTGAGCAGTTTCATATGGAAAAAGTAGCCAATTAGTGCATTTAATTGTATTCTCAAAAATTTTATATTATGGTCTGGCATCTAAAAATATTGAGCTTTACTATATTCTTTTAAATAATTAAGCATAAAATAAATTGAGGTATTGGAATGACATTTTAGAGAGTAAAAAAATGAGATAATGTAAACTTTTGGTAATTCGACTTAAATTTAATTTAAAATGTGTAAAGTGTCAATGAGTAATAACAATAATTGGAAGCTTGATAATTTTTGAATTTGCTGAAATAGTAAATGTGATTTTTAAAATATAAAGAATTTTTATTTTAGAAATGCTTTGTTTATAATACTTTAAGCAAAATTAAATTTTCTTAAATACATTGTGATTGTTATTTTAGCATTTTTGTGACCTAGTTGATTATTGAGAACATACATATACCGTGTTGTAAATTTATATAGGCAAAATATAAATAACACGTTATGTAGCTATGTAGTAAATATATCATTATAGAAATAGCTTCACATAATATGAAGTTATAACACTGAAATGTTGACTAATTTTAAAAATATATCTAAATATACGTATAATAAAAACATATCTATTTCATATTATACCTACACGTATGTACTTGTATTTAAGGTACGAAAATAAAAGAACAAATGTAAGAATTTTTGTATTTATTTTTAACCAGTGGTTATGAAAAAATTATCCAGCCGTGGCTTATTCTGTAAATGCGTTGAATTTTCGTCGAAAGAAATTAACTAATGCGGAGATCCAGACTTTAAATTTGAAGAAAAATTAGTACGAACTAGGCCTACTCCCACTGAGAAAGGTAATATTGCAGTAACATTGCAGAATCTTTTCCAAAGCAAGTGTAAGGTTGATAGATTACTTGCAGAAAGCCTCCTGCAAGTTCGTTGCAAATGGCAAATCTTCCCCTCAGTGACTTTACATATGTAAGTGTTTCTTTTGTAACGTTATTGCAAGTTTACTGTAGTGAGTTGTTACAAACTTTCTTTATACTTACAAATGTTACCTTACAGCAAGCTTCAATTTCAAAAGGACCTAGCAAAGTTGTGAAATTTAAACTTACATTTGCAACTTATCTGCAATTGTATATATTATATATACAGTGCAAGTTTGCAACTTGGAATAATTCCAATTAATCTACTTTAGCTTTTTTTCAAAAATGCTCGGAGTCAGATAATATTCTAAGTTACAATCTTTTTAAAAATGTATTACACAATTTGTGTCACATGTCATTGATAATTTTAGTAAATGACAACCTTAGATTTTTGTTGACTGTTTTTAAAGTACACATCAAGCGATACAAAACCACCAAATTTCAAATTTTTATTATCAATCTTGAGTTGAAAGCACAAAAAAATTGTGTAGTTAATCAATGAATCAAAATTTTAAATCTGCTGGTTTTCTACAACTTCACATGTAAGAACTTTAAAAATAGTCAACAAAAACCTAGGGTTGATTTAAAGAAATTATTGATGAAGTCATTTTTCAAATATGGTACATACTGTATAGATTTTTTGAAAGACTGTAACTTGAAATACAAATCAATGTGTTCAAGAATTTTTGAAAAAAAGAAACTGTATTTGATTAAGTGAATTTATTTCAAGTTACAAACCAATATTGAATATATGTATAGGTGTATTTATACATAATATATATTTCTTGTAAAACTGTAAAAAATGACTTAAGACAATGTTAATTAGAATAAAATCTTTATTACATAAAAAAATTAAAGACTTACAACATATTATTCATTTCTGCTGATAGATATATAGATTTTATTGACCATCAAATGTACATGGTAAGTCACTGCCTTTATAAGTACTGACTATATTCACTAGATAGAGATAGTTAGGACATATAGCGAGAGTGCCCATGTTTAGGCTAAAATGCAGTTTTAGGCAAAACTCGACGATAATATAGATAACTTGAACTTGTGATATCGTTATTAATTGACCGATTTCAAACATTCTTTTTTCTAAATGAATACCAATTAATTGTTTTTGTTATTGTTTTACTAAATAACTCTTAGTCGTCTAGGAAAACGTGTGAAACACCAATAACAAAAACGAAGTCTTCTACAGCATTATTTATTTTGAGCGGCAAGAATTTTTTTAGCTTCTGAAGTATATGGTAACATATGTGGCATAAAATCAAGTCAACATATCAAATACTATCGTGAAAAAAGAAATATCTAAAATGGTGCATTCATTTTGATTTTATATAAAGCTTCATTAAGCAAACGTAAGAATATGCAATGGATAAATCAAGCGCAGGGAAACAAATACAACTTTAATGAGAAAATAGCCTAAATATGGTGACAGTCTCTCAAAGTGTTCACGATGTCTTAACTATCCCTATCGAGTAAGTATAGTACTGTCAATGTCTGTGTACCTTCAGAATCATTGAGTTAATATAAAGCATAATTATGACTACAATGAATTACGTATATATAAAAAAGTCTGTGGCTAGTGGAACTTGCATTCCAAAGCTTTTCCCTAACACACACACACACACACACACACACACACACACACACACACACACACACACACACATACTACAAAGAACGATAACAAATAGTATGTAACACTATACACATTAGTTTAGAGCACCAATAAATTCCTTCACCTTGGTTTTTTGTTTTATAACATCCACTAGTGCCTACTCTAATCTTGCTAGTGGGAGCAACTTAATAACATTAGTTAGAAAATTGAGGAATTTGATTCCCAAGTAATTAAACATCTGCTTTCTTTTCTCCTTTTTGTGCAACCGTATTTTTAATTCATGCCTGCAGCTGGTATTGATGTTGCGAGCTTCACCATTCACTGAATATTTTGAATATATATACTGAAGAAGAATATAGCTGGAGGAGTATCCCATTGGCCTCGAACACATCTAAGCATCTTTTTCTTGGACCTACGCACACAATGTCCTTATTGCTCTTTTTTGCATGATAAACACATGTTCCGCTGCTGACGAGTTAACCCATATGAATGTTCCATATGATGGGTACTGTACTGTTCTTATGATGTCGATTGCTCTGGATAAGCCTCATGCTTCCATAGGTCAATCATATTTAACGTTTTAAAATGGATTGGTTTGACCAGGTAAGACATCTCCAGGCTGCTTCTAAGGACATAACAAAATTCGTATTTAGTAATTAGGTTTTCTTTTTCGTTGAGTAGATTTTATAAAAAGAAACAAAAATATAAATAGGAACAGCCATTTGAGAATAATTCACCAATAGCGACATACCAAAATTTAATTATGTTAGAGAAAAGTGACTAATTTTATTGAATTCACACATGTATTTAGTATATAGCTGTTTTAGGGATTCTTACCTTACATGTTTGTCGATATACTCCATGTTTTATTATCCACACTCCAGACAACAAATTACTTAATTACACCAAAAATCTAACAATTCGGGCTACAATAAGATTGTTCAATCTTTAAAACTTCCAGAAAAATAAATAGACATAGATCAAATAACAGCATATCATAAATATAAACAACAATCCGCCATTATTCATTATTACCGGACGCTTTGTCATGAGTCAGTTCGCTGTTGGAGTTGGTGTTGCTATGTTGCAATTGGACGACGATGACATACGATCTAACATATACGAACACGAAAACGGAGGAAATTCAAATAAATGTTTACAAAATAAAACAAACTTTCAGAAACATTACAATTGTAACTTTACGTGAGCTTACAAATGGAGAAAAGCAACAAGCCTGCAAAGGAGATATTACATTTGAAAGTTATGTTAAAGTTTCATTTGTAAGTTTGCATTGGTTTTTTGGCTGCAAACATTTAGAAATGTTGCAAACTTAACTTGCCTAATGGTAAATTATCTAACGTTGCGGTAAGCATTTGTAAGTTACCATGCTTAGAATCCATGTCCAGGGTAAGTTTCAATTTATATATATATATATATATATATATATATATATATATATATATATATATATATATATATATTGGATTAATATTTAAGAATATTAAGCCTGAAATTAAACCTAACTTAAAACTTAAGAACTAGGCACTAACACTAAATCTTTGTAAATAAATGCGACACAGCACTAACGCAGCCACAAAATGACAATCGGTTGAGAGATTTGCAACATCTTGAATCTCGTAAAGCTTTGTACAACTAAATAACAAGCATTGCGAAAAGGTAGGTAGTATCTTGTGTAATACTAACTCCAGTGGAGAGACGTGTTCCACAGAACAAATTTGAGTGAAAGCATTGCCAATAGTTTCTTGAACTATCTGAAAGTAGAAATACATTTAAGGCAACGCTAGCTACAGGAAATTTAAAATACAGTGTATAAATAAACAGCCAAATGATGTTATTTATATATTTTTTTTAATTTAATATTATTGGCTGCGGCATCTCAGGCCATTAGCACATTTTTCCCATCATTCTATATTTTTTTAAATTTTCCAGACAGAGTCAAATTGGCTCGCCCGGGAATCGAACCCGGAACCTCTCGCTTAGCAGGCTGGCACCTATACACCTGCGCCACGAGGGCGTCTATGTTATTTATATTGGGAACAGGTATAATGAGTAAAACAAATACATATACACCCAAAATATACATACATTCGTCTGAATTACACAAGCCAACACTTAAAAGTAAGATAAAAGAGACATGCACAATAAGACAAAGGTTGCAGTGCTATCGGGGCGGCAAAGCCTGAGAGGAGGGCAGTATAATTATAATTACACAAAAAAGCGTGAATGGCCAAAATACGACTTATTTGCGATACCGTCGTTTTTTCGCGCTAGAGAAAAATGGATCCCATTCCTCTCGCGGGCCTCGGAACTAGCAAGTGTAACAAGGGCTGGTTTTTGGCTTTTATACTAGCCGGTTTCACTATTGCAAAAATTAGGCACTGTTCGTTCTCTAGCCGTCAGAATTCTTCTTCTTGGTGTTTTCAGACAAACTTCAGTGGTGTTCTGGTCCCATTCTGTGTTATTGCAAAAACAAACTTAAAAATTATACTGCCGTATACGAGGACCGAATCTCCCGCCTAGCCAAAGTGCCTTCTATAGACAAGGCATTTTCCACCACAAAAAAAATATAATTAAAGCGAATGAGAAGCGATAACATACGGCAAATGAGAAAAAAATTAAAAATAGATAAATTATTAGCCCGATTAGCAGGACTCCAAAACAACATGTCAAACAAAAAAACAAACAAAAAACTAAATTAACATACAGAAAAAAAGCTATGGCAACGGGCTTCACCGAAGGGCGGCGCACGATGCGGTTCACGGTTTTTACAGTAGCTACTCTTACCACACCATCAGCACCAGGAGTTAGAGATAATAGACGACCTAGTAGTTATTTAGAAGGCGCAACATTATCAACTTTCACGATTACCAGAGCCCCAACAGTCGGAAGAGTACCAGCGTCAAGCCACTTGCCTCGCTGTTATAGCGTATGAAGATACTCCTTATGCCAGCGAATCCAAAAATCCTGGTGCATTCGTTGAAGAAGTGCCATCTTGAAGGGCGAGTCAAGGGGATAGACGATAAATCGGGAGTTGGAAGCGTACAAACTGGCTCCATATGAAGCGAGTGTCCAGGAGTTAAAGCGGGATAGTCATCGATGTCCGAACTCATGGGATTTAAGGGTAGGGGTTCAAGATAGATTCTATAAGCGTAAGGACAGTATAGATTCTTCGTATGATAGGATTTATTGGTCAACAACACGAGATAGGTGAGATTTTACACTCTTGATACCCGATTCCCAAAGGCCACCGAAATGTGTGTGGGACGGGGGTAAATGTCACAAGATTCCTTCACTAGCGGCTGCATCAGAAAAAAATGCAATATTTTTGTTTATATGTAAGATACGAGCAAAAATTGTACACGCTAATTATAGGGTGTTTTGTGCTGCATCTTGTAAAATTATTTTGATAATTACAGGGTGGCCCATAAGTCGTTGATGATAGACATATTATTTTTTAATAGAACATCCCTTATGTTATTGAATTTTTGCATTTTCCATTGAATGCAGGTTTGTAAGGAAAAAAAATTATAACGTTAATTTTTTGAATTATTTCAATTGTTTTGCAACTTTTCACGTTTTGGGCACATATCACAAACAGCACAAATTGTGAAACGGCATTTTTACCAATAGATAGCTAAGCCCCATGTAAATGACCCATTCAGAGAGCTTTTTGTTTGTATTACTCGTCGAAAAAATCGAGATGCCATATACAGGCGCTCTCAAATAGTGGCTGAATTGGAAAAGTTTCCACAGAAATGTTTTTAGTGTTTCCGTAGAAATTATTTTTTGTAACGTTTTTGTAAAATGTTGGTAATTAATAATACACGTTTAGTAAGTTATTGTAAAAAAAAGTTGTCGAATGTTTGTGAAAAATGCAATATAGTGTAATATTACTGAAGGCAATTTCGGCAAAAAAATGGTGAATTTTTGATTAAAAAAATTGAAAAAAAAATCAACCTGGGTTATAAAGCTGTTCGTCAATAATTATACAGGTGTGTAAATAACTTTAAGATGTTCGTTGGCCAGGAAAATCGCACCAGTTTTTTGGAATTTTAAGTTTATTTTAGGAAAATATTTGTACAACAAAGCTATTCTAATGAAATGTGGTACATTGTCACTGCTATATAGGTTATACTGCCAACCAAATGTTCTTTTAAAAACAAGACTGAAATTAAAAATATATTTACGAAAATTCGCCACCATAACGCACTTGAGGAGAAAATACAAAGCCAAGACACAGGCAGGAGAAGTTGAATGTTTGACGTTTGATTTTATGCAAAACCTGGTACTACATATTTGGCATCCAAAATGTAAGAACCAATGAAGACGCCTATATACCTACCCTGCAAGTATGGTAAAAAAGGCTTCAATGATGTAACATTAATGATCCTCCAGTATATAAACAACCATTAGTTCAAAACAAGGACCCTAGTTCTCATAAGTAAGGGCTGCCTGGGGCAGAATAAAAACTCATGCTCTGCTTTTTATACTTTTTAGTCCACGTACTTGAGGTGTTCTATATCAGCAGGGAGCATTCATATTGCGTTGCACAGAAAGAGTAGGAGCGCCTAATGGTTGAGGTAACTTAATCCAAATCGTCAGATAAAAACCGTCTCCTTTTGAGCTGGTAAGGATGGACCAGCAACATTTTTTTGACACTAAATATCTACAGAAAAATAATTTAAGCAACAAAGCCCCCTATGCATATAAAGAAGGTACGACAAATAATAATCAAGAAGAATGAAGCCACAGCAAGTTTGAATAGCTGCTACAGTGGCTTCTGGAGAAGTTGTATAATTCGCAATAAAGTTTGATTTCCTGAAGCTATAACCTCAAAACATTGCTGAAGTACCTGGAGAAGCCAGAAAATAAAGTTTGTTATGAGCAGCTATTCGAGAAAAATGAGGACACCAAAGGAGGATATAGTAATGTCGATGAAATCGACGAAGATGACAACAGCAGAGAATGTCAGGACGTAGGAGCTACAAAATATTTTTTACACATTTCGGATAATGATCGCTTTGGCACTTTGAAAAAATAAAGTTTTTATTTGTATATTGCTTACTTATTTACAAAAAGAGCTCATTTATTAAGAAATTCCACAAAAACAGCACTTGCCCAACTCATTTTTGTTTTTGTCATTAAAAATTTTTTTAAAGCAATTTCAGATTCAAAGTTACTTAGAGGGGGTTCAATAAAATGTCCAAAATACACTATAATTGTAGCTTAATTATCTATCTCAATTGAAGCCTTAGACTAAAAATATAGTATATAGTAGAAAGACCAAAGGAAGGCAATAAAGAAATATTTAAAGAAATATCGTTTTTATAAAGAAAATACATCGTTTTTGCCAAACCATGATTTTACAATTTTTCTCACGGAATTGGTTCAAAATCACTCGTTGCCTAGAATGGGAATCCAAGAATGCGTTTCTTAAATTTCGGGTCCTTTGGATTCCAAATAACAGCGAAATCAAACTGAAATTTTAAATACGACGTTCGTCAATTATTTAGTCAATATGTCTGGTGAAATAAAGGAGTGTCGCCACTCTCCATAGATTAGCTATTTTATAGAAGACGGCGTACTAAAAATTTAATTCTGCGAAAGCAATGACAAAACGTATTTCATTTTCATTCATAATTAAGTCTCATATAAGAATATGAGATCAAAAGAAATAAATAAATATTGTAAACAAAATCGACTCACGTTTCTATGGAAATGATTTCAAAGCAGTTTTTTTTATATTTAAACTTAAAAATAAGAAACACTTATGCTTCAATTAAATATGTGCATTATCACAACTAGGCCATTAAAATTATTATTTTGTTTTGCTATATAAATAATGAACAGAAACTATATGCCATTATTGAAATTTTAATATAATCTAAGATGGAAATAGTATACAGTCGAATACTTTTCAGCGACAGACATATCTCATTCAATTCTGAAATTCGTTATTTAACTACTTACATTTACTTTCCCGATATCTAGGCTCTTATAGAAAATTTCCTAACGCAGCAAGTTACCGTCTGTTTAAGTTCCCGTAAACAAACAGCTTATGATATAGTATAGCTGATTCGGTGGTAGCATCTCCGCCTGTCAAAAACAGAAGCATGACAGTAAACGTAGAAAATGTCATATCAGGAACCAAGAACATAAATGCCGGCGTACACAAGCCTCAATCCTCGGACCCAAACTTTTCAGCCCCTACATAAACGACATTCCACAATTTCCTAAAACAAACTTGGCACTCTTTGCTGACGACCCAGCAATTTACAGCCACTCATTCTGGGCACCGGTGGCTAACACCCAAAACCAAATTCACGTAAATATGTTAGAAAAATATTATAACACCTGGAGAACAACCTTAAACGCAGACAAAACTGAAACGATGATTTTTCAAGAAAATTCACAAACAACAAAATATTTAAGAAATTAAAGGTGGAAAATGCCGAAATAGACCCTAATAGAGATAACGTAAAATACTTAGGTATAACCCTCAACCGAATGCTTAATTTTCACAGCGAGATTAACCAACTGATCAAAAAAGGACACGCTGTCCTAAAAACAGTCTATCCCCTACTAAAAAGTACATGAGCACTACAAACAAACTACTAATTTACAAGATGATTATTAGAGCCATCATCACATATGGGGCCGCTGTTTGGTGCAGTATTTCAAATACCAGATACAGAAAACTTAGCGTTTTTGAGAACAAGTGTTTAAGACTAATCACCGGGGGCAACAGATACTCAAAAATCTCTGACATGATAAGAAGAACGCACATCACACCAATCAAGGAATATGTATTTTCTTTATCAGAAAACTTCTACGAGAGGCAAACAAAAAACTCGGGACGCAGCAAGTGCTTTATGGTAGTGAATTTTCTTAAATATGTTTTTATTGCAAATATGTCTGTTTTCTTTTTATTTAAGTAAGCAGGCATCAATTTTGGTTACCGGTATAACCTATATAGGAAAATCAATGTGCCATGTTTCATAAAAATAACTTTATTGTGTGAAAATGTACAAAAATTCCCTAAAGTAAACTTAAAGTGTTCCCACAAAAACTCGTTTCTTGGTCAACCTTATAGGTTAATAGCAAATTGGGCTATTCAAATGTGAAGCATCTGATCAAAATTCGCTACCATAACGGAATTGATGCATTCAGAATTTCTGTTCTTACAAACATGCATTATATTTCGATGGAAAATGCAAAAATGCAATAACATAAGGCGTGTTTGATTAAAAAAATAAGAAAATTTGTATCACCAACGACTTATGGGCCACCCTATGATTGTAGAAATATTTTTTAAGATGTAGCTCAAGACACCCTATAATTAATATATAAAAAAATTCATATCTTGTATAATAACGGATATATTGAGCTTTATTGATTTTTTACGCAAATTCGACAAAAATTATATACCATTAAACGATAAACTCTATAGCTAAGACTACTGCCAAGCATCAGAGAAAGGGTCTATTTTAAATGAATTTTCTGGAAATATTTTAGTAAAATGAAGGACAATGACGGTTGAAAATAAGATTTCAGGGTTTGTAAAACATTCTTCTTGAGACATTTTCTTTCCATACCCCGTACTAGATTCAAGTTCTTTGCCTAAATGTTCCAAATTTTTGACCTTTTTAATCGCAACTTTGACATTTTGAGGAAAATCCCAATAATTTTTTATTTAAATGCCTATAACTTTTTTGTCTTTTGATCTACAGAGCTAAATTTTGGTAGATAGCTTACGTATAATGATATAAACGTACCAAATTTGGTTGCCCTTACTTTGTTAATTTTAGAGATATGCATACAATTTTTTTCGAAAGAAAACTCAAAATTTTCCGGGAAAACCAGGGCCGATTTTCCTGACTAACGAACTTCTCCAAGCCATTTGTAAAAGGAAGGTATTCACAAAATTTAATCAAAATCGGCCCATAATTTTTTGAGTTATCAGTGTGATACACACACATATATATATATATATATATATATATATATATATATATATATATATATATATATATATATATATATATATATGCTCTTTATTATATTTAAAATATGTAAACACCATGGATAAATCTTAAGATAGGAGCCATGGTTATACTAAGGAAATTGTAAAATAATATTGTTACATGTCTAGTTTTCTCTGTTTATAGACTAAAACTTTCTACCTAACATATTGTAATATTTTTAACCTATGAATTATGAATAAATATTTTGAAATTGAATTAATTCCGCCTGTCACACGACAGGTCCGCGTTCGATTCCGGCCCTACCCGTTTAACATTTTGTTTTGTTTAACTAACTTTATTATGTGATAAAAATGTCCAGATTTCATAAATTTGGACAAAGATCCAACATTTTGTTTGTTTTTCACTAACTTTAGGTATAATGTGGTAGGAAGAACAAAATATACAGGCTTCATACGTTTGGACCAAAATCTAATTTTTCTTAAAAATATCTAGACAACTGCAACAGCTTTGAGTTTAAAATCATAATATTCAGCAGATTTTTTAAAAATTAAAGACCCAAGTTGATATTATATAATATTGTTTTACGAACTATATACCTACAGTAGTAGCTACTTTAAATTTTGGCGTGTCTGATCTGTGTGTAAATTCTAACAGCAAAAAGTTCTGGTGCAGTAAGTGTCTGTTAAAACATATTTATATTAAATTAAACTATAAGTCAGCCAGTAAACACTCTAATGTATTACCTATATAATTTGTTTAATAGACGCCCTAATAATAACTAAAATTTACAAGCATTAAAATACACATTTAATTACGGGATACTAAACATTATGTAGTGGCTCAGAGTTATAAACATTAAGAAATCAGACGCCTTAGTACAGTTAGCTTACACGCTGGCTACGTCCTTTACCTACAGAAACGAAAACCAACAGTGAAGCCAGAGAAGTAGTCTCCAAGTTTGTATGTAATATGGACCAGTTTCACCAAGTAAGGGCAACAACAATCAATGAATTGAAGAGGTCTTCTATCGAAGAGCTTGCCCATTTGTATAGAAAATTGAAAATCAAGCAGATGAACGCTTCCCAGAATGCATGGTTTAACCAAGAGTGTATAAGAAAGAAGTTCATCCCGAAGTACGTAATCATGACAACTACTGCCACATCAAATCAATCAAAAATTGCTATTAGAAAAGCCAGTTTCATCTGGCCGAAAGAAAAGTCCAAGAAATGGTTTTCAATTCGTGATAGTTTGCTGCTTTATATCAAGGTAATACATTTAGAACTTACTTATAAATTACATCCAGTAGAATTTGATATATTAGATGACCAAATACATATTTTAGTTAGTGAATTGAAATTTAAAAAACGCTTTACACAGACAAACAAAATTAGAAACCTGGATAGCACACAACATATACATAATCGAGAGAAACCTCCCCCACAAACACATAAGTTCTACAAAAGATTTGAAAACCTAAGCGATACAATTTTTACAACTGAAGAAATTTCTTTTCTTAATAAAGGATATAAATACTGCCCAAATTTTAAATTTACAAACAAAATTAAAGAGATATTGACTTCTGAATCCGAAATTGCTTCCAGATCTATAAGGCAATATAAAAGATTAAAAATATGTGAATTTTTATGAAATTTAACTTCAAAATATGACAAACGCCAAATTAACGAAACTCAAATTCTAAAATCTGTTCAACATAAAATATTAGACAATGATCTAGTTTTTACTAAAGCTGATAAAGAAAATACAACTGTAGCTATAAGTAGGGACGCATATAACACTAAAATTAATGATTTTATTACTGCAGAAAATTTAATAGAAATTAGGAGAGACCCAACAAACGCATTTCAGGCAAAACTAAAAAAAAATGAACTTAAAAATGTGTCTCTGTTTAGTCAACAAGAAAATAAATATCTTTTATATAAAAGCCCGCA
The DNA here is from genome assembly GCA_964006375.1 of Tillus elongatus. Classification (NCBI taxonomy): domain Eukaryota; kingdom Metazoa; phylum Arthropoda; class Insecta; order Coleoptera; family Cleridae; genus Tillus; species Tillus elongatus. The sequence continues at coordinate 212,301,190 of OZ023262.1, forward strand.
AGCACCAAAAATGTATGGCTACCTGAAAATTCATAAGCCAAATATACCGGTGAGGCCAGTAGCTATGTTAATACACCTAATCATAAGATAGCGAGCAAACTGGTTTCACTTATTAGATAATACAATTACTTTCCAAAATATTCAGTTTAGAATTCTTATGGACTTACACAAAAATTAAATAACTAAATTATTCCCACAAATAGTAAATTAGTCTCATTTGATGTTTGTAGCATGTATTCTAAGATACCCCCTAGGGAATGTTTACCTCTATTAGAAAACGTTTTAATAGAAAAGAACGTAAATGTCATAAAAAGACAAGAAATAATGAATCTTTTTAACGAATGTATAAAACAAGACTATTTTAAATTTAATAATAAAATTTATATCCAAAATGAAGGTCTACCTATGGGTAGTCCATTGTCACCTTTATTAGCCAACATATTTATGAATAACTTAGAAAACCAAATTTTAACATCAGAACTTTCGCATAATATTGTCTTTTGATACAGATACGTAGATGATATTTTAGCATGTTTTCAAGGTGGTCATAGCAAATTAAATGAATTTTTGAACTTTATTAATAACTTTCACACAAATATTAAGTTTACTTTAGAAGAAGAAACTAACAGTTGTATAAATTTTTTAGACTTAACAATTAGAAAGTTAGAAAATAATTCATTTGACTTTTCAATATATAGGAAACCAACTTACACTGACACAACCATACCATACGATTCATGTCACCCTTTTTTACAAAAGCTGTCAGCCTACCATTCTATGATACATCGTGCGTTTTCAATACCTATGTCACAAAACAATTTTGAAAAAGAAATTTCAATAATTAAGCAAACAGCATTTAATAATGGCTACTCTGTTAAAATAATAGATAAAATGATCGAGAGAAAAGAATACAAATTAGCGATTAATTTAATTTATCCAAATATTAGAGACAAAGAAGACAACAGATACGTTTCGATAACTTATTTTGGAACCATTTCAGAAAACATTTCAAAAATTTTAAATACCTGTACAAATACAAAGCTGGCTTTTAAATCTTACAAAACGACGCGTGATTTACTATTTAACGATAAAGAAAAATCTTGTTTCCTGACAAAAGCTGGAGTTTATAAATTATCTTGTACACATTGTAACGCAATCTATATAGGTCAAACTTCTAGAAATTTTAACACCCGATACAAAGAAGATATTTCTGAATTTAGAAAGAACCACGCTGACAAATCTACATTTGCAAAACATATTATTGATACAGAACATAGACCTACAGTAAATAACCGCATACAACCACTACATTTGTATAATGACAAACGTAAACTAGACTTTTTTTAAGCTTTAGAAGTCAAAAAGCACACACACGACAAAAGCTACCTTGTTTTAAACGAGCAAACTGATTTAATGAATTCCCCTTTCTTGGATATTCTTCTTTTTAATTAAATAAGTCAAAGAAAAATGAGTTTAACTATTCTTTCAAAAAAGTTGTAATAAGATAATGAGATGATGTTTGTCAATAATTTCGTTATATAGAGACTGCTTTTATACTGTTATTGTTTAGTTATTTTATTGTTATAACTGTTATCATAGTTATTATAGACTAGTTCTATTTTTATGTTAAATATTGACATACATCACGTAGACATTTTGAAAGCCTCATCTGCCATCTGTGTTTCATTTTATTTTCAATTTGATAAAAAATTTTTGATCAAAACATAGCAACAGATGTTTATTTGTAGTTGTCATGATTTCCTACTAATTCAATTTTAATCTGTCTGAGAATACTGTCAAGCAGCGAAACTAGTCACAGAAACGTTGAAGAACATCCTAGAACTTCCAGAATTCATAAGGGCCACTTGCTCCAGTTAGCTTAAGCGCTGGCTACGTCCTTCACCTACAAAAACGAAAACCAACAGTGAAGCCAGATAAGTAGTCTCCAAGTCTGTATGTAGTATGGACCAGTTTCACCAAGTAAGGGCAACAACAATCAATAAATTATAAACATTAAATTTCTGCTATCACTTTTCGAACTTTGTTACCACATGCGTCATCTTATTTGATTGGTTCCTCCTACGGTCAGACTAGAAGCGAGGGCTCGTCAAACTTCTCGTTCGCGCTGTAGAACTAAAATAATTTATTTATGCAGTGATAACATTATGTGGATCTTTGCAAGCCGGTATAAGGAATATGGGTTACTAAGTTACGGCTCGCGTTGCTTAGTAATTTATGCGTCACCTAGCAGCCTACAAAACACAAAATGTAAATTGCTCTCTTATTCATTAAACCTTTGTTACTTGGCGAATTGAGTTAATACCTATTGAATGAACACGTTATCTTCCAAGGTTCTGAGCCATGCTAGTAATTTAAAAATATTCAAGTAATGATACAGTAGCTCCCCACACGGAGTTTTCTACAACTACCACTTTCGAATTCTGCTCTTAAAGTAAATGGTTTCGCTTGATATGATGTCATAACTTCTTTGCCTTTTTTGTTTTTCCTGAAAAATGCAGACATGTGTAGCTTTTGAAAAAAATATCTTCAATTTAAATCAAATAAAGAAATAAAGCCAACTTTTTTGTATATCCTTTAATATCCAGCCCAAATTAATTTACAAAGACACACCTAACCATATATTTAAACTATAGTAATGCTTAATCTAATCAGACATTTTCAGTGTGTCTTGATTATGATTAATTTTATCATTAAACAGTTCATCCGACGAATCGAAAGAACTACGCTGTTGAAAATACGAGGGCATTCTTGACTTCGCCAGCCATAGCTCCAACCTCAAGCTGGGATCCATCGCTAAAGGCAGAGGTTCAGTAATCTGGCTCCTTTTCTTAAGGTAATTGAAGCAGCAAGTTCGGAAATGCCTCGTGCCACAAGCGGATTGACATTCTGATCCACACGAGCTGCAAGATTGGGCTTCTCCCCAAACGACACCTAAAATAAAAATAAAGAGAAATCCATATATTATAAGTTTTATAATATAACTTTTAGAGCTATTTTCTTTGAAGTAATAAATCAATATGCATGCGATATTGTGCTGATACCATTTATTATTCATGATTGGATCGGAAACTTTTATTAGAAGCGTGGTAGGGTTTATTGCTCATTCATAAATTCACTCGTTTTAATAATCAAGTTAGGGTGCTATAAACAAATGAATCACGTTATACATACGAACCTAAATATGTAATCGTATGTTTCACTTTCAAACACGTCATATCAGCAAATACTAATGCACTGATAACGAGCGTATAATATGTTGAACGCTTTGAAAATGACCCATATTTTTGAAAAAGTCTACTAATGACTAGATCGCGACTCTTGAACTTTGAAAAAATGTCCTCAAATAAGCGCGAACCAGGCCCCCCGAACACGTATCTGGGGTCAGTTTCAATTTATATATGTATACAGGGTTTTTCACGATAGCTGTGCATTATAAGTTTATGAAGTTTCCTGATATCATAAATTTTGAAATTTTGACAGCGGTCACAATTCGTAATTGCCTTTTATCCTAAAATATTTTCAAGGTCATATCACTTTCGGTTAGAGTGGAAGTAGTCATCAACTTTGCTAATTTAAATAGAATGCCCTATTTTTTATCGCATATTCGAATTTTCCATAAAATTTGGTGAAGATTTATATTAGGCTTTCCTATCCCTATCTTTAACTGTTCCAAAGATATTGTGATTTTTTTACATTTTGCGGAACTTATATCCTCATTTATAACACTTTGTATTTCACATGTTTTTAAAGATAAAAGGCTGGAATTTAGAACACCATAACTTCTAGGATGAAGCCTTCATATCATCTACCTAAAGTTTACCTGTATCATACAGAGTGTTTTAAATTTAAAGACCAACTTACACATATTCAATGTTGCAAAAGTCATTTTTTTTTTCAAATGGTGTACCTGTATATTATTAAAAATTCGAGTTCTAAATTTAATTCTACAACGGTTTCATATAAGTTTTCCTATACCTATCTCTTACGAGCAACTTGCTACTAGAGTGTTTAGGTAACAAACTCCTTTTCTAGAGAATATATATTACGCTGCACAATAAAGGCAGCTGTGGCTGTCAGAAAACAGAATTTTGACAACACATGAATTCTAAACCGTCATTATATTTTAAAGTTAATCTGAATGTGTTTGTATTACTCACGTTGTAGAAATAATAAGCCAATAAAAATGCAGAATAGTGAAGAGTACTCTAATATGGATATTTTAAATTTATTTTATATTCATAGGGAATCCAATCGGATTGTAAGCAGAACATTCACCATGTTTAACGAGAGGTATCCCACTCTATCGGCAATGACTAGAGGAAAATTCGTAAGGATAGAGGAATGATTTAAATTGACTGGAAGTGTCAAAACTACACGACATGATCCAAAGCCAGTAATTGAAAATGAAAATAATGATATAAACGTTTTGGCTTATTTTCAAGTTTACCCGCGTAGCTCTATTCCTGCAGCTACTCGAGCTTTGGGAATATCAAGTTCATTTGTGCATAGAATATTGAAATCTCATCAAATGCACCCATATTCAGAAATAGTACTACAAGAACTTCGACCTGGTGACCATTTAAAAATAGTGGTATTTTGCGAATACATGTTTCTGAATATTCAACAAGATGAGAATTTTCTCTCTAAAATTATCTGGAATAATTAAATAGTTTATTAATTAAAAGAAAAGTAAATAGGAGAAATAGTCATTTTTGGGCAAGTGAAAACCCTAATATATTTAGAGAAGGACGTTTTCAAACCAATTTTAGTTGTAATGTGCTTTGCATTATTATGAATAATAAGGTCTATTATCAAATTTAAAGATTATAGGCACTAGGTGCCACTGATGACAAGAGAAACGCACAGAACCAAAATATTTTGTGTGGATAACAAGATCTATTGTATATTATAGACGATTAACTTTGTTGGCCCAAAAAGGTCAAGAAGGACCAGAAAAATTACATTGAAAATCTTATAGTTTGTCTTCGTAAAAATTCAAAGTCGTAATTTGAAAGGTTAAAATTAGAAGCTTTTAGGCGAAGAGCCTGGAACAAATACGAGTTATGTAGAGAAAAGGTCGCAAGAAGTGTGTTTTACAAAGCCTTAAGTTTCAGCCTCAATCGTCATTTTCCTTAATTTCACTTAAATATTTGCAGAAAATTCATTACACATGGACCCTTGCTCTGAAGTTTTGGTAGTAGTATTAGTTGAAAAGTTTATGGTTTAATAGTGTATAATTTTTAGCGAATTTTCGTAGAAAAAGAAACGCTATTGAGGAGAGATCGCGACTTTTGAATTTTGAAAATATTTCTTCAAATGGGTGCGAACTAGGCCCCCTAGAACTAAAATCCGGAGTTGGTTTCAGTTTTTATCTGTTTACTTATAGACAGGGTAACGCAATTCTACAGTAAAGCTCAATATATCAGTTATTATACAAAATACTAGAAAAAAATAAATACGATAATTATAGGGTGCCTTGAGCTGCATCTTACAAAGTTCATTTGGCAATCAGAGGCTGACCCATACATCGTTGGCGATAATAATTTTTTTTTTCGTTCATCGAACACCCCTTATATTATTGCACTTTTGCATTTTCTACCGAATTATAATGCATAGTGCGTACAACCTTGAAGACTACTTATCTGGCTTCACTGTTGGTTTTCGTTATTAATCAATGTTAACAGATTTTTTGTGGCAAAAATTGGATGAAATTGAGTTACAAAACGTAATTTTTCAACAAGATGGTGCAACTCCACATTTTGCCAATGCCACTATGAAATTACTAAGATAAAAGTTTGGTGAAGTCTATAATCTCCAGGAATAGAACTGTTAATTGGCCTCCAGGAAGTTGTGATTTACCATCTTTTGATTTCGTTTTGTGGGGTATTTGAAGTCGTTGGTCTATGCCTACAAACCTCGAACTAGAGACGCTTTGAAATTTAACATCGAACACTGCGTTAACAAAATTACAGTTGATTTATTGCAAAAAGTCACCGAAAATTGTGTTCATCGAATTCAATCCTGCAAACGAAGCTGAGGTGGACATTAGAATGATGTGTTATGCAAAACATAATTGTCATAAGTTAAACTTTGAAATAAAGGAAGTCTTGCTTTTATCTCAAATATTTTGCATTTTATTCAATTTTAAAAAGTTATTGTCCTTATTGGAAAACCATTTATTATGTTTTTTGGCGAATATATAATTTTAAAGAAAATTGTGTAGGTCATTTGTAGGAAACTTTGCTACCATAACGCACTTTTGTTTGTGACCCGTTGTTCATCGCATAAGATATGTATTTTACAACACAGATTAAGTTGGTGGTCGTGGAGCGACCCCTCACGAATCTATGCTCTGCGCTGCTAATACGATTTTTTGCAGCAAACGAAATGATCTCATTCAAGACAATCCCGAACACCTACGAAAAATTATCCATTATTACAATTTGAGTATGGTTCTCAACCAGAGTATTGAATATGGTTCTCAACCAGAGTAAAGTCACCACCCTTTGGAACAGGGACTGATTTTGGCTTCTTCTAGGTACTAGGAAAAGTAGAATATTTCAGCGAGATGTTAAACAGGATAGTCGAGGGATGGCCAAGTACGTGAGCACAGTCCCGAACCAGAAAATCTGGAACTTGTCAGGTCCTGATATGTGTTTCAGTTTGATTCTAAGAGAAGCTCTTAAGACCTGCTCCTCTGACACCCGTCTGACATCCAAATCAATCCCACCGCTGTAGAAGAGGGAAGAGGACACGAACACGCCGCTAGACGTACCCGAGCAAGAGCCTTGAAAAAACTCTGCAAAGGCATACACTGCATTTGTGTCGATCTTAATGGCTTTTCCCCTATATGATAGCTCAAAATGACCAGACTGAACCTTTTTTGATGTTGGCAAACCTCCAGAAGTATCTCGGATCAACACATCTATTTTCTCTACCTCATACTGAGACTGCTTGATCGCAGACAATTCACTGGCAGGTAAGATGAAGAATCTAAGTCTTTTAGATTCTTCATAGTCTGCGAGATCACTTGATCTATTGAATCGTTTCCCGGCGTTTAATGTCCTTTTGGTATAACTGATAAGTTTAGAGTCAAACCAGGGCGAGTAACAGCGACGCACTCGCGAACGAGTACTAGGCACGTAAAGGTCAATGATTGAGTAAAATAATAGATAGAACTCATTGTTGTAATTGTTCTTAATAATAATAGTTATTGCTGTTATAGGTTAATTATATCTTTATGTACAATATTGACATACATCACGTACAAGGTTTATACATTAGTTCGGTTGTTTGGTAACTCTGAGCGGCAGAGACACGAGAGGAGGGTAATACGTCATGTATATTCCGAGTACGGATATTTCATATAGTTTCAAATTGCGCTTTGGCGTTTTAAATGACATTTATTATAAATTTGTATAACTTTTAATGTGTTTGCTGAAAAATTTTCGAATACGATCAGACAGATTTATTTTAATGTCTATTTTGTATAAAAAGCAAATAAATCGAAACTATTGTCTTGAAGATAATATTTTATTTTTTGACGTTTTGTGTTGTAAACAACTGCAGAATGAATCAACCGGATTACGAATTGGACGTGATTTTTATTCAAGATTATTTTTATATTCAACAATTTAATCGGTGAATCGTCATAAAGGTGGATAAGCATGTGCTTAATGTACAAGAACTCAATAAATATAAGTTAACCTAAATATCTGTTTCCATGCCTGGTGGAGTTATTTGTAGTATATTAATGTGCAAAAATAATTCGAAAAATTCTGGACGCAGCAAGTTCGTTATGGTAGTGAATTTTCATTAAAATGTTTTTAATAGCAAATGTGTGTTTTTTTTTTAAAGAAAGCAGGCATCAAATTTGGCTACTAGTATAACCTATATAGTAGAAATAATGTGCCATGTTTCATCAAAATAACTTTATTGTTTGAAAATATACAAAAATTTCCGAAAGTAAACTTAAAGTGTTTCCAAAAAACTGGTTTCTTGGTAAACCTTATAGGTTAAAAGCAAATTGAGCTATACAAATTTAAAGAAATTAATGAAAATTCGCCACCATGACGCACTTGCTCCGTCTCGAATTTCTTTTCTTACAAACATGCATTTTATTTCGATGGAAAATGCAAAAATGCAATAACATTAGGCGCGTTTGATTAAGAAAAAAGAAAATTTCTATCACCAACAACTTATGGGCCAGCCTGTGATTTTAAAAATATTTTTTAAAGATGTAGCACAAGACACCCGATAATTGATGTATACAATTTTCGTATCTTGTATAATAACGGATATATTGAGCTCTATTGGCTTTTTACGAAAATTCAGCAAACATTTTGTACCATTAAACGATGAACTCTATAGCTAAGGCTACTGCCAAAGCATCAGAGAAAGGGTCTATTTCAAATGAATTTTCTGGAAACATTTTAGTAAAATGAAGGGCAAGGACGGTTGAAGCTAAGAATTTAGGCTTTGTAAAACATTCTTCTTGAGACATTTTCTTTCCAAAGCTCGTATTAGTTTCAGGTTCTTTGCCTAAATGTTGCCAATTTTGACATTTTAGATCGCAACATTGACGTTTCGAGGAAAACCCCATTTTTTATTAAATGCCTATAACTTTTTTATCTTTCAACCTACAGAGCTAAATTTGGTAGGTAATTTACCTATAATGATGTTAACCCACGTGCCAAATTTGGTTGCCCTTACATTGTTATTTCCGGAGATATAATTTTGTTTCGAAAGAAAAGACAAAATTTTCCGGGAAAACCAAGGCAGATTTTCCTGACAAACAAACTTATCTAAGCCACTTACGAGAGGAAGGTATTCCCAAAATTTAATCAAAATACTATTTTTTGAGTTATTGGTGTGATATATATATATATATATATATATATATATATATATATATATATATATATATATATATATATATATATATATATAAACATATACAAATTGTAACTGACCTCGGATATGTGTTCTAAAAGTCGGGATCTCCTCAATAGTGATTTGATGAGGTCACAAAGGGTTTTTAGAAAAAAAATCAGAACCATGACTGGACCGCTCTTGGATGCATAAACCATAAGAAAAATTTCGTGCAAACAACGCCCAAGAAATTTACCGTACAAGGAGTGAAAAGAGGTGCTTGGAGAGGGAGAATATAAAAAGGAAGTGTAAACAAAAATGCGAAAAAACAGCTTGGCCAGACCTATGTAAGCCGCCTTTATCCCATTTTGCAGCTACACCTCCTTAAAATCCTGTTTATCACGCTCAGAACCCGTATTCGCCACCGTCCCCGTAACGTTCTTGGGGCTTGTTCTCAAGAAATGTTTCTTGTGGTTTATGCATTGAGGGTGGTTGTATGCATGCAGCAGGCGAATGAGACCCCCCCCTCGTGTTTTGGTGGTGTCAGCCGGCATGGTACAAGGATGGAGGTAGGTTGGGTGCTTCGTAGTTGGGAGTTTTCCTTCCCCTTTGCATGCATACAACCACCATCAACTCATAAACGGCATAAAATGTGATCTTATTGTGATTATTTAATTTTACCAAAGTAGTTGTTAAAGATGTACGAATTAAAAAAAATTAATTATTTGTTGATTGACTGTTTTCAGTGAATTGTTGTTAGGAAGCTTCTCTTATAGAGAGGTATTCATGGTAAAACTTTTAGAAAATTTCTTGAAATGAGCGAGAATTTGAGCTTCTAGAACCCATGCCCAAGGTTCAACCCATAACCAAGTTTCGTTTAAATTTTAAGCATATTTATATTTAAAAAATTGGCTTATAGAGAAGTAGGCATGGATGGTGAGACTTTGCAACAAAATTGTTCAAATGAGCGCAAATTTGGGCCCCTAGAACCCAAAACCAAGGTCAGTATAAATTTTTAAATATTTGTACATATATATATATATATATATATATATATATATATATATATATATATATATATATATATATATATATATATATATATATATATATATATATACAAGTATTTAACCAATAACTCAAAAAATACTCGATCGATTTCGACCAAATTTGCATATTACCTTGATGATGTTAAAGGCTTGGATGAGTTCGTAGATGACCACTGTAAGTTTATTACTTCCACATCGTCACAACGTGTGGAAGTATCGCATCGGCGACAAACATTTCAAAAAAAAATTTCGCTTAAACGTCGTAAAAAGTATCAAAACCTATAGAAAATATGATTTGGAAACGCATTTTTTTTGTCTGTCGGTCTATAGGTCTGTTGGTCTGTCGGTCTGTATCTCTGTCTGTTTGTAGCCACGATAACCTTAGAAAGAATTGACATATTGTCTTCAAATTTGGTATACGGTTAGCAATCGACATACAAACGGTTGAGATTGTTTTTGGGTTAAATCGCTCTAAGGGGCAGGGGATGTAGGGGGGTGATTTGGTGAAAATTGATATTTTTTCGTTAAAATTGAGTAACACAACGTTTTACGGTTTGTTTATTAGAAAACTTTCATTTTCATCAAACATTTGGTATTCTGTGTTGAAACTAAATTAGGGGTTGGATGTGTGGGAGTGGAATATCGGTGACAAAAATTAAAAAAATTGTTTTTGCTGAAACTGTGCAACAAGTCTCAAAACATATATAGAAAATTTGATTCTGGAAACATTATTTATGTCTGTCAGTCTGTTGGCCGGTCAGCCTGTCTATTAGTAAGCGCAATAACATTCGAACAAATTGTCGTATCGTCTTCAAATTTGTTATCCAGTTAGCACTCGACAAAGGAACGCTTCGAATTGTTTTAGGGTAAGATGGCTTTAGGGGTAGGGGTAGAAAAACTTTTGTCTGGATGCATCAAGTGCGTTATGGTAGCGAATTTTGATAGAAATGATCTGGCACCAATAAATAATATGTTTTTAATAGCAAATATGTGTGTTTTTTAAGAAAGCAGGCATCAAATTTTGTTACCAGTATAACCTATACAGTGAAAACAATCTGCCATGTTTCATCAAAATAACTTTATTGTTTGAAAATGTACAAAAATTTCCGAAAGTAAACTAAAGTGTTCCCGAAAAAACTCGTTTCTTGGTCGACCTTATAGGTAAATAGCAAATTGAGCTTTTTAAATATGAAGCATACGATCAAAATTCGCTACCATAACGCACTTGCTACGTCCACAATTTCTTTTCTTACAAACATGCATTATATTTCGATGGAAAATGCAAAACGGCGACAACATAAGGCGTGTTCGACTAAAAAAAAGACATTTTTTATCACCAACGACTTGTGGGCCACCTGTGATTGTAGAAATATTTTTTAAGATGCAGCTCAAGACACCCTATAATTAATGTATACAAATTTTTTATATCTTGTATAATAACGGGTATATTGAGCTTTATTGATTTTTTACAAAAATTCGACAAAAATTATATACCATTAGACGATAAACTCTATAGCTAAGGCTACTGCCAAGCATCAGAGAAAGGGTCTATTTGAAATGCAATTTCTGGAAACATATAAGTAAAATGAACGACAACGGCGGTTGAAACTAAGACTTGTAGGTTTGTAAAACATTCTTCTTGAGATATTTTCATTCCATAGCCAGTATTAGATTCTAGTTCTTTGCCTAAATGTTGCCAATTTTGACGTTTTAAATCGCTACTTGGACGTTTTGAGGAAAACCCCAATTTATTTATCTAAATGCCCATTATTTTCGTTTAAATGTCTATAACTTTTTTGTCTTTTGACATACCGAGCTAAATTTTATTAGGTAATTTACCTATGATTGTATAAAGCCGTGTACTAAATTTAGCTGCCCTTACTTTGTTATATCAGGAGATATAAATTTTTTTCGAAAGAAAACGCAACATTTTCCGGGAAACCTGGGCTAATTTTCCTGGATAACGGACTTATCAATCCACTTGCACAAGGAAAGTATTCACCAAATTTCATCAAAATCGGCCCATTATTTTTTGAGTTATCGGTGTGATATATATATATATATATATATATATATATATATATATATATATATATATATATATATATATATAAACATATAAAATCAAAACTGACCCCGGATATATGTTCTAGGGAGCCTAATTAGCGCTCATTTGAAGAAATGTTTGCAAAATTCAAAAGTCGGGTTTTCTTTATTAGTGAATTGTTTAAAGAAAATTTACTAAAAAGAAAATATGAGCAAAAATGCGAAAAAAAAAGTTTAATTGGACCTCTAAAAACTGCTTTTTTTACATTTTGTAGCCATACTACTTTCACACGCTGTCTCTCCCGCATTGGCACCAGGTCCCGTAACTTTCCTGGGGATTGTTCCCAAGGAATTTTTCATGTGATTTTGAGAAATAGATAGTGATAAGTAACTGCAGGGTAAAAGTTGCACCGGGAAAGAGGCATGTAATATAGCGAGCAAAAAAATAGAGAAATTGTAAAAAAAATAATTTTTAGGTAAATTTGCAGATTAGCTCACGGAGGGTTTTTGGAAACCTATTTTCAGGAATATGTTTAGACACCACCCCACCCTCCTTCCCCACCCTGGATGCATAAACGACAAAAAAAATGACATGCAAACAACCACCAGAAGTGAATATGGGTGCTGGAAGGGGAAGAAGATCAAGAGCAAATATGAGCGGAAAATTCGACAGGAACATCTTAGTGGGACCTCTATAAGCCGTCGTGATCCTATTTTGTAATCCTTATAAGACCTGTTTACCCCGCCCATATCCGCCCCGCCGGTCACTTAAGTTTTTTGGGGGTTGTTCCTAAGAAATGTTTCTTGTTGTTTATGCATTGAAGGTGGTTGTAGTCATACAGAAGAGGGGGAGCAAACCAAGATTCTCAAACAAATACATCTTCTGGAGAACAACATATTGCCAGACATGTATTTTGATAAGTTTAAATTGTTACCTTATTTCATTTGTGTAGAATATTTGCAAAAAAATGAATTTAAGGTTGCCTTGTTTGTCAGTCTCACATTCAGAGCTACAATTTGTATCATTTTCAAAAAGTATGGATGCAGTAAATATATAGGGAATAATAATTGTTGGTAAGATTCTGGGTGCATCAAGTGCGTTATGTTAGCGAATTTGCGTAAAAATATTTCAAATGCGATAAGTCAATTTCCTATTAAGCTAGAATCCTCAATTTTGATACATAGTAAAACCTATATGAGGGCCGCTAAATTTAAAAAAACATAATGAGCTGAGCACAAAAGTACAAATTTGTTTTAAAAATTAAGCCATTTTTGTTTGCAAAAACTAGTTCGATTTGGTTGATTAAAGCAAAATCAGCCAAGCGATTAATAAGGAAAAATACCTGCTACGGTTATAATTTGGCATTCTTTTTGTAAATACAAATTATTATTTTTTCTGAAAAACTTTTGTAGCTTTAATGAAATTTGTAACACAAACTTTTTTTGAAGAGACTTGCAGTAACTTACATATACCAAATTATAATTTTCTAGCGTCATTGAAAATTGTGTTTTAGATATTCAAAGCTTTTTCTCAAAACCTGAGTATATATTAAAAAAAATTGTTATGACAATAGAGCTATCGATGGTACAACTTTCAAAAAAATTCTTCAAATAAGCACGAACTAGGATCTCTAAAACCGAACCCAAGGTCCATTTAAATTCAAAGTATTAGTCAATAGTAATTTAGTACACTATTATTATACCATATTAATAATGTACAATTCTTATAAAAATTCACTACTAAAACGCCCTTGCTGCGTCCCGAATTTTTAATTACTCGTATTACTATGGTCCAACTGTAATAAGAGAGCAGCAATTTCTTGGACACATGTAGCACATGTAAGTATGGATACGGATGTCGATATAAGGTCAAGATTGCGTATCTAGTATCGTGATAAAAAGCAGTAAATCGTGAATTTACGTTACAGGTAAATGGCAATCTTCCTTCGGGGATGCTTACATAATACGATAATCCAGGCGCCCAATATGAACAAAATACTCAAGGCTAATTTAATGTTTACCAACGTAAGATATCGTGGTTCAGAAGTTCCAGATCTTGTTACCTGTTCTAATTCTAATCTGATGAGTTATGGGTGGTGCCTTTGTCTGTATGCGTATGTAAGCTCCCCCCGCAGAAGTCAAAGACTGTGGTGCTATATTTAATCACACAAAGTACATAGCTACAGCTGAAAGGTTTTACACGTTTCTATTATTCATAGAAATTATTGTAGCTAAATGACGTCCTTGCCTCTGTCCATTATCTCACTTCCTACCCTATGGCACGATACAGCAAATACTTGACATCTTAAAATCAACTTGGACTCTGAATGAGAAATGTCACTATATATATATATATATATATATATATATATATATATATATATATATATATATATATATATATATATATATAGTGTGTGTGTGTGTGTGTGTTTGTGTTTGTGTATGTGAGAGAGAGAGAGAAAATGTATACGTGAGTAATTGCTAACACAGAGTGCAAGGATACATTTGAAGCAAACAATATAATATTTTAGTTTATATGTGTACATTGTGTCGTTTTAATTAGAGTTTAAGTTGGGTAAATATTTAACACCTATTGCTTATCCAATTGTTACACCTCATTTATCCGTGGACACCTGTGACTGTCAGAAAGCTGCCTTGATAGGCCCCAAGGCACGAAGAAAAGTATCCCTGTGTATTTCCCAATTATTTTTAGTAGGTACTATAATATAATAAAACAAAATTATGTATCAAATAAAATATTCGTAAGGCAATAAAATATGTGGATAGATAACCACCTAGAGATTATGCAAGTCAAGTAACATGTAGGTCATGATTGTAAAGATGCAAACGTAAACAAGTAAATAGAGGTCGGTATCCAGAAGTTCATGTAATATATATATATATATATATATATATATATATATATATATATATATATATATATATATATATATATATATATATATATATATATATATGGTATTCAGTTTTTGTGACGGTAATATTATTTACTTAAAAAATTGTGAGATAGCCGCCAGTTGCAAAATAAAAACTCTTCTTTATTAATTGCCGAGCTTTCGGAATAGTTTATTCTATTCTCAAGGCTACATGGAAAGAAAAAAGTTTACAGTTTACGTATGAAAAGGTTTAAAATACTTGCATATAACGCGAGTTTTACTTTAACTAATTATTCAATAACAAAGATGAAAAAACGACCTTTTTAAAAATATGACTGAAGTGCTAAAGAGTCACTCTGCAGCTAACTATTGTGTGTTTGAATATGTTTTTAGCGAATTTTTTTTTTAAATTCGCTTATGGGGAGATCTGTGTTTATATATATATATATATATATATATATATATATATATATATATATATATATATATATATATATATATATATATATATATATATATATATATGTATATATATATATATATATATATATATATATATATATATATATATATATATATATATCCGACCGATAACTCAAAAAATAATGGAGCGATCTTGATAAAATTTGCATAGTACCTTCCTTTTGCAAGTGGCTTGGATAAGTTCGTTAGCCAGGAAATCGGACCAGGTTTTCCCAGAAAATTGTGTGTTTTCTTTATAAAAAAAATTATATCTCCGGAAATAACAACGCAAAGGCAAACCAAAATTTAGGTCTCTAGCTTTAAAGACAAAGAAGTTATGGGCAGTTAAAGCAACAAATTTTGGAGTTTTTCTCAAAACGTCAAACTCTCAATTTTAAACGTCAAAATTGGCATTGTTTAGGCAAAGAATGTGAAACAAATACCGTTTATGAAAAGAAAATGTTGCAAGAAGAGTGTTCTGCAAACCCTTAAGTTTCAGATTCAACCGTCATTGCCCTTCATTTTACTAAAATGTTTACAGAAAATTCATTTCAAATAGACCCTTTCTCTGATGCTTTGGCTGTCGGTTTAGTTAAGTTAATGGTTTCGCCGTAGGTTTAGTGAAGTTTATGGTTTAACGGTCTATAATTTTTTTAGCTAATTATCGTAGAACAAATTTGTTAATGCATTTTTGAATTTTTTATCGAAATATGATGCGTTTATAAGAAAAAAATCTGTACGCAGTAAGTGCGTTTTGGTAGCGAATTTTCGGTAAATTTGCAGATTAGCTTCCGAACGCTTTTCAAAAAACTGTTTTCAGAAACCTGCCTAGGCCCCCCTGGATCCACAAAACCCAAGAAAAATTTCTTGTTCACACCCCCCAAGGAAGTTACGGGACCAGGAGTGAATAGGGGTGCTGGGCGGTGTTGGTAGTAAAAAGGAAATATGAGCAGAAAATGCGAATAAAACGGGCTTGAAAGTTGTCTTTTTCACATCTTGAAGTCATATCCCCCTTAAACCCTGCCTGCCCCGCACAGCACCCCTATACCCCCAAAACATTTCTTCATTACACTCCCCAAGGAAGTTACGGGACCAGGAGTGAGTAGGGGTGTATAATTTTTTTAGCTAATTTTTGTGGAACAAATTCGTTAATGCATTTTTGCATTTTTTATCGAAATATGATGCGTTTGTAAGAAAAAAAAATTGACGCAGTAAGTGCGTTTTGGTAGCGAATTTTCGGTAAATTTGCAGTTTAGCTCCCGAACTCTTTTCAAAAAACTGTTGTCAGAAACCTGCCTAGGGCCCCCCTGAATCCACAAACCCCAAGAAAAATTTCTTGTTCACACCCCCCAAGGAAGTTATGGGACCAGGAATGAGTAGGGGTGCATAATTTTTTTTAAGCTAAATTTCATAGAACAAATTCGTTAATGCATTTTTGAATTTTTTGTCGAAATATGATGCGTTTGTAAGAAAAAAATCTGGACGCAGTAAGTGCGTTTTGGTAGCGAATTTTCGGTAAATCTGCAGTTTAGATCCCGAACGCTTTTCAAAACACTGTTTTCAGAAACCTGCCTAAGCCCCCGCCCCCCGGATCCACAAACCCCAAGGAAAATTTCTTGTTCATACTCCCCAAGGAAGTTACGGGACCAGAAGTGAGTAGGGGTGTATAATTTTTTTTAGCTAATTTTCGTAGAACAAATTCGTTAATGCATTTTTGCATTTTCTATCGAAATATGATGCGTTTGTAAGAAAAAAATCTGGACGCAGTAAGTGCGTTTTAGAAGCGAATTTTCGGTAAACTTGCAGTTTAGCTCCCGAACGTTTTTCAAAAAACTGTTTTCAGAAACCTGCCCCCATCCCCCCTCAATGGATCCAAAAACCCCAAGAAAAATTTCTTGTTCACACCCCCCAAGGAAGTTACGGGACCAGGAGTGAGTAGGGGTGCTGAGCAGTGTAGGTAGTAAAAAGGAAATATGAGCAGAAAATTCGAATAAAGCGGGCTTGAAAGCTGTCTTTTTCACACCTTAAAGCCATATTCCCCTTAAACCCTGCCTGCCCCGCACACCTCCCCTATTTACTCCCAGTCCCATAACTTCCTTGGGGGGTGTGAACAAGAAATTTTTCTTGTGATTTGTGCATCTAGGTGGGGTCCTAGAAATGTTTCTAAAAACAATTTGTTGAAAAGCGTTCGGGAGCTAATCTGCAAATTTACCGACTTTTCATTAAATCCTTCAAATTTCAATAACTCAATTTGCTATTAACGTAAGCTTTGTTGGTTAGAAAACTAACATTTAAGTTTATATTCGGAAAATTGTTGTATATCTTCAAACCATAAGTAATTTTGATAAAATATAGTACATTGTTTCTATCACATAGGCTATACCGGTAATCAGATTGATGCCTGCTCGCATTTGCTATTAAAAACATTTTTATGGAAATTCACTTCCATAACACATTTGCTGCATCTAGACTTTTGAAAAATATTTTCAAACAATAAATTTATTTCAATGCAATATGGTACCTTGTTTCTACTATATAGGCAACCAAGTTTGATGCCTGCTTTCATCAAAGAAAGACATTTGCTATTAAAAATATTTTAAAGAAAATTCGCTACCATAACGCACTTGCTGCGTCCAGAGATTTTTTGTTTTTGCCTAGGAAATATAAATAGGGGTAGTGATTTCCAAAATTATTATCTTCCTTTAAGTTAATTAAATTGTCGTTAAAAGTAATTTCAAATTCCTCTAAACACATTCTTTTTATTATTTGAGGTTTCACAGTGTAAAATAGAAACATTACTCAAGTTTATATTGTAGCCAAAAAAGAACTTGTGCTCTGTCTGAACATAATCTCGACACTGGAAAATTTATGCCTTTTTTACATCTAGCTTTTATATACCTTATATATATATATATATATATATATATATATATATATATATATATATATATATATATATATATATATATATATTGTCTAGAGTAATTTAGCATCTAGCGTTACACCTAGGTATTTGTATTCATCCACCACTTTAATACAATAGTTTCCCACTTCTAAGACAGTAGATTGTCTCTTGCGATGTCTTGGGTATATTACAATGGCCGTTTTATTCTGATTCATACTAAATCCATTAAGCTCGAACCACTCTATTACTTTTTTAACAGTATCCCTTAATCTTCGGATACATTCGTCATATATTGTCCGAATAGTGTATATAACAAAGTCGTCAGCGTACTGAACATAATGTACATCTGTTGGTAGAATACTATGCAAATCTGCAGTGTATAGATTGAACAGAAATGAACTAAGAATAGATCCTTGTGGTAGCCATTCTTTACAATTATTCGTCTGTGTAAATGGTTAAAAGTGTCTCTAATGAATACATTTCTACTAGTATACAACTCTGTAATACTGAACGCGACTCTTAGAGGTACACCTTTTCCACCAGTTTGCTTGTAAGATTTTTAAGTATGATGCTATCATAGGCACCTGTAATATCGAACTAACACTTGCTAACTATTTGTTATCACAGAACGTATTTTGTATATTTTGTAGCAATCTTGCTTATAGCGTGAATTGTACCTTTCCCTCTTCTAAACGCAAATTGAATATGTGGTAGTATATTTTTCTTCTCACAATACCACTCTAAGCGAATTTTGATCATACTCTCACAGGTTTTGGTTTGGTTAAGCAGGACATCAAGGACAATTGTCTGTAGCATGCAGGTATCTGAGCTTCTTGACCAGCTTTTATAATTAGACAGATGACTACTACCTTGAACTCATCGACATAATTACCAGTGGTCCACCATTCATTAACTATATTAAGAAACAATTATTTTGCTGGATATAGCAAATGACTGAGTATTTCGTAAATGAGTCTGTCTCTAGCGGAAGACGTGTTTCTTGTATTTTTCAAGCCATTATTAAGCTCGTCCATTGTGAATTGCGTGCTCAGCATATCTTCTGTGCGATTTAGTTTACCGCCATATTCTAAGAGTTCATAAGAAGAAGAGGGTGCTAGATGTTGAAATACTTCTTCGATTAACTCTTTTGAAACCTGACTTTCAGTATCTAAGCAATCAATATAAATACTTGTTTGTATGTAGAATGGGAAATCAATATAAATACTTGTTTTTTTTATGTAGAATTTTAATAGGAATATTCATCCTCTGTTAAATTTAATATTGCGTGCGAAACAATCGTTTTTTTAAGATGTGCGGTAGTTATTGGTCTGTTGGCCACATGTGCTTGTTGGCGCTCATCACGGGCTCCAATATTCACATAGTGACTTTATATATCAAGAAAAGAACGTGATCTTCCTTAAATATCGCGGCACCTTTCAGTTTAAGCCCATTATCACATAAATTAGATGAAAGCTTATAAATTTGCCAACCAGAAGATTAAAGTAGTTCGTCAACGTCGTTCGTGCATTACTGACACAGTAGACAAACGATGGGTCTCCGACTACAATTTTTACTTCGGCTTAGTTCGTCTACCTAGGCGTGATATAAATACGTTGTAGATGTTAATTTAGTTTAAATTTTTTCATCCTCTGATGATGCTGACGTAGTCAGTGAAACGATCGTAAGATCTTTAAAAAATATGTGTTGTGGTGAATTGGATTCCCCAAGCGTACTTTTATACATATATATATATATATATATATATATATATATATATATATATATATATATATATATATATATATATATATATATATATATATATATATATGTGTGTGTGTGTGTGTGTGTGTGTGTGTGTGTGTGTGTGTGTGTGTGTGTGTGTGTGTGTGTGTGTGTGTGTGTGTGTGTGTGTGTGTGTGTGTGTGTGTGTGTGTGTGTGTGTGTGTGTGTGTGTGTGTGTGTGTGTGTGTGTGTGTGTGTGTGTGTGTGTGTGACATGCTTGGTTCTCGGGTTAAACCGCGTCCAGAATTTATGGAACTCGACGTTTCGGCTTCTGTTTTGGAGCCATTTTCAAGAGGTAAAGGAAATATGTAAGGACACTCTAAGGCCTCAATCTGCCTACTCCTTAGACTGATGGACAAAGGTGGGTAAAGGAAATATGTAAGGACACTCTAAGGCCTCAATCTGCCTACTTCTTAGAGTGGTGGACAAAGGTGGGTAAAGGAAATATGTAAGGACACTCTAAGGCCTCAATCTGCCTACTCCTTAGAGTGGTGGGCAAAGGTAGGTAAAGGAAATATGTAAGGACACTCTAAGGCCTCAATCTTCCTACTCCCTAGAGTGGTGGATAAAGGTAGGTTGGGTTGTTGTAGCTTGATTAGGGGGCCTCAATCTGCCTACTCCCCAAATCTCGCCGGAGATCGTCTGTGAGGTCTCAGTGTGTTCAACGCTAGGCCTCCGAGAGATCTCTCTCTAAGGAGTAGGCAGATTGAGGCCTTAGAGTGTCCTTACATATTTCCTGTACCCACCTTTGTCCACCACTCTAAGGAGTAGGCAGATTGAAGACTTAGAGTGTCCTTACATATTTCCTTTACCCACCTTTGTCCATCACTCTAAGAAGTAGGCAGATTGAGGTCTTAGAATGTCCTTACATATTTCCTTTACCTCTTGAAAATGGCTCCAAGACAGGAGCCGAAACGTCGAGTTTCCATAAATTCTGGACGCGGTTTAACCCGAGAACCAAGCATGTCTCACATTAAAGACCGCGGAAATCTTTTTGAACATTAATATATATATATATATATATATATATATATATATATATATATATATATATATATATATATATATATATATATATATATATATATATATATATATATATATATATATATATATATAAACATATAAAAATTTAAACTGACCCCTAGTTTGCGCTCACTTGAACAAATTATTCAAAATTCAAAAGTCGATATCTCCCCATTAGTGAATTTCTTTAAAGCTAATTCACTAAAAATAAGACACCTTTGAAAAGGTATTTACACCAGCTCTAAAATGATGTGCTACTAGACCCCCTTGTTATTTAAGATTTCAGACGTGGATAGCGACACTACTTAAGGGTTGGTGTTGCGATATAAATAAACCCAAAAGTCTTTCCACTCGAAAGCAAAATTTATTCCTTTAAGCGATTTTGAACAGAATGGCCACGCGTTTTAGGGCACTTATCGTGGTGCCCTAAAACGCGTGGCCACCATGTATAAATGAAATTTGTAACAAGAATTTCCTATAAAGAGACTACAGTATCTACATCTACCAAATTTTGATTTTCTAGCTTCATAGAAATTTTTAAGTTTTAAGCAACTAAAGTTGTTTTCTGAAAGGGAGAGCATAGGACGAAAAAAATGTATATGATGAAAATAACTTATTGACTTTCACTAAGAAAATAAATAATGTTCTGGGTTTAGGTACTGAAAGAGAGCAATTAAAACTAAGTTTTATATCACAAACGAGAAGCTTAGACGTAATGTATCGGTAATATATTATTACATTGTTTGTTATATTCTTGACAAATACCACATGCAACTTCAAACTTAGAGATTTAGTTACCTAAGAATTTCTGACATTGTGAAATATGCTCTTCGCCATGTATTTTATATCTACTTCTTCACCATAAACTTTCATATTGTTTCCTTAAACTTTTAATAAATATCCAACCATTTTTTGTGGAAACATATACTTATAAAAATTCGCCAGCATATAGCATTTCCTGCGTCCGGAATTTTTTTGTAGTGATACTGTAGATATCTGAATAATGGAATTTTTTATTTTGCTCTCTACCCCTCATGACCGTAATAGTTATTTTTTACCCCATTAATGGGTACAATTCTCGACACCCTTGTAGAAACTATCTTGGTTTATCTATAATTAAACTTTCTTTTATTTTTGTGTTGAATTCAATATAATGAGTTGCAAAAGTTACGAGACACGTAATAGTAAAGCCTTGTTGCTTTTCAAGGAACATGATAGCGTTAATCCCAGTATATATTTAAGAGCTATCGTTCACTGAGTAAACAGGGGAAGGAAATCCAGTGTTTATTATTATTATTAAACGAATTTATTTAGCTTAACAGCTGTCTAATAATCTAATCTTGTAATCGAATTTAAACGCACTTTTAAATGTCCGATCGATTTGAAATTTGAAAAATTTATTTAATTCCGGTGACAATATAACCATCAAACTCGTATGAATTTAAAATGGCTGCCAACCCAAGATGGCAGACTATATCTTGTTCATTAACTTTTTTGATATGGGTATAAAATGAAAGGGCTTAACGAGCAAAATACAGTAGGCTAGGTGACGGTTTAATAATTTCAATATGGTGGCCGACGTGAGATGGTGAAATATACTTTTCTTCATAATGCCCTTGACGTGGGTCTCAAAGAAAAGGGCTTCACAAGTAAAATACAAGCGGTAAAAAATGTGCGAATGAATTGACGACCGCGGCCATATAATGACAATACACACACACACACACACACACACACAAAGTAGTTGGTGATACAAATTTTTTTTCGAACATCCCTTATATTATTACATTTTTGCATATTTATGTAAATATAACGCATGTTTGTAATAAAAAAATTCGAGACGCAGTCAGTAGGTTTTGGTAGAGAACTTTCATTAAATGCTTTAAATTTAAATAAATCAATTTGCTATTAATCTAAAGTTCGTTGGCTAGGAAACCATATTTCTCCGAAAATTTTAAGTTTATTTTCGGAACATTTGTGTTCATTTTCAAACAATAAAGTTATTTTGATAAAATATGGTACATTGTTTCTTCTATATACGTTATACCGGTAACCAAATTTGATGCCTGTATTTAAAAAGACATATTTGTTATTAAAAACATTTTTAGGAAAATTCACTTCCATAACGCACTTGCTGCGCCTAGACTTATTTAGAAAATGGTCTCCTCTATTCCATTCTTTTGTCCAAACTTTTGACTTTAAATCTAAAGGGCCCACTAATTAGTGAATTTTCTTAAACAAAATCACTAATGAGGAGATCCCGACTTTTTAATTTTGAAAAAATGTCTTCAATTGAGCGCTAATTAGACCCCCCAGAACACATATCCGAGGTCAGTTTCAATTTTTCTATGTTTATATATATATATATATATATATATATATATATATATATATATATATATATATATATATATATATATATATATATGTATCACACCGATAACTCAAAAAATAATGGGCCGATTTTGATTAGATTTGGTAAGTACCTTCGTTTTGCAAATTGATTGGATAAATTTGTTATCCAGGAAAATCAGCCTAGGTTTTCCCGGAAAATGTTGTGTTTTCTTTCGAAAAAATTTATATCCCCCTAATTAACAAAATAAGGGCAACCAAATTTGATACACGGTTATATCATTATAAGTAAGTTACCTACCAAAATTTAGCTCTGTAGGTCAAAAGACAAAAAAGTTATAGGCGATTGAAGAAAAATAAATTGGGGTTTCAGGGTGTTTAATTTGCGCGTATTAGAATTTTTTTTCAAAAATCAAAAGTGGAAATCTCCTCATCTCATTAGTAGGCTTTTTCTACGAAAATTAGTTAATATCGAAAAAGAGCTAAAAAGGAAAAACAATTCAATCGATATTAAGATCTATACGAGCAGGTATTGATATTTTTTAAAGGTGGCGCTCTATAATAAAAGGTTCGGACTCAGCAAGTACATTATAATAGTAGAATATTTTCATTTATATCTTTCAAATACTTAAAATACTCGAAAAGTAAAAAAATGCCTCTCCGAAAACAATAAATTTGATTTGATGAAATTCCGTACATATGTTACCTTTATAAAGTTTTTGTTACATACCGAAGTTGTATTCTGTTGATTGACAGAAAATGAGTTTATTAAAATTTGAAAAAATGTTAATGAAAATGACGTACTTGCTGCATCCGAACTATCACTACCAGTTGCATATAGTTTGTCTGTTTATCGATTTATTGACTAAAGAGAATTGTTTTAAATTTATTTTGTTAAATAACAATTTATAAGATATTTAAATTACACAATCTAGATATAATTTAAAGTGCTGCTTTAAAATCACAGAAAAAGGTCTATTTCAAATAAATTTTCTGCACATATTTTAGTCAAATGAAGAACAACAGCTCTTGAAACATGAATGCAAGACGCTGTTAAGCACACTTCTTGCAGTGTTTATTTTGCAAAACCCGCCCTTGTTTTAGAATGTTTGTTTAAAAATCACCAATGTTGACGTTTGAAATCGCAAGTTTGGCGTTTCTAGAAGAAAAATCATAAAATTGTAATAGAATTTGTTTGGTATTATAGCTACCCTTTCTGCACCAACAAAATTTTCGCCTCTTATATGCAGAACATTTTGGTAATCACATATATTATTATGGTATTTTGACCTCCTTTGAGTCCAGTGCCACAAATTATTTTTCTTTAAACGCCTGTTACCATTTTTTTAAGGTAGAAATCTAAATTTTGGTATATAGTATACGCTATACAGTGGGAAAACCTGAGTGGAATTAATTCAATATCTTAATTATTGTGTATATTTATAAAAAAATCCCGAAACTCGCCAATTTTAAGTTAAGAATTGACACCCTGCAACGTGAAAACTTCACCCCTACATTCAACACCCTTCAAGTGAAAGCTGCAACCCCCAAAATTTTAAATAGGAAGTAAGAGCTTGTGATACCTCATTTGGAATATCTGTTTATTCTTTATTCAAAAATGCTATGGTTTCAAAATTCATTGCAAAGATTAACAGACAAAAATCTGATTGACGAACTTCGCTACAACACACTAAAAAATCCATAGCTTAGCGTTTCATTCTTGATGATGAGGAAGCAAAAAAACAATTTAAGTGTACTTTTGGACGGTATCAATTGAAAAGGAGCCATAAAAGTTATCGACATTCTTCACGGTTGGCAATGTAACTTTTGTTTAAAACGTCTTAGCAAGTTGTTGTGTGATTATAGTCATAACCGCATGACAGTAGTGGTCAGTTGTTAACTGCAATTTAGAAACATGGTTTATTTAACAGAAATGCATAAAATAACAATTCTACAGATTATTGATTACAGAGATAAAACAGGATCACAGATCTAACTTGCTATTTCAAGAAAAAATTTCAGATCTGCTGCCTATATCCGAAGGAACAAATAGTAAAATTGAAAAAATAATTTCGCGAGGTTTGACATGTCAGTCGGACACAAAAAACCTGCTAATGCACTGAGTAGTTATACCAAATCGGGTGTAATATTGAATTTAAGGAAAACCCACATACCTACTTCGAGTCGACAAGCGACCATCACATTAAATGTTAGCCATTCATCGGTTATTCGAATGTTAAAAGAAATTAAAATGTAACTTTATAAATTGATACGAGCTCAGGAGCTTATAGAAGACGATTTTAATAAAAGAGCGTCTTTTTATAAACAAATTATGGAAATGTTAGATACCATTGTTATCCAACTGGAACATGTTTTATTTTCTGATGTGTGCAGTTTTACAATTATATAATTGACAATTGTCGCTACTGGTCTAAAGAAGTCCCACACTGAATGAGAGAAGAAGCCATGTCATTGGTTTCTTTTTAATTGATAGCAATTTGAATGGAGATAATTATTTAACACTGCTCTAAATCAATGTTGTGCCACAAGTTCCAACGAATGTGATATGGTTCTAGCAGGATGGAACACCAGCACATTATCAATTAATGTTCGGCAGTACCTCGACCAAATCGGTGGATCAGGAGGTGAGGATCGTTAGAATGGCCAGCACAATAACCGATCTTACACTATTAGACTTCTTATGGAGATATGTGAAACATATGGTACACAAAAGTAAACCATGCAATTTAACTGACTTAGGAAGATTTGTGATTAGGTCAGTTACGCCTCATATGTTGATTAACGTTAGAACACATTTTTATTCAAAATTAGGATGCTGCCAAGACGTTCAAGGCATGGGTTTTGAGCATATACTACATTAAGATTGATGTGTTTTTTATTTTACTCATTATCAATAATGAAACGCGATTACTTTATTATTTTAGTGTGTTATAGTCAGGTTGGTCATTCAGATGAATTTCTTTTTTTTACTGTAAATTTTTGCAAGAAAAAGTTAAAACCATAGCATTTTTTAATAAAGGACGACGAGATATTCTAAATAAGGTATTTAAAAGATATTTGGGGATTGTAACTGTGACTCCAAGGAATGTAAGAGGTTCTCACCTTTCCGGATATCTTTTTTTTAATCTAAAATTCAGGTGTTTCGGGATTTTGTAAATATGCACCATAATCGAGATATTGAATTTATTTCATTTGACTGTTCCACGCTGTATATGTGCAACTTGAGTTTTGGTAAAAATATCTTTGCTATTTTCGAAGAGTTATCGTGGTATAAATATATAAATATAGATATGTTCGGAAAGATTTCCGCGGTCTTTAATGTGAGATATACTTGGTTCTCGGGTTGAACCGCGTTTAGAATTTATTAAAACTCGACGTTTCGGCTCCTGTTTGGGAGCCATTTTCAAGAGGTTAAGAAAATATGTAAGGACATTAACTCTAAGGCCTATTGCCTACTCCGTATAGAGGTTAACAAAAGTGGGTTGGGTTGTTGGATTTCGATTACGGGGTCTCAACCCACCTTTGTTTACCGCTCTAAGTAGTAGGTAGATTGAGGCCTTAGGGTTCATGTTCTTACATATTTCCTTTGTCTTTTGAAAATGGCTCCAAAACAGGAACCGAAACGTCGAGTTTTATAAATTCTGGACACGGTTCAACCCGAGAACCAAGTATACCTCATATATAGATATATAAATATATGAATATATATATATATATATATATATATATATATATATATATATATATATATATATATATATATATATATATATATATATATATACAGGCTGTTTCAAAAAACATGCACCATCGCTGGTGGGGCAATTCCTTACTAAAAAAGAAGAAAAAAAGTTCCTGTGCACATGGGCCCGGAAACGCATAGTTTCCAATATACAGGGAGTTGAATTTTAATTTTTTTTTAAATTTTTTATAAATAATTTCAAAACCACTGGATTGATTTTAATGAAACTTGGAACTTGAAAGTGTATTATGAAAGTGCATATTTTCAAGTGAAAATCTGCTTACAACTGCGTCAGTGGCGTGCGTACGGGGTAACTGTAAAAATTCATTTGGGGAAAAAATATGTGCGCCACTGTCTTTTTCCAATTTTGATACATCAGTTATGAAACTTATTACATAAGCCACAAAAGCTGCCTCTTGGTATTTTTTCGTTCAGGGTATCCCCTAGGAGATATGATTAATTTTATAAAAAGGGGCAAAATACCGATTAGTCGGCGTAATAATAATAATAATAATAATAATAATAATAATAATAATAATAATAATAATAATAATAATAATAATAATAATAATAATAATAATAATAATAATAATAATAATAATAATAATAATAATAATAATAATAATAATAAATGTTTACTGCAACCATAAGAATATGAAAAACAAAACTTACAGTAAACATTACAGCAATAAACGTGCAAATAACTAACCTACGTAAAACTTATTGGTGATAAACATTGAAATGAATATTACAAACATTGATAAAAAATGATAAATAAAAAATAAAAATAAAAAATGAAAAAAGTAATCGTAAAGACACCATGATTTTTCCAAACTCTTGTTTTTTGTACATTATTCAATTGACTTTAATAACAAAGCTAAAGAAAATGTTGAAAGTGACCACCATTAGCGTCGTTACAATTATTTAACCTTCTGCGCAAAGATCTTCTTACTCTTCTGCAAATATTTTGATCTTCTCTAATGCTGTCAAATGCATATTCTATTCTTCCCAACAATTCTTCTCGTGTATTTACTGATGTTTTATACACTATTTCTTTTAAATGACCCCACAAATAAAAATCGAGAGGATTCAGGTCCGGAGATCGAGGTGGCCATGACACCGGACCTCCACGACCAATCCATCGGTGACCGTATGTGTTGGCTAAATATGTTCTTACAACTGCTGCAAAATGTGCGGGCGCACCATCATGCTGGAACCACATTGTACCATTTCTCATAAAAAGCGGTAGTAACAACGGCAAATCATTTTGTAAAAAGTTTAAATATGATTCATGGTCAAGACGATTCAGTAGAACAACAGGACCAATTATGTGATTTTCAATAATAGCAGCCCAAATATGGATGGAAAATTGATACTGCGAATTTGCAACTCTTAGAGAGTGTGGGTTTTCATCGGCCCATGTATGTAAATTGTGAAAATTTACGATACCTTTTCGCGTAAATGACGCCTCATCAGTAAATAGTACACGTTTAGAAAAATGTTGGTCATGCCTAAGTTTGTTTAAGAACCACTGACAAAACATTACCCTTGGTTGAAAGTCTCTAGGTAGAAGTTCCTGGACACGTGTAAAATGATAGGGATATAAACTTTGATCCTTCAGAGTTCTGTGAACTAATGATGCCGAAATATTACCCAGTTCGGTGGCAATAATTCTCGTACTTGTACTATGATCACGTTCAACTCTATTTAATATTGCCTCTTCAACTCGTACAGTTCGGCGGTATCTTCTGCGTCCAGAATCAGCTTTTAAAGGTTTTAAAGAACCAGTTTCTCCCAAATGTCTTACAATACGTGGGAAAATATTTTTGTCAGGAATTCTTCTTTGCGGATAAGTTTCCTGAAACACTCGCACAGCTTGTCTAGCATTTTGATTTGTTTGTCCATAAATTAACAACATATCAGTCAAATCCGCTGAAGTGTACTTAATGAAAACCATCTTGAGAGGAGGAAATAATATTAATGAGCAGCTCAGTATCAACAAATAACTAAAAACGAAAATACTGCACCGTATCAAAATTTAAAGAATAGCACGAAAACTCTTTTGGCGCCTACAAAGCACTTCAAAATTGTAGAATTTAGAGAACTGTCAAAAATTATAGTTTCATGGCACTTTACGATTACTGTTTTCATTACTCCAACGAATCGGTATTTTGCCCCTTTTTTATAAAATTAATCATATCTCCTAGGGGATACCCTGAACGAAAAAATACCAAGAGGCAGCTTTTGTGGCTTATGTAATAAGCTTCATAACTGATGTATCAAAATTGGAAAAAGACAGTGGCGCACATATTTTTTCCCCAAATGAAGTTTTACAGTTACCCCGTACGCACGCCACTGACGCAGTTGTAAGCAGATTTTCACTTGAAAATATGCACTTTCATAATACACTTTCAAGTTCCAAGTTTCATTAAAATCAATCCAGTGGTTTTGAAATTATTTATAAAAAATTAAAAAAAAAAATTAAAATTCAACTCCCTGTATATTGGAAACTATGCGTTTCCGGGCCCATGTGCACAGGAACTTTTTTTCTTATTTTTTAGTAGGGAATTGCCCCACGAGCGATGGTGCATGTTTTTTGAAACAGCCTGTATATATACATAAATATGTTACATAACGCATAAAAATCTCGCTGCAAATTGAATCATAACTTTCACATAGCTGTGATAATTTAGTCTCTTCAGAAAGACATTCTCATTAAATAAAATTAGGGTCCATGACTTGACCACGAAGAAAATATTCGTATTTGGGTACCCATAAACTTCTGATACGATATATTACTCGATTTTTAATGTTTTGACTTTGACGCCGTTTTCGCAACAGCAAAAAATTTCGAAATTTCTGTCACTGATATTCTACCCCTACACATTCTACCCCTTACTTAATTTCAACACTAAATACCGGATTTTTGGTGAAAGTCAAAGTATTCTAACAAACCCTAAAACGTTATATTACTCGAGTTTTGACGAAAAAATGTCATTCATCCCCATTCATCCCCTACACATTGGAGCGATTTTATTCAAAAACAATCCGAACAGTTCGTTTGTCCGGTGATAACTGTATAAAGTTGACGACGATATATTAATTCGTTGTAAAGGTTATCATGGCTACTAACAGACATACATATAGACGGGCAAAATAAATTTCGTTCCCAGATCATGTTTTCTATGTGTTTTGACGCTTTTTACGATGTTTAAGCGAACAATATTTTTTTAAATTCTGTCACCGATACCATACTTCCATACGCATTAACAATGTGGAAGTGATTAAAACTGACTCCGGATATGGGTTATAGAGGGCCTACATCAGGCAAATCTAAGGAATTTTTTCAAAAGTCCAGTTCCCATCAAAATTGATTTTTTTCTTCCAAAATTCTCTAAAACCTCTATTAATTCTACGTACTACAAAACCAGTAACTATAATAGTTTATTAGGTCAAAAAAATTATGAAAAATCTGTGACTAATATTATATGAGTTATTGTCTAATTTGTGTATGGTAGCATTAAAAGGAAATAAAAAGGAAAAAACTCGGGACGCAGCAAGTGCGTTATGGTAGTGAATTTTCATAAAAATGTTTTTATTGCAAATATGTGTTTTTCTTTTAATTTAAGAAAAGAGGCATCAATTTCGGTTACCAGTATAACCTATATAGTAAAAACAATGTGCCATGTTTCATAAAAATAACTTTATTGTGTGAAAATGTACAAACATTTCCTAAAGTAAACTTAAAGTGTTCCCGGAAAAACTCGTTTCTTGGTCAACCTTATAGGTTAATAGCAAATTGGGCTATACCAATATGAAGCATTTGATCAAAATTCGCTACCATAACGCACTTGCTGCATCCGGAATTTCTTTTTTACAAACATGCATTATATTTCGATGGAAAATGCAAAAATGCAATAACATAAGGCGTGTTTGATTAAAAAAAAAGAAAATTTGTATCACCGACGACTTTTGGGTAATTGTAGAAATATTTTTTGAAGATGTAGCTCAAGACACCCTATAATTAATGTATAAAGATATTTTTCATATCTTGTATAATAACGGATATATTGAGCTTTATTGATTTTTTACGAAAATTCGACAAAAATTATATACCATTAAACGATAAACTCTATAGCTAAAACTACTGCCCAGCATCGGAGAAAGGGTCTATTTGAAATGAATTTTCTGGAAACATTTTAGTAAATTGAAGGACAATAACGGTTGAAACTAAGACTTCAGGGTTTGTAAAACATCCTTCTTGAGACATTTGATTCCCATAGCCCGTATTAGATTCACGTTATTTGCCTAAATGTTGCCGATTTTGACGTTTTATATCGCAACTTTGACGTTTTGAAGAAAACCCCAATTTATTTTTCGTTAAATGCCTATAACTTTTTTGTCTTTTGACCTACATAGCTAAATTTTGGTAGGTAACTTACCCATAAGGATGTAATTACGCGTACCAAATTTGGTTGCCCTTACTTTGTTAATTTCGGAGATATAATTTTTTTTCGAAAGAAAACACAAAATTTTCCGGGAAAACCTGGGCAGATTTTCCTGGCTAACGAACTTATCCAAGCCATTTGCAAAGGGAATTTATTCACCAAATTTAATCAAAATCGGACCATTATTTTTTGAGTTATCGGTGTGATACATATATATATATATATATATATATATATATATATATATATATATATATATATATATATATATATATATATATATATATATATATATATATATATATATATATATATATATATATATATATATATATATATATATATATATATATATATATATATATATATATATATAAACATATAAAAATTGAAACTGACCCCGGATATGTGTTCTGGGGGGCCTAATTAGCGCTCATTTGAAGAATTTTTTTCAAAATTCAAAAGTCGGGATCTCCTCATTAGTGAATTTTTTTAAGAAAATTCACTAAAAAGAAAAATGATTTTAAAATATGGCAATCAAATAAAACAGAAAAGGAACCAAAAAAGAACTCGAGATATTTAAAAGTTTAGGTTTGAGTAGATGATATCCGGGTCTCACCAGTAATAATTTAAAAATATATAAAAAGTTCGGGACGCAGCAAGTGCGTTATGGTAGTGAATTTTTATTAAATGCTTCAAATTTGAATAACTCAAATTTCTATAAACTTAAAAAGTTGAATTTTAATACGTAGTAAGGTCTTTCCTAAAGTAACGTATCCACCAAATTTCATTAAAATAACTTTGTAATTTTCAGAGAAAAAAAATTCTAAAAAAAAACTTAAAATTTGAATAACTCAATTTTTTATAAGGTTATAAAGTTGAATTTTGGTGCGTTGTAAGGTATTTTGCAAGGAAACATATCCATCACATTTCATTAAAATAACTTTGTAATTTTTCGAGAAAAAAATTTTTTTCGAAAGAAAACTCAAAATTTTCCGGGAAAACCTTGTCGGATTTCCCTGGCTAACGAACTCATCCAAGCCATTAATAAAAAAAAGATAGTTGCCGAGTTTCATTGACATCGGTTAATTATTTTTTGAGTTATCGGTTGGATACATATATATATATATATATATATATATATATATATATATATATATATATATATATATATATATATATATATATATATATATATATATATATATATATATATATATATATATATATATATATAAACATATAAAAATTGAAACTGGCCCCGGATATGGGTTCTAGGGGTCCTAGTTCGCGCTCATAAAAAAAAAATTTTGCAAAGTCTCACCATCGATACTTCTCTATTAGTGAATTTAAAAAAAATAAAAATTCACTAATAATGATAATAATTAGTTTAACATTTATTTAGTTAGAGATCCAAGGGAAACCTGCCGAACTGAACCAAACTATATATAGTAGCATGTTTAGGGTAGGACTTTTGGTATGAAATTGGTGCCAACTTCAAAAAATTTAAATACCTACTCGTACCTATATTAAAAATCTATTACTTAACTTATTTTCCTCTTTTAGCAGTCGATTAAAGATATAACTTCTGAGCGTCACGACGTCTGGGGTAGACATACTTTAAGGTAAAACAGAGAAGGCTCTACTTCCAGACTGTATTTATTGACAAAAGCCCTTTTGTCATGAAATACAGTCTGGAAGTAGAGCCTTGTCTGTTTTACCTGAAACTATTATTATTATTTTTAATTTCAGGTTAAAAATGAAGTATATACTGTTATAAAAAGTAACCTCTAAAATTACAGACTATCCACTAAACATTGTGGGTTCTAAAAATACTTTATTTCATACTTAATACAAATATAGAGACTTCTTCTCTGGCTTAACCAGACGATTCCGTAAAGAGCGCAACCGATTGCAGGGAAGTAAACAAGCACTTGTAGAGCCAGATAATAAGTATCTACATCCATATTTAATATGAAAAGATTTCACTTGCATCCGGTTTCGGCTTAAAACGAGAAATCGGTTCCAGAAAAGAAAGCACTTGTGAAACCAGAGAAGTATATGTACAGGTACAGGGTTATTCATTATAAATTACCCACCCCTTATCATCGTTATTAATTGCCTATAGAAAAAAGTTTATTATTATGAATTTTGTTAAAATGCTATCAAAAGTACAGTGGCGTGCCGATTTCAGGGGATACAACGTTTTTTTAATAGGATAGGTACCTTATATTATTAAATTTTTGCAGCAATCTTTTTATTCCTGATTTCAAAAATATACCATATGTTACCCATAACTTATGCTTTTTTGAGTTATTAAACGTCGAATATTTTAGTTAAACTAATTTCTGTAAATATTGAAAGGTTAACATTATTAGAGTAAGCTTTGAAAATTACAGCTATTATGTTTGATAAGTGACATTACTTTAATGAAATAATGAAAATAGTTTATAGTCAGAAATTCAAATATTTACTTGTTATATACAAAATTACAAAAATAAACGTGCAGCAAAAAGAGCATATAGGGTGTTATATCCTACTCATCCAACCCCATTAGAAAATACGTTCAAATATATTTACCGAAATGTGAATAATACCTCCAGTTTGAATAGAAAAAAGCGTGTTGTTCAAACAAACCAGGAAGAACAGCTAGATATACTGCCTTATTTAGAAGATAAACCCAGCCAAATTTATTCACATTTATTGATATATTGTATCACTTTTTGGAAAATTTTGAATGCAGTAAATAATATAGTCGATTAATTAGATAAAAGTTATTCCAAAATCCAACGTACGTTAAAAAATAACAACTACAGACCATATAAAATTTTACCCGTACAAGTTTTAACAGCGGCTCATAGAGGGAAAAGGCTGGACTTTTGCCGCCAGATGATTTAAAAGCTGGATGAAGATCCCGATTATTTTACTAAAATATTATGGACTGATGAATCATACTTTTCTTTCATGGGAAAAGAAGCACAACAGAAAAAGTTGGTAAAACGATTTATAAATCTCTGGACGCAGCAAGTGCGTTATGGTAGCGAATTTTCTTTAAAATATGTTTAATAGCAAATGTCTTTCTTTGATGAAAGCAGGTATCAGACTTGGTTGCCTATATAGTAGAAACAATGTACCATATTTCATCGAAATACATTTATTGTTTGAAAAAATATAAACATTTTTCAAAAGTGTAGATGCAGCAAATGTGTTAGGGAAGTGAATTTCCATAAAAATGTTTTTAATAGCAAATGCGAGCAGGCATCAATCTGTTTACCGGTATAGCCTATGTAGTAGAAACAATGTACTATATTTTATTAAAATTACTTATGGTTTGAAAATATACGAAAACCAACCAACAAAGCTTACGTTAATAGCAAATTGAGTTATTGAAATTTGAAGGATTTAATGAAAATTCGGTAAATTTGCAGATTAGCTCCCGAACGCTTTTCAACAAATTGTTTTCAGAAACATTACTAGGACCCCACCTGGATGCACAAACCACAAGAAAAATTTCTTGTTCACACACCCCCCAAGGAAGTTATGGGACTGGGAGTGAATAGGAGTGGTGTGCGGGGTAGGCAGGGTTTAAGGGGGATATGGCTTCAAGATGTGAAAAAGACAACTTTCTAGCCCGTTTTATTCGAATTTTCTGCTCATATTTCCTTTTTACTACCTACCCCACCCAGCACTCCTACTCACTCCTGGTCTCGTAACTTCCTTGGGGGGTGTGAAGAAGAAATTTTTGGGGGAATAGGGGTGCTGTGCAGGGTTGGCAGGGTTTAAGGGGGATATGACTTCAAGATGTGAAAAAAACAACTTTCAAGCCCGTTTTATTCGCATTTTCTGCTTATATTTCCTTTTTAATACCTACCCCGCGCAGCACCCCTATTCACTCCTGGTCCCGTAACTTCCTTGGGGGGTGTGAACAAGAAATTTTTCTTGGGTTTTGTGGATCCAGCGGGGGCCTAGGTAGGTTTCTTAAAACAGTTTTTTGAAAAGCGTTCGGGAGCTAATCTGCAAATTTACCGAAAATTCGCTACCAAAACGCACTTACTGCGTCCAGATTTTTTTCTTATAAACGTATCATATTTCCATAAAAAATGCAAAAATGCACTAACAAATTTGTTCTACGAAAATTATCTAAAAAAAAAATTCCATTCTTTTTTGAATTTTTAAAAAGAATCGCTAAAAATCAGTTAGCGCTTGGTGTGGAATAGAAACAAAATTATCGGACCTATATTTTATAATTATACTTTAAATGGAGTTCTTTATTTGAAACTACTTATCGCAGAAGCAAAAATTTTTTTTTAGAAACCTTTCCGGATTTAGATCCAGAATGGGGCAACTCCGCATAGTATCCTACCCGTTCGAGATCATTTGAATAATGTATTTCCAATATGGATATTGGATAATAAAACTATTAAAAGGCCACCTAACAGTCCGGAGTTGATCACTATGGATTCATTTCTTTGGGAAATTCACAATAATAATAATAATAGTATTCAAGTAATTAGAGACATGATTCGACTTGAAATAAACAATCTGAATGTCAATAATGAAGTCATTTCCGGTAGAATTATAAATATAAGAACACGTTATCAATTATGCATTGACAATAATGATGGGCACAAAGAGCATATTTTATGAATTATCATTTATTTATAAATTTTCAAAGTGAATTTTTGTTATCTATTTAGTATAAAAATATTTGGACTTTTCCTTCCTCACTGTTAACCATTTTGATTATATCATTACAGAAATGTAACTTATCAAACATAAGCTGTCATTTCAAAGCTTACTTTAATAGTATTAACTTTTCCTTATCAAAACTCGAAAAGGGTATAAGTTAGGGGTAACATCTGGTATATTTTTGAAATCAGGAAAAAATATCATTCTAAAAATTTAATAATATATAGGGTTACCCGTTTAAAAATATTTTTTGTATTCCTTGAAGTTGCACACCATTGTACTTTTGAGCATTTTAACAAAATTGAATCATAACCACACAACTTTTTTTTCTACAGGCAATAATCACAATGATAAGGGGTGGGTAATTTAGAATGAAAAACCCTGTACATCTGTATTTAAAATATTGTAATACGTAAATAAAATTATTATGTATAAACAGAAGCCAAAAAAGCAATGTTTGCAGAAACAAAAAGTCAAAAAGTCACTCACCCAGTATAACTAAAGTCACTAACAGTTCCTTGTTCATAGCCAGCAGTATTTATGTATTTGAGTGTTGGTGGTGTCGCAAAAGTAAGCAAAGCTCTTCTTCTGCTGTTTATATAAAGTATCACTCCCCCGACCTGTTGTCTGGTGGGGATGTTTTATATCTTATCAACGTAGCACTGAAAAGAGCTGCTTGGTAATCTAATCGCATCATCTATTGACTGATATACGGGAATACTTTTTAGAATAAATTACTTTACCACTTTAGATCAAATAGGATATTATAAATACAAAAATCTTGATTGGTGATTCGCGCTGCTTCGTTTTAGGGACTACATTTTCTACTTAAATAAATTTACTTATGTCTCAATGTGTAGCTTTATAAAAATCAGATAGACGTTTCTTGTTCAGAAACCGATATCTAGTGACACAAGCACCGTTAGAATATTTAGGCTTTACACAATATTGCTCCTAAGCAATAAAATAAATATGCTTTAAAGCTACACCCAGCAGATGTCATACGAGGCCCATCCTAATAATACTAAGATAAGGACGAACCCTGGCAAAGAAAGTGCTTATTTTTATTTCAACAACACACCACGAGGGCTTATAGCCTAAATAATATCGTACCGTCGGTGTCGACAAGGATGAAAGAGGCAACTTGTTAATTCTGGACTTGAAGGTTTGGGGGTTCGGGGGAGAAGGAAAAACATGTGCCGGCAAGGAATTCCACAACTTGGAAGTTCTCGGGACAAAAGAGCAGGCATAACAAGATGTTCTATGTCTGATGACCTGGACAGTAAAAGGGTGCATTCGCTCTGTTCCCCTGGTAGATATGTTTGGGGCAGCAGGTGGAGGAACTATGGAAGAAAGCTCCTCTCAGCAGTGCCCGTGCAGATATCTATAAAACAGAGAGAGGTCACCAACAGCACGTCGGTGGGCAAGGGATGGCAGCCTTTGGGTGAGGGTAGGGTCACCGATTAGACGTATAGCTCTCTTCTGAATGGAGTCCAGGATAGCGAGTGTAGAAGCGGCAGCAGCACCCTAGATGTGGGAGCAGTATTTGAGGTTTGGTCTTATTTGTGAAGTACATAAGGTATAGAGATTAGCTGGTGAAAGGTATTTGCGAGCCCGGAAAAGGAAACCTAATTTCTTAGCAGCCGCTTATGCAATTGATGTGACATCTTGGTGCCAATTGAGATTTCGATCCACAGAAATGCTAACAAGTGAAAAGGACTCATTACTTTAAATAACTTGGTTGTTAATTGTGATGCATCTAGGGCTGGTGTATCTGTTATGAGAAAGAAAGCAAGACTGTGATTTGGTGGGGTTGAATTGTACAAGATTTCTACTTCCCCAGTCTAATATTTTTTGGAGATCCACGGAGGCAGAACCCTCCATGAGTCTGCGATCCTCATCTAATTGGGCTAAAGAGACTGGCTTAGAAAATTGTATATTTGAGTGGAGGGTTCTGTCGTCCGCGTAACTGTGAACTGGGTTGGATGTGCTAGAGAGGAGGTCATTGATGTGTAGAAGAAACAAAGTAGGGGTTAAAGCTGAACCTTGAGGAACTCCTGCATTAATTGGATACAGTTTAGAGGAATGGCCATCCACGACAACAGGAATGCTCCGGTTGGAGAAGAAATTTGCTGTCCAGATACAGAGTTTTGGTGGTAGGCTATATGCCGGAAGTTTATTAAGCAGCGCTGCGTGCCAGACCTGGTCGAATGCTTTGGATATGTCTAGAGCTACAATCTGGGATTCACCGTGTAGTTTCATATACTTGTTCCAAGAATGGGTGACAAAGGAAAGGAGGTCGGTAGTTGATCTACGCTGACGGAATCCATACTGCATCTCGTGGATTAGACTGTGTTTTTCAAGAAATTTTAGTAATTCGGTGTTTGTATACTTTTCCATCACTTTAGAGGCGACTGAAAGGAGAGAAATAGGCCTGTAGTTGTTAGGAAGCGCTTTTGATCATTTCTTGGGGATGGGTTGTACTCGAGTAGTTTTCCAGTTACTAGGGAATATGCCTCTATCGTAAGTGCGTCAGAATATCGAATTGTTACAATTTGTCCCGCTTTAGGAAAATTGTATATAAAATTTATCAAGTTGTCGTAGCTAGAAAATGAATTTAAAATTGCTACACGCAGCAGGTGCAT
The DNA here is from genome assembly GCA_964006375.1 of Tillus elongatus. Classification (NCBI taxonomy): domain Eukaryota; kingdom Metazoa; phylum Arthropoda; class Insecta; order Coleoptera; family Cleridae; genus Tillus; species Tillus elongatus. Next base: position 212,340,152 of record OZ023262.1, read on the forward strand.
TATAGTAACGAATTCTGATAAATTTTGTAAAACATACCTTATCTCATGGCTGACCTGACTTGCTTAACCCTCCGGTGGGAACATCTCCCTGTCAGACAGACACAGTTCTTGTTATCCACGTCGGGTGCGCTAAAAGGCATCCGAGAATCGTTAGCCTTCTCATGTGCTTCAGTCCGCATTTTACCTTCGAGGTTGTGCCAAATTAAGTCTAAAAACCCAAGTGCATTTATTTGATTATTGTCAGTGATTGATATCTCGTCGCATATTTCCATTGGATCTAAATCCGATCAATAGTGATGCCATAATCACCTCCCAAACCCCAACTTACTTGCTCTCAGATTTATTATTTTGGTAAGATAAAGGACACACTGTTTGGTTTGAAGATGAAAAGATAATCAAATACTTACGTAGCATTAGTCTTGTCCTGCTCAAAGTCCTAGATTTATGAGATCTTTGAGTCGAAACACCGGCACTACGTTACTTAATTTGAAGAGATCTAGATAATAGAAATAAAGAATTTCCATTTACAGCACCACCATAATTGAGAAAGGGTAAATGAGGAATTAATTATTCAATCAAAACAAATATTAAAAACACAAATATTTAAATTTATTGATATCAATTAATAATTTGAGTTATTTAAATCAAGACTCCTGGTAAATCTAATATATGTTGTACATTACAAAGAAGCAAAATAAATATTAAATGTAAAGTTACAGGTTTTTCTATTAAATCTAGCAATTTTCTTAATTTTAATTTGTTAAATAATTTGTAGTTAATTGTTCTGGCCAGAGTATGTTTTGTTTTCTTAACAAGTTTGTGAGAAAAATTAAAATATTGTAAAATTAAGTAATTGTTAACTATTGTTTAATTGAAAGGTTATAAGCTTTTTTTATTACTCTAAAACATTTGAGAGTTAGAAAAATTAGTGGGCAAAATATCAATTAATTAATTATTATACTATTTTTCCTAATTTACAAATTTTTACATCATACAGAAGGAAAATACTAAATACATTTATATAACGATCAATCTCGCGGACAAAGATTTTAATTTTGACTAACTTGATATCCATTATTGCTATTTAATGAGAAATGTAAAGGATGTGGAAAAGTTTATGTCTGTCTAAAGTCTTAAAAATCACTCAAAAACTTGTAAAGGACTCACATGCAGTGTACTAGTACTTCCAAAGGTTTACCAGCTGATCCAGGCCTTCACCCCACAGGACTTAATTTGCCTGTTGACGGAATGTAGAAGCTGCACAGGATAGCATCAGCATTTAGCGCTTACCATAGGTGCTTAATTGCCCCCAGGAGGGGAGCCAGTGGGTGTCAGAGACAGCTTGTCGAGGTGAAGACAATGAGAAAGTACGTGCAATGTACATTCAAGAGGCTAGGTAGACACTGGTGTTGGATCTTGAATTTGGAAATAACTTAAACTAGACGTAAACTTGAATCTGAACAGCAAAACTGTATTTGAACGGACAGCAAAGGTATATTTGAAGGGTACACGGAGAAATCGGGCATAAGGTAAACTTGAGTCGGAGACTGAAAGTGAAAACTGAATGTAAAGGTAAACTTGGATCTGAAGCCTAAAACTGAAGGCTTGAACTGAGAACTTAAATTGAAAACTTGAAACCGTTTATTTGAACCCTGCAATTACAACAAAGAATTGCCGTTAGCAGGCTACCGCTGCATTATAAATGTTTATTAAAGGCTCATCGTTTAATCCTTCTTTATTTTAATCGGGTGGTCACAATCACTGAGCTAAGTTCAAGCTATTTGCAGCACTTGCACAATAATTACACCAAGCATGCATGCCCTGAGGAAGCTACGTTTTACTTGCCTGCCCGATAGAGACTCTCCCTGAACCTTACTGTCGACACGTTTTGTTACACGCAGTTTCCCTCTAGAGTATGTCGCGCGTGTTTAAATCTCATTGGACCACAGTATAACGGATACATCTGTTGAATAGAGTAGGAGTGAAATTTCGCACGAAATATCGTCAACCGTCAGTTAGCCATAATCTTCCTCTCAAGACCTTCTGAAAATTTCCCGCATGATGTGTGTGTTTTTACCACAGAGAACTACGTTTTAACTATATACATCGATATTTTTAGATTTCTAAGAAGGAGGCTATTGTTCTCATCTTTAACAAGCCAAACATTTTAGTAGGAAATTGTAATAAATAATGATCTTTTTCCTTAAGGCAAATATTCGGTTTGTTGATATTTTACGGAATGTAAATGAAAAGAAAATACAGTAAGAGCGCTACGCAGGTAATTTTCAATAGCAAATTTTCAACAAATATTTCCAAAACAAAACTTGAATTGTTGTTCAATAATAAAGTCACCGATGTCAGTAAGGGAGTTACGATAGTGAATAAAACATAACCGTTACAAGGTGATATAGTCATCCTAACTGCAGCATGCGCTCCGTTCAAGTAAGGTCTTCCTTTCGAAAACCTACGATGCCTCACGAGCAGATATTCCCACAGTTGTAAGTTTTGATGTCTGCTTCTCAAGCAGATATTCCTACAGACAGACTAAATAAATTGTATTCTATTTGTTTTTAACTGCTGTAGTACAATTTATGTACCTACATAACTTTGCATCCTTTTTCTCTGTTCTTCTCTTTCATTTTTTCTTTTTTTTTATTGTTTTGCCCAAATCAGTTTAATCTTTCTTTTTTTGTATATTTTCAGTAAATATGACTAAAAAGGTTCCTACGAACATTTCTAGTCGAACCAAAAGACTCGTGGAACTTGCGTCTGTTAATAACAAAGAATCCGATGAAGAGCTATCTACCGGGGAATCATATGTACCAGAAGATACAGGAATATTCTCTTCTGATATCGACACTGACTCTGAAATAGATGGTGATGATTGTCTTGTTGATTTTTTTTGCTGTCCTAGAAAATTTGCCTGCTACAAGTTATCGCTCTGACAATCAACATTCCGCTCCAAGATCAGAACATATTGGAGCTCTTGAGGATGACGACCTGTGATGGATGCTGATAACGAACCTGAGGTAATATATCAAGGAAAGAGGAATTGCTTCCAGTGGCACTCCGATCGAGTAGTATCTGCAACACAAACGGGTAGCTGCAACATCATCAAAATCAGGCAATCCAAGCTGCAGAAACCCGCACTCACACTTGGCAACAATCCGATCCCATATGAAGTTTGTCTTCTTCTCTTTTCTAAAGATATGGTGGAAAAAGTAAGAATGTACTAAAGAATGAATATGGCTGGAAGGGCCCACACAGCACAGGACATCCAATGGATATCCATTGGATATACATAATATCCATTTTACGCCCATGACCATGATGGATATCATATGGACATCCAATGGATATTGTTAGAGCAAAAAAAATCTTAATAAAACTTAAATAATGTGAACATTTGAGCATTTCTTATTCATTAAAATCTAATCAAGAATGCATTCGAATTTCTGGATGTATATACTTTATTCAAGTATGTATATATCCATCAGACATTCAGTGGATCTCCATTGGATATCCCATGAATATACAAAAGACGTCTATTAGATGTCCACTGGACATTCCAGTTGATGTTCCGGCAATGTGTTCACACCAGCAGGAAACAAGATTGATAAATTATCGAAACCCTTATTTACGTCTGTAGAAGATAAGGGAAGAAAAATAATTCGTTCTGGCACAAGAATTACTGAAAAGCGTTAAAACTAGCACCAACAATAAATTTCCATCCAAATTCTCATTGCGATTAAAACATTGTAATAAATTCTTCTTATTTCAATACAAAGAGTATTATCGTTTATGTCTGTTATTTTGTAAGAAGAATCTATTATCATTAATTAATGCTCTCCCGAACAATAAACGCGGGATCGTTTAATAACTCACATTGAGGCGATGGATGCTTGAACTGTTGGCTACAATGACAAAAATCCGTTCGCATTTGTTTGGTTTGAAGTAGTTTGGACGAAAGTTAAGGTTATAAAACTTAAAATTGCATCTTGCCATTTTGCATCAACTGCTAAGTGAAAAATGAACAACAATCTACAACTAGAGTTACAGGATTGAGATCTTTCTCCAAATAAAGTGTGTCTTGTTTTTATTAATAAGTTTAGTTGTGATTTCCAGTCAGTAAATAGTTTACAGGTGAGTACATAACCTTACACTTTTTAGTTAGGAAAATATATTTTATACTTATTTACATAAAAACCATTATCTATAGCTGTAAAAAGCACGTTGGTTGATAATAACATGGCTAGTGGACGTGAAATAGAAAACAAATATCTTCTTGATTTAAGTAAATATTTTTTACTTCGTATTGGAATTTGCAAAAATTGTCTAGTAATATAAATATAATGGAAGTTTATGTGTATATAAAATTGTTCATTTTACTGGTGGATATTCCTCGTCCTTACTTAGAAGCAGATCACTTCCAGAAGATTATGAAACTAGATCACCTAAGTTTAATTAAAACTATTGGGTATATAGTCAGTTCCTTCGTCATACTCAACATTAACAACTATTACGTATTATTTTGAAATAACCACTAAACTGTTATAGGTATAACAATTAAAGTAATATTTATAAACATTGGTTCATATTATTTATTAGATTGTTTTGAGTTTGATTATAAGCAGTGTCTTAGATATCTATCGTGGATATTCATTGGATATCTAATGGACGTCTGTGTGCTGTGTAAGGGTAAGTATCCCATTGGCCTCGAACACATCAGGGCAGCTTTGTCGCACAATGCCACTATTGCTCTTTTTGCATAATAAACACATGTTCCGCTGCTGACAGGTTACCCCATATGAGTGTTCCATACGATAGGATACGGTGACAATATGCAAAATAAGCAATCCTGGCAGATTGATGAGCACTGTACTGTTTCACTGAGCCTATGGTGTAGTTTGCCCTGTAAGCCTCGTGCTTCCATAGGTTAATCATGCCATTAACATTTTAAAATGAATTGGTCTGACCAGGTAAGTCACCGCTGCTTCTAAGGACATAACAAAATTCGTATTTAGCAAATAGGTTTTGTTTTCCGTTAAGTAGATTTCATAAAAATAAACAGAAATATAAATAGGAGCAGCCACCTTAGAATAATTTACCAATAGATTACTAACATACCAAATTTTAATTATGCTACAGAAAAGTGACTAACTTTATTGAATTCACACATTTAATTAGTATAGAGCTGTTTTAGGGATGCATAGCAATTTTTCACGCATTGACGGTGTAATATCTTTTTACTGTATATCAAAAAATGAGTATTAATTTACCCCTCTTCAGATACATTATGTAAAAATTTAAAAAAAGTTCAATTAAAATTATTTGAGAAGCAAACATTTGAGCGTATTTCTCTCTCATTTACATAATCTACCACCAGAAAAACACGGGAATTCAAATTTTCATTGAAACAGGCCTGGTTTAAAAAAGTAAACGTTCACTTCCACTTACACTACTTAAAAAATATCTAACTTTATAATTTACAAATTTATATACCTTACCTCAGACATCTTTGTCGATATGCTTCATGTTTCGTTATCCATACTCCATACAACGAATTACTTAATTACCCAAAATTCAAACAATTCACGTTACAATAAGATTGTTTAATCTTCAAAACTCCCAGAAAAATAAATAGGCCCAGATTCAAATAATATTTTCTGATAAAATCATAAATAAAAGTCTGGACACAGCAAGTGCGTTATGGTAGCGAATTTTCATAAAAATGTTTTAATTAGCAAATATGTCTTTTTTTAAAGAAAGCAGGCATCAAATTTGTGTACCAGCGAAACCTATATAGTAGAAATAATGTAACATATTCTATCAAAATAACTTTATTGTTTGGAAATGTACAAAATTTTCCGAAAATAAACTTGAAATGTTCCCGAAAAATTGAGCTATTGAAATTTGAAGCATTTAATGAAAGTTCGCTATTATAGCGCTGCTTCCCGAATTTCGTTTCTTACAAACACACATTGTATTTCGATGAAAGTGCAAAAATGCAATAATATAAGGCGTGTTCGATTAAAAAAAAAAAGATAATTTGTATCACCAACGACTTATGGGCGACCCTGTAATTTTAAAAATAATTGTATAAGATGGATTTATTGAGCTTTACCGTACAAATGCGTCACCCTGTATATATGTAAACAGATAAAAACTAAAACTAACCCCAGATATGAGTTCTAGGGGGCCTAGTTAGCGCTCATTTAAAGAAATCCTTTCAAAATTGTAAAGTAGCGGTCTCCTCATTAGCGAGTTTTTTCTACGGAGATTTGCTAAAAATTATAGACCATTCAACGATAAACTTTATAACTAAAACTGTTTCCAAAGCATCAGAGAAATGGTCTCTATTTGAAATGAATTTTATGGAAATATTTTAGTGAAATGAAAGACAATGACGGTTTAAGCTGAAACTTAACGGTTGGTAAAATACTCTTCTTGCTACATTTTATCTACATAACCTGTATTCGTTACAGGTTCTTTGCCTAAATATTGCCAATTTTGACATTTCGAATCGCGTCTTTGACGTTTTAAGAGGAGAATCCCAAAATTGTTTTCTTTAAATACCTATAACTTTTTTTGTCTTTTAACTTGCAATTCTTAATTTTGTTACATAGTTTACTTTTTATGATATAAACTGACGTACGATTTTGGTTGCGATAACCTTGTTATTTCCGCGGATATAAAAATTTTTCGAAAGAAAACACCAAATTTACCGGAAAAACCGGGCCAGTTTTCTTGGCTAGCACACTTATCCAAGTCGCTTGCCCAAAGAACACACACATGTTGCTATTAGACGACGATGACATACGATCGAAGATACACGATCACGAAAACGGAGGGAATTCAAATAAATGTTTACAAATGTAATCAAAGTTTCAGAAACATTAAAATTGTAACTTTACACGAGCTTACAAATGGAGAAAAACAACAAGCCGAGAAAGGTTTTTTAGCTGCAAACATTTGGAAATGTTGCAAAGGTAACTTTTTTAATGGTAAATTATGTAACGTGGTAAGCATCTGTAAGTTATCATGCTTAGTGGCAGATACCAAATTTCATCAAAACAACTTTATTATTTGCAGATACAAAAGGTTTTCGAAAAGCAAATTTTTGTGTAAACATTATTTTCATTTAACTGACCAACAAGCTTCTTCAAGCCATTTACACAAAGAATATTCCAGTCAAGATATGAAAATTCTCAATTTAAAAAATCATTTCACCAAAATTAACAAAAAATTGAGAGGCAAATTTTCCAGTTTTTTTTACGAAAATTTGCTAAAAATATTTTTCGATGAAAATTTACTTACAACATCAACACGTGAAAGAATTGCGTAGGTAATCGAAATCGCAGGCCTCGAATCCAAATGACTTCACATGCATATGTTTTTAAAGTCACCATGCGGAAATTTCCGACCCCTCAACATTTTTGTTAAGTAGTTTTAACGATACAAAAATCGGCTCCTGGCTTATAGTACAGGCAATAGAGGAGTCCGTTACTCTTGTCCATAATGCACTAAACTACAGGAGTTTTTTTTTTTTTATAGATATGTTCAGAATGACGTACTGAATGTAAAAACATAAAATCCTTACAAATTAGGAGAGCGGAAGTGCCGCCATTTTGAGAAAAACTGTTTCGGCCTATATCTCCGTAACCGTGCACTTTAGGCCAAAAATGGTAATGACCATTATTGTAGATAATTGCATTTTTGATCTTTTTTGTTAAATTTTTTTTGTATCACTCACCGTTTACAACTTATACGACTATTAGCATTCATTTATTGACTTTTTTACCTATATATTGGTTAATAATTGTTTAAGAAATAAAATGCTTATAACTTAACTTTTCAATCGACAAATTTCCTACAACTCTTACTGAAAACTTTTTTTTTCAAAACAATATTTTCAAAGGTATAACGCGTTAAATGTTGCACTTTGCAATCGACAATTTTTTCTGGAAATATTTTAGTAAAATGAAGGACAATGACGGTTGAAGCTAAGACTTCAGGCTTTTTAAAACATTCGTCTTATTTTCTTTCCATAGCTTATATTAGTTTCAGGTTCTTTGCGTAAATATTGCACTATATCTCCGTAACCGTGCACTTTAGGCCAAAAATGGTAATGACCATTATTGTAGATAATTGCATTTTTCATCTTTTTTGTTAAATTTTTTTGTATCACTCACCGTTTACAACTTATACGACCATTAGCATTCATTTATTGACTTTTTTACCTATATATTGGTTAATAATTGTTTAAGAAATAAAATGCTTATAACTTAACTTTTCAATCGACAAATTTCCTACAACTCTTACTGAAAACTTTTTTTTTCAAATCAATATTTTCAAAGTTATAACGCGTTAAATGTTGCACTTTTCAATCGACAATTTTTTCTGGAAATATTTTAGTAAAATGAAGGACAATGACGGTTGAAGCTAAGACTTCAGGCTTTTTAAAACATTCGTCTTGAGACATTTTCTTTCCATAGCTTATATTAGTTTCAGGTTCTTTGCGTAAATATTGCAAATTTTGACGTTTTAAATCGCGACTTTGACGTTTTGGGGAAAACCCCTATTTATTTTTCTTTAAATGTCTATAACTTTTTCATCTTTTAACCTACAAAACTAAATTTTGGTAGGTAATTTACCTATTATGATATAAATCGGCGTACCAAATTTGGTTGCACTTACTTTGTTATTTCCAGAGATATGATTTTTTTTCGAAAGAAAACACAAAATTTTTCAGGAAAACCTGGGCCGATTTTCCTGGCTAACGAACTTACCAAGCCACTTGCAAAAGTAAGGTATTCACCAAATTTAATCAAAATCGGCCCATAATTTTTTGAGTTATCGTTGTGATATATATATATATATATATATATATATATATATATATATATATATATATATAAATTGAAACTGACCCCGGATATGTGTTCTAAGGGGCATAATTAACGCACATGTGAAAAAAATTCAAAATTCAAATGTCGGGGTCTCAGTGAATTTTTTTTTAAAGAAAATTCACTAATATTAATTTGAGAAAAAAAAGTTTTAAGTAGGAGTTCTAGAAAAGTTGTCGATTAAAAAGTTAAGTTATAAGCATTTTATTTTTTAAAGAATTATTAACAAAGATATGGGTAAAAAAGTCAATAAATGAATGCTAATAGTCCTATAAGTTGTAAACGGTGAGTGATACAAAAAAAATGTTTTACAAAAAAGATGAGAAATGTAATCATCTACAATAAAGGTGATTACTATTTTTGGTCTAAAGTGCACGGTTGCGGAGATATAGGCCGAAACGGTTTTTCTCAAAATGGCGACACTTCCGCACTCCTAATTTGTAAGGATTTTGTGTTTTTACATTCAGTACGTCATTTAGAAACTATCTATCGAAAAAAAAAATAACTCGTGTAGTTTAATGCAGCAACAACAAATTCTCTATTGCCTGTACTATTATCTGTAAAAATTAAATAGCATATATTTTTCAACCACTTCTAAACGTTTGAACGTCTAAGGATGACATATAGTTATACAGGCTTACTACATACAAATTTTTCAAGAACCGGTGGTTCAGGGGTAAGAACGTGTGCCTCTGAACCGAAGAGTACTGGGTTCGATCCCAGGGTACTCCTTTCACTTTTTCAGTACAAACTGTAAAATTAACATCAACCGAGGTTCTGGCATTGTATTTGAGCAAGTTGAATGTCTGCACGTTCCGCCCTTCGGCGGGGGCGTAAAGCCGTAGGTCCCGTGTCCATGCGATGTTGGGCACGTTAAAGATCCCTACTCTCCTTACAGAAAGGCAGGGGTTCGGCAAAATTTCCAGGATAGTGAGGTGAAACTGCTCCCTGGCGTCGGTGATTGGCCATAGTCGCGGAAATAGGCCGACGTAAAAGAAACAAAAACACACACACTTACAAATTTTATTTTATAACCCTACGAGTGTCGGCCGTCAAACTGCCATCTTCAGGAGAAAATGTAAAAAATACAATGAAAACGATTATTATAAACATTAATCTGGTGCAGAACCCAATACTACGATGTAAATCTCAGTCATTACAAAACGGCATCATACTTAACAATTCACGTGAAATTATAAAATTACAAAGCTCCCACTAAAGCTAAAACATACAAGAAGAACAAGAGAAAAGAGCGTCAAAAACGCTAAAAGTTAAAATACAATGAAATACAATGAAATACAAAACTACAAAAGTATTTACAGACTAAAAGCACCAGTTGCCAACAGCCCATACAGCCGAGAAAAACTTTCATAGAATGTTATAAATTTGATGAACATTGATTAACAAGCAAATTTCTAACATACGTTCAATCTTCAAATTTATATAAAAATATTGCTCTTCCTTTTTGGAAATTCAAAGTATTTAAGTGGTGCCTTTTTGATGCTAGTTCATTGTCATTAAGTTTATTATATTCTCTGAAAGTTTTTCTGAGCTGTATTGCCTGCTAGTAACTATTGCTTTTGGTCTCTTCATTTGTAATAGAAATCTAGAAATTTGTATTCCATTGTATTAGTGAATTTTTATTTAAAAAAATTCACTAATAGAGAGGTATCCATGGTGAGACTTTGCACAAATTTTTGCAAATGAGCGCGAACTAGGACCCCTAGAACCCATATCCGGGTTCAATTTTTATATGTATATATATATACATATATATATATATATATATATATATATATATATATATATATATATATTATATATATATATATATATATATATATATATATATATATATATATATATATATATATATATATATATATATATATATATATATATATATATATATATATATATATATATATATATATATATATATATATATATGTATCCGTCTGGTAACTCAAAAAATAATCAACCGATTTCGATGAAACTTGGCAAGTGCCTTTAATGGCTTCGATGAGTTCGTTAGCCAGAAAAATCCGAAAGTAACAAAGCTGTTTTAATGAAATTTACTATATATTTTCCTCAGAAGAGATCTTACTACGTACCAAAATTCAAATTTCTATGTTTAGAGAAAATTGAGTTATTCAATTTTGAAATTTTCTTTCGAAAAAAGTTTTTTTCTCCGAAAATTACAAAGCTATTTTAATTAAATTTTGTGGATATCTTGCCTTAGTAAGGACCTTACTACGTATTAAAATTAAACTCTCTAAGTTTATAGAAAATTTTTGATACTTGTATTTACTAAGAATAAATTTCAACGATTGCATGTTTTAACTATTTGCGCATAAATGTCGCCGCCACCCCTTAATTTTAATAATTGAGTATTGACTAAGAATAAATTTCAACGATTGCATGTTTTAACTATTTGCGCATAGATGTCGCTGCCACCCCTTAATAAATGTAACATTAGTGATGGTTTAATGCTTTTTGCTACTAGTTTATTAGTAGTCAATAGTTTCTTCCTAAAACTCAACACACGTGGTTTCAATTGCTTCTACTTGTGAATTGTCGCTTTTTCAGTCTTTACTGTTAATAATGTCGCTTTGCTTATTCTTACTGCTATACTATTTTACATACTTATTATCCAATTAAAACCCACTCATGTTCCACCGCATAAACGTTCCGTACCTTCACTTTAGATTTATTGTCCTCTCTTCCGTCTTTATGATTGATTTGCAAACCTTACTCGTCTTTTCTACAGTGACTTGATAGAGACAGTGTGGCCATGGGCGATTCGGCCGCCAAGTTATCTCCACATTTAACATTACGCTTATGGAAGAATCGTACCTTAGTATTTCAGATAATAATGAATTGGGGAATTTTAGAAGAAAACTGTATAAAACCTTTTCTTTAGAAAATTATTTTTCGCTCATAAACGACTAGTCGCAATGTTTTTAGTGAATTTTTATTTAAAAAAATTCACTAAAAAAGAGGTATCTATGGTGAGACTTTGCAAAATTTTTTGCAAATGAGCGCGAACTAGGACCCCTAGAACCCATATCCGGGGTCAGTTTGAATTTTTATATGTACTACACACCAAAATTAAACTCTCTAAGCTTATGGAAAATTGAGTTATTCAAATTTGAAGCATTTAATAAAAATTCACTACCATAACGCACTTGCTGCGTCCAGAGTTTTTTTAACTTGTAGCTTTTATGACGCGTTGACGCTTTTCACTCTGTTTTCCCATGTTGTAGCTTTGATACGAGCTTTGTAATTTTATAATTTCGCGTGCAGTGTTGTAGTTTAGATTAGGATTTCAGTAAAAGCCGGCCGTAAAAATCTGAAGTCGTCAGTGAACAACCTATACGGGGAGGAAGTCGCAAAAGTACATGTCCTTGCAGCAGCACACTAGACGTGGAATTTATCAGCAATGCTAACCTTATCGACAAAGATCTCACTGCTCTAGGCACGTGCCACCTCTGCGCGGTATATAATACGAGTTCCCAGAGCAATGTCTATTCAGTTTCAGTCCAGCTAAAGAGGCCTACAACTATGGTTAGTGGGATGTCTAACAACCGACTAAGTAAATTCCAACTAGGCATAACAGCCCGAAAACCACTCAGCATTTCAATTAAAGCACCCCGTGGAAGTCTGAAATCATTACCCAGCAAACACACTTACCTATGTATCAGCGATATAACTATTACATTTCTCTCCAACTTTACTTTACTTGTCACGTAGATGTACCATATAACGCCCATGTAACTCACAGATAAAGAGATATGTGAGCAACACAGGCTCTCCTCAGTACATCGCAGAGATGAATTTATGTACCCATACAGCACAAGATATTCTCAGAATATTCTCACAATGTGAGAACATTCTTTTTTCAGAATATTTGTTTCGGAATGTTCTAATAACATTTATGGAATTTCAAACTTCAATCTTGAATATTCTGAGTACATTCATTCAATCACATCCTAAGAAAATTATTCATCAATACACTGAGAATATTTGAATAGATTATTATTCCGAATATATTAAATAACTTTAAAATTTAATGTGTGTGTGTGTTGTCTTCTTTCATGGCTGCGGTCGTCAGACCATTCGCACATTTTTTCCGGCTTCTTGGTTTGGATCCCATCTCTATGCTACTTTTCTTTTCATATTTACATATATACACATATATACATACATACATAACAGAGATATTAGTTTACATTTTGTGATACTTTTATATATTTTCATACAATACTTTTGTGTTTTTGTTTGTTATAAATATGACAGATATTCTTTTTTTTTGTCTGTTTACACTATATATTTATATATTTTCATACAATATTTCTGTGTTTTTGTATGTTTTAAATATGACTGATATTCTTTTTTTGAGCTGTTTACACTTTTTTTTTAAATCTATTTACTAGGGATTATAAACGGGGACACTTGGACCAAGGGGTCTGTCATGGCCACTTCTAGACACACAAGACGGACCACGGATTCACAGGTATATTCACAGTGGGATAGACAGAAGGAGTTAAATTTAATATATTAAAGTTATATACATTACACATTTTAATTTCTTATTTCTAATACGATGCAGACAATTTTATATTTTTATTCTAATTTCTTTTATCAGGTCTATTAACAATTTGTATATGTTTAAGTTTCTTCCCTGAAGTAAATTCATTAAATTAAATGGTAGTTGCACTATTTTCATTTTATAGATATGACTTACATAGGCATCTATCTTGGCTAGATTCAAGGGGCATTGCAGCAACATATGTTCTGAATCGCCCAGTTCACCACACTCACACAAGCGACTCGTTCTTAGGTTGATTTTGTGTAGATAGGCAGGAACTAGCAAATGGTTAAATCTGAGTCTACAGATAATGCGGATCCATTCTTTTTTTAAATCGGTGTTGTAGAACCATGGCGTTCTCTGTAAGTCTGGCTGAAGCTGTTTGTAGAATTTACCAACTCGGTCTGCTTTATAATGTTTCTGCCACTTTTCAAAGTACATTTTCTTCGCGTAGATGTCAATATCGGTTAACGGACATAAATAAGGTCCTTCTTCCCCGTATTCGATAGCAAATTTTGCCAAACTGTCCACACATTCATTATCTTTGAGTCCGCAATGACCCTTGATCCAGCAGAAAGTTATGTGTTTTGATTGATTTGAAATTTCCACAAGGAAATCATTGATAGCTTTTAAAATGTAGTTAGTTGATTTGGTGGTATAAAGGTGTTCTAACTTTCTTATGCAACTTTGGCTATCTGACAAGATAACAAACGTAGTGTGTTGAATTGATAGGATATATTTCAGGGCTTCTAAGATAGCAATCATCTCCGCCGTATATATTGACATTTAATTTTAACATTTTGCAAGTTTTGATTTGTGGGTCATAGAACGCGCATGCTGTACCATCTTGTTGCTTTGAGCCATCTGTATATATGCAGTAAGGATTTTTGTACTTGTCCAGCTCGAGATTTAGTATTATATTTCTAGTGTGGATTGGAAATGGTAACAGGTTTTCGATATATTTGGTATTTATTTCTGACAGGTGCGAATTTATTTCGAAGATCGGGTTTAGCCTATCTATGTGAATTTGGGTTGTTATATCTTGAAGGTCACTGTATACTTCTGCCAGCAATACTGATTTTTTTTTGTCCAATACTTGTTTGTAAGGTCGCTTATAAGTAAGTGGTGTATTTTTCCCGTAAGCTGGCTATCCTTAGCGTACCATTTAATAATCATTCGGCTTGCTAGAAGTTTTCTTCTATATTGAAGGGGCATTTCTCCACATTCTGCTAGCAAGTTGTTTGTTGGTGTGCTATTTAGAGCTCCGATTGATATTTTAAGGCATTTGTTTTGGATATTTTCTATTTTGTCTAAGTGTGTTTTTGCAGCTTGGTCGTAGAAGATAGAGCCATAGTCAATAATGGACCTTATGTATGCTTTATAAATCATCAGTGATACGTTTGGATCGGCTCCCCAACTTATGTGACTCACCATGCGTAGCACATTGATAGCTTTTTCGGTTCTGGGAATTAATTTGTTTATATGTTCCCTCCAGAGCAATTTTCTATCGAGAGTAATACCCAAGTAGGTAATTACCGATTTGACAGGGTATAGTATGCTTCCCAGTTTGATGTTTTCTTGCGTAATTTTCCTTTTTCTTGAGAATATACATGCAGTCGACTTGTTTATTGACAGCGATAGACCACTATTTTGGCACCACATTTCTACATCATTTGCTGAGGTGTTTAATTTTTTTATTCCTTCTTCGATGGTGGTATTTTTTACATAGATGCAAATATCATCTGCATATTGTAATACGCTTGCGTTCTTGCCTGTACTTTCTAAGTCTGCCGTGTAAAGGGTGTATAAAAGGGTGCTTAGTACACTTCCCTGTGGTAATCCCATGTTGGCGATTCTGGGACCTAAAATTTTTTTCCCAACTTTAAGGTAGACTTTTCGATTTTGGTAAAGTTTTATTATTTTTCTTGTGATGTCTTGAGGTATATTTAGCTTGTTCATTTTTTTATTTAGGATTTTGAGGTTAACATTATCGTATGCCCCTGTTATGTCCAAAAACAAGGCTACGAGGGATTTCGAATTTGAGAAGGATATATTGATGTCTGTTACTAGATGTGCTATATTCTCGAGAATTGAGCAATTTCTTCTAAAACCAAATTGTGTTGTAGGCATTTTGTGGTTTTTTTCGAGCCAACATTCTAATCTATTTTTTAAAATTCGTTCATATGTTTTCAGAACACACGAACCAAGTGATATAACTCTATATGAATCTATATACTCTGGATTTTTTAATGGTTTTAGAAAAAATATATTAATATAAACCTTCCAAGAGTCTGGAAATTCTTCTGTTTGCAGGATATTATTAAATATTTTTAGAAGATAAGGTATTTGTTGTCTTGTTGAAGGTTAGATAACATTGAATAGTGTATACTATCTGCCCCCGGTGCACTGTTATTGGTGCGTTTCAGGCTGTTTTCTAACTCTAAGATGGTGATATCACTTGTAAGGCAACTGGCTCGGCAGTCTTGTCCAAATAGGATTTGTTCTGGGACCGATGGTGGTGTAATTTTGCATAGCATGTTGTAGCACCAATCATCACTTTTTATTGTTGTAAACGTATTGGGTTTTTGCAAATTTTTTATTTTTCTTATCTGTAGCCAGATTTGTTTGAGAGGTGTGCTTCTATTGAGTTTATTGCAGAACTGAGACCATGCTGCCCGTTTGCTATGTAATATAATTTTTTTGGTTTGTGCCACTGCTTGATTGTACTTTGTAAAGTTTTCTGTGTTGGGTTGTCTTTTATATGCTTTGAGGCTTTCATTTTGCTTTTTGATTGCTTGCTGACATGAATCGTTCCACCATATTTTGTTGAATTTGTCATTGGCGACTTCCCTCTTGCATGGCATTGCTTGTTCACATGCTTTGTATATGCTGTTAAGCAGCATATCATAACTAATTACTTCTTCTGTTTGAATTTCATTGGCTACTAAGCAAGAGAAAAGATTCCAATTTACATTTTTTTAAATCCACTTATATTTAAGCTTATCTAAATCACTATTTACATTTTCACTATTTACTAAGCTAAAGTCTGCACCAGTATTTACATGATCAAAGCTACCATTATCTCTGTTATAACTGCGATTCTTAATATTACATGAATATGTGATAGCATAATGATTGGACCCCAAACAAGTATCATGTACGAACCATTCAAAACAAGGAGCTACATTAGGTGTGCAAATAGTCAGATCGATCGCGGATTTTGATGTATTATTTGGTGTCATTAACAACGTTTCCTTGCCTGTGTTAAGGAAAGTTAAATTGTTGTCTTCGATAGCGCTTAGTAAGTTTGAGCCGCTGGTGTCGTTCCAAGTGCATCCCCATGCTTGGTTATGGCAGTTAAAGTCTCCACCTAAAATAAAGGGCTTTTTTAGAAGACCAATAAAATTTTTCCAATCACTGCTTGTCATTCATCTGGCTGCTTGAGGTGTTATATATGAGGAGTATATGTTAAGTTTATTTAATACGGAATTTCCTCCCTTGATGTTGATACTGGCTGCTGCACACATTATTTCACTCGAGTTGATAATTGGATTTATTTGTTCGAAATATATATGTCTTTTTATTAATATGGCTACTCCACCATACCCGTCACTTCTATCTTGTCTAATAATGTTATAATTATTAAAATTCAGAATAGTTGTTGCTTTAAGCCATGTTTCGCTAATAAGCGCGATATCTATCTGATTATCAAAAAGAAAATTTTCCAACTGCCCCTTATTGGAAGATAATGACCTAGCGTTCCATTGCAGAAAGGTTAATTTATGCATTTTGATTGTAAATAATATATTCTACCTTTGCTTTTAAGCCGTCCAACCAATCTTTTCCTAATGATTTTGTGTTTTCTTGAGCTAATATCTCTTTAATTAGGTTAACCAGTGCCTCGCTTACGTTATCTTTGTTCTTTACAGACATTTGTTGAGTGCGTCGTCCTTCATATACCATAGCATTCTCTTGGTTATAAGCTGTAGACGGTGAAAAAGTTATTTCATTTACACCACTATTTCCCGGTAGGCTTTGTGATAAGCCTAAGATGTCTTTGTGCGCTTGACTGTACCCAGATCGGTTATATTGTGGTGTTTCGATTCTTTTTCGCTTTACACTGTGTTCGTTTAGATTATATTGTACCCGGTTTGTATTTGGTTTGTGTGTTTCAGAAAAAATTAATGAATTATGTAATAATTGCTGTGAGCTTGTTGTGTTTGGCAATATGTATGGTGTTATATTTGACGAATTTGGTTTCATGTTGAAGGAGGGTGTGTTATGTGTTTTGTTGGCTGTTGTATTTTTTGTTGATGTATCTGTTAAAGTGGAGTTAAGGTAGCTTTTTGCATATTTTTCTTTCGCGTCTTTGTAGGATATATTTTCATGTGCCATTATATTTTTAATATGTTTTTGTTTTTGATATTCAGAGCATCTTACTCTATCGGTAGCTCTATGTTCTCCCCCGCACAATACGCAAATTGGTGAATTATCGGTAACGCATTGTTTATTATTATGATTATCACCGCAATTGCTGCACCGTTCTCTACCTTTACATTGATTACTAATGTGGCCGTATCGAAGGCACTTTAGACACTGTACTATTTTTTGTACGTATGTTTCTACTGGGAATATTATTTTTTCTATAGCTACTTTATCAGGTAGAAGTTGGCCGCTAAAAGTAACTAGTATTGACTGGGTGGGTACGTACGTTACAGATGATGTTTCTTCGTTAATAACTTTCCTATTTAGGCGACGCACCTCTAATACTTCAAAGTTCTGACCGAAAATAGGTTTTATTATTTTACGCAATTCTTCTTCAGATATCTCTAAGTCTACATTTTTAATTACCCCTAATCTACGTACTAAAAACATTGGTATATATGCACTGTAATTTTGTGATTTTAAATGCGTTGACATTACCAATTTATTTGCGAATTCTTTGTTTTTTAATATTACTTTAATTTTATTTCTGCCAATACTTGATATATTAATTATTTCATCTAATATGTTAGGTACCGCTTTTTGTATTATTTTGGAGGTGCTGATAATATGAGATCTTCCGATATTTCCATTTTTATTTTCAACGTAAACAATAAATGTACCGTTATTACCGTTATCATTCTTTGAATATAAAATTATCTGTCTCTTTTCTGTTTTATCAAGGTTAATTGGTGTATCTTTATCTTTAACAAGGTTACTAGTATTTTGAATGTTTTCCGCAATGTTATCTGCAGGGTTAATTACATTCTGTCCTAATTTTCTATTTTTGTAAATAATATTATCGATTGTACTTACATATTTGTCTCCCATTTCGCTTGTTTTTACTTCATTACCTTTTAATAAGTTTCCTACATACTTTTCTGTGGTGTTTCCTAGTCTATCTCCTATTTCCTCGCCTGTTTCCATAATTTCATTCCAGTCTAGGTTCAATAGGTCCTTTTTCTTTGCTTTGTCAGGTGGTTCACGATCTTTTTCATTATTCATTTTAATACGATAATTATTATCACCGTACGCTGTTTTCACACTAGGCACTTCCGATCCGTTTAAGTTCTCGCACCTTGTAAAATTTAATGAAAAAGATAGATGATGATTGCGGTATAGTGATGAGAATTAAAATAGTAACTATTTTGTATGTTTGATTCTGTTACCCATCTATGGTAAACATATTGTATATTTAGGCAATCCCTTCTTTAGACATAGAGCGCATGTCCATGCGCCGGGAAGGGAAGATGGCAAATGGCAAGATGGCCGCTAGATGTAAATGAAAATTAATGTCAAAATTAATGGTCTGTGCTCAAGTTGTATAAGGTTTTATTCTAACATATTTAATTAAAAATAATAATGTGACGTGAAGACGGAGAACAGTGTGTAATTGCAAACATAGATCCAGAGTACAGAAGCAACTAAAAGATGGTGTCAGCTTAACTAAAACGCACCCAGTAAAGAAACAAGTTTTAAAGCATCTCCTGTAGTTGACACTGACGATGGGTTCACCAATTTTGCTTGATGCTGGATCATCTTACGAATTAGGTACACCTACATTGTATAATATATAATTAAAAATTGTGTTATTTTCAATAGTACCTAAGTCATGCAATATAAACCACCACCGCCGTTTTATGTGGATGGACTGATGGACTGTAAAAATGCAAAAATACTGCAAATCTATAAAATTGTCTAACCAACATCTCGGGCTTTTTACTCCTGTGGGCGAAGTTAATGCTGTGAGAAGTATCACTATAAAATACAGAAAATGTGGACCTGAACATATGGTGGGAAAATGAATGTACAATAAAACTTGCAATTTATCAGATACGGAATCACTTTGCCAAAGTATGCCTTCACAACCAGAATATCCAAGCTGTTGGTGACTAGGGAATGGTCAAAAGGTCTGATCGGGGACTTTCAGTTGTAGTTTTGTGTAAGTGCAAGTGAGTTAAGTTTCCGAGATGAATAATCGCGGTTACCCCACTGAAGTAACTTGAAATTTCGCTAGGTTTTGTGAATAAGACTCACTTTGGTATCACATTTATGACTAAAATGACCTTTAAACGAAGTGGCTACATTTGTAACCACCTTGCGCTACGGGAATAGACATGTTTTGTCCAATTTAGTTGTATTCTATAAAGGTGTAAGTACTATTGTGTAATGCAATTCCTTTAATGCCACACTGAAAGCCTGTAGGAATAATAGTCTAGACAAATTTCAAGTTACTTCAGTGGGGTAACCGCGATTATTTATCTCAGAAACTTTGTATCTGGCTATTAAATTTTCTGACAACTCCAAGAACTGTATCTTTATTTATTTGATTTTTATGTGATTGAAATTTTAATTGTTTTATTAATATTTTATTTAGACATTTCTTTGTATTTGTTATGAGTACATACTTAATCTGAATAAATGTGCAGTAATCGAATTGTTGACTTATTACGTATCTGAACTTGAGTTTACAGGTGTGTGTAGCCACTGGAACAATATGCTAACCTACACAAGGGTGAGTGATTGAAGTTCAAATTCTAGCCCGTTGGGATTGCTTATACGAAAATATATAAAAGGCCAGTTAAATGGTGAAAAATCAGTACATTTTGAAGATAAATCAAATATTTCATATGTTTGCATTTTCTTGATTTCTGTATCATTCAAAAAATGTATACAAGGTGTTTTGCATAAGAACCGACACAGGACAGGGGCATGTAGGTAAACGTAAAATATGGTGATTTAACGCAACTTACCCCTATATTAAGTTGCAGCCCTGAGAAGTTATAGGCCTTCAAAGTGGGGTATCAAATTTTGAAAAAAATCAATGTCTCTGTAATACTTTAATTTAGAAAAACCAAATTTAGTACCCGTTTTGAGTGTACCAAGAGCATTAATCAATGGTAAGTACAGTTCAATTAAGGCATTTGAAAGGATTTATTAGGGGCAATGCACCCCTAAAATGTCACAATTTTTTAACAGATTGGTAGATTTAAGAAAATATTTAATTTTATGAGGAATTTAACTCTAAAGCTTTGTTACTACTGTTATTTTCAAAAAACTTTATTGTTTTCAAGAAAAACACGAATAAGTAAAGAAACATATTTTATCCATCTTACTAAAAATCATCGAAAATTAAATATTTGCCAATAGACTTATGTATAGGTCAAATTTGACAATCAGTAAAAAAGTGTGAATAAGTATAATTTATTAGAAAACAGACAACTCAAACAACCGAAATAAAAAACTGCTATCCATAAGTTATAGAAATTCTTCAACATGATAATTTCACAGGCATCTATCGAATTTATGGCGATTTTAAGCAACATTGATGATATATGTGTCTTTAGTTATTCCGGTTTTTCTTGAAAATGACAAACGTTTTTTGAACAATAACAAGAGTAAAAAAGTTTTACAATTTACTTCCCCATAAAACGAAATAATATTTTTTTTAGATCCGCCAATAGGGTAAAAATTGTGTCACATTTTATGGATGCATCACCACTATTCGACCCTTTGAAATGCTTCAATTGAACTCTACTCACTAACGATTAATGCTCTTGGTAACCCAAAAGGTGTACCAAATTTGGTTTTTCTAAGTTGAAGTATTACTGAGATATTGATTTTTTTTCGAAATTTAAAACCCCACTTATATATATGTCAAATTTGACAATCAATAAAAAAGTGTGAATAAGTATAATTTATCAGAAAACAGACAACTCAAACAACAGAAATAAAAAAAAACTGCTATCGATAAGTTATAGAAATTCTTCAACATGATAATTTCACAGGCATCTATTGAATTTATGGTGATTTTGAGTACCTAACATTGATAATATATGTGTCTTTAGTTATTACGGTTTTTTTTTAAACGACAAACGTTTTTTGAAAAATAACAAGAGTAAAAAAGTTTTACAATTTACTTCCCCATAAAATGAAATAATAATTTTTTAGATCCGCCAATAGGTTAAAAAATTCTGTCACATTTTATGGGTGCATCACTAATATTCAACCCTTTGAAATGCCTCAATTGAACTCTACTCACTAACGATTAATGCTCTTGGTAACCTAAAACGTGTACCAAATTTGGTTTTTCTAAGTTGAAGTATTACTGAGATATTGATTTTTTTCGAAATTTAAAACCCCACTTTGAAGGCCTATAACCTCTCAGGGATGCACTTTAGTATATGGGTAAGTTGCGTTAAATCACCATATTTTAAGTTCCCCTACATGCCCCTGCTCTCTGTCGTTTCTATTGCGAAACACCCTGTATATCTTTTTAAAAAACGCAATGTTACCATGAGTATGTATGAACATTTTGAGAAGATTCATTGAATTATCGTGGAACATTTTCAGAAGATACTGGGAGCTCCTAAGAATATTATAAATAACATTAACGAACCTTATTAGTATGATAGAATCTGTCCCATTCTCATGTTCATAGAATGTTCTATGCATATATATTGTACCTTGTGAGAATGTTCTGGGGATATTTGAATATTCTTTCGAAACATTCCTGGCATATTCTCAGAATGTGTCTGTGCTGTCTGGGTAATATTACGGGGGCAGAACAATGATATCTGTATGTTACGTCACCAGTATTTGTTACAGCTACATCACCAAAATATATTTAGAGAATTTATCACAATAATATATGAGTCAATTTCTTAAAGTCTTCCTGCAAAACCAGGTAATCCTGCGTGTATTATTTCCAGTAAAGCTTCTGCACATGTAAATTCTTATCATACATAGTTTCAGGGATAATGAGAAAGTGATGACATTTTAACAAGCCGTGGTGGAGTTTTTAAACCAGCTGTCGCTGGAAATCTTCATTGACGGCATCAGGGATGCAGACGCTCAACATCCCCTGGGGATTATAAAATCATTTTATATATCCATCTTTGTTTATTCCATGTAACTTTATCCGACACAGTCCTTTTTTAAAACAAGGAATAAAGTTGGCGATATTTCCCAAATAATGCTAAATTTACTTCCGGAAAAGTTGGATTACTCTTATCCAACAAAATTGATTTTGGCACATTGCATCTGTAGTTTGATAGTGTCATATGAGTTAGATTTTGTAACAATAAATTGACGATAAGTTTCAAAGATACCTATAGCGTTTTCAAGAAAAAAACTTTGACACTTCCCATGGACTTCACTTGACTCTCAGAACTAGCGAACGAATCTAGCTTCCGAAAAGAATTTTCTAGTATAATGAAACAAACCAGCAGTAGTCTCTAGATGGCGTAGAAGCATCGTAAAATTTATATATATATATATATATATATATATATTTATATTTATATTTATATATATATATATATATATATATATATATATATATATATATATATATATATATATATATATATATATATATATATATATATATATATATATAAATATATATATATATATATATAAATTTGAATCAACTTGGGAAATCGTTACAAAGGCTCTAATTCACGATCATTGTTTCTCTCTATCTTACATAGTAAGGTTGTGACCAGTGAATATTGCTTATGATTCCTTAAGCTTTTAAAGCTAATTTAGATAAACGCTAATTGGAAAATGTGAAACTTATTGCTTTTGGTTTAAAACTAAACAATAGGAATGAGTTTTAAATAACCCATAGGCAATATGCGTCTATTTTAGAAGAATTATATGAAAAAGAAGAACACTGGTAGTGATCTTTAATTGTCAGTGTCAGTTGTCAATTATTAAATTTGTAAATTGTCAAATAAAACACGTGTGGCGATTAGGTTAAGTGTTAAGTTATCATTTACAAATTGCTGTTTTGTAGTATTTGTTTGAGTTTATTTGTGTATTAGCAGTGCTATTAATTTAGAGCAGTAATTAAATTACCAAATGGCCGATGATGGTGAAGAAAAACAGCTTCAGTTCCATGAAATGGGACTCGATGATCGAATTTTAAAGGTAAACGAATTAAATAAGCTAAAAATTGCACAGTTGTAGTTTATTTATTTCACATTATTATCGTTAATAAGACTTCTTAGTATTTGTACAACAAGATCAAGTATATCACTTGATTCGGATTAAAATTGTAACCCAATAGGTTAAGTGCATTTGCCATTTTTACGTTTCTGGTGATCTAATGTAGATTTCTGTAAAATTCCAAATGAACCTAACCCACTAAGGCACACACAAGATTCGGTATCGCGTATCGCACATAGGCCAACAACATAAATTTAAGGCACAAGCATTGAACTGCTCTTTATATCCTACAATATTACTTAGGAGTTCATACACTTTTCTGGTCTACAAATATAACAACAATATACCAGAGCATATATGTGAAATGTAAATAAATACATCTTCAGGCATGATTATGCCATAAGATTTTATGGCATCGCTTCTCAGTTACGTTGATCTTAATTGTAATTGTAATTTTGAACTGAATTGAGATAGGTGCGTAAAATGTGCTTATAGTGAATATATAACAGTAGTATTGTGTGTATGTAAATGGATGGTCACTGCTTCTGTATGCATTTTGAGTGAATATGAGTTATGGGAGTGTGACTGTGTGAATGTAATGTCTCTCTTTTTATTTTTCTTAGCAGAACCTTTGCCACATGACTCTGTTCACTTACAGCTCTGTGTTGGTGAATTTTTGTGAATTCACTGTTGTTGGAATAGTAATACTTTTACTCTTCATAAACTCACTGGGAAGTTCTCATGATGTATAGCGATTCAAAATCAATTGAAAAAGTTTACCTTTTTTTATAGAATTATTTAAAAATTCCCCTGTTAATTAATCTACAACAAGAATTTTTCCTTGTCTTTTATAGTTTTTTAAGGGCTTTCTCAAATTCTTCTCTTGAAATAGGTGGACCCAGATGATATATATATATATATATATATATATATATATATATATATATATATATATACATATATATATATATATATATATATATATATATATATATATATATATATATATATATATATATATATATATACCTTTATGATTTCCTCCATACCCTTCTTCAAAATTAACTTCTTTTCCATGATATAACTTTTCCAGATAGGCTTTCCAGTGTTTAGCAATGTCTTCCTTTTTTATTAATAAATATCCATCCTGGGGTAATTCTGCAGTTTATGCCCGTGAACCGGCAAAGTCATCACACACTAGAATTTCGTTGTTGGGAGTTCACATGCTATTGCCACTTCCTTCTCTTTATCGACTTCGTAAGGAAAAAGTTATAGTGACGCAGCAAGTGCGCTATGGTAGTGAATTTTCATAGAAATGTTTTTAATGATAAATATGTATAAATATCCTTGTTCTTTATGACTTTACTTTTTGTTCCTAATATATATTTTTTATTTATTTATTACCATCCAGCAGCTTAAAAGCCAAATTAGGGATGGGCTGATACACAAAACAGAATAACAAAGAATAATCAAACAAGCTACACAAAAGAGAGATCCACAAGTTACATGGCTTTAAAACACATTTTTATCTCTGATATATGAGATGATATCTAGGCCGTCTTGCAAATCAGAGTAATCATTGCACTTCTGGTAAATTAGAGACGATTGAAGGTGCCTGGAAAACGTGCTGCAACACGAGGCACATTGAAATTAAGTTGCTGAAGCAGGTTTGGGCAGTCAAACACAGAATTAACCTATTTATATAAAACAAAACTGCACTGCCTGCTTATCTCCAGACTTTTCAGATTAAAGTGAAGCAGTAAACTTTCCTGAGGAAAACCAATAGAAGTATATTGACCATCCTCTCAAAAGTTAAGAAATTTTAGAAATTTCCTTTGTACTGATTCTAGATTTGCCACATGTATCTCATAAGTAGGAGTCCACACAACTGAGCCGTATTCAAGTTATATTGTAGTCTTCTTTGGTTTGCTTGCTCCAACCAACCCTTTTTCATGTAATATTTGATTCCATCACTATTTCATAGCCATACTTCTTTTGCTTTCCTTTGTTTGGTATTTTTTATATATATCTATTGTATGCCTCTCCATTGCAAATCGTTGACCACTCTTTTATTAAATTTACTATCTCTAACATCCTCCAGGGTTTTATCAGTTCTAACATCTTTTTGCTCAGTATTTTTTCAGCAGCTGCCTTTAAATTGTTTCTATGTTTGTCCGTGCAGGTATTCCTTTATTGAGATTTACGCTATTGGTTTTTTCTTGAAACTTTCTCTGTTCCTCTGCATCTTTTAGTTTGTATTTATTCAATTTCCTTCTTCTATTACCTCTATTCTTTGCTAATGCACTTTTGCACTTTGCTAGTACCATATTATATCTATATCCTTTTTTTAATTCAAAAGAAAAAAATATTATATGATCTATCTACTTATCTGTTTGAAGTCGGTGCCAAGTTAGTTAGGCAGTAGGTATTAGATAGGCTAGGTGCACTCCGGCCACATGCGCAAGCGTGGGTTGGACTGATCACTAACAACATAGTTATGTATTTAATTAGAATTATAATCTGTTATTAATTAAGCGGTTTATATCGCTAAGTATTATTGTGTTTCGGGCTTGGCACTGACTTTAAGCAGATAAGTAGGTACCGCATGCATATATATATATATATATATATATATATATATATATATATATATATATATATATATATATATATATATATATATATATATATATATATATATATATATATATATATATATATATATATATATATATATATATATATATATATATATATATATATATATATATATATATATATAGATATATACCTATTTCATTTAAATTAACACAAATTAAACCGGTAATCCAGTAATTTTTTGCTTTTTAGTGCCCATTTTAAAGTGGGTTTAATGTTTTTCAAGTTTGTTTATATATTTTTTTTTCAGTGTAAATATATGTACGTAGTGAGTACGGTATTAGAAAACTGCTATAATATAATCAAAGTGCCGCATTACAGTAGAGTTTTAAGTTACATAGATGAGGATTTCCCTAGATTTCCCTGAGATCTCATCATCAGATCCTGACTTAGTGAAAATGGGACCACCTCAGGATTACACACTTTCAAACAAAGCAAAAAAAGATTTTTTAAATTGGTCCACAATTGATCAAAAATTTGGTTGGTTTTTGATTGCTCAAAAATTTCTATACTTCAATTCAATGTGGTTGAAGTTATTTTCCACTTCGTGGCCTATATTGTCTTATTCACATAATATAGAACACAGCACTAAATTTAATGTTTTTCATTTTTATATTATATTATATTATATTATATTATATTATATATATATATATATATATATATATATATATATATATATATATATATATATATATATATATATATATAGTGTGTCCAAGATAAGAAGGGGCTAGCATGGGGAAATCAGAAACCGTAAGAGATACAGGGTGGGTTAAATTAGAAAAAAGTTGCCCATTTTAGAGCTCAATTAAACGGTATTTGGAATTTTCGAAATTCCGATTATTTCCGGAGATATTCGAAAAAAACCGAAATTCGCCAATTTCGGTTTTATTTTTTTCTGACCTTATTTGAGAAGATATTGAAAAACAAAAAACACTTTCTCACGTACACTTTTTAAGTTCTACAAGTTGGTGTTTACAGATTTTTTATTCGACGTTTCGTCCCCGAGAAACCATCATCAACTTTAATTTTTTAAATACGGCCCTGCAATTTTTATTTCAAAACTTTAAACCATTTTCAAATCTAAATTAGAGGATGTATAATTTCTAATGGTTTAAATATGTTTTCAGCTTATTTCAGTCATAAAAGATGTTTTTTCAGGAAAAATATTTTGAGTACGGCCCTGAATACTCGAAAAGCATTTATTTCTATA
This sequence comes from Tillus elongatus, assembly GCA_964006375.1. Taxonomy (NCBI): domain Eukaryota; kingdom Metazoa; phylum Arthropoda; class Insecta; order Coleoptera; family Cleridae; genus Tillus; species Tillus elongatus. The sequence goes on from OZ023262.1 coordinate 212,367,960, forward strand.
AGTAATACTTTTTAAAAAGTCAATGAAGAGAAAACCGTTTTCAGTAATATTTCTTCGTTATTAAAATGTAACACCGTACTATTATAAGACTAGGTCCTAAACATAGAGGGCTTTGAAAAATAAACAAGTAGTCTTTAATGACAATAGAGATCTTTCAACAAATATAAATGTCATTGTCAATTACTTCACTTTGTTAAATACAGTTAATTGGGTACAAGCTCTTTCAATTTGTTTAAAAATGGTTGGACATTTTTCTTTTGAGGAAAAGTTCGACATGTTAAAATGTTACATTTTGTGCTATAGTAATACAGGAAAAGCTGAGCAAATGTATTCAAATTATTATCCTGAAAGAGTACAGCCAAATAGAAAGATATATGGAAGAATAGTTACCAATTTATTGCAGGTTCCGCAACTAGGTGGCGGCACGTCCACCACTTACTGAGTATTTTAAGACTGGCTATACGGTAACCGTATTATTTTTGGTGCATTTTTGCTGCAATTAGTATGTCGTACTGAAGAGCTCTAATGAGAGCGAAACCGGTCTACGGTTCTAATTGTTGCGAAAATGCATCGAGTCTTACATACTTTGGCCCTATATTGGGGTAGAAATGGGCCAGGGCTGACAATTTTCTAAATTGTTAGTTAGCTGTACCCAGTCTCTATTTTTTTAACACTTTGTGTTATTTGGAGCTGGCGTATGACAGCATACTACTTGGTGCCGCAACTAGGTGGCGGCACGTCCACCACTTACTAAGTATGGTTCATTTAAGAAACCAATTGTTACTAGAAGCAAACCATGCACTGAAGTAACTCAAAATAATGTACTGTTAGCTGTAGCACAAGACCCTACAACATCGGTTAGAAATATTGAAAGAGTAACTGGGACTCCAAAATCTACTGCAAATTTTATTTTGCGTAAAAACAAATACCATCCTTACAAATTTCGAATCTGCCAAGGATTGCGGCTCGGGGACGAATTAAAACGCAGGACATTTTGTGAGTGGTACACTAGAAAATGTCAAGAGGATGAACATTTTGTTAATTAAATATGGTCTGATGAGAGTATGGTGACTAACAACCGAATCTTCAACAGGCTAAATACACATTTCTGGTCCAGAAGAAATCCGCGTTTATACAAAACGTCTAAGCACCAACACCGTTTTGGTTTCAACATGTGGTTGGGGATGTTAGGGACACGGATAATTGGGCCATTTTTTTTATCATGGATCACTGACTTCTGACCGGTATCGAAATTTCCTACAGAATAATTTGGAAGGATGGTTCGATGCTCACTTACCATTAGCAGAAGTCAATAACATCTGGTTTCAACAAGACGGAGCCCCGGCTCATAATTAGAGAACTGTTCAAGAATACCTATCAAACAGGTTTCCTGACAAATGGATAGGTATGCATTCAGATGTTTCTTGGCCTCCACGATCGCCAGATCTAACACCTCTTGACTTCCATTTTTGGGGGTATGTCAAAAACTACGTATACCAACGAAATTTTCACACGGAGGAACGATTACGTCAACTGTTTTTGCAAGCATTGCAAACCATTACACCAGATGCAGTAAACAATGTTTTGGATTCCACAATTAGACGATGTTACCTATGCCTAGAAAATAATGGTGATTTGTTTGAACATCTCTTATGATTAAGGCAAATAATCTATTTACATATAATATTCATTAGTTAATAAGGTACCTACATTTCATGAATTTAAGTTATTTTATTGGTTTATTTATGAGAAATGTGTTTCTTTTTCATTAATAAGTTTGAAGAAGCTTACTGAAAATGTTGTACTTCATTGACATTTTAAAAGGTATGACCTTACCGAAATAAACGCTTTTCGAGTATTCAGGGCCATACTCAGAAGATTATTCCTGAATAATTTTGTTTTTTGACTGAAACAAGCTGAAAACATATTCAAACCATTAGAAACTATACATCCTCTAATTTATATTTGAAAATGGTTTAAAGTTTTGAAATAAAAATTACAGGGCCGTATTTAAAAAATTAAAGTTGATGATGGTTTCTCGGAGACGAAACGTCGAATAAAAAATCTGTAAACACCAACTTGTAGAGCTTAAAAAGTGTACGTGAGAAAGTGTTTTTTGTTTTTCAATATCTTCTCAAATAAGGTCAGAAAAAAATAAAACAGAAATTGGCGAACCCACCCTGTATCTCTTACGGTTTCCGATTTCCCCATGCTATCCCCTCCTTATTTTGGACACACTGTATATATATATATATATATATATATATATATATATATATATATATATATACATATATACATATATACATATATACATATATACATATATACATATATACATATATACATATATACATATATACATATATACATATATACTGGGTGCTCCTCCGGGAGGTCCCACGGTCGATTGCGGGAAAAGTATCAATAGAAAAAATCTGAAAATTGGGTATTACACTAAAGTCGTTGGGGGCCACAGGTTAAAAATATTTTCAAGATGGCGGCACTTCCGGTTATGGCGGAAGTAGATGTCGATTCGCTTATTTTAAATGGGACACCTTGTATTTTATTGCAGTTTCGGATTCTACAATAAATTCTGAACACTTTTTGTAAATCATGTTCTATACCTATCAACAACCTTCCAGATGATATTTAGACTTTAAGATAAAATTTGACATTTACGGCCAGTCATGAAGATACCGATATTTTTATAATAAGAACATATTTCGTTACGATTTTTAGAATTGTCTTGAAAGATATTTGACTTTATCTATTTCCACATCGAGACTAACGATAGAGTATACCGAGTGTGCAAAAAAAAAATCTTGAAGTTTGCAATGAGAAATTGCAAAAATCTCGCGATTTTGAAATTGGAACCCCCTTTTTTTATAACACTATCGTGTTAAGCTCAAAAAATCACTGATACTTTGTATGTAATTACCTATAACTAAATTAAACGGTTTTCATTTTATTTTGAAAAAACTCATTTCAAAGCCTGATATTTTGATAAATTTCCTACCATATACGTTAGCCATGGAAAATGAATTGCAAACTGTGTTTCTATGGAAACTTTGACAGCTTGTTGATTAACTAGCTAATGATGGCATGGTTAAATTACACACACAAAGACTATTTAAATTTATTTACTATTTATGGACAATGTAATAAAGTAATTTCGCGAACGTGTGATACATTTGCTAATAGATATCCAGATAAACAGAAACCGTCCAAGTTGTGTGTGAATTGTTTTTTTTTTCTATTATCTGTTTGATGGTTTTATATAAGGTTATATGACATTTTACAGGCATTTTTTTGAGACAGATAATGGGGAAATGAGATTTTCTATTAAATTTATTGTCTTTTTGTGTGTTTGTAATGAAGATATAATAGGTTTCCAAGTAATCGGAAGACGAAGACCATCATCTCTCTTATTTAAACAATCTGGACGTTTTTCAATCTCGATTGCTTCACGGATTATTCTGGTTTTGAAGTTGTAAACCGGGGCTATTGGTATGGCATTGTCGAAGTCTATTTTGTGTTCTGTATGAATATGATGCATGGCCAGCGCCGATGGGGGGTCGGATTTTCTAACTGCGAGGGTGTGTTCATATATTCTATTGTGGATGCGTCTATTTGTTTGTCCTACATAAGTTCGGGAACAGTCAGAACAAGGAATTTCCTAAACTCCGTGGGATGCGTTTGGAATCCATGGAAGTTTTTATCAGATTTGACAGTTTTGCTCTGTTGTGAATATGGTTTTTATATTATGGGTTCTAAAAAGTCGGCCGATTTTGTGGGTGACACCTTTAATGTATGGTAAAAACGTTGTGTGTTCTTGGGTGGACTCTGTCTGGTCTTGTAGTGGTTTGTCGTTGTGCGTTTCTAATGTTTTGTAGTATATGATTGTTGTCGTATTCGTTTTCTAGCAATGTCTGTCCTAAGAAGTTTAATTCTGTCTGTTTCTTGTTGTTGTCCGTTAGTCTAAGGCAGGGATTCCCAAACTATTTTGGGTCAGAGACCCCTTTTCCAAAAGAACTGATACCTCAGACCCCCGTAGCCATATTAGTTTAAAAATCGTATCTAGTTTTTTTCCTATTGATATAAAATACTTAAACGTTTATACAAAAAACTTTGCGGTTAAGTGAGTAAACTTGATATCATTTTCTAATCAAAATTTAACAAAATAAATAGACATAAAATTCAGTAATTATCAAGTGTAATTTATAATTATTAATACAAATTACGTAAAAATACTTAAGTAGGTAATTATTTTTTGAAAAAAGCATTAAAATCGCAAAGCAAAGATAAAAAGAAATTCAGTATGTCGACCCCTGGGAGACCGATTTCGACCCCAAGGGGTCGATATCGACCACTTTGGGAATCCCTGGTCTAAGGGATCATGTTACTAGTGTTTTCTTTTGTATATAGTCTGTTATGTCGAGTATGACTGTAGCGTTGCTTTTGACTGCTGGTAGGATTATAATTTCTGTGTTTCGCCTTAGGTCTCTGATTGACTGTCGTTTGTGAGAAGAAAGGTTGGAAGGTGGAGGTTTGGCAGAACGTAATATCCTGGCAATGTCCTGTCTCGTTGGAACTCCTAAATTCATCCGAATAGAAAAGATAACTACTCAATCAGAAGATGCTATAACACACTTACCGACTGACTAAGCTGAAATTATGAGACAGGACATTGCCAGGATATCACGTTCTGCCCCTTATACATTTTTGCAATTTTCATCAAAATATAATATGTTTGTGAAAAAAAAAAAAAAAAATCGGGACTTAGCAAGTGCGTTTTGGTAGCGAAATTTCATTAAGTGCCTTGAATTTCAATAACTCAATTTGCTATTAACCTGAGGTTCGTTGGTTAGGGAACCATTTTTCTCGGGAACATTTAAAATTTATTTTCCGTAACTTTTGGTACATTTTCAAACAATAAAGTTGTTTTGACGACATGTGTACATTGTTTCTACTATAATATAAGTTGTACTGGTAACCAAATTCGATACCTGCTTTCATTTTAAAAAACGTATATTTGCTATTAAAAACATTTTTATTAAAATTCACTTCCATAACGCACTTGCTGCATCCAGACGTTTTATTATTGAACCATACATGATTAAAAGACACCTTGGACAACCTTGGACACTGAATTAAATCTGAAACAAAGCAGTGTCACCCATAAACCACAAAAAAATAACAAGGAATTATGCGTTGATATGTATTTCGCTACATACAGACTAGGAGACTACTTCTCTGGCTTCACTGTTGCATTTGGTTTCTGTAAGTGATGGATGTAGCCAGCGCATAAGCGAACTGGAACAAGAGGTCCTTCTGAATACTAGATTTTCTAGGATGTTCTTCAACGTTTCTACCGGTTTCCCTCCTATTGACAGCATCCTCAGACAGATACAAATTGAATTATCACGAAATCATGTCAACTACAAATAAGGATCTGTTGCTATGTTATGATGTTTTGATCAAAACATTCTTTAAAAATTAAAATGAAACACAAATGATGGATGTCTACATGAAGTATGTCAATGTTTAACATAAATATAGAACTAACCTATAATAACAGTTATAACAATAAAATAACTAAACAATAGCAGTAACAAAGCAGATTCAATACAATGAAAATATCGACATACATCAATTCATTTTCGTATTACAACTTTTTTGAAAAAATATTTAGATTTATTTTCGTTAATTTATTTAATTAGGAAGAAGAATATCCAAGAAAGGGAAATTCATTAAATCAGTTTGCTCATTTAAAACAAGGTAGCTGTTGTAGTGTGTGTGTTTTTTGACTTCTAAAGCTTCAAAAAAGTCTACTTTGCGCTTGTTGTTACAAAAATGTTGTGGTTTTATGCGGTTATTTACTGTAGATCTATGTTGGTTTTTTTTAATAGTTTTGCAAATGTAGATTTGTCAGCGTGGTTATTTCTAAATGCAGAAATATGTGCTTTGTATCGGGTGTTAAAATTTCTGGAAGTTTGACCCATGTAGATTACGTTACAATGTGTACAAGCTAATTTATAAACTCTAGCTTTTGTCAATAAACAAGATTTTTCGTTCGCGTTAAATAACAAATCACGTCGTGTTGTAAGATTTAAAAGCTACTTTTGTATTTGTACAGGAATTTAAAATTTTTGTAATGTTTTTTGAAATGGTTCCAAAATAAGTTATCGACACATACCTGTTGTCTCTTTTGTCTCTAATATTTGAATGAATTAAATTAATTGCAAATTAATTTAATTTGGCCAAATATTAGCGGCAAAAAAAACATGTATATTTCGATAACTTATTTTGGAACTATTTCAGAAAACATTTCAAAAATGTTGGCTGGCTACGGCCTTCACTTACAAAAACCAAACCTAATAGTGAAGCCAGAGAAGTAGTCTCCGAGTCTGTATGTAGGATGGACCAGTTTCACCAAGTAAGGGCCACAACAATCAATGAAATGTATTTCGCCAACAGTTAGCCACAGCTACCGACCAAGACAACTTCGTTAAAACACTTTTATTATAAATCATGTTTTTAGGGTGATTCTGCCTTCTATTTTATAAATGATTGGTAAAAAATATCGTATGGTATAGTGGAAAAAATTAATAATTTACATTTTCAGGCAGTGGCCAAATTGGGATGGCTAGCACCAACCCTAATTCAAGAAAAAGCGATTCCGTTATTATTAGAAGGAAAAGATGTATTAATTAAAGGAAGGACTGGTTCTGGTAAAACAGCAGCCTTTGGAATACCAGTAATTCAAAAGATACTTAATATAAAACAAACAGCAACCCATCAAGAGATTAAAGCACTAATCCTTGCTCCAAGCAAAGAACTATGCAATCAGATTTGTGGCGCCATAAAAGATTTAACAATAAAATGTTCAAGAGAAGTTCGTTGTGTGGATATTGCACCTCAAGTAGACCTGAGTGTTCAGAAACCTCTGTTGGTAGAGAAGCCAGATATTATAGTGGGAACACCAGCAAGGACGTTGCAGCACCTAAAAGCCAAAAATCTAGAATTAAAGAGCTCTTTGGAGATGATAGTCATTGATGAAGCTGATCTTGTATTTTCTTTTGGTTACGAAGCTGAAATTAGAGAACTTACAGAGTGAGTACAGTCAATTTACTAAAACTTAAACAATTCAGTATTAGTATCTTTATTTAAATATTTATTTCAAAATAACAAATGCATTGTACAGGGGTCTCAGCGAGACCGGTTGTTCGAAGTTTATGGAGTTCTGGCCAGAATAAAATTTGAAAATTTTGAATTAGGTATAATTGATTACATTTTCCTTAACTATAATATTTTCAGATTTCTAGCACTTCCAGTTATACCGGAAGCTGCCATTAACTTTATTATTTTAAATGGAACACCTGTATGTTTTTGCAGTTTTAGATGGGATTCATAATTTTAAATCTTTTCTATTCACATTATGCCATGTCTTTCTATTACTCTCCCTTCGTCCTCATGACCCCGACAACCGAGTTACCTTGTGCGAGATGCTATATCTTTGACGTCAAGAGGAAGATAAATTTTGAAAAAAATTATCTGGACTATCTGGATTATCTAGGTTTCCACGTGAAGGGTTTTTTAACAGGCATAACAATCATGTTTGAGCTTTAGCTATTTCTCATGATATCCGAGAAAGAGGGTTAACTTTCAATCTCTTTTGCCTTATGGTTAATGACAGATTCTCTTACATCATTTACGACAGCGTGTTAACGGTGAAGCGTCATCTGAATTTATTATGGACTGTGGTTGTGGATTATCTAGATGACCTGCCTTTGAACTTGACAAGAAACTGTTGGTATCAACTGGATTGAGCTCCGGTCCATTGCACCAAGAAAGTATATTAAGAAATCACCTAAATGTTCGAAGACAGGTGGATAAGGCGGTTAGGACCATGAAACTGGCCTGCAAGATCTCCAGATTTGACACCTTTGGGTACCTTTGGCGACATATCAAACATCAGATCAGGTCACAAGGTGAACACAAAGGAGGAATTAGAAGCACACATACAAGTAGCATTCGACAGGCTGTATCCTCGAGATTGTAGTTGCTAATGTTTTAAAAATTATATTATAGTGTGCTTTAAGACACTACTACATCCATTGTTCCATTTACCAGAAGAAGAAGGCTGGACAAATTAAAACCACCTATTCTTATGGGGGAAACGATTCCATTTTCAGAACAAGCAAAATATCTGGGGGTCACCCTAGATACGAAGCTCAACTGGGACATACAGTTAGAAAATGTAATCCGCAGGGCTAAACATGCCAGAGAATCTGTGGAAACAACTGGGGAACAAACCCCCAACAGATGTACTGGCTCTATGTAGTGGTTATCAGACCAATGATAACATATGGAGCCATAGTTTGGTGGCCTAACGCACTTCGTCGTATCGCGAGGGCCAAACTGGCTCATCTACAGAGACAGGCTTGTCTGATGATAACAGGAGTGATAAGCACCGCACCATCAGCCGCTCTGGAGGTCCTCCTTAATATTCCACCTCTTCACATATGGTTGGAGAGGGTAGCGAGGTGGACAACGTACAGACTAAAACAAACAGCCGACAGTATGCCGAAGGAAATCAGTGTGGGAGGGTGCGGACTCCTCGATGACATTGAGGGTCACAGGATTCTGGGAATGGTCTCAGACTTGATGCCTACAAAGATCAGTAGAGATCTGTCTTTCAAGACCATCCTCCTGGAAAGGGAGGACTGGGAACGAAATCAAACGACCCTATTGAGAGCCAATCTCTGCTGGTACTCTGACGGCTACAAAACCAATATGGGAGTAGGAGCCGGCGCATATGGGGGCAGCACCGATGCTAGACTATCAGCTAGCCTCGGCAAGTATGCAACCATACACCAGGCAGAAGTGTATGCCATCGAGATGTGTGCAAGGGAAAGTATAAAAAACCTGTACAAACACAAATCGATAAAGATATATGCAGATAGCCAAGCTGCAATAAAGGCTCTTGGTTCCTACCGGTGTAATTAAAAAACGGTCTGGAGTTGTAAATCTGCCCTTAACGAACTGGGCAGCTGTAATGAGGTGTCGATGGTCTAGATACCGGGTCACTCGGACCATGATGGCACTGTTGCGGCTGACGTGCTTGCCAGGAGTGGTGCCCAGAGAGACTTTGTCGGACCAGAACCGGTGCTGGGGATAACATCTTGCACAGCAAAACGCACATTAAAGACCTGGACAGAAAGAATGACAATCCAATATTGGCAAAATCTTCCAGGATTAGCTCACTCTAAGGCCTTCATAAATGGCCTGTCTGAGTCAAGGGCTAAAAAACTTCTAGAGTTAAACAGACAACAACTGAGTACTCTAGTCGGCCTGTATACAGGACACTGCCGCTTGCGGCACCACATGCACTGTATTGGGATCGGTCAGGAGACCGGGTGCCGGCTGTGTATGGAGAGCGACGAGACAGCAGAGCATGTGCTGTGTTCCTGTCCGGCAGCGGACAGGACTAGATACCTGCACTTTGGCAAGATAAAGCTTGCTCCGGAGGATCTGGATCAACTTTCGCCCACGAAGATTATCGACCTCTGCAGGAGACTGGCTTATTTTGGACGAAATATAACTATTAGGCGTGAGCCACAATAGACCTTATGGTTGCGGTGGAGGGACCGGTATGGCCCACTCACAAACAAACCTAACATCCAGAACGTTTTAATTTCATTGTGAATTTTTAAAATATTTCTTGGTGTTAATGAAGAATGTATAGCTTTATGAAATGGATGAATACAATTTAGCATTGTCAAACAATAAGCTGCTACGAACAGAAACTTAACGAAAATAAAACTTTTTTGAAAAAGAAAATTTAACTCTCTTCAAAGGCCACTAAAAAGTGAAAAATAATGCGCTTTTCTTAAAGGAGGGGGTCAGAGAAATATAACATTTGGTTTCTGCATATTTAGACACCAACTATTCCTTCAAAGATACACGTTTAAAAAAAAACAGCAGCATTATAGTGAATTTTCATAAGAATTGTACACTATTAGTAACGTATATTATTAAAACTAATTCTTTAGGTTTAAATGAACCTTGGAGACCGGTTTTCGAGGTCGCAGTAAGCAATTACTTGAGGAACTTTCTATTTTCTATGGAGATTGAAAATTAAAATTTGGTACGTATATGTAAATACTGCAAGTCTCTTTAAAAAGGTTGTGTTACAAATTTCATTAAAGTTACAAAAGTTTTCCAAAAAAAAAATGTATTATTTACAAGGGGAATATACCTGCCAAATTACAAATATAGCAGGTATTTTTCCTTATTAATTGCTTGGATGGTTTTGTTTTAGTCAACACAATCACACTAGTTTTTGCAAACAAAACAACAAAAAGAGTTTTTCAAAACAAATTACTAGTATTTATTATTCGCGAAGCTCATTATGTTATTTTTCTTTAATTTAGTTCCTATGCTGCGTTTTACTATGGCTCAAGATTGAAGATTCTAGCTTAAGGGGAAATTGAGTTATCAAATTTGAAATATTTTAACGAAAATTCTCTACCAAATAACGTACTTACTGCACCCAGACCCTTTTCAGCACATATTTACTGTTGCTGTATCCATGGTTGTTTTTTTTTAATAATAAAATATTGTAGCTCTCTTTGTGAGACTGGCAAACAAGGTAACCTCAAATTCATTATTGGAAAAATATTTTAAACAAATGAAATGAGGTAACAATTGAAACATAATTTGAAAATATTGGTTCGCTGCTACATCGCAGGAGTTCTCCTCCACCTTCTGCATGCCTACAATCACCCTCAATGCATAAAAAAGAACAATGTAAACAAGAAAAATGTCTTGAGACCAACCCCCAAAAAAGTTGCAGTACCTGTGTTGAATAGGGGTTCTGCGCGGAGTAAACTGGATTTTAAGGAAGTATGCCAACAAAATGGGATAAAGGCAGCTTATAGAGGCCCAACTAAGCTGGTTTTTTCTCATTTTCCGCTCACATTTCCTTTTTATCTTCTTCCCCGCCCAGCACCCCTGTTAACTCCTGGTTCCTTAACTTTCTTGGGGGCTGCTTGCAAGAAATTTTTCTTGTGGTATGTGCATCCAGAAAGAGTTCTAAGCATGTTTCTGATTTTTTTTACTAAAAGTCCCCCTTGTGCTAAACTGAAAATTTGGCCAAAATTTAATTTATATTTACAAGAAGAATTTACCTGCCAAATTATAAACGTGGCAGGTATTTTTCTTTATTAATCGCTTGGATGATCCGTTTTAGTCAACACAATCGAACCAGTTTCTGCAAACCAAATAGCAAAAAATGTTTTTTAAAACAAATTTGTAGTTATTTTTTAAATTTAGTAAACACGCTGCCTTTATATGGGTTTTACTATGTATCAAAACTGAAGATTCTAGTTTGCTGGGAAATTGAGTTCTCAACATTTGAAATATTTTTACAAAAATTCACTACCATAACGTTCTTGCTACACCTAAAGTCTTTTCAACACATATTTACTATTACTGTTTAGTAATACAGCACCTGCATGTATTGATTAACATCCTGAATCTGATGCACACAACCATTTTCTTATTTGTTTGATTGGATGTTAAAATCATATTATTATAAGACAGTCGATGGCCAAAGGTATTTGTTAATGTTAGGTTAAAATTAAAAGTTGGATTATTACTTACCTACTCCTGTTTGTATTAACCTTAGAATATAGGTCGTTATTTTATATTGTGAGATTCTAAGGTATTAGCGGAGTCGATTTCGAGCTTATCTTCTTCTTTGTTAATGAAGTCTGTTAATTTCGAGGTTATGCTTAGAACACACATGTTTCTCTTATCACTCCTGTCAGTTAACAAATGACAAATAGTGGTGTTGTCAGATTAATCTAGGGGAGGGTTTTAAATACTGTGAAAATAGGCTGCTTAATATTTATACATAATAAAACGTAGTTCTTGATTACTTTTAAACAAATTGAATCACCATTTGAAATTTTCATTGAATTTTTTTTTATTAACATTTTTCTATCTTCAGATTCATATGCGAGTTGTCACAAATGGCAACCCCGCTGATTGTTTATTGTGACATACTTTCGTAGCCTGTCCCTTTAAAGCTTAATTTGGAGATTTTGTTTGCAATGGCAGTGAAACTCTGATTTATCTGTCTGCCCATTATAGGCATCCATTCAGAGGTAATTTCAGGTTATATTGTCGGTTATTTATTTTTTATTTAGTTATAACTCAAGGTATAACTCACCGATTTAGTTCAAATTTAGTAGATATGACCACTAATATGATATCTACGTGCTTGAAAAGTTTTACTACGTTTTCAAGCAGTTTTTAGCATTTTTTTCTAAAAGTAATTGAGTGTCAAAACTGTCTAACGAACTCATCCAAGCTATTAACAAGACGAAGGGAATTTCCAAATTTGGATTTGATTGGTCAAGTTTTTTTTTTGAGTTATCAGTTGGATATATATATATATATATATATATATATATATATATATATATATATATATATATATATATATATATATATACACCTGACATTGGATTTGTGTTCTAAGAGCCCTAATTCGCGCTCGTTTGAAGAAATTTTTCAGAAGTCTTACCATCGATACCTCTCTATTAGTGAATTTTCTTAATGAAAATTCACTAAAAAGTGACAAAAGTTGTATATAGTGGAAGAGAAGACTCTGGAAGGAATCCCTATATGAGTTATTATCCATGTTGGTGCTTTTAAAAAGCCTGCTGCCTTTAGAAAGGCTTGTTACTGGCTTTTTATTTGCAAATCTTGCCACATCTTTGAGAACAGCGTACCCTTGATTTAGCCAAGTTACGTTTAAATAATAAATTTTTGTCCCTTCGCACATACCTCATGAATTTTTTGTAGGTAATTTCTCCGCTAACAAATTATCTTTTCTGTCTATAAGGGGACGTTCTTGTTTCTTTTCATATCTCTTATATTCATAATAAAACACGTTGGCATATTGATCGCCTCTACCCCTACCATTCAATTCAATTGAAGTGCTACTGGCTATCTTACTACTACTACTCTCTCTATCTCGCCTGCGCTCTCTCTCTCACACACCCACACTCACACATACAATACATACCCAAATGGCTTCCATTAGTATAACCAGAAATACAGCCAAGCAACCAGCCTTTCTCCAACTATCCAAGCAAGTCAAAATTGTTAATGTTCAAAATAGCTTTATTTATTTATTTATTAATGGGGAAAACTTAGTGTTGCAATAATCACAATAGACAGGCAAACACGAAGATAAACTTCCTTGACATAACATTATAATCTAATCTTTTTTATTATTATTATTATTTCAACAACACACCAAGAGGGCTCACAGCCTAAATAATATTGTACCGTGGGTGTCGACAAGGAGGAAAGAGGCAACTTGTTAATTCTGGACTTTAAGGTTTGGAGGTTCGGAGGAGAATGAAAAACATATGCCGGCAAGGAATTTCACAACTTGGAAGTCCTCGGGACAAAAGAGCGGGCATAATAAGATGTTCTATGTCTGGTGACCTGGACAGTAAAAGAGTGCATTCGCTGTGGTTCCCTGGTAGATCTGTTGGGGGCAGCAGGTCCAGGAACTATGGAAGAAAGCTCCTCTGAGCAGTGCCTGTGCAGATATCTATAAAAGAGAGAGAGGTCACCAACTGCATGTCAGTGGGCAAGGGATGGCAGTCTTTTGGTGCGGGTAGGGTCACCGAGAGACGTATAGCTCTCCTGAATGGAGTTCAGGATAGCGAGTGTAGAAGCGGCAGCGGCACCCCAGATGTGGGAGCAGTATTCGATGTTTGGTCTTATTTGTGAAGTATATCAGGTATAGAGATTAGCTGGTGAAAAGTATTTGCGAGCCCGGAAGAGGAAACCTAATTTCCTAGCAGCCGCTTCTTCAATTGATGTGACATGTTGGTGCCAATTGATATTTCGATCCACAGAAATGCTAACAAGTGGAAAGGACTCATTACTTTGAATAACTTGATTGTTCATTGTGATTGGTCTAGGGCTGGTGTATCTCTTATGAGATAGAAAGCAATACTGAGATTTGGTAGAGTTGAATTGTACAAGATTTCTACTTTCCCAGTCTAATATTTTGTGGAGATCCACCGAGACAGAACCCTCCATGAGTCTGCCATCCTCATCTAATTGGGCTAAAGAGACAGGCTTAAAATATTGTTTATTTGAGTGGAGGGTACTGTAATCCGTGTAACTGTGAACTGGGTTGGATGTGCTAGGGAGGAGGTTATTGATGTGAGAAGAAACAAAGTAGGGTCTAAAGCTGAACCTTGAGGGACTCCTGCATTAATTGGATACAGTTTAGAGGAATGGCCATCCACGACAACAGAAATGCTCTAGTTGGGGAGGAAATTTGCTATCCAGGTACAGGGTTTTGGTGGTAGGCCATAGGCCGGAAGTTTATTAAGCAGCGCTGCGTGCCAGACCTGGTCGAATGCTTTGGATATGTCTAGAGTGGCAATCTAGGATTCACCGTGTAGACTTGCTCCAAGAATGGGTGACAAAGGAAAAGAGGTCGGCAGTTGATCTGCGCTGACGGAATCCATACTGCCTGTCGTGGATTTTTTTCAAGAAATTTTAGTAATTCGATGTTTATATACTTTTCCATCACTTTAGAGATGACTGAAAGGAGAGAAATAGGCCTGTAGTTGCTAGGAAGCGCTTTGGAGCCGTTCTGGGGGACGGGTTGTACTTGAGCAGTTTTCCAGTTACTAGGGAATATGCCTCTATTGTAAGATGTCTGAAACAGACGAGTCAGGACAGGAGCAAGTTCTGCTTTTGAAATGATAGAGATATACTAAAGACATTAAGATCAAGGTTATTTATCACTGCAACGCGTCTATCTGAAGGAGAGTTTAGTCCATAGTTCGTCTAATGGTAAGAAGTGAAAAAAGTGTTGAAGCTTGTCGACCAACGAGAGCACGTTCAGTCCAAGCTTGCACAAAACAGCCCCGCAATCTATAAAACCATTTATTGCTTTAAATATGAAACAAAGTCCAGCTAATTTCCTTCGCTTTTCAAGAGACGCCAATGTATCAGTATCTTAAAAATTGATTCTGGATCCTTTCCAAAGTTTTCATATGAACAGCATATGGTGACCAAACCATTGAGAAACCTTCCAACTGGCTTTTTACAAGACAACTGTAAACTTTTTAACTAGGAAGAACATTTTACAGCTTCTCAGAATAAATCCCAACATTTTGGGGGCCTTCAAAGAAATAATTGTAATATGTTCAACCACTGAGAATCCCTCATCCATTATAACACTGAAATCTTTAATCCTATCAACGTTCTCAATGATTTCACCCTTAATAGTTGTTACGACCCAGATGTCGTAACTTGTTTTATTGTTAATATGTCTATCATTTTAAAGGCTTTTTTCTATTTAACGTGATTTTACGTGAGTGAGTTATTTAGGTCGACACAGCCCGTGTCTGTGTTCCTCCGAAATCCACGAGCAGGTGATACCTTCAGTACCCTTGCTCATATAATTTTGTAATGTCTATGGTAAATACACAGTGGTGTTGATGTTCAGACTGCTGTCTCTTTTTATCTCTGGATAACAGGTGGTTACATTCTATCGTTATTAGCTGGGAGATGGTACGATTCGATGTCTTTAGGTTAGGATGACTGAGTTAGCGCATGTGTGTGGAGAGAACGTCGGTTGGAAGATCTTCTGTTTCTTCCTTCTTCTGCTTCTGGTGGTTGCGCTCGTATGTGCTATTGCAGCCGTAGCGTGGAAACCATTTTCTGTGACACTGCTTATGGAATCATCTTTATAGGGAGGCTGGTGCTTACTGCCTGTGTAATTTAAATGTTCTTAAGGTCGCTGCCATATCAGTATAGTTATGAGTGAACGTCGATGGGACAGCAAATAGTGACACAGAGCCCGCTGTCGGAGGTCGTTCGTGGAGTAAACACGGAGCTATTTGCAGACTGGATGCTGGCCACGGAGTCGTAATAGACGTGTCCGCTTCGTTCACCGCCCGGGTGAGGGTGTGCGGGAAGAGTCCGCCTGGGGTGTCGAGGACCAGTCTCTGGAGACTAGATGAGTATACAATAACCATCTCATGTGTTTTACTTTCAGTTATCAGTGCAATTAATTGTAGTGCCATGAATTGCCTATCAAATATCCTTTTTTTGTGTGAAATATTTTATCGAAGTCAGATACTTTGACTTACAGTGACTTGTAAGGTCATCGTCAGCCATCACCTACCTTTAATGTCAGTTCAAGCTGGTTGACATCTCCATAGTGTTGTTCAATTTAACTTGTGTATTAATCTGTCCCTTGTTACTGGAGATATAACCCCACTAATAGTTATTATTTTAAGTCTGTTGACATACAGGGTCGTTTATGTGTTATTCTTTTGATCATAAGGACATTAATCCACAAGGGGTCTTCACCTTCAAGTGTTTAGCTAGTGATTTAGAGCAGCCAGTGATGCTGTTGCTGTTTCGCTTGTAAGGGTGCTTTACGGGCCTTTTTTTTATTACTGGAGTTTTAGGTTGCTCGTTACGTAGGTAACATTATTCTCATTGTTCAGGCTCTTCAAGCAGGTCATTATAACCCTATTTAAATTGTTATACCGTATGTGCACTTTTGGTTAGCTGTAATTTAACAGCTGATGTGATCAAGCACCATTAATTGACCGTGTATTACACAAGCTTAATTGTATTTATATAGGTCCACACAATTACTACAGCACATTGTTTTTATGAAAGCATAGTACTTGCGCTGCTGCTGTTTAATTGATCTGTGAATATATGGGTCAATATTATACCTGTCATTATTATTTGTTGACCACACCATTGACTTATTAAGTTATAGAATACTATGAAAGTAATGACTTTCCTTGAGTTCATATCTTGTTGATTATAGAAGCAGTCTAGTACTGATAACCCTTCTGGTTTTGCAGTATTCTGATTGATACATTGAACTGGCACCTTGTGCATTCGTTGTGATAATAGTCTCAATTCACAGAGTCATCATAATTACCCTCTTAAATACTAATGTCATCCTGAACCTTGCAACAGGTTGCGGAATAGTTGTTGCGCCTATTAAAATAAGTCCCTAAGACTTGTATAAAACTCGAACACCCGACCTCTCTGAGATGTCGCTATGCTCAAGCTTTGCTTAGGCATCCGCTGCTTTTTGAGGCAATTGTGATGATTTCCACCTTTCAGTTAGTTAATAGTAGGGAACTGTAGCATAGAATATGATGTTTTTTCCTTATCTTTTAAAGAAACGTACATGATAATATTTACTAGTTGAGTTTTTTCATTGCACTACACTGAAAAGTTGTCTAGATCCTCCTGCAACAGTTGGTAATCATCACTGTTGCAGATGATCATAAATAGTTTTAGATCATCAGCAAATAATAAGCATTTACTATGACTGAAGCACTTCACAACATCATTGATAAACAGGTTGAATAAAGAGTAATGGGGAACAGTCTCCATCCTAAGGCACTCCTGATGCAACAGTGATCTCATTGGAGAGAGATACCCCCTACCTTGACACGCAGAACTCTCTGCTTTAAGAAGTTTCCAGTCCGTGATACCAGCGGGGGGGTAAAGCCAAGATTATTAACCCTTTTCAAGAAAAGTGCACGGCTAACTATCAAATGCCTTGCTAAAGTCAGTATATACTGCATCCTTCTGCCCACTGACTCTAGGGCACCAGGACTGCAATGACATCAGATTAGTTGTAGTCGATCCTTGAGGAAACCATGCTGCTTGGTGTCTATAATGCTACGACAGTACCATTTTAGCTGATCACACACTAAACTGTCAAAAAGTTTCGGGAGAGAGCACTGATTGTATACACTTCTGCAATTAGTCAATTCCTCTTTATCATCACCCTTGTGAACCGGAATTGATAAACCCTGCTTCCACATTTCAGGAAATACTGAACTCCTCAAAGACAGGTTGAGTAATATAAACAATGGCTGTGTCAGGGTACAAACACAAAGCTTCAAAATATAGTCGGGTAGTCTGTTCAAATTATAGTACGCATGATAGAAATCATAATAATATTCTTTGTAGTTAAGAAACTGTGAAGAATTGCATTTCGAATGCATAGAACACATCATAGTGTCTATGATGATGGCTATCTAGAAACAAGAGATCCCCTGTAAGCGACCCCCTGGTTTCCCCAGAATTTGAAAAGACCAGGTCCAAAACGACACAATTAAGATGAGGATATAGTTGACTTGAAACAGCTGAAGGAACCCAAATGCCACTGCCAGCCCAGAAGCCAAAGAAACCAAGGGGGAGTCAACCAAAAAGCCGAATTTCGACATTATTCCATTGAGCGTTTAGAAGGTTGCAATCGCCAAATAAGTAGAGTCTGGGCCGTGGGTACCTCAATAATATCCGCTATAAACTTAAATGACCCATATTGATTCAACAAATATTGTTCAAGATCTTTCTGGCTAACGTTAACCTAATAGAATTCATAACAATTATGATAACTCCCGCATATCTGGTTTTCTGGCTAGTTTCAACTATATGGTCACACCTAAATATATTATAAGTACCACATTGAATCTAGCTATTAGATAAGTCTTCATTTAAGTTGCTTTCAACTAATACAATATCATAACGATAACAAGAATAACTCACGACCCTGCATAGCTCACAAATCCTAGTTCTAAGATCGTGTACATTATAATAATATACAGTTAATTGGGTATTTCTTGGTGATATGTTTGAGGTAGGTGAGGATAATAATTAACTCGTAGGTTCCACGAATAATAATGTATTAACAACATACTAACAACACTTATAGGATAGGTAACTTATGATCTGGTTATTATGACGATGTGACGAAGTGTTGGCTGTTCAACGGCCTGCGGAAGAGAGGGCATGGCGTTGTGAGCTGCATGTTCTGTTCTGGTGAGGTAGTTATGTGCGCATGCTCACTCTCACTGATAACGGTTATTTGATCTCCTCAAATCCATAGACATATACATCACTTGGTTTTGGTTTTTTAGTTGTTACTGGAATTACAAATTTATATTTTATAGATATATCAGTCTCCCCTCCAGGTCTTCTCTGATCTAATTCATCCCTCAATTTCCAAAGATATTCTCTCGCATTCTTGTTAGCCGTTTTAGATGGAGCAACTTGAAAAGCGCAGCTTACTTTTTGACTTCAAAGCTTTATTAACCATATCTGAATGATCACATATGAATAGATCAGAACTTCATCGCAACACATTTAGAATAAAATAAACAAAAATAAATAGAGTGTAACACACTAGGATACTTAATCAATAAAGTATCTACCCTTACATAATCTGGGCTTCTGAGGCCTGGTATATAAAATCATGTATAATAACAGAAACAAAGTTGTTGAAGTAAAACTTTATTTATATAATTTCTTGTATATTAACTGGAGTTACCAATGACTGAAACGCTTCTTTTGGTGTTGCAGGCATATGCTTTCTTGCCAGTCATGCCGCATACCGAATAATGTTATGTGGTTGAATTTTATTTTTTGCTGGAGGTTCCAGACTCCAATCAAGACCACTTGGAGCAATATAACCTTTTCATTGAAGCAAAGGTCGGATTACCAATATCATCAGCACTATCCTCTGAATTATCGACACCATCATCACTACTGGATCCAAAATACTTGCCAGAAACCAATTCAAAATTTGTATCTTCTGTGTCATCATTTTCTGGTTCTAATACATCACTTTCTCCAGAAGGTAGATCATGACATTCAGCTTCCCACTCCAACAGTGTGTCTTCATAGCTGTGGTCATCAATTCTCACGCTTCTCACATTATTTTCTGATGCCATTATCATCTGTGTCTCAAGTTCACTCTACGCAACTTTTATTTCAACTGAATGACGTTCGGCTGCACCTGACTTTTATACATCCAGCAGTAATGCAGGTTTCAACTTGCCCAAACACACACAATTCTGTACAGCAGTGTTTGACAAATTAATAACTGTCAGCCAGGTTTTAACAAGTCGATACTTGTTATATAGGAACTCCGGAGGCTCCGTTTATGTAAATACTGGATGCTAATGGAAAAAAGAAGATTTCTAAGTACACTTGAATGTTTTTTAATCAAGTGTGTGTTAAATAAAGACGTGTTTAGAGCATTATCCAAATGCTCAAGCTGCTTGAAATTATTTCAAACATATAAGTAACCAAAATGTCTCCGGGACTGAGGGGCCCAGTTTATGTATTCTAGTGTTAATTAACTTTGAAGTTCATTCCATACAGGTAGAATCTCTTAATATTACTTACTATCAGTTTTGATTTTAGGTATTTACCCAACATTTGCCAGGCAATATTAGCATCTGCTACACTAAGTGAGGATGTTAAAAGCTTAAAGAGTCTGGTACTACATAACCCTGTAATATTGAAGCTTGAAGAACCAGAGCTGGCTCCCGCTAGCCAACTTACACATTATAATTTAGCAGCTGAGGAAATCGACAAGGCTACTATACTGTATGCTTTGTTGAAGCTTCATCTGATTAGAGGGAAGACTATAATTTTTGTTAATACTGTAGATAAATGTTACAAGTAAGTATTTGATTAACTCTTTTAGGGTACGTAGTTTATCATTATAATGTTGTAATAGTGTCATTCCTTCAACTGTTAATGAAACTGCATTATTATGACATAAATTATTGCTGATCGTTTAAATCAGATAATGTATTTGATTTGCTTGATATATTGGGCTAGATGTCCCAGGAACTAAACACTTTGCAAAAACATTAAGAAACAAACAAATGATACAGATTTTAGGGACGTGTGTAACTGTATACTTCTGAAAGGTGGAGTGAGCCGCTGTTCGTTTTGGCCAGAAAGGTTTGCCAATTGGAGCGTCATCACTTTACTTGGAATTTTTATATTTTGGGGGAAAGTGGAAGCCCCAAAATGACGTTGCCCGAGAAAACTCAAGTGTAGATAGCTAGTCTCCAGGGGTCAGCAGAGGAATTACAGAGGGCATATCTTATTGGAGGGTGACGGAACACATATCAATGTTTGATCATCATATGATCAGCTTTGAAGTGGATGTGGACCGCGAGAGTCCTCCCTCCAGGAGAAATCCAAGGAAGACCGACAGGGATACCTATGTAATAGGTCTTGGTAGGTCGCTAAGGAGCCAAAATGAGAGAGGGCCCTCTATAGAATCAGTAGATAGCGAGGACGGGGCCTTAGAGGGTAAAATAATGGCAGCTTATGAGGCTGCATCACCATCCAGGGGGAAACTGGTCATCAATGTTCGATGGTGGAATCGGAATCCCGCCGAATTACGCGGGCGGACACGAAGGGCCTTAAACGGAGAATCTGGTGATGCAGCCTGGGACGAGTTTAAAACTGCCAGAAGGGAGTTCAAGAAGGTGTTACGACGGAATAAAGGAACCGGTTGGCGTGCGTATTGTGGTCAGGGTGGTAAGGGTGCTCAAACAGGAGTCAGGAAGTTCAATAGGATCCTTAAAGAAACCGGAAGGGAGCTGGACCAACACTACCGAGGAGACTTTGTGCCACCTCGCTGAAGTTCACCTTGCTGGTGGTGGAGCTGTCATGGAGGCTCTATAACCTGGGCGGTGAACGTGTTTGCTCCATTCAAGGCTGCAGCGGGATTTTCCGGACCCTGCTCCAGAAGGGCCTAAAAATATTGCTTCCCAATATAAGGGAGGTTTTCCGGGCCAGCTTGGCATGGCGTAATGTCACAGAAGCCTGGGGTGTCTTAATTCCTAAACAGGGAAAGGAAGCCTAAATGGTGGCCAAGGCGTACAGGCTAATGAGCCTTGCATCCTTTCTGCTAAAGACATTAGAAATGTAATAGATAGGTCTGTGCTGGGGGAGATCCTCATGGATGACCCATTCACAAAAACCAACATCCGTATCAGCGGGGGAAATCGACAGATACCGCGCTCCAAGCTGTGTCGCGAAAGGTAGAAAGGTACTACACTATGGAGAGAGCACGTTAGCTGTGTTTTTTGATGTTGAGGGGGCCTTTGATAGAGCAAGGACGGATACGGTCTGTGCCGTCTTACAGGACAGGGGATCGCCTAGATCCCTTATAAGTTGGGTGGCGAGCATGCTGGAAGACATGAGAGTTTCACAGACCTTAAGAGGCCGGGTGATGGACGTTGGAGTGACCCGCGGCTGTCCCCAGGGCAGCTGCCTTTCGCCTCATTTATGGTGTCTGGTCATGGAATGCCTCATGGAACAGTTCCCCGAGAATGGCTTCTTTGCCCAGACATATGCTGATGATGGGTTGGGCTTAGTCACTGGAAAATTCCTCAGTGTCGTCTGTGCATGCATGCAAACAGCCTGTAGTATAATTGAAAGGTGGTGTGTTGAGCTGGGACTCTATAAACCCAGCGAAGACAGATAATCCAAGAAGATGAATCTGGAGGGGTTCAGGGAGCCGGAGATGTTTGGAAAACCTTTATCTCTAGTGCGGGAGCTCAAATATCTGGGGGTGGTCCTGGACTCCAAATTATCATGGAGGTCGCAAATTGAACGAGTAGTGAGGAAGGAAGTAGCGCTGTGTGAAAGGTAGGACCTGAGGACCCTAATCCTCGGATCCTTCATTGGATTTGAACTGCGATCGTCAGGCCGAGAGTCCTTTATGGGGCAGTGGTCTGGTGGTGTGTGAACCAAACAGCTACCCAGAAGCTGGCAAAACTTCAAAGGTTGGCAAGTCTGGGTATCACCAGCGCTATAAAGACGACACCCTCAGCCACGCTAGAGGTCTTGCTGATGCTGCCAACGCTTTCCATCTGTATCAAAAGGGAGGCTATGATGTCGCATCTCAGAATGCGAGACTCTTGAAACCAGTGTGGTGAGGGCGTAATAACAGGACATGCAAAAGTTGCCAAGGAGGTGGAAAAGGAAATTCAAATTTCCACCATTAAGGTACGAAGTACAGAGGATTATATTAGGCCGACTAGGACATATACCCTCAGAATCCCCAGCAAGGATCAATGGAGGGAAAATGTCAAAGTTGGAGGAGTAGCACTCGCCCAAGGCGGGACTATACGTCTATAGCCTGGGGAGCATGAGAGTTATGCTTAGGGCGCATATATCACGGCCACTCGAAACGGAGGTGTATGCTGCTCTCCCAACTAACAAAGATTCTGCATTATTCCTTATTAAAAAACCAAGCATTCCTGGAGCTGATAAAACTGTCTGCGAAACATGGTAAGTAAATGAGAACTGTGGGTCAAATACAACCCCCATATGTTTCCCTGTGTTGCTACAACATCGAATAACGACATCTGAGTATGTATAGTCAAAAAAGGTGGGATGTTCATGCTTAGAAGATTCCGATTACACCGCGCATACACCCTGTCAATCTCTGCCTGAATGGCACAGCAGTCTTGAACAGAACCAATTTGCACATACAATTTGAGGACATCTGCAAATAGGAGCCGATCACACCAAAGGTCTTGGGGCAGATCGTTGATAAATATTAGAAACAGAAGAGGCCCCAGATTTGACCCCTGAGGTACACCCAAGGTGGCTGTATACTCCGTGGAATGATGTCACCCATACACAACATGCTGCTCTCTGTTCGACAGATATGACCCAAAAAGTTGAAGCAGTGAAGATGAACAGCCCAGCACATCCGACTTTGACAAAATGGTATTATGGCTGATGTATCAAAAGCCTTTGAGAAATAAATATTAGAAACAGAAGAGGCCCCAGATTTGACCCCTGAGGTACACCCAAGGTGGCAGTATACCACGCGTAACGATGTCCCCCATACACAACATACTGTTTGACAGATATGACCCCAAAAGTTGCAGCAGGGGAGAGGAACAGCCCAGCACATCCAACTTTAACAAAATGATATTATGGCTGATGTATCAAAAGCCTTTGAGAAATCAGCATAAATCACATCCACCTGACGCTTTTTGTGAAGGCAATCCGAGATGTATTGCGTAATCTCCAGAAGGTTGGTACAAGTGGAGAGCTTTGGTATAAATTGATGACAACTAAGATAAGAAAAAACCAATCTGTATAACATCGAAAACCTTAGCAAAGTTGGATAAGACAGTGTGAATGTTCGGAAATTTTTTAATCAGCAGTTTCCAAATCGACAGATAGGCCGTGGAAATAATTGCCCTCAACACTACTGGCCACTGCTACCACCAAATTTAAATAAATGTGACTCTTTTCTCTGTAAGGCTTTAAAAGAATTTGTATATTTGACGCCGGTTCAAACTGAGGAAGATTTGTGGAACTGCATCAATAATAAGTGCAGCACTAGTAAAAATGACGTTCAATTATTGAACAAAGTTGACTTCAACTTTCAACAAAGGGTGCTTATGTGTGAGAGAAAATGGGAGCCATTTTTAAACTATCTTAAGTATTTTTTATTGCTATTAATTTATTAGTTTCCAATCTTAACATTTAATAAAGTACCATTGCTCTATTTATTGTCTGCAAAAACTTTAATGTGAATATTGACAGACTTAATTGTAGCCTTACAAAAGCACATAATTTTTTTTTGCTCGATTTAATTGGTTTTGACCTGCTCTTACAAAATCTCTATTCTCAAAAAATGGACGGTTTGCTAAAAAATGACAAGCGCACAAAATCGTACAAAATTGAATTTTACTATAAAACTGATAGACTTATTAGATTAGGGTAAAAAAATTCATAATATTTTAACGGTGACCACCCCTAATCCAACACTTAGTGAGATTCCATCCACTTCAAGTTTCTGCCAAATAAAAAGGTTAATAAAAGAAATTCATTTACCAAATTTGGTTGTTCTATGATACAGCCCTTTCAATATCTCATGGTGGGTGACCTTCAGTGCACACAAATCTTAAATTTTGTATTAGTAGCCAACATAAAAACATTATGGTAAATTTTGATTCTATTGTTATAACTATAAAATAATTCATTAGAATGGTTATTCTATTGTAATGTTGTGCAAACAAATAAATTAATTGTTAATGCCTTTCAGTTGCAAACATTACTTCTGTTTAAATTTAAATTTTAATGGGTTTGAAAAGCAGGCAATGTTTTTAGGTTTCACTTTCTCATTTCATAGCCCCTCCTTGCACATCATTTTTTAAGGTTATCCGACACGAGATATTGAATACACTAAAGCATTTCTAAATTGCATTTTTTTTCTTCTTCTAAATTTTAAATGAATCTTCTGAAGATAATATCTCAGCAACGGTGGGTATAATAAAGAAGTTTCATATAAAAAATCGGCATGTTTTGAGGTCCTCTACATGCATATATTTTATGTCGATTGTGTTACAAATCACCCTGCATTTAACCTGTTCTGGTTTTTAACTATGAAAGGGATGTGCGACATATATAATCGTTGGCTCAATCAGACACTAATGTCAGATGATTGTCAGATATGAAGTAACGGATGAGGTTAAGTTGTTGGTAGTTTTGTACTTGATAGGAAATTTAATATATAAAGCAACTGTTTCAAAGCCTCCTACCTAATTACTTGGTACTGATACATAGCAACAAACAAGAATAAAGTCGGCACTAAAACAATATTACTGAAAATACCATCCCAACTAGCAATTTGATGTTTTATTGTAGTCGTAAGAACGTTTATACAACAGTTTTTATAAAACATCATTGTTCCTATAAACGTTTTGGTAACGTTTATACAACGCTTATAAACCCAAAATGGGCGCAGGTTTATACAACACTTTAGTTCTTTAGTTTATTTTATAAGGGTTGTGTAAGGTGTTATAGAATAGTTTTAGAAATGTTTACAGAGCTGTAAAAGAATATGATATACGATACTTATAAAACAGTTTTATAAGGAACAATAATAAAACTAAAAATCATTTACCATGGTGCCAGTTATAGAGCCTTAATAGAGTTACTATAAAACATGTTTTATTAGAATTTCTTTATAGTTTACTTTGCAACTTTTTGTTGCATACTGCAATAACTATAAGAGTGATATGTCTTTTAAATGTTTTTGTTAGAATTATTTTATCATAAAATTGTTCTTTAATATTATGAAAGTAATATAAGTACTAAAATATGATGGCGTAAGGAATAATGTTAGTACGGTGTGAAAATTAAACTAAAAAAGTCACCTTTTGGCTACCAGCAAGATGGATTTCACCTGCGAAGAAAATTTTTCTGTGTAAAATATGCTACATATATGATAAATTTTGAAGGGCCCTCGAACTAATGAATATTTCTTTAATTTGTAAAAATCAACTGGAAATTAAATTTTTTGTTTTTTTCATTTTATTGACCTAAACCCATTCTGTTACACATTTCACATGTTTTCTATTCATAATATATTGTGAAAATTGTCAGGTCACAAATATTTCTATATTTATTAATTGATTTTTTTTTCGTTTAAGATGGCTACCAAACAAATACAGGAATTGCATAAAAACATGGCGTCTGCTTTATAAATCACTTTTATCACCACTGCCACATTACAGAACTATTTTATCTCTTAAGACACTGCTACAAAACATACTATATATTAAAACCTGTAATATGAACAGACACGTATTTAAACAAAAATAAAGTAGGCTTGGCATTGACTTTTATTGTCAATTTTAAAGTTTGGCTTTTGCAGTAAAAGTAGACTAGCGCCACCGATATTTTCCAAGTCTCTATGTATGCTTTACATTATTACTACATTTTTTCTCCCCATTCCTACAAGGGATCAAAAAGTTTTAGGATTTTGATATTTTCATTTTACTATAATCCCCTGCAGTTAATAACAACAAAGCCAATTTCTTCACTTTAATTAATTTTAAGTCAGAAAATAATTTCGGATCTTAATGCATGCACGTGTGTGTGTGAGGATGTGTATGTCTATGTAATATGTAATGTGATGTGTATGTAATATCTCTACTTGTTGTATCATGATCATGGGTAACTAACCATTAACAACTATTTATGACTAAGTACGTCCTGTGCCCTAATATTTGGGCAAACTGATGATCATATTGACAGTGTGGCTTCAGATGGCGCAGTAAGCAGAATGTTACACAAACAACGCTTATAGAGCTTTAAAATAATATGTTTCCCATTGTTGCACTGAGAAAGACCTGCGCGTAGCTCTATAACACATATGGTGTATTTAATTGTTCTATAAAAGCATTTTCGGCAACACTTACACATCAGTATAGTGCTAAACTCGCGTTAGCTGCGATATTTATGCAACATAAATGTAGTAGCAATATGTGACTTAACCTCAAACCCAAATTGCTGTTTGTTGTGCTGCTTACTATGTAAAACACTACTAACATGTTTATTAACAAATTAGCTACTTTCTAAAATATTTTTATATTTATTGACTTTCCTTCGAAAAGCACCGCTTCTTTTTACCTATCTCCATTTATTTATTTATTGCAAATTAGACATGTTTAGAAATTACACGCTACAGAATACACAACTTGCCACGAGATAAAAATTATATAACTGTGCTTCTTACAAAAGCTATAATATGTTTTATAAAGATCCCAGCGAACGCACTTTTATGCAAAGGAATAATTTTGTACTATAATTGTTTTGTAAGTGTTCTATTACAGTCGCGTTCCATCCAACAATAAAACAGTTTTTTAACACCTGCGTTCAAGTAGACTATGCTATTTGCAGCTATATTGTATCATAGAAAATGTTTACAAAACTGTTTTATAATTGCTCACGTAATCACTTGAAGAATAGCTTTATAAATGTTTGCAAGTTGACAGATATGTTTGGAAGATCGTTGTTATAAAGCCATTATAGAACAATTTTGTTCTGTAAGCTAATATATTCTATAACGATTGTTGTATAGACGTTTACAAAACAATGAAAAACGAAATCTCTAAAACGTTTTATAATTCTGCTCTAAGAACATTCTAACAATAAGTTTAAAGAAGCATTTTGCTGCGAAAAGCTAAATACTCACCTTGGCAGTCTTAATAGAACAAAACTGCTTTCGAAGAGCAGTAATACAACAGTAACAACAAATTTGCACTATTATTTAAAAGTTATAGAACATTTTGGGATGTG
The DNA here is from genome assembly GCA_964006375.1 of Tillus elongatus. Classification (NCBI taxonomy): domain Eukaryota; kingdom Metazoa; phylum Arthropoda; class Insecta; order Coleoptera; family Cleridae; genus Tillus; species Tillus elongatus. The sequence goes on from OZ023262.1 coordinate 212,395,986, forward strand.
CTGGACTAACACATAATTAAAGATTACAATTTTGATGTGTAGAAATTAATTACTGCTGGTAATAAAAGAACTCCCTGAAAACAATTTTGAAGTTTTTCCTTATGATAATTATTTTATAAAGAATTAAAATGTTGCCTGCCAATACGCTCATTTTAAAACCCGTAATTTGTGACGTACTAGCCTCAAAGCATCTGATTGGTCCAGGTTTCATCCTAAACTATAAGTTTAGAATTGAATTACCAGCAGCGTCTATGCGAAACGTCATCAGTCATTCTAATATTTTAATTTAAGTTAAAATGGACACCCTCAGCTGGCAGGAGCGACCCATTACAGGAACACGTTCCACATATCATTATGAGTGTTGACAGTTGGCTTTGTGGAACATGTTCCTCCGATTAGTCTCAAAACTTTCAATGACACAAAGAAGGGCGCAAACCGCTCACCACCAGCGCCATCTTCTGTCCCATGAGCAAAATATGTATTTTGTGACATAATAAACCTAAATATGAAATTTAAAGACTCTCCTCTTGTGACCTTTGATACATTTTTTGTGTGATATTAGACAGCTTTAAAGAAAAATAACTGGTGTGTCGAAAAACTTTCTTCACTTATCTGTAAAAAAAAATTGTTTTTTAGAATTGCATATCAAATATCAATCATGCATGTAGGTCTTTGCATTTTAGGTGAAAATTTTTGTTACTGAAATAAAGTTTTTATTTTTTTTTTAATTTTAGAATTAAGTTGTATCTTGAGCAATATGGGATCCGCACTTGCGTTTTGAACTCTGAACTACCGGCAAAAATTCGTTGCCATTCTGTGTATCAGTTTAATCAAGGAGTCTATGACATTATTGTAGCATCTGATGAGAAAGCTTTGGAGGAGCCAGGAAGTTTTAAAGTTAAGGACGAAAAGAAATCTAAGAGGAGAAAAGACAAAGAAAGTGGAGTTTCAAGGGGAATTGACTTCCAGTTTGTATCAAATGTAATAAACTTTGATTTTCCCTTGGATGTTCAGTCATATATTCATCGTGCCGGAAGAACAGCTAGAGGCAACAATCAGGTAAGAATCAAAAATAATATTCACTTGTGCATGCTTGTCTTTTCTGATTCCTAAAATGCCAGTACATGCATAATTAACATGTTTACAGTAATGAAATAGAACCTCAGTGGTTCAGTGGTAAGAACGTGTGCCTCTGAACCGAAGGGTACTGGGTTCGATCCCAGGGTACTCCTTTCACTTTTTCAGTACATACTGTACAATTAACATCAATCGAGGTTGTGGCATTGTATTTGAGCAAGTTGAATGTCTACACGTTCCGCCCTTCGGAGGGGGCGTAAAGCCGTCGGTCCCATGTCCATGCGATGTTGGGCAATTTCAAGATCCCTACACTCCTTACAGAAAGGCAGGGGCTCGGCAAAATTTTCAGAATAGTGAGGTGAAACTGCTCCCTGGCGTCAGCGATTGGCCATAGTCGCGGAAATAGACTGATGATAAAGAAATAAAACACACACACACAGTAATGAAATTGTCAGTATGAATTCAAGATAAATGCCTTTAATTGATGTAACAATAACTAAAATTAATTATCAAAAAAGCGTCTCACATCACAAAACACATACAATTAAAATACAAAATAAGACAGGAATACAATATAAATATGAAGTATACCCACCCAACTAGCACAATTGGTCGTTAGAAAGTGGGAGCGACTGTCGTGATAACTTCTAAGTGTTTTGCCGCCAGTCAGTAATCGTTTGGGAACGTTTATATCATGGAGCAACCACCAAAAAGGGGGAATGGCTGCAACATTGCTGCATTGTATCGGGAACTTATCCAGCTACGTTCCAACACTGTAGCCTTCACGTAGCGTCGACGTGGAGAAAGAGTAACAACCACTATCACGAGACTTATTACTACCTCAGGAAGCCAAACTCCAAAGGCTGGCAATCCTGGGTATCACAGGCGCTATGTGGACGATACCCTCAGTCGCGCTTGAGGTCCTGTTGATGCTGCCACCGCTTCCAATGTGTGTCAGGAGGGAGGCGATGGCGTCGCATCTCAGAATGCGAGACGCAGGAAACTGGTGCGGAGAGGGAGCAGTAATAGGGCATGCAAGAGTCGCCAAGGAGGTGGAAAAGGAAATTCCGATTTCCGCCATAAAGGTGCGGGATGCCGAGAATGATATTAGGTTGACTAGGCCATACACCCTCAGGATCCCCAGTAGGGATCAGTGGAGGGAAAATGAGGTTGAATTCCAGCCCGCAGGCCTGGTCTGTTTCACCGATGGATCGCGGCTGTAAAACCAACAATTCTCCGGGGCAGGAATATACATCGAGGGCCTGGGGGTGCGCAAGAGCTATGCTCTTGGCGCATATACCACGGCATTCGAAACAGAGGTGTACGCTATCCTGTCTGTGGCCAATAGACAAAATGTGAAGAGGCATCCCGAGAAATGTGTATACATCTGCTCGAATAGCCAGGCAGTCCTCCGGGCAGTCTGCGCGGCCAGAATCAGGTCTACACTGTTTCAGAAGTGCGCTGACGCACACAAAGGACTAGCCAGGAAAAAGGAGATACAACTAGTGTGGGTTCCGGGACACTGTGGTGTATCGGGGAATGAGGTGATGAATAATCTCGCAAGGCTCGGTTCCCGGCGGCCGTCCTGTGGCCCGGAGCCGGCGATAGGTATAAGTAGGAAGACAGTCTCTGTCGCCTCAGATAGGCGGACCAAGGAAGCAATGAAGAGGCACTGTGGGTCGGTTGGTGGCTGCAGGCAGGCGAGGTACTTTGTGGAGGGGCCGGACAGAGATAAAGCTGTCTGCTAATTGGAAGGAGTCGACCTACGCTTCGCCGCATCCTTGGGGTGCTAACAGGCCACTGCGCCCTTAGAAGACACCTCACATTGATAGGCATAGAGAGGGATCCCATTTGCCAGGAATGAGGCAAGGATGAGGAAACGTCCTACCACTACCTGTGCGAATGTGAGGCTTTTGGGAGCAGAATTGTTCGTATCGAGGACTCTGCAGAGGAATCAGGTAAGTACCGTCCAACTGAAGACCGTCACTGCCTTCATCTCGAGGTCGAGGCGGTTTGGTGACGGAACCGAGGAGGAGTAGAGCATGATTGCTGGGGTTGGCAAAAAGGGCCCATGGTGGCCTACTTGCTTGGCGTTGGCCTCCCTACCACTGCTACTACTATTACTACCTAGTCTGTCTTGCCTTTGCTTCCTTTGGCTTGAAAATAATTCCACATAATATTATATATCTCTTAAACTCTAATGTTCTGAAGCCATCTTTGTCTTTTATTCCCATTCAATAGATACTAGCAAAACTACAAGTCAAAGTTGATAGTTAAATTTCTGATTTTATAGTTGGATGTCCTGAGTGTTTACCCCTTGAAACTGGTGATGCATCAGTTGCATCATATTTGGAAATCCCAGCTCACGCAAATGGTGATGCATAGGTGTGCATCATTTGAGATCGGACTAGTATAGACATAATATGGCAGTACTAATCTTCCAGATGGCAATGAGTTTTTCAATTTCATAGTCCCGGATATATGATTATTTGAATTTTTGTATTTTATCACTCTGAATTTGAATAACATTGTCCCTTTCTCTGCGTTCGTTTGCAAATATATAAGTTCCATACGAGTCTTCCTTAGATGGCACAATATCTATGAGACCATGTTAACTGAAACATCAAATTTATCATTACATACATTCAAAAAATAGTTTGAAAAAATATTGTGGATTTTTTTTAACATGAGTCATGCTAAATTTTACATAGTTCACTGTAATTATAATATCAAATGAACTGAAACAACATACTTATTATATTGTATTACGTTATAAAATACATATCTCACAAATTTTCATGGTAATAACTAAAATGTTTTGGGGAACATAAGGGTGGTCTATTTGTGCACCTGATACAACATTTACATGTGAAAATCATTTTCTTCTTTTCGATGTTGTAACATACCCAACATATTCCTCTCGTATTTTGTTCAGCACACACAAGTTCATGTCCTGCGAATCCCTAAATTGATAGCCCTGTTGTAGTTTTTTGTCTCTTGACTTTCTCGTTGGATTCGTGGTGATTGTGCAGATCTGCATAATTGGGAACATTCTTTGTCAGTATTTCCTCACACACTTGTAACGTGAAATTCCTTAGTTTCATTTGTTTATTATTATGTAGAGTGTAAATCGCTTTGGCATTCAGCACTATTCTCTGCAATATGTGGACCCTAATTTTCTTGAACCACGTATAACTTTTCATTGCTGCATTATACGGTTTTAGGTCTCGGTCTATGGTGCCAGCAGCACCCATGTTAAAATTGTAATGGTCTACGTGATATGGCTTCTGTAAGAGTGCAGCACTTTTAGTGGAGATGAAATATATATACCTTTTTCGATGAAACTGGCCGTCCATTTTGATGTGGCCACATACACATCTCGTTTATCTTTGAAGCATGCTATCAGAACATTGCCTTTCCTTATAAAGCACGACTGTCCAGGTTATAATGGCAGTTCACAAATTTCCTGAGGCACTCCTCTATTCGTCCTAATCAACCCTGTCACATATGTATTTCTCGACAGGAAAAATTCAATTAGATAAACCGAAACATACCAGCTTGAGACGGTTCTAAACCTCTCTTCAATTTCTGACAGCTTGTTAATTTCAGGGGTAAAAAACATAGTTAATATAGACATAATACTTACTTGTGAACACTCTGTAGCTTATAGTTTGCATGTTTTGGTATATAAACAGTTTGTTTGTAATGCACACGTGTAAAACCTTGGAAAGGCACCAGTTATACTTTCACTTTTCTTGTAGTTAAGGTTTAAATCTAATTTTACTTGAAAAAATTAACCTAAGCCCAAAACAGTAAACAAGTTTCTATTTGAGGTTCTGTTTACATTCTTAATAATAGCAATTGCCCTTAGGTATGTACTGTCTCCTTCTCTCTTATGACTATCCATGTTTTTCTATCTCACTCTTCAGTGTATAGTGTCATCTTTTTCATTCTCTCTTTCTACCAGATATAATTTCTGAAATTTAAAAAAATTAATCTTTAGAGGAAATATTAACATCACTTTTATCACTTATCAAATTCCGACAAGTTTTTGTTCTTTGGTTAAAGATTAATATTCATATGAAATTATATTTTTACTAATATTCTACATACGTTTAAGTTGATGTTTTAACCTTTTCTTTGTGTGTAAACTCGAACAGTCGACTGTAAGGGGGATCTCTGCATCTTTGTTAAATTAAATTAAATTAATAATTACATCTCTGACACAGTAACACATTTTTACCATCGCTGAGTGTCAGCCTAAAATACAACAATTAATTGATGTAACCATTCCTCACTTATGGTGTTGGGATTCCAGCTATTAAGTTTCACTACCGTGGATGTCGTATTTATTTAACTATCAAATAATTAACTAAAATACTTTGTGTCGAATAATTTATAAACTTCTAACCCCCAAAACCGTTCTTTTAACATCTGTTGCACCTGTCACTAGAAGTAGGAGTAGGCAAATAGTCGTGGCCTACCTGCTGAGCCTGGTACCAACTGCCGACGCTGAAGTTCCCAATTCCCGGGTATAGCGTGAAAACATTATCTATTGTTACTCTTTTACTCTTCCCTGTGGTTTGTTTAATTACCTTTTCCTTCTTTCTTTATTTTTCCGAAACCTCCCTTTTCCTAAATTGTAACGGGCCAGAAGCCTGGCAACCTTTTCATTTTTTATTTATTTTTATCAAAGAAACCCGTGAAACTATCTAAGATCACTTCCCTACCTTCGTCAAGTAAATCTACCATCATATGTACCACAATTCGCTCAGACATGGAAAGCGCACCACTTCTTGGAATGTGCAAAATGTCGTAAATGCCTTTCCTGATGTAAGTGCAAAGCTGTAGGTGTAACCTCTCAGCTTATGGTCACTAGGACATACAACAAACCATTTTATTCCAAATCGTGACCTTTTGGTTTTGATCTACTGTTCGAAATGCAATCTGGCCTTGTAGAGCATGCAGCATTCGTCCAGGGCACATATTTCATCTACATCGATTATTGTTTTTGTATTCTGCTTTATCATCATGAAGAACATTGCGTGTTGTGTCATTGGTTTTGATTTATCAAAAACGTGCGGATTGCTGAATTTCAAAATCAATGGCAACATGTTTACTCATTATATTCCAGAGAACATTTGAGGTCCCGCCATGAGTGACTCCCTCTTCAAATAGTCTCGCAATTAAGGCAAATGAGTCAATCCTTGCAGAAAGATCAGTGCAATGATAGCGTACATATCCTTCACAGTCACTTCGTGCCAAACTAAATTATGCACTTTCATATTCTCCAAATTATCAATAAAGTACAATGTTGCACGTTCATTGGTCGTGTAAGAGAGATATGTGTGTTCCAAAACAATGGCTGTATGTAACACATCCTGAATACTTGGTTCTAGCAGCTTAGTCTCCTGTCTATCACCTTCAGGATGTGACACGACTTTTGAAAAGAAATGATTTTAGTTTCCATGTCATTGTTGGTATCCATTGAACTATTAGATAGATCATCCTCGTCAGAACAACTATCATTTTCTGCGTCATAATCGATAGCGCTATCGTCACTAGACACTTTGAAATTTTATATTTCACAGAATTGGAAATAAAACAAATGACATGACTTTCATCACTGCGACCACAAGATTAATTTTTATACAGTAGAATAGCCACTGTTTGTAATGAGTAATGAATCGTTAGTTCATAAAGGTCATTTTCGTAAATCACCCTTCAAATCACACAGTTAGACTTTATGCCTTATCGACAGAGCTGAGCAAGACTGCGATTGACAAGGTTCAATCATTCAGTCACGTGGCTAAATGACAGCTGCCAATGGCCAGATATGGGAGCTACTCAGCACATATCGCACCTGGGCTCAAGGGGTTAAATCTAAACTAATGCAAGCTTACTGACAAAATATAATGATTTGTGCATCCAGAAATTACACGCCTTCGCAATTTGCAGTTTTTGATAACAATTATATATTATGTAATATCAACATTTCACATCATTACCCTCAAAGTGCTGCAATTTGGATTCTAATATACTTTTCTATACATGAAACTAATGACATTTGTTGCCGCCACACGGCAGCCACTCATATCAAAACATAAAAGTAAAATACTCCTCAAATTAATAGAATGCATTGTCAGCCAATATAAGCTTAATTGTTTTTTTTTTTTTTTAAGAATTGTATTCGAGTTGTTTTCTCTTTTTTGGAAGTTTGTTGTAGAATTTTATTTCAAAGTAGTTAATACCCTTGTCTTAGACAGGCGAGCATAATCTATGCTAAGCAAGTTGTTTTTCTTTGTTAGCTAATTATGGATTTTAGTCGGTTTCATGTAGTGTGATTATTTTTTTTAGTGAATTTTTATTTTAAAAAAATTCACTAATAGAGAGGTATCGATGGTGAGACTTTGCAAAAATTTCTTCAAATGAGCGCGAATTTGGGCCCCTAGAACCCATGTCCGGGGTCAGTTTCGATTCTTATATGTTGGTGAAACTTGGTGTACATATTGCTTTGGGAAAGACCTAACTATGCGCCAAAATTTAGCTTTCTAGGTTTACAGAAAATGGAGCTATTCAAATTTGAAACATTTATTTTTAATATCACCGCGTTTGACTGTCAATCGTAAACCTGGCTTATATGAGATCTAGTAGGTGGTTGCTAGGCGACGGAACATTTGATATTATTGCGCAGGTCTGTTAGATGCTGTAACTGACGTTTGGTATGAGATTGTTTTATATGTTTATCTGTTTGAGTCAACAAATTATTTGTTATTTGTGAAATGTTTATATACAAGTGCAAATTATTCCTTTATTAATGTTAGTATGTGAACTAAGCAGTGTTTGTTATATTTTATCAACACATATAAAGGATCGAAGTTTTACAAAAGGAGCTGATATGCAACAGGTTAGTTATTTTCTCTGATGCTTTGGTGGTAGTTTCAGTTAAGTTTATGGTTTAACGGTCTATAATTTTTAGCTAAGTTTCATACAAAAAATCCGTCTATGAGGAGACCGCGACTTTAGAATTTTAAAAAGATTTCTTCAAATGAGCGCAAACTAGGCCCGCTGGAATCCATATCCAGGTTTACATTCAGTTTTGATCTGCTTACATATATACAGGGTGACGCGTTTCTACGGTATAGTTCAATATAATTCTTAATATACAAGAGACGAGAAAAAAATTGTATAAGTTAATTATAGGGTATCCTGAGCTGCATCTTATAAAATTATTTTGACAATCACCGGCTGGCCCATAAGTCGTTGGTGATCCCAACATTATTTTTTTTCGAACAGCCTTATTTTGTTGCATTTTTTACTGAAATATGTTTGTAAGAAAAAAATCAAGACGCAGTAAGTGCGTTTTGGTAGCAAATTTTCATTAAATGCTTCAAATTTCAATAACCCAATTTGCTATTAACCTAAGGTTTGTTGGCTAGGAAACCAATGTTTAAAGTTTATTGTCGGAAAATTTTTATACATTTTCAAACAATAAGTTATTTTGATAAAATATGGCACATTGTTTCTACTATATAGGTTATATCGGTAACCAAATTGATGACTGCTTGCATTAAAAAGACATATTTGATATTCAAAGCATTTTTATAAAAATTCACTGCCATAACGCACTTGCTGCATCCAGAGTTTTTTTACATGTAAAAGGCACTGCAAAATATAAACACATGGTAACGTTAGCATCCCCAGTCTCTTAATAGCACAGCGACAGTCATACCTATAGGCAAGATCTCCAATAACCCAAACTGCCCTGTGCTGACCTTTGAAGACCACATCACAGTGTGGGGAGTGACCCTAACCAACAGTGCATAAGAAAACGCTGTGTATATATGCGTAATATGTTGATACAGGAGTTGACTCCGAAACGTCCCCCACCAGACTCCACAGAATATATAAGCCACAGGACATCTTCTGGCAGACGTAATCACAATGCTGATCCCAAACCAGCTTAGTGTCCAGTATCACCCCCAAAAACATGACAGATATTTTTGTATCAGTATTGTTGCAATTCAGCGTATGCCCAAGAGAAAATAAGAGATGTTCAGATTTTGTGCTGTTCAAACTCAATTGATTAACTGAAAAACAGTCCTCATATTTGATTCAACTCTACATAAATTAGGATCGGAGCAAACAAAAGTGGTATCTGCAAAAAAAACACTCACAGAGTTTTACCTTACTTGAGAGGTCATTAACGTAAATGAGAAAAAAAAAGGGCCTAAAACAGTCTTGAGGCACACCATATTTTAGGGTTAAGGTTTTTGAGCGGGTATCAGTGGTTTCGATATTCTGTGCATGATTTGTTAAATATGACAGAAGCAAACAACCATTCTTTTTGAAACCGTAGAACCCTTTTTTCCCCTCAGGGCTCGTCCACGACTTCACTGCTCCAAAAGCACCGCAGCCTTTGGCTTATTGTGCATGTTCGTAGTCTTTTTACTCCACCCATTCCAAAATCACTGTACCTTGAACTAGTCTGCACAGTGATTGGTAGGGTGGCGTTTTATATTGGTCTGTCTCCGGTGTAGACTGACCATAGATCAGTTGTCTTTTGGGGTCCAGAGCTTTACACTCACACAAGATGTGCTGGGCTGATTCCTCCCCCTCGCCGCAGAGTCTGCATGCGAGGTCCCCCTCAAACCGCCCCATTTTATGCAGGTGTTTCTTGACGGCAATGTGTCCTGTCAGGCCTCCTGTTATGTTTCTGAGCTGTCCTCTGCTAATATTTAGCAGCTCCACAGCTCTCTTTGAACTAAGTTCGTCAATTACTCACTTCCCATGTCTCGGCTCTGGACAGTCTGCCCAGTACACCTTGTGTTCGTTTCTGACCCAGGACTTAATGGCTCCACTGGTCGTGCTCTTTGTCACGGCCAGAACCGGTTCTGGTCCCATAAATGGTTCTGCTGACCCTCTCTTCGCGAGACTGTCAGCTTCTTCATTGCCTATGACCCCCGAGTAACCCGGCACCCAGATGAGGGTGAGCTCATTCTGCCCATCCAGGTTGCTCTTCTCGTCTCAGCACACTCAACAACCAGGAATTTACCCGTGGGCTACTTAGGGCCTTAAGGGCTGCCTGGCTGTCTGTGGCTATGTGGATCCGCTTGTTGGTGTAGCCCCTCCTCGTTTTCCCGCACACAGTGCAGGATGGCGTACATTTCGGCCTAAAAGACTGATGCATGGGCTCCGAGGGAAATACTATGACCAACCCTCGGTCCTTCCGAATAAACTCCTGCCCTCCGTCCCACGCTCGCCGCCGCATGCGTCCGTGAACCAGAGGAGCGCGTCCCGTTGTATGCCCGTAGAACCTTAATTTGTCAACCAAAATACTGTGCGATAGACAGTTAAAAGCTTTCTTCAGGTCCAGAAACTGTGCAGATGTATGGGCCCGTCCTTCAAATCCAGAATTGATTATGTCAATAAGGCAATTTATCGCGGATGTAGTTGATCTGTCTTTTATAAATCCGAATCGCTTGTGAGATAAACTGTTATTTTGTGTCAGCAAATAGTAATCTGGTTGTATAAAGACTACCTCAGATATTTTTGCAAAAAGTGGGATGATTGATATAGGCCTGTAGTTTTTTAACAGGTCAGAGTCCCCTTTCTTAAATGATGATCTCGTTTTGGAGAGCTTAAGACAGCCCGGGAAAATGTTATTAGAAATACAAAGATTTATCAACTTTGTAAGAGGAACTACAATAGCATATTTTACACAGTTTAAACTTCGCATGTTGATGCCATAGCAATCGTAAGATGCGATGTTATTTAAAGCGCCTATAACATCAAGAACTTGGATATAAGATACTTCGTTAAAGGAAAATTCACTTCTGTTGCCATCAGCATTCAACTGTGACAAATAACAGTTGTGAGACTTGGCACTTTGTGGTATATTAATAATTATATTTTCAGCAATGTGCACAAATTAATCCTCAAAATTGTCCTCCGATATGGATGCCGATGTGCTCTGTTGTCTTTGTTTAGCTCTGTTTATAATTTTCTATACAGCTCTCTAGGGACATTTTCCGTTTTTTTTTAATGAAATATCATTTAACTGTTTTTTTGACAATCTGATCTTTTTCCGATACTTTGCTTTATGAAACCTTACAAGGTCTTGATCAACAAGGCTAGGATTTGACACCCGAAGGTCTTGCAAAAAGTGTGGTAACTCCTGATCACGTCGAAGCTCGTCTGTGAACCACATCAATTTTTCACTTCTATTTGTTATTGTTTTATTTTTTTCCGGAGAAGCATCAGCAACAGAAATAATTATCCTTTGATCAAACTGTTCAAATCTATCCTCTATACCTAGGTTATTGTCATTTCTAAAGTTCCAGTCAATATTTTGTACTGATAAATTTAAGTTAAACAAACCCGTCTCTGTAGTAGGACGATTAACTATTCTTCGGGTATACTTATTAGACCATATCGATCCTGATTTTCGCAGGTATTCCGAGATGGTCTGACAAGTGTGAGTTTATTACTCCGGCGTCTACGAAATTGGTATCAAAATTGACAAACATATTGTCTAAGCAGTTGTCCTTCCTAGTTGTTACCCATATTAAAGAAGAGAATCCATAGGAGTCAAAGATTGCAATAGTTTCCAGTGACTATTTAATTATTCTACTGAACGATACATTAAAGTTGCCGGAAACTAAGTTTTTTTTTTTTTTTTTTGTTATAACCCACAGCAATGTCCAGAGTCTCGCAAAGCACCGCAGAGAAAACCTCGAAGTCACCCTTTGGGGATTGTAAATCGTAATAACTATTAAGTTTTAACACAAAACAGCCAAAACTGAAAAATCTAATCTCGTTATTGAGTTTGTAAAATTTTTCTAAGGGTGAAATCACGAGCATCTTGTGAGAAAAAATCACAACGCCACCATGTGCTGCCGTCTCTCTAGAAAAGTGAAAAACCAAATTATCATTTGTTATAGAAACTCTTGATATGTCTTCATGTAAAAACCAGTGTTCATTTAATAACAAGAGTAGAGCTAGTTTACAAATATTGTAAATTCATTTACACAACTAATTAAACATTGTACATTTAAATTCAACAACGCAAACACATTTGTTCTTCTATCCGGAGCTGGACTGCAATTCTTTTGTTCTCCGCAGATTTCCGGTGCATGTGAAAAAAGGAACTCTTGAAAACGAACCCTCTAACAGTCGTATCACAAGGCCATATATCTGGATCATACACACTATTTAAGTAGTCATTCGAAAAAGCTACCTTAAACGAAGCTTGATAATCGTCCTTTTTAATTAAGTAGCATGTGAATGGAATTTGAGGTACCGACTGTTTAATGTGGTCCTGTAGTTGTTCAGATGTTGTCTCTGAATGGCATCGATAAACACTAAGGTAACCCTGTCGAACAGTTTTAATAGGCTTATTGGTTTTGTTTGATCCCATTATATATTTACTGTTCTGTTTAAAAAAATGCTTTAATGATTACAAGTCTATGAGGAACGTCGTACATTTGTGCATTAGGGTAGAAAGGAAGCCATACCTGAGCTATAAGTTTGACACTGATCCCAAAAACTTCGGAAAGGCTTTAAGGCTATTAAATGTGTGCGCCGATGACGGCAACCCTTGTTTAAAGTTGGGTACATCTGATGAGTTTAACGAATTTTTTGTTAATGGAATTCATGACTAAAGCAGATGAGATTGTTTTGTTAGTTTATATAAAGAAAACCAAAAACTGACCATCTGCAAGCTGGATCTCAATTTGAAATCTGTACTAAGTTAATTAAATAATTAGTTAGAGCCTCGGTGGTTCAGGGGTAAGAACGTGTGCCTCTGAACCGAAGGGTACTGAGTTCGATCCCAGGGTACTCCTTTCACTTTTTCAGTACATACTGTAACATTAACATCAACCGAGGTTCTGGCATTGTATTTGGGCAAGTTGAGTGTCTGCACGTTCCGTCCTTCGGAGGGGGGGGGGGGTAAAGCCGTCGGTCCCGTGTCCATGCGATGTTAGGCACGTTAAAGATCATCCATACCCTTCTTACAGAAAGGCAGGGGTTCAGCAAAATTTCCAGGATAGTGAGGTGAAACTGCTCCCTGGTGTCGGTGATTTGCCGAAGTCGCGGAAATAGGCCGACGTTAAAGAAACAAAACACACACACACACAAATAATTAGTTGTAGCTTTCTTAGAAGTGTATTCTAAAGTATTCATCTTCTTATTTGCAGGGAAGTGTTTTATCCTTTGTTAGCATTAAAGAGCAACCATTATGCGAGAATGTGGAGAAAACTCTTAAGACTGGGGAAGATGATACTTCAATTTTTAGGTGTGTAATGTCTTCCTTTTCATTTTTGTTAACCCATATCAATTAAATATGCTTGTTACATTTTTTTAAGTACGTTAAATCTAATGTGCCTGTTTTGATGTTTTATATACTTTCAGACCTTATCAATTTAAGCTGGATGAAGTAGAAGCATTTAAGTACAGAGCTCGTGATGCGTGGAAATCTGTAACAAGAATTGCTGTTCGGGAAGCCAGGCTAAAGGAAATTAAAACTGAGATTTTCAATTGCCAAAAGTTAAAAGTATGTATATAATGCTTTCTTTGTAGAGGTGTGCCAACCCATGTTTTTTCGAACCAAACTATGAACGAACCCAACAAATATGTTACTTCAAACTTCGCACCTCGGAAATAGTATGTTTAAGGTTCACACCTGAACTTCAAAATTTTAAAAAATTCAAAATCGAACATTGAACTAACCAAAATTCTTCAATGTTCATATATCATTTCCATATGCACAAAATTTAGGTAATATTGTAGCATACAATATTTGGTACATAGAATATATCTATTCTTTTTGCAAAAAAAAACAAAGCTTTAACAAAATGTGCAGGTAGGTTAGTTCAAGGGCCTTCCAGTGCTGATGTTAGTTGTGAAGATGGGTCAACAGTAAATCAAAAATACTGAAAGGCAGCGGCGGTTTCTCTAAGAAGGCAGAGGAGGCCGATCCTCCTCAGAATTCGTTATATCCTTCCTATTCAAGTAGTAGGGTAGTTACATATAACTTTAATCCAGTATCCAATATTAAAGTCATACTTATTCATATTATTAATTATTACTCAAATCATTCATATAAAAATTCTCTAAATCTACAATTACAATTACAACTGGCAACGCTGCTGAGAAGTATATTCGCGATCTTCTTATGTGTTTGTGTGACATCACGGAGGCCCGGTTCCTATCCATATCTTAGCACATGTATTGAATGCATCCACCCATTAGCACTGGCAAATGGCAAACCAATTAAAACCACGCTTAAGATCACATGCTCGGAGGCCAGACTCCGTTAGCAATGCGAGCGTTGGTAAGGTCCACAGATAGAGTCTACAGTGTTGTCAAACAGAAACAAATTAATAGAAGCTATTGATTATATTTTGAATCACAATGATTACAAACGAGATTTAAAACGACATCTTAACGAACCCCATTTCCTTTTTCTATTACACACTTTTAAATTTATATTTGAACATACCGATGTTGTATTTTTAATTTTACAAAATAAAAGCACAGATATTTTATACGCTAAGAAACGTCTGATTGTATTAACTACTACATTGCAAGATTTTAGAAATTCATTTTAATCAAATTTACAACTCCTTATTTGGGGATTTTGAAAATAACGAACCAATACCAAACAAAAGAAAGACAAGATATAGTGAGATGTAAGACAGGAGTCGCCATCTCGTTGTGGAACCAAGTAGTATATTGTCACGACAGCTCCAAATAACACAAAATGTTAAAAAATAGAGACTATGTACAACCAACTAACAATTTTGTAAATTGTCAGCCCTGGCCCATTTCTTCCCTAATATAAGGACAATGTATGTAAGGCTAGATGTATTCTCACCACAATTAGAACCGCAGACCGGTTTCGCTCTAATTAAAGCTCGTCAGCACGGTATACTAATTGCAGCGAGAAAACATCTATAAAGTAATCCGGCTATGGTAGCCAACCTCACAGCACTTAGTAAGATGTAAGACAGGAGTCGCCATCTCGTTGTGGAACCAAGTAGTATATTGTCACGACGGCTCCAAATAACACAACATTTTATAAAATAGAGACTATGTACGACCAACTAGTTTGTAAATTTTCAGCCTTGGCTCATTTCTTCCCTAATGTAGGAACAATGTAGGTAAGGCTAGATGTATTCTCACCACAATTAGTTCGTTGTACAGAGTCTCTATTTTATAACATTTTGTGTTATTTGAAGCTGTCGTGACAATAGACTACTTGGTTCCACAATGAGATGGCAACTCCTGTCTTACATCTTACTATGTGCTGTGAAGTTGGCTACCATAGGCAGATTACTTTATAGGTGTTTTCTCGCTGTAATTAGTATGCCGTGCTGACGAGCTCTAATTAGAGCGAAACCGGTCTGCGGTTCTAATTGTGGTGAGAATACATCTAGCCTTACATACATTGTCCCTATATTAGAGAGAATATGTACCAGGGCTGACAGTGTACGAAATTGTTAGTTGGTTGTACACAGTCTCTATTTTATAGCATTTTGTGTTATTTGTAGCTGTCGTAACAATATACTACTTGGTTCCACAACGAGATGGCAACTCCTGTTTTACACCTCACTATGTGAGTAAATTAAAATTCGTTGAATCGTTGATCGTAAGTTTCACAAACTACTGCAATTGGTAACACTGCCTCTGCGTTTTGCATTTCGTCATAGATCACACATTGGATTGGATCACTCATTTAAGTTTATTTATTTATTGAACTATGTATAATGTATATAGGATTTCTGTTTTTTTTTATATTTAATTTTATTGGCTGCGGCATCTTAGGCCATTAGCACATTCTTTCCCATCATTCAATTTTTTTTTAAATTTTCCAGACAGTCAACTTGGCTCGCCCGGGAATCAAACCCGGGACCTCTCGCTTAGCAGGCTGGCACCTAGCCACCTGCGCCACGAGGGCGTATAGGATTTCTATTGAAATTGATTTTGGGTCTATAAACAATGATTAACAATTTAATAAACCTTATGTGTTTATTCCTGTTTATTTATACCCTCAGTAATTCGTGAATAAATTATTTCAAAAAAGTATCAAATTTTAAAAATTATACTTGTGAAAGACTATATTTTTGTATAAAGGGATTTTTCACTGAAATTCTGAAATGTCAAGAACACGTGTGACCTTGAAAAATTAAAAAATTGTTGCCTCTACCGCGACACTCACAAGCCGCCACTGCCGAAAGGTATATTGAAAACTTTTTTAGATTTCTACATCTATAGCTAAGCTCAATTATATATAATTTTTGTCGTTTGGTATTATCGAGGTAGTTTTAACAGTCTTTTAGATTCAGGGGGTTAAAGTTAAGCATGATAGGTATATAATAACCACTTGCAATTTTAACTGATCGAGAATAATTAACTGTTTTGGCTCGTTGCATGTTCAACCTAGTATTTCTAGAAGGCAATTATGATCATAAATTTTGAACAATTACATTACCAATCGCTTTTGAACACTGCAATCATAATGTTGTAACCAAAAAAGACATGGGGATGCTAGCCCAGCAAACACATATTTGTTACATAGATGTATATGAAACATAACCCTGTTCTCTTAAATGTATCATGTTACGTATCATGTAACATACATGTAAGTTGCATGTAACATAAAATGTCACGCACAAGAAAATTTGTCAGATATGTATCAGATACATTTCCAGTAATGTAACTGAGCTAACACATATTTATAATATAGACATATAAGATACATATCATAGTATGTATCATGTACCATACATGTAAGTTGCATGTAACATAAAATGTCACGCACAAGAAAATTTAGGAGATACACACCAAATACATCTATAGCAAGGTAACACATCCAGCACATAGACATTTAAGATACATCTCCTGCTTTATTTAACAAGTATCAGATACATATTAGATACACCTCGATTAATGTATCATATATATGCTTTTGTGTGTGTATGTGTGCTTATATATATATATATATATATATATATATATATATATATATATATATATATATATATATATATATATATATATATATATATAAATAAAATAAATAATACCCAATACTTATTACAACACTTTATTTAGCTGAACTAGAAAGCAAAACAAAATTACTCCACAAAACAAATAAAATTATGTGAAAACCTAACAATATATGTCTGTAAATAATAAACAATATAAAATTATGTGAAAACTTAAAAATACATGCCTGTAAATAATAAACAAAATAAAAATATTACCCCCAAGAAAAAAAAAAACTTTAAATAAATTACTTCACAAAACAAATAAAATAAATTTATGTGAAAATTTAACAATATGTGTCTAATTAATAAACAAAATAAAAATATTATCCTCACGAAAAAAAAACTACTACATTTGATTTAGTTGAATTTGAAAACAAAACAAAATTACTCCACAAAATAAATTAATTAAAACTATGTGAAAACTTAACAATACATGTCTGTAAATAATAAAGAAAATAAAAATATTATCCCTTAGGAAAAAAAAGGTAATAAATCAGTTATTCTGTTCTCGGCTATATCTGAGTTTACTCAGTCTGAACCATTCGCTACATACTTTTTCGAAAAAGCTTTCTTTTACCTCTGGGAAGTCTAACATTACAGCAACTGCAATAAAAATAACAGTTATTACACTTAAATCTAATATATATATATATATATATATATATATATATATATATATATATATATATATATATATATATATATATATATATATATATATATAGTATACCTTTAATAGCTTTAATAATTTCTTTGTCGGCAAGTTTAAAATTCCCTTTTCGTCCCAGCCAACTACAGTTCATTCCAAACTGGTTGGAAAAAATCTTCTTTAATATTCGGGTTATGCAGTCCTTTGGATCTCTGCCACCAACACTTCTCAGAAATGCAACCTTAAAATAGTCACAAAAATGGGCTACATCTATTTTTAAAATGTAAAGTCAACTTACAGTAGTGTCTTCTTCATCATTTTTCATGAACTCTTCCAAAGCATAAAAACCCTCAACACTAGTAATTGGGATGTGGCTTTCGAACTGACTGTGAACAGGTGTGGATTTATCAATCATTTGAACTTCCTCTAAAGTCTGCAGCCTTCTGTTAATGCTTTGACAGTAAAGCTTAATGGTGGTGCAAGTAGTAAGTATTCTCGCTGAAATAAGTCAAATTAAAAAAAAAATATGAAATAAATTGTATTAATACCAATGTCAGAATTAGATACACTGCTAAAATCAGACTCCCACGTGATGGTGCTACAAGTGGACGTTGAGCGACTTACACCTGAAATATAAATTTGACATTTACTTATCTTGCAGGCAGGGAAAGCAAACATACTGACACTAAAATGTGAATAAGTCATAAAATAAAATAAACTTTTAATAGACATATAATACTTTTATTATTACAAATGGATGTGGCATCTGTCAACCAGCACAATTTTCCCTAATCTTTGTTAAGTTAAATTTTCCAGACAAGGTTAACTGGCCCTCAGAGAAATTGAATGCGGACCTGTCACTTTGCAGGCTGACAAGACACCTAGCAACGTCTGCCACGAGGGCTTCTAATAGACCACACAAATATCTAAACACAAGTAGGAGAATTGTTACATTATGGAGCTATTTGAAAATTAATTAATTACCTGCTGAACCTGCTTCACTAGCTTCGGCTGCCTTTGTACTGGTTATAGGACCTTTGATTCCTTTAATAAAAGCAAAAAAAAAATAAGAGTAATTTATTACACAAAGTTTCAAACACATTATAAATGTTTACTCACAAACAGTTCACAGCAAGCCATGTTTGTTCTACTCTTAGTTAAATATTTTCCATATTGAAAATTTTGGGAAAAGTAATCATAACTTATGATCTTAAGGTAATGTTTATAATTCACAAATCTTGGTGGTAAATTACAAACTATTTTAAGGTAATTTAGTCTTGTTTGGATCTATAATCAATAAATTAAATTTATAAAACAATATGTATGTTTGCTTTCATAACCAGAAAGCAACATTTTCAGTTTTTTGAGGTTTTATTTATTCACACTAATTGATACTTCTTAGGAGTTGCTAGAACTGATACACATACAAATAATTAAAACTAAATGTTAAAATTGATAGTTACAGGAAATGAGACAAAAATAGTAATTGAAAGATGTAAGAAAAGTTTATTACTACTGTATACTAATTCCAATCATCCTCAAAATTATTTCATGGGGCAGAAAAAGCAATAACTCTCATTATTCAGTTGCAACTACTAAGTATTTTTCACTTTATTTCCCCTAAAATATTTACATCAGTTGAGACCTAAGAGAGTTATATGCAAAATATATGCTGGCAGAGGGCGCCACCTGTAAGACATGGCTTGCATTCAATTGGCTATAGTTTTATGTTTAAACCTCCTTTCACACTTCAAGTAATGATCTCCTTGTGGCAACCAACTGCATTTGTTAAGCAAAAATAATTAGGAAAGAATAATTAGAACTATGCTACAATGAACGAAGATGACACTTACGAAGTAAATCTTGATCCAAACAAGAAGCCGACTGTTGTGTTTCTTGTACGTTGACAGGACCTTTAATTATGGATACAATTAAATAATATTTATAATACAAGCAATGTTATTTCGAATGAAGCACACTTAACAATTATAATATATAATATAATTATAATATATAATATATATATTATATATATATATATATATATATATATATATATATTAAAAACCATAAAAATTACCTATCTTTCGTTTTTTTAGCTGTGGGGGTGGCGAGTCATCTGAAATTCAATTTAGGATAAATTAATATAATATATTAAGTGCTATTTTTTGCATGCTCCACTATGTTTACAGCTGATCAAACTTTCTAAAAATTAGACAATTTGTACAGTTATATCCCGATGTATTATTAGTCTGGCGATTAAACCCCTTTTCTAAGTTGCAATCATTGCTAATAAATGTATCACCTAGGAAATTTCACTTAATATTAGTTTTTTTTTTAAACAAGGTAAAATAACCAAATAAGCATTGCTTACTACATAAATGACAAAACCCAATTTAGCTTTTTTCTTTCTTAAAGCTCTTACAAAAAATATATTATCAGGTTTGTTTACTGTCTAAATGGTCACGCTCTAATATTTAGTACTTACATACATTATCAGCTGTAAATTAATAAATAATAGCGTACTAACAAATGATTGTGACATTTGTGAAACTATGCAAGAAAACAGAAGGAGCCTCTATTTTTGCATATTTACCTACTGACTCAGAATCACTGCTGCTCCCAAACTGTCGTATTTTTCTAAGTCTTTTGCCTCTGCCTCTGTTTTCGATTTCATCATCAGTTGTTGAGAATCCAAGTGTTTTTTTTCTAGCTGATTCTAACGAAGCTGTAAGGGGTATTACAATAAGTACAAAAATATATCTAGCTTAGCATAGGGCACTTACGACATAACGATTCTAATTCAATTTGAAACTTTTCCCAATCTTCAGAAGGAGCTACATTATTTAACATAAGACTTACAGGGTTTTTTGTTTTTGTAGGCCACCAACATTCACTGTGATCTTCTGTTAACCATGAAAGTGGAACTTCTGAGAACGATGAATCGCAAATAAACTTTACAACAGCATAATCCATGGTCTACAGGAAAATTTATGTATTAACAATTTATAATATAAATAATATTAGAGCTATCAAACGAAATAGGAAATATCCATTAATGATATCACAAATCAACAAATAAACCTGGAAATTCCTTTCTAAAATACACTTATTTAAAATCACAATCTGTAATAAACTGCTACAAAATGGAACACTTTTTATAAATGTTTTTATTATTCATCACAGACTGAATGTATTAATGGTATTACGATACACTTCAGTTCATTAGAAGGACACTTTATATGAAGACATTTTTTATAGACATCACTTAAGATGAATTCACAAGCAACAAATGCATCACAATCAAAAGTATAATATATATCTAAAACTGTAGAATCACACGGTGTGGAAAAAAAAGATGACTTCTTATTATAATACTTCCCTTTGAACATTAATTCATTATTTCGCTGAACAATTTTAGTAACTTTTACAATACGTCCGTCTTTCAAAAGCAAACAGTTATCAGGTGGTTTAACGGATATACAATAGGAAACACATTTAATCCAGCAAATATTACTGTTGTGATCAAAGTGAAGCACAGGATAGGGTACTTTTTCACTGTTTTGATACAGACATTCTTCTTCAGTCAAGCGATTCACTATTTGCTCTAATGGCTTTCCTGAGGTACGAATCTTCTTTTTTAGTATATACATGAAATTTTCATACTTAAATGCACTAAACTGGTCTAAGGTACCAAATAAAAGAGCATCGTTACAGATATGGATTAGATTATGAACGTTATAACTAATGTATTGGGTACCATAATATTCAGAAAACTTTTTGACGAAGAAAACCAATAAACTTTTGGCATAGTCATTTAGTTCAATATAATGTTTATCACTACACAGAATCCTCGTAGCAATACTTAAGGACATAAAATGATTATATTTTTTTGTTGATAAAGCAGATTTTAAGATAACTGGACCTATATATAACAGAAACTGCCTGAATTCAGTTGCCTTCCATCGATCTACATCACTGAGAGCCCGGGGTTTACGAGCAAACTCTTTGGTAATGTACACTCCCATGTTTACACATTGAGAAGATCCTTTTTCTAATTTGTCGAGCTTCAGGCGAACATCCATTTTTCCTTTCACCCAAAGCTGCAGTAATTTTTTCATGACACCAAGGCAAATAAGGTGCATATAATCAAGTGGAAACTGGGAAACCATTCCAATATCAAGTTTATCAAAATCAGATGTTACTTTATGGTGTTCTGGTTGCAGTCTTCTACGAAAAGAATCATCTGTACGCAAAGCACAATTCAGGTCTGGAAAAGTAACTCTGTTCTCTACAAAATCACCTTCACACACACACTTGGAGCATCCAAAGTATCCAGTATGGCTTTTGATACCAGTCACAAACGATTTAGCAGGTGCATCACAAATAACTGCATTTATCTTTATTTGATAGTTGACACCCTTCATAGTAAATCCAGTTTTATTAACACACAGCATTTCAGATATAAATGGCTTTAAAAATTCATTTAAATTCGGAGGTTTTGTAGTGCCACAAAAAATTGCAATAGGAAAAGGATGGGTATAAATATCTGGATATACAATCAACCCCAATATAGGCCAAAACTGTTCTGTCGAACTGTGTGAAATAGGAAGTCCATCAATATTTAAATTAATTGCAATAAATTTCTCCTTTAAAATGAGTGAATCTCGTTTAACTGCATTTTGCACTCCAGAACACAATCCAAAATAATAAAATTTCCCACCTGTAATTTGTAATATGCGAGATGATGTAATTCTTGGCGTTTTTAAAAGAGTACGTGCATCAGTTGGCAAATCTGGAGATACATGATTTAACAACTTTAGAAGATCACTTAATGCACTTTGCGTTATGGTATGTTTTATTGCCCAGGTCCTTAGACTGTCCTTCAATTTAGTTTCATTAATACAGCTGTTAAAATTAGTTTCTTCAAAAGCAGGGTTTTCAACTTGTGCATTTAATTTTGTCTGTTCAATAGGGTTAAATTCATTCTGCCCTTCACAACTGTAAAGACAGTTTTCTGTCGTAATATCATCACAAAATTTACTACTTTCTGCAGGCGAGAAAATATTAACTTCTGATAAACCATCTACAGACAAACCCTCATCTTCACAACATAGTTGTTGCTTTGTAACAACAGGCGAGAAAATATTAACTTCTGATAAATCATCTACCGTCAAACTTCCCTCACAATATAATTTTTGCTTTGTAACACTGCCTGAATTTGAAGTCACTCTATTTATAATTCCTGATTCGCTGGAAATTAAACGCCACTTCTGGCGATTGCTTAATTTACAGAAATCTTTTGGCATTTTTATTAACAATTTTAACTAGATAGAATTAGGCAATACTAGGTAAGTAACAGCAAAACAGAAATAATTGCTAGGCAATACGAGGGAAATTGATTCAAAAAGTTGGGTTAGGTTATTAACTCAAACCATTGATATATTATCAATGACAAACTTAAAATCACATTGAATTTAGCTTATATACTTACTATTTATTAGATACCCCCTTTGAAAATGATACGTAGTTCACACTAACAGAAAACAAAACACAAAGCGTAATACAAATAGAACTTGCGTACAGAAAAATGAAAATGGCGAATGAACTATGAACGACCATAGATACAAATACCATAATGCTGAATCTATGCAAACGACCATATAGCATACACCTATGTCATTTTTTGCTTTAGAACATCTTTTTTTCTGATTTATTCACCTACACTTTTTATAAGTATTTTCTATCAAGTTTTTTTTCCGTTTAAATAAATATTTAATGGAACATCCATATAGTACACAACAATTTAAATTATTAACTTATCCTACTGCGGGTAAATGCAAAGGTTCATAAATATGAATTACATTACTGGAGATGTATCTAATACATATCTGCTAAATTTTATCGTTTGATATTTTATCTTTATCATATATACTCTTTTGATGTTATAATTGTCCAATTTCCAAACGCAATCAAATAATAATTATCTTAATACTTACTTTTCAATTGTTTAATTGTGTCACATGTAAAGAACATGTTACTTGTTATATCCCTCTCTGAAACATTTTATTGCAACATTACATGATCTTTGTTTGATCTGTTGTTGATACTTGTTCAATCATATATGATACATAACATTGTTACATTACAGAAACCTTTAAATGTTACATTTGTGTTATGTATCTAGTACATATGTGTTTGCTGGGAGGATATATAAAAAAATTAAATCTGCGATTGTTAAATGGCTCTGCCAGGTCTCAAGGTGTCCCACTGTCAAAATACGGCTTAGTGAAAAATTTGGCGGCACTGAATACCTCTAATGTTGAATTTCGAAGTATGTTTGAGCAACGAACTTTGACCTAATTCGGAGAATTACATATTTCAAACTTTTAACTACTTTAACATCAGCATGTACAATTTTTCAAACCGAAGGTTTGGTTCAAAAGTTTGGCACACCTCTACTTCTTTGTTTTTACATTATGTCGACTTAATTAAAATACTAGTGTATTTCTATCTTCAGAGTTATTTTGAAGACAATCCAACAGACCTTCAAGTATTGAGACATGATAAGGCATTACACACTGTGAGAATACAGAAACATTTGTCAGATGTACCAGAATACATTGTTCCTCCGACTCTGAAAAATTTAGCAGGAATCACAAAGCGTACTAAGAGGAAACGAGATCACTATAGGACTTCAGAAAGTTCCACATCCAAATTTCAAGCCAAGAAAAGTAATCCTTTGTTAAGTATGGAATTTGAAGGTTTTAATAAAAATAAGAAGAGAAGAAAACATTAAAACATGCCCGATATTAGTACTTTAATAAACTTATTTTTAATAAATTGTTTTATTTGTAATAAGGACTTTATAAATCTTTTTAAATTACCTGCCATGTATTCGTCGATGATCTGTCAATACCTGCTAACTGACATTTTCTGTGAAAACAAGATTTCTATTCGGTTAGCATAATATATTCACTGTGCACATTGTGTGAGTGGCTGCTAAATCCTAAAATCAATATTGTTGACGTTATTCACCGTGAACAATCTGTGCTATCTGGTAAGCTTGTTGTTAGGTACCACAATATCTGCTATCTGTTACTTTTCTTTTTGGAGGTAATGAGACGAACATCCATGTCACATTTCTCAAATTTATTTATTTATTTGAATACCCAACAGAACAGAGTTCCCATTATAGGATATTATAGATAAAACAAGTACATATACTCATACAATTAAGAAATACAATAGCCCTAGATTAACAATTTAAAAAGTTCGGGACACAGCAAGTGCTTTATAGTAGTGAATTTTCATAAGAATTGTACACTATGAGTAAGATATTATTCAAACTAATTCTTTAAATGGACCTTGGAGATCGGTTTTAGAGTCCCAGTTAGCGATTATTTGAAAAATTTATATTTTATATGGAGCTAAAAATTAAAATTTGGTCTTAGATATATGTAAGTACTGCAAGTGTCTTTAAAAAAATTGTGTTACAAATTTCATTAACGAATTTAAAACTCGTTTTGCGAGCACATACGATTTGAATTTAAGTGAAATTGAGGATGTAGACATGGCATTTAAATATTTTTTCGACACTTTTGTCTGGTGCTTTGAGGTAGCTTCTCCGAAAACTAAAGAAGTTGTAAATTCCGGTTTTAACGTAAAATATCGAATCAAGTTTTCACCAATTCTGCAACAAAAACTTAATGACCTAAGTCTTTTAAATTCAATGCGAAAACAATCCGGAGAGAGGGATATTAACGCTATGTATAAAGTAATGAAAGCCGAGGTAAATAGCCTAATTAAACAGGAAAAACAAAACTACACAGCATCTTATATTTGTAACGCTCCAAATAAAACTAAAGCACTATGGCAGCTTGTTAATCTTAAGAAAAACAAACCTAGTGAAGAGCACTGCATTTCTAATTTACTATACGAAAACAAAAATATAACTAGTAGGGTAGAAATTGCTGAGGTACTTGCCGGATATGTTTCATGTGTTGCTGAGAGGAAGCTCATGTTGCATTTCGGGGGCCAGATGTCTGATAGCTGCACAGCCGAACAATATAAGCCCAAAACACTTTTTATAACACCTGTAACTGAATGTGGAGTTATTGAGATCATCAAAGAACTTCCTAATAAAAAATCAAGCGGCTTTGATGATGTTCCAATAAAAATTATTAAGCAATGTGCTGCTAAGCTTGCTGTGCCACTTACAAAGATTATAAATTCCTGTATATGCCTGGGAAAATTTCCTGACATATTGAAACTGGGTGTGGTTGTTGCTGTGTTGAAGGCGGGAGACAGTACCAATTTGGAGAATTATCGTCCCATCTATATATTAAGCATTTTTTCAAAGATCATAGAAGGGGCAGTACATAGAAGGATGGTCAATTTTTTAAACGCTAATAATATAATATCACAATCACAGCACAGATTTAGAACTGATCATTCTACATAAACTGCCCCTATCGAATACATTCAATATGTAAACGAAAGAATGGACTTCAATTACATTGTGGTGACCTTATTTTTTGACTTGTCTCCTGCCTTTGACACAGTAATTTTTTTTTATTATTTTTTTTTTTTTTAGGGAGAAGATGTGGGCGTTGGGGATAAGAGGCACTTGCAACGACCTTCTACTTTCGTATCTCACTAACAGACAGTTACTTATAAAAGCAAATAATATTAATTCCCAAAGATATAGTGTAAGTATGGGTACACCCCAGGAAAGTGTCATTGACCCACTTTTGTTTACACTCTATGTAAACGATTTGCCGCAATTTATACAAGACGGAAAAGTGTTCATGTACGCCGATGACACTTCTATTGTTGTCTACGGCAAGACGGTGGAGGAAACTGAATTAAAATTAAAATCAGTGGTACAATCTTTTGATGAATGGTGTTATAGAAGTCGGCTAATTTTAAACTATGACAAGACTTTTTCTCTTGAAATGCATAACTGCCACCGAACAGAGAGGATGTGCGACAGCACTATTTTGGTGAACGGAAATGCGGTGCAATTCAAAAGGGTGACAAAATTTTTGGGTGTTAGAATTGACAGTAGTCTGTATATAGACCAGATTGATCACGTGTGTAAGAAATTAAATTACGCGTTTTATGCAATTTTGATGCTTAAAGATTCCTTAAGGTCAGAACATCTGCTGAAAGTCTATTACGCGGCTGTATTTACATCTGAGTTACAGTATCGTTATCTGGGGCCAATCTTCGGACTGCCATAGAATATTTGTGCTATAGAAACGAATCCTGAGATTAATATACAATCTACCTTATGGGCACTCTTGTCGTGACATTAAAATAATATGACGTTAACATCAATTTATTTGTTCCATCTGTTAGCTTACATTCATAAAAGCAAGAGAAAATTTGTTATCAACTCAGATTTTCATGGATACAACACTCGTGAAAAAAATACTTTTCACCTGAATAAATGTCACCATTCTTTTTTTAAGAAGTCGCCATGTTATGCGGGTTGCTTTTTGTACAACCAGCTGCCTTCTTCTCTGAAGGACACAAATTGTACAAAAAAGTTTAGAAAGCAACTGAAGGTTGCTTTAATTACTCATAGTTTTTATAGTTTGAGTGAATTTTGTGAAGCTGTACTGTGAACGTATGTTTTTTGTTGTAATGTGAAGCTTTTTAGATTTTTGGGCACATACCCTTGTGATAAGTTGTGATACGTTTTTTATCTTTTTTATCTTGTAAGTTTTTTGACTTGTCCGATTTACAATAATTGTAACTAAAGGATCAAGTAAATATTATTATTATTATTATTATTATTAAAGTTACAAAAGTTTTTCAGAAAAAAATTAATTATTTACAAAGGGAATGTACCTGTCAAATTATAAATATGGCAGGTATTTTTCCTTATTAATTGCTTGGATGGTTTTCTTTTAGTCAACCCATCCAATTTTTGCAAACAATAAACAACAAAAAGGTTTTTAAAAACAAATTTGTAGTTATCTGTGAAGCTCCATAAATATGTTATTTTCCTTTAGTTTAGCACAGGTGCGTTTACCTAGGTGTTACTATGGTTGAAGATACTAGCTTAATGGGAAATTTATTGAGCTATCGGATTTAAAATATTTGTATGATAATGTTCTACCATAACATACTTGCTGCACCCAGACCCTTTCCAACACTTATTTACGGTTGCTGTATCCATACTTTTTGAAAATGATAAAATATTGAAGCTTACTATGTAAGACTGATAAACAAGGCAACCTCAAAATCATTCTTGGAAAAAAATAATTTTTAAATGAAATGAGAACAATTTAACCAAAAATTGAAAATCTTGGTTCGCTGCTTGGTCGCGGGGGTGCTTCTAGCCCTTCTGCATGCCTAAAATTACCCTATGCATAAACAAGAACAAGGTAAACAATAAAAGTTCCACCCCTAAGAAAGTTGCGGGACCTGCCGTGAATATAGAGGTTCTGCACTTGGGAAACAGGGTTCTAAGGAGGTATAGCCACAGCATAATATTGATTATGCTGTGGTATAGCTGCAAAATGGGATAAAGGCAGCTTACAGAGGTCCAACTAAGCTGTTTCTTTCGCACTTTTTATATTCTCTCCGCCCAGCACCCCTATTCACTCTTGGTCTCGTAACTTTCTTGTGGGCTGTTTGCAAGAAATTCTTCTTGTGGTGTGGGCATCCAGAAGGGGTTCTAAGCATTTCTGAAAATATTTTTCTAAACACCCCCCATGTGCTAATCTGCAAATTTACCAAAAATTTTATTTTTACTTACAAACGGAATGCATCTATGAAATTATAGTAAGGTAAGTATTTTTCCATATTAATCGCTTGAATGATCGGTTTTAGTCAACTCAATCGAACCAACTTCTGTAAACAAAATAAAAAAGGTTTTTTAGAACAAATTTTAAATTATCTGTGAAGCTGATTGTGTTATTTTTTTAATTTAGTATCCACGCTACTTTTATATAGGTTTTACTATGTATGAAAACTGAAGATTCTAGTTTAATGGGAAATTAAGTTAGCACCATTTGAAATATTTTTATGAAAATTCGTTACCATTACACACTCGAACTCTTTTCAACACTTATCTACTATTGCTGTATCCATACGTTTTGAAAATGGAATAAATATAAATACAAAATTTTGAAATTGAAATTTTAATAATTTAACCTGAACATCTGTTTATGTAATTTTAACTAGGGATGTATGTAAAAAATAGTAGTACCTACCTAGATATTAAGTACTTACTGTATTAGTTTGAGGTAGGTATATTTCTTCTTAAAATTATTTTTGTTTCACTTTCGTAATACCTACCAGTGAATTCTGTATAGAGTTCACAGGTAATACATACAATATTTTAAATACTGTCAACATGAAGAATGGGAAGGCTAATATTTATACATAATGAAATGTCGTTCTAGATTGCTTTTAAACAAATTAAATCACTTACATTAATTTTTTTATGTATTAGTATACATTCGCATGCTAAAATTTGGCGCTTTTGCACGTAAGCTTTGTGCCGGTATTACGAAAGAAATGGTCCAAGGCTGAAATTTTTCTAGTTGTTTGTACATTGTGCACAGCTCTATAAAATTTTGTGTAAACTAGAGAGGTGTCGTGACAACATACGACCTGCACCGAGATGGCGTCCTTGTCGTATCTCTCACAATGCTGGCCTTTTGCAATAACTTCCATTGTTTAGATTTTTATCTACGATTTATTTAAATAGCATAGCAGTACAGATAACGTCATCTGTCTTTGTCCAACATTGTAGCTATTGCATTACAGAATCTGAAGTAATTTCGAGAATTATTTTATTATAATTTTGAATAACTTTATTTTCCTTTGATCAAACAACTTAAAAATTGGTATACAACCACGCCTGTCTATGTTCTTTTAAATTGTCAATTTTTGTTTCAATCACTTAGAAAATTTGAGAGATATTGCGTTATAAAAAATATTTTTTAATTTTTAATTAAGAAAAATTGGCCGTTAAGATTTGATGAACGAACCCATTTCTTAATGAAAATTCATTAAAAACGAAACAAAAACAAAAAATAACAAATAAAGTATATCCTATATACATTATAAGAATATTAAAATTGTATTCGAAGTAATATAAATAATGATGTCTGGAGCGTCAATCATGCAGGATACCGTAAAGGAACTTTAAGGAGATCATAATTCTACGGCTCAGTCGAGACGTTTCATTCAGTTGTAGTAGGAGACTTTCTTCAGATGCACTTCTTGGGGGATAGACACCATGAATTTTATAGTTGAGGTATTTCATGAATCTTAGATGCACTCTTTCAAGGGCGGAAATATGACACCTGTAATAGAGATTCTATACTAGGCAGCAGTATTCAAGCCTAGACCTAACCTATGCATAAAATAATGCTTTCAGAGCCTGGAGACTTGTAAAGTGACTGCAATTTCTTATAAGGAAACCCAACATTCGGAAGTCTGAAAGGACAGTACTTGAAGTGTGCTCACTAAAAGAAAGCTGAGTCAAATATAACCCCCAAGTCGACAATCGTGGTGCTACACCTTCTAATATTAGTTGTGGAATATGTGTAGTCATAAACAAAATACTGCTTTTTCCTGGTGAATGACATGACTACACTTAGTGATATTCATGTCAAGGTAATTTTCTTCACACCATTGGCACCTTGGTTCAACTTGGAGTGCAATGCAAACGTCCAGAGAATCAATCCGTGTATATATCTTCAAATCATCAGCAAAAAGCAGCTAGTCGCAGGTAAGTCATTTATGAAAATAGGGAAAAGCAAAGGACCCAAGTTTGAACCTTTAGGAACTCCAGACGTTGCAAGAAAGTTTTAAGAATGGTGACCACCATAGATCATGTACCAAGTAATGTTTTCAAGGTAGGAACGAAAAAAAATTACCAATTGAGAGGAGCATGCCAGCCTGTCCAGCTTCGACAAAATGCTGTCGTGGTTAATTCTGTCGAAGGCCTTTGAAAGGTCTATATAAATTACATCGACTTGGCCTTGTACATCCAAAACTTTGAAAATATACTGTGTCATCATGATAAGATTGGTGCAAGTGGAACGTTTAGGGCCAAAACCATGCTGGAAAGGAGACATGTAACTTTTGATCGAAGAATAGACAAAACTATATACACACTAAAATACCTTTGCGAAATTAGAAAATATTGCAATTGGCCGGTAATTCGGAATTTCGGATTGGCTACCTCTCTTCTGTACAGGCATAATCCTGGAAATCTTCCACACACTCGGAAATGTGTATGTCTGGAGCGACCTATACAATATATAGGATAGAGGACCCAGGAAAATGCAACAACAGGCTCTAAGAAGGAAGCTTGGAACCTGGTCATGGCCAGAAGTGAAGGTATTTTCAATTCTTTAATAGATGTCGTCTGAAATCTTAGCAAGAAAGATGGTGAGATTATAGTGGTAGCTGCTAGAATCTTCGCCACCAGTAGCGAAGCAGGGCAAGTATATGTTCTCAACATAAAGCTACTTAGATATATAATAGGATTATCCAGTGTAGCACCCTCAAATGACATCACTCCAGGGATCCTCGAGCATCCCGCACTTCTCTGAAAATATTCCCAAAAAGTTTTCGGGTCTTCTGATATTGAATTTTTAATCTCCTTAATGCAGTTGCTGTGAGCTTGCCCTATTTTGGACTTTGCCAAAGATGTTATATTTCTAAAATAATTGTAAGAGGCAGAGCCAGGGGCTCTACGGTATTCATTAATAGCTCGCTCCTTTTGCTTAACATTCTTGATGATATCTGAAGTAAACCACGGTGGGTAACCATGGCTCCGTGGGAATACAGGGGAACAGAAAGATCGAAACAGCGGTAGATAGAATCATAAAACAAAGAGCAAGCCAAATTGACCTCAGTCAATGAATACAGATATGACCAAGCTATTGACCCCAGTGCTTTATATAGTAGGGGGTAATTTGCTTTACGAAAATTATAACGTGATGAAAGCTTATTAACCCTGAATTTTGAAGCTGATATGTTGGACAGCACATAAACATTAAAAATATAATGGGTAATACCATTATTGAACAACTCTATAACTATATTAATACAAGGAATATATGAACAGAATAACGATAAATCTAATAACCCAAAACTAACCAAATTTTTTATTGCAATCAGTACACTGCCACCATGAGATCTTTGTGCACCGGAGGATAAACGGTCAGATCTTACAACATCATATTCACTAGAAAACCACTCTGAAATACTTACACCATCATGAAGCCATGTTTTACTGAGGCACACAATATCAAACTTCAACTCAGTAGTTGCGGAGTAACGCTGGGAAACTTTGGTACTTAAGCTGCATAGCTTCTGGTAGTAGACGGACAAACTGTTTCTGTTGAGCGTTTCTAGTTTAAATTTTCAATCCTAGGGGTTCCATTTATATATCTGATCCTCAGTCCAGTCTCACTGGATCTGATGTGCTTATCAGGCTCAGACCTCAAAACACGATAATTTTTCATCTGCCGGGGAGTTCTATCTGACACAATGTACATACCACTAAATCGAGGATTGTGCTTCAAATTCGCTGCATTGGCAGTGATGAGGCCTGTCAACTTTTCAGATCTCATATTAACCTTGCAAAGTAGATTTCTATCCAAGTCTCCTCAGAAGTAATGGGTCAGCTAGTGGGGTGTCAAAGCCCAGATGTTGAAATAAATCCAGAACGGTTTTTTTAGTTTCCAAGTCAGACACTGCTTGATCAGGCGAATCGGCGAACATATTTTCGAGGATTCCAAAAATCATAACATTAGCCTTTTTTCTCTGTCTTTCTTCAAATTCAGAGAGGTTAGTGTACATATCAATGTGTGCTGCGTGCCGACCACTAGCACTATTTTCAATCTTAGACTGTAAGCTGCATAGATCTGAGTTCAACTCAGTTATTTCATTCTGGTGTTCTTTCAATGTATCAGAATGCGTAGAAATTGCCGAGCTGCATCTGTCAACTGCCTCCCTTCGCAAAGATTGTGCCGCTGTTATGCTAAACTGGTTTAGTTTTATTTGCTTCAGCTCATTGAGGATGACTTTTATGTGGTCCAAGGTGACTGTATCAGCATTGAGTTTAGGGACCGATACAGCAGATTTTTTAGCTGTACTTCTACTTTGCTTCTGCACCAGAGTACATTTCGGGCAAAACCAAGATTCAGAATTATCCAAAATGTAATTTATATCAACGGCCGATAACTTTACACACCTTCCGTGAAACAAACCAGAACATAATATGCATTCAATTTTATGTTGGTTGACGTTAATCTGCAAAGTACAGACCTGGCAAATTCTAGATGTTTATGTATTTATTTATATTTTAGCAAGCTGATAATGTTTAAAATTAAAATCTGTAGTTATTCGCCTCACAAATTATCAGCCCACAGTCCCCACCTCAAGGCAAAAAATGAACAAAGCTGATAACAGTCCTTATATAAGAGAACATACACAACAAATAAATTTATTACTGATTCAAAATTTTTTTCAAATGAGCGCGAACTAGGACCCATATAGGATCCATATCCGGGGTCAGTTTCAATTTTTATATGTTATATATATATATATATATATATATATATATATATATATATATATATATATATATATATATATATATATATCCATCCGATAACTAAAAAAATAATTAACCGATTTCGATGAAACTCAGCAAGTGCCTTTCTTTTATTAATGGCTTGGATGAGTTCGTTAGCCAGGAAAATCAGACAGCGTTTTCCGGGAAAATGTTGAGTTTTCTTTCGAAAAAAAATTTTTCTCCGAAATTTACAAATCTGTTTTAATGGAATTTAACTAATATGTTTACTTGGGAGAGGCCTTACTACGTACTCAAATTCAACTTTATAACTTTATAGAAAATTGAGTTATTTAAATTTTCTTGTTCTTTCAAAAAAAAATTTTTCTCCGAAAATTACAAAGATATTTTAATGAAATTTGGTGGATATCTTGCCTTAGGAAAGACCTTACTACTTACCAAAATTAAACTTTCTAATTTTATAGAAAATTGAGTTATTCAAATTTGAAGCATTTAATACAAATTCACTACCATAACGCACTTGCTGCGTCTCGAACTTTTAGTGAATTTTTATTTTTAAAAATTCACTAATAGAGATGTATCGATGGTGAGACTTTGCAAAAAATTTTTTCAAATAAGCGCGAACTAGGACCCCTAGAACCCACATCCGGGGTCAGTTTCAATTTTTATATGTTTATGTATATATATATATATATATATATATATATATATATATATATATATATATATATATATATATATATATATATATATATATATATATATATATATATATATATATATATATATATATATGTATGTATGTATATGTATCCGTCTGATAACTCAAAAAATAATTCAATGATTTCAATGAAACTCGGCAAGTGCCTTTCTTTTATTAATGGCTTGGATGAGTTCGTTAGCCAGGAAATCGGACGAGGTTCTCCGAGAAAATTTTGAGTTTTCTTTCAAAAAAAAATTTTTCCCAGAAAATAACAAACCTGCTTTAATGAAATTTACTATATATGTTCCCTTGAAAGATACCTTACTAGTCCCAAAATTTTCTAAGTTTATAGAAAATTGAGTTATTTAAATTATAAATTTTCTTTCGAAAAAATTGTTTTCTCTGAAAATTACAAAGTTATTTTAATGAAATTTGGTGGATATCTTACCCTAGGAAAGACCTTACTACATACCAAAATTAAACTTTCTAAGTTTATAGAAAATTGAGTTATTCAAATTTGAAGCATTTAATAAAAATTCACTACCATAAGTTACTTGCTGCGTCCCTAGCTTTTTTATTGTTGAATAAGATAAAATTATAAAAATTGAGGATTTCCATTTGAAAAAAAAAGGACTTAACGAATGTTTCAATTCAATTTTAAATGTGAGTTTTTGATGATCCTGTATTTATTTAGTATCAAAATAACATTACAGGCCGCTAAAGTAGATCCCCTTCCACAAGGAAACCAACCCCAATTAAATGATAAATGCACACAATCACATGGGAGAAATTGATAGTTATGTTCAAACCTCCAAACGTAATTTTGACATAAAATTTTAGATATGTCAAAAACGGTTGAACAGGTATAGAGCATTATACATAAATGTCTAAAATTTCGCGTATAATCTAAAAAAATGCAATAATATATAGGGTATTCTATTTAAAATAAGCAAGTTAACCTCAAAACCCTGTATAACTGGAACTGCCACCCCCTTAAATATATTTTAACCGAGTTGCGCCTATTGACTCCAGTAAGCTTCCAAATTTTCAACAATTTCCAAAGTCTATTCTTGTGAGAAATCGATCGCGGGCGTTTGTTGTGGGACACCTGTATATACGCATTACCTGTACATAATGTTGAGTTCAGATATTATCATCCATACAGTATGCTGATAACATATCAGCAATTACTCTGCAAACTCAGTATCAGCTGTGCCTCCTTATCATGAGTATATGGAAATTTTAACAATAATAGGTTTAGAGCGAGTCATTTTTTTAGTGAATTTTCATTATGAAAATGCACTAATAGAGAGGCATCGATGGTGCGAATTATGCCCTCTGGAACCCATTACCACCCCCGTGTATCAGCAGCTCATCCAATCCACTGGAGCACCCAATGAACTGTCGTCATTAAACGATTCAACTCAAAGGGATCACGCTATCCCACTTTGTTTCCACATCCCGCCCTGAAGATGGTCGATAATTAGTACCTGTGAGTTTTATACATTTCTATACTTGTACTTTATTTGAAAATAAAATAATGTTTGAATAATAAATGAGCTTAACTTACCTTCATATAATCGTCTCAAAGAACTTTGTAAATAGCTTTACAAGTTTCTGGTACAATCAAACTGAGAGCCTGTGATGATGTCGCAGCAGAAAATTTCAAATCTTCGTAGCAATTTTCCACTAGCCAGAAATCGTAATGTTGCACTCAATCTTTCATGAGGTGTAATTGCGGTCCTCGCATTATGGTGTCCTTTTTCTGAATGATCGACGTCACCAATGTTAAGAGCCTGAGGTATGTGTCCTCATCCATCCGCAAATAATTGTGCCAATCTTTCGGACTGAACCTCAGTTCTTTTAATAAATTTACACGGGAGTAAAACTTTCCTTTTCTGTAACCAGTCTTTAGTCAACAACTTTTGCTTCACTTTTTTTTCATTACTTTCGAAAGCTAACAATAAACCAACAACAGCAAGAGCATCATCTGTTGACGCCATTGCGCGAACACACAAATTGGAGTGCCTCAAGACTGGCCCTCCTATATTCCGTAGTGTGTGATGACCCCCCCTATTTTTAGGTTCGCCTCAAGGCCTAGCGTCTCAAGGCTTGCCTTCGGTTTTTTCATTGCGTCGTGGAGCCACCTTTACGAACGTATCAAAGCCACTTGTCAAAGGAACGTACGTACAAAATTTAATCAAAATCCGCCGATTATTTTTTTAACTATCGGTGTGATATATATATATATATATATATATATATATATATATATATATATATATATATATATATATATATATATATATATATATATATAAATATTGTGGCGGTGGTTCCGACCGCAGTGTTTCCGTCAACAGTACTCTATGTTTATGCATAAATACTCTGGACAGTTAAACGTTGCGTTACGTTATTCGACAGCAAGCTGTCAAGAACTACGATATAAGAGACACCAGGATCTCTCTTTCTCTCCTCGCTACCAACCTATACAGTGAACACACGTCCTCTACGCTCGGTCAGTTATGTACTCATGTACTGTTGTAATTATTATAGTTAAATGTATCATATAGTTTATTCAGTTAGTGAAATAATAAAGTATATTAAATGTTTACGTATGGATTTAATATCAACAAGTGCAATTAACATCCATATTGGTGACCCCGTGCCGCAAGCCGAAGATGCCGAACCTGATGTTCCAGCCGACGTCGCCTAACTTCCACGCACGTGCTCATGCCTACAGAAAACGAATTTCTAAACAGGTCAGTCCTTTCTAATTTAAAAATTATCTGATTTTTTTCACAATGGCCAAAGATTCTTCAAGCAGCATTATCATGGCAAGGGTTGCAATAAAATTACCTCCTATATGGAGACGTAACGTGAAAATCTGGCAAATGTAGGTTTACGCCGTAGGTTCTGCTGGCCGTTCACAGTTGCCGATATCAAGCAACCAATTATAGGCGCTGATTTTCTAGCAGAGTTTGCTTTACTTGTGGATATGAAACATAGACGTTTAATCGATATAAAGACAAACCTCTCTAAGGCCGGTGCTAACCCACCACCAGGATTTAATTCTAAAATTCATCTCGTAGACCCGACACACCAGTACTTCAAATTGCTACAACAATTTCCTGACCTTTTTAAGGAAACTTCTTCTAGCAGCCTTCCAGAGGTTGAGTTCTTCCATACTATAAGTACGGAAGGACCACCTGTCACTGCAAAAGCTAGAAGATTGTCCCCGGAAAAGCTAGCTCAAGCAAAGATATAATTCCAGCACATGATGGACTTGGGAATTTGTAGAGCCTCCAAAAGTCCATGGTCCAGCCCCCTCCACATGGTGCAAAAAAAGGATGGCTCATGGAGACCATGTGCGGATTACCGAGCACTAAACGCTAAAACAATCCCAGACAAATATCCCATTCCAAATTTGCAGGATTTTAATGCCCAGTTAGAACGCAAACGTATTTTTTTCAAAATTAAATATCATTCGCGCTTTCCATCACATCCCAGTAGCACCTCAAGATATTCCCAAAACAGCAGTCATAACTCCATTTGGGTTATTCGAATTTGTTAAAACCCCATTTGGCCTTCGTAATTCAGCACAAACATTTCAAAGATATTTACATTCAATTTTAAGGCATCTTGACTTTGCCTACTCCTATCTTGACGATATTCTCGTTGCATCAGCCTCTGAAAAAGAACATCAAGAGCATCTAGCAAAACTTTTTCAGACACTTCAAGACAACGGCATCCGTATCAATTCATCTAAATGTGAATTCGGAGTGGCCGAAATTTCATTTTTAGGTTTTCGTGTAAATAAATCTGGATTATTTCCACTTCCTGAACGCATCAAAGCTATTACCGACCTACCTCTTCCCGATACCATTGAAAAACTCAGAAGATTTCTAGGTCTCATAAATTTCTACCGTCGTTCTCTTCCACGTGCTGTGGAAATTCAGCACCCACTATTCGACTTCTGCCAGAATCCCAGAAAACGCGACAAACGTAAAATCGAGTGGACTCCTCAGACCCGAGAAGCATTCGAACGTTTGAAAGAGGCACTAAAAAACGCTACACTAATAGCTCATCCGTCTTCTTCGCTACCACTGATTCTCCATGTCGATGCTTTTGATTATGCCGTAGGCGCTTCCCTCCAACAACTACGTGATCAAACACTAGAACCCCTAGGTTTCTACTCTAAAAAGCTTACTTCAGCCCAAAAATCTTACAGCACCTACGATCGCAAACTTCTAGCCGCTTATCAGGCAGTTAAATACTTTAGATATACCCTAGAAGGTCGCCATTTTACCATTTATACGGACCACAAACCTTTGACATACGCTTTTGAACAACGCGTCGATAAAGCATCTCCAAGGCAACTACGATATTTAGACTTCCTAGGTCAATTTACCACAGACATTCGCTACATACCAGGTCCTACAAACATTCCCGCAGACTATTGTTCTCGCATTGAAACAATTTCACTTTCTTCCACTGTGTCACTCCAAGAAATTGCGCAAGCTCAGTCATCTTGTGAGGAACTCAAACACCTTCTGCAGTCTAAATCTTCCTCATACAAATTTCAAAACATGCCTCTTGACAACGGATTGAATCTTATTTGCGATTCTTCTTCAAAGAAACTTCGCCCATTCATTCCGCTCAAATTTCGCCGAAAGATTTTCGATTCTATCCACAATTTATCTCACCCAGGCATATCAGCTTCAGTCGATCTGGTCCAGGATAGATTTTGTTGGCCCAAATTGAAACGCGATGTATCTCTTTGGTCTAAAACTTGCATTCCCTGCCAGAAAGTCAAGATATGGAGACACACTTCCAGTGCCATTGGACAATACACCCCAGCCATGAGAATATTCTCGCATATAAATGTTGACATTGTGGGACCATTACCACCATCACAAGGTCAACGCTATCTGTTAACAATAATAGACAGTTTTTCTCGATGGCCCGAAGCAATTCCGTTGTCAGATATTACAGCAGAAACAGTAGCGAACACTATTTTATCATGCTGGATCTCTCGTTTCGGTGTTCCGCAATAGATTACCACAGACAGAGGTAAACAATTCGATTGCCACCTTTTCACACACCTCACTAAAACACTAGGTGCAGACCACATCAAGACCACAGCTTACCACCCAGCAGCAAATGGTGTAATCTAGAGATGGCATAGAGTTCTGAAACAGGCCTTGAAAGCTCATATGGACGAAAACTGGGTCGCTAAATTGCCAATTGTGTTACTAGGACTCAGATCGTACATAATTCCAGAATATCGCTCAACACCCGCTGAAATAGTCTACGGAGAATCAATCAAACTTCCCACCGACTTTTTCAACAGCACACAAGCTCATAATGTTCCACCACTTATATCTCAGCTGAAAGAAGACATAAGGAAACTTCGACCAGTACCTTTTAAACATCATACTGCAAAAAAGGTATTTGTCCATCCTAAAGCTTATGGAAGCTTCTTGTGTTTTTGTTCGCATTGATATTCCTTGAAAAACGCTCGAACCAGTTTACGACGGCCCCTTTGAAGTGTTATCCCGAACTGACAAAGTCTTCAAAATCAAGAAATCACACGGAGAAGAGACAATTTCTGTTGACCGTCTTAAACCCGCATTCATTCTTTGTCATAACGAACAGACAACTTTCCAGCCTCAGAGACATCCTAGTGAAACTAAAAGTGACAGTGAAAGTCCAACACCTAGTGAAAGTGAAAGTGACAGTGAAGTTCCCGTTCAAACTACACGCCATGGACGTATAGTTCGATTTCCACGAAGATACTTGAACTAATAGCGTTGCCACTGAGAGGGGAGTATGTGGCGGTGGTTCCGACCGCAGTGTTTCCGTCAACACTACTCTATGTTTATGCATAAATACTCTTGACAGTTAAACGTTGCGTTACGTTATTCGACAGCAAGCTGTCAAGAACTACGATATAAGAGACACCAGAGATCTCTCTTTCTCTCCTCGCTACCAACCTATACAGTGAACACACGTCCTCTACGCTCGGTCAGTTATGTACTCATGTACTGTTGTAATTGTTATAGTTAAATGTATCATATAGTTTATTCAGTTAGTGAAATAATAAAGTATATTAAATGTTTACGTATGGATTTAATATCAACAAGTGCAATTAACATCCATATTCATCCATATATATATATATATATATATATATATATATATATATATATATATATATATATATATATATATATATATATATATATATATATATATATATATATATATAAATTGAAACTGACCCTGGATTATGGGTTCTGGGGGGCCTAGTTCGCACTCATTTGTAGAAATTTTTTCAAAATTTAAAATTAGGGATCTCCTCATTAGTGAATTTTTTAAAGAAAATTCACTAAAACTTGTTAGGTAACCCAAAAGACAAGGATAGTACCGCTAAAATGTCGGGAATATATGAAATACGTTGTAAAGATTGTGATTTTAAATACGTCGGACAAACAAAAATATCTATTGAAATTATATTTAGTCAACATTTAGCACAATTATTAAGAAACGATACTATATATAGATCTTTCGTTGCCCCGCGTATTTGGGATAATAATCACCACGTAGATAAGGATAATCTAAAATTGTTTAAAAATGTTAAACAACCGGGACAGCTACGCGCTTTCGAAATTATATGTATTTCTAAATATAGTAATAATAAAAAGTGTATTAACTTCGCAAACCCCCCCTCTGGTAAGTCGATTGATAGATTACTTTACAAGAAAGACCGGCAGAAGCACGTCCGATATATAACAAAATTATTAAGTATTTCCGCCAAAAGAAATATGTTAATTTTGGTGTTGTTGGAATAGCTTCTATCGTTATGGACCGACCTGCTCAAGAATACAAGGAGAGCTGTAGATGTAAGATATTTAGAATTATTTATCCTCCGCTAACTTGGTTAGTAAGAGGATCGTCACGTTTTTTAAATGTGTTGTGGTGATTTGGGTCCCTCAAATGTACTTATCAAAAAGTGTCTATACCTGTAGATTAATTTTAAGCTACTAAATGCACCTTGTTGACATATTGAGTAAATTTAAGCTGACTTTCCATTCTCAATCCTAAATTATCAACTGCCTACAAATGTTCCCCACATACAATCACGCTAACCTGGTTCTTCATCCGTTTTACCCGGCTGTTCTTCCAAATAATATGACCTTCGAGTCGTCGGATAAATGGAAAATCAGTATCGATTAGAACAATCAGTCAGCCTTTCTACGTCAGAATTAATCACATCTCATGACTCCTTAATAGTAAATGGTTCAAACGAAAAATACAGCTGTGTGTCATCAGCATAAAAATGTGTTTGGCTTTACAGCAAGGTAATTTTGAAATATAAATGCTGAACAAGAGCGGACCCAGAATGGAGCCTTATGTAATACTATTTCTCAGACACGTTCTGAGTCTTTAGTGAATTTCCATCAAGAAAATTCACTAATAGAGAGGTATGGATGGTGACTTTCGGAAAATTTCTTCAAATGAGCGCGAATTACGGCCTCTGGAATCCATTTCCATGGTCAGTTAAAATGTTTATATATATATATATATATATATATATATATATATATATATATATATATATATATATATATATATATATATATATGTTTGTGTGTGTGTGTGTGTGTGTGTGTGTGTGTGTGTGTGTGTGTGTGTGTGTGTGTGTGTGTGTGTGTGTGTGTGTGTGTGTATGTATGTATGTATGTATCCAACCGATAACTCAAAAAATATTTCACTGATTTGGACCAAATTTGGGAATTACTATTATTTTGCTAATGGCTTGGATGAGTTCATTCATTAAATCTTAGCGGTCAATTTTTCTTAGTAAAAAATTAAAAAATATTTTTTAAAATGCAATATCTCTCAAATTGTCTAAGTGATTGAAACGAATATTTACAACTTAAAAGAACATAGACAGACGTGGTTGTGTACCGAAGTCGTTTGATCAAAGAAAAATAAAGTTATTCGAAATTAATAAGATAATCCTCGACATCACTTTAGATTCTGTAATGCAATATCTACAATGTTGGACAAAGACAGATTGCGTTATATGTACTGCTATGCTATTTAGATAAATCGTAGTTAAAAATTTAAACAATGGAGGTTGTCGCAGGTTGTCAGCCTGGAGAACGTTGTGAGAGATACGACAGGGACGCCATATCGGTGCAGGACCAGGTAGTATGTTGTCACGATAGCTCTGGTTTACACAAAATTTTATATATAGAGCTGTACAATCAACTAATAATTGTGTAAGGTCAGCCTTGGACCATTTATTTCCTAATACCAGGAGAAAGTTTCAAAAGCGCTTAATTTCAGTATGCGAATGTATACGATAAATAAAAAATTTCGGGATGTAGTAAGTGCGTTATAGTAGTACATTTGCATAATAATTGTACACTATTAGTAAGATATATTATTAGAACTAATTGTTTAAATTGACCTTGGAGATCGATTTTAGGGCCCCACTTAGCGATTATTTGAAAAAAATTTTATTTTATATGGAGCTGGAATATTAAAATTTGGTCTTAGCTATAATATGTAAGTACTGCAAGTGCCTTTAAAAAATGTGTTACAAATTTAATTAAAGTTTTTCAGAAAAAAAAAATTGCAAAGGGAATGTACCTGTCAAATTAATAAATATGGCAGGTATTTTTCCTTATTACTTGCTTGGATGGTTTTGTTTTAGTCAACCCATTCAGCTTTTGCAAACAATAAACAACAAAAGTGTGGAAGAAGCAAGTGCGTTATGGTAATGAATTTTCATAAAAATGTTTTTAATAGCAAATATGTGTGTTTTTTTTAAAGAAAGCAAGCATCAAATTTAGTTACCAGTATAACCAATATGGTAGAAACAAGGTGCCATGTTTCACCAAAATAACTTTGAAAATGTACAAAAATGTCCGAAAGTAAACTTAAAGTGTTCCCAAAAAAACTGGTCTCTTGGTCAACCTTATAGCTTAATAGCAAGTTGAGCTATTCAAGTTTGAAACATTTAAAGAAGATTCTCTACCATAACGCACTTGCTGCATCCTGATTTTCTTTTCTTACAAACATGCATTATATTTCGATGAAAAATGCAAAAATGCAATAACATAAGGCGTGTTCGATTAAAAAAAAAGAGAATTTGTATCACCAACGACTTATGGGCCACCCTGTGATTGTAGAAATGTTTTTTTAAGATGTAGCTCAAGACACCCTAGAATTAATGTATACAATTTTTTTTCGTATCTTGTATAATAACGGATATATTGAGCTTTATTGATTTTTGAGGAAAATTCAATAAAAATTATATACCATTAAACGATAAACTCTATAGCTAAGACTACTACCAAAACATCAGAGAAGGGGTCTATTTCAAATGAATTTTCTGGAAACATTTTAGTAAAATGAAGGACAATGACGGTCGAAGCTAAGACTTCAGGCTTTGTAAAACATTCTTCTTGAGACATTTTCTTTCCATATATCGTATTAATTTTAGGTTATTTGCCTAAATGTTGCCAATTTTCACGTTTTAAATCGCGACTTTGACGTTTTGAGGAAAACCTCAATTTATTTTTCTTAAAATGCACATAACTTTTTTGTCTTTCAACTTACAGAGCTAAATTTTGGAAGGTAATTTACCTATAATAATGTATACCCGGCTGCCCCTACTTTGTTATTTCCAGAGATATAATTTTTTTCGAAAGAAATTTTTTTTCCGGAAAACCTGGGCCGATTTTCCTGGTTACCACTTGCAAAAGGAAGGTATTTACCAAATTCAATCAAAATCGGCCCATTATTTTTGGAGTTATCGGTGTGATACACACACACACACACACACACACACACACACACACACACATATATATATATATATATATATATATATATATATATATATATATATATATATATATATATATATATATATATATATATATATATAAACATATAAACATTGTGGTAGAAAATTTTCGTAAAAATATTTCAAATCCGATAGCTCAATAAATTTCCCTTTAAGCCAGAATATTCAATCTTGAACCATAGTAACACCTATGTAAACGCATATGGGTACTAAATTAAAGAAAAATAACATAATGAGTTTCGCGAATAACTACAAATTTGTTCTAAAAGACCTTTTTTGTTGTTTATTGTTTGCAAAAATTTGATGGGTTAACTAAAACAAAACCTTTCAAGCAATTAATATGGAAAATACCTGTCTTATTAGTGAATTTTCCTTAAAAAATTCACTAATGAGGAGATCCCGACTTTTGAATTTTGAAAAAATTTCTTCAAATTAGCGCTAATTAGGCCCCCCAGAACACATATCCGGGGTCAGTTTCAATTATATATATATATATATATATATATATATATATATATATATATATATATATATATATATATATATATATATATATATATATATATATATATAGGTATCACACCGATAACTCAAAAAATAATGGGCCGATTTATACAAAATTTGGTGAGTACCTTCCTTTTGTAAGTGGCTTAGATAAGTTCGTTATCCAGGAAAATCGGCCGAGGTTTTCTCGAAAAATTTTGTATTTTCTTTCAAAAAAAATTATATCTCCGGAATTAACAAAGTAAGGGCAACCAAATTGGGCATGCTGATTTATATCGTAATAGGTGAGCTACATACCGAAATATAGCTCTGTAGATCAAAAGACAAAAAAGTTATGGGCATTTAAAGAAACATAAATTGGGGTTTTTCCTCAAAACGTCAAAGTGACAATTTAAAACGTCAAAATTCGCAACATTTAGGCAAAGAATTTTAATATAATACGGGCTATGGAAA
Source organism: Tillus elongatus (assembly GCA_964006375.1). Taxonomy (NCBI): domain Eukaryota; kingdom Metazoa; phylum Arthropoda; class Insecta; order Coleoptera; family Cleridae; genus Tillus; species Tillus elongatus. The sequence continues at coordinate 212,440,890 of OZ023262.1, forward strand.
GAAAATGTCTCAAGAAGAATGTTTTACAAACCCTGAAGTCTTAGTTTCAACCGTCATTGTCCTTCATTTTACTAAAATATTTCCAGATATTTCTCTGATGCTTGGCAGTAGAGTTTATCGTTTAATGGTATATAATTTTTGTCGAATTTTCGTGAAAAATCAATAAAGCTCAATATATCCGTTATTATACAAGATATGAAAAAATATTGTATACATTAATTATAGTGTGTCTTGACCTACATCTTAAAAAATTATTTCTACAATCACAGGATGGCCCATAAGTCGTTGGTGATACAAATAATATTTTTTTTAGTCGAAAACGCCTTATGTTTTTGCATTTTCCATCAAAATATAATGCATGGTGGTAAGTTAAGACATTCTGGACGCAGCAAGTGCGTTATGGTATGTTATACTGGTAATCAAATTTGTTGCCTGCTTTCTGAAAAAAAACACATATTTGCTATTAAAAACCTTTTTATGAAAATTCACTACCATAACGCACTTGCTGCGTCCCGTAGTTTTTTTATAATTTGACAGGTACAATCTCTTTGTAAATAATATTTTTTTTTCTAAAAAACTTTTGTAACTTTAATGAAATTTGCAACACAATTTTTTTAAAGACACTTGCAGTACTTACATATTTTATCTAAGACCAATTTTTTTTTTGTTCTATATAAAATATAAATTTTTTCAAATAATCGCTAACTGGGACTCTAAAACCGATATCCAAGGTCCATTTAAATTTAAAGAATTAGTTTTAATAGTGTATCTTACAAATAGTGTACAATTCTTATGAAAATTCACTACTATAACGCACTTGCTGCGTCCCGAACTTTTTTATAGATCGGGATTATCACCATTGTGTAACGCCATCAAGCTAGAATGCCGTTTCTCGAGGAGGCTCTCTCACTAAGAGATTCTTAACACAAGCTTCAAATAACATTAAGACAGCGAAAACGTATTAAAAACTACATGGAAACTTAAAGACATATTTTTCCAACACTAATATTATAAATAAAACTTCCACCCAATTTCCAAAAACATCCACGAAACAAGATTGAGACTAAAAGAATATTTTATAATAGGTTGACCGGATAAACTGAATGGTACATTAGTTTTGATTATAAAGCCTCTTTACTATACGAAGACTAAATCAACGAGTACTTTTTTTTCAATCAGAAAAAATGTAAATGTGCAAAAATAAAATGCAAGACGTAGCTCCAAAATGAATGAGAATGTATAAACTACTTATCTTTACACTGAGTTTTGGATGGTGCAAAAAAAAAGCAGCAATGCAGTGAAAATTAACGAGGTATTACGATTATGAGCATCCATTGCTTCACTGCTTTAGTATGTTAAAATAAAACTGATGTTTAGATTATGCGCCCTAAAACCTGAAAGCTTTTTGATGTTTCTGAGCTCTCTGCTGCTGAATGTGTAAGGAATCATAAATGAGGTTAAAATATTACCTAGTCATAATTCATATCACGATACGGTGGAATTATTGTCTTTACATACAACTTCTTTTTGGTTTTGTCGTCAATTTTTAACGCATTTTTGTAGAAAAAATTCCCTAATAACAAAATCGCAACTTTTGAATATTGAAAAAGTTTCTTCAAATGAGCGTGAACTAGAACCCATATTCAGGGTCATAACAATTTTTTTGGAAGAATAGCATTATTTACTTTATAAAATTTAAACATAAGTTTAATTGAAAAAATGATTGAACCAAGGAAAACAAACAAAATTGAGGGGAAATGTTCAAATTGTTCCCCACCTACCATTTGGCATTGATCGATACGAGTGTAAACACTTTGTACACTGCGCTCAAAAATGTCAGGACTGATTTGCTCCACTTCAGCGCGGATTCTTTGCTGTAGCTTCTCTAAATTATTTCGTCGGTTGAAATAAACTTTTGAAATAAAAGGAGTCAAGTCCGGGGAACGCGGTGGCCACTCAATTGCTCCTCGACGCCCTATCAATCTTTCAGGAAATCTGTATATAACCAAATATCTTGATGGGGCATATCTGCCTCGTGATTATTTGGAAAAATTGCTGCCAGAGCTGGCAATAAATCCAATCGCAAGAAATTTAGGTAACATGCTGCTGTGAGATTTCCTTGAAAAAAGTAAGGCCCTATGAAACGTCGTCCGATTATTCCCATCCATACATTCACTTTGCAATGACGTTGACTGGAAGCTTCGAGTCCAAGGAGGATTTACCCGTGACCCATATCTTGAGTTGTGGCGATTTACTGTCCCATTCGGGGAAAAATTCGCTCGATCAGAAAACAGAATGTTATTATGATAATTGGGATCTTCATCGGAGCGCAACATTAAGTGTTCACAAAAGTGTAAACGTCGTTCTGCATCATCATCGTTTAACTTGTGTATCAATAGCACTTTGTTAGCAGGATATTTCTCTAAAGATTGGTCCACGTTATCATTTAGGGGTAGTTGCCTTGTAGAATGGTGAGCATTTTTTTCAGAATCAAGCAATATATCTGACTTCTTCACTTACTCGAGGTCGGCCTTGTCGAAGCAAATCTTTCGCGTTTCTGTGAATGTGGCAACCAATTTACTTACTGTAGGTCTTGCAATTAGCGGTCCATCGGGATGATGTTGGTTAAATAACTCGCATGCTTTCTGATGACTGTTTAGCCTGTCACCATATCCAATCATCACTGATATATCTATATTGTTTCCCTTTTGTTTAAACCTGCCATGTTTGTGAAATTCGACTTAGGATTGGTTACTTTTAGTTGTACACTTTCACCAATAAGACAATTAATTAATTTAAACGGCAGATACTAATTGAAATTAATTAACGATTTAACATTGTTGTCTTTATTCACTGCATGTCAAAACCATACTGCCTAAAAGTCCGATAACTAAATACTGATCAGAGCAAATAATCAATTAACTTTACTTTTTGCTCCACCTGTCAAATAGTTACATGACAGCGTATCAAAAATGCCAGAATCAAGTATTCATTACTTTAGAAAAGTGAAGGAAAACCTCATTATTCTAAAGAAACTCGTCCTATATAAAAACGGTGAGAAATATTTCTTATTTCTTATTAACCTTACGTATCCATTTTTTTTTTTTGGTAAATAATGCGATTTTTTCAAAAACATTTTTATGTTCGGTACCTACCAATTTTTTTCATCATCATTTAAGTAGTAAGCAGTGCGAAAAACAGTAAAAACATTTGGTTGCCATTTAAAAAACGTACGATGACGTTATCGTTCGAAAATAGGTGACATCATAATAGTTATTTATGTACCAAGGGTACAAATAGATGTTTATGCCCGAGAGCGACGATTTTACAAATCCGAGGGCCTCCAGCCCGAGGGTTTGTAAGTTGCTCGAGGGCATACACCTCTATTTATACCAGCGGTACATACAACATTTTATGTCATACTAGTCATACCCAAACAATGAAACATGAATCACCGTTTGCTGAAGGCAACTTAACTATCACCGGATCTTTTCAGAACTGTCAATTTTATGTTAATTCGACTAAATAATGTTAATTAAATATTTACATATTACTTTTATTCCATTATCTGTAATTTCATTAATAAAGGTTATTAAAGGAGTCAAACAAAGATTTATTGTTTTGATGTGCGCGCGGGCCATAAAGTGTATGCTTTGCCCGCGCGGGCCATAAAGTACACTTTATGGCCCGTGGGCATAAAGTACACTATTATGTAGTTGGTAACTAAGCAATAAAAACACAATAATGAACTAGTATGACATAAATGTAATGTTCACGCCATAAGTTGGAAATTGACAAGAAAAAATGTCCTAGCATTTTTCTTGAAGAAATTAAATACGCATATATGAATTATGTTCCAAACGTTATGATCGCACTGTATGTATGCATCACACGGAGAACTAAAAAAACAACGAATCAATTTTCTTGCTATTCAGTAGGTACCTTCCATTTGTTGATGGATTGGATAAATTTGCTAGTCAGACTACTTGTTCCCGAAAAATTTTTGGTTTTCTTTCACAAAATTATTCACCCCTGAAAATAATAAAGCTATGGCATCCAAATCTGGTACACAGGTTTTCATCTTAAAACGTATACTACACATATACCAAATCTCAGATCTCTAAGTTAAGAGAAAAAGAGTTTCATGTAAAAAAAATGGGTGCCACTGGATGAGGGTACAAGACTAAAATAATGGGTGTAGTAAACAAAACGCATTAAATATTAGAGACAAAGATTAATTTTTCTCGGCGCTAAAAAGTACGAGAAAAACTACATTAAAATTTTATAGCATACTTGTCTATCCCACTGAGTTCAGATAGGCAAGTTCATAACTAGCTTTCATTGGTGGCCAGTCCAGCGCGAAAAGCGAATGACGCCGCTCAAGGTTTGTAGATTAAGGAGGTTGCATGGTATCTCTCGACTAATCAGATAATGGCGGGGAATTACGTCACATGTGTGCTCAATTTAAATATAGTGGAATAATAGTAATAATAGAATATTGATATCAGCCGGCATTTTCATATTCGTCTTTTCAAAGTTATGTTCTTTGTAAAATTATAACAAGATTAAACACTTAATAATAAGCTACAATTGAGGTTTTGTACACATACCTAGTAACAGGAAGTAACGAAGTTTTAGGGTATTAATAAATTTTAAATGAATGAATTCACTTAATTGGTTTTTCTTGAAAATGATAAAAATATTAATTAATACTTATAAAATGATAAATGTATAATGCGCCGAATAGTACAGAATGTTTTTCTTCTAAACGACAACCTATGTTTTTTTTAATAACTTATTTTCCTGGATATGCCTCAAATAATAATAATAATACCAATAATAATAATAAGTTTATTGTTAGATATCATATATCATACAGTAATACATACAATTCAATACGTTAGAGAAATTAATGATAATGGCTTACATGTGGCATTTAAGCCTAGGTTGTGTGTGCCACATATTTAAACAAAAGATAAGTAAGTATTAGATATCTGTCAACTAGTTTTTAAATTACAATTTTAAGAAACCTAGATCTCAGGCATTATTCCTTTACAATGATATCGACTTTATGGGTACTTCGTACCAATTGTTAAATTACAATTTTAAGAAACCTAGATCTCAGGCATTATTCCTTTACAATAATATCGACTTTATGGGTACTTTGAACCATGCACTACATCCCAGACACATTCTGTCATGAATGTTTTGAAAAAATATTGAAACATTCCTATAACGTTCTCACTCCATACAAATATAATCATAGAACATGACAATTGAACAGATTCTGTCATACTAATAAGGTTTTCAGAGTGTTATTTATAATATTCTTAGGAGCTCACAGTTCTGAAAATGCCCCACGAACAATTCAATGAATCTTCTCAAAATGTTTATACATATACTCATCGGAACATTGCTCTTTTTTTAAAGATATACAGGTGTTTCGTATAAGAACCGGCACAGAGCATGGGCATGTAGGAGAACCTAAAATGTGGTGATTTAACGCAACTTATCCTTATATTACTATGTTTCACCACTGAGAAATTATGGACCTTTAGAGTGGGGTTACAAATTTCGAAAAAAATCAATATCTCAGTAATACTTCAACTTAAAGAAACCTAACTCGGTGCACGTTCTGGGTGTATCAAGATCATTAAGATGGTAAGTAGAGTTTAATTGAAGCATTTCAAAGGGTTGAATAGGAACATTATTATTTCATTTTATGAGGAATGTAATTTTAAACCTTCTTTCACTTTTGTTATTTTTCAAAAAACCTTTGCCGTTTTCACGAAAAACTTGAATAACTAAAAACACATATTTTATCAATTTTACTTAAAACTTAAAATCATCAAAAATTCAAAGATGCCTATGAAATTATCATCTTCAACAATTTCTATAAATTAGCAGTAGCAATTTTTTTGTTTCTGTTATTTGAGTTGTTTGTTGTCTAATAAATTATACTTATTCAGACCTTTTTCTTGATTGTCAAATTTGACGTATAGTTTTATAGGCAAATATTGAATCTTCGATGATTTTCATAAATAAAACAAGTAAAAAAAGTTTTATAATTAAGCAAAATAAATAAAACGAAATATTAATTGTTTAAATCCGCCAATATGTTAAAAAATTATGTCACATTATAGGTGTGTGTATCACCCTATTCAACCCTTTGGAGCGCCAAAATTGAACTCTAATTACCATTGACTGGTACAGTCACACCGTGTAATATTTCGTTTTTCTAAGTTAAAGTAGGTATTATGAAAATATTGATTTTTTCGCAATTTGAAACCCTCCTTTGAAGGCCTATAACTTCTTAGGCGTGCAACTAAGTATATAAGTGAGTTGGGTTAAATCACTATATTTTAAGGTAACCTATATGCCCTTGCTCTGTGTCGGTTCTTATGCTAAACACCCTGTATACATTTTTTGCATGATACAAAAATTGAGGGAATGCAAAGCTATAAAGTATTTATATTATTTAACTGACCATGTACAAATTTTCGTATAAGCAAGCCCAACTCGCCATATACATATGTTAGAATTTGAAGTTCAATCGCTCACCCTTGTTTGGGTTCTATCATTATTCCAATAGCTAGACCCACCTGTAAACTCACCTTGAGATACTTAATAAGTCAACAGTTCGAGTATTGAATATTTATTCAGGTTAGGTATATACATACTTAGAAATGCAAAGAAATGTTTGTGTATAAAATTTATTCAAACAATTCGAGACTTCAACAACATAAAAATAAAATTAAGATAACAATTCTTGGAGTTACCACAAAATTTGATAGCCAAATACCAGGCGTTTAGGCAAATACCAGGCGTCTAGCCAAATACCGGGCGTCACTTCATGAACAGACCGCCATATACAGGCATCTCGGAAACTATTGAATATACAGATTCGGTCAAATGGGGACAGCACTGTACAATCAATGAGTGGAATTCGTGGCCACCTATATACCTAAAAGAAAAAAAGCACAGGTGGCAAAAAAGTAAAATAACATTTTGTAAATTTTTCACTATCTAGTGATCTGTAGAATTTTTGTCATATCGAGGAGCTACAAATTCATCTTGTAAAAGCACTAATATTTTCTTGTTCCGCCGAATCTTAATATCCTATAGTTTCCTAGATACCTCTAGTGGCTTTTAGTGATTTATAAGTTGATACCTTAATAAGCAACTCATAATTATTTTTTATAATTAATCAGTGGAAACAAAAAATGCAGTGATAATACAATTTTGGAACATAGATATTCGCCTAAAGAGATAGCTACATATTAACAAGAATAAAGACATATTTTGTGACACTTATGCCATGCTGTGTGTTAATTAGATTATATAGTGTGTTCAAAAATTTCCACTGGTTATTTTTATGAATTGAGATGGTACAAAGTGCGTATTTCGTCTAAAATATGGTAATAAATTAGCTGAAACATCGAGAAAACAGATACATGTTCACTGCCACATAACTGCCTTCATTTCACTTATTGCAACACATTGATTTTGTGAAAATACTGCCTTTTTTCTTGCTAATATATAGATCAAAAATAGTGTGTATTTACTGGTGAAGATGGCATTAATCTAAACAACAGTTGAAGCGAACTATTTTTCCACATAACTGGTGTTATTCAGGTAAGATGATAATTCATTTACAGTTTAATTTCGCACTTTATATTGTGTAACGTAACTCGCAAATAAGTTGAAAGCAAACTGAAAACCTTGTGTCAGATGTACAGAGAAGTGATGGTAAGCTCCTCCATGGTACAGGCATTGTGAACGTCGTCTAGTTCCAAAGATGGAGCAAGTCAGTGATACCCCAATTCATTTAGGTAACGTAACTTGTAGGAAGTTGAAAGCAAACCCTAATCCTGGTGACATGTATTAATAAGTGGTTGTAAGCACCTCCATGGTGAAGTTACTGTGATCATGCCATAATCACAGAAAAATAGGAGCTGAGTCGTCCTTCATTGCTTTGGGTAACATACCTTCTGTGGAAGTCGAAAGCGAAGAACACTCCTTGTGACAATACTTTCGGTGTAACTGATGTAAGCTAAAACAGTAGAAAATACGTGTTTTAGAAGGATATAATAGAAATAGAAGCTGCAAGAATATAATGGGACATGTATGCAAGACTAATGAGAAGATCAAATCGCACATGGTGAGTGAGGAAAAAGAGAATTGATTATGATTATATATATATATATATATATATATATATATATATATATATATATATATATATATATATATATATATATATATATATATAGATGGTGTTTGGCGAGTCGCGTTCGTTAAAGTAAGTTACTTTAAAGTACATGGTACTTCCGGTTATACCGGAAGTACCATGTACTATCGCTTTTTAAATAGACCACCCTATATATGATTGCAGTTTTAGATTTCGCATCAAATTTCAGAATAAATTTTATTAAGGCACCATATGTCAAAATAATAACGTTTCCAAGTTATTTCCATTTTTTTTAAATTTCAAAATGTTACTACCATGTTTGATAAGACATATCTCCGCTATTAGACAAGATCGGATATTCCAGCACAGTGACTGAGCTGTAAAAGTTTAGTTTTAAGGAAGCGGTGGATAATATCTTCGAGAACTTATATATAGCGTTTTACACTAAGCGTCCAACTTGAGCAACTACTAACTAGTTTAATTCATAACTTGATAATTTTAAATAGAATACCCTATATTTTTTTACTTCATCTTATTGCTTATTTAAATCTCTTTGAAAATGGTCAACACTTTCCTATACCTATCTCTTACCATTTCTGAAATATGTCGATGTTTCTGTTATATTTTGGTGCAGACATCAGATATCTGGTCATACTTAGTTGCCTATGACTGAAAATGTCAAAACAGGGTTAAATTCAACTGACACTTCTTATAGTCGGGTTCTAAAATAAACGATGTGACTTATGTCTAAAATCGCGCACAATTCTGAAATATCATTGTGTATAATTGCAATAAGTTTGCCGCTACATATCGGCAGAAGAAGTTTGCGGATAGTCGAAATAATGATATGGACTATTTAACTCTCAACAAGATAGAAGTATTTATACCGAGCTGCAACGGTAAATTACGAACAATGGCTATGAAGCGGTGGCGAAGAAATCTGGCCTTAACATGTATGTAACTTCGCTGACAGAAAAGAAAATATAGAATCCATTTTAATTCCCATCACATAGGCGTAGATATCCTACGCTTTTCTCTTTATAAAAATTAGTCAATTTCAATTGAAACACTTTAAACTCTTTAAACAGTTGAATCGGGCTGCAATGTAGCTACAGTCGACATCTATCCGCTTTATAATTTTATAAAACCTATATCTGGGGTTGTATTGTATTTCCACGAAACTGCTAGGTTCGGTTGTGAATCGTATCAACATTCTCAGAATTTGAACTCCTTTATGAAGGAGCGGGAGGTATAGTATTTTCGCGTGTTCAGATCAAAGAGGTTATACAGTGTAGCGTTCTATTTTAATTGATAGTAGTTATAAGTCGTGTATGTGAATATATATTGGACTTTTAATTAGACAGTAGTAGTAGTCTTGAACGAGTTATCTTTTAAAAATTAATAGAAATATTATATCCCTATAAAAATAAATGTATCCGCCTATGGAATCCCTTTTATAGCTCGGTTCGGTTGGGATGCGTCACTTCTTGTATCTTTGACCCAAATTTTCATTGAAGCTGCTTGTTGTCAACGTTTTGAGATATATTGATTTTTCTGTTACATTATGTTAAGCCTATCTCACTTATCTAAAATCTTCACTTATCTAAAATCCGCACTTTTTAAAATCTGGCTTTATCTTATGCATTAAATTCAACAATTTTTTTTTGTGGTTGTAAAATAAATAGGCATTAATATAAAAAAAACAACACGAACAAGAACATTGATTTTATAAACTTTTAACAAAAATAATAAATAGCAAACGTAAAAATAAATCATAGGTAGGTAGAAGCTTATAGGAAATTTTCAATGTGTCTCCCGTTCCTGTCGAGACATTTCAAAATTCTGAAAGTTACTTGTGAAGTTGCTTTTCTTATTTCGTGTGGATCTAGTCCTTGAAAGGCCTCGACGATCCATTGAATAAATTCATCGCATGTCCTCACTGGAGTAGCATAGACTTTACTCTTTATCCTGCCCCAGAGATAAACATCGCACGGTGTTAGATCTGGTGTTCTTGCGGCCATCTGCAGGGACCGTTACGGCCTATCCATCGGTCTTCAAACATCCTATTTAGTTCCTGATATACTTCACTCGAGAAATGAGAGGGAGCCCCGTCTAGTTGATACCAGCAACTAAATAATGCATTGACTGGCAGATTTTCAATAAAATCGGTTACTATGTTTCTAAGAATCTCTAACAAATACCTCTGAGAATTTAAGTTTCCGTCATAAATGTAATAACACACAACATTGTCACAAAATAAGAAGAAAACTTTGAAACCTAATTTGTTTTGGAAATTACGATGTCTCGTTAAATGTGGGTTCTCTCTAGCCCAATAATGCTAGCTCTTGCGATTGACAATACCCTCTCTATCAAACCTAGACTCGTCTGTCCATATTATTTTTTCTAAAATGAAGGATCTTCTGGAATCTTTATTAATAAATCTTCACGGAAGTTTATCCTTTGTTGGTAGTCACTAGAGAGCTGGAGCTGTTGTACAAGCTGAAGTGAGAAATTATGCATATTGTGCTTTCTCAATATTCTGTGTATTGCTCAGATAGATAAACCCAAATCTTGAGACCCACTTCTTAACGAACTTTGTGGATATGCTTCAAAATATGCAAAAACTATAATTACATTCATTTCAGTGTCTTAAATTTTGAAACGTTTAACAACGCGTTGTGTCGGTATTATTTCATGACTTGACAACTTACTTTTAATTCTGCTGAATGTTGTTCTATTCATTGGAGCCAAATGAGGGAATCTGTTGTTAAATGTTCGAACTGTTCTCTCAACTATTCTGTTACATTCACCATATATTGAAAACAAATTGAAAACATCATCTGCAAGATAACAAAAATAAAAAGTATTGTTATCCATATTATTAAACACTTTTAATAACAAAAAAATTACAACAAGCAGCTACAATGAAATCGCCTAGGAAGTGTCAGTTGAATTTCACCCCATTTTTGACATTTTCAGTCAAAGGCAACTACGTATGACCAGATGTCTGATGTATGCGCCAAAATATAACAGAAAAATCGATATATCTCAGAAATGGCAAGAGATAGGTATAGGGGGGTGTTAACAATTTTCAACGAGATTTAAATGATTAAGATGAGGTAAAAAATATAGGCTATTCTATTTGAAATATTCAAGTTATGAATGAAAGAAGTTGTGCAAGTTGGATGCTTAGTATAGAACGCTATGTATAAGTTCTTGAAGATATTATCCAGTGCTTCCTTAGAACTAAATTTTTTTTAGCTTACTCACTAAGCTGAAATCTCCGATCTTGTCTAATAGCGGAGATATGTCTTATCAAACATGGTAGTAACATTTTGAAATTAAAAAAAAAATGGAAATAACTTGGAAACGTCTCATTTTTGACATATGTCTTATTAAACATAGTAGTGGCATTTTAAAAAATTTCGAAAAAAATGAAAATAACTTGAAAACGTCACATTTTTGACATATGGTGTTTTTATAAAATTTATGCTGGAATTTGATGCGGAATCTAAAACTGCAATAATATTTAGGGTGGTCCATTTAAAATAACGATATATACATTGTACTTCCGGTATAACCGGATACATGTCCCATTATATTCTTGCAGCTTCTATTACTATTATATCCTTCTAAAACACGCATTTTCTACTATTTCAGCTTACATAGGATGTTCCATTTAAAATAACGATAGTACATCGTATTTCCGGTATAACGACATATTGTATAATTTGAATTAATAATAGCTATTTGTTGATTAACGAGTGCATTATGGAGTAAATGAATTTTTACGTAATGTTAACAGAATCAAACATGCAAAATAGTTATTATTATTAGATACTATTAGAATTATTACCGCGCTATACCTGCCATAATAATTATTATTATCAATTTTTTTTTCATTAAAATTCAGAATATTCAAGGCAGCACTTTGAAATTCCATATATGTGATTACAACATTCCGAAACATATATTCTGAAAAAATAACGTTCTCACATTTGTGATAATGTTCTAAGAATATCTTTTGCTGTATGGGATTTTGAAAAACAGTAATCTGGATGATTACGAGCGATACCTAGTATATTTCAGATTAAATTTCAAATTCTGGGCAGTTACACTCAGGAGAGTAGTTTATCTGGTATTGACACCATCCTTGTATTTACTAAAACACAAATACACACACACACGCACGTAACCCCATACACACGCACGCACAGCTGTGCGCTCACACACTCATTTTCCTCGAATTCTTCTTTACTCATATGAAAGTAGTCAAGGTGGATGATGAAACAGACATATTTTAAGACGAATGCATACTCAATTAATCACACGACCCAAATCTCTGCATTATATATACTACTTTTGGTGCTATTCACGTATTTTAATTTGAACCATACACAATATTTTTTCATTGTGTGAAAGTTTTGTATTGCATAATTTTTAACCTTTTTCTTAAACTTATTATTCTGCTTTATACGTAGTATTTACAATATCATTCCATTATTAAATTCAGATCCAAAAATCGACGTAGTCGTTATTAACCGTCTTCTTTGTCTGAAGGATGGCAATCCATGTTTTCCGAGTAGTGTTGGCGTGAAGAATAATCTCGTGTTGACCTTTTTTTGTGTAGAAACTGTTTTGCTGACACAATATAAACTCATAAGTACACTTAGAGAACACCCAAAATCACCACAACACATATTTCAGAGACCTTACGATCGTTTCGTTGACCAAGTCAACATCTTCAGAGGAAGAAAAATTCTAATTGTTAGAATTTTTCTTCCTCTGAAGATGTTGACTTGGTCAACGAAACGATCGTAAGGTCTCTAAAATATGTGTTGTGGTGATTTTGGGTGTTCTCCAAGTGTACTTATTAGTGCTCATCACAGGTTCCAGTTTTCACATAGACAATATAAACTCCCCTGATGTTAAGTATCTTAGAATCGAGCTGATTGCAGAGCTAATAAGTTTTATAATAAAAATTGAATTTAAACAGTGTTTTTTCAATACAATTCTGTCGTTGGTAATGATAAAATAAAACTATCACATGCAGACCCGAGGACACCATTCCATATCTAAGCACAGATTCTAGTAAAGGGTGGTAAACAATCATCAAATTTTGTTTATCAATTTTCTTCCTAAGTTCACTAAATGCATGTGTCATCTATCTTATTCTGTTATTTATGTGTTCAACATGACTTAACCATTTAAGATGCTGATCAATGTATACACCAACATATTTAAAAGAACTATTTGCAAACTTGCCAGAACGAACGAGATCCCCGACGTTCTGTACAGCCGTTCTGCACCCGGAAAAGTATTTTCACCATAAAGTTAATAATCTGCAAGAACTCTTTGCCGAGGATTTTGATAGAAGGATAGAGTTTTGTGAATAAACAATTAAGATTATTCAACAAAATGGAGATTTTTAAATCTACGTTGTTTTGTCTGATGAAGCTGCCTTTTGCCTTAATGGTAGTGTAAACTCACACAATTGTCGATATTGATCTGACAATAACCCCCACTGGATGGAATAAGGCAGAAGAGGACCCATTGAGTAGGCAGCTAGGTGTCCAGATTTACCTCCACTCGATTTTTTCTCTGGGGTGTGTTGAAAAGCGTTGTTTACAACGAGAGGCCTGCGAATTGGGAACAGTTGCGAGACCGAGTTGCGATGGCCTTTCAACAAGTACCCAACAGATCACTGCAAAACTCGATTCACCAGTTTGACAAGAGACTTTACGATTGTCGAGAAGTTAAAGGGGCTCAAGTTTAACACTTTTTTCAGTAAAGTAGTATCTTACCATTTTTAAATAAACCATAAAAAAGTAGAACTGACTTGATATTTAAGAAATTAATCGGTTGCCACCCTCCAGAAAGGGCGTGCTACAAAAAATGTCGACAATGCCACCAAATAGTCGCGACTTAACTTTACGGTTAAGACGTTTGAATTTTTAAAACAATTTATTTAATACTTTAAACAATCAATACTCAATTAGTTAATTACAAAAAATGAATAATACAATATAATAAAAATATGACGATCAACCTACATGTGATCTAATGTCTAGCACGCGATGTGCAGAGTACTAACACGGAACAAGAATGAGCGGTCGTATCCCTGTGAATAGCCTCTTTATACACTTCACTCCAGGCGTGGCACTTATTGTCTCTGGATGAAACAGAGGCTCTGCTGATGTAGATTCTCACAGTGATAATCCGTCCAACTTGCTGTTTGAGCCTGCATACTTGTAGGCTCCTTGCCATCTACGGCTGACTCAGCGGTTCTTACCGTGGGAAGGCGACATCGTAGCATAACGGGCCATTGTTTGGGCTCCATTTATCTCGCGAATAATCTGTATATTGTGAGTTCGATGCCTTTCTCGGTTTAAAATTTAGGGCCTTGTTGCGTGACTTATGTGCAACCCTGTATATATATATATATATATATATATATATATATATATATATATATATATATATATATATGTATATATATATATATATATATATATATATATATATATATATATATATATATATATATATATATATATATATATATATATAAACATATACAAAGTGAAACTGACCCCGGATATGTATTCTAGGGGGCCTAGTTCGGGCTCATTTAAAGACATTTTCCCAAAATTCAAAAGTCGTGATCTCCTCATTAGTAAATTTTTGCTACGAAAATTCACTAAAAAGAATAAAAAAATACGCACGAATCGACATATCCTTGCACCAATACACACACACACACACGCGCGCGATGTTTAAATGTTGCCATCTTTGAGTTCAGAACGCTCAGAAAAAAAAATGTAATTTTTTTGATATAAGTAACTAAAATTATCGCTACAATAATATGTTCTCTTTAACTTCGTCAAATAGGTGTGTAATACTAGATACTTCACTAGTGACAGCACATTATGTGAAATTCAGATAATAGGTAAGTAAATTTAGAATAAACATATTACATATGCATTATAAAAACATTTGTAATGGTTTTAGTGATTTCAGGCAACGGTGATAATGGTTATATCCGAAGTTGAGTATAATAAACATGTTTATTATACATATAAAATATTAGGTAGTTATATAAATATGACTATAAAATCGTTTTTATAGCAACTCAAACCGTAAGCGAATGATGTGTAAGAGTAAGAGTATCCAGTTATATATCATTCTGTGATAATTATATTTCAGTAAGCATATAGGTAACTAACTAATTATATATAAATCGTATAACTTCTTATAATTGTATATAAATCGTATAACTTCTTAGAAGTCCATCTGCTTAATTAATTGTTGTTGCCCACACTTGGTGAAACCATCACATGTTAAAGACAACCGTAGAGACGATTTCTGTGGCTTCACAAAGGTTTATTTTCTTCTCTGTAACCGGTTTTATTGTATTGACGTACATCACTTAGACATTTTGAAACGTCATGTCATTTTTTTTTTCATTTCGTTTTTAAAAATTTGTTTGATGAAAACATCATAACGTAACAACGGATTTTGATTTGTAGTTGGCATGAATGCGTATAAATGAATTCGAGTTTGTCCTGTCTGATGATGCTGTCAAACAGCGACATCGGATACAGAGAAGAAAAGAAACCTTTGTGAAGCCCGAGAAATAGGCTCTTCGTCTGTAGTCCATATCGTTACTAAAGGTGGGCTAATCATTATGCAGATTTTTAGTGGGCTTGTGACTATAATAATAATAATAATAATAATAATAATAATAATAATAATAATAATAATAATAATAATAATAATAATAATAATAATAATAATAATAATAATAATAATAATAATAATAATAATAATAATAATAATAATAATAATAATAATAATAATAATAATAATAATATTCCCATCTCTATTACCTTTCCCCATCCACCAACATCCTAAATTCGCATCTCAACCAGAGGTGTCTTTTTTTCCTTCCCTTGTTCTAGCCTCTCACCCAAAAAAAAAAAGAACAAAGGGGGACATCCCATGAAGATGGAGAATAATAAAAGCCTCGGAAAAGGGTCGCTGCCTGGGAAGCGCCAGGGCATACCTGGAGCTGGTGCTAGGCATGACAGTATGCGGGTCACCAGCGGCAGGAGGCTAAGAAGGCGGGCCACTGTCAACCAACAAGGTACAGCCCAAAATGACAACCGTGGAGTGGAACCAACAGAAGGTGTCGAAGAAGCGAACACCACTTTGCTTGCTGGCTCGCCCCCAGTAAGGAGGGCTGCTTGCAGGAGAGAACGCACTAAACGAATATGATGGACACGTGAAATGAACATAGAAGTACTTCGCACGTTCTACTACGTTAATTAGTGCAACGAAGACCCACTCCCTGGATGGAGACACTCAACAATCTGTCGTGATTCACAATATCGAATACTTTAGAAAGGTCTACAAATACCCCCAAACATTGTCCCCTGGTAAGGATGTTGTATATAAGCGATAACAGCCTAGGTAACACATCCCCGGCTGATTTTTGCCTTCAAAAACCATACTGATCCTTTGAAAGCATCCGATACTTTTCAAGGAAACCCACAAAATTGTTATAAGTGACATGGGTCTATAATTAGTACAAGTTGTTAAGTAGCTTTACAACTACGACCTTAAATATATCTGGACATTTACCAGTTTTCATGGCAAGATTGGTCACATAGGCCAGTGGCGGTGCTATATG
Source organism: Tillus elongatus (assembly GCA_964006375.1). NCBI lineage: Eukaryota > Metazoa > Arthropoda > Insecta > Coleoptera > Cleridae > Tillus > Tillus elongatus. Next base: position 212,457,773 of record OZ023262.1, read on the forward strand.
ACCAGGCAACAACTTGACCGTTTCCGCTGTGATATCGTCCAACCCAGGGCATTTATTGTTTTTTAAATTCCGTATCATACTGCTGACCTCATGCTCATCAGTGGCGTACACCCTTGTACTACCAAATGTCTCTGCTTTCCATCCTTGAAATTGTTGTTCCCGCATTAATTAAAAAATCAATAAAGATTTGCGGCACCAGATTACCATCCTGTACGTTACCTCCATCCGAATCGATAATGGACTCGACTTTACGGACATCAATATTCCTTGCACCAAACACCCGCCAAAGTTTTGGGTCCGATTTAGCCTTTTCAACCAGCCTATTGTAATAACCATGCTTAGCCTTTTCGATAAATTTTGTAACATCCTTCGGTTTGTTTCATAACTATTCTTCAATGCTATGTTCTCTACATCTGCTCGCCAAATCTTATACAGTTGTTCTCTCCTATTAATGGACCTCACCAAACCACCGGTTGTCCAGCACTTTCTTCTAATAGTTTTGCGTCGAATCATGTACATCACTGTGCTGTCTTGAATCTTTTCGTTTACAAAGCTCACAAAGGCGTTAGCTGCCAAATTTACCTCCCCGTGGAAATATACAGAATCGCAAGATACATTCAAATAATCTTTAAGCCTTTTAAAATGTACATTAGTAATCTCCCTCGTCTTGTTCTTTACCTCACTATTGTTGCTGCCCATCACTCTCTGTAAAGATCTCAGGTAATAATCTGTTATATAAACAATGGAAAAGACAAACTCTCAATAGCATACTCAGTTCTAACAAAGATGTGGCCCAAGCAGGTCCTGTAGTTCCCCGAAACTATCGTATATTCATTTATACACGACACAATCCCAAACTCGCAAAGCCCATTGAAGTAGTCACTGCAGTTATCCACGTCCGACAAAATATCCACATTAATATCTCCCACCAACATTCCAGAATTCAACCCAGCATCCACCGTATCCTCAAGGCAGTTATGCATTTGTTCGTCAAATTCTCAGCAGCAAGATAAGGGCGGCCTATAAACACCACAAATACCAACATTTATACCCGCATAATTTGCTATGCTAACGTTTAGTAAAGCTATTTCACCCAATTTAGTTACTTCATAATCTTCTCTCAAATAAATAACGACACCATAATTTCTGTTAAAATTACCCCCACTGTACAACATGGTATATCCCAGAATTTCGTACAGAGTATGATCTTTGTCATCTAAATTAAAAATCTCATTGAGAACAATACAGTGAAAAGAAAATTCAAACTGGGCCAGGAAAGCAGCAAATTCATCCAAATTAATGCCTAAACTGCTAATATTCAAGTGCACAACTTTAACATTATTCACATCTCTATTAACCCTGAACACCTCATTTGCCTCCCATTCACCATCCACAAGCTCTGTCTTATATACAAATAAATTGCGGGCTCATTATTGCACTGGAAGGAAAAACAACGTAACTTACATATCAATCACTCGAAATCCTCCACTCAAAGTCTACTTCCACAAGTTCCTGTCCAATGCACTGTCCGAGCAGATAAGGTCGCCTTTTCTCTGTTTCCATATAACGGATGACAATGGATGCCCGAAACATGGATCCAATCGTAGAGAGGCCAAAAAGGATAACCAAATACACTCTATTTGCAAGATCTGGTGCGGATCTCACCCTTGTCTGCTGCAATTACTCTGCTAGGAGGCACGTTGACCTTTGGCACACCCCGCAGTTGTAGTGCTCCTTGGTGTCCCTGCAGTACTTCCAGCACTCGCAAAGAGAGTCGAATGATTGAAAATTTCTACTACAACTTTTTTTGGTGCTTTGTTCTCCTCCAGACACACCTCACCACCAATAGCAGTTTGATTTAATAAACTTGGCGTTGACGGGGCACTGTTTGGATGTTGTTTGCCCTCCTTATCGATGAAACGTTACCAGTCTCCAACTCCCTTACTGCGTGTAGTTTATAATCAATATATAATTTGTTACCACGTATATAGGAATTCTTTGTAGTATCAGCTCTCACCTTTTTTAAATAACCTCTCAATGCCATACATTCCTCGTGTTGCTGATCAGTCAGGTCTTGGTCAATAAATACATTCGTGCCCTTCAATTTCCCCACGTGTTGTAGTATTAGTTTCTTCTTATAACACGACACTAATCCAAGTTTATTGGACCTTCAGCTGATTTTCCCAGTATAATTATGTCTCTTATGTCTGATATGTGCATTTCTATATCCAAAAGATTTCTAATGTTTGCAACCACTCGGTTCAGGTTAACTTTCTTCCTGTCCTCATTCAAACCAAGAATAATTATATATTTTTTTCACCTCTCTCTAAACGTTCTATTCTACTCCTGAGCTCGTCATTTTCATTTTTCAGTTGCCGTATCCTTGAGTTCAAACCCTCTATCATAGATATTATCCGGGCTTCTGATGCCCCTATGATACTTCTAAACTAACCCCTTATACCTTCTAGCTCCTTTAAAATTCTCTCGGAAATATTTTGCCCAAATCCACCCGTATACATCTCCGTGTATGGTTCCCTTTATTCCGCGTTATCGTCATTAGAAGTGCATGTATGAGTATTAATCGCACGTTAACAATATTTCCTCTCTCGTTAAACTGGCATTGAAAGTCTATATTAACGCTTTTACCTTTGGTATTATTCAACTACAACCTCTGATTTTTTACAGTCTTCTAATCTGTTAACCCATCTGAATCACCGACAACTCTTCGCAATCTTATCCCACTTCTTTCACAAAATTTCATGAAAGACCGCTTTCAAAACATCCAAACCTAAAGCCACACATACACATTTCAATCAATATAATCCAACTTTGGTATGTAACAAAAACTTTATAAAGAGAACACCTGTACGGAGTTTCAGCAAACAAAATATATTGTTTTCGGAGAAACAACTTTTTTACGTTTTGAGGATTTTTAGTATTTGAAAGATGTTTATAAAATTGGCTACTATAACGAACTGGCTACTTCTCGACTTTTGTTAATTATTTAGCATTAATATTTGATCATTCTAACTTTTTGGTAATCCTACCCACCTTCGGTCTCAATTAGCTCAAATTATCAAAGTTCTACTGTATCTTCAAACTCACATGTGTAACATTTGTAACGTCACATTAATTAGTATTTAATTCGTTACACCAACCTATATTTTACTCTATTGTCTATAGACATTTTTATTCATGGCATAGGGAACGCTATCTCTTTTTAATGCCATTTAGTTTATTGACACTGTTGGCTGAACTGTCGTTATGCTCCTCGTTTATATCTTTTAGGACGTTTATAAATAGCGGTTATTTTTTCGCAAGACCCATTTTGATTTGTTTTTGGCTGCAAACAACAACTATGCAGCAATAAGTGTCTCAACATCTTGCTCATGGGTAAATATATCTTATGCGTTAATTTAAATTTGCTTGATTTGGTATCCATGCTTGTACAGTTTAAAATTTCATGCGCAGAAGCTCTTTGGTATAATATGATCGTATCACTAACTTAACCTTAAAGTAAAACACAATCATTTAATTTAATTTAATTATAAAATATCGTTAAATTAGTTTTCTAAATGACACTATCGTATTACCAGGGGGGCATAATTTCTGTTTGTGAGAGACGTACTAATTATTGTACTCTCTATGATAGGCTTTAAGAATAACGCAATGATCTTAAGAAGAACGTAATCAACAACTTAAGAAGAACAATGAACTTAAAAACGATGCAATAACTGCGCTTCGAGCTTGTAATTAATTATCCTAGAAGAATGCAGTAACACATGGAAGAAGGAACAGCAGACACTGGCTCAACATCTCAGATGCAACATGACAAGCATTTACCCTCAGCTGGACAAGTCATCCGCTTCAAGTTCGAATGGGTCCCCAATGATGCCACACTGAGTTCCCGCCTGATCTTGCCTATAAGTGTCACGACAGTAAATTAATCCATGATTCACATTTTTCATATATTTTATGTGCTTCAATTAACTTGCATTCGTTTAGAAAATATATAAATTTTCAGATATATGCCAGACTGCGGATGTAATTTTATTGTTATCTTTGACTTTTTTTACTATGTACAGTTAGTCATTTCAAATATTAAACAAGCTTTTGCATTTATTCTGTCATTTCTTGTAAAACTTTTATGATTTAAAATACACTGCTTGAATTAGTAAGCTTGTTTGGTTCCTTGAAGGTGTAATTTAGATGAATTATCTACTAATGCCCCAAAGTCGTCTCACTACCTGAAGTCTCATAAAAACCGACATTGGTCGGATGTATGTGGTTTAATCAAACGTATTAATTAGGGAAAACTTTCGTTTCACATCGTATTGCTAGTTCACACATTAATAATAAATTCTGATTTTTAGAGATGAAGCATTTTTTCAGCTTGTGTTTTATATCTGTGTTATGGAAAAATAATAGAGGAACAAATATTTTAAATACGGATGAAAAATTTATCAACCTCACAGAGAATCTTGAAGATTTTATAAACCGCCATATGACAGGAACATTAAATATCGTAGGGGATGGTAATTATGGCGAGTTCAGTTTTCTGCTTCATTTGGACATTACAAAGTACATTATCAATACTGAATACATTTTTAATAATAGTACAGAATGGGAGTTATTTATTCGACATTTTGTAGATAATACAAATGGTTATATTTTTATACTTACGAAAATCACTTGGTTGCAACATTGTTTGAAGAATCTTAGTATCTTAAAGAAGATTAACGGTAGGAAAGTATTAATCATCTATCGTACCGAAATAACAAAACAAGTGATCCTCGAAACTTTTAAAATACTATTTACCTTTAACATATATAATATTGTGATATTTAGAAATTCCAGCGAGCTAGTTTTTTGGCACCCTTTTGATAGAGGAATTCAGTGTGGAAAAAACCTTACTGTTTTGTTTTACAACAACACTAATCCATTCATAGGAAAACTACCAAAACGCTTGGACATGTGCGAAGTGAATATGATTTGGGCATATTTTTATCCAACTTTGCCAGATCCCAATGACCCAAACAACTGCGGTTGCATGGGAAAATACCTATATACACTATCAGAAGTAACTAATATAAAGATGGAGTTTATTAACTATTATAATTATCTTAAAGTTAACCCATCTTTGAATGCGGATCTAGTGAGTAATCATTTATTTCTTGCTGTCTGGCATCATAAGGATCCAGTACCAAAAGGTTTTGTATTGTCCCAGACGATTATGTACACAGACGCTATAATACTTCTCCCTCCACGAAAAAGAATATCCAGTAGTGGGTTGTCAAGTTTTTCACCAGCGTGTTTATCAATATGTCTGAATTTTTTATCTGCATCCATGCTGTTCTATATATTTCGAAAAAAAACACCAAGTGACTGTTTAATAGCGTCTTTGAGGCTTACTCTACAGCAACAAATTAGAGAAAATGCCGATAATCATATTTATTTAAGGATCCTGTTTGCAAGTCTTTTGATCCTTATACTAATTCTTTACTCATATTTTACCAGCGAGCTCAGCAGTACGTTGACAAAACCTAAATATGCTGCTAAAATAAATACAGTAGATGAACTATTTTTTAGTGGTATCAAGCTTGAATGTGACAAATATATAATGGATCGTGATCAGCGTCTACAAAAAATTTGTGTGAAGACCAACGTTGATCAAAACTATGAAATCATGGTGCAGAATTTTGCTGTACAACGTGACCATGGTTTGATATTAACTATGCCAGATTTGGTATTTGTCAAAAATCTGGAGCAGGTTGATAGATTGTCCAGTATATCTGAAAATATGGTAAGCATTACTAATATAATAGTTTCTTGGTCTTAGAAATGTAGTGTTTTTTTTACTGGCATTGTACAGGGTGAGTCAAGGACTGAATAAAGTATATTTATCGTTCATGGGCAAAAAATGTGTACAGTGTTATGATAAAGTTGGGAACATAATTCATAAATGCGTGATTTAATTTTTTCAAGAAAAATGCTCAGACAGGTCAGGTCAGGTCAGGTCTCAATTATATCTTTTCAATTGTATCTTTTCAATTGTCAACTTATGAAGTAAAAAGCACATTTATAACGTCACCTATTTCTAAATGGTGAAGTCATCATGAGTTTTTTTTAAATGAAAACCATATTTTTTGCTGTTTTTCCATACTGCTTACCACCTAAATGATGATGAAAAAAATTGATACCTTACGTAACAATTTTTTTCAAATTGCATTATTTACTTTAAAAAATAGCAACGTAGATTTAATAAGAAATAAAAAATATTTCTCAGTGTTTTTATTTAAAACGGGTTTAATGAGAGAGAGAGAGAGAGAGAGAATAATGAGGTTTTCCTTCACTCTTCTAAAGTAATGAACACATGATTTTGTGATTTTTGATACGTTGCCATGTAACTATTTGACATTATAATTTATTGAATATTTAATGTTATCAGTATTTAGTTATCGAACTTATATCCCAGTATGGAATTTAGAATTCAGTAAATAAAGAGAATAATGTTAAATCTTAAATTAATTTCAATTACTACCTGTCGTTTAAATTAATTAATAGTCTTAGTGGTGAAAGTGTAAGAGTGCTAAAAGTAATCAATTTTAATTCAAATTTACAAAAAATGGCACGTTTAACCGAAAGGGAAACAATAGAGATATTAATGATAATTAGATATGGCGACAGGGTTAGAAGTTATCAGGGAGCATGCGAGTGATTTAATCAACAACATCCTGATAGATCGCCAATTACAAGATCTACAGTAAGTAAATTGGTTGCCAAATTCACAGAAACTGGATCCGGAAAATATTTTCCTTGACAAGTTAGACATCGAGTATGTGAAGAAGTCAGATTGGATATATTTTTTTAATCTCAAGAAAACCCTCAACATTACATAGGACAACTAGACCTAAATGACAACGTGGACCAATCTTTAGTGGTAAAATTATTCAAAGAAGAGAAGTACCATCCTTACAAAGTGTGATTGATGCACAAGTTAAACGATGATGATTCAGACCGACGTTTACAGTTTTGCGAGGAATTAATGTTACCCTGCGATTGAGATCCCAATTTTCTTAATTACAGCCTCTTCTCCGATGAAGCCACTTTTTGCCTCAATGGAACAGTAAATTGTCACAACTCATGATATTGGTCACAGAAAAATCCTCATTGGACTCAAGGCTCCCACAGTCAACGTCGTGGCAAAGTGAATGTTTGAATGGGAATATCGGACGGAGTTTCATAGCGTCTTACTTTTGCCAAGGAAATCTTACAGGAGCACGTTACCTAAATTTCCTGCGATTAAATTTAGTGCCAGCTCTGGCTCTGCAAATAATCATGAGGCGGAAGTGCGTTATCAAGGTATTTGGTTTTAGCAAGACGAGGCACCTCCTCACTTTGGTGTAGACGTCCGTTAATATCTAGATGCCACATTTCTTGAAGATGGGGCGTCGAGGAGCAATTGAGTGGCTACCGCGTTCCCAAGAATTGACTACATTGGATGTTTTTCTGTTGGGTTATTTAAAATCTAATGTTTATTTCAACAGACCGAATAATTTAGAGGAGTCGCAGGAAAGAATTCGCGCTGAAGTAGAGCAAATTAATCCAGACACTTTTGAGCGCAGTGTACAAAGTGTTTATACTCGTATCGGTCAATGCCAAATGATAGGTGGAGAACAATCTGAATATATGCGTTAAATTTTGTTGGTTTTCCTTGGTTCAGTATTTTTTTCCAATAAACTTACATTTCCATTTTTTAAAGTAAATAATGCAATTTGAAAAAAATTGTTACGTAAGGTATCAATTTTTTTCATCATCATTTAAGTGGTAAGCAGTATGGAAAAACAGCAAAAAATATGGTTTTCATTTAAAAAAAACTCATGATGACTTCACCATTCAGAAATAGGTGACATCATAAATGTAATCTTTACGTCAGAGGTCGGCAATTGAAAACATAAGATTGACCTGTCCCAGTGTTTTTCTTGAAAAAGTTAAATAACGCATTTATGAATTATGTTACACACTTTATCATCAGACTGTGTGTTATATTATACAGTGTAGAACAGCCAAATGGAATAAATTCAGTATCTTAATTATTGTGTATATTTATAAAAAAACATGGAAAACGTCAATCTTAGATTAGAAAATAACATTCTGCAACGCGAAAACTGCACCCCTATATTCAACCAATTTCAAGTGTCAGTTGCACCTTTTTATCCAAATTTTTAAGTAGGAAATAGGGGCCCGTGATCCTTCATTTGAAAGGGCCATTTATTCTCTACCCGAAAATGCTATGGTTTTAGAAGTTATTTCAAAAATTATGAATAAAAAATCTAGACGCCGCAAGTGCGTTATGGAAGTGAATTTTCATAAAAATGTTTTTAATAGCAAATATGTCTCTCTAATACAAGTAGGCATCAATTTGGTCTCCGGTATAACCTATATAGTAGAGACAATGTACCATATTTTCCGAAAATAAACTTAAAATGTTTCCGAGAAAACTCGTTTCCTAGCCGACGAACCTTAGGTTAATAGCAAATTGAGTTATTGAATTTTTAAGCATTTAATGAAAATTTGCTAGCAAAACGCACTTACTGCGTCTCGATTTTTTTACAAACGTGCATCATATTCAGTTAAAAAATGCAAAAATGCAATAAGGGATGTTCAAAAAAAAAATTGTAGGTATCACCAACGACTTATGGGCCATCCTGTGATTGTCAAAATAATTTTATAATCTGCAGCTCAACACACCCTATAAGTAACGTATACAATTTTTTCTCGTATCTTGCGTAATAACAATGATATGAGGTTTACCGTAGAAATGCGTCACCCTGTATATATGTAAACATAAAGTAAACCCCGATATGTATTCTAGGGGGCCCATTTGCGCTCATTTGAAGAAATCCTTTTATAATTCAAAATCCGCGGTCTCCTCATTAACGAATTTTTTCTACGAAAATTAGCTAAACATTATAGACCGTTAAACCATAAACTTAAGTAAAACTACTGCCAAATCATCAGAGAAAGTGTCTATTTGAAATGAATTTTCTGGAAATATTTTACTAAAATGAAGGACAATGCTGGTGGAAGCTGCAACTTAAGGGTTTGCAGAACAATCTTTACATAATCCGTATTTCTTTCAGGTTCTTTGCCTAAAAGTTGCCAATTTTAGCGTTTCAAATCCCACTTTTTACGTTTTAAGGAAAATCCCAATTTTGTTTCTTTAAATGCCTCTAACTTTTTTGTTGTTAAACTTACAAACTTAAATTTTGATAAATGGTTTACCCTTATATATATATATATATATATATATATATATATATATATATATATATATATATATATATATAATTGAAACTGACCCTGGATATGGGTTCTAGGGGGCTAAGTTCGCGCTCATTTCAAGCATTTTTTAAAACAAGCACTTGTGAAGCCACGGGAAAAGTCTACGGCTGTGTTAAATACGGAACGGTTTCAATAGGTTAGGGCAAGAACAAACAACCAGATATGCTATTCAAATTGAATTACGTCTCGAAACGTTCATCTCCTCTTTATCAGATTATTTTTTATACAAAAACTAAAAAAAAAATGAATAGGAACAATCTAACAACAACAATCTAATTAGATAACGGTAAACTGAAATGAGATTAAAAACAATTGATAAAAAGTAAAGTCACTAACTAGGAATAGAACTCGTCATGTTGGAGTCGATCATGAGATGTACACCGCTTAGCCAACTTAGCTAGGCAGGACATACATGTACTAGCAGTATATCCCGTAATACATGTTAACCGTCTAACGTCTAACAATTTTGATTTACAATGGATTTTTTGCTGATATTTTAACGAAATAAAGGAAAATAATGACATGGACACATATCTAAGAGCTTGTTAGTCATTTCTTGTTGTATTTTTCACTGAAATTCTAACTACCACCATAATTATCAGTTTTGGCGTTTTAACTTTCTTGAATCAGATTTAATTAATTAAAAAATAATTTACCTCTAACTTATTTATCTTCTAACACAGAGATCTAAATTTTGGTAGATAGGATACTCTTTATGACGGAAATCAGCGGATCTAATTTGGTTATCCTTACTTTATTTCCAGAGATAAAAAATTTTTTCGAAAGAAAATACAAAATTCTTCGGGAAAACCCGGGTAGATTTTCCTGACTAACGAACTTATCCAAGCCACTTACAAAAGAAAGGTATGTACCAAATTTGATAAAAGTCGGCCCGTTATTTTTAGAGTTATCGGTGTGATACATACATATATATATATATATATATATATATATATATATATATATATATATATATATATATATATATATATATATATATATATATATATATATATATATATATATATATATATATATATATATATATATATATATATATATATATATATATATATATATATATATATATATATATAACATATAAAAAGTGAAACTGACCCTGGATATGGGTTCTAGGGGGCCTAGTTCATGCTAATTTGAAGAAAAAAAAATTCAAAATTCAAAAGTCGAGATCTTTTCATTTGTTAATTTTTTTTAAAGAAAATTCACCAAAATCAAACAAATTTCCCGCTTGTGACTTAGTCCGCCAGAGGCGCTGCAAAAGTGTTTAAAACGTCAGCATTGGTGTTTCCCTTCTATAGGGAGTGTTCTGTGGATATAATATCATCTAAAAACTATTACGAATACAGTGTTGCAGCTACTTTTTAAATCGCAAATATATAGATAACGGTTGACATCAGCGTCATTCAACAAGTATATCTTTTTTGTTGAAAAATACAAGAGAATGCTATTTTCTAACGAAATGTATCATATAGATGCTAACACAAAAGTGTATTTTTTATACTTGAAGGTAACCGCAAGCAGCGCTCTCTATACGCTAGAGCCAAATTGAAAATGACTAATTTTCTATCACTATGGGAAACTCATCTGTACCAATTTTTAAGACAATACGTCAAATACATTTATAGATATGAAGTAAAGCTAAAATCCAATTTATCACTTTATTTCTCATAATTTTGACTTTTCCACTAACGTAAATTTGCATGTATCGTAATATTTTGATGCCAAGAACCTACTGCTGCCCTGTGTACCATTACTTTTGGATCACTCTATATAGGTCAGGGGTAAAACATAAGGATCCAACCTTGTAATACAACCAAACGCCGAACACAATCTGGAATATAATGTTCAATAGTGCATAATAGCTGAGCGCATAGCTTACTGAGCAAGAGAGTCGGAGACCTCTCATCAAGTTATGTTCTCCTGGTGGTAAAAGGTACAGAAATATTGATTATATTGTTGGTAAAATTATTATTATGTATCATAAAAATGTTTTTAATAGTAAATATATTTTTTTAAAGAAAGCAGGCATCAAATTTGGTTACCAGTATAACTTATATAGTAGAAACAATGTGCCATGTTTCATCAAAATAACTTTATTGTTTGAAAATGTACACAAATTTCCGCAAGTAAACTTAAAAAAAACTGGTTTCTTGGTCCACCTTATAGGTTAGTGGCAAATTGAGCCATTCAAATTTGAAGCATTTAATGAAAATTCGCTACCGTAACGCACTTGCTGCGTCCCGAATTTCTTTTCTTACAAAGATGTATTATATTTCGATGGAAAATGCAAAAATGCAATAACATAAGGCGTGTTCGATTAAAAAAAAGAAAATTTGAATCAACAACCACTTATGGGCCAGCCTGTAATTGTAGAAATATTTTTTAAGATGTAGCTCAAGACACCCTATAATTAATGTATACAATTTTTTTCGTACCTTGCATAATAACGGATATTTTGAGCTTTTAGGATTTTAAGCGAAAGTTCGAGAAAAATGGTATACTATTATTAACCGATAAACTCCATAGCTAACACTACCGCCGAAGCATCAGAGAAAGGGTCTATTTGAAATGAATTTTCTGGGAATATTTTAGTAAAATGAAGGACAATGACGATTGAAACTAAGACTTCAGGCTTTGTAAAACATTCTTCTTGAGACATTTTCTTTCCATAGCTCATATTAGTTTCAGGTTCATTGCCTAAATATTACCAATTGTGACGTTTTAAATAGCGACTTTGACGTTTTGAGGAAAACCCAAATTTATTTTCCTTTAAATGCCTGAAACTTTTTTGTCCTTTAACCTACGGAGCTAAATTTTGGTAGGTAACTTACCTATAATTGGTTGCCCTTACTTTGTTAATTCCTTAGATATAATTTTTTTTCGAAAGAAAACACAAAATTTTCCGGGAAAACCTCGGCGGATTTTTCTGGCTAACGAACTTATCCAAGCCACTTACGAAAGGAAGGTACTCACCAAGTGTTATCAAAATCGGTCAACTATTCTTTTAGTTATAGGTGTGATATATATATATATATATATATATATATATATATATATATATATATATATATATATATATATATATATATATATATATATATATATATATATATATATATATATATATATATATATATAATATACAGTCTGAAACCGACCTCGGATTTGGGTTCCTGGGGTCCTAAATAGCGCTCATTTGAAGAAATTTTTTCAAAATTCAAAAGTCGGGATCTTCCTCATTAGTGAATTTTTTTTTAAAGAAAATTCACTAAAACCTAATACACTTTCATAGACATTGAGGTTTTCCATCCAACAGCGTAATAAAATACAGGAGTTCCTATTTGAAAATGTCATTTTTTTTCAGATTTTGCATCGCCATCTTTGAGGTCAATTTCTGAACGCCTTGTATGTAATTTGAGGAAAGTTTGAATACATGAAACGACCTTTTTATAACCCCAGAAAAGTTCAGATAATAAGTTGTTTTCATACCTTGATATGGTGGCATTTGTCGGTAAAAAATTTCGCAAATTTGCGAATAACTCTGAAACGGCTAATATTTGGGACATAGTCACTTCAGCAAAGTTGATGTAGAATTTAATGATATTTGGTACACATCTTGTCTTTATTAAGACTTTATTACACTCGCTATGAAAAGACAGTTGCTGCATCTTGACTTTTACACATAACTATTATATAGTATTAAATAATTAAAGGTTAACAATAATAATATTAATACATTTCTGTTTTAGGCATACAAAGGGATGTATACCTTGGGTATGAAGAAAGGTTTTCCTCTAAAAGAGGTTTTAGACTATTGGATTTTAATAATAAATGAGAGCGGTCTGCTGACTAGATGGCTATATGAAGGTTCGGTAAATCTCAACAAAACCTTCATTGAGACAAATCCAGAATACGAAAAGGTATCTCTGCGGATGGACCATTTACAGGTTTGCTTCACTATGTTACTTGGAGGCTTCACACTAGCAACGTTGGTTTTTATTGGAGAAATGAAATTTCATGGTTGACTTAACAAAGACTGCTAGTACAGTATTTTATCTGTAATATATAAAGCATTACAAGAGAAAAGTTTTTATCCTTTATATTTTTATTTCAAAAACTATAAAGTAAAGAGAAACGTAATCATATATTTACAAACTCCAGTAGATAGCCTAAGTTGATAATGTTTAAAAAACCGTATCCTAATTGGATCCTAACCAGAACTACATAATAAAAGGCTAGGAACTTAATTATATTTCATTTTAGCAAATTTGAGTACAGAAAATGTGCTATTAAGGATGTTCCAACTTATTTCGAAAAAAAATTCTTCAAGTGATCACCAACTAAGCCTTTAAACCTAAAATGAATTCGTATCCGGGGTCAGTTTCAATTCATATATATATATATATATATATATATATATATATATATATATATATATATATATATATATATATATATATATATATATATATGTATATATATGTATATATATGTATATATATATATATATATATATATATATATATATATATATATATATATATATATATATAAAATGTGAAAATTGTATTGCTGTAATTTATATTAATATTTTGGAAGAATTTTTGATTTTAATATAATAAATTATCGTAAAATGCAAGCCAAACATTTAAGAAGCTTGTGTAAATAGTGGAGGTGAAACTGAAGTTCAAATTCCTATATATATATATATATATATATATATATATATATATATATATATATATATATATATATATATATATATATATAGTGTCTTATCCCTGGAACACTCACGTATATCCCGGAATGAGTCCCCGTTTCTAGAGATATGTAAGGTTTTAGGTCGTGCGTGTTTTTAAGACTGAAACTATGCCGGTATTAACTATAACTATATTGTAAAACTCTATAAACATAACAATGGTGAAGTAATTAAATGACAAGCAATAGACTATTGTCTTTAGTTACGGGATCCAGCTGTTATCGTCGTCGTCGTTCTGGATGGCCTGTCACACCGTCGTTGAGTACCCCTGCGTCGTCTAGGTACTCTCTTGTCGTACTTGTCGCGCACTATGTTCACTCAAGATCTCTTCACACTCGACTCTCGACTCCGACCGTCTCGTACGAACTAGTCATGTGTAACACTGTGTTGTATGACACTTTTGTGCTGACACCTTTCTATGTGTCATGAGTGTTTTAAACAACGTCCATCATTGTAATGACACTGACACACTATTAACTCTCTTGTCCCTCGACACACGCGCGTCACTCTGTAGCGTAGCGCCCGGACATCTATGCATATCGTTAGCGGCAGAACGTTAATGCACACAGTTGTTGCAGATAAAATTAATTCCCACACACACACACACACACACACACACACATATATATATATATATATATATATATATATATATATATATATATATATATATATATATATATATATATATATATATATATATATATATATATTTTAATGAGGGCGTAGTTGGCGCCAATAGGGGCTAACCAAACAAGTGACCCTCCTGAACCGCCGCAGCCTCGGAACCGCTGTTGAATTACTTCGAGGCATTGCTGTCTTCGCTTTAATATAATACATAACATAGGTATTACAATATATAATACAATACATACAAATCATACTCACAACATGTACCTATATACAACACATAAACAAATAAAACACAACACGTTTTAAAATAGTTTGCCACTACTGTAAGCAAGAGACATTTCTTTTCTGCCTTGCCTCCTTCTTCATCTCTTGGCCTCCCTTTCTTTAGTCTCGATAATTTTTCGGACCACTGTGTGCACTAGGTTCCAGCAATCCTGGGATTCCAGCAAGCTGCTCGCCATAGATTTGGCGTTAAACACTTCCCTCTTGGCTTGGGCATATTCCTTTCGGATAGAGTGTGTTCTACATCGTCAATCGCCCCGCAGTAGTCACAAGACTCCGTATCCCTCCTCCTTCGCTCGTACAGGTACTTGCCAAAAGAGCCATGGCCCGACAGTGCTTGGGTCAAGAAGTAGTCCACCTCTCCGTGCTTTCTTTCACTCCAGGTTCTAATATTTAAAATAATCCTCCAGGTCCAGCGACCTTTCGTGCTGTTCTCCCATTTCGTCTGCCATCTAGTCATCAGTTGAGACCTAGCAGTTTCTCGTGTTAGACCGCCATATCGTTCTTGTCTCTCCTGGATAAGCAGCTCCACTGGTGGCACTCCTGCAATCACAGCCGCAGCCTCTGCTGAAATTGTCCTATAGGCGCTACATATTCTAATGGAGAGTATTCGCTGCACCATTGTGAGTCTCTGTACAAGCTTTTTGTTTTTAATAACACTGTGCCACGTGGGGGCAGCATACAATATCTGCGACATTGCGACACTCATTAACAGTCTCCTCTTTGATGCCCTGGGACCTTCGATGTTGGGTAGTAGTCTAGTTAGGGCAACAACTGTCTTTTCGGCTTTCTGAGCCACTTGGTTAACCTGCTCAGCGAACGTTAGCTTGGTGTCCAGCCAAACCCCTAGGTATTTGATTGATTTTTTCGGCAATACTTTGCTTCCCTCTACAATAAATTGGATGGGAGCCATTTTCCTCTTAGGTGTAAGTATAACTGCTTCCGTCTTTTCAGGGGCCAGTTCGAGTCGTTTCGCTCCCATCCAAGCTGTTACGCTTTTCAGTGCCTTGTTTGCCGTGCTCATCAGTAGCTCTTCGGTCTTGGCAACCACTACCACAGCCACATCATCTGCGAAGCCCACAAGAGTCACCCCCGCGGGTAGCGCCATCCTCAGCAGTCCATCGTACAGCAAGTTCCACAGTGTGGGCCCAAGGACCGAACCCTGCGGAACGCCACTGCTCATTCGCCTACTCGTTACAAATTCCCCAGCTTCCAGGATTATTTCTCTTTCTGACAAGTATGATGCTATAATGTTGATCAAACCTTCGTCGATTCTTCGCTTTCTTAGTTCTTCCAGTATTTTCTGCCACGACGCGCTATTGAAAGCATTTCTAATATCCAAAGTTATCACTGCACAAAGTCTTCGGTATTTCCATGAGTAGGCAGCGGCCTCCCTGGCGATGGTTAACACTTCGTTGATAGCGTCCGCAGTCTGTCGGCCCACTCTAAAGCCATATTGTCTCTCTGCCAAGTCTCCTGTTCGTTCAATCTCTCTCTTCAGTCTCGCCAATATGAGGTGTTCATATAGTTTGCCTTCTACATCGAGCAGGCAGATGGGTCTCCGCGACAGTCCGTCTGCTTTGGGTATCAGCACCAATTTGGCCCGTTTCCACCTTGTCGGGAAGTAACCTTCGGCTGCCAAGTGGTTGTAGACAGACAGCATGAGTTCTGGTCTTTCCTCCGCGACTACTTTCAGTATCTCTGAAGGGATGTATCCTGGTCCAGGTGCCTTATTTATTTTAAGCTTTTTGACGGCTACTAGCAGTTCTTCGGGTGTGAAACTTGTGATTCCTCCATCGCGCACCCGCTGCCACACTACTGGGTCGTGGGTAGGGAAGAGACGGTCGACAGCACTCTCCACCATGGGCATCGACATCGTACACAACGGGTATCCAAACATTTTTTTGGTGACGATTTTATATCCGTCTCCCCAGATGTCCCTGTCGACCTGGTTACACACTGCTTTCCAACTGGCCCTTTTGGCGTCTCTAATACCGGATTTTAGCGCCTTTTTTGCATTTTTATATTCTTCCCAGAGGCGTTGTTTCTCTTGTGGTGGGATTCTTCTGGAATTCCTAGTATATTTCCGTCTTTTAAGGACACATTCTCTTCTCATCTCGGCAATGCTGTTACTCCACCAGTATACTGGTGGCTTTCTCATTTTGGTTTTGCGCGGCATGACCTTGTCACAAAACTGACCAAGCAGTGCAGAAAAGGCTTCTGCCGAAGGTACCAGTTCTTTTTCAGCTGTTTCGGCTATCATACGCTGTAGCTTTGGTCTGTCCAATTTCTTTATCTGCCAACCCTTGGACTGTTGGTGACCTCTTTGGGCCCTCTTCTGTATTTCAAACATTATGTAGTTATGGTCGCTCAGCGATTCATTTTTGCTGACCTCCCAGGAGATAGTTCTGCGTTGTACATCACAGGTGCACAAGGTGAGGTCCAAGATGGAGTGTAGTCTTGCCTCTGAAAAGTTGGTTCATCGTCCTTGTTCAAAATGCAAAGATCGTTGTTTGCGATCCACTCAGTCATTTTCCGGCCTCGGTCATCTGTAAAGTCCATGCCCAAATGTGGTGACTTCGCGTTGAAATCGCCTGCCACGATGGTTGCCCGATTTCCCAGCCTCAAACGACTTTCTACCTCGTTAAGAGTCCTCTCAAGCTGCTCAATATTCTTGTTCCCGGAAGCATACACGCTGTACACTTCCAATGTTGGTGTAGTTACATATGAGAAACCATGGCCCTAGCCTTGACCTTCAACCACTATTTTCGGGTTTAGGACTTTTATGGCAGAGTCCAATTCCCTGTCGAATATCCAGTCTTGCCTATCTTTTATTGCTCCCAGGTTTGGTTCACTAATGATTATCATATCGGCATTGGTGTCTCTGGCGGTAGTTAGTGCCAGGTCGTGTGCGGGACGACTTCTATTTGTATTAATTTGAAGTACCTTCATTTTGAGCTTCACGTGTAACCAGTTCTATTACCTCTTTTCTCCTTCGTGGTGTCTTGGTGGTCCTGTCTACCCTCCCGACAGAGCCATTTTTCCTCTTCCGCATTTCCTGTATCAGCATTCTATACTCCGGGCACAGTATTTCGTTGGCCATATGTCCCTTTTTCTTGCATGCTCTGCATATTGCTTCGTTAGAGCAGTCTTTTATAGAATGTCCGTCATCACCACATTTGAGGCATTTACCTTTCATATCCTCCTCCGACGTGCACGTTTTTGCTATGTGTCCATACCTTTGGCACTTGTAGCATTTAGGAGGGGCTCCTTTTCAACCACTCTACATCTGGACCAACCTATTTTTAGTTTTTCTTTTGCCAGCAGCAAATTTGCATCTTCAATTGGCATTTGTATATTCGCGTACTGCATCCCTCTTGTGTTGGCTTTTGAGGACATCGTGACTGCAACCTCGTCGTCTCTTAGGTTAGTGTTCCCTAACTCTGCCATAATTGCCTCTTGCACCTCGTTTGCCGTTGTGTCGTTATCTATGTCCAGTATTGCAATGTTACGCCTGTTTTTGTGCAATTGAACAACAGCTATAGCCTTCATCTTCTCTTGCACTTCTGCCCTGAGAATTTCTCCGGCGTTGTTTTTATTCCCAGCGATTTTCAGTCTCACATACCCTTCTTTGGTTTTCTCGACGCTATGGATTTTAACTTCGAATTTGTCGATCTCAATATTTTTCTTCATTTCTCTTAGCAGATCTGCGTATGATTTTTCCTCCGTCGTCGGTTTAACCAAGATGGTTTCGTTTCTTCTTTTCTTTCGACTGCTTTTTCGTTGTATTTGCCAGTCTTCATCCCTTGGTTGTTGTACTTCCTGACAGTCACTTGTTTGTTTTCTTCCCCTTTTATTATGTATCTTTATACTGACGTCTTCTCCCCTGAATACTAACTCCACGGCTTTTCGTATGTATACCACCATTTCTTCCCTGACGCAGGTAATTGTAAAGTCCCTTCTTCCTTCATTGCTTGAAATCGCCTTGATCTTTTTCAGTACCTCCAGTATGTGGCTTATGTTATTCCCCGGAGAGTTTCGTTCTTGTATCCCGGCCAAATATAGTATCCGAGTTGACTCCTCTGAGGATCCATCCTCATCCCTTATTACACTGTTACTTGTTGTATATACAACTTTTCCTGGATTCACCTTCTTCTTTATTATGCTTTCGATGTGGGGCTGTATCTCGCTCAGCCGTTTTATAAGTGCATGACCTTGCTCTACCTCGTTGTCCACCACGACTACTAAATCTCCCTCTCTGGCCGCCTGTACTACCCCTTCCGTTGTTATCTTGCTGGTTTTGTATACCTCTTCCGGCCATTTTTCCTCCATTAGAACCTCAACCTCGCTTATGTCTGTCTCAAGTGCAATATCCGAAAAACTGGTTATTCTATCCTCAATTTTAGTTGGTGAGTCCCTTTGTTCTCTCATCTCTCCCACTTGTATGCCCATATCTCTGGTTTCCTTTGTACAGCATGCGGCGTCGATTTTTATTGTTTTGTCTCCCTTCACACCCTTATTGTCTGCTACATCTAGAAGCTCTTGCAGCCATTTTAGCACATCTTCACGCATGATGTGCCCCATGTGCCTACTTAGTTTCTCTGCTGCTTCCTTAATTTCAGACTTTGGTTTGTAAGAGTTCCCAAGAATCTTGCTGAGGTTCTTGGTAGCAGTTCGCAAGCCTTCTAGGTTTTGCAAGAAGCTCTTCTTCCGTCTCTCATCCTCCTGCTCCTCTCTATCATTCTTCTCGTCTAGGCCCTCTATTTTCCTCTTTTTGGTTTGGCTTAGTGGGGTCTGATCGTAACTCCTAGTTTCTTCAAAGCGATCTGGTAATGACGTACAAGAAATAGTTCTTTCAAACTTCGGTGGTGTCCTTGCCATCCTATTACTTCGTCCAAACGGGTGGTTTTCCTCGTTGGGTCTATGCTCCTGTGTTTCATTCCTGCGGTTGCTGTCTGACGATCGGGAGTGGCCCGCCTGGCTACCTTGAACCCCGACCGGTACTGGGCCATCCGAGAAACCCTGCACCGTAGTCTGTTTTCCATTTTCATAGCTCATTTCATCATCCATATTAAATCCATCCGGTAGGAGAAAGAAAAAGCTGAAAGATGAATGAACCCTAGCCCTCGGTTAACCTAATAGCTTCGGGTTCGGAAAAGAATAAGAGTTGGCCGGAGGCCAGGATAGGAAAGATCAAAGAGAGGAGTGAGTCCCAAGACTAGTTGAAACAAAGACTCACTCAGCTGGGTATCCCCCATGCTCGCCACGCACGTATTGTCAACAAGCATTGACCCCTGCGGGGCATATATATATATATATATATTTATATTTATATATATACGAAACTAGAGATGTGACAGGAACAAAATTTGGCAGTTGTCTTTAGACAAGTCAAATATCAAGAAAATCTGGACGCAACAAGCGCGTTATGGTAGCGAATTTTCGGAAAATGTTTTTAATAGCAAATTTGTCATGTTTTTAAAAGAAGGACATTTATATACATATAACCTATATAGTGGTAACAATGTACCATATTTCATTAAAATAGCTTTGTTGTTTCAAAAAGTACAAACATTTTATAAAATATCAATACAAATAGGTATTAAATATCAGGTAAGCGATGGATGTTGATAGTGATGGGAAAACAGTTATTTTCTGTTAACAGTTGAAGCCGTTAACGTTATTTAATAATAACCGTTGAAAATAACGGCTTCAGTTATTTTAAACTGGATAGTCGATCGATAGTATCCTACATTCCCAAAGCTGTGAGTGAGAGCGAGCACACTAGTATAAATGCATTGTATTTTTACCCCGTTATTTCACGTAGTGTATAAATCTCAAATTTTGTCGATATGAAAAGGAAACAAAGGGTTAAGAAATTATAATAAGCGTGTCGTAAATCTTTTGCCACTCTGAAGTGAAACTTTTAGAAATCAGAAAGGAGTCTTATATTAGTATTTACTTAGATGTTTTAGGAATTATAAACTAGTAATTTCTCACAAATTTATTTTATCAGGGTCTTTACGTAAATGTCAATGCCACAGCAATAATCAATAAATATCATTATTTATCACGCCTTGGGACGTTAGAACTTTTATTGCTACACAGGGAGTGATTCTAAGAACTCCATAACATAACGCAGCTAATAAAATTTCGGTAAAGAAACAGTATAAAAAATTGAGTTTGAGTTAAAAAAAAATTGGAAGATATATAGTATTAATTGTTTATTTACTTATTTTAATATTCGTTGTTTTAAAATTAGTTTCAAAAATTTCAAAGGGCTGTAACTTGGAGGAGAAGGGGTTTCAAGAAAAACTTAATAAAAAGACACCCCTTATTTTTCGCCAAAGAATCACCCTGTAAAATTTTTCGCATCAATTTGGAAACACCCTATATATATATATATATATATATATATATATATATATATATATATATATATATATATATATATATATATATATATAATATTCATTTAATTTTTTATATTGAAATGTATATAGATATTAAAAACTGTTGTATCATTATATTTTTTTAATCAATTTGATAACTATTATCAGACAAACGAAAATGACGTGTTAACTGTTTTCTTAGGTAATGTATATAAATGTAAATAAATAAGTACTTTAATTTCACGTGAAATAACCCTATTTTGCGTTGTCTATAGTGAAAGTATAATAACACGTTTTTACAGAAATTCATCAATTCACCCAACATTTTTTATTATTAAATATTTGGCTTTACATACTAGTGGGAAACTCAACTGTTTCAAAAATAACAGCTTCTCAGTTTAACAGAAGTGTGTAGTAGTGTCCATATGCCGTATCCCCATCAACAACCGGTTAAACTTAAAATTAAAATTAAACAGTTTTATTGTACCGAAAATCCTACGTTCTTAAAGCTGTTAGCGAGAGCGAGCACACAGTATAAATAACGTGTTTAGCATTCCCAATCTCAAGGCTATTCATCCCGTTAAATAGTTAAATAAACAGTTGCCGATGAAAACCGATGTTTATTTATCGAAGCCGAACTAGCTGCAGTAGAACTGAAACAGACACGACTCCGAAATCTAGTTTAGTGTAAAAAGCGTTATTTTTTAAGCTGCTATTTTTATAAATCCATAACTGGTGGTTACCGTTACGGCTCGGTAACGGCTTAAAAATAGCTGACAGTTAAATAATAATAAGATATATAGTATTAATTGTTTATTTACTTATTTTAATATTCGTTGTTTTAAAATTAGTTTCAAAAATTTCAAAGGGCTGTAACTTGGAGGAGAAGGGGTTTCAAGAAAAACTTAATAAAAAGACACCCCTTATTTTTCGCCAAAGAATCACCCTGTAAAATTTTTCGCATCAATTTGGAAACACCCTATATATATATATATATATATATATATATATATATATATATATATATATATATATATATATATAATATTCATTTAATTTTTTATATTGAAATGTATATAGATATTAAAAACTGTTGTATCATTATATTTTTTTAATCAATTTGATAACTATTATCAGACAAACGAAAATGACGTGTTAACTGTTTTCTTAGGTAATGTATATAAATGTAAATAAATAAGTACTTTAATTTCACGTGAAATAACCCTATTTTGCGTTGTCTATAGTGAAAGTATAATAACACGTTTTTACAGAAATTCATCAATTCACCCAACATTTTTTATTATTAAATATTTGGCTTTACATACTAGTGGGAAACTCAACTGTTTCAAAAATAACAGCTTCTCAGTTTAACAGAAGTGTGTAGTAGTGTCCATATGCCGTATCCCCATCAACAACCGGTTAAACTTAAAATTAAAATTAAACAGTTTTATTGTACCGAAAATCCTACGTTCTTAAAGCTGTTAGCGAGAGCGAGCACACAGTATAAATAACGTGTTTAGCATTCCCAATCTCAAGGCTATTCATCCCGTTAAATAGTTAAATAAACAGTTGCCGATGAAAACCGATGTTTATTTATCGAAGCCGAACTAGCTGCAGTAGAACTGAAACAGACACGACTCCGAAATCTAGTTTAGTGTAAAAAGCGTTATTTTTTAAGCTGCTATTTTTATAAATCCATAACTGGTGGTTACCGTTACGGCTCGGTAACGGCTTAAAAATAGCTGACAGTTAAATAACGACCCATTACTAGATGTTGATAATGGTGGCTCGGAGCCACCAGATAAAACTGATACGCTGGTAAGTTATAAACAAATAAATTCCTCAAACAACATCACTGAAAATATCTATAAAGAAATTACTATTGATTTTAATAATAAGTATAAATTTAACGACAAAGGCCCTTTCTTTGTACATGTCGAGCATTGGGAAAAAAACTTAGGTAGATTATATCCTGTGCGTGTTGGACATTACATTAGAATAGATTGAAGTTATAAACAATCTATTTTAGATATAAGAACGGTAGGGTACAATAAAGTGAAAGTAATACTCGATTCATATTTGGAAGCAAATAGGCTTGAAAATAATCCAAAATTATTAGAAAATAACCTAATCGCTTATATTCCAAAAATATTATACGCAGTGCAAAGGAATAATAAGACAAGTCGATACTTTTTTGATGAATAATAGATATTAGAAGCAATAGAGACTACTACTAAAGTAGTTGATGTAAAAAGGATGCAAAAAAATGTCACCAGCGAAGACGGGAATAAAAAAACTTGTTAAAAGACAAAGGGTTATAGTTACATTTCTAGGCGACAAAATTCCAGAAAGGGTAAAAATAAACGGTGTTAGTTTTGTAGTAGAACCATATATTTACCCTGTTGTCCAGTGCATGCAATGCATGCATTACGGGCACATTTCCAGAAATCCAGTCGCGGATGCTCACCTTAGGCGCCTGGAAGTCGTACAGAGGTATATACTGAAGCTAATGTATGAAAAACCACGACTATATTCGTCAGACCAGTTACCTATATCAGGACGTTAAACATTTTGACGTAAAGCAGTTGTATCTGGGCTCTATTCTGACATGGCAGTTCAAAAATAGAAATGTGTTAAACACAGTGGATCATCCTTATAGTACAAGGTTAAAGGAAACCTCGGGAAGTATACCGAGAAGCAAGAGATCTATAGGCCAGAAATCGCTGACTTACCTTGCACCAAGATTGTACTTCAGAATTCCACCTGAGATTAGGGAATTGGACTCCGTCAAGCTCTTCAAGACAAGAATCAGGCGGTGGATAGCATCACTACCTAGAGGCGAAGTCCATAGGTTGATTGATTTAAGTATTTTGATTTTGGTTTAGAATCAGTTGTTGCTTATGTGGAAGATCGGTTGACAAGCTCGATTAGTTCAGATGTGTTCTTGATTGCAATGAGTGTAGATGGGTGAATGCCAGATCATGTATGTGCGCATGTGTGTGTGTGTGTGTGTGTGTATGTGATGAGGTATGTGGGATTGTGACTGTGTACATGTGTGTGTTTGAGACTGTATGTGTGTGTGTGTGGGTGTATTTACGCGTGAGTATGATTGTGTAACTGTATGCTTGTCTGGGCACTTTCAGCTGCATTTATGTCTGCAAAGGGAGGTTCATTGTGCATGCCACCTTTGGCATGCTGAGATGTATGGGCCATGTACGGCAGGTTCAAGCGAGCGAGACAGGGGACAACGGTGTCGAACTTTAGATAATTCCACTAACAAGGTTCGCCTTTAGTGGATTATTTAAATTGTGTATTGTTGTGACTCATTTTACTAAGAATTATTTTGTATTATTTTGTAACTAATCTGCAACAATAAATATTATTATTATTATTATTATTATTATTATTATTATTATTATTATTATTATTATTATTATTTGTAAAAGTAAAAGTCAAACGTGTAAAAAATGCGGTCAAATACATGAAAATAATGAAGAAATTTGTATCAACGACACGTATTGCATTTATTGCAAAACTAATCAACATCAATCAACCTACAGATTATGCCCAACTTACATAAAACAAAAAAAACATTAAAAAAATTATGTCTGCAAAATATCTCGTTTAAGGAAGCTGAAAAAATGAGTAATAATCCGTCATATGCCAAAGTGGTCACAAACAATTGTTTCGACTTACTTAATGTGTGTGTGTGTGTGTGTGTGTGTGTGTGTGTGTGTGTGTGTGTGTGTGTGTGTGTGTGTGTGTTGTATCCTGATGGCCTCGGAAACCAGGTCCATTAGCCACAAGCTGTTGTATTAGACAGACGAGAGGAAAGGAAAGGTTTATTACTAACAATACGAGCAACAAAATTGAGGTTATATAGTTTCTATAATTAAATTGGCATCATCATTATTATTATTATTATTATTATTATTATTATTATTATTATTATTATTATTATTATTTTTTAATGATAATTTTTTTAATGTTTTCTTTTGTTTTTCCTTTTTTTTTATTTTTATTTTTTATTTTTTTTAGTAATATATACATATACTTTTTTATATTATTATTTTTTTAATTTATTAATTTTTTCAACTTACTTAATAATCTAGAGAGTTTTCCTCTTTTGTCTCAGACTTCAAATTATACTCAAGATACACAAACACATACAAGCAAACACATTTAGGCGATCACAACGTATTCAACCCTTACGTAATATTGTTAATAACAACACTAACCCAGCTCATACGTTTACAAAGAAACGAAAGGCTTCAAAATCACCATCTACACGAAATAGAGAAGACACCTCCCCAACCCACATCGGGACGAGTATATGCAGCATAAAGATACATTGGTTAATTAAATTAGAGATTTTGTTTTTAAATTTGTCAGTTACATTGTTCCCGAAAAGAACTTAAGAATCAAAACTCAGGACGCAGCAAGTGCGTTATGGTTGTAAATTTTCATAAAACTATTTTTTAATAGCAATAATGTGTTTTTTTTTTAAGAAAGCAGGCATCACATTTGGTTACCAGTATAATCTATATAGTAAAAACAATGTGCCATGTTTCATCAAAATAACTTTATTGTTTGAAAATGTACACAAATTTCCGAAAGTAAACTTAAAGTGTTCCCAAAAAAACTCGTTTCTTGGTCAACCTTATAGGTTAATAGCAAATTGAGCTATTCAAATATGAAGCATTTGATCAAAATTCGCTACCATAACGCACTTACTGCGTCCAGAATTTTTTTTTCTTACAAACATGCAATATATTTCGATGGAAAATGCAAAAATGCAATAACATAAGGCGTGTTTGATTAAAAAAAATAAGAAAATTTGTATCACCAACGACTTATGGGCCATCCTGTGATTGTAGAAATATTTTTTTAAGATGTAGCTCAAGACACCCTATAATTAATATATACAATTTTTTTTCATATCTTGTATAATAACAGATATATTGAGCTTTATTGATTTTTTTTACGAAAATTCTACAAAAATTATATACCATTAACGATAAACTCTATAGCTAAGACTACTGCCAAGCATCAGAGAAAGGGTCTGTTTGAAATGAATTTTCTGGAAACATTTTATTAAAATGAAGGCCAATGACGGTTGAAACTAAGACATCAGGGTTTGTAAAACATTCTTCTTGAGACATTTTATTACCATAACCCGTATTAGATTCAAGTTCTTTTCCTAAATGTTGCCAATTTTGACGTTTAAATCGCAACTTTGACGTTTTGTGAAAAACCCCAATTTATTTTTGTTTAAATGCCCATAATTTTTTTGTCTTTTGACCTAAAGAGCTAAATTTTGGTAAGTAGTTTGCCTATAATGATATAAACCCGCGTGTAAAATTTGGTTGCCCTTACTTTGTTAATTTTGGAGATATATTTTTTTTTCGAAAGAAAACACAATATTTTCCGGGAAAACCTCGGCGGATTTTCCTGGCTAACAAACCTATCCAA
Source organism: Tillus elongatus (assembly GCA_964006375.1). Lineage (NCBI taxonomy): Eukaryota > Metazoa > Arthropoda > Insecta > Coleoptera > Cleridae > Tillus > Tillus elongatus. Next base: position 212,484,680 of record OZ023262.1, read on the forward strand.
GCCACTTGCGAAAGAAAGGTACTTACTAATTTTGACGTTTAAAATCGGGATTTTGACGTTTTGAGGAGAATCCAAATTTTTTTTTAAATGCCTGTAACTTTTTTGTCCTTTAACCTACAGAGCTAAATTTTGGTATGTAACTTGCCTATAATGAGATAAACCCACGTATGAAATTTGATTGCCCTTACTCTGTTAATTTTGAAAATATAAAAAAAATCGGTTTTTTTCGAAAGAAAACACAAAATTTTCCAGGAAAACCTCGGCGGATTTTCCTGGCTAACAAACTTGTCCAAACCATTTGCAAAAGGAAGGTACTCACTGAGTTGTATTAAAATCGGTCCATTATTTTTTAAGTTATAGGTGTGACACATAAATATATATATATATATATATATATATATATATATATATATATATATATATATATATATATATATATATATATATATATATATATAAACATATAAAGTCTGAAACTGACCTCGGATTTGGGTTCCGGGGGTCCTAAATAGCGCTCATTTGAAGAAATTTTTTCAAAATTCAAAAGTCGAGATCTCCTCATTAGTGAATTTTTTTTAAGAAAATTCACTAATAAACTAGAATTTAAAAACAGATTAGATAGCATAATTACTAATTATACAGACAAAGATAATAACTATGACTTCGACGACAATGACGACGGAGACCAATCAAATTAAAAAAGGTATTAATATTTTACAATGGAACGCTTGATCTATTTACAAAAATCAATCACATTTACGGAATTATATTTCTACAAATCTCACGGATGTAATTATATTAAGTGAAACATTTCTCAAATCCAAACAAGCTAGTCCCAATTTTCGCGGATACAATTTTCTTAGAAAAGATAGGAAGCAGCATAAAGGGGGCGGAGTAGCCATACTTATTTCTCACCAACTACAGATTCAAGAGTTGATTGATATTACCCCATCTAGTAGTAGTAGTAGTAGCAGTGGTGGGGAGGCCAACGCCAAGCAAGTAGGCCACAATGGGCCCTTTTTGCCAACCCCAGCAACCCAGCAACCATGCTCTACTCTTCCTCGGTTCCGTCGCCAAACCGCCTCGACCTCGAGATGATGGCCATGAGGGTCTTCAATTGGACGGTACTTACCTGATTCCTCTGCAGAGTCCTTGATCCGAACAATTCTGCTCGAAGACTCCCAAAAGCCTCGCATTCACACAGGTAGTGGTAGGACGTTTCTTCATTCTCGCCACATTCCTGGCAAATGGGATCCCTCTCTACGCCTATCAATGTGAGGTGTCTTCTAAGGGCGCAGTGGCCTGTCAGCACCCCGAGGATGCGGCGAAGCGTAGGTCGACTCCTTCCGAGTAGCCAGACAGCTTTATCTCTGTCCGGCCCCTCCACGAAGTCCCTCGCCTGCCTGCAGCCACCAACCGACCCCCAGTGCCTCTCCATTGCTTCCTCGGTCCACCTGTCTAAGACGACAGAGACTATCTTCCTACTTATGCCTATCGCAGGCTCCGGGCCACAGAACGGCCGCAGGGAACCGTGTTTTGCGAGATTATTCGCCACCTCATTCCCCGCTACGCCACAGTGTCCCGGAACCCACACCAATTGCACCTCCTTCGTCCTGGCTAGCCCTCTGAGGGCGTCAGCGTACTCCTGAACCAGGGGTGACCTGATTCTGGCCGCGCAGACTGCCCGGAGGACCGCCTGGCTATCCGAGCAAATGCACACACATTTCTCGGGACTCATCTTCACATCCTGTCTATTGGCCACAGACAGGATAGCATACGCCTCTGTTTCGAATGCCGTGGTGTATGCGCCCAGAGCATAGCTCTCGCGCACCCCCAGGCCCTCGATGTATATTCCTGCCCCGGAGGATTGCTGGGCCTCCAGCCGCGATCCGTCCGGGAAACAGACCAGGCTTGCGGGCTGGAATGCAACCTCATTTTCCCTCCACTGATCCCTACTGGGGATCCTGAGGGTGTATGGCCTAGTCACCCTAATATCCTCCTCGGCATATTACCCCACCTAACGACGGTACTGATGTATGTGCAGTGTATTTGGCTGAGCTTGATTTGATCATAGTTTCGATTTATAAACCACCAAATGTAAATGTTAGCACGATGCAGTGGAGACTTTTTTTTCGCAATATGTAAATAAAAATGTTATCTATTGTGGGGATTACAACGCTCACGACACCATGTGTGGATCCATAAGGAACGAGAATAGCTTTAGCTAACGTGGTAGATTACGCAGGGTTGGTCGTAATAAATAACGGAGACCCGACTAGGGTGCCGGGACCGTTGGGATCCCCTTCAGTATTAGATCTAACTTTTGTGTCACCCAGTTTGGCGACTGAGATGTCCTGGAACATATTAGACGACACCTTGGGATCAAATCATTACCCTATTATGATAAAACTTAATAAACAATATTATACTCAAACTAAAAAACCCTATCGCAAATGGAGGGAAGACACAGCAGAGTGGGATATGTTTCGGGACGTCTTGGACGTTGAGCTACGAGAATGTTCAAATAAACATCAAAAAAAAATTATCGTATTTTTTGGAAGCAATAAATAAAAGTGCAGCAAAATCAATAGAGCAAATAAAAGATTCTAACGGCATCAAAACGAAAAGACCAGTGTGGTGGAACAATGAATGCTCAGAAATAAATAATAAACGAAAAAATGCACTAAAAAAGTATAGAGCGGTTTCAAATTGGGACAATTATCTTGCCTTTAACAAAATAGATGCAGAGGCTAAACGTACATTTAAACAAAAAAGTTGAGAAGCATGGCACACTTATGTATCTAACCTAAATGAAAATACTCCCATTTCAGATATCTGAAATTTTATTCGAAGGTTTAACAATTCAAATAAGAGCACAAAATATGTAAGTCCTACCAAAGAACTGCTAGAACACTTTTTAAATGAGCTAACACCACCTGGAGTCAGCAATATTATAGGAAAACACACAGAAATAAATAACTCAAACTATCTGGAAAAAGCTTTTACGATAGAAGAGCTCAACTTAGCGTTAAAATCTACTGCAAATACCACCTCAGGAGGGGACAAATTGACATACATAATTCTAAGGGAAATGTCGGAACTGGCAAAATGTGTTTTATTGGATTTTTTTAACAATTGGCTATTAAAAGGCGAATACATTGATGAACTAAAAGAAATAGTCATCTGCCTTATTTATAAGCAGGGAAAAGATACCAAGCAGCTAACATCGTACAGACAAATATCTTTAATAGCATGCATCACCAAAACGTTTGAGCGACTAATAAAAATTAGACTTGAATGGCATCTCGAACACAATAATTTGTTAGCACCCGGCCAATATGGTTTTAGACGTGAATTGGGTACTACTGACGCCATTGGCCACTTGACCACCGATATTCAATTAGCACTGACCGATAATAAATATCTTATTTGTTTATTCTTGGATATCAAGGGAGCATATGAAGGGGTCAATCTCACTCTTTTATATCAAAGCCTCAAAGAGCTTGAAGTTCCTGAAAATATCGCTCTCAGTATAATTACCTTTATGATTGTAGACGTATATACGTAAAAGGCGCAAACAACATCTTAGACGGACCTAGGCTGATGGGATATGGCATTCCACAGGGCTCTATTTTGAGTCCTATAATATTTAATGTTTATACCAGACAATTGCATAACATGATGGATGAAGAAACACATTGCATACAGTATGCCGATGATATATATCTGTATAGTATCCAAACACACATATGAAGCCTGTATTACGCAAATAAAACACATTATACGTCTTTTTAAACAGTGGACAGAGGAAAGGCAATTACAAATAAACACACAAAAAACTGCAATAATGTTGTTCACCAGACATAGAACAAGAACTCCAGAATACATTGAATCAAATTACATAAAAATCAAAATTGTCAGTGAATATAAATATCTGGGCCTTATACTCGATAAGAAGTTATTGTGGAACCAACATGTAAATTATGTTAAAACCAAATGTGAGCGAGGCATAAATCTGCTAAGATCCGTTTTAACTCATAAATGGGGTGCAAATGTAACTGTCTCACTCCTTTTTTATAAATCACATGTTAGATCTATGCTTGATTATGGCTGCATCGCATATGGGTCTACATCTAAATCGAATCTGACTAAGCTGGAGAGAGTTCAACTCAGAGCACTGAGAGTTTGTATAGGGGCCATGCAGTCTACACCAAACCAGATGGTCTTCGCGGAAGCACAATAACCTCCTTTGCATTTACGAATTCAGCTAATAGCTGGTCACTATGTATTAAAACTTAGAGCAAGATCTCCAGAAAAAATCTGCCAATTACATAATTTGTTTGTGGCGACTATAACCAACAAATACTGGAGGAACAAAAAGAGCCCGCCACTGACGTCGATGTACGAAATGACAAGTAGATACGAAGAAAATATTATTCTATCCTTGATCCCAAATCAATTCCACTATAGTTATCAAGCACTGATACAAAAATCTAGAGTAATAATACCAGCCTATTCAGACCATACAAGAATGATTCAGAACACTTTTTACGATATTATAGATAAATACTCATGCTCAGTACAAATTTATACTGATGGCTCAAAATACAACACGAATGTGGGAGCTGCTTTTTTATATTCCAGAGCTACAATTGAAAACACATATTAGAATGTCCAAGTATACCTCAATTTATGTAGATGAGCTAACAGCAATAGAGCAGGCATTAGAATGGATCACTAAGAACAATATAACAAAATTTATTATAATAAGTGATTCAAAGTCAGCACTTATGGCAATTAAGAACCAGAAACAAGAGAACTTTAAAAATGCTATTCTATCTCGCATAAAGGAATACGAGTTTCAGTTAAAAGCAATCACTGAAATAGTATTTCTGTGAGTCAAGGGGCACGTCGGAATATCAGGAAATGAAATAGTAGACGATATAGCCAAGCAAGCAGAATTTTTGGAAAGCGATCTACAAAACCGAAAAATCTCAAATACAGACTTTCGACCGGAAATTAAACAGCAATTAATTAAATACTGGGATATAAAATGGCACCGTTATGTCAACTCAAGTTCAAACCACTATGCTCTTATACACAAACAACTTCCATTACATCTAGTCAAAGAAATTTCAGAAAACGCTCATTCATAAAGTCATGGAAGATTTCCAGCACACCTGCATAAGACAGGTGTGACTGAAAGTGCTAATTGTGACTGCAACGAAAACAATATTACTGACTTAAATCATGTTATATTTTCATGCTCTAAGTATTCTGCACAGCGAACCAACCTCATGCCAGCGTTGGAAAAATACACCAAACACCCTATGAATTTAATACACCTTCTAAGTAGTCATAAAATTGAAGTCAATATAGCTTTGTATACATTTTTTAGAAATCTAAACTTAGATTTATAAAATCAAATCCTGTAAATAATAGTTATAAATAGTAAATATTTACCAGGCATCGTGTTACATTAGTTGTAGTTATATAGTAATGTATGTATGTGAATATAGGTGCTCAATGGCCTATATATAACTATGTAAATTAATTTTAAGTATCCTAATCTCTGTCCTATTGTTTTCCCCACCTGTCTTTGGCTTAGTCTTGTTTGTCTGTTAGTCTTGACGAGCCCCTAGGCGCTAGTGTCCTCGTTTTAATCCCCCCCACAAAAAAATACAAAAAACACAAAAAAAAACAAAAAAAAAACAAAAAAATATACAAAAAAAAAACAAAAAATACAACAACAAAAACGATGAAAAATTTAAGAAATATTTTAGTAAACACTTCCTTAACAAGATATTAATTATATTAATATACATAATTAATAGTTAATAACAAAAGATTTTTTTTAATTTACATTATATTTATGTACTATCAATTTGTAAAGCTATGGTCAAATGGGAGGCTCACTGAAAGACATTAAAAGACAAAGATGATTGTATCCGCGAAATCAAACAAACAAAAATCTTCAAAAGTCTGTGACCAATGGACTTCCGAGGTCATCCCAAACACGTCCACACACACACACTATTTTTTTACAGAAATTGCTTTCAGTAATGTTACACCAAATTATATTTTTTCACAAAAATTCGACAACTTTTTTTTTACAATAACTTACTTAATTTATTACTAATTACCAACATATCACAAAATCTTACAAAAAATGATTTCTGCGGAAACACTAAAAAAATCTCTGCGAAAACTTTTCAAATTTAGCCACTATCTGAGAATACCTGTATACGGCAGCTCGATTTTTTGAGGAGTAATACAAACAAAAAGCTCCCTGTGTCATTTCCATGGAGCTCCACTGTTCAGAGAACAGATGATGTCTCATAACGGCCCTAATAGCCTTAGAAACATAATTGGTAAAAACACTAAAATAATTATTAAACGTAGTTCAGTTTAATTCTTTAAGCAAGGAATGTAAATATTGCATTATTTAGAGGTCAGCATTATATCGATTGACATTGAAAATATCACGTGATGGTGGTGGTGGTGGTGGTAAAAAGATGGTATGGCCTCGACAGAATTGTCATTAGCCACAGATTTTTTAAAATATCACGTAAACAATAACAAAGCAAAGTTGCAAGATACAATAATGTTGCAGTCAGCAAGGTCGCAAATTTAATTAAGAATCAAAAATGTGTTATTGTTTGGTAAATTTAAATGAGATTCATTTAGTCAGAAAAAATATAGTTAATTAAATAAGCTTCTACAATGTAGTCGGTAAATATTAGATTGCTTCAAAATATAACGCCGCGATACTTATAATTTAATTATGTAAACATAAACACTGTTAACTTTAATAGTCATCATGTCAGTATCTACGTAAGTTCTTTCATTTTTGTTAATTACATAATTATTTTTAAATATTAAGTTTGTGAATTAACCTCGTTACCAATATACCGTTACCTATGTATACATATGTGCTTAGTTCGACGATTTTATCCCTAAAATTTATCCTCCATTCCCTTAACACCACTATCTAATGGTAAAAACGCCGTATCACAATTTGTGATGTGTTTGTGATATGTACCAAAAACGTGAAAATTTGCAAAACAATTGAAATATCTAACTCAAAAACGATGAACGAGATGAATTTTTTTCTTACAAACATGCCTTATAATTCGACGCAAAATACAAAAATGCAATAAGATAAGGTGTTTCTATTAAAAAAACAAAGTGTGTATCACTAACAACTTATGTGCCACCCTCTGATTAAAATATGCTTATAAAATGCAGCTCGAGGCACCCTATAATTAACGTATATAATTTTTTCTCATATCTTGTATAATAACGGATATAGCGCGATTTACCGTAGAAATGCGTCACCCTGTATATCTGTAAACAGACAACAACTGAAACTAACCCTGTATATGGGTTTTAGCGGTTCTAGTTGCTAAAATATAGACTATTAAACTATAAACTCTATAGCTGAAAGTACTGCCAAAGCATCAGAAAGGAGGTCTATTTGAAACGGATTTTCCGAAAACATTTTAGTAAAATGAAGGTCAATGATGTATGAAGCTGGACCTTGAGGCTTTGTAAAACACACTTGTTATGGCATTTCTTCTACATAATCTTTATTTGCTTCAGATTCGTTGTCTGAAAATTGTAAATTTTGACGTTTCAAGTCACGACGCTGACGTTTTAAGAACAAAAATTATAAAACTTTTAAAATATTTTGTCTGCTACTTCTTGACCTTTAACCGTTATGTGTAATATTCAGTTGAGTTTCTTAACCACGCGAAATATTTTGTTCTTGTGCTTATCCCTGATAACCAGTGGCACCCAACATTTGTTTCTTTGAATGGCTATAACTTCTTTTTCTTTTAATTTGGAGATCTAAATTTTGGTGTGTAGGGTATATTTGATAGCAGAAACCTTTGTGCCCAAAGTTGGTTGTCATAGATCTGTTATTTTCAGAGAAACAATCCACTTAGAAAAGGAAGGTACGTACTAAATTTAATTAAAATCGGCCCATTATTTTTTGAGTTATCGGTACGATATATATATATATATATATATATATATATATATATATATATATATATATATATATATATATATATATATATATATATATATATATATATAACTTATAGAAAACTTGATTCTGGAACGATTTTTTTTGTTTGTCGGCATGTAGGTACGTCTGTCTGTTAATAGGCGCAATAACTTTCGAACGAATTGAAATATCATCTTCAAATCTGGTAACCAGTTAGCACCCGACAAAGGAACGCTTCGAATTGTTTTTTGGTAAGACCGCTTCAGGGGGTAAATAAGGGGTGATTTGGTGAAAATTGACATTTTTTCAATAAAACTCGAGTAATATAAGGTTTCAAAAGTTGATGGGTACAGGGATAGAGATCTTTTCCTTGTGGTCCAGTTATGAGCCCTAAATTTATTCAATGCGAATGTCTTTCTAAGGACAATAAATTACCACAGCTATGTGGAAGTTATGATTCAAGTTGTAGCAATATTTTTTTCTTTGTTTCCACTGGTTCACATTTCCGTGAAAAGTAAAAAAAATACATTTTCTTTGTCTCAGTCCTAATTACAGATTAGGTACCGTAGGTTTTCGCAGAATTTTTTCTGTTACTGTAGAAATCATTGTTTGTAAAATTTTTGTTAAATTTTGGTAATTAATAATAAATGTTTAAAAAGTTATTGCAAAAAAAATATTTTCGCAATTTCGTGAAAAAATTTGTTTGCAAATTTTCATGTATTTTTTTTTTAGTTTATTCGAATAATTATATCTTGGCAGGTGCGTAAATAGCTTGAAGAGGCTCGTTGGCCAGGAAGATCGGACCAGTTTTTTTAGGAACATTTAAGTTTATTGGGGGAACGTTTTTGTACTTTTTCAAACAATAAAGTTATTTCGATGAACTACTGTATTGTTTCTACTAAATACGTTATATCAAATTTCATGCCTGCTTTTATTTTAAAAAAACATGTGTGCTATTTAAAACCTTGTTTAAAATTTCAGTCTATTTCTGTAACTATAAAGCATCTCCAGAATTTATTTGTTGTCAGATAATAAATAAGCATAAAATGGCGCACGTGATTTGTAATTTAAACAACTCTGTACCTATCTCAGACGGTTTAGGAGATCTTAATAATGAACCAGTGACCACCGCGTATATATACAGTGTGGACCTAAAGTACCCCCCCCCCCTCTCTAATTTCTGAGCCGTCCGTTATATTATGATGATATTTGTAACGATAATATATGAGAAAGGTCTGCATTTTTGACATATCAATGACAGCTTTAAATGTCAAGGTGACAGCTGTGCGCGCTTTCGGAATATTTTTTAAAACAGTATGACAGGAACAATCAATAATGACATGTAATAGGTAGAAAAGTGTAGAAAATGAAGAAACCACAGATGAGCTGAATAGCCTCTGTGGTTCTCCAAACAACATACAAATGTGTGCATAATTTGCTACTGATGAATAGTAGTAATCTTTTTTACAAAAAGTGTGTTATATTAAACAAGTGTAGTCATAACGTAAAAACCGATATTATTGATTCTCATTTGGAAAATACCGAACCAAATGTTTTCAAAAGTGGAGAATGTTCTGAGCATAAAAAGACCTTGAAAATGAGGTATCACTCGACCCCCATTTCCATTAAAAAAAATATTCCGAAAGCGCGCGCAGCTGTCACCTTGACATTTAAAGCTGTCATTGATATGTCAAAAAATGCATAATATATTATCGTTTCAAATTTCATCACAATATCCCGGACGGTTCAGAAATTAGTGGGACGGACGGACGGACTTTAGGTCCTCACTGTATATATATATATATATATATATATATATATATATATATATATATATATATATATATATATATATATATATATATATATAATATATAATTTTCGTAAAATAGTGTAGATCATTTCTATGAATATTTCGCTACCATAATGCGTACCTACTTGCTACCTCCAAACTTTTATTACGTAGAGTGAATAATATTTATGTTACAGATTCCTTTCCTGTTTCTGTTAATTTCACATTTATAATAAAATAGGTGTTTTAAATTCCCGTGTTCGTTTATTTAGTTCCAGTGCCTATACAAACGTGCAATAACAGTAAAAAACTCGGGACGCAGCAAGTGCGTTATGGTAGTGAATTTTTATTAAATGCTTCAAATTTGAATAACTCAATTTTCTATAAACTTAGAGAGCTTAATTTTAATAGGTAGTAAGGTCTTTCCTAAGGCAAGATATCCACAAAATTTCATTAAAATAACTTTGTAATTTTCGGAGAAAAAAATTTTTTTCAAAAGAAAATTTAAAATTTGAATAACTCAGCTTTCTATAAACTTAGAAAGTTAAATTTTGGTACGTAGTAATATCTCTCCCGAGGCAACATATACAGTAAATTTCATTAAAACAGCTTTGTTACTTTCGGAGAACAATTTTTTTTTCGAAAGAAAACTCAAAATTTTCCTGGAAAACCCTATTCGATTTTTCTGGCTAACAAACTCATCGAATCCATTAATAAAAAAAAGGCACTTTGCCAAGTTTAATTGAAATCGGTTAATTATTTTTTGAGTTATCAGACGTATACACACACACACACATATATATATATATATATATATATATATATATATATATATATATATATATATATATATATATATATATATATATACATATATATACATATATATATATATATATATATATATATATATATATATATATATATATATATATATATATATATATATATATATATATATATATATATATATATATATATATATATATATATAAACATATAAAAATTAAAACTGACCACGGATATAGGTTCTAAGGGGTCCTAGTTCGCACTAATTTGAAAAAATTTTTGCAAAGTCTCACCATCGATACCTCTCTATTAGTGAATTTTTTTAAATAAAAATGCACTAAAATGATAGTGATCGAGTAAACAACAAAGTGATTTTTTATCTCCGAAAATTACAAAGCTATTTTGATGAAATTTTGTGGATATGTTGCCTTTTTTTCCCTCAAGGTTCGTCCGCGGCCTTGCCGCCTTGGGAAAGACCTTAATAAATACCAAAATTCAACTTTCTAGGTTGATAGAATATTGAGTTTTAAAATTTTAAGCATTTAATGAAAACTCGCTACCATAACGCACTTGCTGCGTCCTGACCTTTTTTTGAATAACTCAATTTTCTATAAACTTAGAGAGCTTAATTTTAATAGGTAGTAAGGTCTTTCCTAAGGCAAGATATCCACAAAATTTCATTAAAATAACTTTGTAATTTTCGGAGAAAAAAATTTTTTTCAAAAGAAAATTTAAAATTTGAATAACTCAGCTTTCTATAAACTTAGAAAGTTAAATTTTGGTACGTAGTAATATCTCTCCCGAGGCAACATATACAGTAAATTTCATTAAAACAGCTTTGTTACTTTCGGAGAACAATTTTTTTTTCGAAAGAAAACTCAAAATTTTCCTGGAAAACCCTATTCGATTTTTCTGGCTAACAAACTCATCGAATCCATTAATAAAAAAAAGGCACTTTGCCAAGTTTCATTGAAATCGGTTAATTATTTTTTGAGTTATCAGACGTATACACACACACACACACACACACATATATATATATATATATATATATATATATATATATATATATATATATATATATATATATATATATATATATATATATATACATATACATATATATATATATATATATATATATATATATATATATATATATATATATATATATTTATATATATATATATATATATATATATATATATATATATATATATATATATATATATATATATATATATATATAAACATATAAAAATTAAAACTGACCACGGATATAGGTTCTAAGGGGTCCTAGTTCGCACTAATTTGAAAAAATTTTTGCAAAGTCTCACCATCGATACCTCTCTATTAGTGAATTTTTTTAAATAAAAATGCACTAAAATGATAGTGATCGAGTAAACAACAAAGTGATTTTTTATCTCCGAAAATTACAAAGCTATTTTGATGAAATTTTGTGGATATGTTGCCTTTTTTTCCCTCAAGGTTCGTCCGCGGCCTTGCCGCCTTGGGAAAGACCTTAATAAATACCAAAATTCAACTTTCTAGGTTGATAGAATATTGAGTTTTAAAATTTTAAGCATTTAATGAAAACTCGCTACCATAACGCACTTGCTGCGTCCTGACCTTTTTTTACATTTTTATAAAGGTTTTCCGTTAGACTAACATATTGTATTAGCTTTACTTACATTATTTATATACTTACAAATTTTTAAAAAAAATCACATCCCAATTATTAAAAAAATATATTTCCAATTGGCTTCTAGAGCACTAGATTTTGCAAAGTTTTACCGACCCCCCCCCCCCCCCCCCACACACACACACACACTTCCCGAGATGCACCGCTATCACCGGCTACACGTTCCAAAGTCACCCTAATTAGTATTTGTCATTGCACATTTAAAAGACACACTTATCAGCAGCAACGAAAGTATGCCGACTTGGTAAAAATGTAGAGAATTATAGTTCACTTTATTTTGCTGCCGTCACATTATCGGGTCGCCAACCTATGATTTTAACATCAAATTGTTCACATCTCGGATCAGGATATCATAAGATCAGAAGATGTCTTTTTGTTTAAATACCATAGCGGATTACCACTGACTAAATAGAGATGGTAAAACCCAATGATAATTATGGTAGTAAGTGTATTCATTGACTACTTTCGGTGAAATATTTGAGGCTTCCTAAACTAAGATTTAAACCTTGAATACTTAGTTACCTACACTGCCTAAATATAGTAAATAAAACAGACTTGCGCAATAATATAAAATCTTCGGTCGCTTAGCAACAACATACTACCTACATCTCATATAAGCGATGTTTACGATTGACAGTCAAACGCGGCTATTTAAAAAACATGTTTCAAATTTGAATAGCTCCATTTTCTGTAAACCTAGAAAGCTCAATTTTGGCGCATAGTTAGGTCTTTCCCAAAGCAATATGTACACAAAATTTCATCGAAATATCTTTGTAATTTTCGGAGAAAATTTTTTTAGAATTTTTTTTTCGAAAGTAAACTCAAAATTTTCCCGGAAAACCTTGTCCGATTTTCCTGGCTAACGAAGTCATCCAAGCTATTAATAAAAGAAAGGAACTTGCCGAGTTTCATCAAAATCGGTTGATTATTTTTTTGAATAGCGGTTGGATATATATATATATATATATATATATATATATATATATATATATATATATATATATATATAAACAATTAAAAATCGAAACTGACCCTGGATATGGGTTCTAGGGGCCCAAATTCGCGCTCATTTGAAGAAAATTTTGCAAAGTCTCACCATCGATACCTCTCTATTAGTGAATTTTTTTAAATAAAAATTCACTAAAAATAAACAATTCAAAGCATGGGCACAAAAATGTTTGAAAAAATGGTTACTGAAACAAACAAAGTAAAATATTTTATTGAAATGGATCTGTAATACATTTATATACATTTTTAGTAATACATTTATTACTTAAAATTATACATGTCCTATACAAGAAGCCAGTGGCTTGTACTGTATATTAACATAATTTACTTAAAATACTAATCTGTAAATCACATTCCAAAATTCATATTTTGACATAAATCCATTTCACAATTATCATCACATTTCCTTCTTCCATCTGTTACTACATCCGCTACCTTTCTTAGCCATAGATCTGGAATTATCTATCCACATTTTTGTTTACAATTGTCTTTTAATAACCCATATATCTCCCAAAACAACTAATTTTATACAAAGACATATTTGATAGAATAAAAACGTTTCCAAAAAGTAGCTGAACATTAAATGTTTAATTGTTTCAGTCATGTGTTACAGAAATGTTTAATTAACGTTACTATGTTTATTGGGTTTATATGGGAAAAAAATGACTGATACATTTCGAAAATGTTGCTAAGAAGTTTTTAACTAAATCCAAATGTTTTATAAATCCTAATGATAGTTACCTGTGAATAAAAAAAAAGAATGACGCTTTCAGGTACTTAAATATTCATATGCACGTTTTGTATTAGGTTGCCTTGGTTATGGCGAAACTAATTTGCTCTTCATAACATAAATGTGACAATGATGAGCTTCTGTGGCCACCCAAGGGAGCGGCAAGACATTGACAAAAGCAAGCCAAGGCAAAGTAAGGCAACACCGGCAACCTAAGAAGACACATGCCGCCTCTTTACCACAGATTTACGTGCATTTGTTAGATTTACGGGAACATAGCATGCTGAATACACGTTTTCTTGTATTTGCAGCATGGCAATGGCAGAAACGCGGGGCGTGCGCAAGAAAGGCGCAGTCTGCAGCTCAGACAGAGGACCAGTCCTGGTCCGGGTCGAATCCGGGAGTTACTAACGAAATCGCGAACTCCCGATGCCTCATGTTCTCTTTACAGAAACGTCCTTCCGAACACCAATTAATCGTTAGAATGCTATAACTATATCGTATCTAGACGTAGTATCTAGGAATTAAAAACAGACAGTGAATGAAATGGGGTTATAAATAGAAAGATGATGCGGAATGAATGTCTCCGGTCTCCGATGCAGCTGATAGAGTCTAGAGCAGGAACAGGGAATAGGGACGGTTTAGTTTAGTAGTCGTGCGTGGGGTCGCGCTGAACATGTGTTCGCTTGTCTGGCAGCAGGAGTAGACCGCTAGCCATGGCCACGCCGTCGGACAGCCCCGTCGAGGAGGTGGTGTTTGAGATCGAGCCGTCCAGGGTACCGAAGCCTATCCCTGTCGCCCTCGAGGATCTATGCAGACTCACCAAATTCACCAGACAGGAAATAAGAATCATGTATAGAGGATTTAAAACGGTCAGTCTTATATGTTATGTTTTCCCTTCATTACATTTAAATTTCAGATCAACTTTAGGAAAATCATTATGAAACAAGGTTATTTTATGCTTTGTTTTAAATATTACAATTTTTACCAGATTTCATAAAATATTCTGTCATGAAACCATAGAAAAATTCTAATAAAAAAGTTTTGGTGATTATTCCTCAAGTAATTGTTTCAAACGCCAGTTTCTTAAATTACAAAGTTCTAGTAACTATACTAAATATTCTTGCTTTTCTCATTTATAACAATATAATATAAAAAATGTTATAAACATACATAAAAAAGTAAGTGCGTTATAGTAGTGAATTTTCATAAAAATGTTTTTATTAGCAAATATGTCTTTTTTTAAAGAAAGCAAGCATCACATTTGGTTACCAGTATAATCTATAGTGCAGTAGAAACAATGTCCTGTATTTCTCAAAATGACTTTATTGCTTGAAAAGGACAAAAAATTTCCGAAAATAAACTTAAAGTGCCACCAAAAAAAAAAGGTCCGATTTTCCTACCCAACGACTTCAAACTATTTATCCACCACCGCAGAGAAATAATTATTCACAAAAAGCTTTTCGACGAAACATCCAAAACAAAGTTTTTGCATGAAAATTTGCAAACAAGTGGAAGTAAAGAAAAATATAAGCGGAAAAATACACATATTTGCATGTCACAAACTGCCAGTAATAAGAACGTTATTAAATATGTTACTTTGCAGTTTCATTTTCCATTTGTTAAAACAATTTTTCAACTACTTATACTTATATTACGAAACGTAAACATAGATATTTCTATTAAATTAACTATTTTTTACCTTTTTTTTTGTACTAAAGCTATTTTAAATATTTTAATCTTTTTTTCGAAAATTTCCCAAATAATAACATAATTTAATCGGTTATAAGAATTGAGTAAAAAATAGAAAAATATAAATAAAACTGATCCCTGTATGAATCTTGGCATGCGATTATAAATGTATATATTTCCAAAATTAGAGTTTGTAGGTATACCTACAACATTCTATAGGGTGTGTTATACAAAACTTGATGCAGAGGACACTGACAGAGGATGCTGAAACACAAGATATAGGCTGTTTGAAAGAATTGAGTTACAGCAGTTTGAATTTTGCCAAATACAGTCACTATTTGAGAGCGTCCTGTATACAGGATCTCGATTTTTTCGACGAATAACATAAACGAAAATCTCTCTGAATGTGTTGTTTTAATGGGACCGTTGATAAAAGCGTCCTATTATAATTTTGATATGTGCCAAAAACGTGAAAAGTTGCAATATAATTGCATTATAATTCGATGAAAAATGCCCAAAAATGCAACAATATATATATATATATATATATATATATATATATATATATATATATATATATATATATATATATATATATATATATATATAAATATATATATGTAACAATATATAAAAGGAAATTTATATTACCAATGACTTATTGGCCACCCCTGTTTGTCAAAATAATTTTATAAGATGCAAACACCCTATAATTAACATATACAATTTTTGCTCGTATATATATATATATATATATATATATATATATATATATATATATATATATATATATATATATATATATATATATTGCGCTTTACCTTAGAAATACATCGCACTGTATATAGGTATACAAATAAAATAAAAACTGTAACTAACCTCGGCTGTGGATTCTAGGGGACCTAGTTCGCGTTCATTTGAGGAAATCTTTTCAAAATTCCAAAGTTACGGTCCTCTCAATGGCGAAAATTTTTTTCTACAAAAATTCTCTAAGCATAATAAGCTATGAAAACATAAACTGTTAAGCCAGAACTACTGCCAAAGCAACACACAAAAAATCTATTTGAAATTAATTTTCTGCAAATATTTTAGTGAAATAAAGCATAATGACGGTTGAAGCTGAAATTTAAGATTTTGTAAAATATACTTCTTCAGACATTTTCTCTACATAACCCGTTTCAGCTTAGTTGGCTAAAACTCGTCAATCTTGACGTTTCAAATCGTAAATTTGACGTTTTAAGAAGAAAAACGATACAAATTTCAAAGTAATTTTTCTCGTATCTCTTGAACTTTGCGCCAAAAACCTAATCGTTGTCTGTAATATACAATAAGTTTTGTGATCCACACAAAATATTTTGGATTTTTTTCCCTGATCATCAGTGGTACCCACATTTTTTCTTTAAATGCCCATAACTTTTTTAAAATTTTAACATAGAGATCTAAGTTGTTGCATATGGTATACTTTTTACAATATGAACCTGCAGGCCAAATTTGGTTGCCATAGCTTTGTTATTTCCGAAAGAAAAACACAAAATGTTCCCGGAAAACTGGTCCGAATATTCTGGATAATGAACTTATTCAGACCGCTTGCAAAGGAGCTCACTCCCAAAACTTTATCAAGAATATATATATATATATATATATATATATATATATATATATATATATATATATATATATATATATATATATATATATATATATAAGAAAATGTAAACAGACCCCGGATATGGGTTCTAAGGGGCCTAGTTACAAAATTCAAAAGTCGCGACCTCGTCATGAATTTTATAACGTGGTCAGTCTATTTATAAGATTTAACTTAAAAAGTAATCACACAATAGTGCCTGACTACATTTCACTTCACAGGTAAGTCATTATTGGTATATTTAACATAGATTTATACAGAGTGTTATACAAAGAAGAATTAAGATGGTGCATGCAAAAACATCATTTAAACATTTACATTCCTAAACATTACATATTATATAGAAAATAACTGTCACTTAAAATTTTGCTTTATTTTCAGCTTTTTATACCTAACTCTTATCTTTTCACCAATACTTCAACTGACATTACAGGGTCTCCATTATGAAAGGTTTGCACCAGGCTTTTCCGCGAACTGCTGAGAATTTCGAAAAAACCTAAAACACGTCAATTTTTTATTTTTTAAAATTTATTTCAACGACACACCACGAGGGCTTACAGCCTAAATACTATCGTACCGTGGGTGTCGACAAGGAGGAAAGAGGCAACTTGTTAATTCTGGACTTGAAGGTTTGGAGGTTCGGGGGAGAAGGAAAAAAATGTGCCGGCAAGGAATTCCACAACTTGGAAGTCCAAGGGATAAAAGAGCGGGCATAACAAGATGTTCCATGTCTGGTGACCTGGACAGTGGGACAGTGCGATGGGGACACTTTTTGAACCCTAACAGAATTTGAAGCATTCAACCCCTCTCGGGGTCACTTTTACCAACTCAATTTTAATAGGGAAGGTAGTTGTACACATTTGAAAGTGTAAATTAGTGAGCTAGTGGATAGCTGCGAATGAACGTGAGAGCGAGAGAGTGAGACAGTGTATGGCAGTTACGTTGGTAGAAACATATATGTATATTCGATATGGATTCGATGTAAATGTATTGTAGATATGTGTTATAAAAATCATAATAGCTAAGAGTCAATATATATATATATATATATATATATATATATATATATATATATATATATATATATATATATATATATATATATATATATATATATATATATATATATATATATATATATCGGATTTAACTAGGATTGAAGGAATCAGCAATAATATCTCGTAAAAACCGAATCTCGTTACATCAGGACTAAGAAGTAAAAAATATAGGTATGTACATACCTATATGTAAGTGTACATACCGCACTACTCCCCTATGAATCTTGTCATCAATACTGAAATTCAACTGTAATTTGTCTAGTTTGAATAAACAATTTTATTCACATAAAAAAATCAAATCACTGTATATACTGTACATTACTAATTAATCTAACTTTACACACATAAAAAGGAGTTTGTGTGATTTTCATTTGTACTGTTTTTTTTTCCTCTTTTCTGAAAACTTTTATGTTGAAGTTAATACACTTAGCTCATTCTCGCAGTCTCAGACCCTCTCTAAGAATATTCTAAGCTTCTCGGCGGAATCTCTGGCATTTTGCAGTGAAGCACTGGTGCATTCGGGGCTTTCAGATTCCTTGTCCGAATCATAATCTTCTATTACTTCCTAGGTAGTGTTCAAATTCGCAGCTTCAATTTTCTTTGAATCTGTTGAAAGTCTCCACAGAATTATCTAGTTGAGGTAATCCATGGAATCCGGCATTTGTGCCAATTTCACAACCTTCCCATATTCGCTCCGAGGAGTCCCATCCTCTTCGTCGGTGATATCTTCCTCAGCACTAACAACTCCCGAAAAGCTTAAATCAACTGTTTCATTTCTATGCTCAAAATAAAAACCAGCATGCCTGAAACATTTTTGCACCGTTTTTTGTGAGACACTTTTCCATGCACGATCAAGAAGACGAATAGCTTCGTGAACATTTGTCGAAAATTGACACGGATTCTTGTCACAAGCAAAAATTTTCTATTCTTTCTTTCCAGTTCTCTATCCCATTCCTCTACATCAGTTTTAAAAGAATCGCCAATCACCAATGCCTTTTTATTAGCAGCATTCAGACATTTTCTTTGTTGTCAATAGTGTTGGAACAACTAGCCTGGATAGTAGAATTCTCGCACTTTAAAATTGTTGATAATGTAGACGATGCAATACCATATTGCCTACAAACATCACTTTTTTTCGCTCCAGTTTTCACTTGTTTTAATATCGACAATTTCTCTTTAATGGTAAAACGTTTCCTTTTAATACCGGATGCGGACATTGTGTAAACAAGACTCTATTCTAAGTCGAAACCTGTCTGATAGAAAAACAGAAAGCCACACAAATGTATAGTTGTAACCAACGTTCATTTAAAGTGGAAGGACCCATAAATATTTTCCCTTGTGCTGTGTGTAGTAAAATCTATACCCATTAGTGTCATATCTCAATCAAAAAACATGTGCGTCTAGTCCTAGTGTATCTGAGAGGTATGGTATTTTTTAGGCAACGAAATTCATAGAAAGGCGAGGCCTTCTTGTTTAATTCTGCACATCTGTGTATTACAATAAAAACGTGTCAGAATGACTTTGCTAAAACAGACACATTTTAGTATTGTCTCTTACGCAAGTCCATTTAAATCGACAAAATTTGCTCGTTAAATGAGAAATTCGTTAAATCTGACACTCGTATATATATATATATATATATATATATATATATATATATATATATATATATATATATATATATATATATATATATATATATATATATATATATATATTGTAGGTATATGAGTACTTTTATTAGACACAGGAAATACATTTTTTGTACAAAATATTATAGTTTCGACCACTAATATTCGGCAATAACAATAAATAGCACATGAAAATGTAACTGGACGCAGCAAGTGAGTTATGGAACTGAATTTTAATAAAAATGTTTTTAATGGCAAATATTTCTCTTTAATGCAAGCAGGCACAATTTGGTCACCGGTATAACATATACAGTAGAAACAATGTAGCATATTTTATGAAAATAACTTGTTTGAAGATGTACAAAAATTTTCCGAAAGTAAACTTTAAACGTTTTCGGGAAAACTCGTTTCCTAGCCGACGAACCTTAGATTAATAGCAAATTGAACTGAATTTTGAAGCATTTAATTAAAATTCGCCACCAAAACGCACTTACTGTGTTTCGATTTTTGTTTACAAACGTGCATCATATTTCGACAAAAAATGCAAAAATGCAAAAATGCAATAAGGAATGTTCAAAAAAAAAATGGAGGTACCACCAACGACTTATAGGCCACCATGTGATTGTCAAAATAATTTCATAAGATGCAGCTCAAGACACCCTATAAGTAACGTATAGAATTTTCTCTCGTATAATTGCATAATAACAATTATATTGAGCTTTATCGTAGAAATGCGTCACCCGTTATATATGTAAACATAAAGTAAATCCGGATATGGATTCTAGGGGGACTAGTTTGCGCTCATTTGAAGAAATCTTTTTAGAATTCAAAAGCCGCTGTCTCCTCATGAACGATTTTTTTCTAGGAGGATTTCCTAGTTAGTGATTTTTTTTAAAGAAAATTCACTAAAAAAGTCTGCACGCAGCAAGTGCGTTATGGAAGTGAATTTTCATAAAAATGTTTTTAATAGCAAATATGTCTCTCTAATGCAAGCAGCCATCAATCTGGTTACCTGCATAGCCTATATAGTAGAAACAATGTACCATATTTTATAAAAATAACTTATTGTTTCAAAATGTACAACAATTTTCCGAAAATAAACTTAAAAAATATTTCCGAGAAAACTGGTTTCCTAGCCAATAAACCTTAGGTTAATAGCAAATTGAGTTATTGAAATTTGAAGCATTTAATGAAAAATCGCTACCAAAACGCACTTACTACGTCTCGATTTTTTTTCTTACAAACATGCATCATATTTCAGTAAAAAATGCAATAACATATGAGTGTTCGAAAAAAAATGTAGGTATCACCAATGTGATTGTCAAAGTAATTTTATACGATGTAGCTTAAGACACCCTATAATTAACGTATACAATTTTTTCTCGTATCTTGTATAATAACAATTATATTGAGCTTTACCGTAGAAATGCGTCACCCGGTATATATATAGATAAAAGCAAAATGTAAACCCGGATGTGGATTCTAGTGGGCCTAATTTGCATTTGAAGAAATCTTTTTAAAATTCCAAAGTCGCGGTCTCCTCATTAACGAATTTTTTCTACGAAAATTAGCAAAAAATCATAGACCGTTAAACCATAAACTTAACTAAAACTACCGCCCAAGCATCAGAGAAAGGGTCTGCAGCAAGTCCCCGCTTAACGTCCTAGTTAGGGCTCTAACAATTTCGACCCTAAGTGAAACGACGTAAAACGAATAATTGGTAATGAATATAATGTACATACATAATATATACATATTTGTGATTGCAAAATAATTTAAAAAATACAAAAATAGTATTCATTTACGTATGTATTATGTACATGCCTACACATTATCTGATGTACTCCTTTTTTACCTACTATTTTAGACCTTTTTTAGATAAGACAGAATCAATTTCCACGTTAAACGATACATTTGCCTACAACAAACTGCGACGCTATAATGAAACAACGTTAAATGAGACGACGTTATGCAATAATAAGAAGACCCCGACTTTCGAATTTAGAAAAAAATCCTTCAAACGAGCGCGGTCCCCTAAAACCCATATCCAGGGTGAGTTTCATATATATATATATATATATATATATATATATATATATATATATATATATATATATATATATATATATATATATATATATATATATATATATATACCAATAACTGAAAAGAGAATGGGCCCATTTTAATCAAATTTGCTGAGTACCTTCCTTTTGTAAGTGGCTTGGATAAGTTCGTTAGCCAGGAATACTGGCCCAGGTTTTTCACAAAAATTGAGTGTTTTCTTTCGGGAAAATTTATGTCTCCGGAAGTAACAAAGTAAGGCCAACCAGATTTGGTACGAGTGTTTGCCTTATAGACGGTGAACCATTTACCAAAATTTAGGTCTGTAGGTTTAAAGACGAAAAAATCATTGGAATCTAAAGAAAACAACTTGGGCTTTTCCTCATAACGTTAAAGTCGCGATTTGAAACATCAAAATTTGCCAAATTTAGCCAGTGAACCTGAAAGAAATGCAAATTATGTAAAGAGTCTTCTGAAAACCCTTAAGGTTCAGCTTCAACCATCATTGCCCTTCAGTTTGCTAAAATATTCCCATAAAATTCATTTCAAATAGACCCTTTCTCTGATGTTTTGGCAGTAGTTTTAGTTAAGTTTATGATTTAACGGTCTATAATTTTTAGCTAATTTTCGTAGAAAAATTCGCAAATGAAGGAGACCCCGACTTTTGAATTCTAAAAATATTTCTTCAAATGAACGCAAACTAGGCCCCCTAGAATCCATATCCGGGTTTACTTTCTACTTACATATATACAGAGTGACGCATTTCTACGGTAAAGCTCAATATAATTGTTATTATGCAAGGTACGAGAAAAGATGTATACCTTACTTATAGGGTGTCTTGAGCTGCATCCTATAAAATTATTTTGACAATCACAGGGGGGGGGGCATAAGTCGTTTGTGTTTTTTTTTTGAACATTCCTTATTGCATTTTTGAATTTTTCATCGAAATATGATGCATGTTTATAAAAAAAAATCGAGACTCAGTAAGTGCGTTTTGGTAGCGAATTTTCATTAAATGCTTCAAAATTCAATAACTCAATCTGTTATTAACCTAAAGTTCGGCGGCTAGGAAACGAGTTTTCTCTGAAAAATTTAAAGTTTATTTTCGGAAAATGTTTGTACATTTTCAAACAATAAGTTATTTTGATAAAATATGGTACATTTTTTGTACTATATAGGTTATACGGGTTACCAGATTGATGCCTGCTTGCATTCAGGAGACATATTTGCTATTAAAAACATTTTTATGAAAATTCACTTCCATAATGCACTTGCTGCGTCCAGACTTTTTTAGAATCTTTAACAATTTCACCAGATAATCTCGAAGTTGTTGGTTGCGATGGGACAAATACAAATACGGGACATGAGGCGGGTGTCATTTATTTGTTAGGGTAGAGACTTAAGAGACCGCTACAGTGGTTGATTTTCCAGCTTCATGCAAATGAATTACCACTGCGGCATTTATTTCAACACTTGGATGGAAAGACAACATGAACTAGTGGTTTTCGAGGCCACATTGGACAAGCTCTATCTCAGTGTGAAAACCTTCTAGTGACTGAATTTGAACCAGTAGAGTCTACATTACCGGATATTTCGATCAGTGAGTTAAGCGCAGATCAGATGTATATGTTTGATACATGTCAAGTGGTCATGAATGGTATTTGCTCTGAAATATGTATGTCCAAACGAGACCTTGAGAAACTTAACCATTCTCGCTGGTTAACAACTGGTAACAGAATTCGTCGATATATATATATATATATATATATATATATATATATATATATATATATATATATATATATATATATATATATATATATATATATATATATATTAATGTACTAATCAAAATAGCTATCAAACACTCTATTACACTACCAACTAAGATTAGCCAATTGATGTATGTAGCGATTAATAAAAATAATAAACTGTTCATGGAGGTAATAGAATTTATTAAGAATAGCCAAATATATCGTGTGGTTTAAAGCAACAATATAAATAGTATAAGTTATATGTGTGTGTATATATATGAGTGTATATTAATTTTTAGACAAATTGGGACAATTGTGTGAGTGCATGTTAGTGCAAGTAGGTGTGTATTTGTGTGTGTGTGTGTGTGTGTGTGTGTGTGTGTGTGTGTGTGTGTGTGTGTGTGTGTGTGTGTGTGTGTGTGTGTGTGTGTGTGTGTGTGTGTGTGTGTGTGTGTGTGTGTGTGTGTGTGTGTGTGTGTGTGTGTGTGTGTGTGTGTGTGTGTGTGTGTGTGTGTGTGTGTGTGTGTGTGTGTGTGTGTGTGTGTGTGTGTGTGTGTGTCTGTGTGTGTGTGTGTGTGTGTGTGTGAGAGAGAGAGAGAGAGAGAGAGAGAGAAAATGTATACGTGAGTAATTGCTAACACAGAGTGCAAGGATACATTTGAAGCAAACAATATAATATTTTAGTTTATATGTGTACATTGTGTCTATTCAATTAGAGTTTAAGTTGGGTAGATATTTAACACCTATTGTTTATCCAATTGTTACACTTCATTTATCCGTGGCCACTTGTGACTGTCAGAAAGCTGCCTTGATAGGCCCCAAGGCATGAAGAAAAGTATCCCTGTGTATTTCCCAATTATTTTAGCAATAAAAATAAAATATAATTATCTATAAAATAATAATATTGATAAAATAATAATAATAAAATAAATAATTATGTATAAAATAAAATATTTATATGTGTATAGATAACCACCTAGAGCTTATACAAGCCAAGTAACATGTAGGTCATGACTGTAAGGATGCAAACGTAAACAAGTAAATAAAGGTCGGTATCTAGAAGTTCATGTAAAAAAGTCCGTGAGTGAATGCTCGAGGCCAAAAATGTAGTTTAATATATATATATATATATATATATATATATATATATATATATATATATATATATATATATATATATATGTGTGTGTGTGTGTGTGTGTGTGTGTGTGTGTGTGTGTGTGTGTGTGTGTGTGTGTGTGTGTGTGTGTGTATGTATGTATAGCTAGTCAAAATCCATCAGCCAATATGGTTACATTAGCGAAATTTGTTGTAAAAGTGTATAGACCAATGTGGTTCATAATTCAGTTTCGTTCGTCATCAATTTATAGAGTAAGGCATGTCTGTTACAATTCAGTTGTGCGGATACTTACCAGAGCAACTAAAAAGTACAATCCCTACTGTCATTCAGAGGAATTGATACTTTTGTCACACTGACAACCTATGCTGCTCTGGGATGAGCGCTACCATATTAGAAAACTTGCTACAATATCTACTCCGTGTTGAATGAACCTTTCTGTCTCCTCAGTTAAACGGTGTCGACTCGGAACTACTTGCTTTTATGAGATACCCAGGTCAGCAAACCCTCCTCGCTTAATTACTATTTCATGTTTAATAATCGCCTATTGTTATTTTGGTACATTTGAGCTTTTAGTAAGTTTCCAGCATTTTTTGTTTGCACCTTTCTTTTATCAATAGCTATGAGTTTGTTAGCCAGCCCGATTTAGACAGATTTTTTTAATTTGTTTTTTCGAAAAAAAAATTGTACCTCAAAAAATTACATAGTTATTTTGATAAAATTTCAAAGATATGTTGCACCGATAAAGATCTTACTACTTACCGAAATTCAACTGCATAGGTTAAAGAAAATTTAGTTATTCGAATTTGAAACATTTAATAGAAATTCGCTACCATAACGCACTTGCTGCGTCCCTAATGTTTTTAATAGACGTCCACAATAATTGAGGTATATAACTTTTTCCATTTGGCTGTTCCACACTGTATACTCTGTCTGGCCCAATTACCGTGGACCACTCTTTAAAGATATATTTTATATTTCAGCTCGGGTATCAAGTGCTCTAATAAGATAAAGGGATTAAACGGGCGATAAGCTTAATTTTATTTTACAGACGGTCCAATAACTGTACAAAATATAATTAGTAAGGCGTAGCGAAACCCCAATTTATATAAAACATTTATTAATTATGTTCCAGCAGGCTAACAAAAAGTGATAAAACACGCCGATTTACTGGCGTTTTTATGAAGAATTTGTTTTCCTGCAAGAGAAGAAACCAGTAAATTCAAAGTATATATCAGCTCTGCGAAGTTACATAAAAGTCAATACTATACTTCATAAATTAGAACATCCTTGCCCTAAAAAGGATTTACTGAAACTGTCGCAAAGTATCTGGCAGACATGCCTGGCCTGTTAGTTGGAAAATACGCTTATCTTGGCTCTAAAGAAAATTGATTTGACAACAGAGCTTATTCCTTTATCGAACTAAAAAGTAACGGTGCAAAGAGCTGACATGTTCTTAAATAGATAACTGGCTCAGAGAATATATGCAGTTTGTAAATAATTTATATCTAGGAATTGCATTTGTTAGCTATAAATAATCACATGACCATCAAAAAAAAAGTTAATCTGATTACTCCTCCATTCACAATAAACTTTACCATTAATTCATATTATGGCAAACCCACTCATGCGTGGTTTTCTAAATCTTTGGATGTATATATATATATATATATATATATATATATATATATATATATATATATATATATATATATATATATATATATATATATATATATATATATATACATATAAGATTTAATAAACTAAGAGAAATTAAAAACTACAGATTAAAACAAAAAAAATAACAAAAAATAACTAAGATGTGGTGTCCCCGCGAAGCAGGGATTCCCTAGAGGCTGCAAAAAAGGACCCAACATTAGCATGACTAAATATGTCAGTACCGAAAGAATTATATTGTGCACACATAGAATACAAGGGTGATTTCAAAAGCAGATTAGTTCTGGAAATCGGAAGTAAAAAAGTATGAGTAGAACGAGTCTGACAGCCCTGGAGAGAAGAGCGAAAAGGCAGCTGGGAGAGAAGTTCAGGTGCATCAAAATTCCGTGAATAAGCTGAAATAAAAACACCGACCTGAAAGAGTTCTCCTGTCTGCAAGCGACATAAAACCAAATCTAGTGAGTAAAAAATTGTAAGATATGCCTCTTTGAGGATAAATTTTGTCAACAAAATAAGACAACTACTAATAACTACAAAATATACGCTGGACAGATTATAGAAGCGTAATGTGGCGGGAGCAGAAGGGCATCCAGCACAAGCTGGCATATTCAACATGAAAACGGACAAAAGCATTATATAGACAGATAAGAGTTTCAATAGATGAAAAATTTCCAACGCTTCTAACAACAAATCCTAGGCTTTTCATGGAAGTTCTAAGGATACTGTTCAGATGTAAATTAAACTTCAATTGTGGATCCATGATCAAACCCAAGTCAGTAATATTAGACACACGTATAAGATGGTCACCATTCGCCTTATAAGTTAAAACCTGCAAGTGATGTTTATTGGAAAAAGACAAAACACTACGTTTAGAAATATTTAGAGGTAACTTATTTATGTCACACCATTCCGAAATCCTATCAAGGTTGTGCTGCATGGCCTGACAGTTGACAAGAGAATTGATATTTAGAAAAATTTTTAGGTCATCAACATACAATAAATGAGGAACAGAAAACACAGAATCCAAATCAATAATAAAAACCTTGAAGAGAATGGGACCAAGTACAGATCCTGTGGGACACCAGAAGAAGCATAAAAAAGGTCAGAAGAATAACCAGTAACATGGCAGAAAAAGTCTATTTTAAACAAGTTTTCTGCACAAACTTTAGTCAAATGAAGAACATTATCTGTTGAAACAAATATCTTAGACCTTAGTAAACACACTTCTGGTGTCCATAACGAGCAATTGTTTCGGAATATTTGTTTAAAAATCACCAATTTTAATGTTTAAAATAGGTATTTTAGAAGAAAACCAGAAAGTTTTCAAAGTTTTTTTTGGTGGCATTTCTTAACCTTTTTGCACCAAAAAGGAACTGAGTCTTTGTAATAGTTAATATATTTCGTAACCCATACATAAAATTTTGGTCTGGTGCCGTTTTAGAAATTTTTTTGGGCTCTGGTGGAACCAATTTTCAAGGCTTTTTTTCTTCGTGTTAAAGATGTAAATTTTTGCATATACTCTACGTTATACAATGTGAAACAGCAAAATTGAATAAATGCAGTATCTTAATTATTGTGCATCTTCATAAAAAATCTCGAAACACGTCAATTTAGATTAAAAAATGGCATCCTGCACCGTGAAAACTTGCCCTATTCTGTAGGCGCTTGTGATACCTCGCCGAAAAAATCTCTTGATTTTCTATTTGAAAATGCTTAAAATTTATTGCACAAATTAACAGTGAAAAAAGAAATTCATCTGATTCATGAATTTTAACACACTAAAATAGTACTGCAAATTGAATCATAACTTTCACATAGTTCTGATAATCTACTCTCCTCGGAAAGACATTTTTGTGAAATGAATTTAGGGTCCATGACTAGATCACAAAGAAAATATTCCTATTCCTGCACCCATAAACTTCTGAAACGTTATATTACTCGAGTTTTAACGAAAAAATATCTCTTGTCCACAAACAATTTGAAGCATTCCTTCATCGGGTACTAACTGGATACCAAATTTGAAGATTTTATCTCAATTCATTCGAAAGTTATTATGCGTACTAACAGACAGACGTACAGGCCGACAGGATGACCGACAGACAAAAAAACTCGTTCCAGAATCAAGTTTTCTATATGTTTTGGAGACTTTTTACGCCGTTTTAGCAAAAAAAATAATTCTAAATTTCTGTCACCGATATTCCACCCCACAAACTCAACCCCTAATTTAATTTCACCACAAAATACCAGATACGTCATGAAATTGAGAGTTTTCTAATAAACACACCTCAAAACGTTATATTATTTAAATTTTACCGAAAAAACGTAAATTTTCACCAAATAACCCACCATTTACCCCCTATCCCCTGGAGCGATCTTACCCAAAAACAATTCGAACCGTTCGTTTGTAGGGTGCTAACTGTATACCAAACTTGAAGACGATATCTCAATTCGTTTTAAAGTTATCGTGGCTACAAGCAGACAGACATACAAACCGACAGACAAAAAAATGTCGTTCCTTAATCATGTTTTCTATGTTTTGGCATTTTTTACGAAGTTTAACCAAAAAAAAAACATATTTTGAAATTTTTGTCGCCGATGCCATACTTCCACACGTTGTAACGATGTGGAAGTAAAAGTAATAAATAGTCGCGTTTCATTCTTGAAAATGAGAAAAAAACTGACCCCGGATATGGGTTCTAGAGGCCCGAATTTGCGCTCATTTGAAATTTCTCTCCAAAAGTCTTACCATCGATACCTCCATATTAGTGAATTTTCTTAATGTAAATTCACTAAAAATTTAAAAAAAAAACAGATAAGTCTAAATATAGGAGATGTTTAAAATTCATTCCTTGAGCGTCTTGGCAGCATCCTAATCGTAAATTAAAATGTCTTGTAATGTTAATCAAGATTCGAGACGTGGTTTAGTTTTGTATACTAGGATTTTACCACACTAAAAATGAATAACTTGGACGATTTTGTTATAAGAACGTTTTTTGTGAAGAAATGATGGAAATATTAGATAAAAATGCTATCTAACTAGAACATGTTTAGTTTTCTGATGAGCTATGTGAAAACTGGAACCTGTGATGAGCACTACTAAGTACACTTGGAGAACCCAAATTACCACAACACATATTTCAGAGACCTTACGATCGTTTCGTTGACCATGTCAACATCTTCAGAGGAAGAAAAATTCTAAAATTAAACTAGCTACAGTGTATTTACATCGCGTCTAGGTAAACGAACTAGTCCGAAGTAAAATTGTCGTCGAAGACACATCGTTTGTTTATTGTGTAGTGAAACTACGAGGTCGAAAACCTGCTTTAATCTTCTGGTCGACAAATTTATGAGCCCTTATCTAATATAAGCATAATAGGCTTAAAAGGAAAGGTACCGAATTATTTAAGGAATCTGCACGTTCCTTTTTATCTAGAGATTTACTATCTGAATATTGGAGCAAGCCGACAAGCACATTTGGAGAGACAAACACCATAACCTCCGCTCTTCTTTTTTATAAATACTAACCCGGGTGTATGGCTCACAATGTTAACTCTAACAAAGGATAAATAATTCAACTAAAATACTACATAAAAACTATATATATATATATATATATATATATATATATATATATATATATATATATATATATATATATATATATATATATATATATATATATATATATATTGATTTTAATTCTTCGTAAAAACAATATTTATATTGACTTCATAGATACAAAGAAAACGAAAGGGTCTTTAAGTCGAGACAAGCGTAGAAATTAGTATATGTATAGACCGGCCGAGTTATTGACAATAATTTATTATTCTACCAGACAAATTAGGAGTGTTTAAGTGGTCAAATGCAAAGTGAAAATAAAGGGCTTGAAATTAAAGGTGCTGCACGATTCAATGAAGTTTTGTTCTTAATCGACCTTGATATAAAAATACTTTCTAATGAGTCAAGCATAGTTTAATATCTAATATTTTTGACAAGTTTCAAATTTTCTTTGTCAATGTGGTGATTAGTATCCCATATGTGTTGTGCCACACATGATTTGTCCACCGTACCATATCGTAAATGTGCGAGATATTCACAAAATCTGGTGGCTATGTTTCTCCTAGTTTGACCCACGTATTTAAGATTACAATCTTTGCAACTAATCTCATAAATACCGGACATTTGACTTTTTTGACGAAAAGTAATTTAAAAAATTTGTTGGGTAATGGGAAAGACAAAGACAAAGTCACTGAAATGTCCGGTATTTATGAGATTAGTTGCAAAGATTGTAATCTTAAATACGTGGGTCAAACCAGGAGAAACATAGCCACCAGATTTCGTGAACATCTCGCACATTTACGATATTGTACGGTGGACAAATCGTGTGTGGCACAATATATATGGGATAATAATCACCACATAGATAAAGAAAATTTGAAACTTGTCAAAAATGTTAGACATCAAACTATGCTTGATTCATTAGAAAGTATTTTTATATCAAGGTCGATTAAAAACAAAACTTCATTGAATCGTGCGGCACCTTTAATTTCATGCCCTTTATTTTCACTTTGCATTTGACCACTTAAACACTCCCAATTTGTGTGGTAGAATAATAAATTACTGTCAATAACTCGGCCGGTCTATACATATACTAATCTCTACGTCTGTCTCGACTTAAAGACCAGTTCGTTTTGTTTGTGTCTATGAAGCCAATATAAATATTGTTTTTACGAAGAATTAAAATCAATATAAATATAGGTTTTATGTAGTATTTTAGTTGAATTATTTATCCTTTGTTAGAGTTAACGTTGTGAGCCAAACACTCGGGTTAGTATTTATAAAAAAGAGGAGCGGAGGTTATGGTGTTTGTCTCGCCAGATGTGCTTATCGGCTTGTTCCAATATTCACATAGTAAATATCTAGATAAAAAGAAACGTGCAGATTCCTTAAATAATTCAGTACCTTTCCTTTTAAGTCTATTATGCTTATATTTGATAAGGGCTCATAAATTTGTCGACCAGAAGATTAAAGCAGGTCTTCGACCTCGTAGTTTCACTACACAACAAACAAACGATGTGTCTTCGACGACAATTTTACTTCGGACTAGTTCGTTTATCTAGACGAGATATAAATACACAGTAGCTAGTAGTTTAATTTTAGAATTTTTCTTCCTCTGAAGATGTTGGCATGGTCAACGAAACGCTCGTAAGGCCTCTGAAATATGTGTTGTGGTGATTTGGGTTCTCCAAGTGTACTTATTCTGATGAGTGCAGTTTTACACTTCACGGCGGTGCTAAGCGTTAAATTGTCTCTACTTGTCTAAAAAGAATCCACACTGATGAGAGACGAACATACATAAAAGTTTTATGTTTGGGAAGGAATAGTTGGAAAACACGTCATTTTTTTTTTCCCTCAGGGCTCGTCCGCGGCCTTGCCGCCCCGATAGCACCGCAACCCTTGGTTGATTGTGCATACCCTTAGTCTTACTCCACCCATTCCAAAATCACTGTGCCTTGAACTAGTCTGCACAGCGATTGGTAGGGTGAAGTTTTATATTGCTCTGTCTCCGGTCTAGAGTGACCGTAGATCAGTTGTCTTTTCCGGTCCAGAGCTATACACTCACACAAGATGTGCTGGGCTGATTCCTCCCCCTCGCCGCAGAGTCTGCATGCGAGGTCCCCTTCGAACCGCCCCATTTTATGCAGGTGTTTCTTGACGGCCATGTGTCCCGTCAAGAGACCTGTTGTGTTTCTGAGCTGTCCTCTGCTAAGGTTTAGCAGCTCCACAGCTCTCTTTGAACTGGGTCCGTCAATTATTGACTTCCCATGTCTGAGCCCTGGACAGTCCGCCCAGTACACCTTGTGTTGGTTTCTGACCCAGGACTTAATGGCTCCCCTGGCAGTGCTCTTTGGCACGCCCAGAGCCGGTTCTGGTCCCATAAATGGTTCTGCTGACCCTCTCTTCGCGAGACTGTCAGCTTCTTCATTGCCTTTGACCCCCGAGTGACCCGGCACCCAGATGAGGGTCACCTCATTCTGCCCAGCCAGGTCGCTCGTCTCGTCTCGGCACTCACTCACCAGCCAGGAATTTACCCGTGGGCTACTTAGTGCCTTAAGGGCTGCCTGGCTGTCTGTGGCTATGAGGATCCGCTTGTTGGTGTAGCCCCTCTTATTGTTCTCCCACACACAGTGCAGGATGGCGTACATCTCGGCCTGAAACACCGTTGCATGGGCTCCGAGGGAAATACTTTGACTTACCCTCGGTCCTTCCGAGTAAACACCTGCCCCCGTCCCACGCTCCCCGCCAGATCCGTCCGTGAACCAGACGAGCGCGTCCCGTGGTATGCCCGGCGTCTCCTCCCGCCATGCCTCGCGATCAGGGATTTCCACTGTAAAGTTGTTTTCCCTGCAGATTCGCGGGCTCGCGAAGTCTGACCTCATTTCAAGCATGGGCTCCTTCACGATCTCCTGAATTTTGCAGTGGCCCCTGAAGCCTATATTGATGGCAATTTGAATGAACATACTTATTTCGTACTGCTCGAGGATAATGTTGTGCCAACTTTAGCAAACCTATATCCTGATCGAGCAAACCCACGAGTTCCAGCGAATGTAATATGATAAAAAAATTAAAGTCCCAGAGATATGCGATTTCTTTCTATAAAAATATCTTAAAATACGCACTAAGCTTTGTAAAATTATTTATAAATTCAAAGTTTTAAACGAAGCTGCAAACCAGAATAACCTGGATTGAATTCGAAGACATTCGTTGTGTTTTTGTATGTGTATTTTCTTTTTCAATATAAATCATCTTTTTGCACTGCAACATTCCTTGAGTTGAATCCAGGTAGACGTCTTCCTGCTGATATATCGCCAACTAGATCATGCGTGACATTTATTTGCAGTTGTAAATAAACATAATAAAACTCTAAGCATTTTGTTTTGAACATAAATAACTGAAAACCTTATTCTAAAAAGTCTGGACGCAGCAGGTGCGTTATGGTAGCGAATTTTCGCAAAAATGTTTTTAATGGCAAATATGTCTTGTTTTTAAAAACACATTTGGTTGGCAGTATAAACTATATAGTGCTAACAATGTACCATGTTTGATTAAAATAGCTTTGTTGTTTCAAAAAGTTCAAATATTTTCCGAAAATCAACTTAAAAAGTTCCAAAAAAACTGGTCCGATTTTCCTGGAGAACACACCTCTTCAAGCTATTAACGCACCTGCCAAGGTATGATTATTCACAAACAGCTTTAAGACCAAAATCGAAAAAAAATTACGAAAATTTGCAAAAATTTCTTTTATAAAAATCACCATTTATTTTTACAGAAATTGGCTTCAGTAATGTTACACTAAATTATATTTTTTACAAAAATTCGACACATATTTTTAACAATAACTTACTAAACATTTATTATTAATTACTGTTATATCAAAAAAAAAAAGCTTAGAAAAAATTATTTCTACGGAAACACTAAAAACATTTCTGCGAAAACTTTTCTAATTCATCCACTATTTGAGAGCGGCCCTGTATACGGCATCTTGATTTTTCGACCAGTAGTACTAACAAAAAGCTTTTTTAATGTGTCATTTCCATGGGGCTCCGCTATCTATTAGTAAAAACGCCCTATTACAAATTTTGATATGTGTTTTTGGTATGGGCCCAAAACGTGGAAAGTTGCAAAACAATTGAAATAACTCAAAAACGATGAACGATATATTTTTTTACATTACAAACATTAATTATAATTCGATGGAAACTACAAAAATGCAATAACACAAGGGGTGTTCTATTAAAAAAAGAAATTGTGTATCACCAACGACCTATGGACCACCCTGTGATTGTCAAAATAGGTTTATAAGATGCACCTCGAAACACCCTATAATTAAGGTATATAATTTTTTCTCATATCTTGTATAATAACGGATATATTGAGCTTTACCGGAGAAATACATCACCTTGTATATGTGGAAACAGACAAAAATAAAAACTGACTCCGCATATGGGTTTTAGGAGTTCTAGTTCGCGCTTATTTGAAGACATCTTTTTAAAAATCATGTCGCGGAGTTCTCAATAACGAATTTTTTCTACGAAAATTTGCCAAAATATAGACTATTAAACCATAAACTCTATAGCTAAAACTACTGCCAAAGTATCAGAAAGGAGGTCTATTTGAAATTGATTTTCCGAAAATATTTTAATAAAATGAAGGACAATGATCGTTGAAGCTGAATTTTAAGGCTTTGTAAAACACACTTATACGACATTTTCTATAAATAATTCGTATTTGTTTCAGATTCGATGTCTGAAATTTGCAAATTCTGATGTTTCAATTCACGGCTTTGCCGTTTTAAGAAGAAAAATTATAAAATTTTCAAAATATTTTTCTGATACTTATTGACCTTTTTGCGCCATGAAAACATAACCATTGTATGTAATATTCAATTGGTTTGGTTAGTCACACTAAATATTTTGTTCCTGTGCTGTCCTCTGATCGCCAGTGGCAGCCAAAATATGTTGCTTTAAATGCCTGTAACTTTTTTCTTTTAACTTAAAGATCTGAATTTTGGCGTGCAGGGTAAGTTTAATAGTATAAACGGATATGCTACATTTGGTTGTCATAGCTCTGTTATTTTTGGAGATGCAAAAATTTTCCGAAAGAAAACCCAAAATTTTCCCAGAAAAACTTCTTCCATTTTCCTGGCTAACGAACTTGTCTAACACAGATCTCCTCATTAGTGAATTTTTCGTTTTAGGAAAAATTCGCTAAAATATATTTCCGTTGTCATTCAATTCAGGTTTCAAGGAAATTATAAAATTTTGGCAATTGTGAGGAGACAACGTTACTTTACAAAGCCGAGAATTCCGAGTTCGGATTGCCACCCAACCCATAAATTTTTTCAATATAATATACATTGTATCCATTGTGAATGGTTGTACCATGGTTTTCCCGATAAGTGCTAAGAATTTGGAAAAACCCCAAAACACATTAATTTTACATGCGAGGGTGACAAATTTTTTGAACCCTAACATAATTTGTAGCTTTCAGCTCGCTCCTACTGAGGTGACTTTTATCCCCTTCATTTGAATAGGGAAGTTACGTCGAGTGGCACTTTTTTGAAATATCTTTTGATTCTCTATTCAAAGCTCCAACTTTTTTAATCTACCGATTAATATTTTACAGATTTGCTTTCCAAGCTTCAAAATAAAACGTCTAAAATAATAGTATCAATTTCTTATTTAAGGCCGCAGTTACAATTAGATCGATTTAAACCGCAACTACAGTTTTTTAGCATGTACGGCTCCACTAGTATTGAATTTCAGTTGTTACTTACTATGAAAAAAGAGATTTGGGTGTTTTCGAAAAAAAATCAGCAGTTCGATTTTTAATTTAATAATGGCTCAAAATGACTACCGTTCGGTTCTATCAAATCCACATCCAACATTTTCTGACATCTCCCGGGTTATTCTGTGAAATTCAGTAGTAATTTTCTCCCTCAGTTCCTGCAGATCCTGTGGTTAAGTTTTAAATGTCTGGCTTTTTAAATATCCCCATAAAATGTCTAGAAGGTTCAGGTCTGAAGACCTAGCTAGCCATTCAATAGGTCCTCTTCTTCACAACTACTGACCTGAAACAAAAAATTTGACTAATCTTAATTACAAACTAGCTTTAATCTAGGAATATGCTTCGTACATTTTCAACATTGCATCCAGAGCCTTGGTGGCTCAGTGGTAAGAACGTGTGCCTCTAAACCGAGATGTACTGAGTTCGATGCCCAGAGTTCCTCTTCAACCTTTTTAGTACACAATGAAACATTAATTAACAGTCTTTGATGAAATCCACTTCGGACATTTTCTAACAACATTTCTTCTGTGAAATTCAGTTGTAATTTTCTGCTTCAGTTCCTGGAGATCCTGTGGTTAAGTTTGAAATGTCCTCCTTTTTTAATATACCCATAAAAAAGTGTAGAAGGTTCAGATCTGAATGTCTAGCTAGTCTTCTTCCAAACTACTGACCCGAAAAAAAAATTAGACTAACCTGAATTACAAACTGGGTTTAATCTCGGAATATGCTACGTAAATTTTCAACATTGCATCCAGAGCCTTGGTGGTTCAGTGGTAAGAACGTGTGCCTCTAAACCGAAATATACTGGGTTCAATTCCCAGGGCTCTCCTTCAACTTTTTCAGTACATACTGTAACATTAACATCAACCGTGGTGGTGGCATTGTATTTCAACAGTTTGAATGCCTGCACGTTTCGCCCTTCGGGGGAGGCGTAAAGCCGTCGGTCACATTTCCATGCAATGTTGTACACGTTAAAGGTCCCTACCCTCCTTACAGAAAGACAGGGGTGCGGTTAAATTTCCAGAATAGTCAGGTGAAACTGCTCCCTGGTGTCTGTGATTGGCCATAGTCGCGGAAATGGGCCGACGGTAAAGAAACAGAACGCACACACACACAACGTTGCCTTCCCTTTAAATGAGCTGTAATGTTAAAATAAAATAACAACCTACCTGGGTAATGATTATCCAAAAATCCCCTTACCATAGCTGCGGTACCATCTTTCTGAAAATGTAGGTCTGATTCTCGTAATTTTCTAATATTATGGTTATCAAAACATTCATTTGATTCTACAGCAAATGAAAATACATCTCTCCATCCAATTACCACGAATGTAAATCAAACCAACAATTAGATTTCCTATAATACCTGCCCACTAGGTGGAGCGAAAACGGCGAACACATTTTTTGGCTCAATTTGGTTATTCCTATGTGCAGAAAAGTGACTACATGTACAGCCCATTCACCGTGAAAAGTGTGGACTTTCTAAGATTGCATCTTGCGGTCACCCCGGCCACTTTAATCTAACGTTTTTTTTTTAATTTTAAAATTTATTTTATTGGCATCTATACAGTTCCTAACTTGTTTTCCCTTACAACAACCCAGGACTCACCACGAGGAGGTGGCCGCATGTCAAGTTCCACTCTCCCAAATCCACCTTCATTATCAATAGATTTATTTTAAAGTGTTGGAAAATAAATCGGACTTCCTCTAAAATATTAGTAATTCTTGTCGACATCTTATAAAGCCGCCTCTGATCTACAAACAGATAGTGAAGCTTCTATTACCAGTTTCACACAGCGCTTCACATCTTGAGAATGGCACGGAAAATTTTGATTTTCAATTTCATCCCGAAGGTTGAGAATTATTTGTTGTAGTTGTTCAGTAGAAAATTGTTTGGTATTTGGTGGTTCAGTAATGGTTGTGTTCTGCCAGTTTATTATATCAGTATAGTCTATATATATATATATATATATATATATATATATATATATATATATATATATATATATATATATATATATATATATATTAGGTATTTTAAATTTTCTTCACTCTGTCTTCAGTTCTAGATTTTACAATGCGCATTAAACCTAAACTTAATGTGCTGGCGTTCATCACCAAGCATTCCTACGAGAATATTTTCAGGGTGTGGAAAATATTCTATGGTTTAAATAGTTTTGTCTAGTGACGCCAACCATATTGTACCATTCAGAAGTGTTTACGTTGTCATATGAAATTTTACTATGGAATCCAATTGTTGTTTTACCAGATTGCCATAGTTAAGACATAGATGTTCAAAGCTATTACCGTAAAAATATTCAGAAGTTTCCAGGATCTGCCCCAATATTTACCGATAGATCCAAAACATCTGATTCCGTAGGGTGTAGTATATACTGCGAATCGACGACATCCAGTTTCGTTTTAAAGCTACACAAAGAAACCAGCATATATACGGCAGAAACAGTAGCAGTTATCAAAGCTCTTGAAATAGCCATGGAAATAGCATCCCATTCCAAATTTATAATAATAAACGACAGCAAGTCGTTACTATTGGCTCTGAAGGAGCCCTCTAATGTATTCAAGGACCCACTTATAGGCATTATTAGATCCAATTACCTGAACTTAGTGAGGGCTGGAAAACGGCTATATTTATGTGAATAAAAGCACATGCACATATCAAGGGCAATGAAGAAGCAGATAAACTGGCAAAAAATGCAACAATAATAGGAGAGAGTTGCAATATCCTCTTAACGAGAGATCTTCTTCCTACATGTAAACGTCACATGAGGAAAGAATGGTCAGACCAATGGAGCAAACAACAAGCCATAGTAAAAAGTAAATTACAGCAAATATGTCCCACCTTGCCTTCTAAATCGATCTCAGAAATAGTCCCTACTAACAGAGTAATGTACACAACATTTGCTAGAATCATCGTAGGGCATGGTGCCACCAAAAAGCAACTATTTAAAATGGGCTTGGCAGACAATCCACTGTGTAGTTGTGATGGAACAAGTGTGTGTGATATTAATCATATCTTTTTTAATTGTAAAAAACACATCCACGCATGTAACAATCTAGTTAAAAAATGTCTTGATCAAGGAGTTTCACTACCATTGAATATAGCATATTTGTTGCATGTAGCGTTTTATGTTGAAAAAGAAATGTTGGACATACTTTTGAACTTTATTAAATGTAATAAATTACATGAGGTAATTTAGCCCAACTTAAAAAGAGATAAAATTTTGTTTTGTTTTTCAAAGTAATTTTGTTGAAGCAATTGACATGATTGTTAATAGTCATATAGTTATAGAATCCTTTTGTCTGTCCCTGTGTCTAACCAATCTTTACCGTGGTTCAGTCTAGTTTGTCTCCAATAAAGTCGCCTTGGTGGACCACTAGGCGTGAAGTTTGTGATCCCATGTCTTTTTTCCTTAATTATAATCCTAGTTAAGAAGACTTAAACACATACACCTTACCCACAGAAACAAAATGTAAAGTATGATAGGCATAGTCTCTCTTCGTAAATTATTGGTTTATATGAAATAAAGGAAATTTGAGGGTTTGTTTGCTGAGCTTGGTAGACGATAGCATAGAGAATCCCTTTTGGTTTTTTTTATGTAAAACATCGTATTATAGTAGGGAGCTGAAGCACTAGTTGTTGACTTGGAGTTACCGTGGCTAAAAGAGCTTTGCTCGAGGTCAAAACAATTTAAAAAAAATAGTTTTGTCGACATTTTTTCTTTCAAATTAGGTGGCCATATATCGAGACCTTCAAATCATGCAATACAGACTAATTTGACCGTTTCGTATTTCCGAATTTACTTTAATAGCAACTCATGTTGGAACATACACCTTCAGAATGTACGCAGTAATGAGTTTCAATTTCTCAGAAGGAACACAACTTCGCACATATAGAGGCTGTATTCTATTATCAGTTGTCAACCATCTAGAATGTGGCATTTCCTTAGGTTGTTTGCTTGCCAAATTCTCAGATACAGCGCCAGCGGATATAGCAAGGCTTATTTCATACATGTATCTTTGGTCGGTGCTTAAGACTTCTAAGGGTATTTGTAGAGATACAGTCTTTGATTTTTATCAACAGGAAGTAGTTCAAGTCCACAGGACTCTAAACTTTTCCATGTCTCACCAGGAAATCCAGAATGTCCACTTGTTTCCCCATCTAAATGTTAAATCAAATGACGAAATGATGATTTATTTGAATGCAGCACACAGATGAACCATTGCATTGACCCCCCAATACTTGTTTATATTTTGCGAATAACACCATTATGAGTTCCTGTATTCACAGCAGTTTCATCGCTACCCAAGGCAATTAAACCCAATAAATTCATTTCTTTGCGCAATATTTAAACATGACCTTTTTGATTGCCGTCGCTGTACCAGATGATACACCGTGTCCCACATATTTAGGACCTGGCTCTGACATTAGAACAATCTGTTCTTCAATAGCTGTTTTTTCTGCAGATTTAACTACCTGCTTTACATTGAGTGAGAATTTGATCTTTTCGGCCATCAAAGTAAATAGCATGTAGTGTCTTCACATTCGCCTTCTGGTGTTTCTTCAAACTTTCGCTTTTTCTTTTCCTTCTAACTTTACTGAAACTATTGTTCTCTCATTTCTCTGATTCATCAAAAATTCTCGTTCGCTAACAGGCATCTTAGTTTTATTGCATTTGCACGACGCAAACTCTGAACACTTACATGTGGAAATGTCAAACAGTTTAGCTTCTGCGCTCTCTTTGAACTCTCTCAATTTTGTTTAAGCGCCCCCGTGTCTCTAGATTTTATTGTCTTCTTGAGTTTTCTAAATTTTTCCTGATAAAATTTTTCTAAATATACTATTTGTTGATTCCACACCACTGTCTTCCTTTTTAACCGTTACCGCACAGAATCACATGTCGCTAACAAGAGCCAAGGATAAACTGACTCTAATAATAACGGTCGCTAGTTTGAAAGTGGTGGGGGCACCGACAAAATCAAAAATCATATTTCTCGCTCCACCTGGATGACCTGACCTGGATTTTGGGTATGGGAATCCCTGTGCAAGTGGGGATTTGTGTCACTCTAAAAGCGGCAGCTATGACTCTTGGTAGTTTTTTACATGAAAACGTCGATTCGTTAGAAAAACAAATGTTATAGAGCAGCTCCGGATTATTTATAATTCTTCCACTCATGTTATTACAAAATTGAAGCTCACTGTCATTATAATCTTCATTCAACGCATCTAGCAATTTTATTTGATAGCTCTACAAAACATTCTGGAAACTGGATCTAGCTATACCCGTTGCTGCAGATAAATGACGAATGCTCTGATTTTTATTATGCCCAAGTTTTCCTGTTAGACCCACTGCCGTTACTTCGTCCCTTACACTCCGCATTTGCTTAGGCTTTTTATTGCACACCGAACTAGGTTCTTAACATTTTTGCTATATTCGTGAAACATAAACATTACTTACATTTTTGTCTGGATGGTTTCCATTAAAAAAACATCAATTGCTCTACTACTTCAATAATAAATTAAACATATTTTCAAGGTGGTCTGGAACGTATGAGTTATTTCGGCGTTAAATTGATTACAAACGAACAACACTTTAGAACAAATTTAGTAAAACATTTTACTGAAACAATCTACATTGGATTTCAAAGTAAAAAAAAAACATGACCAAAATTTATCAAAAAGGCACTTACCAACTATCATCATTTTTACTTCTTTCTACTACAGTTCATCAACGAAAAAATATCCAATATACAAAGATTTTATAATTCTTCCAGAACTATAGGCTTAAATACGAAATAAACGCTAATATCTTAGATTTTTATTTTAATGTTTTAAAAGCAAATATCTATAAAAAAAACAAATCGGTATATTTGGAACTAGCAGCTTTGAATAGAGAATCGTACAAGTCAATTTGGAGACCAATAGAATATTGTTAGGAAGTGAGACGTAAACAATGACAACGAAAGTACAGAGCCAGAGATATGGAAAAAAGCGCTGAAAGTGAATGAGGAACAAGAACAAATAAGAAACCGCATGGAAAGCGATTAACGACTGAATAGAAACGAGTGGGAAGGCTACACTGGTTAAGCCACTTGAGAAAATAGAGTACAGCAGGTCAGTGAAAACAGTGGGGTAGCAAATTCTAGTTGAGAAGGAAAAAGAAAGAGGACCGAGAGGAAGTTGAAGAGTCGCAATCATGCAGAGAAAAAAATAAA
Source organism: Tillus elongatus (assembly GCA_964006375.1). Classification (NCBI taxonomy): domain Eukaryota; kingdom Metazoa; phylum Arthropoda; class Insecta; order Coleoptera; family Cleridae; genus Tillus; species Tillus elongatus. Next base: position 212,526,937 of record OZ023262.1, read on the forward strand.
CTGGAAAATCAAATGGGCGAGAGAAAGCAGTGATTCCAAATGTCAATGATTTAACTCTGTTAATAGTTCATATATTGTGACGTAATTCAAATTAATCCTGACAGAATTGTCATAATTTAGTTACGTTAAAGGTGCCAGTTCTTTTGGAATGTGGTATGTAATGTAATAAGAAGGTGTTATTAAATTATATTCCAACTTAGGAAATAAAAATAGATTTTTTAATTAATCACTGCTGTCAATAGATTTACTAGATCTATGGTTTCCTATTTCTGACTTAGGAAATACTCTATCAAACATGCTCTATTGCCTCTCACTTATAAAATTGTTACAGACTGTTAAACACTAAACTAATAATATCTAAGCTTCAAAATTCTAATGTCATGACAAAAACAAATGAACTGTTTCCTTTATTACCTACTTTACTATTTCTAATAGGACTTTATTGTGGACATCATATCTTTCTCAAAAATGCACGTGCAGTCTTGCTTACCTAAAAAATCAGACAATTATTAATTATAGACGTTAAGTAAGTCAGAGTTATACGGTATAAACTATGTATAAGTTGAAAAAACATTTTTCACTACTAAACTAACTATAAAACTTATCTGTCTTGTCACAGGTTCTTGACCATCATTGACATTACCATTTACATAACTTCAGGGTACGGGTTACCATTAACAAACCCCCATCAATGGAATTCCAAACTTTTAGAACCCTAAGGAATTATACCTGACAGCTTACATTGAAAATTCTTTAATCAAAGTTATTACCAATAACCAGAATTTGATTCCAGCTATAAATTTACAGGATAATTAACGAAAGATTTCGGAAGGGAAGAAATAAAAACCCCAGGCCGAGGATTTTTCCCTTTCTTAAGATAGACGACTAAGTTATCTAATATCTAACAGTAACTATTACTATCAGTAATTACTTTTCTATTCAAATTTATTCTGAAACCAAAAGATAATGGAATCGACCACAATCATATATGAGAGAATAAATTTAACATTTTGTTCAGAAGTGTTGTAATTTTCAAGTCTTTCCTCATCTTGTGATAAGACCTGCGGATAAAAATACGAGAAAGAAAATAAGATAAATTTAAAGAATGCTACAGGGACGACACTATACAGGCAAATTATTTTGTTATCAAAACATAAAATATTAAATGGACAAGGCATGTTTTACTTTAACAAAATATGACTGCTACTACTACTACTTTTGTGTAGGGTGCTGCTGTTGTTTATATGTCCACTGTTCCAGATGGAGTTTGATGAAGCTATATCAAATATCCTTTTTATGCCTAGTTTTAAATATTTAGATACAGGGTGATCTAACCGTAACAACATATATTTTTATCCTTAGGGCTCGTTCGCCTCTTTGCCGCCCCGATAGCTCCGCAGCCTTTGGACTCCAAGCGTCATTTTTGACATAACATTTGAAATATGTCAAAAATTGTAATACTTAGGTATAAAACATTATACATAAAATGTCTTCATATTCTAACGTCTAATTGTCGAAAAATCAATAGCCGTCGTTCGTCGTGGGACCTATATATATATATATATATATATATATATATATATATATATATATATATATATATATATATATATATATATATATATATATATATATATATATATATATCGTACCGATAACTCAAAAAATAATGGACCGATCATAATCAAATTCGGTGAGTACATTCCTTTTGCAAGTGGCTTCGATGGGTTCGTTATCCAGGAAAATCGGAACAGGCTTTCCTGGAAAATTTTGTGTTTTCTTTCTCAAAAATTTTATATCTCCGGAAATAACAAAGTAAGGGCAACCAAATTTGGTACGCCTGTTTGTATTCTAAAGGGTGAACCCTGAACACAAAAAAGTTATGGGCAAATAAGGAAACAAATTTTGGAGTTTTCCTCGAAACGTCAAAGTCGCGATTTGAAACGTCAAAAGTGGCAATGTTTAGGCAGAGAACGTGAAACAAATAGGGATTGTGAAAAGGAAATGTTGCAAGAAGAGTATTCTGCGAACCCTTAAGTTTAAGTTTCAACTGTCATGGCCCTTCATTTACCTAAAATATTTACAGAAAATTCATTTCAAATAGACCCTTTCTCTGATGCTTTCGCTGTCGGTTTAGTTAAGTTGATGTTTTCGCTGTAGATTTAGTCAAGTTTATGGTTTAACGGTCTATAATTTGTAGCTAATTTTTGTGGAACTAATTTGTTAATGCATTTTTGCATTTCTTATCGAAATATGATGCATGTTTGTAAGAAAAAAAATCTCGACGCAGTAAGTGCGTTTTGGTAGCGAATTTTCATTATATCCTTCAAATTTCAATAACTCAATTTGCTATTAACGTAAGGTTTGTCGGCTAGGAAACCAACATTTAAGTTTCTTTTCGGAAAATTGTTGTAAATTTTCAAACAATAAGTAATTTTGATTAAATATAGTACATTGTTTCTACTACATAGGCCATACCGGTAATCAGATAGATGCCTGCTCGCATTTGCTATTAAAACAGTTTTATGAAAAATCACTTCAGTAACGCACTTGCTGCGTCCAGACATTTATTTTTATTTAATTTGGGTTGGTTTCCTTGTAAACGAGGACCTACTTTAGTAGACTTGGTGTGATATTTTAGTGAATTTTTATTTTAAAAAATTCACTATTAGAGAGGTATCGATGGTGACACTTTGCAAAAAATTTTTCAAATGAGCGCGAATGAGGACCCCTAGAACCATATCCGGGGTCAGTTTCAATTTTTATATGTGTATATATATATATATATATATATATATATATATATATATATATATATATATATATATATATATATATATATATATATCCGTCTGATAGCTCAAAAAATTATTAACCGATTTCGATGAAACTCGGCAAATGCTTTTCTTTTAGTAATGGCTTGGATGAGTTCGTTATCCAGGAAAATCGGACGGGGTTTCCGGGAAAATTTTGAGTTTTCTTTAAAAAAAATTTTTTTCTCCGAAAATTACAAAGTTAATCTAATGAAATTTAACTGATATATTGCCTTAGGAGATACCTTACTACTTACCAAAATTCAAATTTCTAAGTTTATAGAAAATTGAGTTATTAAAATTTTGAATTTTCTTTCGAAAAAATTTTTTTTCTCCGAAAATTAAAAAGTTATTTAAATAAAAGTTGCTGAATATATTGCCTTAAAAAAGACCTCACTACATACCAAATTTAGGCTTTCTAAGTTTATAGAAAATTGAGTTATTGAAATTTGAAGCATTTAATAAAAATTCACTACCATAACGCACTTGCTGCATCCCGTTAGTTTTTATAATTATTGATACAATTTGACCTGAGAAAAAGGATCCAAATTAAATTGAAATAAAGTCAAAAGTCCATTTTTTCAAAGGGAAACCGCTGATTTTTATAATCTTATGTTATTTATCATTACAAATAAGGCCAACTTTGTAACAAGTTATCTGTTTTGAAAATTCGTAATTTTCGAATTACTTGCAATTTTACATTTTTCTTTTGCAAAAATGCTACTCAGTTGGCTACGACGGCGTCAGAAAACGATCAGGTGCTACAGAAATGTCACTAATTACTTGACATTTAAAAGTTATCAATAATCATTCTCGGGCGATTAAATTATATTCACGAAGATTAGTTAAATTTGGTTATTATCTATGGGGAATGTAACAAAGTCTTAACAAAAACATACAAGATATTTGCTGATAGATATCCAGATAAAGAGAAACCATCACAGGACAGTGTTAAGCAAATAATACAATCAATGAAATAATACAGGATTTTACCGAAATTGGCCGAGCTGTAAAAATATTTTGTTTACAATAGATACTATGTAGTTACTAGCTGGATATCTGTATGTTAACATGTAGAAATTAAAACCAAGCTTGAACATGGCTTTTAAAGTTTCTAATATGTGCCCACTTGAAGAAAAAAATGAGTTGTTTTTTTCACGAAAATTCGCTAAAACCTTTTATATCTTTGGAATACCACTTTAATACCAGGAAAAGGAAACGAATATTAGTATATGTCGAGGGTGTTTATAATTATCAAAGTGCAGTCATGTAATCAGGCACACCCTACCTGACTCTGCAATAGTTATAACCGTAAACATGCTTTTTGCATGGCGTTTAGTGCACGCAATATACTGTGTTATATTAATTAGTATGACTCCCAATGGTATTCAAACAAATCGTATTAGAAAAAAAAACTATAGATCAATAGTGATTATATTAAAGGAATATGAAAATGTACATGCAGTGCCAATCAAATGCATGGAACAAAACCCAATAAAACGAAAAGTGTGGACGCAGCAAGTCCCCGTAGCGATTTTTCCTAAACATATTTCATATAACAATTTTAAAATTGTATTTTCGAAAAAAATGATGTTCGGTGTAATAAGATTTGGTATACACAGTGCCTTTATAAAAGCTTTGTTAAATACCAAAATTGAGTTTTCTAGGTTAATAAAAAAAAACTTCGGGACGCAGCAAGTGCGTTATGGTAGTGAATTTTCATTAAAATGTTTTTAACAGCAAATATGTGTGTTTCTTTTCAGAAAGCAGGCATCAAATTTGATTACCAGTATAACATATAGAGTAAAAACAATGTGCCATGTTTCATCAAAAAAACTTTATTGTTTGAAAAGGTACAACAATTTCCGAAAGTTAACTTAAAGTCTAACCGAAAAAATCCGTTTCTTGGTCAACCTTATAGGTTAATAGCAAATTGAGCTTTTCAAATATGAAGCATTTAATCAAAATTCGCTACCATAACGCACTTGCTACGTCCAGAATTTCTTTACTTACAAACATGTATTATATTTCGATGGAAAATGCAAAAACATAAGGCGTTTTCGACTAAAAAAAATAATTATTTGTATCACCAACGACTTATGGGCCAGCCTGTGATTGTAGAAATATTTTTTAAGATGCAGCTCAAACACCCTATAATTAATGTATACAATTTTTTTCATATCTTGTAGAATAACGGTTATATTGAGCTTTATTGATTTTATATGAAAATTCGCAAAAGTTATATACTATTAAACGATAAACTCAATAGCTAAGACTACTGCCAAGCATCAGAGAAATGGTATAATTGAAATGAATTTTCTGGAAACATTTTAGTAAAATGAAGGACAATGACGGTTGAAACGAAGACTTCAGAGTGTGCAAAACATTCTTCTTGAGACATTTTCTTTCCATAGCCCGTATGAGATTCAAGTTATTTGCCTAAATGTTGCGAATTTTGGCGTTTTAAATTGTCACTTTGACCTTTTAAGGAAAACCCCAATTTATTTTTCTTTAAATGCCCATAACATTCAAAGAAATATATATATATATATATATATATATATATATATATATATATATATATATATATATATATATATATATATATATATATAAACATATAAAAATCGAAACTGACCCCGGATATGTGTTCTGAGGGCCTAATTAGCGCTCATTTGAAGAAATTTTTTCAATATTCAAAGGTCGGGATCTCCTCATTAGTGAGTTTTTTAAAAGAATATTCACTAAAATACGAATATTCTTTTCGAAAATGCTCTACCACAACACATGTACTGTGACCGAAGTTATATTGTCTGTCCGTTTATCAATTTACTGACTCAAGACATTTTCAAACTCATTTTAGTGAATTTCCTTACAAAAAATTCACTAATGAGGAGATCTCGACTTTTGAATTTTGAAAAATTTTCTTCAAATGAGCGCTAATTAGGCCCCCTAGAATACATATCCGGGGTCAGTTTCGATTTTTATATGTTTATATATATATATATATATATATATATATATATATATATATATATATATATATATATATATATATATATATATATATATATATATATATATATATACAGGTGTTTCTAAATTGATGCGAAAAATTTTACATGGTGATGCTATGGAGAAAAATAAGGGGTGTCTTTTCTATAAGTTTTTCTTAAAAGCCCTTCTCCTCCAAGTTACAGCCCTTTGAAATTTTGGCAAAAAAAGTTTTCATTAAATTTCTCCGTTATGGAATAATTTAAAAAAACAAAATTTTGCAGATGCATAAGGCTAACAAAATGACAGTTTGAAAAGGATTTTATAACCCTATAATGTTATCACAAGAGGGTGAAAAAACCTACCCTTACATTATTTTTTATCAGTACTTTTTATTGTGTATACCATTTTCTATTAAAAGAAATGATTCAGAAAGAAGGATTCATTTAGCAACTTTTTTACATTTTGATATTTTCTCATAAAGTTGTTAGTTTCATCACAAAAACATAAAATAACTGTAAATTCATGTGACATCGATCTGAGTAATATTTTATTTTTTTGTGATGAAACTAACAATTTTATGAGAATATGTCAAGACATAAAAAAGTTTCTAAATGATCCCTTATTTCTAAATCATTTTTCTTTAATAGAAAACGGTGCACAAAAAAAAGTACTGATAAAAAATAATGTAAGGGTAGTTTTTTTCACCCCTTGTGAAAACATTATAGGGTTATAAAATCCTTTTAAAACTGTCATTTTGTTAGCCTTATGCATCTGCAAAATTTCGTTTTTTTAATTTATTCCATAACGGAGACATTTAATGAAAACTTTTTTTGCCAAAATTTCAAAGGGCTGTAACTTAGAGGAGAAGGGGTTTCAAGAAAAACTTTATAGAAAAGACACGCCTTATTTTTTGCCGTCAATTCAGAAACACCCTGTATATATATATATATATATATATATATATATATATATATATATATATATATATATATATATATATATATATATATATATATATATATATATATATATATATATATATATATATATGTATGTATCACACCGATAACTCAAAAATTAATGGGCTGATTTTGTCAAAATTTGGTGAATACCTTCCTTTTGTAAGTGGCTTAGGTAAGTTCGTTAGCCAGGAAAATCGGCCGAGGTTTTCCCGGAAAATTTCGTGTTGTCTTTAAAAAAAATTCATATCTCCGGAAATAACAAAAAAAGAGCAATCAAATTTGGTACATCGTTTTATATCGCTATAGGTAAATTATTTACCAAAATTTAGCGCTGTAGATTAAAAAACAAAAAAGTTATGGGCATTTAAAGAAACATAAATTGGGGTTCTCCTCAAAACGTCAAACTGACAATTTAAAACGTCAAAATTCACAAATTTAGGCAAAGAACTTGAATCTAATACAGGCTATGGAAAGAAAATGTCTCAAGAAGAATGTTTTGCAAACCCTGAAGTCTTAGTTTTCACCGTCATTGTCCTTCATTTTACTGAAATGTTTCCAGAAAATTCATTTCAAATAGACCCTTTCTCTGATGCTTTGGTAGTAGTCTTAGCTATAGAGTTTATAGTTTAATGGTATATAACTTTTGTCGAATTTTCGTAAAAAATCAATAAAGCTCAATATATCCGTTATTCTACAAGATCTGAAACAAAATTGTATACAGTAATTATAGGGTGTCTTGAGCTACATAAAAAAAATCTACAATCACAGGGTGGCCCATAAGTCGTTGGTGATACAAAGAATTTTTTTTTAGTCGAAAACGCCTTATGTTTTTGCATTTTCCATCGAAATATAATGCATGTTTGTAAGTAAAGAAATTCTGGACGCAGTAAGTGCGTTATAGTAGCGAATTTTGATTAAAGGCTTCATATTTGAAAAGCTCAATTTGCTATTAACCTATAAGGTTGACCAAGAAACGGATTTTTTCGGTTACACTTAAATTTACTTTCGGAAATTTTTGTACGTTTTCAAACAATAAAGTTATTTTGATGAAACATGGCACATTCTTTTTACTATATATGTAATACTGATAATCAAATTTGATGCCTGCTTTCTGAAAAAAAAACCCACACATATTTGTTATTAAAAACATTTTTATGAAAATTCACTACCATAACGCACTTGCTGCGTCCAGAATTTTTTATTACATAGAATATAACACTTTTAAATTGTTCTGTAATATAAACTGCTGCCAAAACATCGCAAAACGGTTTATTTCAAATAAATTTTCTGCATACATTTTAATCAAATAACGACCATTAGCTGTTGAAAGAGAAATATCAGATCTCATAAAACATATTTCTTACATTATATGTTCTTTATGACTCGCACTCACTCCAAAATCTTCTTTAAAAATCACCAATTTTTATGTTTAATATCATCTCTTTGGTGTTTTAGGAAGAAAAACATTAAAACTTTCAAGATAATCTTTCTGGTATTTCCTGACCTTTTTGCACCAAAAACTTAATGTTTGTCTATAATATTTAATAGATTTTATTTACCACACATATTTTGGTCTTGCGTCCCACTCTGACCTTCAAAGTGGCACAGTTTCTTTTTAAAACTTTCTAATTTTTGTTTCTTTAGAGTTAGACATCTGGATTTTGGCAACTCTCTACGCGGGCAACTTGTGTACAAATTTTGATTACAATTGCTTTGTTATTTTAGAAGATACAAAACTTTTCCGTAGGAAAATTAGAATTTTCCTCGAAAAGACAAGCCCGATTGACCTGACTAGAAAACTTGTCCAGGCAACTCATAAAACCAAGCTTCATCCAGATCTGGCTGTACTTTCAGTTATAGAATATATATTCTATCGACAAAGGGAAAAATTATGGAATCCAAAGAGAACTAGTTTAGTGAAAAATGATAGGAAGTTGAAGAATTAGAAAAAAAGGGACTTTTAACTTACACAAAAAGATTAAACAGATGGCAGGAATGAGAAAATCTGGACAATCGAGACAACTGAGAGACGCAAATGGTACGCAAATAACAGATGTGGTACAGAAACTGGATAGATGGACAGAGTAGGTAACATAACTTTGCGAGGACAAGAACATAGGAGAATACCAAGATGAATTCACAGAAGACACAGGACCTGAAATAATGATAGAAAGAATAGAATATGCATTGAAACGGGCTAAAGATGGGAAGGCTAGTAGACACGACAAGATTCCTGTGGAGCTGCTCAAATTAATGAATAGAGAAAATATCACAATCATGTTGGGGCTATTTAACAACATATATAAAACTGGCATATTAGCAGAAGGTTGGCTCCATTCCACGTTTGTTCTAGTTCCAAAGAAAGACCACGCAAAAGAATGCAGCGAATATCGGACTATAGCCCCGATGAGTCACATACAAAATCTTTTTTTTTTTGAGGATAAGATACAACAAATTTTTCAAGAAATTAGATAAGGGCATTGGTGACACTCAAATGGGATTAAGAAAAAATATAGGTACTCGAGAAGCTTTGTTTGGAATGAACGGCTTGTCTCGGAGATGTATTGATATAAATCAGGAAGTATATGCTTGGTTTGTTGATTTTGAGAAAACATTCGACCGCTTAAGACAAATCCTACTGAGTAAGAATATAGATAGTAGGAATATAAGAATAATCTGTAATTTGTACTGGAATCAACTAACGAGAGTGAAAGTTGAAAACAACATAACATCAGAAATTGAAATATGTCGAGATTTGCGTCAGAGTTGTCTACTCTTGCCTCTTCCGTTCACTCTGTATAGGAAAACCATTTGTCAAAAATCACTATCAGAAATATCCGAAGGCCTGGTGATAAATAGAGAAACTCTCAATAATATTAGATATGCAGATGACACCGTCGTAGTAGCAGGAGGGACAATAGAAGAACTACAATATCTAGTAAAAAGACTTAATATTGAATGCAATAATTGCGGCTTAAAAATGAATCTCAGGAAAACCAAATTCATAATAACAACGAACCAGAACATTAGAGCTAATATTGTTATCGAGGATACATGAATGGAAAAAATATCGTCCTATAAATACTTGGTGGCAGGGATCACAGACAATACCGATCAAACGAAGGAGATCAAAAGCCGCATTGAAATTGCCAGAACAGTATTCAACAAAATGAGAAATATCAGGGTCATAAGCTTTAGTCTGCGCATCCATATGCTAAGGTGCTGCGTTTTCCCCACTCTCCTCTATGGGGTAGAGGCCTGGACATTGAACAGCAGAAACATCAAAAACATAGAAGCATTTGAAATGTGATGCTACCGGAGAATTCTCAAAATATCGTGGGTGGATCGTGTGACGAACTCAAGCGTACTGTAAAGGCTAAACAAGAGCTACTAAAAGCTATAAAAAAGCAGGGTCATACCATAAGAGGGGCTTATGGGCCACCTGTGATTGCCAAAATAATTTTGTAAGATGCAGCTCAAGACACCCTATAATTAATGTATACAATGTTTTCTCGTATCTTGTATAATAATGATTATTTTGACCGTTACTGTAAAAATGCGTTATCCTGCATATAGGTAAAGAGATAAAACTGAGACTGGCCCCAGATATGGATTTTGGGCGGGCCAGTTTGCGCTCATTTGAAGAAAACTTTTCAAAATTCAAAAGTCGCAGTCTCCTTATTAGCGATTTTTTTCTACAAAAATTCGCAAAAAATTAGACACCATTATTAAACCATAAACTCAACTAAACCGACAGCCACAGCATCAGAGAAAAGGTCTATTTGAAATGAATTTTCTGTAAATATTTTACTAAAATGAAGGACAATGATGGTTGAAGCAGAATTTTAAGTATTTGTAAGACATCATTCTTGTGACATTTTCTCTACATAACCGGTATTAATTTCTGGTTATTTGCCTAACTGTTGGCAATTTTAACGTTTCAAATCGCGGCTCTGATATTTTGAAGAAAACCCCATTTTTTCTTTTCTTTAAATGTCTATAACTTTTTGCTCTTTTAACTTACAGACCTAAGTTTTGGTACATAGTTTGTAACTTAAATTTTATATAAATAAAATTTAAAGATACATTATCAATTGATCAGTGTCGGTTTCCATGAGACTTCAGGTAGTGAGTCGTCTTTAGGCCATTGGTAGATCATTCACGTAAATTACACCTTCACGGAATATGTGTATGTAAAGAGTGGTTTGACCTCGAGCTTGTAGTCTCATTGGCCACAGACTTTTTTAGTTCTTTGAAATTTCAATTTAAGTGGGAAGATTGCACTTTCATGCAGAAATGCCATATTACACTAATTTCAGTCATATAGACCTATACTTACAATTCTAGTATTTACTTATACTTTATGTTATACCTATTTTACACCCTTTTTTCCCTTTTTTTAGATTATATATATATATATATATATATATATATATATATATATATATATATATATATATATATATATATATATATATATATATATATATATATATATATATATATATTACTTTGATTTTTTTTCTGGTTAAAGGTATCATATATTTTATTTTCTTTTCCACAATTATACAATTTCACACTATATGCAAACTATCTACAATTATACAATATATGCAGTGAAACTTTATATGTGTATTTTATTTTGACTAAGAAATGTAATCAAGGCTGTGTTAACAAATTTATCTGATTTGGACAGCAGACTGGTCAAATTTAGAGGTAAATAAATGTTTGATAAACAGTTGTTCGTACATGGTTTTACGTCCTTGTTCGTAAAATCTACATTGGAAAAATATGTGATCCAAGTTACATATGGTACTATTATCACAGAGACAGGCATCCGAACCTACTATTCCTATCCGTCTGAAGTGAGCTGGATATCTTCCGTGGCCTGATTTAAGTCTGACCAAAGCAGATGAGTAACTCCTTGATTCAATGTGTTTATACAGTTCTTTTTTTCTTGGGGGATTTGGGTGAATTAGTGTATAGTGGTTTTTAGATCGTTCAACATATTCCCTCCATACTACTTTCCAATCGTCACTTGCTCCTTGCTTAATTTCTGTGACAAGGTCTGTATATGTGACCTTTTCTATGTCAACAACTTTTTTTTCTATGGCTTGTTTCGCATATTTATCTGCTATTTCATTGCTTCTAATGTTCTCGTGCCTCTTCACCCATATAAACTTCATAGTGCTGCCTTGCTTAATTAGCTTGGTGTGTATGTTGGCAATTTCGTTTGCAATTGTGTTGTTGTAATACTTTGTGGCCAATTGTTTTAATGTTATTAATGAGGCCTAGCTATCACTTAGAATTACAATTTTTTTTTTAGATGCTGATTTAGCACCATTCTAATGCTTTTTTAATTGCATATAATTCTGCTGTATATATCGTAGCATACGAATTGAGTTTGTGTCGGGCGGCAAATTTAAACACCTTCCCCGAACCAAAACAAGAAAACTAATTTAAGCAGTTTATTTTAAATCATAAAGTTTTGAGATGACAGAATAAATGCAAAAGGTAATTAAATATTTGAAGTGACTAGCTGTATAAAATAAATAAAAAAACTCGGGACGCAGCAAGTGCGTTATGGTAGTGAATTTTCATAAAATTGTTTTTAATTGCAAATATGTGTGTTTCCTTTTTAAGAAAGCAGGCATCATTTTGGTTACCAGTATAACCTATATAGTAAAAACAATGTGCCATGTTTCATAAAAATAACTTTATTGTGTGAAAATGTACAAAAATTTCCAAAAGTAAACTTAAAGTGTTCCGGGAAAACTCGTTTCTTTGGTCAACCTTATAGGTTAATAGCAAATTGAGCTATTCAAATTTGAAGCATTTAATGAAAATTCGCTACCATAACGCACTTGCTGCGTCCCGAATTTCTTTTCTTACAAACATGCATCGCTGAAAAATTCAAAAATGCAATAACATAAGGCGTCTTTGATTAAAAAAAAAAGAAAATTTGTATCACCAACGACTTATGGGCCATCCTGTGATTGTAGAAATATTTTTTTAAGATGTAGCTCAAGACACCCTATAATTAATATATAAAAATTTTCTTCATATCTTGTATAATAACGGATATATTGAGCTTTATTGATTTTTTACGAAAATTCGACAAAAATTATATACCATTAAACGATAAACTCTAAAGCTAAGGCTACTGCCAAGCATCAGAGAAAGGGTCTATTTGAAATGAATTTTCTGGAAACATTTTAGTAAAATGAAGGACAATGACGGTTGAAACTAAGACTTCAGAGTTTGTAAAAGATCCTTCTTGAGACATTTGATTTCCATATCCCGTATTAGATTCAAGTTCTTTGCCTAAATGTTGCCGATGTTGACGTTTTAAATCGCAACTTTGACGTTTTGAGGAAAACCCCAATTTATTTTTCTTTAAATGCCTATAACTTTTTTGTCTTTTGACCTACATAGCTAAATTTTGGTAGGTGGCTTACCTATAAGGACATTAACTAACGTACCAAATTTGGTTGCCCTTACTTTGTTAATTCCGGAGATATAAATTTTTTTCGAAAGAAAATACAAAATTTTCCGGGAAAACCTGGGCAGATTTTCCTGGCTAACGAACTTATCCAAGCCATTTGCAAAAGGAATTTTTCCACCAAATTTAGTCAAAATCGGCCTATTATTTTTTGAGTTATCGGTGTGATACATATATATATATATATATATATATAAATATATATATATATATATATATATATATATATATATATATATATATATATATATATATATATATATAAATATATATATATATATATATATATAATATATATATATATATATATAAATATATATATATATATATATATATATATATATATATATATATATATATATATATATATATATATATATATCTATATATATATATATATATATATATATATATATATATATATATATATATATATATATATATATATATAAACATATCAAAATTGAAACGGACCTCGGATATGTGTTCTAGGGGGCCTAGTTCGCGGTCATTTGAAGAAATTTTTTCAAAATTCAAAAGTCGGGATCTCCTCATTAGTGAATTTTTTTTAAGAAAATTCACTAAAAACTCAACGATAACAAGAAAATGGTTAAAATGACTTACATCTGCATTCTGGGCATATATATATATATATATATATATATATATATATATATATATATATATATAATTTAAAAGATTGCTTAAACGAATGCAAGTTAATTAAATAATTAAATTATTAATTAAATACCTTTTATGATACAAGCCGGTCGACCGAATTTGGTTACCCTTACTTTGTTATTTCCGAAGATATAAAAACTTTCCGAAAGTAAATCCAATATTTTCCCGGAAAACCTGGTCCGAATTTCCTGGCTAACGAACTTATCCATACCACTTACAAAAGGAAGGTACGTGCCAAATTTTATCAAAATCGGTCCATCATTTTGAGTTATCGGTGTGACATATACGAGTATATATAAATATATATGTATATATTTATATGTATATACATATACATATGAATATATATATATATATATATATATATATATATATATATATATATATATATATATATATATATATATATATATATATATATTCATATGTATATGTATAGGCTGGCTCACCACATACGCCACGGGCTCTCGCGTCTATATGTTTCGTTATTACGAATTTATTTTAAGCGGGGATTTTGTAGATTCTGTAGGTTGAAAACGACTACAACCTAAAATTATTTTCAAATATACAGGTGATCCAAAAAAGTATGACGATATGATGTTTTTCTTATGGAACACTCGGTATTTGACAGCGTTTTTGATTTCTATGTGAAAAATAAGGTGCACTTACTCCAAGCATTTCTATATCTAGCTATTACGGTTCCATAGATATCTTGATTTTTCGACGAATGTGAGGTTTTAGAAAACAAATCTGATCTCCATTGTCAGATGATATCGTCAAAAACACACTAGATTTTGTTGATGGATTTGGTACTTCATCGACTACTGTACTCAATATTTCGTAATACTCTACAGTGCGTTCAAAAGTTCAAGTTTTATTATCGGCACATTCAAATCAGATTATTTCATTTATTTCAAACGGAACACCCTATATTTTTTGGTGCATTTTATAGAGGAAATAATTTCCTTTCATATGATGCTAGTTCCCTATACCCAAGTGCAGCGGTCCTGGCGCTATTCACACATTTCTTATTGTTTTTGCATAAGTAAGAATTTCTCAATTATACAACAAATTCAACTTGCTTTTCTTGAAATTAAATCTGAAAACTAGTCTAAGGTAAACAAATGATAAAAATACGTACAGAAAAACCAAAAGTTATTATAATAAACATAGTTCTACAAATGTTCAAACTGACGTCCATCCTATTTAATGCATAATTGTAGCCTTTGTTCAAAGGACCGCTTGACATTGAGCAACATTTGCTGTGATATTGTATTAAAGCATTCGGTGTGCGTTGTTTCATGTTATCTTGTGTGGTCGGAGGCATTTCATATACGATATTCTTAACATGTCCCCACAAAAAAATCAAGGCATGTTAGGTCTTGCGATCTGGCTGGCCAGTTTTGTGGACCTCCTCGTCCTAAACATTTACCGGGAAATATACTAAGTTCTTATCGTACTCTGATTTTAAAATATGCCGGAGCGCCATCCAGTTGTAGCCACATCCGCCTCATAACAGATAGTGTGACGTCTTCCAAAAGTTCAGGCACACTTTGACGAAGAAACCTATGAGATATATCTCCATTTAGGTGTCCATTGAAAAAGTAAACACCTATTACCATCGACCCTAATATTCCGTCTTACGCATTAATAGACCAACGATTCTGACGGTTAATACTGTGGTAAAAATATTTTTTTCGAAAACCTCACATCCGTCGAAAAATCAAGATATCTGAGAAACCGTAATAGCTAGGTATAGGGATCCTTGGAGTAAGTGAATCTTATTTTTCCCGTAGACTTCAAAAACGTTGTCAAATACTGGGTGTTCCGTAAGTAATAACAAAACTTTGAGGTGTCATACTTTTTTGGATCATCCTGTATATTTGAAAATAATTTTAGGTGGGAGTTCTTTTAAAGCTACACAATCTCCGTTTGAATTAAATTCGAAATAACGAAACATATAGACCTGAGAGCCCGTGGCGTATGTTGAGTTGAGTTGAGTTTTGAGATGGCCTTGAACTCTTCGTCCATCAGCCACAGACTTTTATTTTGTACCTTTGCAGCCGGAAATCCGTGGCGTATGTGGTGGGCCAGGTATATATATATATATATATATATATATATATATATATATATATATATATATATATATATATATATATATATATATATATATATATAATTCACTAAGAGACATATTTACGATGAAATATATTTCTATAAAATTTTTCTGTAGGCATCTATACCGTAATATATATTTTTGTGCAGGTACATATCATACAGGCTATAATTTGCTAGTCATTTTGGTTGATAATAACAATACAATAAATGTAAATCAGCTCTTTCTCTCTTTTTCTCCCTCTCTATCTCTCTTTCTCACGCTCTTTTTCTCTAAATACATGCTGCGGAACTGGGGATATTTTGTAAATACTCGCTTTTTTCAACTTGACATTTTCTTTACCAATGGCCTACAAAATTTTGACAAAATTACAAATTCAATAACAGTTTAGTTAAGCAATAGAGTGATATTAAAACAACTTTGATGTATGTAAAACAAAGCCCCAATACAAAGTAAATTGCAAAAATTGTAGAGGCTGATGTCTTGGAATAACGGGAGCTATGGCATCATACCCTACAGTTGCAATAGAGGCATTGTTGAATTTTGCTCCACTGCACATGCGTGAAGAGGGAAGCAGCGCTAACTGTTTCAAGACTATTCCAAGTAGACAAATTCAAACCAGGAGACTTGGTTGGCCACTTAAAAATCCTGGAAATAATTCCAATGTAGTTACTCGCCAAACCAACAGACCAAATCTCATAATTCATAATTCCATTCGTCGTGGTCATAAGTGACCGCCAGACTTGGGATAGAAATAGTGCCAGGCTGACAAGCAACTCATATGTACGATATACAGACGGGTCTAAGCAAATAGAGGAAGCAGAGGATACAACTTTAGACTCGCTTAGTCCTTAGGAAAAACTTCCGCTGTCTTCCAGGCAGAAATGCTTGCTATAAATCTCTGTATACAAGAGTGAATACAACGGAGACTCAGAAATAGAGAGATCTTCATCCTGTCAGACAATCAGGTAAGACTAAAGACTCTTAAATCTTTTAAAACCGGGTGTAAACTGACCTGGGAATGCAAAAAATCCTTGAAGCAACTGGCTGAGGACAACAAAGTAACTTTAATGTGGGTACCGGGGCATCAAGGAAATGAAGTAAACGAGGAAGCAGATATCCTTGCAAAAAGGGCAGCAATAACACCATTTTATGGTCCTATTTTGGACTAAAAAAGCCACGTAAGAAACGAACTTGATACTTGGGAGGAGAACCAAATGCTGTCATACTGGAGGAAAACGCCAGGCTTAAGGCAAGCAAAACAGTTCATCACCATATCAAGAAAGAAGTCTGAACTGTTACTTCGATTGAACAGGAACGACTTGAGAATAATCGCATGAATTTTCATAGGACACATCCCAGTAAGGTGTCACCTTATGAAGATGGGCAAGGCGGACAGTAAAACTGCAGATACTGCACTGAAGCAGCAGAAACAACAGAAAACTTTCCACGCCACTGCATGGCTCAGTTCTGTAAAATGCCTTCAAATACCTTGGAGGGGTGAACCTAACATCCCACGAAATTGGTAAAATAGCCCTCAAGAAGATAGTATGCTACATGAAAAGTCTGAACTTTTTCGCAACTATTAGGAAAAAGAGTCGTGCATAAAAGACCCATTGGGGTTGAAGCACTGTGAGGCTAAAGGCCTATATGACTCATAGAACAATCTACAATCTCCAATATCAAACAAACTGATTTACAAGGCACTCTTCTAGAAAGTAAGAAAATTGCGAACCTATGGATAAACCAAGTATAACACTTAAGTTATTTATCAGTGAATACTGAATGGTATATTATTATTGATATGTGCTAGTTTCAATGCACAATGTATATAAGAAAACTGACTATAAAAATCAACTATCGATTTGCTCGGGATCGTTGCATGTGACACAAATGAAATAAACTCCTTACAAAGTATATGCCATGCACTTATCTATAATCAAAATAACTATAACTATAGTTTAGACTTGAGTATATTATAACGTTAAAGACAGTTCCCGTTGTACTCAGTATTGTAAATATATGTCTATAGGGAGAACGAAAATCGATTAATCTGTTTCAATTTACCTCTTAAATTATTAATCACGGTGGATTTTCTGCCAGTTGCGATGCATTAGATTGTCAACCTTAAGTCAGTCAATACATTGATTATTTTGGCGACAACTTGAGTAAGTTATAAGTTACTATCTTAAATGGCATTGACAAAACCACAACTAATATTATATTTATTACCATACTACCTGATTTGCATTTATTACACATCCATAAATGCAATAAAGTACATTTTGATCGAGCCCATCAACTACTGGCTTTATTAGAGGAAGAGTTTCTACATCGCAAATGTCAGCATACTTGCACTGTATCCCACCCATTTCAGTTTTCGCCATGTCTGCCTTTGCTTAATTTAAATAACACCAATACAACCCCCCCACATGCGCCTGCGTCATCACAGCGGTATGCTAACAGTAAAAGAGGGCCATTATGCTCTGTCCTTAACTTATATGAGGAATGTAAGGTTAGATGTATTCGCACCATAATTAGAAACAGAGACTGGATCCTCCGCAATTAGAGCTCGCCAGTGCGCTATGGTAATTACACCGAGAACACACATATAAAGTAATACAGCTAAGGCAGCCACCGAACTAGAATATTGTGAGATGTACGACAGGGTCGCCACCTCAGTACTGAACCAGGTAGTATGTTGTGTTAATTGGAGCTACCGTGACAACTTGGTGTTAATTGGAGCTGTCGTGTCAACATACTAGTTGGTTCCGCACCGATATGGCGACCCTGTCGTAAATGCCACAATCTTCTAGTGGAGTGCCTACCTTAGCTGTATTAGTTCATAGGTGTGTTCTCGCTGTAATTAATATAGCGCACGAGAGTGCTCTAATTAGAGCGAAGAGCGAAACCGGTCAGAGTTTTTAATTATGGTGAGAATACATCTAGCCTTACATACATTTTCCCAGTGTTAGGGAAGAAATGGGCCGGGGCTGACAATTTACAAAAAATGTTGGTTGGTCGTACACAGTCTCTATTTATATTATTTTGTGACAACCTACTACCTGGCTTCGCACCGAGATGGCCACCTTGTCGTAAATCTCACAATGTTATATAAGAAGAGATGAAAATACTTCATTATTACTAGTTTTCAGCATAATCTCTCTTAGACTTAACACACTTGCTCCAAAGATGCTCTAACACTTTTACACATCCCAGATAATTTATTCATTCAAACCACTCATTTACAACCAATTATACTTTATTATCTGTCGCCAGCCTCCCCACTCTCAAGTAATCTTTGAGTTTTTAAAACAGTATGTAGACGAGCGTCTCGCCACAGTAATTACCGGTCTTATTGATCATGCGCACTTCGCAGAATATTTTAAGTAACTAAATAAAAGACCTCCCCGAAGCGCTCTTTTCACACAATCCTCCCAACTGACCTTCCTGACCTAGCCTGACATCAGTTTTCTCAATTAAAAGCGAAAGGGGGACGGAAAATCAACTTCGCCATTCATGTGATTTTATTAATGTACTTTTCCTTCTTTTAGCTTTTAATTGGGCAAACTGATGTCAGGGCATGTGAGGAAGGTTAGTTGGAAGGATTGTGTGTAAATAGCACGCCAGGGTGGTCTTTTATTTCGTTACTTAAAATATCCTGCGAAGTGCGCATAATCAATGCAACCAGGTCATTACTACGGCGAGACGCTCGTGTATGGAGTCGTGTGATACCAGATCTGGCGTATAAGGTGGATGCTCAAATAGTTTGTGAGGTTATTTGTTAATTTTTTCATCGAACGCGTCCTGTTATCAAGAAATCTATATGTATACACTACCGATGCACCGTCGCCACCCAGTTAAAACAAACGCCTCGATGCTCGGTGCAGAGAAACACCCTACTACTACAAATAAGGTTCTTCACTGCATTCAAAATTATATAAGAGAGCGGACGCGATGTGGTAGAATCTGAACTCTGAACCTTAGGCTCCTGGTCGCAATAAACGCCAGGAGTTCCAGCCAGCAGAAGCAGAGTTCTCGGTCGCAATTACCCTCAAAAAGTTTTAACCTAACCTCTAAGGTCATCCAGGAGCGGTGCACCGCCAGCACGACCGTCAACGGCCAAGATGTTAGGTGTGTTTACAAGGGTTGCGATTAACATCCGGACAAGCTTTCTTAGCACCTTAGCATCACGGGGTGACTGCGTGTGGCCGGTGAGAGGACCCAACGAGACAAGTAGCATTAATGTGGACGGCCAAGATCCTGGGTGCACTTTGAAGGGTCGCAATCGCAAACTACATACATACTAACTATAACGTCCTTAGTATTCTGGAGCCACTGCGCGCGACTTGGCTAAGCAAATCCACAAGGCAAGTAGCAGCACTGTATCTCTTGCCAACATTTTCACCTACCACGCAATGGATCTACTATACTCTGTGTTGGTTTCCCCTGTCCGCTTGCAGCTGTAAGAATGAAATGTTATAGAGGCTGACGGTAGGCCAGTAGCAGTCAATGACAATCATTGCTGTTAACAGTCGTTGTCAAGCAACATAATGTAATATCACGCGTTAAAAGCCGCGAGTCGATACCAGCCGCAGAGAAAAGCAGTCACATATATATATATATATATATATATATATATATATATATATATATATATATATATATATATATATATATATATATATATATATGTGTGTGTGTGTGTGTGTGTTCGGAAATGATAAGCAGCAAACTCGGATGTTGATTTTACTCAAACAATTAATGTCTCAAGTTGAAATTTTAGGTGAATTCCTTAAGGGCAAAAAGCCGAGACTACGCAGATAATGAATCAACTTTTTTTTGTTAGCACATTTTAAAAAAATGTTGCAGCACGTTATTAAAAACAATAACACACAGCTATATATACGACAAAAAATTCACCAGGTCTCTTTTGTCGCATTCAAATTACATTTCAACATCTACTGACAGCCTCGGTGGTTCAGTGGTAAGAACGTGTGCCTCTAAACCGAAGGATACTGGAGTCGATCTCGGGGTTTTTCTTTCACTTTTTCAGTACAAACTGCAACATTAACATCAACCGAAGCTGTGGCATTATATTTGAGCAAGTTGATTGTCTCCACGTTCCGCCCTTCGGAGGGGGAGCAAAGGTTTGTCCCGTGTTCATGCGATGTGGGGCACGTTAAATATCCCTACTCCCCCTTATAGAAAGGTAGGGGTTTGACAAAATTTCCAGGACAGTGAGGTGAAACTGCTTCCTGGCGTCGGTGATTGGCCGTAATCGTGGAAATAGGCCGACGTTAAAGAAACAAAACACATAAACACACAACATCTAGTGTGCACAACGAGCAGAATGCTGCCGTACGCTTGATATTTTAATTTCATCCCGGTATAAAATCTGACTTAACCTAAAGTGTATTTTCTCCTAGTTTTCAGCGTTTTAGATGTGCTTTAATCTGCCTGCTTATTTTTTTAATGTATAATTCCTTATTGTTAAGAAACATATTTTGTAATGATGTCGATGCATCATGACACTTGTTCCAAAATTTCACTAGACTTTTTGAAGAATTATTTGATGTAAGTTATACTTACATTTTTTTAATTGACAAAAATCACAAGTGTAACAACCTTTTACTATTATTAATGACTCGCCAATTAAAAATAATAAAAGGAAGTTACATTGGCGCCCCACGTTGGGCGCTAGTGTTACTGATTTTACTGTGATTAATGATTGGTTAACTAAAAATGGTGAATGCCATTTATAGTCATTAAAACAAAATAATAAATAAAGAGGTCAAATATAAGTAACTTGAGCATGAGATATATATTAAATAGGGTGTGAATTCTCGCCATTGTGATCCATATGTTGGGTGCACTGTATAAAAAGAAAATAAAGAGAGAGAGAGGCCTGGTTTACATCACTCATTGTAAAATAAAATATTGAACGTTGAAAATGTAATTAATTAACAAAGCACAAAATTGATTATTATTACTTTTATTAAATTAAAATATAAAGTCAAATATAAATTGCAATATAAATTGAAATATACATTGAAGAAAAACAATAAAATTAAGCCAATTTTGCATAACGTTGAGTGTTGCTATTTAGGGGATCTGACAGGGCTTCCTTTCCAGAACGAAATGACCACTCAGAGCTGGTAAAACTTCGCAAGATGATTTGGAGCACAGCTGGGCGCTGCCCTGTACAAAGTACAATTGAAGGTATTCTGCAGCTTCATTAAGCCCCATCTTTAATGGTGTCGCTTTCAGGGCTGGTGACATTCTGCACCTGCTCCGAGCGGTGATGTCCTATTCTTCCACGGGGCTGGTGACATTTGTTTCCGGCGCCGAACGGAATGTTCTAAATAAGAAGAGATTTTCTCTTGAAACACGCTGTTTTATGGTTATAGTGTGATGATTCAGGGAAACCTGACCGTTTATTAAATAAAGTAAAACACAGCTTAATTTGCAGCTAAATGATTAGACCTACATCAAATATTTCTCCACCAACGCGCGTGGAATTTAGGAAGTAAGTGTCATGAAGCATCTACAGCATTACAAAATATGTTTTATAAAAATAAGCAATGATACATAATAAAAATAAGCAGGCAAATTAAAGCACATCTAAAACGCTAAATACTAGGAAAAATACATTTTATGTTAAGACATATTTTATATCGTGAGATTAAGGTGTTTTATACCTGGATGGAACTAAAATATCAAGCCTATTCTGCTCATTGTGCACACTAGATGTTGAAATTCAATTTAAATGCGACAAAAGAGTTTGAATTTGTGAATTTTTCATCGTATCTAAAATAGCTATCGGTGTCAGAGATAAGTGACGTCAGTTAGTTTTAGAACAGTAGAACATAGAATCACGTTAATTTTATAGTTTAGAATTACTGTGTTAAACCACAGAGTATTAATTATTCGATGGACAAAATTGATGACAATTATGTCTATGTTTGAAAAGTGAAAATAAAGAAAAGTGAAGGTAAAGAGAAACGTGTAAGGCGTTACAGAGCAAGATAAATCATCTTCAAATGAGACAATTGGTTGTTTCTAAAAGACGCAGGATTGGCCACACTGTGTTAACACACAAACACACAATTGAGTCGATGACGTTATAGATGACAATTATGTCTATGATTGGAAATATAACAGTGGAAAATAAAGAGAAACATGTAAGGCGTTACAAAGCAAAGTAAATCATTTTAAAAGGAGGCAATTGGTTGTTGCTAGAAGACTCAGGATTGGTCACACTTTGTTAACCCCCAACAATTTACTTGAGAAAGAAAAAATCTGATAAGTTAATTTAAGCCTAAAACACAAAGGGAAGATTTGAACCTGTGATGAGCACTGATAAGTACACTTGGAGAACCCAAATCACCACAACACATTTTAAAAGACCCGACGATCGTTTCACTAACCAAGTTAGCGTCATCAGAGGATGAAACATTCTAAATACTGGAAAAACTAACATCAACCGGATCTTAGGTAAAGAGATCGAACTGAAGTGGGAAACTAGTCGCAGGCAAAATTCACAGTGTATTGTATTTTTATCGCCGGACAAGGTCTTTGCACTGTCCCTACTACTTTATCTAAAAAGTGTCCATCTGTAATAGTTTTGAGAAGGTTCAACGACTGCCAAATTAACCGCCAAAGGAATATATGTTAATAACCCCACCCTACAATTCCACACTGTATAAGGGATTGGATCAGCGCATAGTACAGATTCCTTATGACACCCGAGTCAAAAATTCCCTTTAATTGCCAAACCAAAAACAATAGACTGGGAATGTTCGAGACCAATTCCTTTATTTGACTATCCCATCTTAAATGTGAGTCTATCTTTATTCCCAAATATTTTATACTACCTGCTGATTCGATTTCAATGTCTAATTCTGGTTTTCCAATGATCAATTTAGCGAATGTCGGGAACGTGGATGCACCAGAGGAGAACGGAACAAACTTTGTTTTCTTAAAATTTATGTTGAGAAGATTTTCATGAAACTAGCCTGTAATCAGCAACAAGTCATTCTCGATCCCCTGTCGTAGAGTATCCCATGAGTGCGATTTATCAATTATGGCATAATATATGGATACTTGTACTAAGGGGCCTATATCGCACTCATTGGAAGACATTTTTTCGCGATCTCCTCTTTTTTGAATTTTTCTCTGAAAATTCACAAACAATCCTCCATAAAGCTCGTTTGCAGCGTTCAATTATGTGATTACATTTTTAGTTACTTTTTTGGGAACTTAAAAACCGAAAGGTCCATACTTTCATTTTTATAATTTTCTGTTAATTAGTACAGAACATAACGTAACATAACTCTCTCAATTGTTTAGAACACAAATGGTGTTCTATTTTGTGTCAATTAGTGAATTTTTATTTAAAAAATTCACTAATAGAGAGGTATCGATGGTGAGACTTTCCAAAAATTTTTTCAAATGAGCACGGACTAGGACCCCTAGAACTCATATCCGGGGCCAGTTTCAATTTTTAAATGTTATATATATATATATATATATATATATATATATATATATATATATATATATATATATATATATATATATATATATATATATATATATATCCAACCGATAACTTAAAACATAATTTCGATGAAACTCGGCAAGTGCCTTTCTTTTATTAATGGCTTGGACGAGTTCGTTATCCAGGAAAATAGGACAAGGTTTTCTGGGAAAATTTTTAGTTTTCTTTCGAAAAAATTTTTTCTCCCAGAATTACACAGATACTGGCTATATTTCCTTAGGAAAGGCCTTACCGCATACCAAAATTCAACTTTCTAAGTGTATAGAAAATTGAGTTTTTCAAGTCTTGAATTTTCGTTCGAAAAAAAATTGTTCTCCAAAAATTACAAAGTTATTTTAAGGAAATTAGTGGGTGTATATTGCCTTGGGAAAGATCTTACTACCTACCAAAATTCAACTTTCTAAGCTTATATAAAATTGAGTTATTCAAATTTGAAGCATTTAATAAAAATTCATGGCAGTGAACGCACTTGCTGCGTCGCGAACTTTTTTCCATTGCATAGAACACGCTCTATATTCCTTCAATTATAAATGATAATTTTAAGTTAATTCATATATTTTCTTTGCCTCATGTGTTAATAAAGATAAGTCCACAAATGCGAAATGGGAAAGGGAAATTCCATTTAAAGTTAAAGTGACTATAAGAACTTTAATCGAGGCTCGGGCGTAATCGAATAATCCATTGAACGAAGAAACGATTAATCGAAAAAGGAATAATCGACTATTTGGAAGTT
Organism: Tillus elongatus; assembly: GCA_964006375.1. NCBI lineage: Eukaryota > Metazoa > Arthropoda > Insecta > Coleoptera > Cleridae > Tillus > Tillus elongatus. The sequence goes on from OZ023262.1 coordinate 212,552,307, forward strand.
CGAAAAGCCATTAATCGTAAAAATTTAAAAAAATGAAAAAATTATTAATCGATTGATCGACGTAAAAATCGATTATCGGTTATTTAGATTTTCGATTATTTCCGAAATCGATTAATCGATGATTGAATTTCTTAGTGACCATCCTGTATACATACATAAATATAACTGAATAAAACATTTTTATTTTTTCATGTATAATCTAATTCTTTTTTTCCATGTTGTGTCCTTAATAAAGGAATAAAATAAATAAAAAATTTTCGAAGGAAGTGTCATACAATACACAGTTTTTAATTTCACAACTGACAACTAACTTACAATTTTTTAAGAAACATAAACATTCGCTACTATAACGCACTTGACGTGCCAATGACGAATATATATATATATATATATATATATATATATATATATATATATATATATATATATATATATATATATATATATATAAATTTAATCATGGATGATTCTCCAATGTGGAAATAACAATGTTTTATACAAACATCATATATTTCATCCGTTGGCCCCGCACGGTCCCATTTTTCATTTTCTACTTTTACTTTTACTCATATATGAATGCCTGTACTTAGGGTTGTACATCATTCCGCAGCAGCACAGAGTAATTTCATGAATATTCATAAGCCTATGGCGTGAAAAAGTGAAATACTCCTGGCTGTTTTTAATATGGAAAATGGAAAATTAAAACCGTTTTAACCTAATACGTGAAGAGCGCGTGAGGGAATGTACATCTCATGGAATGCAAATAAATATAATTTGAATATTTGTATATATAGTAGCTTGCAAAATGTTTATTTTTGGTTTGCAAGTATAAATAACTTTCCCTAGACACGTTTACGTGACTAATTAAACTAGAAAAGTTGAATGCTTAAACAATTGTTTCCAGAGTAAGGGATAATTTCATTTATTATTATTATTGTGAATTGCTTGATTATAAGAAAAGTTCAATAAAAATTCAACTACTAAGGTGTATTTTTTGTAACAGTATACCGATGTGCGGTTTCCTAGACCGCTGCAGCATAACATATTAAACAGTCTTCTTATGCTGTGGCTGTAGTAAAGAGACCGTAGATACAGCATTTAAAGAAAATAACACTTCAAATTTCTGTATGTATATAGGAGCACTATTTAGAAGATAAACAAGCTGCTGAAAATCGAAAACTATATTTATTTTTCTGATTCTAATGAAAACAATAAAAAAAAGTCTGGACGCAGCAAGTGCGTTATGGAAGTGAATTTTCATTAAAATGTTTTAATAGCAAATATGTCTTTTTTAATTAAAGCTGGCTTCATATTTATTACCAGCATAACTTATATAGCAGAAACAATAATGTACCATATTTCATTAAAATAACTTCATTGCTTGAAAATGTACAAAGATTTTCCGAAAATGAAAGTAAAACGTTCCCGAAAAAAACTGGTTTTCTAGCCAACAAACATTAGGTTAAAAAAATGAGTTATTGAAATTTGAAGCATTTAATGAAAATTCACTACCAAAAAAAAACTTGTTTCCTTACAAATATGCAATTTCGATGCATTTCGGCCAACTGGTCCGTTTTCCAGGTTAATGGACTTGTTGAAGCCATTTACAGAAGGAACGCACTCACCAAATTTCATCAAAATCGGCTCTTGTTTGTTGAGTTATCGGTGTGATATATATATATATATATATATATATATATATATATATATATATATATATATATATATATATATATATATATAGTATTAAGTTTTTGTGACGGTAATATTGTTATTTATCAAAGAATTGTGGGAAAGCCGTCAGTTGCAAAATAAAACTCTTTATTATATGCCGAGCTTTCGGAAAAAATTGTATTCCATTCTCAAGGCTACAACATAGAAAGAAAAAAGTTTACAATTTACATAGGAAAAATATAAAAGTTTAAAATACTTACAAATAACGTGAGTTTTACTAAACTAATTATTCAATAACAAACATAAAAAATCTTTTAATAAATTTGAGTGAAGTCGAAAAGTGCCAAACTGACATATAAACCTAATTATTGTCTAATTGAATTTGTTTCTTGTTTTTGTCTAGGAAATATAAATAGGGGTAGTGATTTATAAAATTATTATCTTTCTTTAAGCTTATTAAATTGTCGTTAAAAGTAATTTCAAATTCTTCTAAACACATTCTTTTATTATTTAAGGTTTCACAGTGTAAAATAGAAACATGACTAAAATTTATATTGTGGCCAGTGTCGAGATTATGTTCTGACAGAGCACAAGTTCTTTTTTGTAAACGTATGTCACTTTTGTGTTGTGTTAACCTATCTTTAAGGACTCTGCTTGTTTGGCCAATGTATATTAAACTACAATTATTACATGGAATACAATATACCACTCCAGACACTTTGGTAATTTCATCCTTACTTTTGAGTTTACTGAAAATGTTATTTATTGTTTCTGAATTTCGAAACGTTATTATAAAATTGGTTTCATCTTTAAATATAAACTTTAACCTATTGGAAATACTTGTAATGTATGGGATTGATATGGAAAAAAAGTTAGATGTTTTCGAACTCGAAATTATATGGATGTTATGTCTGTCAGATCAATTTGATACTGTTTGTAGAGAGTGTCTTGTATTGTAATGGTGAATGTTTGAACAATTGTATAAAAGTTTATTAAGTAGTTTGGGAGGATAAAGTTGTTAACAAAAATATTTAAAAGTTTTCTTAAAATTTTTTCGTGGAAAGAAGGATGGCATATCTTTAATATTCTATTTGTTAAACCTAATAAAAGGTTAATGTTAGTTTTAAATAAATGATCTGAATGAAAATTAATATATCCTTGAAAATTAGTTGGCTTTATATACCAATCTAAAATTATGTTCTTATCGTTTGTTCTAATTATTTTTGTATCTAGGAATGGTACCCTGTTATGTGTTTCCTCTTCTAATGTAAATTTAATATATTGGTTGTAAGAATTAAAAACATCTAAAATGTGTTGTTGAATTTAGGGGAATGCTACAAATAATGTCGTCAACATATTTAAAAAAAAGGAATATTGAAATTTAATTTTGGTATACATGTTTCAAGTATCTATAACATATTCTGCAATAATTGGAGAGATACAAGCGCTCATTGGAGTTCCAAAAATTTGTTTATAATATGTGTTTTCAAAAACAAAATAGCTTGAGTCAAAAATAAAATCAACTATTTCAAGAAATGTATTTTTTAGAATGGATGTTTCTAGAGAAATAGAAATCCATCTTTTCTCAACGCTATCGTTAAAGAGTTGGAGTGGTATGTTAGTAAAAAGTGAAACAATATCAAGACTAACAATTACATAATTATCTGGAATTGTAACATCCTTTATAAAATCTGAAAAGTGACTACCCCTATTTATATTTCCTAGACAAAAACAAAAAACAAATTCAATTAGACAATAGTTAGCTTTATATGTCAGTTTGGCACTTTTCGACTTCACTCAAATTTATTAAAAGGTTTTTTATGTTTGTTATTGAATAATTAGTTTAGTAAACCTCACGTTATTTGTAAGTCTTTTAAACTTTTATATTTTTCCTATGTAAATTGTAAACTTTTTTCTTTCCATGTTGTAGCTTTGAGAATGGAATAAAATTTTTCCGAAAGCTCGGCATATAATAAGTTTTATTTTGCACCTGACGGCTTTCCCACAATTTTTTGATATATATATATATATATATATATATATATATATATATATATATATATATATATATATATATATATATAAGTCTGGATACAGAAAGTGCGTTTTTGTAGTGTAACTTGAATCATGTATTCGTAACATGTATCTGACATTGGTGGTTTCCCAAGGTGCCTCATTCCTCCCCGTTATTGTAGTGAATCTCCATAAAAGTGTTTTTAATAATAGCAAATCTGTCTTTTTTAATGAAAGCAGGCATCAAATTTTATTACCAGTATAACCTATATAGTAGAAACAATGAACAATATTTTATTAAAGTAAATTTATTGTTTGACAAAGTATAAACATTTTCCGAAAATAAACTTAAAATGTTTCCGAAAAAACTGGTCCGACTTTCCTGGCCCACGAACCTCTTCAAGCTATTTACCCACCTGCCAAGATATAATTCAAATATATTCAAAAAAAGTTTTTCGAAAAACTTTCAAAACATTTTTAAAATATTTTTATTCACACGAAAATTCGAAAACATTTTTTTACAGAAACTTAAACAGTTATTATAAATTACCAAAATTTTTCAAATGTCTTACAATGATTTCTACGGAAACACAAAAAATTTCTACGAAAACCGACTAACTATTTTTTTAAACAAAAATTATATACCTATAATATCTAATTAAGATTGAAAAAAAATGTAAAGAAAACATTTTTTACTTCTCACCGAAATTTGGAATAGTGGAAGTAAAGGAAAAAATTCGGGACGCAGCAAGTGCGTTATGGTAGCGAATTTACATTAAATGCTTCAAATTTGAGTTTTTGTGGAGTAAGGTATTTTCGAGTGCAACATACCAACCAAATTTCATTAAAATAACTTAGTTATTTTTTAGAGATACATTTTTTTTCGGAATTTTTTTTTATAGAAAAACTGGTCCACTGGAGTTGGCTAACGAACTCATACAAGCTATTAATGAAATAGAGATTCTTGCCGAGTTTCATCAAAACCGGTAAATAACTTTTTGAATTATTGTGTGGATACATACAGGACTGCCCAGAAGTCCGGAATAAAATTAATATACCCTTAACCTTCAACTTTTGGGGAAAACACTCGGATACATCAATTTAGTTTTATATATGCTCACATTTTGACGTTATTTGTTTGTTTTTTGATAGACATTTGTCAAAGATATGACTACATCGATATTTTTTCAAATCGGAAACATACAACTTGTGATACATCATTTGAAAGCTAATATCTCGTACAGTATGCTTATAAATTTTGGCGTGATTCTGTCAAGCTATTTCAAAATAGCCACTGTTAGAAGTTTTAAAAGATCCCTATTTAAATAAGCGGAAATGATAAATCATTGATGTGTTTTTAACCTTCCCAGGTAAGAGATTTTCATTGTTTCACGTTCTGTCATTTTGTGACATTATAACTTAACAATACATAGTTATGGTTTATTTGTTATTTTGTCAAAAAATAAATAAAAACGTAACGAAGCAAAAAAAACAACAAAAAGGCTGTTTAACGTGGCAAATGCTGGAAATGTCCTCCACCCTCTACTTTGCATGTTCCCAGACGATGATAAAATCCGTCGACGGAATTCCGAATGGCTTCATCCTGTATGTTATATGTCTCCAATCTAATTTTGTTTTTCAAATCTTCGATATTATTTGGCCTATTTTGGTAAACTTCTTCTTTTACATATCCCCAAAGAAAATAGTCTAGAGGCGTTAAGTCTGGGGACCTCGGTTGCCATTAAATTGTACCACGTCGTCCAATCCCGCGACCTGGAAATATCTGATATAAATATCTTCTCACATTGACACCAAAATACGAGGAAACACCATCCTGCTGAAACCAAATTGTTTCATTAGGTATATCTAGATCTGCTTCGTTGGGAAAAATTACAGCTAAAGCAGGCATCAACTCGAAGGTTAAGAAATCCAGGTACCGTTCAGCTGTGAGATTTCCTTAAAAAAGAATGGCCCTAAAATTCGGTTATTAATGATACCTGCCCATACATTTACGTTCTGGGGCCGCTGAGTATGCGCTTCAAATATCCATCGTGGATTTTCTTGACTCCAGAAACGATAATTATGTCTGTTAACCACCCCGTTTAAATAGAAAGTAGCTTCATCAGAAAATAATATGTTCTGTGGAAACCTATTATTCTCGTCACACCGTCTCATAATTTCTTCGCAAAATTGCAAACGCCTGTCATAGTCATCTTCTAAAAGCTCTTGAACAAGATATACTTTATAAGGGTGGTATTTTTCTGCTTTCAAAAATCTTCCAATAGTACCTCTAGATGTATTATAATTTTGAGCCAATGAAACTGTTGAAACATGGGATTATGCTGCAGAGATAATGCAATATCTAATTTTTCATCGTCGCCTAAAACACGTGGCCGTCCATTCCTATGCAAGTCCTTTACTGTGCCATGTTGAAATAGCTTTACAGAATCGCGCCAAAATTTATGAGCATTCTGTATGAGATATTGGCTTTCAAATGATGTATCACAAGTTGTATGTTTCTATTTAAAAAAATATCGATGTGGTCATATCTTTGACAAATGTCTATAAAAAACAAACGAATAACGTCAAAATGTGTGCATATATAAAACTGAGTTGACGTGTCTGAGCGTTTTCCCCAAAAGTTAAACGTTAAGGGTATATTAATTTTATTCCGGACAGCCCTGTATATATATATTATATATATATATATATATATATATATATATATATATATATATATATATATATATATATATATATATATATATATATATAATCATATAAAAATTTAAAGGAACTTTGATTTCGGGTTCTAGGGGCCCAAATTCGCGCTCATTTGAAAAATGTTTTGCAAAGTCTCACCATCGATAGGTATCTCTCTATTCGCGGTTTTTAAAATAAAAAAGGCTTAAATTTTTTTTTCAAAATCAGTTGCTAACTTTTTGAGTTATCGTATATATATATATATATATATATATATATATATATATATATATATATATATATATATATATATATATATATATATAAATTAAATTTTTGTCAAATTTTTCAATATTTACACAATTTTTAACAGACCTGATTGCATACGTACTGTTCCTATGTGACAGAATTTAACATGACTTATTTTATAGGTCTTGTACAACTCACTTATTTCATAAAATGATCAAACAACTTTGTTGTTTTCGGCAATGATTTAATTTACAAGCTTTTCATATAAACTAAAATTATTAATCGAAAACCAACCTATTCACCTAATCTAAAAATAAATTGATATGACATATGAAGCTACATAAACCGCGCCATTTTGCTATAAGAATACAAACAACACAACAAACCAATAGCAATTTAATTTCTGACTACACGACCAAGAATCATATCGTTGGTTATTTCAGAATGCCAAATCTATAAATAAATCTCCCTATACTAAATTTACAAAAAAATTATAATTGTAAAAGTTTTATTTAACTTACAAGGTTTTTATTTAGTTATTGTTTGGATCACAACCTAAAATCAGGCTTAAACGCTTTAGCTGCCGATTTTACCATATAGCTTTTTGAATAACAAATCAATTCTAGAAATAAATATTACCGTTCATTTTCCTAACGAGGAAAAGTTTGTGTAATAAAATTTTCAAACTAAAACCTCTGGCTGTTTCAATTTCTTAGGCAGATTTTCTTTCCTTCCAACATTCAAAGAAAACAAACTAGGACATCCGTTATGTGAACCTCTCCCACGCACAATACACAACCCCTTAGTAAACTTTTAGGAGTGTGTCGTAGCTTTTAAATTTCTTTAATTCAGGATAACTTAAATTTGTGTTGAGAGAAACGGCTCAAAACTAATGTATGAGAAGATCTGTGAATGCTCTATATATATATATATATATATATATATATATATATATATATATATATATATATATATATATATATATATATATATATATATATATGTGTGTGTGCGTGTGAAAAATTCCATTCCATCCACTATAATAATTTAAAAAATATTGCGTTTTCAACAAGTTTTCCCCGATTTTCGACCGGAAAAAGTTGAGCATAAAGGCGGATTAACGAACTCGACCTTGGTTTTCGCCCCAACAAGATTTTTGCCAAGTTTAATTGAAATCAGTTTAGTATTTTTGAGTAATCGCTCGGGTACACACACACACACACACACACACACACACACACACACACACACACACACACACATATATATATATATATATATATATATATATATATATATATATATATATATATATATATATATATATATAAATATATATATAAACATATAAAAATTTTAACGTACCTTGGTTATGGGTTTCAGGGACCCAAATTCGCGCTCATCTCAATTTTTTTTTTCAAAAGCTTTTCATCGTCACCGCTCTATTAACGAGTTTTTCTTAATGAAAATTGACTAATTTAAGCGTAAAGGCTCATGTTTTCGTGCCACAAACTGTCAGAAATAAACACATTACTTAAGTCTGTCACTTTGGAATTTCATTTGACATTTGTGCAAACATTTTATGTACTACTTATATTATGAAAATGTAAACGTAGATAATCTTACAAAATTAATTCTTCCTATATATAATTACCTTATTTGTACCCAAGTTAATTTAAATCTTTTAGTATTTTTCTTCGAAAATTCGCTAAGTAATCATAAAATCTGATCGGTTATTAGAATGGTATCCGAGTATTATGTAAATATTTCTAAACTAGAGCCTGTAGGTATAGGGAGTGTTATACAAAACTTGAAGCAGTGGGCATGCCCTTCACCTATATAACACAAAACACAGACTGTTCCATTTGAAAAAATTGAGTTACGGTAGTTTGAATTTTTTCAAATTCAGTCACTATTTGAGAGCGCCTTCTATACGGCACTTGGATTTCGCGACAAATAATATAAACGAAAACCCCTTTAAATGCGTCTATTTCATGGGACTCTGCTATATATTGGTAAAAACACAGTATCATAATTTTTAATAGGTGCTAAAAATGTAAAGCAATTGAAATAACTCTATAATAATAATAATTATCCCAATATGCTAAGCAATACATTAATAGTGCCATATCTGAGTTTCTCTAAATGTTCTTTAAATCTAGTTTCAATAGTTCTTTTAGTTTGCCCAACATATTTAAGTTCATAATCCTTACAACCTATTTCATAGATTCCCGACACTTCTGTGGTTTTATCTTTATCCTTTGGGCTACCTAGAAAATTTCTTAATGTATTTTTGTTGTAGAAAATGGTAGCTGCAAATTGGCTTCATTAAAAATGCTATCAATACCTCGTAATTTGCCGTTGAAATGGTAAACAGACAACGGTTTTGTCGGGTTTATCTTTTCTGAAAATCCTAGATTCCGATAACCTTTTCTTTGTTTTATGTTTATTGACTAGTCTCTCCACTAAGCAGACAGAGTAACCATTATGCTTAGCTTCATTTTTAATATATTCTTCTCTGTGGTATCTTTATTTATTTAAGGGAAACTGTATTAATCGATGAACTAGAAAATTTAAACTAGCGGTTTTTCTGTGGAAAACTATGGCGTGTCTCAATCGAAATGTAACTCACAGTAGTGGTTTCCGTTCTGTGGATGTTGAATTATAAAGTGTCTCAATTTTTAATGACTAATACATCAAGAAAATGTAATTTGTTATTAATTTCTATTTTATGCGTGAATTTAATGGAGTCAAATTTACTGTTTAATTTGACAATAAAATCATATATTTTGGATATATTTGTATTAAATGCTGCAAAAACATCGTCCACATAACGAAACTATACTCTAGGAAAATAGTCGTTTTCGTTTGCTAGCTCTGTTTCAGATCTACTAATGAACAATGAAAACCGCCTTTCTCCATTCATTGCAGACCTTTTTATGATAATAATCTCATTAATGTTTCGACGTAGAGCCGCATCAATTTGACCCCAATAACAATCTTCACAAACAGCGTTATAAATAGGTCTGAAAACATCAGGTCAGGTCATATATATGTATATATATATATATATATATATATATATATATATATATATATATATATATATATATATATATATATATATATATATATATATATATATATATATATATATATATAGTAGTCCACTCATTTGGCTCGTGAATGCCACTAGTGCCCGTTCACTTTTTATTTTTGTTTATAGCTGCGCACACTACGGATATTATACACACATATATACACGTATATATATATATATATATATATATATATATATATATATATATATATATATATACGCATACATAAAAAAGATACACTCCCGCATGGTTTACGCAGTTGCAGTACTTCTTGCTCTTTTCACTATCACTGATGATAGTTTCTGACTTTACGGTTAACACTCTGCACTCCCGGTGGGTCTTCCTCGGACCGTGGTCAAGCGAATACTTCGAGACAACTACGCTACCACTGATCTAGCTGTGGTGAGTTAACTAAAGCTTTGTATACCTGATACTTGACGCTGACTTCATGCCCTGGTATGTTTTATATTATCTTAAAAGTAAGCGTAACAAATAATTACAGAATTAGTAGAATTGTCACTTCAACTACTGTTTTGATCTTAGATGGTGTTTTATTAAGTTTGTTAAGTTTGAAGATAAATGAACAAACTGTTTTAAAATCATTTTTATAGAGACGTGAATTGATTTTATTTACATTTCCCATATATTATGCTACACATTCAGTCTAAAACTGCAATTTGGTCCGTTTATCAAGCTACAAATATAGTGTATTTTAAAAATTGATTGAATCCCTCAATTAAAAAAACAATCACTTGGCATATTTTTAATATTTATTCATGTCATCTGTCATCAGCGATATTGGTGGCTGAGATTTCACGTTCGAGTAGTATGTTTTATGCCTGTTATTTATATTGTTTGGTTATCGTTGATGTATGGTTTATTCCTGTTGTATGAATGAATGGCAGTTAACTACTCTGCCTGACAGGCATTGGACTTTAACCACAAAGTCATTTCAACGCATGTCTCTCAGACTTTATTTTATTACTTGGAATTCACAACATAGGTTCATTTACACCATTTGTAGTCACACGTAGAGGGTCATTCCATTAGTCTATTACTTTCAAAAATATATCGTTTTCAAAAATATTTTTGTACATTTTTCGGGGGGAAAATGTCCGTTATAGCTGATTTACAAACTCGTCCGCGGTCTTAATACAGTGAAGATATGTGCCATGTTTCGTTCAAATCAGTTGAGTATTTTTGAGTTATCGTTCAGATACGTGCATATATATATATATATATATATATATATATATATATATATATATATATATATATATATATATATATATATATATATATATATATAAACATATAAAAATTCAAACGGACCTTGGATATGGGTTCTAGGGGCCCTAATTCGCGCTCATTTGACAAATTTGATCTGAAAGTCTCACTATTGTGACCTCCCCACTAGTGAATTTTAATTAATAAATATATTATTACTTGACCAGCTTATAGTATGGCAATGCAATGTGAAATAGTTATAAAAGTTGTTTTATACCGTTATACCGTACGACTTTTATAAAAATAAAATCTGATAAGTACACTTGAAGAACCCAAGTCACCACAACACATTGTTTAAAGACCTGACGATCGTTTCACTAACAAAGCATCATAAATGGCATCATCAGAGGATAATTTTTTATCCTCTGATGACTAAACTAGACTACTAAACATTGTATTTATATTAGGTGTCAGGTAAAATGCCACAATATACCTTAAGGTCGCAGTGGAGGGACCGTTATGGCCTACTCATAGTTTAACCATTTAACCTAACAATTAAAATACTGACATCCTAGAGATATAAGTACTCTCGAATGCGTCTAATTTCACTGGTTGTCTAACATTTTTGACAAGCTTCAAACCTTCTTTATCTATGTGATGATTGTATGCTGGGCCACGCATGACTTGTCTGTAGTACCGTATCTCAGCTGTGCCAGATGTTCCTTAAATCTGGTTTCAATGGTTCTTTAAGTCTGCCTAACGTATTTAAGATCACAATATTTACAACTTATCTCACAGATGCCTGACATTTCAGTGGCTTTATACGTATCTTTTGTAATACCTAAAAAAAATTGAATATTTTTTTTCGAAAACGTTAGGTGCAAATTAGCTTTCTCAAAACTGTTCTCGAAATCGCTCGTCATTCGCTGTTCAAATGGTATGCAGTCAAACAGTTTGTCTAATTTATCTTCTCTGAATGTCATGAATTCCACAAACATTTTCTTTATTTTGTGTCTAATAATTAATTTGTCTACTAAGCAAACCAAGTATATTTGTGTGTGTGTGTGTGTGTTTATTTCTTTAACGTCGGTCTATTTCCGCGGCTATGGCCATCGCCGACGCGAGAGACTTTCACCTTATTATCCTGGAAATTTTACCCAACCCCCGCCTTTCTGTAAGGAGAGTAGGGATCTTTAGCGTGCCCAAAATCGCATGGACACGGGACCGACGGCTTTACGCCCTCTCCGATGTTATTTAATCGTTATATTTAGCCACGTTCTTAATGTATTCTGATTCTCTGCTATATCTACCTTTACATAACGGAAATCGTATTAATCTATTTATTACAAAATTGAAACTCGCCGTTTTTTGTGTAAAGGTATGATGTGAGTTATTTAGAATGTAACGTAGAGTGGTCGTTTGCATCCTGTGCACTTCGAATTCAAGAGTCATTATTTTTCATCTTCCTCTGAGTTACTGGTTATTTGGGTTCTCCAAGTGTACTTATTAGTATTCATTATATCTTGCCATCTTATCTTAGTAAAAACTGTAATCATTTTACCTAAAAAAATCATATATTTTATACAGCAGGAGTTTAAATTATGGAGTTTATGATTTAAATGTGTTATAAATTTTCTTAAATACAAACTATATTTGATACAATTTCTCTATTTGGTCAATAAATCGAAAAACCGGCAAACTATATTCAACTGGTAGTAATAGTTTGGATGCAGTGAGTGCGTTATGGTATCGCATTTTCATTAGCTTGTTTCATATTTTAATGAACCAATTTTCTCTCAATCAACAGAATACAAGTTTGGTATGTAACAAAAACTTTATAAGCGCAACATATTTATTGTTTTCAAGGATGTAGCTTTTTTACTTTTCGATAATTTTGTTATTAAAAAATTTCTATATAAATTCGTTACTATGACGAATTTGCTGTGTCCAGACTTTTGTTTTAGAGATTTACTGATTGCATCATGGCTATGAACCAACATGCAGTAATAAACACACTGGGGAGCTTTTGAATACTTTCTATAACATTCAGTTTGATTACTTGAAAATCTGTAGTGAAAACAACTTCGGTAACAACAGTTTCGAATACCAAAAATAGGATTTTATTTTATTCATTTTAACCAATAAACATTTATATTCAACCTGCAACGATTAACAAAGAGCCTGGACGCAGCAAGTGCATGATGGTAGTGAATTTTCATAGAAATGATCTGGCACAAAATATTTTATTATAACTTTTTTTCTTGCAACATAGAAATCTAAATTTTGGTGTATAGTTTACTTTTTATATCGTAAACCTACCTACGAAATTTGGTTATCATAGCTTTTTTATTTTTTGAGATAAAAACTTTTTTCTAATGGAAACTCAAAATTTTCCCGGAAAACCTCATCCGATTTTCCTTAGCAACGAACTTAGCCAAGCCATTTACAAAAGGAAGGTACGTGCCAAGTGTTATCAAATTTGGCTTATTATTTGTTGTGTTATCGGTGTGATACATATATATATATATATATATATATATATATATATATATATATATATATATATATATATATATATATATATATATATATATATATATATATATATATATATATATATATATATATATATATATATATATATATATATATATATATATATATAATATATAAAATTCTCGTGTCACGGTGTACGTTATTGAACTCCTCTGAAACGGCTCGACCGATTTTCGTGAATCTTAGCGTGCATATCGGCTAGGGTGGAGAATCGGACAACATCTATTTTTCATCCCCCTAAATGTTAAGGGTGGTCCACCCCTAATTTTTTTTTATATTTTTTTAAACAAAATTTTTTGTTTTTATTTTTTTATGATACAGCATACACAAATACATACAAGCCTAAATTTTCACCCCTCCACGATCAACCCCTATTTTTATTTGTTTATTAAAGGCTTTAATTTTTTTGGCAAGATTTTTTTTATATTTTGTCATGACTTAGAATAAACAATTTCATATCTCTTAATTTTTCACCCATATACAATCAACCCCTATTTTTTATTTGTTAATTATAAACTTTAATTTTTTTGGCAAGATTTTTATATTTATTTTGTCATGACAGAGTAAAAAATCTCATATTACTCTAAATTTTTTACCCCTCTACAATCAACCCCTATTTTTTATTTGTTAATTATAAACTTTAATTTTTTTTGCAAGAATTTTTTTTAAATTTTGTCATGACAGAATATAAAATATCATATTACTCTAAATTTTCACTCTTATACGATCAACCCCTATTTTTCCATCCAGATTTTTATTTTTTTCATTCTATCCGCAGATCCGCAATAGGGTTGCAAGATGGCAATCGAATATTACAATTGTAGTACGATAAATTCTTATTCAGAGTTCATAATTTCAAGTTCCTTTAATTATGATTTTTTTTTCAATTCAATTTGATCTCTCGCCCTCGCCGGTCGACAATTGATCAACTATCGATTGATCAGTTATTCCCGCCAGGTGTCACCACTCATCCAGCAAACATCACGTAGTAGGGATGAGGACGAAGCCGGTCTCCTGTTTTACTCACTATACATTTTTCAGCCATTTATTTTTTGGTTTTATTTGTGTATCAATCGTAGCAGTGACTTTTATACCTATTTCTTTAATTTTTCTGTGCAACTCTCATGTTAATTTTACTGTCATCGTAAATTTATCATTCATTTCCAGTGCAATAATAATTTATTTACAATTTATTAATCTGACAAAGACTACGCTGACCGAATTTTTTGAACTGTGCAATCGTGCGGATGCTTTTGGTGCCTTCGCACAAACACTTCTCTACTCTGAAGTTCCACGTTATTTTACATGGGCTCAATCAAAAAAATGGATGCCTCGCAAGCAAGGGACACCAGTTGATGCGTGCCCCGGTTTATTTAAATCAAATAGTTTGGGTCGTGTATATACAGTCAATCCAAGGCAGACTGAGTGCTTTTATCTGCGACTGTTGTTGGTTAATGTCACCGGGCCATTGTCATTTCAAGATATACGTAAGGTAGATGGACAACAGTATCCTACGTATAAAGATGCATGCCTTGCTCTAGGCATGCTAGAAGACGACAATCATTGGGACAGTACGCTTGCTGAAGCAGCATTAAACTGCACAGGATCACAAATTCGTCTACTATTTGCTATAGTACTGACTACATGTTTCCCGGCCCGAGCACAAATGTTGTGGGATAATCACAAAGATTCAATGACTGATGATATATTGTATCGACATCGTACAAGGTGCAATGATCTAACGATATCATTCAGTGATGCAATGTACAATGAAGCATTGATTGCTATTGAGGATCTTTGCATTGCTATTGCGAATTTGCCAATCAGTCATTTCGGTATGAGCTCACCGAATCGAAGTGCATCTGATTTACACAACACAGATATGAATCGTGAACTACAGTACGATACTGTAGAAATGGCAGGCATTGTTAGTCGCAATGTTCCACTACTAAATGATGAACAAAAAATTATTTACGACCGCATCATGCTGGCAGTTTCGGCAGGACAAGGAGGATTCTTTTTTTTTGGATGCACCAGATGGAACTGGCAAAACATTTCTTATTTCGCTACTTCTGGCCGAGATACGATCAAAAAATGGCATCGCATTGGCCGTTGCATCTTCTGGCATTGCAGCAACTTTGTTAGATGGAGGCAGAACAGCTTATTCAGCATTTAAGCTGCCGTTGAACATTCAAAATAATCCAGATGCAGTGTGCAACATAAAAAAACAATCGTCTATGGCCATAGTGCTGAAACAATGTAAAATTATTATTTGGGATGAATGCACTATGGCACACAAACATTCGCTTGAGGCATTAGATAGGACATTAAAGGATATAAAAACAACGATAAACTATTTGGCGGCACTTTGTTACTCCTTTCAGGTGATTTCAGACAAACACTTCCCGTTATTCCACGTTCAACGTACGCTGATGAAATCAACGCTTGCTTAAAATCATCGCGACTATGGCGTAATGTTGAAAAAGTACAACTGACGGTGAACATGCGCGTTCAAATGCTTCAGGATCCATCCGCCGAAAATTTCTCTAAACAACTGTTAGATATTGGCTATGGGAAAGTTGCTGTACATGAAAATACTTGATGCATAAAATTACAGACGGACTTCTGCACAATCATCGACTCGCAAAATACTCTCATCGATCACATCGTACACACACAATATGCAAATCATAAGTGGCTGGCAGAAAGAGCGATTTTGGCAGCTAAAAATGTGGACGTCAATGGGTTAAATTTAAAGGTTCAACATTTGTTGCCTGGGAACTTGGTGTCATACAAATCTATCGATGCAGTTTGCGATACCAACGAGACTGTGAATTATCCAATTGAGTTTTTAAATTCATTGGATTTGCCAGGCATGCCACCACACCATTTACAATTGAAGGTTGGATCTCCGATTATTCTGCTTCGTAACTTAAACCCACCACGGCTGTGTAATGGCGCACGGTTAGTCATTAAAAATTATTGAAAAACGTTATTGAAGCCATCATCTTGAATGGCAAGTTTCAAGGCGAAAATGTGTTGCTGCCACCAATCCCTATGATTCCTACAGATGTGCCAATTGAATTCAAACGCAGATAGTTATTTTTATTGAACTAAAAAAATGTTTCCTAGAAATAATATACATGGCAAAACAACGTTTGCCAGGTCAGCTAGTATATATATATATATATATATATATATATATATATATATATATATATATATATATATATATATATATATATATATATATATATATATAAATTGAAACTGACCCGGGATATGGGTTCTAGGGGTCGTAGTTCGCGCTCATTTGCAAATTTTTTTTTCAAAATTCAAAAGTCGGGATCTCCAATTAGTGAATTTTTCTACGAAAATTCACTAAAATGAGGTATCCAAAATAATTACATTTGTGTTTACTAACAGGTTTTCATGTGGTAATTTTAAAGAGACGTTTATTGATATGCAATTAAATGCCTGTTTTCTAGTTAAAACTTTTATTACCTGGTTAAAAGGACAAAAGCAGTAACAGCACGTAGTATGAAATTTCCTCGTTATACACATGCTATGGATATTTTTATAGGAGCGAATGTAAGGTGATGCATAACATGCATATTAAGGCCAGGTTAGCGGGGTGAAATGTGACATGGGAAAATAGATTTACTTTCGCCCAACGTGGTAGCTGTCGTTCATTTATCATCTTCCCCGGCACTAATTACTTCACGACAAATCACTAGGAAATACAAACCTGGGCTTCCCATTTCCTATGTAACGAAGATAGTTATATATAAATAAGAGCTTCGCGAAAGTGGCAATTTAAAAAATATGTCACCTACTTTTTAAAAAGTTTCAAGACATCATGACTGTAAGGTTTTAAAAAAATGTCTTTAAGGATGTCGACATATCGACATGTCCATGGTCAGTTTATATATATATATATATATATATATATATATATATATATATATATATATATATATATATATATATATATATATATATATATATATATACAGCATTAAACACACTTATGGAATAAAATTCATTATTCAGCAAAAAATAGTTTTTGTGGAAAACGCTGAGTTACGTGAAGTTTAATTTGTCGAATATAATTATATAATCATAGTTAAAAAAAATGAAACTCCCACCATTTTACCCCACCACCTTATCCATTTTTTTAAATAGCAACCCTACATTTTCATCACAACTCGATGGATCATGTTTTAGTGAATTTTCTTTAAAAAAAAACACTAATGAGGAGATCCCGACTTTTGAATTTTGAAAAAATTTCTTCAAACGAGCGCTAATTAGGCCCCCCAGAACACATATCCGGGGTCAGTTTCAATTTTTATATGTTTGGTAAGCGGATTGACATCATTATATGTAAGTTACCCACCAAAATTTAGCTCTTTAGGTCAAAAGACAAAAAAGTTACAGGCATTTAAATAAAAATTAATTGGGGTTTTCCTCAAAACGTTAAAGTTGCGATTTAAAACGTCAAAATTGGCAACATTTAGGCAAAGAACTTGAATCTAATACGGGCTATGGAAATAAAATGTCTCAAGAAGAATGTTTTACAAACCATGAAGTCTTAGTTTAAACCGTCATTATCCTTCATTTTACTAAAATATTTCCAGAAAATTCATTTCAAATAGACCCTTTCTCTGACGCTTGGCCTTAGCTATATCGTTTAATGGTATATAATTTTTGTCGAATTTTCGTAAAAAATCAATAAAGCTCAATATATCCGTTATTATACAAGATATGAAAAAAAATGTATGCATTAATTATAGGATGTCTTGAGCTACATCTTAAAAATATTTCTACAATCACAGAGTGGACCATAGGTCGTTGGTATGAAAATTCACTACCATAACGCACTTGCTGCGTCCAGATTTTTTCTGAATGCGGAGGTATCCCATATGTATGCTCTAATATTACAGTTTTCAATACAGGCTGGAAATCTAATACCGGTATATTAAAACTAAACAGTTTACCCTGAAACTTAATAACTTAATAAGAACGTCCCTTTCTTACAATAAATGTTCAAAATGTTCTCCATTCACTTGCACACAACAAAACAATCTGCTCTGGAATCTTCCCTAACTCTGTTCAACACGTCGGGCGTTACTTTCCTAATTATTGTGGTTATTTTTATTTTCAAGTCAGAAAAATCAGCAGGTTGCATTTTATACACTCCGTTTTAAGGTCTCCCCATAAAAAGAAATCAAGAGGTGTAAGATCTGGTAATCTAGCGGGCCATTCTACGAAACCTCTTCGTCCAATCCATATTTGTGAAAAGACTTCGTGTAAATACTCCCGCACTTGAAAAACAAAGTGGGGCGGTACATTGTCTTGCTGAAACCATGTCCTTTCATGGGGAATATTAGGTTCCATTACATTTGGATACAATTCTGCTAACATTGGGACAGCCTGTTCTCTAAGCATTTCTATATATATTTGACCCTTTAGATTTTCTATAAAAACAGGTCCAACTACGTGATCACCAATGATACCAGCCCAAACGTTCAACTTCTCAGGACGATGAGTGTGTGTTTGTCGCATCCAGTAGGGGTTTTCGGCAGCCCAGTATCTGCCTTTTTGCCTGCTTACATCGCCATTCAAAAGAAATGTTGCTTCATCGGAAAACAGAACGCCAGCAGAAGAAATAACATTTATATGTAACATGCCCAGCAGTTGTTCACAAAATTGCAGTCTTCTATCATAATTACCGTCAATCCACTCTTGAACGTGTTGTAGTTTATAGGGATTCATTTTTTCGTTTTTGAGACACCTTAAAACTATTGATTGACTAACATAATTTTCACGTGCAACTTGACGGGTAGAAGTTGTTGGTTCTTCTTTAAAAGCCAATAAAATATTGAGTTTTACCTCTTCTTCAACAAACTTGGGTCTCCTAGGCAGTGGTATATCGTGTCCATAACCACGAAACTGTGAATGTATCTTAGACACAGTTCCCTGGGTTAGTGGGGAAAAATCTGGATGTTTTTCATTAAATAGGTTAGAAACTTGTGCCTGTATTCTACACATATCACCATACCCAATCATCATTAATATTTCTGTTCGCAGAGTTTCAGTTAAGTATCGCATTATTAGACCAAAAATTAATTGAAATTGTGGGAACAAAATTACGACCAATTTATTAGGAGAGCGTGCATTTAACACAATACACCACAAAATAAAACAGAACTGTTAAATTTCACCTTTCACACTGCGGAAATTGGTAGTTAATAAGAAACGATTAATTGGTTTCAACCAAGTACGTTTTAGATAAAAGACAAGTTAAGAAATTTAAGATAAGAGTCAGTGAAGAATTCCAGAGCAGATTATTTCGTTGTGTGTAGGTGAATGGAGAACATTTTGAACATTTATTATAAGAAAGGGACGCTTTTATTAAGTTTATTTTCGACATTTGAATTTCAGGGTAAACTGTTTAGTTTTAATATTCCGGTATTAAATTTCCAGCCTGTATTAAAAACTGTAATATTAGAGCATACATATGGGGTATCTCCGCATTCATAAAAATGTGATCCATCGAATTGTAATAAAAAAATGTACGGTTGCTATTTTTAAAAAATGGATAAAGTGGTGGGGGTAAAATGGTGGAAGTCTAATTTTTGTAACTATTATTATAAGATAATATTCGGCAAATTAAACTTCAGGTGTCTCGGCGTTTTCCACAAAAAATATTTTTTGCTGAATAATGAATTTTATTCCATAAGTGTGTTTCACACTGTATATATATATATATATATATATATATATATATATATATATATATATATATATATATATATATATATATAGTACAGTTAACTTTTTTATTTTTAAGCAAACAAAAAACAACTTTTATTCTGTACGTGAAGCATATGAAGCTGCTTTGACTAGCTAAACTACATTTTAGCCTTATAGATAACTAGCCTACTGTGATCAAAAATTATCGCAAAAAACTGGAAAAACATTATTGGGGATTATTGGTATAATGCGAACAGGATGCCTTGCATTTAATTTACGCGCAGATTCTCTTGTTGGACGCAGATTATCACCAACGAGTCTGACAATTTACAATTTTTCAGCTATAATAAGCCTTCTTGCAGTCACAATAAAAAAAATCGCCATTATTATAGGAGTTTATCAGCAGTGTGACAAAGTATCAATGCTTCATGTGACAGATCGATATTGCTGATCATAGC
This sequence comes from Tillus elongatus, assembly GCA_964006375.1. NCBI lineage: Eukaryota > Metazoa > Arthropoda > Insecta > Coleoptera > Cleridae > Tillus > Tillus elongatus. The sequence goes on from OZ023262.1 coordinate 212,573,044, forward strand.
AATTTTGCGGGAATACAATTTGAATTCATAATTATCTTGAAAATTTTTGTGATAAATTGTTTTTTATTTGTTTTTGATAAAGTTTGGGATTTGGGGATTTTCGGTGGTTCCGAACAACTTTTTCTAATAAAATTTTAAGAGAACCCCTAATAATATTTTCCCATTTTTTTTCGACAATTTTTGATAAAGGCAGGCTAGTTACTTACTAATGCGATAATATTGCTTACCCGTTCAAAGAAGCTTCACATGCAAATTACAATTTTTTTTAAATTCGCCTAAAAATAAAAAAGTTATTGAGGGGTTACCATTTCAAGTGAAACACTCTGTATACAATAAACAGGTTTCAGCATAAGTAACGCAACAAGGCCATAACTTTCAAACCGAGAAAGGCATCGGACTCAAAATTTGTATGACTGAATAATTAGAGTTGTAAATACACGTTTAGATTGTTACCTCATTTTATTTGCAATTCAGATTCAAGCACCAGCACACTACCATAGACGAAGTCCTTCGAGTGGTAGAAAAAAATCACCGAAGGATTTAATAAAAATAAGTCAACTGGGGCAATATTTCTCTACATTGTTCATGCAAAACCCTGACACGATAAACGATAAACGATAGAAGTTTGTTAAACTTCTGTAGTTTAATTTTCCACCCCCTCTGATACACCCTGTCAGCTCTTTCCTGAAACAGAGGAAGTTCCAGGGTAAACACTTGGGAACCAGATGAAGAATCTGCTCAGCTACAGCTGGCTTCCCGCATCGTTCTGCTATCTCCCCTCAGCTGTAAAATACATTTGCCGCAGACATACCAACACCACTCCTAAAAGTGACGTACGCACTGTACGCAGAGGACACTACCATCGTCAGCACCTACACGCAGCCGACGATAAGAACTCAACGCTTACAAGCAGCCGTAGACGAGCTGCAAGACTGGTGTAGGAAACCATGTCTAGCCATAAACTCCCATAAATGCTCAGCAGTCCTATTTTCCAAGTGGAGACACATACCTCATGATAACATATCATCAGACGACCGTGAAGTTCCATGGAAAGACTGCGCCAAATACCTCGGATTTTTTTTCGACAAACGCTTAACATGGCGCCACCATGTTCAACATGCCCGACGAAAAGCTTCGATGTTCATCTTTTCACTTCCAAATTATCCATAAACAATAAACTGCACATGGACAAAGTCATTATCTGGCCCGCGTTGATCTATGCATACCCTGCAAGGTCCACTGCGGCCGACAGAAACATCAAGACCATTCAAATTATCCAGAATACAATTCTAAGAATGGTTATTGGAGCGCCATGGTTTGTTACAAAGAGTCAGATTCATTCCGATCCTCACTACTTGAGTTTATAACTCAAATCGCCACCACTCAGTTTGCAAACACGTCTTCTCACCTAAATGCTCTTCTCCGTAGTGCAAACGACTACGATAAGCAACTTTCACTAAGGCATAAGCGTCCAAAGTTTATCCCGACCCGCTAGCGACCCCGCGGGAAGCTGAACGGAAACATTCAAATCCCAACGACATTCTGTACTCCAGAGATTGGACTTTGTGGGTAAGAGTCCTACTGTTCAGAGAACAATAGGGTTTGCAGAAGGGTAGTAGCAATCGTAGAAACATAATTATTAAAAACAGTAAAATAATATGTAAAGTTGGTTTAGAAAAATTCTCTACACTAAGTAATGTAAATATTGCATATAATTGTAGGTCATAATTGTATCGATAACATTGGCATTGAAACCATTACATTGTTATGTAAACAGTAAACAAGGTAAAATTGCAGCGTACAAGGAACGCAAGACTGCTGAAGTCTGCAATTTAGGAAGGATGTAAACTGATTAAAAAACTATAAGTAGTATTTGTTGATAAATATTGAGAGACAGTTAATTTAGATTGCTTAAGATGTAAAGACGCGACACTTGTGATTTAATTATGTAAACATTAAAACACTGTTCAATTAAGATTCACGATGTAAACAGTCCGAGTTAAAATTCATTCAGTTAGTTAGTAGTAGCACTGTTAAGTTTTGTGAGTTTATTAAAGTTTTAATTACACCGTTACTTATGTCTACATTCGCCTAGTTCGACGAGTTTATTCCTTAAAATATCCTCCGCTCCTTAAACACCCACACTATTTCGATATCCCACACACTACGGTGTGTGAATGAGGTGTGCGTGTAGCAATTTCCGCTCCCGATTAAAAAAAAATGTGTCAAAAATGTTTGCCAATAACGAGTCTAAAGTAGACCTTTTGTGCCAGTCTCACATGGAAAGATAGACTAGTTTATCACTTTCAAAAATTTGGACGTAACAAGGGCGTTGTGGTACCGAATATTCATTAAACATAATTGTTTTCATTGAAATATTGTTCGCTAAATAGTAAATAAGCGTTAATTAACAATGTCATGTATGTGCAACTGCCTTATGCTAACAAATTTTCATAAAAATAGTGCCAATTTTAACAACTCACTCACTAAGCTAGAATCTTCAATTCTAATACATAGTAAAACTTCTATAAAAGCAGCATACAACCTAATTTCTCTGAAAATTGCGTAATAAGCTTCGGTGTGACAAATACGTTTTAAAAAACTTTTTCTTATAAAGTTGGTTAGATTTGTCTGACTAAAGCAAAATCATTACATCGATTAACAAAAAAGAATACCTGCCACCTTTATAATTTTTCAGGTACCTTCGTTTGTAAATAAAGATCAATTTTATAAATAAAGAACATTTTCTTCTAGAAAAATTTAGACATGCAAGGTTTTTTCTCAAAAAGAGTTTAAGGTTAAACACATTTGTATACAAACATTGTTTCAGCTTCGTTAACAAGTGAAAGGATATTCTGGGAAGAGGTACAAGAAGATACCAACAAAATAAAATTGATGTTTGTACCCAATAAAAGACGAGAAGCTGAAACGTAATACGAGAGGGTACCCAAAAGAAACCGCACGGATGTTGTGGTGGACATAGTTTCTCTAGGACGGCGTTCTGCCACCAGAAGCGTATAGAGCTACCATTCCAGAGTCAGTAAGCCAAGCGTTGCCGTTAAAGAACGTTCTGTTCAACTTTTCTGACTTTTTTAGTTAGAATTGTGCTTGTCGTTTCTGCAATGGGTGATTCTCATGAACAGTGCGCGACTGTAAACTTTTGATTCTTGCTCGAAAAACTGGCTCATAAACTCTGAAAATGTTACAACGGGCTACAAGGATGATGTGATTGGGAAAAGTTTTGGAGTGGTTTTCCTGCTACAAAAGTTGTGAAATGTCAATTGATGGCAAGCCTCGTTCTGGTCGCTGTTTCACAGCTCGAACCGATGAAAATGTTAAAATCTCGAAATCTACCTGGAATATCGACAGCGGATAATTGACGAAGCTGTGGAGCTGAAATTTAACGGAATATTTGACGACGAAGAGGGTGGCTGCCAAATTCGTGCCTCGTCTGCTGACTCCTGAACAAGAGTAATGTATCGTGGAAGCCTGTTGCGCTTTGAAAAAGTTCCATTCAATTTTTTTACAAGATAATCACAGATGCGAACCATAGTGCTACGACCCTAAAACACACAATCAAGCCAGTGAGAGACTAAAAAATGCTGATTTGTCTTTTTTCTTTTGATACGAGAGTAGTTCTTCATTCAGAGTTTTTTCTCACAGAGTCAGCCTTTTAACTGGGCTTTCTACCTGGAGGTTTTTAAAATATTGCGCAACAGTTTGGGGCGGAAGACGCCCAAGTTATGGTAGTCGGGAGACTGGTACTGGTCCCGATTCTGCTACATGGATGTGAACGTTGGTTGAGTCAGGCAACGCATGAAACAAAATTAAACGCTGCTGGACTACGGCTGAGACTGGTCGGTAGAAGAATCAGAGATAAAGTTACAATCAAATGTGTTCTGAACGAATGTGCTATAGATACGCCTATTGCAAGTAGATATGAGAACAGCGTGTTTAGTTGATTTGGGCACATAAAACGAATTAATAGTAATATAATGACAAGTACAGTTCATAGGGAGCACGTGGATGGTGATAGAGTCAATGGAAGACCCAGGAAAGCTAGATCGCATCTTGTGGGCTATATATTAAAGAAGAAGGCGGTCAGAAGTTTGCGTAATAGGAGAGCGTGTATACGAAGATGTATAAAAAGCGTAAATAGCATGTTAGGAAAAAAGTATCTGGAGAAATATTGGTAGTAAATAGCATAGGCTTTGTGGTGTGACTGCCTTTTTATGGGAATGGCTTGACGGGTAGTGGTAGTAGTATTTTTATAAGAAAGACTTTAATCAGATAAAAAGATAAAGGATTTGGTCATCTTTCAACATTAGTGCAATTAAGCACTCGTGACAGGAACTAGCGTTTCGGTTAATTGGAAAAACGTCTCAACATACTAGGAACCTTAGGGAATATCTGTGTCAGGATTGTTCTATATTTGTTAAGGTTAAATTGCTTGCGACCGAACAGCGGAGTATACTTCTGCAGAAAAACACGGCGGCGTAAGAAAATGAGATTAATTACCGTGATTTGGCCAGCTGCAGGAAAAGAAGCGCCCCTAGGAAGGCTATAAATTCAGGTGTCGAGAAGAATATTCTACACAATTCATTCATTCCGAATGACCTAGAAAGAGAAAAAACACTGTTTCTACATTAAATAATAGTATCTACGTTTGAAGTTATAAATTACCTGTATTTTCACCTGTAAAAGACCTTGTTCATTAATCACGTTGTGATTGCATTTTCCAGTTAAGGCTTGAACAAGGGTTAATTCTTTTTGGGTATGTAACAGGATATGCTTTTGTCCACTTCTGAATTATCCTACAAATTGTAACAAAAGATTTCGTGCTTTTTTGTATTTAGAACATGGAAACTTCTTTTGAAGTTGGTCGTCTAGAAGTTTTTAATTGCTGCAGAACGTATTGGACTCGTTTACGCAAATTTTGGAAGCCGAGATGCCGGGAAAGATTACGTACGTATAAATTAATGGATTTCTTATCCGACACAAATCTAAAATTGGACCAACACTATATTCTACTATTTCGTTGTGTCTAATATATTTTAGTAGCAGTGGTTAGTTACGTAGTAACACAAGAAAGACTAATCACTAAGATTTATACAGAGTTGAGCGTGTGTATGTAAAATCGTAAATATCTCAGACGCCAATGAAGTTACACACTTAGTTGAAGTTTCATTCCCGAGAGGTTGATAAAATGTGGAACATTATAAACCTACGCTTAGTAAAATACAGCTTAAAGTTTAGCGGACAATATAAACATTTATCCTGCTTTAAAAATACCCGACAAATGAACGCGTCGAATTGTTTTTGGCTAAGATCGCTTTAGTGGGTAGGCGATAAATGAGAGGTGATTTGGTTAAAATTGACTTGTTTCCTTTAAAATTCGAGTAACATAACGTTTTAGAAGTTTATGGGTGCAGAAATACGAATATCCGACCCTAAATTTAAAATTGTTACATGAGAATGTCTTTCTGCTGAGAGTAGATTATCACAGCTATGTGGAACTTATGATTCAGTTTTCAGCAAAATTTTTAAAAGCTTTATAGGTAAAAGAAGCACATATACGACAGCAAATACCTTGTTTTAAAGGCGACAATTAATTTGACCGATGCCCCCTCTCTTTTTAATTAAATATATCAAACATCAAATAATACTAATTATGATAAGCTGATTTTTTTTAATTCAACAACACACCACGAGGGTTTACAGCCTAAATACTATCGTACCGTGGGTGTCGACAAGGAGGAAAGAGGCAACTGGTTAATTCTGGACTTAATGGTTTGGAGGTTCGGAGGAGAAGGAAAAACATGTGCCGGCAAGGAATTCCACAAGTTGGAAGTCCTCGGAACAAATGAGCGGGCATAACAACATGTTCTATGTCTGGTAACCGGGACAGTAAAAGGGTGCATTCGCTCTGTTCCCCTGGTAGATCTGTTGGGGGCAGCAAATGGAAGAACTATGGAAGACAGCTCCACTGAGCAGTGCCCGTGCAGATATCTATAAAAGGGAGAGAGAGATGTCACCAACGGCACGTCGGTGGACAAGGGATGGCAGCCTTTGGGTGATGGTAGGGTCATCGATGAGATGTATAGCTCTCTTAAGAATGGAGTCCAGGATAGCGAGTGTGTGAAGCGGCAGCGGCAACCCAGATGTGGGAGCAGTATTCGCGGTTTGGCCTTATTTGTGAAGTATATCAGGTATAGAGATTAGCTGATCAAAAGTATCCGCGAGCCGGGAAGAGGAAACTAGATTTCTTAGCATTCGCTTCTGCAATTGATGTGGCATGTTGGTGCCAATTGTGATTTCGATCCACAGAAATGCCAACAAGCGAAAAGGACTCATTACTTTGAATAACTTAGTTGTTCATTTTGATGGGTCTAGGGCTGGTGTATCTCTTATGAGATTTGGTGGGGTTGAATTGTACAAGATTTCTACTTCCCCAGTCAAATATTTTTTGGAGATGCACGGAGAGAGAACCCCTCATGAGTCTGCGATCCTTATCTAATTGGGCTAAAGAGACAGGCTTAGAATATTGGATATTTGAGTGGAGGGTGCTGTCGTCCGCGTAACTGTGAACTGAGTTGGATGTGCTAGAGAGGAGGTCATTGATGTGGAGAAGAAATAAAGTAGGGGCTAATGCTAAATCTTGAGGTACTCCTGCATTAATTGAATACAGTTTATAGGAATGGCCATCCACGACAACAAAAATGCTCCGGTTGGAGAGGAAATTTGCTGTCCAGGTACATAGTTTTGGTGGTAGGCCATCGGCCGGAAGTTTATTAAGCAGCGCTGCGTGCCAGACCTGGTCGAATGCTTTGTATATGTCTAGAGCAACCATCTGGGATTCACCGTGTAGTTCAACTTGTTCCAAGAATGGGTGACAAAGAAAAGGAGGTCGGCAGTTGATCTGCGCTGACGGAATCCATACTGCCTGTCGTGGATTAGACTGTGTTTTTCAAGAAATTTTAGTAATTCGGTGTTTATATACTTTTCCATCACTCTAGAGACGGCTGAAAGGAGAGAAATACGCCTGTAGTTGCTAGGAAGCGCTTTAGATCATTTCTTGGAAACGGGTTGTACCGAACAGTTTTCCAGTTACTAGGGAATATGCCTGTATTGCAAGATGTCTGAAACAGACAAGTCAGGACAGCAGCAAGTTCTGGTGCGCGGTTTTTGAGAACAATTGCTGGGATCTCGTCAAGGCCAGACGCTTTCCTGGTATTACGAGAAGAGAGCATCTTTCGTACCTTTTTAGTTTTGAAAATGATATCCGTCATTTTTTGCGCGACATTGGGGACTGTTGGTGGTTAAACATTTGGAGGTGGTTTGAGAGTAAAATTGCCGGCGAATAACGAGGCAAAAAGTTCAGCCTTTCCGAGGGCGGTAGAAACAATTTCATCCCCTGAAACAAGAGGTGGGAACGTGCTCTTGCAGAAATTATTCCCAATAGATTTAGCAAGAGTGCAGAAGGGCTTGCTGCTGTTGGAGCTTGAGAGGACTTTGTTTTTGATGGGATTATTAAACGAGTTTTTTGTCTAAGAAAGAATGCGGACATATCGGTTTCTTGCGTCGTTAAATGCTTGTCGGTTTTCTTGACTGGGATTGTATAGAAGCGTTTCGTGAGCTTTGACCTTTTCAAGTCTGGCCTTGTAACAGGATTATGAGAACCAGGGCTTTTGAGTGACTGAAGATGTTTTCTGTGTACGTGGAATAAATAATTCCATGCCAGCTTGAATAATTTTGGTGACGTTTTGTGAGATATCAGAGAGGTCAGGATGAGAGAGAAGAAAGACGCCCATGGAAATGAGGAAAAGTAATCACACATTTTGTCCCAGTTCGCGGAGTTGTAGTGCCAAACGATACGTGGGTGTGATGCCTCGGGTTGCATTGCGCAAAAAGCAGTGACCATGCCGTGGTTTGAGCGACCAAGCGGGGCCGTGACTGATATCTTATAGCATTCAAGTTTTGTAGTAAGAAGGAGATCCAAGGGATTTGAGCTGTGTGTTGGGATGCGAGGAAAGTAAGTAGGTTTCTGAACCATATTGGCCAAAGTATTGCTGACTGCAAAGGCCTCCGCTGTTCTCCCTTGTGGATCGGTTTTTGAAGATCCTAGCCATTCCTTATTATGGACATTGAAGTCACCAAGAATAGTGACCTCGGAGGAAGGATATCCAGGAATCAGATGGTCGGTTTTTTCAGAATGGTAGTCGAAGAGCTGGATAAAGTTGTTCTGAGAAGGTGACCGGTAAATGCAACAGATGAATTTAGTTGCAGCGCTGAGAGAGAGTTTCATCCAAAGTATGTCTTTTCTTCCAGCTTCTAAATTGGGGAGTCTGGTGCGGGGTAGATTGCTACTGACTTATGCGCAGACGCCTCCATGCAATATAAAGGAAGTAAGGAGCTCATACCCCGGAAATTAAGGTGATCAGTGGCTGTTTTGGCACTGATTTTGAGTTTCGCTGAGGAAGGAGAGTTGAGGCCTATTAGCCTGGAGCAAATGGTGGATAGAGTTTAGGTTAGAATTTAGGCCACATATATTAGTAGTCGATACTTTTATTACAAAAAACCTGTTTATATTACTGTTGCTGTTATTTAGTTGTTTCATAAGTCAATTTGCAGTAATAAGGCGGATTCGCATCAGTAAATATTTATGTTGTACGTTGTATTTGGACACTCGGTACAAAAATTTGCAGCGCAAATTTGAATACGGTCATATATTTTCTCACGAAAATATTTATGCTGTGTGTTGTACGGCCGAATCCGCGTGTGTCGTTTTCGAACACACAGCACCTGTCGAAAATTCAGTATTATAATAATCCATTCATCCCCTGGCGAGTGGTCAATATAGTGACGCTTATTTTGGTTACGAAATTCATAATGATGTAAAAAGGATTCATTCCTCCTGTTAGTCACCCTCCTTGTACAATGTAAATAATCTATTTTATTTAATATTATTGGCTGCGGCATCTCAAGCCATTAGCACATTCTTTCCCATCATTTAATATTTTTTACAAATTTTCCAGACAAAGTCAACTTGGCTCGCCCGGGAATCGAACCCGGGACCTCTCGCTTTGCAGGCTGACACCTAGCCACCTGCGCCACGAGGGCGTCGTAAATAATCTAGTATAATTACAAAGAAAGCATATTTCTTTTTAAGCTAATAATAAGACATGATCAGTCACTAAAATGGCTATTTACGTCGCTAGATATAATAAAATCCTGGACGCAGCAAGTGCGCTTTGGTAGTGAATTTTGACAGAAATGATTTGGACAAAATATTTTATTATAACTTCTTTTTCTTGTAACATATAAATCAAAATTTTGGTGTGCGGTTTACTCTTTATATCATAAACCTACCTACCAAATTTGGTTATCATAGCTTTTATATTTTTTTTAATATAAATTTTTTTCGAATGAAAACTCAAAACTTTCCCGGAAAACCTCGTCCGATTTTCCTGAATAACGAACTCGTCTAAGCAATTCATAAAAAGGAAGCTACATGCCAAATTTTATAAAAATCGGCGCATTATTTTTTTAGTTATCGGTGTGATACATATATATATATATATATATATATATATATATATATATATATATATATATATATATATATATATATATATATATATAAACATATAAAAATTGAAACTGACCCCGGATAGGGGTTATGGGGGTCCTAATACGCGCTCACTTGCAAATTTTGTTTCAAAATTCAAAAGTCGGGATCTCCCCATTAGTGAATTTTTTCTACGAAAATTCACTAAAACTACACTCCACTCAGAGTCGGGTCCAGATTGAGACAACTGTGCGACGCAAATCTCTTTGATGTTGACTAGAAAGCAGCGCACAGTCTACACGAAGAAAAATTTCGCCGCATACAAACAAATTTGTGTCAAATACAACGCAAAACGCAAAGATTTATTGATGTAAATCTGCCTTTAAGATGGTTAAATTTTCCGAAATGTTTTATAATGAGCGCCAGTTAGGGTCCCTAGAACCCACATCTAAGGTCCATTTAAATGTTTATATATATATATATATATATATATATATATATATATATATATATATATATATATATATATATATATATATATATAATATATATAATATATATATATATATATATATATATATATATATATATATATATATATATATATATATATATATATATATATATATATATATATATATATATATAATATATATATATATATATATATATATATATATATATATATATATATATATATATATATATATATATATATATATATATATATATACATGTGTGTATGTATGTAGAGCGATAACTAAAAAAATACTCAACTGATTTCAACGAAACTTGACACAATTTTGTTTATTGTTTTTCATTTTGTTAATACCTTGGACGAGTTTGTAAATCAGCTGTAACGGACACACAAACATATTTTAAACACCCTGTATATTTAAAGTTATAAGAGTAACGGGAATAATACTTTATATCTGGCTAGAAATGCAGTAAATAAACATCTGTTGTAAATTTAGAGTAATTTGGTTTACAAAATTTGGAGTTTTTTCCCAAATAAAAATAAAATTTAAAAGACATTAATTGAAACGAGATCAGTGGTTATAGTTCAAAGCCGGACAAAAACAGAGTAGTGAGCTGCCATGCCTGAAGCTTTGGTTTTAATATGAGCCCTCCACTACGAAAATCGGTTGATGAGTTAAAAATTTCGGGACACAGCAAGTGCGTTTTAGTAGCGAATTTTCATAAGAATTGTACACTGTTATTATACGGCATATTTAGTAAAATTAATACTTTAAACTTATACAGACCTTGAAGATCCATTTTAGAGGTCATATTACGTGCACATTTGAAGAATCCTTTCAAAAGTGTTACCATCGATATCTCTCTATACTCAAAAAAAAATCTTGTACTCTAACTTCTTTTGAGAGAAATGCACAAAACTCAATTTTCTATGAAGCTAAAGAACTAAATTTTGCTATATCTGTAGATAGTGTAAGCCTCTTTAAAATAAACTTGTATTACAAATTTCATTAAAGCTATACAGAAGATTTACATAAAAAAACTTAATTCATTTTTAGGAAAGTAAAGTATCTGCTAAATTATAAACGTAGCAGTTATTTTTCCTTATTAATCGCCAACCTTATCAAGCCGGTTTTTTCAACATCAACAATAACAAAATTATAGTTTCATACTCAATTTTATTTAGGCGTTTTAAACAAAAATGAGATCTTGTTCAGAATGTATGAAATATGTGCACTGTTGTTTCTCCAACGCCAAAGTAAAACATAACAAAATACACATTTCTCGAACTGGATTCGATTGCCGAACCTTCTGCTTATGAGGTAACCTAACCTAACCTAATATATATTTATATGTTGTATTTTAAAATGACATCTTTGTATAACAAAGCTGCTTAGAATTGCTGGTTACGTGTAAATAAAGCTTCTTGCCTGCTGGCTCTAAATCTTTACATTTTTTTTTTGTTTTCTCAATTTTGAGTTTAGATAATTACTTTAGAATTTATCATTTCTTAATATACTTATATACATGTTCTGTTTCCTCGTCCGTCAATTTTGAGGAAACAGAACATGTATATAAGTATATTAAGAAATGATAAATTCTAGGTAAAGCGGGACGTCTCTGAGCTATCTGGGTATGGGTCAAAAAACGTTTTGTTCAGGTGATACATTAGATCGGCTTCATGCCCGGGATATTACATTTAAAGTATACGTAACAATTAGTAGAATTACCATTGAAACATCCAACGACTGTTTCGGTCTTATATGATATCTTATGTTTAAGTGTAAAGATAAAATAAACTATTATAGAATGATTTTTATACAGACTTGGACAGATTTTGTTTACATTCGTACTATTTATTGTACGATTGTACAACATAATATATCTATGCTGCGCTAAGACTGTGTTTGAGGCCGTTCGTAAAGCTACAATTATAATGTATTTTAATAATTGATTGAATCCCAGTTAAATAACAATTACTTGGCAAATTTTTAATTTCATGTCGTCTGTTATTTTCCATGCGGCCGAGATTTATCAGTTGTTGGTTCGGATAGTATTTGTTATGTCTGGTATATACATATTTAGTTTGGTGACCGTTGATGTGTGATTTATATCTATTGTATGAATCAATGTACGCCGGGAAATTAACTACTCTGTCTGTCAGGCATTGGACTAACCACTAAGTCGTCTCAACGCATATCTTTGGAATTTTATTTTTAATTTGGAAGAAACTCTACATATTGGGTACCAAATTACTCAAAATTTACAACATAGGTTCATTTGCACTATTTCTAGCCACATGTGAAGTCTCAATCCAGTTACTCTAATATTTACAAAAATATAGCGTTTTTTGAGCATAAAGGCTGATTAACGAACTCGACCTCGGTTTTCGCCCAAACAACATTTTTGCCAAGTTTGATTGAAATAAGTTTAGTATTTTTTGAATTATCGCTCGGATACATATATACATACATACATACATACATACATACATACATATATATATATATATATATATATATATATATATATATATATATATATATATATATATATATATATATATATATATACACATATAAAAATTTTAATGGATCTTGGTTTTGGCTTCTAGGGACTCAAATTCGCGCTCATCTAAAGACATTTTTTCAAAAGCTTTTTATCGTGACCTCTCTATGATCGAATTTTTCTTAACGAAAATTCGCTAAAAGTTATACCCAAAAACAGAAAAAAAACCTTTTTTATAATCATCCTGTAAATAAAAAAAACTCTGGACGCAGCAAGTGCGTTATGGGAGTGAATTTTGATAAAAATGTTTTTAATTACAAATATATCGTTCTAATGCGAGCAGGCATCAATTTGGTTACCGGTATAACCTATATAGTAGGAACAATGTATCATATTTTATCAAAATAATTATTTGAAAATGTACAAACATTTTCGGAAGATAAACTTTAAATGTTTCTGAAAAAACTGGTCTCCTAGCCAATGAACCTTAGGTTAATAGCAAATTGAGTTATTGAAATTTGAAACATTTAATGAAAATTCGCAACCAAAACGCCCTTGCTGCGTTCATACAAAAATTTTCCGAAAATACAGTTAAATGTTGGTTTCCTAACCAACAAAACTTACATTAAAAGCAAATGAGTTATTGAAATTTGGAGGATTTCCTGAAAATTTGCTACCAAAACGCACTTACTGTGTCCAGATCTTTTCTTACAAACATGCATCATATTTCGATAAAAAATGCAGTAACGAATTTGTTCTGCGAAAATTAGCTAAAAATTATAGACTGTTAAACCATAAACTTCACTAAACCCACAGCGAAAGCATCAACTTAACTTAACCGACAGCCAAAGCATCAGAGAAAGGGTCTATTTGAAATGAATTTTCTGGGAATATTTTAGTAAAGTGAAGGACAATGACGATTGAAACTAAGACTTCAGGCTTTGTAAAATATTATTCTTGAGACATTTTCCTTCCATAGCTCATATTAGTTTCAGGTTCATCGCCTAAATATTACCAATTTTGACGTTTAAAATCGCGACTTTTGACGTTTTGAGGAAAACCCAAATTTATTTTTCTTTAAATGCCTGTAACTTTTTTGTCCTTTGGTAAACCCGCGTATGAAATTTGGTTGTCCTTACTTTGTTAACTCCGGAGATATAATTTTTTTTCGATTTTTTTCGAAAGAAAACACAAAATTTTCCGGGAAAACCTCGGCGGATTTTCCTGGCTAACGAACTTATCCAAGTCACTTGCGAAGGGAAAGTACTCACCAAGTTTTATCAAAATCGGTCCATTATTTTTTAAGTTATAGGTGTGACACATAAATAAATAAATAAATATATATATATATATATATATATATATATATATATATATATATATATATATATATATATATATATATATATATATATATATATATATATATACAGGGTCGCTGATAAGTCTGGAAACGGTCGATTATCCGGGAAAATATACAAGGTGTCGAAAAAAGTTTTATACAAAAGTTTTTGGGTTCCTAAATGTCTACTAGGCGGTGATAATTTCATTTATACAGGGTTGGTCATACAGGCGTGGTACACCAATATTAATTTTTTTTTAATGGAACACCCTATATATTATTCGATATTTCAATCCTTCTCTTAATTTTGAGCAACATTTATCAGAAGCATGATGTACATAAACTCAATCGTTTCCGGGTAAAAAAATAAATAAAAATAAACGCTATTGTTTTTAAAATCTATTGGATGAAGAACAAAAATAAATGAAAAGTAGAATATCTCTTGAAAACAATCTGTGAGTGTGAAAAGAACCGGTTGCGATGTTTTTAACATTGTTTGAAATCCTATTTTATAAGATGTTCAAAGTGTTCTCCATTGACCTCCTGACAATAATGAATTCGCTTAACAAAACATTGCACTGCATTTACAAGAGCGTTTTGAGGAATGTTATTAATTTCATGCACAATCCTTGCTTGCAACTCTTCAATATTCTGCGGTCTATTTTGGTAAATTAAATTTTTTACATGACCCCACAAAAAAAGTCAAGCGGCGTCATGTCGGGAGACCCAGCTGGCCATTCAATAGTTCCCCTGCGCCCTATCCATCTGCCAGGAAAGGTTTGATTCAGATATTCCCGTACCTCAATTCCAAAATGAGGGGGTGCCCCATCCTGCTGAAACCATATTTCTTCCGCTGGTAGATTTGGGTCGTTATTGTTCGGAAATAATCGACTAACGTCTGGAACAATTGATTCTTGCAAAAGTGTTAAATATCGAGCAGAGTTCAAATTACCGTGTATAAAATAAGGTCCTATGATATGTCCACCAATAATAGCACACCAAACATTTACTTTTTGCGGTCTTTGGGTGTGAATTTGTTCCATCCAATGTGGGTTTTCGTCTGACCAGTACCTACAGTTGTGTCGATTGACTTGTCCATTCAAACAAAATGTAGATTCGTCGGAAAACAAAATGTGGTTGGCAAAGTTAAAATTTTGGCGTAACTTCTCCATAATAAGTTCACAGAACTCGATTCTGCGATCAAAATCGTCTTCACTCAGTTCTTGCAATAAATGAATTTTATATGGACGGAACTTTTCCCGCTTCGTAATCTTTTGAATTGAATATCGACTCATATTGTGATTTAAAGCCAATTGCTGTGCCGAAGTTTTCGGATTTTCCACCACATCCAATATTACATTCAAAGAATTTTCTTCATTTGTGACGGTTACTGGCCTTCCAGTTCTAGGTTTATCCTTGATACCGCCAGTTTCGTGAAAACGATGCAAAGTTTTCGAAACTGTGGATTTGGAGATCGATTCCCGCTCAGGATGCAACTCATTGAACATAATCACCACTTGAGCAAAACTTCGTGTTCTATCGCCGTACCCTATCATCATTAAAATTTCGATACGTTCGGTTTCACTTAAACTTGCCATTTTGCACAAAAACTGTTGACACTAAATTACTAATGTTTCAAAACTGTTGACACTGAATGAATGTTTGACATTCGTTGTCCTGGAAACATTTTAAAACAAAAGAATAATACTGCGTTTCTTATGGGCATCTTATCTTATCTTGGGATTCCAAACAATGTTAAAAACATCGCAACGGGTTCTTTTCACACTCACAGATTGTTTTCAAGAGATATTCTACTTTTCATTTATTTTTGTTCTTCATCCAATAGATTTTAAAAACAGTAGCGTTTATTTTTATTTATTTTTTTACCCGGAAACGATTGAGTTTAGGTACATTATGCTTCTCATAAATGTTGCTCAAAATTAAGAGAAGGATTGAAATATCGAATAATATATAGGGTGTTCCATTAAAAAAAAATTAATATTGGTGTGCCACGCCTGTATGGCCAACCCTGTATAAATAAAATTATCACCGCCTAGTAGACATTGAAGAACCCAAAAACTTTTGTATAAAACTTTTTTCGACACCTTGTATATTTTCCCGGATAATCGACCGTTTCCAGACTTATCAGCGACCCTGTATATATATATATATATATATATATATATATATATATATATATATATATATATATATATATATATATATATATATATATATAAAGTCTTAAACCGACCTCGGGTTTGGGTTCCAGGGGTCCTAGATAGCGCTCATTTGAAGAATTTTTTTCAAAATTCGAAAGTCGGGATCTCCCCATTAGTGATTTTTCTTAAGAAAATTCACTAAAAGGATGAATGGAAACTTAAAACACCACCCTGTAACTTGGGTCCTATTTCAACATACTTTTAGTTTAACTTTGAGAAACAAAATTGGTTTTCAAACGGGAGCTTCTTGACGGTATAGAAATATACAGTTTTTTATTCAACACCCTGAATAAAATGTATGCGACATACCTAATATCTTACAAAAATGGGCTAATAGGATCATGTTTGCAAACAGAGTTTAATTTGATTGCGGAAATCGAATGTTACATCCAATTTGAAAAGAGCAAAATTTTTGCGAGCGACGCGACGCTTCGAGTGTTGAGTAGAGTAGTTTGGATTAGATAATCCACTACCGATGAAAAACGCAATAAACATTATACTTCTATGAACACGTATCCTTTTCAAACGAAAAATGTTTGCGCTGCGTGGATTTTTTTTTTGTCTTATTACAAGTCTCATCTACCATAGCATTATCCTCCAAATATTAGCTGAACACACATAATAAATTCAATTGTGGTAACTCGTGCAGTTATTGAAATCGGTATGATAAAATTCTCGTGAAACAACGTTGACAATACAAACATCAAGTTTTATTATTTCATGAAACCCATCCAGAAATGATCACTGAATCCAACATTGGTTTGACTAAAATTATATTGGCTCCAATAACTAGCGTGGTGAAAAAGCAAAAAGTATGTAGCAATCAAAGCTGTTCGTTGAATACGTGATGTGAAGCGGCACTACGAATATTTTCCTTCTGGTTTTTATATAATGGAGTCGCATGAATGAAAACGTTTCCCTGAGAGTTCTGTCCTGTTATCGATCCACTGTAATTTCGACTTAATTGGGTGACAACTTTATGAATAAACGGCTTGTAAAACGCTTTTGGAAGAGTGCAACAATAATTGAAAAAACACTTAATTCACTGAAGTTTAGCAACCCCGAAAACTATACAGGGTGTTTCAAAAATGATGGTCTATGTTACAGGTGCACATTCAGTACAAAAAAGAAGACTATTTTTTCATATAAACGGTGTCCGCAAATGCTTAGTTTTTTAAATAGAGCGTGTTAAAGTTATTTGTTTTTGTCAGTTTTTTACGAATAAGTCCGAGTCAAATTAAAATTCTGACGTGATAATTAGCATGTGGGGGTTTTCGAGGGCAATAAATTTAAATATGTTCATGTTAATAACACTGCTAGCAGAGGGCGCCACCAGTAAGGCATGGTTTGCATTCAATTGGCTATAATTTTTTGACACCCAGTAATCGACCTACCGTATAGCTACATTGCAGCCCTTATCAATTGTAAGCAAAAAATGTATACTCGATTTAAATCTCTCAGACACACCATTTTTGAGATATTTCAATTTTTGTATGTCGATGTCGCTCAAAAATTAGTTCTGCGACAAATCATAGGAATACATTTTTCACCTTTTCGTCGTGACATATACTACATTTAACTTGTACGTTTGAGACTACTCACTATTTTCAAGTAATTAATTGTATTGTCTGTAATTTTTCTAATTAAATATGAAAGTCTCTACCAACAATGAACTAACAGACATGCATGTTATGTATTCACGGGCTTTTGGTAACTGTTCTGAGGCGAAACGACTGTATGAAGAAGCCTTCCCAAATCGGGGAATTCCAGACAGAAGGATGTTTAAACGGATTGACATGCGTCTGCGAGAAACAGGTACATACTTACATTATCTAATACATCGATCTGTCTCTTTCGAATATATATATATATATATATATATATATATATATATATATATATATATATATATATATATATATATTTTTACCAGGTACCCTTAATAAAGTTACTGCTGATCGAGGAAGACCACGAAGTGCACGAATTCCTGATTTTGAAGAGGCTATTCTGGATGATATTGAACAAAATCCAAAAATAAGTACGAAAGAAATGGCTAATCATCTGGGAGCATCCAATGCAACGATATGGCGAGTTCTTCACGAGCAATAATTGCGTCCATATCACATCCAACGTGTGCATGCACTATCGCCTGAAAGAGATTTTATACCTCGCCTACAATTTTGCCAATGGTTTATTCAACAAAATAATGTAGATAACTTGTTGAATTGTGCATTGTTCACTGACGAGTCTGGATTTAGGCGCGACGGGATCGTCAATTTTCGTAAGAGCCGTATTTGGGCTGACGAAAATCTCCACGCAGTTTTTGAAAGGCATCATCAACAGCAATTTTCCTTAAATGTATGGGCTGGAATCCTAGGGTGTAATTTGATAGGACCAATTTTTTTACCTCATATACTTAAGGCTACAACTTATCTTGAATTCCTGCAAAACCAACTTGATGGGTTATTAGAAAATGTACCTCTTGACATAAGACATAACCTGTGGTTTATGCATGTCGGAGCCCCCCCCCCCACATTTCACCGTAATGTCAGAAATTACCTAAGCAATACTTTTGGACGACAATGGATTGGGCACGGTGGACCTCAGCCATGGCCGGCTCGATCCCCTGATTTAAATCCTATGGACTTTTATTTATGGGGGCATCTCAAAAGTATTGTTCATGAAGCAAGTGTTGAAAATGTTGATGATCTCCAGCAAATAATTGTACTTGGATGCGAACAAATTAGAAATACACCAGAAATATTTCACAGAGTACGACGTTGTATGCTCCGCAAAATACGAAAGTGTATTGAAGTGGAGGGTGGCCATTTTGAACATTTATTGTAGTCAGGTATCATAAAATGTTAAAAACTTTTTTATTTGTTGTTTTATGTTGTTAAAATTGGCAGACAATACAATTAATTACTTTAGAAAAATTAATTTTTGAGCGACATCGACATACAAAAATTGAAATATCTCGAAAATGGTGTGTCTGCGAGATTTGGATTAAATATACATTTTTTGCTTACAATAGATAAGGTCTGCAATGTAGCTATACGATAGGTCGATATTATTGGGTGTCAAAAAATTTTAGCCAGTTATAGTCTTACAGGTGGCGCCCTCTACCAGCAGTGTTATTAACAATAACATATTTAAATTTCTTGCCCTCAAAAACCGCATGCTAACTTTCACGCCAAAATTTTAATTTGACTTAGACTTATTCGTGAAAAACTGACAAAAACAAATAACTTTAGCACGCTGTATTTAAAAAACTAAGCATTTGCGGACCCATGTTTATATGAAAAAATAGTCTTTTGTGCTGAATCTGTAACATAGACCATCATTTTTTAAACAGCCTGTATAGGATATTCTCGATGTATATAAAGGATCCGTCATATACAGAGTGTTAATTAATACGTGTTACAAATTTATACGGCATGTAGGAAATCCAAAAATAAACGGAAAACTTCCCATATACATGTGTCGTTGAATTTTCGAGATGCAGGATGCTAAATTCGTTTGAAAAATTAAATATTTTTTGAATATCTAAAAATTGGCAGATCGGAATAACTAGAACTTTTTAACAGTAGTTGAGCCAATTGAAGTACATGATTTGATACTGCTATGGAAAAAGTATTTAATGTAGTGGCGAAGTTCTGGGTATATTGTCACCTTTTTTTTATAATTTCTTTGCCACTGACTTTAATACAAAGGTGGCAGTTTTTTCTAGATACCTCGTATTGTTTTGCAAAGAAAAGACATGCTACGTTTTCGTCGTGGGACCCACGGTTTCCAAGATATTGTACATTGTCAAAAGCAAAATTCAAATTTAAAAATAAATCATTTAACATTAGGTGGCCATGATTATTTTCTGTTTACATGTTTACATGTCAAACTGTGCTTTGAGTTTGATTCGCGACAACTTTGTAGTTAACTTTGTGAAGTTGAGATAGTGTTGGTTTTGTTCCTATTGTTTATCTTGACTGACGAGATACATCGTGAATGAGGATATCTCTCGCGATTATGCTAACCTAGTTTTAATTTATGGCAAAGCTCGTTGCAAAGACAGAGCTGCTCATTGAAACGATTTCCGGGTCATCCAACCCCATCTCATAAGTGTTCGAAAGGATTTTTCAGAGATTGCAGTAGACAAGACAGGGTACCCAGCGACCTGGAAAACTGGGAAAACCTAGAAAATAATTGAATTAAAAATAACCCTTAAAATGTCAGGGATATTCGTGATTCTGTTCAAATGTCATGGAAATCGTTCAGTAGACCTGTAAATTATATATTTGTAAAATTGTGTCACTAGCAAATTTATTTTTATTTTTATTTCATTTAATATATTTATATTATATGAATTTTTTTTACATACATATTTTTTCCTAGGGCTGCTGTTTGGTACATTAATGGAAACCGCCAATGAGCGCGCGACATGTCATACGGCAATATAATATAGTGTCTTCTTTATGTATCTCAAACATGTCTCATGCATTTATCTCACTTGGAATGCTTTTCCTTGAATGCATAAAATGCAAAATGCGTTCTAGATATTGGCGGCGTAAAGCTGCGTGAATGTCTTTATGATCATGTAACATACAGTTGAAGTTGAAGTGTAAATATTTAGCATTTGTATATGGGCATTTGTATTGTAATCCAGAATAGAAAAGTATATCATTGCAACGCATTGTGTATGATAGTGTAAAGAAATTATGAGAAGTGGGAAATATAGAAATCAACGATAAGCTGACGCGAACTTTCAATAATTCATATCATGATTTTCTTAAGTAGTTACTGCAAAAACGTGTAGTAATTAAGTAATTTGACAGGTAGAAATTTATCACGTTTCTGTATTAGTTCACAGAACTAACCATATTTCTGTTTTTGAGAATGATTGAATTTTCAGACTGGAAATGTAGCAGAAAAATATAATGAAAAGATCAAAGTTTAGAGAAAGTAATTTTTGCGAAACTATCGTTTTTATAAAGAAATTATGACGTTTTTTCCAAACCATGATTTAATAAATTTCATATTATAAAATATGAGAAATGAAAGCATGAGCTAAGTATTGTAAACAAAATAAGTTTGCATCTCTATAAAAATGATTTTAAAACAGTTTGTTGATTTTGTAATTAGATGTTTACTTAATTTACGCTTAGTGGATAATACGGCGTAAACAAACACTTGATACCCAGTTTCAATGGCCGAGGGGTAGAATGTTCTGACAGATACGCTGGCGGACACGTGGGCTGTCCGGGTTCTATTCTCTCATGATGCATGTAATATTTTGTTTTGTTTCACTTGAATATTTAGCAAAAGCTATAGTTTTCATATTTCATACGTTTGGACATAGTTTTCATGTTTTTTTTAAACGCCTGGATAACGTTGTCACCGTTGAGTCTAAAATTATAATTTACTAAATTTATAATTTGTGGAAAACACCGGTTCGATTAGATTGATTAAAACGAAATCATTCAGGCAAGTAATAAGTAAAAATACCTGCCACGATTATAAGATACATTCCTTTTCTTAAAAATAATCAACCTTTCTTCTGGAAAGCCGTGGTAGCTTTAATGAAATGAAATATAAGTTTCTTTTAAAGAGACTTAGAGTACCTAGATATTCCTATCAAAATTTAATTTTCTAGCTTCGTAGAAAATTAAGTTTGTTCATTGTTGAACACAATACTGAAATATTTTTGATTATAGAAAGACTTTCAAGAAATTTCTTCAAGCGAACGCGTATTACGAACTCCTAAAACCGATCATCGAGGTCTGCTTAAATTTAAAGTAATAATTTTATTAGTATGCCGTACCAATAGTATACAATTCTTATGAAAAATCACTACTATAACACACTTGCTGCGTCCAGAAGTTTTTAGTTTTCTTCCAGTTTTTATTAAATTCTTATAACAGATTACATGATGTTAGCGATCTGGAACAAATGTTCAAATATCTTAATTATTATTATGTTTTGCACAAAACAAAGCCAAAAAGCCAGAAAATAATTAATTACTTCACTATCCATGCTTATATTGTCATAATATACATACAAGGTGCCCGTTGTCGAGCTCAAGCATGGGGATCTCGTAAATTGTAAAATATTCGGGTCGGTTAAATTAGGGAAAAGTTCGGCAATATTTTTTTTCCTTTAAAATCGACCCATTTCAGCGACTATGGGCAACCAGCGACGCCAGAGAGCAGTTTCACCTTACTATCCTGGAAATTTTACCGAACCACTTACTTTATTTAAGGAGGGCGGGGATCTTTAACGTGCCCAACATCGCATGAACGCATGACCGATGGCTTTAGGCCCTCTCCAAAGGGCGGGATGTGCAGATGTTCAACTTGCTCAAACACAATGCCACAACCTCGATTGATGTTAATTTAGAGTATGTAATGAAGAATAGTTTTACGCTTCTGCTGGGAATCGAACACAGGAACTTTGAGTCCAGAGGCACACGTCCTTATCACGGGATCATCTAGGCTGCTTGCGCAATCTGATGCTGAAAATACAGAGATGAAAAATCATATCTCGCTTTTCTGGTTTCTGAAATATACTGAAAAAAAATTTCAGGAAATATTATTTTCGCTATAACTTTTTTACCAGTGGTAGTATTGAGATTTGATTTTAACCTTCTTGAGATACTTTTCAATTTATAACATGTCTGTAAAATCAAAATCCTTACAAAACGGTTTTTTTTTTCAAGAGAACTCGAAAACATTTCTTTACAATACCTTATTACACATTTATTATTATACGGAAACACTAAAACAATTTGACTAAACATTTTTTTCACGAAAATTTGGTGAAAAATTACGTAACATTCAAATTATATAATATATTCAAAATATTCAAATAGTTTTTATATATCTCAAGACTTCCTATAATTAACGTGTACATTTTGTCTCGTATCTTGTATAATAACGGATATATTTAGTTTTACTATAGAAACGCGCCAGCCCGTATATATGTAATCAGATAAAAACTGCAGCTGACCCCGGATTGGATTATAGGAGGCCTAGTTTGCGCTCATTTGACGAAATGTTTTCAAAAGTCGCCGTCTCTAAAAGTACGCTACAAATTATAGACTGTTAAACCTTAAACCCTATAACTGGAACTACTGCCAAGGCATCAGAGAAACGGCCTATTTGGAAGTAATTTTTCGCAAATCTTCTAGTAAGATAAAGGAAAATGACTGTTGAAACTTGAGGCTTTGTGAATCAAACTTCTTGCGACATTTCTTCTACATATCCATCCCAATCGCTACTTAGACGTTCTAAGAAAGAAAAATATACAATTTCGTAATTTTTCTGGTATTTTTTGACCTTCTGTGGCAAGAAAACTTAATCTTTAACAATAGTTTTTTTAGTCACAAATAATATTTTGCTCTTGTGCGTTTTTCTGATTACCGGTGACACACAAATTTTGCTTCTTTAAATACCTATAACTTTTTTCCTTTAATTTAGACATTTAAATCATGGTACATAGTTAGGTTTTTCTAATATAACGCTGTGTGTACCAAATTTGGTTACCATAGCGTGGTTATTATATAAAAATTTTCCAGAATGTTGGTTTAAAAATGGTCAATTTTGTTATTTAATTGTGGCAAATTAAACATTCGCTTCTTGCTTTGTAATTGTTCAAGACCTACCGACTCGTTTTGACCTTGTAAAATATTGTTTATAAAAAGTCCAAACTCAGTAAGTTCGTTATGGCAGCGAATTTCAAGCTAATTTTCTTTTACCATAGTAACTTAAATTGTCGTATGTGCATATGTTCCTATTAATGCCATATGTGCACTAAATTTCATCAAAATAGCTGTATGTTTTTTCAGAGATATATTTTTTACCATAAACTGGTCTGATCGAGCTAATTAACGAACTCATCCGTGAGATTTACAAAAGAAAGATACTTGCCAAGTTTCATCAAAATCAGTTTACTGTTTTTTAGTTTAGTTATCGCTCGGATGCATACTTAGTATCACCATTGTGACCTATCTATTGGTGGATTTTCTTAATGAAAATTAACTAAAACTAAGGGGGATAAAATTCTATGTAGACCAGTCTGTACACAAATTAATTAATTTTTAGACTGTAACAATCACAGGATTTGTTGTACACACTGCACAAGAGAGAATCACGAAATTGCTAGTTTCGGAGAAGCAAAAGCAACACAATTTAACCTAATAAAGAAGGTCGAATGAGCCCATTACGGCAGAGTCTACAGAATCTAGACCACTATTTATAAGCAGTCGCAGTAGAACCTTAGAACCCAATTTACGAATATTCGACAGGATATTGGGATTTCAGCCGTTAAGACAAGCGCCTCTCCTTAAGTTCAGCTTCTGTTCATTTGGCAAGCAGAAGTAAACAATTGCCGCCAACCTGGGGCAAATAAACAAGCTAAAGCACATCGCAGACTACGAAAATGACGGATATTGGACTTGCTGCCTCGCCTTTATTTGATTTCAGTTTACCATAAATTAAGGTGTAGTGTGTTGTAGACCAATGTAAATTGAACTATACGAAGTTTGTTAGGTAAATATTCACACTAAATATTCCGTGTGTTTTGGTATAACTTGATTTCATGTAACCCAGAAACTTATTTTTGTACATAATAAATCTCCTGCAAGGGCAACATAATTGCCTGATATAATTATTAAAATAACTTCATTTCGGGGATACAAAATATTTTTTTCAGAAAAGTAGATATTTTTCGGAAAAAGTAGTCTGATTAGGCTGGCCAACAAATTCACCAAAGCCACTTACAAAAGAAGACACCTAGCAGGTTTGGTTAAAATTTGTTAATTGTCTTTTATATTATAGCACGCATGCACACACACACACACATACACTCATTTTTTTCCTAAAAATTGTGAGATAGCCGTCAGTTTGAAATAAAACTTTTTTATTATTATTTACTAGTATTATATTATTGCCAAGCTTTTGGTATAATTTATTCCATTATCAGCCCTACCACATGCGAGGAAAAAAAATACCATTTACATAGGAAGATTTTTTTCTTTCCATGTTGGAGGCTTTATAATGGATAAATATTCCGAAAGCTGGGCAATTTAATAAAGAGTTTTATTTTGCAACTGATGGACATCCCACAATGTTTTTGAAAATTAGAATATTACCGTCACAAATACTGAATATTATATATATATATATATATATATATATATATATATATATATATATATATATATATATATATATATATATATATATATATAAGTTGGCGCATTGAAAACGAAACAGACCGATTTGCGTCCAGATAATTTTTTTAAGACTCTGAAACACGCCAATTTTAACATTGAGCCGGACATGTTTTGACCAAATCTCAACTTTGTCACATCAACCCCTTATGGGTGGTGATAACAACCCTTATATTTTAAATAGAGAACATGGGTCGAGTGTTACATCATTTGAAAGCTCTTTCTTTTCTGAATTCAGCACACTAAAATTTTGGAAGTTTTATCAACTCGTTTAAAAATTATTTACAGTTGAAGATGCAAAAACGCATTTCACTCATTCCGATAAGAAATGTGTTGATAGTCAATGTTTTGTTGGTTTGTAAACAAAAAATCGACTATCAGAGCATTTCTTATCGGAATGAGAGAAATTCGGCTTATGATTTCAGTTTATCGGTCGGTTTGATACTTGATAGTACTACCGAAAATTAATTTTACAATGGTGTATTCTGTGGAAGAAAGCGTTGAAATAATTACTCTTTTTTTCAACAAAAACGATGACTGTGCCAACCGTACCGCAAATTTGTTTAATGAACGACATCCGAACAGACATGTTAACAGAAAATACATTTTGGTGTTAGTTGCAAAGTTTCGACAAGGTGGTTCAGTAGCCAACAAAAAAACGGGATCCTGAACGTGAATATCCGGTTAGAAATGAGACTATTGAGGTTGAAGTTTTAGGACAAATTGCTGCAGACCCAACTTTGAGCACGAGAAAATCGGCCACT
Organism: Tillus elongatus; assembly: GCA_964006375.1. NCBI lineage: Eukaryota > Metazoa > Arthropoda > Insecta > Coleoptera > Cleridae > Tillus > Tillus elongatus. The sequence goes on from OZ023262.1 coordinate 212,599,148, forward strand.
GTTTCAAACATCAAAAGAAGAACTATTCAACGAATATTGAAACATCATAAATTTCAGCCGTATAAAATTCATCTTGTACAACAACTGAATGAAGATGATTTTGATCGGCGGTTGGAGTTTTGTGAAGTTAGGACTGCACGAATAGCTGATAACGGGAACTTTCTGTTCAATATTTGTTATTCAGACGAGTGTACGTTTTTATTAAACTCTACAGTCAATCGTCATAATTGTCGTTATTGGGCAGATAATAATCCAAGAAATTTTCACGAAGTCCACACTCAAACTCCACAGAAATTGAATGTCTGGACTGGCATTTTTGGAGACCGTTTAATCGGACCAACTCTTGATGGCAATTTGAGTGGCGAAACGTATTTGGACTTACTAGAAGACATCATTTACCTTATACTAATTGACATTGTTGAAAATCATGATCGCTATCAAGAAAATCAATTAGTGTTTCAACAAGATTGAGCTCCACCGCATTTTTCACAACGTGTTAGGGAGTTTTTGAACAGATAGTTTCCAGAGCAATGGATTGGGCGTAGACGTACTATTTAGTGCCTAGACCATCGGATTTAACTCCTTTAGACTTCTTTTTATAGGGCCATTTAAAGAGTAGAATTTTCGCAAGAGAACCAGAGTCTCTGGAAGAATTACACCGACGAATTGTTGAAGAATGCCGTCTAATAACTCCACAAATGCTCCAGAACGTCAGAGATCGTTTTGAACAACATTAGTACTTTTGTATGGAAGCTGGTGGTCAACAATTTGAGCACCTACTTAACTGAATAAACATTTTTGAAACGTTTGGTTTTGTTTTTTAGTTTTTTAACGAAAAATGGACTAATTAGTGCATTTCTTATCACTATGAATGAAATACGTTCTTGCAACTCCAACTGTGAATAATTTTTAAGCGAGTTGATAAAACTTCCAAAAAAATTAATGCTGAATTCAGAAAGAGCTTTCAAATGATGTAACACTCGACCCATGTTCCCTATTTAAAATATAAGGGTTGTTATCACCACCCTTAAGGAGTTGATGTGACAAAGTTGAGTTTTATGTCAAAACATGTCGCCCTCAATATTAAAATTGACGTGTTTCAGCGGTTCTTAAAAAATAATCTCTGGACCCAAATCGGTCTGTTTCGTTTTCAGTGCGCCACCCTATATATATATATATATATATATATATATATATATATATATATATATATATATATATATATATATATATATACAGGGTGTTACAAAATAGTGGGCCAACCCGCTAACCACGGATCCCGAGACGAAAATTGTATGACTTTCCTTATAACATTTTTCTTCTGTGGGCCCCGTTTTCGAAATACAGAGTGTTGAAGTTGAACTTGAAACATAATTTTTCATTTCTAATTTTTAGTGAATTTTCGTAGAAAAAATTCACTAATGGGGAGATCCCGACTTTTGAATTTTGAAAAAATTTTTGCAAACGAGCGCGAACTAGGACCCCTAGAACCCATATCCGGGGTCAGTTTAAATTTTTATATGTTTAGATATATATATATATATATATATATATATATATATATATATATATATATATATATATATATATATATATATATATATATATATATATGTATTACACCGATAACTCAAAAAATAATGGGCCGATTTTGATAAAATTTCGCATGTACCTTTCTTTTGTAAATGGCTTGGATAAGTTCGTTAGTCAGGAAAATCGGACGAGGTTTTCCGGGAAAATTTTGAGTTTTCATTCGAAAAAAAATTCTTATCTCAAATAATAATGGGCCGATTTTAATAAAATTTGGCATGTACCTTCCTTTTGTAAATGGATTTGACAAGTTTGTTAGTCAAAAAATCGGACGAGGTTTTCCGGGAAAATTTTGAGTTTTCATTCTAAAAAAAAAAATTTTTCTCGGAGAATAATACGCCGATTTTGATAAAATTTGGCATATACCTTCCTTTTGTAAATGGATTTAACAAGTTTGTTAGTCAGGAAAATCGGACGAGGTTTTCCGGGAAAATTTTGAGTTTTCATTCTAAAAAAAATTTATCTCAGAGAATAATAGGCCCATTTTGATAAAATTTGGCATGCACCTTCCTTTTGTAAATGGCTTTGGTAAGTTCGTTAATCAGAAAAATCGGACGAGGTTTTCCGGGAAAATTTTCAGTTTTTATTTAAAAAAAAATTTTTTCTTAAAAAATAAAAAATCTATGATAACCAAATTTGGTAGGTAGATTTACGATATAAAAAGTAAACTATACACCAAAATCTAGATTTCTATGTTACAAGAAAAAAAAGTTATAATAAAATATATTGTGCCAGATCATTTCTATGAAAATTGACTACCATAACGCACTTGCTGCGTCCAGGTTTTTTTTTTAATGTTTATGAAGTTATCTCCATGAAATTTTGCACGTAGTCTTATTTCATAACTAGACGCTATCTGTGTAGATGAGGGGAGAAAAATCAAATCCCAAGGGGGGTACAGGGGGGGGATGGAACAAGTATTGACCCTCTAAACTTTTTTCTGCGCACGCCAATGGTTTCAAAACAAATGGCTTTTGTTAGACAAAATAATTTTATAACTTTTGTTTCTCTAGTTTAATTTTGATAAAACAACTAGTTTATGAGTTATTGTAAGTTGTATGGTCGGACCCAAACAGGCGAGAAAAAACCTACGAAACTTTTTTCATTTATAATTTTTATGTTTTTGAAGTTATCTCCATAAAATTTTGCACGTAGTCTTGTTTCATAACTAGACGCTAATTGTGTAGATGAGGAGAGAAAAATCAAATCCCAAGGGGGGGGGTACAGAAGAGGGGGGGGTGGTGGTAACAAGTATTGACCCTCTAAACTTTTTTGTGCGCACGTCAATGGTTTCAAAACAAATGACTTTTGTTAGACAAAATAATTCTATAACTTTTGTTTCTCTAGTTGAATTTTGAGAAAACGACTAGTTTATTAGTTATTGTAAATTGTATGGTCGGACCCAAACAGGTGAGAAAGAACCTACGAAACGTTATCTCCATGAAACATAACATGTAGTCTTATACCACGACTAGACGACATCTGCGTGAATTAGAAAAATCAAACCCCTACATTTTTATTCGGGCGCCGGTGGTCTAATAGAAACTAATATCGTAGGTTATTTGCGTTCGCCAACGCCGGTGACATGTCTCAACAAATTAAAAAAAATTGGATTTTTTTTTACTTTTACTTTTTTGCAATCAGAATAAAGAATGTAATACACAGAAATTGTAGCTCATTCCATTGCCTTAAATATTGCTGCTTGAATACATACATACTTGTTTCACACATATGTAATTAGAAGTCATCAAAACCGTTTTATAAGTATAACTTGTATTAAACTTAAACTGTCAGTCTAGTATTAACATGAAAACTAAACTAAAAATAAGGAAAAATGATAAGTAAAGCGATGTTATAGAAATAAAATTATAATTAAATTAAATGCTCAATATAGCAACCACCCTCTTGGATGCACAGGCGGGCTCTTTTGATAAGAGAAAACCGAATTTTTTTGAAAATGTCTGGTTTCATACGGTATTCCTCTGCGCCTTGTAGGATTCGTTCCCGCAGATGTTCTCCATCGAGTATAGGCACCCTGTACACAAATTCTTTCATATATCCCCAGAAACTAAAGTCTAAGGGGTTGAGGTCGGGGGAACTACATGTTATATTTCATGGAGATACCGTTTCGTAGGTTCTTTCTGGTCTGTTTGGGTTCGAACATACAACTCACAATAACTCATAAACTAGTTGTTTTCTCAAAATTCAACTAGAAAAACAAAAGCTATAAAATTATTTTGTCTAACAAAAGTCATTTGTTTTGAAACCATTGGCGTGCGCACAAAAAAGTTTAGCGGGTCAATACTTGTTCCCCCCCCCCCCTCTGTACCCCCCCTAGGATTTGATTTGACTCTTCTCATCTACACAATTAGCGTCTAGTTATGAAATAAGACTACGTGCAAAATTTCATGGAGATAACTTCAAAAACATAAAAATTATAAATGAAAAAAGTTTCGTCGGTTTTTTCTCGCCTGTTTGGGTCCGACCATACAACTTACAATAAATCATAAACTAGTTGTTTTATCATGATGTACCAAGCAGGCGGTGAATACATCGAAATCGATGTAATAATTATGTCAGTCATGTATTTATTACAGAACTATTAGATGCATTCTTTATTAGAATAAGTATAACAACGAGTTAAATAACTCATTTTATTGACATAAAAATAAAGATTATTTGGAACACCTAAAAAATAATAACAAAGGAAAATTAAATCTGAAAACTTATCTACAGTAAATGTTGAAAGTATGTACCATCAAAGGCATTTCCTATCCAGCTGGGAAAATGTTCCGTAAGATATGTTGAGACATTTCTAGAATTATGGGCAGCGGCACCATAGTGCTGAAAATGTGCTAGATTCTGAATCGTATTCAGATGTAGATTGTCAAACATTTTTTCCAATTCAGTTTGCAGAAATTCCAAATATTATTCTAAATTTAGTTTCGTTTCATAGAAAAATGGTCCTAAGATTGTGGTACCGGTAATTCCGTACCACACATTTACTGAAAATACGTACTGGTGTCTTCTTTCTGCAGTAGGATGAGGATTGCTTCTGTCCCAATATACAGTATTGTGTCGATTAAATATTCTGTTATTAGAGAATTTGGTTTCATCTGTAAAAAGAATTCCAAGCGAAAAACGATCATTTTGCTCTGTTTCCTGTACCAACCATCTAGCAAACTGAATTCGTGGGCTCAAATCTCCCGAATATAATGTATTGCTGATACGACCTTTGTAATGGCGATAACTATTCTGTTTAAGAACCAAATGGGCATTTTCTTTTGAAACCTCGCACTCTGTCGCCGCTTCTCTGGTAGATGTACTTGGTTTATATTTAACGAATGCCACAAATCTTTCATCGTCTTCCTCTTTAAATTTCAACTTCTCAGTTTGTGGTATGTTGAATGAACCGTAAACCTTAAAATTGATTTTCAGTTTCGCAAAAAATCTTTTGTTGGGATCCCTTCTTTCCATGTACCGTTGGAAATACAATTCGCTAACTTGATCGGCATTTCTGTTACTGGCATAATAACAGAAAGTCATGCCTTCTTATTTTCTCTTCGTGCGTATACATCATAACTTATTGTTTGAACAGAACATTGCTGGAGAACTACGTAAGTTCAAAATTTTCTTTGACACAAGCTTGTACAACGACAGTTTGTTTATTGTTACATCATTGGATGTATTTTATGTCTTCGCAAAATTATATTTGACACAAGCTTGTACAATGACAGTTTGTTGATTGTTACATCGTATTGGATGTATTTTATATCTTCTTTTGAACTGATACCGTCCAAAAAGGACACCGGAATTGTTTTTGCTTGCTAACTTTCAAGAATTAAACGCGATTAGTTAAATTTTTAATGTGTTGTAGCAAAGTTCGTCAATCAGATGAATGTATTTTTTCCGTACTGTTAGTTTTCGCAATAAATTTTAAAACTATAGCATTTTTGATTAGAGAATGAAGATATTTTTCAAGTAAGGTATTACAAGCCCCTAATTCGTATTTACAATTTGGGGGTTGCAACTGTGACTCGAAGAGGGTTAAATGCAGGAGTGAAGTTTTGACATTGCAAGATTCCAATGTATGGAATTTATTCGATTTGGATGTTCCACAATGGATATGTATATATATATATATATATATATATATATATATATATATATATATATATATATATATATATATATATATATATATATATATATATATATATATATATATATATATATATATATATATATATATATATATATATATATATATATATATATATATATATAAGTAGGTATAGATGGTTCCTTCTGGTGCCTCCACTTCCTCCACTTGGCCACTGCGACAAAGATGGCAGTGTGCGCATGCGCAAACCCAACTTTGTTATTAAGCGGTGTAGAGGTGTAGCGTTTGGTGTCATGTTACTCGTATCGATGAGTAAAATGCATTGTCGCCACCAGAGGTGGCATTGGAGGTGGTGGGGGCTGCACCTCCGGTCGGAATCTAGATGGGGGTCCAGATCTAAGTCGAGATCTAACTATGCTCTAAATAAAATTATATTTATTTTTATGAAAATTATGTATGTAAAGATGGCGGTTTGCGCATGCGCAAACCAACTTTGTCATTAAGCGGTGTAGAGGTATAGTGTTTGGTGTCATATTACTCGTCTCGGCGAGTGTAAAATATTACATAATGGCTCTTACAATACCAGTTAGATGGTTATATTCAAATACACAATCATGAATAACTAAACAGTAAGCTTTGGAAAATTGTCTTTGCTCATAAACTCCACTTTGATGTCCACCGTTGACGACTTGATTGACTCATTCTGGTCTTGACAGTCGATTACAAATAGAGCAGGATCTTTAAACTCATCATAATTTAATAGAGGCTCAACCATGTTTTTATAACAAAAACGTTTTTGAAAATCTGTGTACATCTGGTAGGCTTCAGTATATTTAAGTTTTTCGAAATCCATATTCATAGATTCATAAGGGTAGCATTCTGAATTTAGGAACACTCGTAGATGTACCATAGCAATATTATCGAAAAAGTCACCTTTCTTGCTTACGTTGTCTTTTCGATCTGTTTGAAACGCTATATATATATATATATATATATATATATATATATATATATATATATATATATATATATATATATATATATTTCTTTTGGAATGTTGCACTACACTGTAATCACTTTTGAATACACATTTTATTTGTTTGCTGTACTTACTGTGATTTTTTATTTGTTTACGTGGACTGCAGTTTCGAAGCTTCCTGGTTCATCATCAGCGCGCTACTGGCTCTGATCGTTCCTGTGTGTACTATGTCTAAAGCTGTACGTGACGCTTGCGTGTTGAGCTTCTATTCGTTGGTTCACAGTTGTTTGATGGGGTGTGGTTTCGGTCTGTGTCTATTGTATTGGTTTCCTATTTTCATTAATGTGGTATGATACTTTGTCTATTTGTATGGCTTTTATTAAGTTTTGTTTAAATGTTTGCACTGGAATTTGTTCTGTGATAAATTGTTTCCTATTGTTTGTTTGTTGTATGTAGTATTATTGTTCCCAGATTTTCATTTTTGTGGTCTTTAGTATGTGTTATTAGTTCTAATCGGTTGATATTTGGTTTTTGTTGTTTTCTGTTGTGAATGTGTGTAGCTACGTTTAATTTGTAGCTAGGTATGTGAATTTTATTTAATGCTCTTATATGTTCCAGGAATCTTGTTTCTATTAATTTTTCGCCATTCCTATTTATTTTTTATTGCATGTGTTACATTCTATTTGATACATTCCGCTCAACTTATGTGGGTTGTCTTCTTGTTTTTTAATATTTTTTTATTGGTTTTGTAGCTCATTTTAAGTCATGTTTGAGTATTTGTGTTATTTTTTTGATGTAGTGGTTATGTGACCTCAACAAGTGGTTATATGACCTCTGGAATCGAATATAGTTTTCAAATATAAATTCTCACTAGTAGATAAGATATTTCCTGCAATACTCAAGGTCAATTTTAGCTTAAGTACATGAAAACCAATTTAATTTAAAGAAATAAAATGGCCATATGACCTCTGGAATCAAATATAGTTTTCAAATATAAATTCTCACTAGTAGATGAGATATTTCCTGTCATACTCAAGGTCAATTTTAGCTTAAGTACATGAAAACCAATTTAATTTAAAGAAATAAGAAAGTCTGGAAGCAGCAAGTGCGTTATGGTAGTGAATTTTCATTAAAATGTTTTTAAAAGCAAATATGTGTTGTTTTTTTTTTTGCAGGCATCAAATTTGGTTACCAGTATAACCTATTTAGTAGAAACAATGTGCCATGTTTTATCAAACTAACCTTATTGTTTGAAAATGTACAAACATTTCCGAAAGTAAACTTAAAGTGTTCCCGAAAAAACTGATTTCTTGGTCAACCTTATAGGTTACTAGCAAATTAAGCTATTCAAATTTGAAGCATTTAATGAAAATTCGCTGCCATAACGCACTTGCTGCGTCCCGAATTTTTGTCTTTTAACTGACAGACCTACATTTTGATACATGGTGAACTTTTTATAATACCAACACGCGGACCAAATTTGGTTGCCATTACTTCTTGTTATTTCCGGAGATATAAAAATGTTTTTAATAGCAAATATGTGTGTTTTTTAAGATAGCAGGCATCAAATTTGGTTACCAATAGAACCTATATAGCAAAAACAATGTGCCATGTTTCATCAAAATAACTTTATTGTTTGAAAATGTACAAAAATTTCCGAAAGTAGACTTAAGGTGTTCTTGAAACAAACTTGTTTCTTGGTCAACCTTATAGGTTAATAGCAAATTGAGCTGTTCAAATATGAAGCATTTGATCAAAATTCGCTACCATAACGCACTTGCTGCGTCCAGAATTTCTTTTCTTACAAACATGCATTATATTTCGATGGAAAATGCAAAAATGCAAAAATGCAATAACATAAGGCGTGTTTGATTAAAAAAAAAAGAAAATTTGTATCACCAACGACTTATGGGCCACCCTGTGATTATAGAAATATTTTTTTAAGATGTAGCTCAAGACACCCTATAATTAATATATAATTTTTTTTCATATCTTGTATAATAACGGATATATTGAGCTTTATTGATTTTTTACGAAAATTCTACAAAAATTATATACCATTAAACGATAAACTCTATAGTTAAGGCTACTGCCAGGCATCAGAGAAAGGGTCTATTTGAAATGAATTTTCTGGAAATATTTTAGTAAAATGAAGGACAATGACGGTTGAAACTAAGACTTCAGGGTTTGTAAAACATTCTTCTTGAGATTCAAGTTCTTTGCCTAAATGTTGCCAATTTTGACGTTTTAAATCGCAACTTTGACGTTTTTAGGAAAACCTCAATTTATTTTTCTTTAAATGCCTATAACTTTTTGCATTTTAACCTACAGAGCTATATTTTGGTAGATAACTTACCTATAAGGATATAAACCCGCGTGCCAAATTTGGTTACCCCTACTTTATTAATTCCGGAGATATAATTTTTTTCGAAATAAAACACAACATTTTCCGGGAAAGCCTGGGTCGATGTGATACATACGGTGTGATACATATATATATATATATATATATATATATATATATATATATATATATATATATATATATATATATATATATATATATATATATATATATATATATAAACATATAAAAATTGAAACTGACCCCGGATATGTGTTCTGGGGGTCTAATTAGCGCTCATTTGAAAGAATTTTTTCAAAATTCAAAAGTCGAGATCTCCTCATTAGTGAATTTTTTTAAAGAAAATTCACTAAAAAGGTAAAGCTGTATAATAATATAAGGTGAATTATTTCAATTAGTACTGCGACACAAGATTAACTTTTAATATGTAAAATCACAAAAGTGTCAAAACATATAGAAACAATGATTTGGGAACGAACATTTTTTGTGTCTGTCGGTTTGTATGTCTGTCTGTATCCACGATAACTTTAGAAGGAATTGAATGATAGTCTTCAGATTTGGTATCCAGTTAGCACCCGACAAACGAACGGTTCGGTTTGTTTTTGGGGACAATCGCTCCAGAAGGTAAGGGTTGAATGGGGGATGGTGTGGTGAAAATTGACATTTTTTCGTTAAAACTCAAGTAATATAACGTCTTAGGGTTTGTTTATTAGAGTTGAATGTGTGGGGGTGGAATATCGGTAACAGAAAATTCACAATTACTAAAACGGCGTAAAAGGCCTCACAACATATAGAAAACTTGATTCTGGAACGAATATTTCTTTGTCTGTCGGTCGGTCGGTCTGTCGGCTGTACGTCTGTCTGTTAGTAGGCGCAATAACTGAAATATTATCTTTACATTTGGTATCCAACTAGCACCCAACGGAGCTCTTTGAATTGTTTTTGGGTAAGATCGCTTCATGGGGGTGCATTGGTAAAAATTGTCATTTTCTATTTAAAACTCGAGAGTAATATAACGTGTCAGAAGTTTATGGGTATTTTCTTTGTGATCATGTCATGGACCCTAAACACATATCATTAGAATGTCTTTCTGAGGAGAGTAGATTATCACAGCTATGTGAATGTTATGATTCAGTTTGCAGCACCTTTTTTGTGTACAATATGTAAATAATTAAAAATGTAGATTAATTAATCTAATAGTATGTAATAATGATATCTATGCTGTATTAACTTTTACTGTAATGTATAAATTGTATCTCACTAATTCCTAAAATAATGAATTATATGAACATTTTGTTAAAATTTAATACAAACCCAGCGTAAAATTAATATTTGAAGCATATCTTTGAAATTGGCAGAACATCACCCACATTATGACAGCAATATACAATGTCCAGAATATGCCAGACGATCACATAACTTAGAAATGTAAATAAATAATCAAAAAAATTTCAAAATTATTAAGGACCGTTTTGGAATTCAGATTTTTTACAAGTTTTAAAAAGGGGGCACGATGATTTTGATAGTTTTTCTTGAATTTGCAATTGTCAAGACAATACGGTAATTTACTTCCTAACAATTTGGAAAGATAAAAAATAAAAGTAGAGAGAATCAAAAGACAGTTTATTACCTGAATAGCCAATAAGAAGAATAATTTTCAAAGTATATCAAATATAATAAGCAGAAGCCATTCCAAAGCGAGCAAAGTAAAAATACACATTTAATTTTCTGTACAAAACGACACTGGAAATGTTATTCATGAACATAAAAATCAAAGGCCCTTATGTAAAAAATAATTGACTCATGCCATTTCAGCTCTAATTTTGGTCGATAATATAGACCATATATTAATTTAATAATAGTTTTTTGTTGTTGGTATATTTTAAGTGTGGTTTTTAGTTCTAAATAATAATTGAGATTAACCTATATTCAAACAGATTGCGCCCCACGTTTTGCGCCAATTGTTATATTATTTTCTTTGTCTACTTAACTGTTATATTACATTTTTTGATGAGACTTTGTATGATCGACAGACGCCTACTATGTAATAAATGAAATATGATCTGAAAACTATTACGAAGAACGTGTTGCACCTAATTTTGAAATCGACAATATTTGCAAAACGATTCATTTTAGCGTCATTTGACAAGTATACCTTTTTTGTAAACATATAAGGAAAAACAATTGTTTAATGAAAAGTTTCCTACCGACGCTAAAAAAATGTGTGAGTATTTTCAATAATTGAAGGGTACTGCAAGCAGCGCACTCTATTTGCTAGAGTAAAGTTGGAAATTAATCATTTTTGATCACTATGAAAGAGTTATCTGTACCAATTTTCAAGACAATGCGCCAAATACTATTCTAGATATCAAGGAAATCGAAATTCAGTTTAAAAATTAATATCCAGTGCCTCTTTTACTTTTGAGTTTTGGACTGAGGTAAGTTTGCCTAAGTCGCAATGTTTGGTGTATCTTCAATGTTCTGTGAAATTATCTGACAAACCTCGTATTGCGAGCCAGACCAAATATTTATACATTCCTCTTCATAAAATCTTTCATTATCATTTTCATCACCCCATAAATACTTTGTAGAATTACGTTTGAAATGATTCCAAAACAAAACGATCGCTGCTGCAGTATCATACTTTCAACAGCGGAAATAGAGAACGATAAAATCTTTTGTAATAAAATAAAGATGTTTCGAATGGAACTGGAACATTTGTTCCATTTAATTTTCATTGGTTGCAAATACATTCAGTGATGCTGTTTGTAAGTAGGTAATTTGAAAATAATGATCTCAAAGCAACAAATCTAAAATCAAATAAACACAATAAGGACAAATATACAGGTGGAGAAACTGCGGTAAATGGGTTCATTTTGTCAATTGATATTCGCATATTTAAAATAAATATGTAGCAGATCGATTTGTCTTTTTACATGATTCAAACAACTTCACCTGTTAGTATGTTTGTTTGTATGTTGGGGTCAAATATTGCAAGTCAATTTTGAACCAGTTTCTCTTATCGGATTGGGCTAAAATTTTATACGCGGTATAGGTAAGTCTGGTGACAATGCAACATAGGCTACATGTCATCATAAATTCAATATAGCGGACGCGCCAAGATGGCGGATTTTTTCTTTTCTCACAATCCTCCTGACATGGGTATCTAATTGAAGGACTTTACCGGTAAAATAGAGGAGACTAGATAACGCCTTCATGAATTCAAAATGGCGGCCGACAAAATATTGCGAATATATATATATATATATATATATATATATATATATATATATATATATATATATATATATATATATATATATATATATATATATATATTTCGTTCTCAACGACCTCCTTGATATGGGTTTCAATGAAAATGCTTCACGAGCACAATATAGGCACGGTGTATAGACTCGCCGCTAACAGAATATCACCACATAATCTTTTCACATGTGTTATCAAGTCTGATGGTTCATCCACCATGTTAATGGAAGATACCTTTGATGAGATCTTTTACGAGCTCATGCCAGATGATCACCCTGAATCTGACACTAATGTGCATCGCCATCTTAGAAAGAGAGAGAGAAGGAATCCCAATAATACGCTGGAAGAGTTGGACAAAGCCATCACGAGTATCAAGGCGTATAAGGCTCCCAGATGGGACCAAGTTCATGGTAAGATCTTGGTTTTATGCTATAATAATATAAGGATCTGTCTATATATATATATATATATATATATATATATATATATATATATATATATATATATATATATATATATATATATATATATATTATGAGAACCAATTTGCCGACAATTATTGCACATACCCAGCTAGCTGAACTTCGTAAGTCAGGCTCCAAAGTATAGCATGGTACTTTTAGTTAATCTTTCTGGTGCTTTTGATAATCTGTGGTGGCCAAGTTTACTTTATTTCTTACAAGTAAAGAACATATCCTCAAACATGCTGGCTCTTCTGAAGAATTACCGCTGTAACTACAGCTCCTTGCACACCAGAATCTCCGAAGCTTTAAGAAAGGAATGCCCCCAGGGATCTACTCTGGGCCCATTCCTGTGGAATACAATATGGACTTGCTCCTGCAATGGCAGTGGGTGCCAAATGTAAAAATCGTTGCGTACGCAGACGATGTAGCCATCTCGATACATGCTAATAACAAAAAAGACCTTTAAGGTAAAGCCCAACAATGCATTCTGGTTTTGTTGGACTGGCCCCAGGAACACAACTTATTATCTCCAAATAGAAGACTAAATACGTCGTCTTTCCTAAATTGTCACATAACATAATCCAGTAGTCCGACTGGATACGGGGCCCATCTCAAGAGTCGACTCTATAAAATACCTAGGGGTATACATTGATGCAAAACTCAACTACAGCAAACACATATATCAACTCTCAGTATATAGAAATATATTCCAAACCCTTAAAAGAAGTATTTGCAAAAACTGGTCCAATATCTCGTTTTCAGCCAGTTGTGCTGACAATTTACAGATGTGCAATTTTGTCATTCTTGTCATACGCTATTGAAATATGGGGCCTAGATTAAGTTGAGCACTAAACAAACGACCAGTCAGATCCACACAGGCGATCTGTTTAAATGCAGTCACTGTGGCACATGAAAGCTTGTGCATATTGGAACAAGTACCACCGCTACATATCATTCTGCTTGAGATATAAGTCTTAAAGTCATTGAAAGGCAATGGAGAGCACACTTGCTGGGTTATGAACTGATATCTGCTGAATACAACTTCTGGATAGTGTTAAAACTAGGAATGGCAAGAATCATACATAGTCAAGAACAACGGACTAACTCCGATAAAGGCAGGTACCTATTGGACTAATACCTAATATCAACAGTTAGTTGGAGAGCTTCCGGACCAACCTAGAAAGGAACACGACTCTTCTGAGTATCCACGCCAACTTGGGTGTGCATCTGCAACGGTATCGGTATCGGTAGAGGCGATCCAATGTGTGAGGCTTGAAGTGTGTCGATACTAATGCTCACAGGATTTGGAATTGTATAAATTTTACCACTCAAAAAGACAAATCTGTAACCCGTTGGGCACCTTACCAAATACCGCGTCACAAGTCATTTCAGACTTGGGAAATAATGTTAACGTACTACAACACTTGGTTGTAGAGGAGGCCTGAGTAATTTAATGGCCTAGCTAATAATATTATATACTAAACATTTAGAATCAAAACCATTGTTTTAAAAATTTTGTGATAATATAATTAAAACTTGAATGTGTGTTTTACTGCTGCGTAGTTCTTCAGGTTAGTAATTTTATTAAGCTTTGAAACATGAAGCTTTAGCGTATATGCTGGAAATGCAAGTTAAAGATTTAGGTACCTTGTTAATGATCTCTGTAGTATCATAAACGATTGAGACCACTTCCTATATCTTACAGGTATTTATAAAATAAAACTTACGTTACGGACCTGCCTATCTTGAAACGAGAGAGGACCAAAGTCGCTGATTCTGGGGGTTGTCTCCAGCAGACGGATCATGCTGGGAAGGTGCCTTTCGCTTCCCTTTTCTTTTTTTAGTGAATTGTCTTTAAAAAAATTCACTAATGAGGAGATCCCGACTTTTGAATTTTGAAAAAGTTCCTTCAAATTAGCACTAATTAGGCTCCCGAAAACACATATATCGGGTCAGTTTCAATTTCTATATTAATATTCTATATAATTTCTATATATATATATATATATATATATATATATATATATATATATATATATATATATATATATATATATACATGTATATATATATATAGCTATATATGTATCACACCGATAACTCAAAAAATAATGTGCCGATTTTTATCAAATTTGGCGAGTACCTTTCTTTTGCCAGTGGCTTGGACAAGTTCGTTAGCCAGAAAAATCTGCTTAGTTGAAATAGATTAAACAATGATTTGGCTTAATTTGACAGACGGATTCCCCCGGTCAGTACCAGTTCTGAGCTGACCTTAAGTATATGGAATTTCGAGAACGAAATTATAATGCATATTTGTAAGAAAATATATTCGGGACTCAGCAAGTGCGTTATGGTAGCGACTTTTTATTGAATGCCTCAAATTTGAATAGCTTAATTTGCTATTAACCTATAAGGTTCGTTGGACAGGAAACTAGTTTTTTCGGGAACATGTTAAGTTTCTTTTCGAACATTTGTTGTACATTTTCAAAGAGTAAAGTTATTTTCATGAAATATAGTACTTTGTTTTTACTATATATGTTATGTTGGTAACCAAATTTAATGTCTGCTTTCTTAAAAAAACACATATTTGCTATTTAAAACATTTTTATTTCTTATTTGTTTTCGACTGTCTTTAGTAATATGATAAAAGTCGAAGACGCAGCGAGTGCGTTATGGTAGTGAATTTTCATAAAAATGATCTGGAACAAAATATTTTATTATAACTTTTTTTTCTTGTAAGATAGAAATCTACATTTTGGTGTATAGTTTACTTTTTATATCGTAAACCTACCTACCAAATTTGGTTATCATAGATTTATTATTTTTTAAGATAAAAATTTTTTTCAAATGAAAACTCAAAATTTTTCCAGAAAACCTCGTCCGATTTTTTTTATTAACGAACTTATCAAAGACATTTACAAAAGGAAGGTACATGCCAAATTTTATCAAAATCGGCTCATTATTCTTTGAGATAAAAATTTTTTTTGAATGAAAACTCAAAATTTTCCCGGAAAACCTCGTCCCATTTTCCTGGCTAACAAACTTATCAAGGCCATTTATAAAAGGAAGGTGCATGCCAAATTTTATTAAAATCGGCGTATTACTTTTTGATTAAGAATTTTTTTTGAATGAAAACTCAAAATTTTCCCGGAAAACCTCGTCCGATTTTCCTGACTAACGACCTTATGCAAGCTATTTACAAAAGAAACGTACGTACCAAATTTTATCAAAATCGGCCCATTATTTTTTGAGTTATCGGTGTGATACATAGATATATATATATATATATATATATATATATATATATATATATATATATATATATATATATATATATATATATATATATATATATATATATATATATATATATATATATATATATATATATATATATATATATATATATATATATATATATATATATATATATAAACATATAAAAATTGAAACTAACCCCGGATATGGGTTCTAGGGGTCCTTGTTCGCGCTCATTTGCAAAAATTTTTTCAAAATTCAAAAGTCGGGATCTCCCCATTAGTGAATTTTTTCTACGAAAATTCACTAAAAGCCGTTATTGGAAATAAACTAATTGGCTTTTTACTCGATTTTTAACTTTGAAAAAACGTAGATTAACTATCAGGAACAATACATTTTAATTCGATTGATATGACACGTTTGTTAAGTAAGAAACGGCAATACGTATACTTGAAATATTTAAACGTCTTGTTAAGGTAGGTTGACTGAAACACAAATAATTGAGATTTCATTATTGATTCTCTGTGGACACAAAATCGGGACTTAGAAAAAAGTTTGTACTTTATTTAATAAAGATGCATTAGTAAATGTATTCACATAAATGACTACTGACTATTAGTGAATTATCCTAAAAGTAATTTACTAATGAGATGATCCCGACTTTTGAATTTTGAAAACATTTCTTCAAATGACCGCGAACTAGACCGACCAGAACCCATTATATGTTTATATATATATATATATATATATATATATATATATATATATATATATATATATATATATATATATATATATATATATATCACACCGATAAGCCAAACTATAATGATCAGATTTTGATCAAATTTGGCACATACCTTCTTTTTGCAAGTGGCTTGGATAAGTTCGTTAGTCAGGAAAATCGGCCCAGGTTTTCCCCGAAAATTTTGTATTTTCTTTCGAAAAAAATGTATATCTCCGGAAATAATAAAGTAAGGGCAACCAAATTTAGTAAGCCGGTTTCTGTAAAGTGTATCCTGTGTATCCTGTGTACCAAAATTCAGATCTATATTTTAAAATACAAAAAAGTTAGAGGTAAATTAATTTTTAATTAATTAAATCTGATTCAAGAAAGTTAAAACGTCAAAATTGATTGAGTACGAATGGAAGTGAAAAATGCTACAAGAAATGATTAACAAGCTCCTAGATATGTGTCTAAGTCGTTATTTTTCTTGATTTCGTTATAATATGAACAAAAAGTCTATCGTAAATCGAAGCGGTTTTGTGTAAATTTTAAAACATTGAACCAATGTATTACAAGAAAAAGCTGCTGCATGTAGAGCATAGCTCAGTGGCCTAAGTCGCTGTACATCGGATAATCAAACTCAATTAACTCCTGCATGACGAGTTCGAATCCTAGTTAGTGACTTTACTTTTTTCAATTTGTTTTTAGTCTTATTTCACTTTACCGTTATCTAATCAGATTGTTGTTACTCGGATGAATTTCTTGGCGAGTTTTTGTATAAAAAATCATTAGACAAAGAGGAGATGAAAGTTTTAATACTTAATTTAATTTGAATAGCATATCTTGTTGCTTGTTCTCTTAGTGAAACCGTTTCATATTTAATACAGTCGTAGACTTTTCTCGTGGCTTCACAAGTGCTTATTTTAGTGAATTTTCTTTTAAAAATGCACTTACGGGGAGATCCCGACTTTTGAATTTAGACAAAAATTCTTTAAATGAGCGCAAACTAGGCCCCTAGAACCCATACCCAGGGTCAGTTTAATATATATATATATATATATATATATATATATATATATATATATATATATATATATATATATATATATATATATATATATATATATATATATATATATATATATATATATATAAAGGGTGAAAAATTTATCAAAATTTAGGTCTGTAAATTTAAAGACAAAAAGCTAGAAGCATTTAAAGAAAAAAAATTGGGGTTTTCCGCAAAACGTAAAAAATTCGCGATTTGAAACGTCAAAATTGCCAACATTTAGGCAAAGAACCTGAAAGTAATGCGGATTATGTAAAGAGTGTTGTGCAAACCCTTAAGTTTCAGCTTAAACCATCATTGCCCTTCATTTTAATAAAATATTTCCAGAGAATTCATTTCACACAGACACTTTCTCTGATGCTTTGGAAGTAGTTAATTGAATTTATGGTTTAACGGTGTATAATTAGCTAATTTTCATAGGAAAAATTCGTTATTGAGGAGACCGCGGCTTTTGAATTCTAAAAAGATTTCTTTAAATGAGCGCAAACTAGGCCCCCTAGTATCCATATAATATATATATATATATATATATATATATATATATATATATATATATATATATATATATATATATATATATATATATATATATATATATATATTAGTGATGGGAAAAACAGTTATTTTCTGTTAACAGTTGAAGCCGTTAACGTTATTTAATAATAACCGTTGAAAATAACGGCTTCAGCTATTTTAAACTGGATAGTCGATCGATAGTATCCTACATTCCCAAAGCTGTGAGCGAGAGCGAGCACACTAGTATAAATGCATTGTATTTTTACCCCGTTATTTCACGTAGTGTATAAATCTCAAATTTTGTCTATATGAAAAGGAAACAAAGGGTTAAGAAATTATAATAAGCGTGTCGTAAATCTTTTGCCACTCTGAAGTGAAACTTTTAGAAATCAGAAAGGAGTCTTCTATAAGAATTTACTTGGATGTTTTAGGAATTATAAACTAGTCATTTCCCACAAATTTATTTTATCGGGGTCTTTACGTAAATGTCAATGCCACAGCAAGAATCAATAAATATCATTATTTATCACGCCTTGGGACGTTAGAACTTTTATTGCTACACAGGGAGTGATTCTAAGAACTCCATAACATAACGCAGCTAATAAAATTTCAGTAAAGAAACAGTATAAAAAATTGAGTTTGAGTTTAAAAAAAAAATTGGAAGATATATAGTATTAATTGTTTATTTACTTATTTTAATATTCGTTGTTTTAAAATTAGTTTCAAAAATTTCAAAGCGCTGTAACTTGGAGGAGAAGGGGTTTCAAGAAAAACTTAATAAAAAGACACCCCTTATTTTTTGCCAAAGAATCACCCTGTAAAATTTTTCGCATCAATTTGGAAACACCCTGTATATATATATATATATATATATATATATATATATATATATATATATATATATATATATATATATATATATATATATATATATATGAGACATGCTTGGTTCTCGGGTTAAACCGCGTCCAGAATTTATGGAAACTCGACTAAGGAGTAGGCAGATTGAGGCCTTAGAGTGTCCTTACATATTCCCTTACCCACCTTTGTCCATCACTCTAAGGAGTAGGCAGATTGAGGCCTTAGAGTGTCCTTACATATTTCCTTTACCCACATTTGTCCACCACTCTAAGGAGTAGGCAGATTGAGGCCTTAGAGTGTCCTTACATATTTCCTTTACCCACCTTTGTCCATCACTCTAAGGAGTAGGCAGATTGAGGCCTTAGAGTGTCCTTACATATTTCCTTTACCTCTTGAAAATGGCTCCAAAACAGGAGCCGAAACGTCGAGTTTCCATAAATTCTGGACGCGGTTTAACCCGAGAACCAAGCATGTCTCACATTAAAGACCGCGGAAATCTTTCTGAACATATATATATATATATATATATATATATATATATATATATATATATATATATATATATATATATATATATATATATATATATATATATATATATATATATATACATTTAATTTTTTATATTGAAATGTATATAGATATTAAAAAATGTTGTATCATTATAATTTTTTAATCAATTTGATAACTATTATCAGACAAACGAAAATGACGTGTTAACTGTTTTCTTAGGTAATGTATATAATTTTAAATAAATAAGTACTTTAATTTCACGTGAAATAACCCTATTTTGCGTTGTCTATAGTGAAAGTAATAACACGTTTTTACAGAAATTCATCTTTTCACCCAACATTTTTTATTATTAAATATTTGGCTTTACATACTAGTGGGAAACTCAACTGTTTCAAAAATAACAGCTTCTCAGTTTAACAGAATAACTCTGTGTAGTAGTGTCCGTATGCCGTATCCCCATCAACAACCGGTTAAAGTTAAAATTAAAATTAAACCGTTTTATTCTACCGAAAATCCTACGTTCCTAAAGCTGTTAGCGAAAGCGAGCACACAGTAAAAATAACGTGTTTAGCATTCCCAATCTCAAGGCTATTTATCCTGTTAAATAAACAGTTGCCGATGAAAACCGATGTTTATTCATCGAAGCCGAACTAGTTGCAGTAGAACTGAAACAGACACGACTCCGAAATCTAGTTTAGTGTAAAAAGCGTTATTTTTTAAGCTGCTATTTTTATAAATCCATAACTGGTGGTTACCGTTACGGCTCGGTAACCGTTTAAAAATAGCTGACAGTAAAATAACGACCCATCACTAATATATGTATATATATATATATATATATATATATATATATATATATATATATATATATATATATATATATATATATATATATATATATATATATACAGTGTAACGCATTTCTACGGTAAAGCTCAATATAAGTGCTATTATGCAAGATACGAGAAAAAATTGTATAGGTTACCTATAGGGTGTTTTGAGCTGCATCTTATAAAATTATTTTGACAACCACAGGATGGTGATACCTACTTTTTTTTAACATTCCTTATTGCATTTTAGCATTTTTTATCGAAATATGATGCATGTTTGTTAAAAATCAAGACGCAGTCACTGCGTTTTAGTAGCGAATTTTCATTAAACGCTTCAAAAATCAATAATGCAATTTGCTATTAACCTAAAGTTCGTCAGCTAAGAAACGAATTTTCTCGGAAATGGTTTAAGTTTATTTTCGGAAAATTTTTGTACATTTTCAAACAAGTTTATATCAAACAGGTATAATATGGTACATTGTTTCTACTATATAGGTTATACCGGTGACCACATTGATTCCTGATTGCATTAAAGAGACATATTTTCTATAAAAAATATTTAAAGAAAATTCACTTCCATAACGCACTTGCTGCACCCAGACTTTTTCTTACTGAGCTAGATGACGTTTTTATAATTTCAATACGGCGGCTGACGTAGGATGATGACATATTTCCTTCACAACGACCTCCTTGCTATGAGTATCAAATGAAAGTTTTGTAGCTTAGGTATGCGATATAGGTTCAAAACGTCTGCGTCGATTATTTTTAGTAATTTATTCGGTTCGTTGCTTTACTAGCAATGACGTCTCACTTCACTGGTGAATAATATGCAGACATGGTCTACGTATATGGTTTTTGCGATGAGATCCGTCGCCAGGCAGTCCGAGAGTATCATACAAGGTACCTACAACGCTGAATATCTAACCATGAGGTCTGTACTTGCAGAGCTTTTTCCGTAAAACGCATTCGCGGCTTTAATCAGAGGACCTCGGGCGCCAGCTAACCTTTGCGGACTATAGAGGATCACGTCCTCACAAAAATAATACAGGAATTCCTAATATGTGAGGCGGAAAGCTGGGGTCTGGACAAGATTCAAGTGGCTGTCTGCATATGGTCGTGTTCCAGAGAGTGACTAGATAGGCTGTGACTACTCAGCGTCACTATCATGATCAAGGAAATATCTTGATTATTTAAATGACCTGTGAATCCTCATACTAATGCAAGATAATGTAACTTACAGGACCATATAAAGGTACGACTCTATGTAGCACAACACTGAAATATTCCGATTGATAAAATCTGACTGGGAAACGTAATATTAAAAATATGAAAATTCACCACAAAACGAAGAATTAAGGCAACCAGTTTCTCACCTATGTAAATGTGAAAGTGAATGATTTAAACCACGACTACAATAGTTTGCAATCTTACACCCTAGTTGTAAGGGATGGCGGTGATAATACGTTAATCATAAACGGATAGACGGGTAACTGTTGTTGCCAATGTCTCGCTCAAAAATCTGCTACACCCAACACCGTGAGGCCTTACCTTTTATATAGCACGTAAAAATATTCGCGTCGATTGGAATTTTATCGTTTTAGTGAATTTTCTTAAAAAAAATTCACTAATGAGGAGATCCTGACTTTTGAATTTTGAAAAAATTTCTTCAAATGAGCGCCAATTAGGCCCCCCAGAACACATATCCGGGGTCGGTTTAAATTTTTATATGTTTATATATATATATATATATATATATATATATATATATATATATATATATATATATATATATATATATATATATATATATATATATATATTATATATATATATATATATATACATTTATATATTTATATATATATATATATATATACAATATATATATATATATATATATATATATATATATATATATATATATATATATATATATTTATATATATATATATATATATATATATATATATATATATATATATATATATATATATATGTATCACACCGATAACTCAAAAAATAATGGGCCGATTTTAATTAAATTTGGTGAATAAATTCCCTTTGCAAATGGCTTGGATAAGTTCGTTAGCCAGGAAAATCGGTCCAGGTTTTCCCGGAAAATTTTGTGTTTTCTTTCGAGAAAAAATTATATCTCCGGAATTAACAAAGTAAGGGCAACCAAATTTGGTATGCTGGTTTATATCCTTATAAGTAAGCTACCTACCAAAATTTAGCTATGTAAGTCAAAAGACAAAAAAGTTACAGGCATTCAAAGAAAAATAAATTTGGATTTTCCTCAAAACGTCAAAATTGCGATTTTAAACGTCAAAATTGGTGAGTACATTCCTTTCGCAAGTGGCTTGGATAATTTTGTTAGCCAAGAAAATCCGCCAAGGTTTTCCCGGAAAAATTTGTGTTTTCTTTCGCAAAATATTTATATCTCCAAAATTAACAAAGTAAGGGCAACCAAATTTGGTAAGCTGATTTATATCGTTATAGGTGTGCCACGTACCAAAATTTAGCTCTGTAGGTCAAAAGACAAAAAAGTTATGGGCATTTAAAGAAAAATAAATTGGGGGTTTCCTCAAAACGTCAAAGTGACAATTGAAAACGTCAAAATTCGCAACATTTAGGCAAATAACTTGACTCTAATACGGGCTATGGAAAGAAAATGTCTCAAGAAGAATGTTTTACATACACCGAACTCTTAGTTTCAACCGTCATTGTCCTTCATTTTACTAAAATATTTCCAGAAAATTAATTTCTAATAGACCCTTTCTCTGATGCTTGGCAGTAGCCTTAGCTATAGAGTTTATTGTTTAATGGTATATAATTTTTGTCGAATTTTCGTAAAAAATCAATAAAGCTCAATATATTCGTTATTATACAAGATATGAAAAAATATTGTATACATTAATTATACGGTGTTTTGAGCTACATCTTAAAAAATTATTGCGACAATCACAGGGTGGCCCATAAGTCGTTGGTGATACAAATAAAAATTTTTTGGTCGAAAACGCCTTATTTTTTTGCATTTTCCATCGAAATATAATGCATGTTTGTAAGTTAAGAAATTCTGGAGGCAGCAAGTGCGTTGTGGTTGCGAATTTTGATTAAATGCTTCATATTTGAAAAGCTCAATTTGCTATTAACCTATAAGGTTGACCAAGAAACGGATTTTTTCAGTAACACTTTTGGTTTACTTTTGGAAATTTCTGTACGTTTTCAAACAATCAAGTTATTTTGATGAAACATGGCACATTGTTTTTACTATATATGTTATACTGGTAATCAAATTTGATGCCTGCTTTTTCTATATAGGTTATACTGGTAACCAAAATTGATGTCTGCTTTTTTTAAAAGAAAACACATATTTGCAATAAAAACATTTTTATGAAAATTCACTACCATAACGCACTTGCTGCGTCCCGAGATTTTTTAATCGATCAGGAGGCAAGATAATAAATACTGCTTAAAGATATTTCATGGTAAAAATATTTTGCAAAATATTTATATTATTTATATTTTCTGAATTGATTTTAAATTTAGTATGTAATTAAAGGTTTTAAAATTTTCTAATATTTGATTGGGAAATAAACCTTTATCACACATCATCCAGCGTTTACAATAGCACTTCCCGATGCCATCTAGAGAATGTAGGCCTGATTATATTGATCAGACTGTGGACTTAAGATTTCTCTATGATGAAGCACCAGTTTTACTGAGCGTCTACTGAAGTGCGAGCACGAGTGTTCGAATAATTAGCAGAACCGGCAGAATTTTGTCCACCCATGTTTAAAAAATGTTGAAAAGTAATAATTTGCATCCATACCATATTCAGCAAATTCATTGTTTGGTTCCATGAGATGAACAGATACGAGTAACATTTCATCGTCGGATACTCTCTCGTAGACAAATCTTGTATACAACATTATTCACCGATAAGGCAAGTTTTGCCACAAATGGAATTTTCTACACGCACAATCATCATATTTAAAGTCTATGTAATTCACATCAAGTAGCTTAGACCAATAATTATCAACGTCGCTTTTCTGTAAATGTATGGTGTAGTCAGTGGAGATTTCTCCTAGTGAGCTAGGTGTGCGCCGCACACCCTAAAATATAATCAAAATGTGCACAGTTAAATATGTTTTATTTCTTTTTCCCTTAGTCTTAATACACTACATATTTTGTGACAATCGATTTAATTTACTTCTGAAGTATTCAGAGAACGTGAGTAGGTCAATAGCAACGGGGAATGAATTCGGGTTAGGTGTGCGTTAAGATTTCTGAACAACTTCAGTCGATGGAGCGGTATTGATATACAATGGAGTCCCCCACCCATGTGTTTAAAATAGTGTGGAAAATACCATTGATTTTAACACTGCAGTGAGCTATAAAAATACCGCTCAAGACAGATGAAAGGAACGCCGGTCTAACCAACGTTGTGATATACAAACATTACGACTGCGCTTACAGAGACCATAGTATTCTAGCATCAAAGACTATAATACATTTTAGTGAATCTTCGTAGAAAAAAATCACTAATGGGGAGATCTCGACTTTTGAATTTTGAAATTTTTTTTGCGCGAACTGGGACCCCCAGAACCCATATCCGGGGTCAGTTTCAATTTATATATATATATATATATATATATATATATATATATATATATATATATATATATATATATATATTGGTATAACACCGATAACTGAAAATATAAACCGCCGATTTTGATAAAATTTGGCATGTACCTTTATTTTGTAAATGGCTTGGATAAGTTCGTTAGTCAGGAAAAACGGACGAGGTTTTCTGGGAAAATTTTGAGTTTTCATTCGAAAAAAAAATTGTATCTCAAAAAATAAAAAAGATATGATAATCAAATTTGGCAGGTAGGTTTATGAATTAAAAAGTAAACTATACACCAAAATTTAGATTTCTATGTTACAAGAAAAAAAAGTTATAATAAAATATTTTGTGCCAGATCATTTCTATGAAAATTCACTACCATAACGCACTTGCTGCATTCAGGCTTTTGGCACATTTTATTATATATTAACATTGAACTACTTTTAATGTTTTCAGTTTTCACCCCGTTCCGGACAGTGCTAACCCTAACACAAATTTGTGTGAAGAGAAGAGGTTGTATAATAATTCCATGTTATTTTCGTGTTTTAAAGTTTTAAGTGACTTTTTAATTTGTTAGTGTTGCGGTGGAAGATCAATTTATTTATCTACGTATTATTCCCATATAGGTACTATATATATATATATATATATATATATATATATATATATATATATATATATATATATATATATATATATATATATATATATATATATATATATATATATATATATATATATATATATATATATATATATATATATATACATGTACATTAAGTGTTAATAATTTTTAAAACCACCACTAACAGCAACTCGTTACCGCACACCCGAACTTTTTGGTCAAGAGACGCCACTGGGTGTAGTGTCATTGACAATCCCAAGGGACCGACCATTCATGCCCTCTCTTCTATATAAGAAACTGACTTAACCTCAGAGAGGCGGGATTAACATATAGCCAGACAAATGGGACATAATAAGTACGCTTGGACAACCCAAATCACCAGAACACATCTTTTTAAAGACCTGGCGATCGTTTCACTAACAAAGTTAGCGTCATCAGAGGACGAAAAATTCTAAACTACTTACAACTAAGCATCTGCTTCTATACTACGTCTTAAGTAAAGACCGATAAAGAGAAGGACGAAATCGCTTGAATTTTTTTCTGTGTATTGTATTTTAATTGCGAGGCGAGGTTTTTGAACCTCCGTCGTTATAACTTTACCACCTGAATTTTGCTCTCATCATAGGTTTCAATCTTCACTTAGTGAGACTTACCTATTAAATAAACTTAAATAAACCTTGCCTAATCACAAAATCACATTTTAAAAATTAAATTATGATGTAACAGAAAATACCTGGACGCAGCAAGTGCGTTATGGTAGTGGATTTTCATTAAAATGTATTTAATAGCAAATATGTTTTTAGTGAATTTTCTCAAAAAAAATTCACTAATGAGGAGATCCCGACTTTTGAATTTTGAAAAAATTTCTTCAAATGACCGCTATTTAGGCCCCCCAAAACACATATCCGGGGTCAGTTTCAATTTTTATATGTTTATATATATATATATATATATATATATATATATATATATATATATATATATATATATATTATATATATATATATATATATATATATATATATATATATATATATATATATATATATATATATATATATATATATGTAACACACCGATAACTCAAAAAATTATAGACCGATTTTGATTAAATTTTGTGAGTACCTTCCTTTTACAAATGGCTTGAATAAGTTCGTTAGCCAGGAAAATCGGCCCAGGTTTTCCCGGAAAATTTTGAGTTTTCTTTCGAAAAAAATTGTAAAAAAATTATATCCCGAAAATTAACAAAGTAAGGGCAACAAATTTTGGTACGCGGGTTTATATTATTATACGTAAGCTACCTACCAAAATTTAGCTCTATAGATCAAAAGACAAAAAAGTTATAGGCATTTAAATAAAAATTTATTGGGATTTTCCTCAAATGTCAAAATTGCGATTTAAAACGTCAAAAATTGGCAACATTTAGGCAAAGAACTTGAATCTAGTACGGTCTATGGAAAGAAAATGTCTCAAGAAGAATGTTTTACAAACCCAGAAGTCTTAGCTTCAACCGTCATTGTCCTTCATTTTACTAGAATATTTCCAGAAAATTAATTTAAAATAGACCCTTTCTCTGATGTTTGACAGTAGCCTTAGCTATAGAGTTTATCGTTTAATGGTATAACATTTTTGTCGAATTTTCGTAAAAAATCAATAAAGCTCAATATATCCGTTATTATACAAGATATGAAAAAAAAATTATATATTAATTATAGGGTGTCTTGAGCTACATCTTAAAAAAATATTTCTACCATCATAGGATGGCCCATAAGTCGTTGGTGATACAAATTATCTTATTTTTTTAATCAAACACGCCTTATGTTATTGCATTTTTGCATTTTCCATCGAAATATAATGCATGTTTGTAAGAAAAGAAATTCTGGATGCAGCAAGTGCGTTATGGTAGCAAATTTTGATCAAATGCTTCATATTTGAATAGCCCAATTTGCTATTAACCTATAAGGTTGACCAAGAAACGAGTTTTTGTGGGAACACTTTAAGTTTACTTTTGGAAATTTTTGTACATTTTCACACAATAAAGTTATTTTTATGAAAAATGGCACATTGTTTTTACTATATAGGTTATACTGTTAACCAAAATTGATGCCTGCTTTCTTAAATAAAAAGAAAACAGACATATTTGCAATAAAAACATATTTAAGAATATTCACTACCATAACGCACTTGCTGCGTCCCGAGTTTTTTTAAGAAAGCAGGCATCAAATTTGGTTACCAGTATAACCTATATAGTAGAAACAATGTGCCATGTTTCATTAAAATAACTTTATTGCTTGAAAATGTACAAAAATTTTCGCAAGTGAACCTAAAGTGTTCCCGAAAAAACTGGTTTCTTGGTCAACCTTATAGGTTAGTAGCAAATTGAGCTATTCAAATTTGAAGCATTTAATGAAAATTCGCTACCATAACGCACTTGCTGCGTCCCGAATTTATCTTCTTACAAACATGCATTATATTTTGATGGAAAATGCAAAAATGCAATAACATAAGGCGTGTTAGATTAAAAAGGAATTCACCTCGAGGCCAGAACTTACACAAAAAAAACTTTTGCATATTTACAGTAGGTAACTAGTTTTTCTAACATATTCGACGTTTAATAACTAAAAAAGGTATGAGTTAGGGGTAACATATGGTATATTTTTTAAATCAGGAAAAAAAGATAATTCCAAAAATTTAATAATATACAGAATATCCATTTAAAAAAAAAATTTTTTAACCCCTGAAATTTGTTATAACCACACTTTTTTTCTATAGGAAATAATAACGATGATAAGGAGTGGGTAATTTATAATGAATAACCCTGCCAAATTTATAAGCTTCTTTTCCTTAATCGCTCAGATGAGTTACAATCCCCATGAAAATTCACTACGATGACGCACTTGCTACGTCATCTTTTCTATAATTTGCAGGCCATTTACCCAGGATGTTGTTTATGACATATTCAAAAAATATATCAACCAATGATTAATATAGGAAATAATTCTAGTTTTCATCTAGTAAACCTGCTTTTAGTGAATTTTTATTAAAAAAATTCACTAATAGAGAGGTATCGATGGTGAGACATTGCAAAAATTCTTTCAAATGAGCGCGAATTAGGACCCCTAGAACCCATATCCGGGGTCAGTTTGAATTTTTATATGTTTATATATATATATATATATATATATATATATATATATATATATATATATATATATATATATATATATATATATATATATATATATATATATATATATATATATATATATATATATATATATATATATATATATATATATATATATATATGTATCCGTCTGATAACTCAAAAAATAATTAACCGATTTCGATATTTCGATAAAACTCGGCAAGTGCCTTTCTTTGATTAATGGCTTGGATGACTTCGTTGGCCAGGAAAATCGGAAGGGGTTTTCCGGGAAAATTTTGAGTTTTCTTTCAAAAAAAATTTTTTTTTTCGAAAATTTCGATAAAATTTGGTCTACATATTGCTTTGGGAAATACCTAACTATGTGCCAAAATTCAGCTTTCTAGGGTTACAGAAAATTGAGCTATTCAAATTTGAAACATTTATGTTTAAATTATAAGTATGTGGTTGCTGTTGGTTAGTCAATGCTTTTCTTATTGACTCATGAAATTCATTTGTAAGTTTCCGAGAAATGTCAATAATACTGAATTCACTGATTGTTAATCATTGGAAGCATTTACGATTATATATAACCCTATTGTAATGTATTATCATTTATCACCTCTGTAGTATAATTATTTTTGCCTTACAACTCGCAGCGTTTTTAGTCAATTGTTGTTATTAATAGTCAATAGTTTCTTTCCGAATACACAAACCTTCCATTGACTTCTGCTTCTGCCGCTGTTACAGTCCTTTTATTTAGAGCTAGAGTTGTAACCACTCATACAAACAGTGTTTTTTAACCACGTGGCTGGGCGACTGACCGAATTCATTTCCAGTTGCTGTTGATTTACTCATATTCTCTTAATATGTTTGAAGATGTGGTGTCTACTTCATTCCAAGTCACTATTAACCGACTATTTATGAAATCAAATAAGTAAATTAAATCGATTGTCATAAAATATGTAGTGTATTAAGACAAGGGAAAAAGAAATAAAACATATATAACTGTGCACATTTTGATTATATTTTAGGGTGCTTGAGAGAGGTATTGTCACAGCATAATATCTTATTAAAGTTCATTTGTATGTTATATATATATATATATATATATATATATATATATATATATATATATATATATATATATATATATATATATATATATATATATATGATAACTCAAAAAATAATTAACCGATTTCGATGAAACTTGGCAAGTGCCTGTCTTTTATTAATGGCTTGGATGAGTTCGTTATCCAGAAAAATCAGACGGGGTTTTCCGGAAAAATTTTGAGTTTTCTTTAGAAAAAAATTTTTTTCTCCGAAAGTAACAATACTGTTTCAATGAAATTTACTATATATGTTGCCTCAACCTTACTACGTACCAAAATTCAACTTTTTAAGTTTAGAGAAAATTGAGTTATTCAAATTTTAAATTTTCTCTCGAAAAAAATTTTTTTCTCCGAAAATTACAAAGCTATTTTAATGAAATTTTGTGGATATCTTGCCTTAGGAAAAACCTTACTACGTATTGAAATTAAACTCTCTAAGTTTATAGAAAATTGAGTTATTTAAATTTGAAGCATTTAATAAAAATTCACTACCATAACGCACTTGCTGCGTCCCGAGTTTTTTCTACATGATATAAGATTTATCCTGGATGGCTTTCGCTTATTTACATAAAACTGAAAGCCTACCCGACAGTATCACATTACATTGATAAGAAAAACAAATAGGAAGCATTGCATAAAAAGGAGTGTGCGGCGCTATCGATTCTGTTTCTCTGCTGTTTGATGACGTCACTGCGTTGATGTCTCACATTTTCGTGATCCTTTAGCGCGCATCATTTTACTTTCAATTCCACAACTTCAACGCTTCGACATAGACATTTGCACTGCCTGTGGCATGTAGGAGATAACGCTGCGATACGGGCAAATTGAACATCTCCTTTTTTGTTGGTTTTTTATATTTTTTTGCTTATCATAAGAAACATGTATCATGTTGTGCCATGATAGCCAATCTCTTATTATCCTCGTTTTCTTTTGTGAAAGGAAATAGTTTGGGATTCATTCATAAGCTGAAGGATCAGCTCCTAAACGAATCCTTTTCTGAAGCGGCTTTCAATCAAACCCCTGCTAAAGTTAAAAAACTCGGGACGCAGCAAGTGCGTTATGGTAGTGAATTTTTATTAAATGCTTCAAATTTAAATAACTCAATTTGCTATAAACTTAG
Source organism: Tillus elongatus (assembly GCA_964006375.1). Lineage (NCBI taxonomy): Eukaryota > Metazoa > Arthropoda > Insecta > Coleoptera > Cleridae > Tillus > Tillus elongatus. The sequence goes on from OZ023262.1 coordinate 212,630,348, forward strand.
AGAGTTTAATTTCAATACGTAGTAAGGTTTTTCCTAAGGCAAGATATCCACAAAATTTCATTAAAATAACTTTGTAATTTTCAGAGAAAAAAATTTTTTTCGAAAGAAAATTTAAAATTTGAATAACTCAATTTTCTCTAAACTTATAAACTTGAATTTTGGTACGTAGTAAGGTTGAGGCAACATATATAGTAAATTTCATTAAAACAGCTTTGTTACTTGCGGAGAAAAAAATTTTTTTCGAAAGAAAACTCAAAATTTTTCCGGAAAACCCCGTCTCATTTTTCTGGATAACGAACTCATCCAAGCCATTAATAAAAGACAGGCACTTGCCAAGTTTCATCGAAATCGGTTAATTATTTTTTGAGTTATCATATATATATATATATATATATATATATATATATATATATATATATATATATATAATTATATATATATATATATATATATATATATATATATATATATATATATATATATATATATATATATATAAACAAACATATAAAAATTAAACCTATTTACAAATGAACTTTAATAAGATATTATGCTGTGACAATACCTCTCTCAAGCACCCTAAAATATAATCAAAATGTGCACAGTTATATATGTTTTATTTCTTTTTGCCTTGTCTTAATACACTACATATTTAATTTACTTATTTGATTTCATAAATAGTCGGTTAATAGTGACTTGGAATGAAGTAGACACCACATCTTCAAACATATTAAGAGAATATGAGTAAATCAACAGCAACTGGGAATGAATTCGGTCAGTCCACCAGCCACGTGGTTAAAAAACACTGTTTGTATGAGTGGTTACAACTCTACCTCTAAATAAAAGGACTGTAACAGCGGCAGAAGCAGAAGTCAATGGAAGGTGTGTGTATTCGCAAAGAAACTATTGACTATTAATAACAACAATTGACTAAAAACGCTGCGAGTTGTAAGGAAAAATAATTATACTACAGAGGTGATAAATGATAATAAATTACAATAGGGTTATATATAATCGTAAATGCCTCCAATGATTAACAATCAGTGAATTCAGTATTATTGACATTTCTCTGAAAGTTAAAAATGAATTTCATGAGTCAATGACAATAACAGAAGCATTGACTAACCAACAGCAACCACATACTTATGATTTAAACATAAATGTTTCAAATTTGAATAGCTCAATTTTCTGTAACCCTAGAAAGCTGAATTTTGGCACATAGTTAGGTATTTCCCAAAGCAATATGTAGACCAAATTTTATCGAAATTTTCAGAAAAAAAATATTTTTTTTGAAAGAAAACTCAAAATTTTCCCGGAAAACCCCGTCCGATTTTCTTGGCCAACGAACTGATCCAAGCCATTAATAAAAGAAAGGCACTTGCCGAGTTTCATCTAAATCGGTTAATTATTTTTTGAGTTATCAGACGGATACATATATATATATATATATATATATATATATATATATATATATATATATATATATATATATATATATATATATATATATATATATATATATATATATATATATATATATATATATATATATATATATATATATATATATAAATATATATATAAACATATAAACATATAAACATTCAAACTGACCCCGGATATGGGTTCTAGGGGTCCTAATTCGCGCTCATTTGAAAGAATTTTTGCAAAGTCTCACCATCGATACCTCTCTATTAGTGAATTTTTTAAATAAAAATTCACTAAAAATAGTTCTCCAGAGATTGAATTGGAAAAAATGTGATGCATGATTCAAGTGGGGAGCTCTGTATAATATTATCGATATGTTTAAGTGCGTTCCTAAATTTGAATGTTCTCAAAAACGAATTAACTGAATTATAAAAAGTCTGGAGGCAGTAAGTGCGGCTTGGTAGAGAATGTTTTTATAAAATAGCTCATATCACGAGAAAGAACAAATCTCTGGACTTCATTCCTAAACGTCGCATGGTCTGGGATAGACATAATCAAATACTCAATGAAACGCTTCTGATCCAGACAGCAAAATTTATTATTAAAACCCTATGCGTTTCGGCTACCTAGTAGCCATCTTCAGAGGCAAATCTAAAATACAATAAAAAGGTCTGTCAGAAAACATTGTTTTCTGGTAGGCAATTGTGCCGGTTGAAGCACAGTGACCTCAAGGTAAACACTACAGACATCATCAAGGCTAAAAATCTACTGTCAAACAGTAAACAGGTTATAAACAACAGTAAAAGCCAAATTTACAGTAACATACCACAGGCTACAGTTCAACAAGCTAAATAAGCTACATTTTAGTGAAAAACATGCAGTCAAAGCAGGTTAAAATTATTATTAGTAGAACAGAATAAAAGCAAATCAAGCTGATTGACCAAATCTAAAAGTCAAAATGTGAAACTAAATTTGAAAATTGAAAAGCTGTGGAGTGAACTGACAGAGCAAACGTAACAGGAGGTCACACAGTCAAGCAGAAACCCCATCAGAACTCTCAAGGAGTTTGAAAATTTATAAAGTGAAGCAAACAAAATGGCATCTGTACTTAATATCCAATTCTTGAAAATTTGATTGAAAACTATATTTCTGTAAATGTCGAAGACAATGGAACTGCTATTTCTATTCAGCTTCAAATCAATGAAACCTATGGATAAATTGACTTCAACTCCATAGTGAAATTGATGTTGACGTGTTGATTGTTGAGCCAACTCAGGAACAGGTGGAGCTGCTCTGTGGTACCCGACCACACCACAATTATGTCGTCGACATAACGTGACCAAGATAAAATGTGACTCAAAAAAGGATTGTAGTCTCTGAAGACCAGGTCCCTCTCAAAGGAGCTCATGAAAAGCTCCGCACAAAGAGGCGACAACGGGTTACCCATGGGGAGACCGCCCTTCTGGACAAAAATCTTATCATCAAACGAGAAGAAGTTCTGGGCCAGGCAAACCTTCACCAAACCAAAAACGAATTGTCTCTCAGTGTTATGTTGCTGAGTCTATTCAGAAGTTCTGCAGAATTTTTGACAGAGTGAGGTGACTGGTAATCCAACCCGGACAATAACAAAAAGAACAGAAATCTCGACAATTTGTAGGAAATGCAACCCACGAAGAAGACAACTGGACGAATGGGGCAACCCCCTTTACGAATCTTTGGGAGGCCGTATAGGCGTGGAATAATGTGGTTCATCGGTAACAACTGCTTGTAGTTTTCCGAAACCAACGGAGCGTACTTATCGAAAACTTTCCTAAACTTAGACGTGAAGGAAGGGAGTGGATTGTAGCCAATGGTTAAAATTCTGTTATCCCCTAGGAAGGTAAGGACCTTATAAATATAATCAGTCATATTCAAGACGACGACGCAATGGCCCTTGTCAAATTCGTTGCTATTGATAGTCTCTCTCAGAGAGGAAACAACCTTGCTAAATGTGTTGAAGCCCGGGGTGGAAGCCTTGAAGTTAGAAATAATCTCAGAAATCTTTCCTCACAAGTAATCAGCATGCTCTACCCTGAATCTTCTCAGTAAGACCTCTGTATCCCGAACCGTCTCGAACAACCAAGATTTAAGCTTAGGGGGGACAACGAACTTTATGCCCTGGCTGAGTAAAGCCAATTGGGGGTCATCAAAACCACTGAAAGAAGAAATATTCTTAAGTCTCTCATGAAAAACGTGATCACTAAATTTAAAACTATTTGATCGTGAGGAATCTCTGGACGCAGCAAGTGCGCCTTAGTAGCGAATTTTCATAAAAATGATCTGGTACAAAACTTTTTTTTTGTTAAATGCTTATAACTTTTTTTTCTTGTAACACGTAGATCAGAATTTTTGTATATAGTTTACTTTTCATAACATAAGCCCACGGAGTAAACTTGGTTGCCGTACACTTTGTATTTTCGGAGATAAAATAAGTTTCCTGGCTAATGAACTTACTCAAGCCACTTACAAAGCAAAGGCACTTGTCAAATTTTTGACAAAAATTGACCAATTATTTTTTGAGTTATCGGTTTATATATATATATATATATATATATATATATATATATATATATATATATATATATATATATATATATATATATATATATAGTCACGTGTTTTCCAAGAGAACAACTTCCCTGTTTCCTCATCTCACTGTTATATCTCCGCGCTTTTTACGATATTTTGAACAGCTTTAATGATATTTAAATATATCTCGATGTCAAATACAGAAGACTGCGGCAGGTACATGCATATCAAACCTTTCAGAACAACGTGACGTTAAAAAATATCATCCTGTACATTGTTTGTCTTAAAAAATGTAAGAAACAAATTTTGAAACCTTTACAATTTTGAGAAATTTAACACCCTGTAATTCGAAAACGAAGCATACTTGTTCCCATCTTCATACGAGCTCCTTACAGTTTGTACAAGTACTTAATGAACACCTATATATATATATATATATATATATATATATATATATATATATATATATATATATATATATATATATATATATATATATATGTATATATATATATATATATATATATATATATATATATATATATATATATATATATAGAAAGAAACAACTTCATCTCGCGACTGGTACAAATTCAAACTCCCTTTCTCAAGCATATTATGTTTCCTTATAACAAACAACATGGTAGTGTACAATGTAATTTATAAATTTTTACAGGAAGCCAGCATAATTATTTGAAACCATTTAAAATAGTTACTATATTCAAACTAAATTACATTATATACTATACTCTTAGCGTCAAAAGTTGTTCCCCTAACAAGCAGACTTGACCCTGTAATTCGAAAACGAAGCATATTTGTACCCATATTCATACGAGCTTTTTGCCTTAAATAAGTTATAGAATATCTCCTTACAGTTTGTACAAGTACTTAATGAACACCTATATATATATATATATATATATATATATATATATATATATATATATATATATATATATATATATATATATATATATATATATATATATATATATATATATATATATATATATATATATATATATATATAGAAAGAAACAACTTCATCTCGCGACTGGTACAAATTAAAACTCCCTTTCTCAAGCATATTATGTTTGCTCATAACAAACACCATGGTAGTGTACAATGTAATTTATAAATTTTTAAAGGAAGCCAGCATAATTATTTGAAACCATTTAAAATAGTTACTATATTCAAACTAAATTAGATTATATACTATACTCTTTGCGTCAAAAGTTGTTCCCCTAACAAGCAAACTTGACGTGTTTCAGGTTTTTCCGATAAAATCTTTTCCTGTCAGTTATGGCAAAATTCAAAGGTCGAGACCTCTTCATTAGTGATTTTTTTTGTACGAAAATTCACTAAAATGATTAGTTTCGGAAATACAAATTAGTTTTGAGAAAATGGCTTTTTTTTTTGGCAAAACTGGTTTGATTGTGTCGGCTAATAAATCCCTTCCAGCAGTTAACGACGGGAGTATCATAAAATTATTAGATACCTTCAAATCAAACCAAATTAAATCCAACTTTATTCATCAATCAAGTTATACACATCAGTGAACAGCTTATCACACTAGTGAACATACATAAATTAAAAAGGTAGAAACTCTGGATGCATTAAGTGCGTTATGGTAGTGAATTTTAATAATAATGTTTTAAAAAGCAAATATGTTGTTTCTTTTTAAGAAAGCAGGCATCAAAATTGGTTACCAGTATAACGTATATAGTAGAAACAATGTACCATTTTTCATCACAATAACCTTATTGTTTGAAAATGTACAAACATTTTTCGAAAGCAAACTTAAAATGTTCCCGAAAAAAAACTAGTTTCTTGGCCAACGAACCTATAGGTTAATAGCAAATGGAGCTATTCAAATTTGAAGCATTTAATAAAAATTCGCTACCATAACGCACTTGCTGCGTCCTGAATTTCCTTTCTTACAAACATGCATTATAATTTCGTGGTCGAAATTCCATACATTAAAGGTAAGCTCAGAACTGGTTCGGAACGGGGGAATTCGACTATCTCCTTAAAACAAAGCATTGTTTAATCTATTTGAACTGAGCCGATTTTTTTTTAATTCGCTACAATAGCGCACTGGCTGCGTCCCGAATTTCTTTTCTTAGAAACATGCATTATAACTTCGTGGTCGAAATTCGATACATAAAAGATCAGCTCAGAACGGGCACGGACCGGCGAAATCCAACTATCTAATAAAAACAAAGCATTGTTTAATCTATTTGAGCTGAGCCGATTTTCCGAACCCATCCAAGCCACTTGCGAAAGGAAGGTACTCACCAAATTATATAAAAATAAGCCGATTATCTTTTGAGTTATCGGTGTGACACGTGTATATATATACATATATATAAACTCTAAAACCGACTTCGGATTTGAGTTCCAGGGGTCCTAGATAGCGGTTATTTGAAGAAATGTTTTCAAATTTTAAAAGTTGCGATTTTTTTAAAGAAAATTCACTAAAAGTATGGACACAGCAAGTGCATGAAGATTTGCAAGCAATTTCCATCACGAAATTTGCCATTTTTTATAGAAAATTGGCTTAGATAATTTTAGGTATTAACTACCAAAATTTCAAAAAAAAATTACGGTGATTTCTACGGAACACTAAAAAAAGTTCTGTGAAAACTGACTAAATACTTTCTGCATGAAAATTTGCTGAAAAATTACATAAGTCAACTTATATATTTACCTTACCTGTAATTAAAATTGTAAAAACAATGAAAATTTTTGAGTTTTTTTTACTTTTTACGAATATTTGAACCCATGGAAGTAAAGAAAAATATAAGCGAAAAAATACTCATATTTTTATGTCAAAGCTGTCAGAAATAAGAACGCTTGTTAAGCCTGTCACTTTAATGTCTCGTTTGACATTTCTGAAAATCTGGGAAAGCAATTAAATTATTTCTGACCTTTTTTTTACCCAAGTTAATTTCAATATTTTAGAATTTTTCTGCGAAAACTTGCTAAATATTCAAGTAATCTGATCGGTTATTAGAATTAAATAAAAAAACTAAAATTTTTTTTAACTGATAGGCGATTACAAATGTAAAATTTTCCAAAACTATAATCTTTAGTTATGGGAAGTGTTATACAAAAGTTGCATGCCCTTCACTTTTGAAACACAAAAGATAGGTGTTCTATTTTGAAAACATTGAGTTACGACAGGTAAACTTTTTTTGAAATTCAGCCTCTATTTGAGGGCGCCTGTCTATGGCATCTAAGTTTTTTCGACAAGAATATTTACGGAAGCATCTCCGAATGCGTCATTATTATGAGGCTGCGCTATCTAGTGGTAAAAACGCCCTATCACAATTTTTGATACGCGCTAACATCGTGAAAAGTTTCAAAACAATTGAATTAACTCGAAAACGCTGAACGATATCAATTTTGTTTATTACGAATATGCATTATAGTTCGATGGAAAATACAAAAATATAAGAAGCGTTTTCTAAAAACGAAGAAAATTTCTATCACCAACGGCTTGTGGACCACCTGTGATTGTCAAAATAATTTTAAAATACGCAGTCCAAGACACCCTATAATTTATACAACTTTTTCTCCTATCTTGTGTAACAACGGATATATTGAGTTTCTGTGTACAAGGGTGGCATGAATTGTATGTTATAATTAATTGTATCTGTGTAGTAAATAGGTCTTCTATTTATTGAAAGTAAAGTAAATTATTTCCAACTTTCTAATGGTTAATTCTAAGAACTTTGTATTATTGTTAGCCTCTCCCAAAGTAAATTTTATATTTCTCTAATAGGCCAGTCACCGTAGACAAAAAATCGCGTTAGGTCGCAAAAAATTTCACTGTTCTGATTTTTTGGGCTGTTGCTAAGATATATACCAATAGTGTAAAACCACGTTGGCCGCTTCGAAAGGCCTGTGCTAACACGAAAACCTATAAATTTTCGGACTTCTTACAGTTTTCGGCTTATAACTTCTAAAATGTACATTTTAATGCAAATTCACTACCATAACGCACTTGCTGCGTCCAGACTTTTTAATTTATTATTAACTATCAGCGAATTTTTGCATAGAAAAGATTTTTTACAGGATCTTCGTAAAATAAATTTCATAGATCATTTCTACAAAAACTACTTCGTGACCACAACGTACTTGCTGAGACTTTTAGTTTTGTATCGGTTTGCGCTAAGGGAAAGACGTATTTCCTTATTTCTGTAGCACACATTTAGTTTACTTTCTTTACTATAAAAAGTTATGTTTAGCTATCCACACTCTCGACGGTCTTCAATAACTTAGAGCGGTGGTCTTTTTTAAATTAATGGAACAAGCCGTCGGTCGACGGATTTCAAAGACGTGTTGAGAACGACCAGCGGAAGCCTGGGAATCAGTTTAAATTTCGACGGCTTTCATAGGAAGCAATGCATGAAAACCGCTGGACGACGGTATTCTTCGATTATATTGACAATACCGCCGGCGGTTGTATAGTGCGATTATGTTGAGCCCTTATCTAACTTGTTGATGAATAGCTTTGCATACTGTTTGGCATTTAACTTGCAATGCAAGGACGTGCAATCAATGGACTCAATTTAACAGCTAAAATTTGTAAGCTGACCCCATAGTAATTTACTAAGTGTGTAAAGTCATATTTGTTTGAATACCAAAGGGATAATTACAGGACAAACGAAGCGCATTGGTATTCCCCAAAGTTTACTTGGCTAAGCGACAAAGTCAGCAATTACAGCGGTTGCTGGCAACATCGTTACATACTATGCTCTTCTATGCATGCTTTTAGCTTAGAGCTAGATAAGATCAAAGTGATTTAACACTATGTGGCTCATTTCAAACTCCACAATTATAAACTTTCTCAAGTTGCTACATTACTTCTGCATTTAACACGTAACCTCATTATGAAATATGCTCATTATTCATGTATGAGAAAAAGTAAAACGCTATACATCTCAATGTATAATTTATAATGTATATATTAACAAAACTCTAGACGCAGCAAGTGCGTTATGGAAGTGAATTTTCATAAAAATGTTTTTAATTACAAATATATCGCTCTAATGCGAGCAGGCATCAATTTGGTTACCGGTATAACCTATATAGTAGGAACAATGTACCATATTTTATCAAAATAATAATTTGAAAATGTACAAAAATATTCCGAAAATAAACTTTTAAATGTTTCTGAGAAAACTGGTCTCCCAGCCAATGAACCTTAGGTTAATAGCAAATTGAGTTATTGAAATTTGAAACATTTAATGAAAATTCGCCACCAAAACGCCCTTGCTGCGTTTATACAAAAATTTTCCGAAAATAAAGTTAAATGTTGGTTTCCTAAACAACAAAACTTACGTTAATAGTAAATTGAGTTATTAAAATTTGAAGGATTTAATGAAAATTCGCTACCAAAATGTACTTACTGCGTCCAGATTTATTTCTTACAAACATGCATCATATTTCGATAAAAAATGCTAAAATGCAGTAACGAATTTGTTCTACGAAAATTAGCCAAAAATTACAGACCGTTAAACCATAAACTTCACTAAACCTACAGCGAAAGCATCAACTTAACTAAACCGAGAGCCAAAGCATCAGAGAAAGGGTCTATTTGAAATGAATTTTCTGTAAATATTTTAGTAAAATGAAGGTCTATGACGGTTGAATCTGAAACTTAAGGGTTCGCAGAACACTCTTCTTGCAACATTTTCTTTTCACAATCCATATTTGTTTCACGTTCTTTACCTAAACATTGCCAATTTTGACGTTTTAAATTGCGAGTTTGACGTTTTGAGGAAAACTTAAAAATTTGTTTCTTTAGCTGCACGTAATTTTTTGTCCTTAAAATTAGAGACCTAAATTTTGGCACATGGTTTGCACTTTATAATACAAATACGCGTACCGAATTTGGTTACCCTCACTTTGTTATTTCCGGTGATATAAATTTTTTTAGAAAGAAAACACAAAATTTTCCACGAAAACCTTGTCCGATTTTCCTGACCGAGGAAGGTACTCACCAAATTTGATCAAGATCGGTCCATTATTTTTTAAGTTATCGGTACGATATATATATATATATATATATATATATATATATATATATATATATATATATATATATATATATATATATATATATATATACAATGTCACCTAAATGACACAGAATTCTACATGTACGTCTAAAGAAAAATAACATAAGACACACAATCAACATAACAATTAGGAAAATGTTTTCTTGAATAACACATAAGGGTAAAAGAAAAATAATTATAAAACACACGAGAACGTTCAAAAGAAAAATTGCAGAATACAGATCTAAATCCAATATTGATTTTCAGATACACTAGGTACAAAAGGTTTATCCCATGGTAACTATATTACTAATCAAAAGTGCATATTACTAAAAAGAATTAAATAGGATAGATAGTTTGGTGGTTGGTTATATGTAAAAATCGTCCACAGAGTAGCACGTACTGTTTATTAGAATTGTTTTCATGTGCTTCTTGAAAGCTGATAAAGTGTCTACATTCCGTACATCTTCTGGCAATGCATTAAGCAACTTGCAGCCATTGCAGAATAGTGACTTTTGGTACGGAGCTGTGTGATGATGTGTGTGAGTTTGCAGGTTATTTTTACCTCTTGTGGTGTAGCCATGTTCAACTGCATTGAGTGTATATTTGGTCTTGTTTTGGAAAAACATGAGCTAGCACTTCCATAATGTAGATGTATGGGCGTGTAAGGATACCCTGTTCCTTAAAAGTGTTTCTGCAAGTGTGACTATGCGGGATATTGAATATGATCCTCATTACTTGCTTTTGTTGTTAAAAAACTCAATTTGCCTAACTTGCTAATGCCTAGTGTATATTACCAAACCTTAGTTGTGAGTATAAACACGCATTACACAGGGACAAAACAGTAGAGGTACTGCATATTTAGGTAGGTGTTTTTATTGCATACAAAATGGATGAGATTCGATGTAAGATTATTGGGAGTTCATGAATGTGGACGTTCCATTTAAAGTCATTGTCGATATAAAGTCCTAGTAGTTTCGTAGAGGTCTGCAAATTACGGTGTGGCCGTCAGGTTCTACATATTGTCCAATATCTCTTTAGTTAATTTTCCTAATGAAAATTCACTAATAGAGAGGTATCGATGGTAAGATTTTTCAAATGAGTGCGAATTAGAGCCCCTATATATATATATATATATATATATATATATATATATATATATATATATATATATATATATATATATATATATATATATAGGGTGGCGCATTGAAAACGAACAGACCGATTTGCGTCCAGAGAAATATTTTTTAAGACACGCTGAAATACGTCAATTTTAATATTGAGGGGGACATGTTTTGACATAAAACTCAACTTTGTCACATAAAGCCCTTAAGCGTGGTGATAACAACCCTTATATTTTAAATAGGGAACATGAGTCAAGTGTTACATCATTTGAAAGCCCTTTCTTTTTTGAATTCAGCACACTATTTTTTTTGGAAGTTTTATCAGCTCGTTTAAAAATTATTCACAGTTGGAGTTGCAAGAACGTATTTCATTCATTGTGATAAGAAATTCACTAATTAGTCAATCTTTCGTTAAAAACAACTAAAAAACAAAACCAAACGTTCAAAAATGTTTATTCAGTTAAGTAAGTGTTCAAATTGTTGACCACCAGCTTGCATACAAAAGTACACATTTTGTTCAAAACGAGCTCTGACATTCTGGAGCATTTGTGGAATTATTAGATGGAATTCTTTAACAATGCGTCGTCGTAATTCTCCCAGAGACTCCGGTTCTGTTGCGTAAATTTTACTCCTTAAATGTTCCCATAGAAAGAAGTATAAAGGAGTTAAATCCGGTGATCTACGGGACCACTCAGTAGCACCTCTACGCTAAATCCATTGCTCTGGAAACTCTCTGTTCAAAAACTCCCTAACACGTTGTGAAAAATGCGAATGAGCTCCATCTTGTTGAAACACTAACTGATTTTCTTGATAGTGATCATCATTTTCAACAATGTCAGTTAGTAGAGGGTAAACGATATATTCTAGTTACTCCAAATACGTTTCGCCACTCAAATTGCGATCGAGAAAAATTGGTCCGATTGAGCGGTCTCCAAAAATGCCAGTCCAGATATTCAATTTCTGTGGAGTTTGAGTGAGGACTTCGTGAAAATTGCTTGGAATATTATCTGCCCAATAACGACAATTATGACGATTGACTGTAGAGTTTAATAAAAACGTACACTCGTCTGAAAAACAGATATTGAACAGAAAGCTCCAGTTATCAGCTATTCGTGCAGTGATAACTTCACAAAACTCCAGCCGCGAATCAAAATCATCTTCATTCAGTTGTTGTACAAGATGAATTTTATACGGGTGAAATTTATGATGCTTCAATATGCGCTGAATGGTTCTTCTTTTGATGTTTGAAACAGTGGCCAATTTGATCGTGCTCAAAGTTGGGTCTGCAGCAATTTGTCCTAAAACTTCAATCTCAGTAGTCTCATTTCTAACCGGAAATTCACGTTCAGGATCCCGTTTTTTGTTGGCTACTGAACCAATTTGTCCACACTTTGCAACTAACTCCAAAATGTATTTTCTGTTAACATGTCTGTTCGGATGTCGTTCATTAAACAAATTTGCGGTACGGTTGGCACAGTCATCGTTTTTGAAAAAAAGAGAAATTATTTCAACTCTTTCTTCTACATAATACACCATTGTGAAATTAATTTTCGGTAGTACTATCAAGTTTCAAGCCGACCGATAAACTGAAATAATAAACCGCATTTCTGTCATTCCGATAAGAAATGTTCTGATAGTCACTTTTTTGTTTACAAACCAACAAAACATTGACTATCAGCATATTTCTTATCGGAATGAGTGAAATGCGTTTTTGCATCTTCAACTGTGAATAATTTTTAAATGAGTTGATAAAACTTCCAAAAAAAATAGTGTGCTGAATTCAGAAAAGAAAGAGCTTTCAAATGATGTAACACTCGACCCATGTTCCCTATTTAAAATATAAGGGTTGTTATCACCACCCTTAAGTGGTTAATGTGAGAAAGTTGAGTTTTATGTCAAAACATGCCCCCTCAATATTAAAATTGACGCGTTTCAGCAATTCTTAAAAAAATTCTCTGGACGCCAATCGGTCTGTTTCGTTTGCAATGCGCCACCCTATATATGTATACAATGGATAACTCAAAAAATACTTCACCAATCGAAACCAAATTTGGCAATTCCCTTCATTTCTTTAATAGCTTGGATGAGTTCGTTAGACAATTTTGACACTCAAATAATTTTTTGAAAACGCAATATCTCTTAAGATACTAGAAGGATGAAACTAAAACTTTACACGCATATATATATATATATATATATATATATATATATATATATATATATATATATATATATATATATATATATATATCGCATAAGTGGTCCTCTCTGCCAAATTTGAACTTAATCGGTTTAGTAAATTTTGAGTTATAACCATATATGTTGCCTTTGGAAGGACCTCACTATACACTAAAATTTAACTTTCCACGTTTATAGAAAATTGAGTTATTGAAATTTGAAACATTTAATAAAAATTCACTACCATAACGCACTTGCTGCGTCCCGAACTTTTATTATAAATATGCACAACAATTGATATACCGAATGTATTCCAGTTGGCTGTTTCACACTGTATAATACTAAGCATAGCACCCTTAATTCCATTACCACATCATCAAAACGAAGAGGCTTGTGTTTTATGGGTAACTGTTAACCCTATAAGATCTTCAAGACAGGGGCTGTTGCTTACAAATAATCATGAGTCCTCAAGAGGATCATATTTTCAAAAGTAAACGTCACAGATTTCTTTATTAGCTTACGTCGTTAATTTTTATATGCAATTATTGTTTGCGAAATCGTTCCGGTTGTTACGACTCTCTATAAAATTATAACTGCAAGCATGAAACGGTTCATGTTCCTTAATCATTCCCGAATAATCAATATTCAAGTTGTATATTTTCTTTATAATATCTAATCAGTGGATTGGTTCAAATTAACACTTTAGTGGCTATAGCACTCCCATAAACACGCGAACATTTGGACATTTAGAATTACAAAGTTAATACAACCAAGAAAGCCAAATTCCTCATAGGCACTAATTTCCCCTAACTGATAAATCACCCCTTTTTATTAGATTTCAAACTGAACACTGGCAAATTTTGCGTGCAGAATGCTACTTAATGACTATTTTTGAGAAAATATTTTGTTGATTGCCGGGAAATAACACACTTACTATAAAATGTTTCTTCGGAGAACCTGTGTCAACGTAACTGTTTGTTTAGTTCGATTTCTTCTCTTAATGCACATTAGTGCAGCAAAAAATACACATACTTTCTTTTATGATTCGAGCCTGTGATGAGCACTGATTAGTACAACTTGGAGAACCAAATTATACACAATACAGACAAGACCTGACGATGGTTTCGCTAACAAAGCTAACTAAGCGAATAAAAACTAGAACTAATATTTATGCGTTAGGTGACAAGCAATTGCAGACAACGTCCTCTACCAAGGTATACAGAGAAACTCCCAGTATTTTGTCGAAAACCCCTGCAATTAAAATTTTATTACCTGTAATACAGGCAATATAGAATTTGTTTCTGCATTAAACTACAGGAGTTATTTTTTTCATAGATAAGGTCATAATTACGTACTGAATGTAAAAACACAAAATCCTTACAAATTAGGAGGGCGGAAGTGCCAGCATTTTGAGAAAAACCGTTTCGGACTATATCTCCGTAACCGTGCACTTTAGGCCAAAAATGGTAATGACCTTTATTGTAGATAATTACATTTTTTATCTTTTTTGTTAAATAAGATTTTTTGTTTCACTCACCGTTTACAACTTATAGGACTATTAGCATTCATTTATTGACTTTTTACCTACATCTTTGTTAATAATTGTTTAAAAAATAAAATGCTTATAACTTAACTTTTCAATCGACAAATTTTCTAAAACTTTTACTTAAAACTTTTTTTCTTAAATTAATATTAGTGAATTTTCTTTAAAAAAAATTTACTAATGAGACCCCTACTTTTGAATTTTGAAAAAAAAATCCAAAAGTGCGCTAATTATGCCCCCTAGAACACATATCCGGGGTCTGTTTCAATTTTTATATGTTTATATATATATATATATATATATATATATATATATATATATATATATATATATATATATATATATATATATATATATATATATATATATATATGTATGTATCATACCGATAACTCAAAAAATAATGGGCCGGTTTTGATTAAATTCGGTAAATACCTTCCTTTTGCAAGTGGCTTGGATAAGTTCGTTAGTCAGGAAAATCTGCCCAGTTTTTCCCGGAAAATTTTGTGTTTCCTTTCGAAAAAAACATATCTCCGGAAATAACAAAGTAAGGGCAACCAAATTTGGGACGCCACTTTATATTATCATAGGTAAATCACCTACCAAAATTTAGTTTTGTAGGTTAAAAGATAAAAAAGTTATAGGCATTAAAGAAAAGGGTTTTCCCCAAAACATCAAAGTCGCGATTTAAAACATCAAAATTGGCAACATTTATGCAAAGAACCTGAAAATAAAAAAAGCTATGGAATGAAAATGTCTCAAGAACAATGTTTTACAAAGCCTCCTAATTTGTAAGGATTTTGTGTTTTTACATTCAGTACGTAATTATGAACCTATCTATAAAAAAAAATAACTCCTGTAGTTTAATGCATTATGGACAAGAGTAACAGGCTCATCTATTGCATGTACTACTGCTTTTGTAAAGCTGCGTGTTGTTATTAAATATTCCTTCTAAGAAAGAGACAATGTTTACTGAGATAACAATTCGATAAATGAACCACACAAGACCGGACCTGCTCTATCATCGAAAGATTTTTGTTCAAATTTCAATATATATATATATATATATATATATATATATATATATATATATATATATATATATATATATACTTTCGTAAGTGTCTAACTGTCGCAATTTCCTAACATTTTTGGCCAACTTGTGATTATCCTTATCTACATAATGACTATTATTCCAGATATGTTGAACAATACATGGTTTATCAATAGTGCCATAGATCAGTTGCGCTAAGTATTGTTAGTGAATTTTATTTTCAAAAATCACTACTGAGGAGATCGCGACGTTTGAATTTTGAAAAAATTTCTACAAATTAGGACCCCTGGAACCCAAATCCGGGATCTGTTTCAGACTTTATATGTTTATCATTTTTAATGTATTTCATTTCGACGACGTGGACTATAGTGCATGTTTGTAAGAAAAGAAATTCTGGACGCAGCAAGTGCGTTATGGTAGCAAATTTGTATTAAAATCTGCTCAGTCCCAATAGATTAAACAATGCTTTGTGTTAATTAGATAATCGGATTCCCCCGGTCTGTGCCAGTTTTGAGCTGACCTTTAATGTATCTAATTTCGACCACGTAATTATAATGCATGTCTGCAATAATAAAAATTCGGGACGCATCAAGTGCGTTATGGTAGCAAAATTTTATTAAACGTTTCAAATTTCAATAGTTCAATTTCCTATTAACCTATAAAGTTCGTTGGCCAGGAAACTAAATTTTCGGGAACATTTAAAGTTTATTTTCGAAACATTTTTGTACATTTTCACCCAATAAAGTTATTTTGATGATATATGGTACTTTACTTATACTATATAGGTCATACTGGTAACCAAATTTGATGCGTTCCTTCTTTAAAAAAAACACATATTTGCTATTTAAAACATTTTTATGGAAATTCACTACCATAACGCACTTGCTGCGTCCAGACTTTTTAAATCTGGTTTTAATAGGTCTTCTAGTTTGCGCAACATATGTCAGTTCATAATCCTTACAATCTATTTAATAAATTCCCATCATTTCTGTGGTTTAACCTTTATCCTTTGGGTTACCTAGCAAATTTTTTAACATATTTCTTGTAAAAAATGTTAGCTATAAATTGACTTTTTAAAAAATGCTATTAAAACCGCTCGTGATTTGCGGTTCAAATGGAAAGTCTTAGATGCCGCTAACATTTTCTTTGTTTACCAATGTTTTCACTGGGCAGACAGAGTATCTATTATACTTAGCTACATTCTTAATATATTCCACCTCTCTCTTGTATCTTTCTTTATGTAAGGAAAACTGTACCTTTTGATGGGTAGATTTGAAACAGACCGAGTAAATGAAAATTACTACTTTTTGAGATATAATTTCGTTATGTGGACGACGTTTTGTCAGTATTCAATACAAAGGTATGAAAGGTAGATGATTTTATTGCCAGATCAAACATTCAATTTGACTTCCTTAAATTTACCCATGAAATAGAAATGAATAACAAATAACGCTTTGTTGATGTATTAGTCATCAAAAATGGACACTTTGGAGTTTAACATCGACAGTGCAAGATATGGCATTACTGATAAATCATGTACACATTAGTCAATATATTTGGGATGTTAATCATCATGTAGATAAAGAGGATCTGAAGTTATTTAAAAATATTAGGCAATCACGCCGCTTACGAAATTATATATAGGGTGGCGCATTGAAAACGAAACAGACCGATTTACGTCCAGAGAATTTTTTTTTTAAGAAACGCTGAAACACGTCAATTTTAATATTGAGGGGGACATATTTTGACATAAAACTCAACTTTGTCACATCAACCCCTTAAGGGTGGTGATAACAACCCTAATATTTTAAATAGGGAACATGGGTCGAGTGTTACATCATTTGAAAGCTCCTTCTTTTCTGAATTCAGCACACAAAGTTTTATCAACTCGTTTAAAAATTATTCACAGTTGAAGATGCAAAAACGCATTTCACTCATTCCGATAAGAAATGTGCTGACAGTCAATGTTTTGTTGGTTTGTAAACAAAAAATTGACTTTTTTTCACAAACGATGACTGTGCCAACCGTACCGCAAATTTGTTTAATGAACGACATCCGAACAGACATGTTAACAGAAAACACATTTTGGAGTTAGTTGCAAAGTTTCGACAAAGTGGTTCAGTAGCCAACTAAAAAGGGGATCCTGAACGTGAATTTCCGGTTAGAAATGAAACTACTGAGATTGAAGTTTTAGGACAAATTGCTGCAGACCCAACTTTGAGCACGAGAAAATTGGCCACTGTTTCAAACATCAAAAGAAGAACTATTCAGCGATTATTGAAGCATCATAAATTTCACCCGTATAAAATTCATCTCGTACAACAACTGAATGAAGATGATTTTGATCGGAGGCTGGAGTTTTGTGAAGTGATGACTGCACGAATAGCTGATAACTGGAACTTTCTGTTCAATATCTGTTTTTCAGACGAGTGTACGTTTTTTATTAAACTCAACAGTCAATCGTTATAATCGTCGTTATTGGGCAGATAATAATCCAAGAAATTTTTACGATGTCCACACTCAAACTCGACTGAAATTGAATGTCTGGACTGGCATTTTTGGAGACCGTTTAATCGGACCAATTTTTCTTGATGGCAATTTGAGTGGCGAAACATATTTGGAGTTACTAGAAGATATCGTTTACCCTCTAGTAATTGACATTGTTGAAAATGATGATCGCTGTCAAGAAAATCAATTAGTGTTTCAACAAGATGGAGCTCCTCCACATTTTTCACAACGTGTTAGGGAGTTTTTTCGCAGATAGTTTCCGGGACAATGGATTGGGCGTAGAGGTGCTATTGAGTGGCCCCCTAGATCACCGGACTCAACTCCTTTAGACTTCTTTCTATGGGGCCATTTAAAGAGTAGAATTTGCGCAACAGAACCAGAGTCTCTGGAAGAATTACGACGACGCATTGTTGAAGAATGCCGTCTAATAACTCCACAAGGGCTCCAGAATGTCAGAGCTCGTTTTGAACAAAATTTGTACTTTTGTATGGAAGCTGGTGGTCAACAATTTGAACACTTACTTAACTGAATAAACATTTTTGAACGTTTGGTTTTGTTTTGTTTCTTTAACGAAAAATTGACTAATTTCTTGCAACTCCAACTGTTAATAATTTTTAAACAAGTTGATAAAACTTCCAACAAATTTATGTGCTGAATTGAGAAAAGAAAGAGCTTTCAAATGGTGTAACACTTGACCCATGTCCCCTATTAAAAATGTAAGGGTTGTTATCACCACCCTTAAGGGGTTGATGTGACAAAGTTGAGTTTTATGTCAAATTGGTCTGTTTTGTTTTCAATGCGCCAGCCTGTATACATGTTTCTATAAAGTAAGGCATAAATGCAATAAAATTGAAAGTGATCATTATGGAGGAAAATTCAATAACAGGTCGATTTTTATTGTCAAAAACTAACTTTTTGTAATGAAAATCTCACCTCTTCAAAAGGTAGTTACCCCTTCCAAATTTTGAAATTGGCCGGTGGGTAGTGTGATACATCTTTTAAAGCTAATTGAACTCTCTATTCAGCAAACCATTTTAATTAGTTTACGTTTTGGTTGTCGTGACAAGTTAATACGTATAATTTTAAACTTTTGCTTTTTAAAATTAATGATTAAATTATTGGTAAAAGGCGTTTGTCAATAGCTCAAAGAATTGAAATTCTAATGATCGTTGGTGATGGGGACAGGATCTAAACTCAGGCAGAGATGTGTATTCTGTTTAATACTAAATATCCGGATATGTCTATCAATCAATCAACAGTGAGTCGAGTAGATAAGAAATTTTGAGAAACGTGTAGGGGGGAAGATTTGACAAAAACAGGTCGCCGGTCTATAAATGAAGAAGTGAAATTAAACGTCTTATTGGCAGTGAAAGAGAATCCCCACAGTAGTGTTTGGCAAATTGGCCTACAGACAATTGACTTCCATTTAAGATGGCACATAAAGTATTAACGCTTGAAAAGTTTTATCCTTATAAAATACAGCTTTTGCAGGAGTTGTCCGATGAAGATCCAGACTGAAAGATACTGTTTTGTGCAACATTGATGGATAAATGTAATGACAACTCTTTGCAGGTACCGAATATCCTGTTTTTAGACGAATGTACTTTACACTACATGAAGAATTTAACCGTCAAAACTATAGATATTGGGCAAGGGAAAATCCAATATGGATGCGACAGAATCACAGACAATATCCACAAAAGGTAAATGTTTGGCCGGGGATTGTTAGGAGTAGGATTATTGGTCCCTGCTTTTTATGTAACTATAAATTGACCACGATATCTACAATTTTTACAGCAATACCTTATTCTGACGTTAATCAAGTATTTTCTGATGGACACAATGCTGGTATGGTAAATTATAACTTGCGATATCAACAAGATGGTGCCCCTGGGCATTATGACGTTAATGTTCGTCAGTATCTGGATTAACAATACCAACAGATGGATTAGTAGGCGTGGTGCAATCGAGTAGCCAGCAAGATCACCTGACCTGACTCAGTTTTTTTCAATTGGGTCAATTGATGAATGTGGTATCCAAAAGTAAACCAGATACTCTCGACGAATTAAAAACAAGATTTATAACTGAATGTACCAACATTTCTCCAGTGACTATAAATAGTGTCCAACAAGAATTTGTTGACCTTTTGGGATATTGTCAGGCACAAGGAGGCGGGCATTTCGAACTTTTGATTAGATAAGACTGAACTATGTGATTCTTTATAGGCTTCACTTGCGTTAGTTGCTACTGAAAATAAAAATGTTATTACTAATTTTATTATATTCCTACGAAAAAAAAAACTGGTGTTGCTGATTAGAGAATTGGATTAGCTTTAAAAAGTTGCATCACACTCCCCAACATGCAATTTCAAAATTTCGAAAGGGTAGCTACCCTTGAAGAAGTACAACGATATGGTGGGGTTTTTATATCAAAAAAATTGTTTTTGAATATAAAGATCGCCCTGTGTTTTTAATTTTCTTTAATAATAGTCACTTTCAGTTTTATTGAATTTTGGCGTTACTTTATAGACACAGTGGATAGGATTTTGAATTAAAATGTTTCGATGAGTAGAGCAGGTCTGGTCCTGTGTAGTTCATTGTTGGAATTGTTATCTTAAAAGTCAATGTCTATTTCTTAAAAGGAATATTTAATAACGGCACGTGGTTTTGAATTTCTAATTACAGGAATTTAACAGTGGGGGTTTGTCTTTATACCTTCGTAGAGGACGCTGTTCGCGCTTGCTTGTCAACCAAGGTATAAATAGTAGTTCTAGTTTTAGTGAATTTTCTTAAAAAAAATTCACCAATGAGGAGATCCCGACTTTTGAATTTTGAAAAAATTTCTTCAAATGAGCGCTAATTAGGCCCCCCAGAAAACATATCCGGGGTCAGTTTCAAGTTTTATATGTTTATATATATATATATATATATATATATATATATATATATATATATATATATATATATATATATATATATATATTATATATATATATATATATGTATCACACCGATAACTCAAATAATAATGGGCCGATTTTAATCAAATTTGGTGAAAAAATTCCTTTTGCAAATGGCTTGGATAAGTTCGTTAGCCAGGAAAATCTGCCCAGGTTTTCCCGGAAAATTTTGTGTTTTCTTTTGAAAAAAATTTATATCTCCGGAATTAACAAAGTAAGGGTAACCAAATTTGGTACGCAGGTTTACATCCTTATAGGCAAGTTACCTACCAAAATTTAGCTATGTATGTCAAAAGACAAAAAAGTTATAGGCATTTAAAGAAAAATAAATTGAGGTTTTCCTCAAAACGTCAAAGTGGCGATTTAAAATGTCAAAATTGGCAACATTTAGGCAAATAACTTAAATCTAATACGGGCTATAGAAATAAAATGTCTCAAGAAGGATGTTTTACAAACCCTAAAGTCTTAGTTTCAACAGTCATTGTCCTTCATTTTACTAAAATATTTGCAGAAAATTCATTTCAAATAGACCCTTTCTCTGATGCTTGGCAGTAGCCTTAGCTATAGAGTTTATCGTTTAATGGTATATAATTTTTGTCGTTTTCGTAAAAAATCAATAAAGCTCAATATATCCGTTATTATATAAGATATGAAGAAAATTTGTTTATATTAATTATAGGGTGTCTTGAACTAGATCTTAAAATAATATTTCTACAATCACAGGGTGGCCCATAAGTCGTTGGTGATACAAATTTCCTTTTTAGTGAATTTTCTTAAAAAAAATTCACTAATGAGGAGATCTCGACTTTTGAATTTTGAAAAAATTTCTTCAAATGAGCGCTATTTAGGACCCCTGGAACCCAAATCCGAGGTCGGTTTCAGGCTTTATATGTTTATATATATATATATATATATATATATATATATATATATATATATATATATATATATATATATATATATATATATATATATATATATTTATGTGTCACACCTATAACTAAAAAAATAATGGACCGATTTTGATAAAATTTGGTGAGTACCTTCCTTTTGCGAGTGGCTTGGATAAGTTCGTTATCCAGGAAAATCCGCCGAGGTTTTCCCGGAAAATTTTGTGTTTTTTTTTCGAAAAAAATCGAAAAAACTTTATATCTCCGGAATTAACAAAGTAAGGGCAACGAAATTTGGTACACGGGTTTATATCGTTATATGTAAGCTACCTACCAAAATTTAGCGCTGTCGGTTAAAGGACAAAAAAGTTGCAGGCATTTAAAGAAAAATAAATTTGGGTTTTCCTCAAAACGTCAAAGTCGCGATTTTAAACGTCAAAATTGTTAATATTTAGGCAATGAACCTGAAATTAATATGATCTATGGAAGGAAAATGTCTCAAGAATAATGTTTTACAAAGCCTGAGCTCTTAGTTTCAATCGTCATTGTCCTTCATTTTACTAAAATATTCCCAGAAAATTCATTTCAAATAGACCCTTTCTCTGATACTTTAGCAATAGTGTTGGCTATAGAGTTTATCGTTTAATGGTATATCATTTTTGTTGAATTACCTTAAAAAATCATTAAAGCGCAATATTTCCGTTATTATTCAAGTTACGAAAAAAAGTTGTATACATTAATTGTAGGGTGTCTTAAGCTACATCTTAAAAAAATTTTCCACAATTACAGGGTGGCCCATAAGTCGTTGGTAATTCAAATTTTCTTCTTTTTTAGTGAATTTTTTTAATCGAACACGCGCTATGTTATTGCATTTTTGTATTTTCCATCGAAATATAATACATCTTTGTAAGAAAAGAAATTCGGGACGCAGCAAGTGCGTTATGGTAGCGAATTTTCATTAAATGCTTCAAATTGTGAATCAATTTGCTATGAACCTATAAGGTTGACCAGAAAACCAGTTTTTTCGGGAAAAATTTAAGTTTACTTTCGGAAATTTTTGTACATTTTCAAACAATAAAGTTATTTTGATGAAATATGGTACATTGTTTCTAATATATAAATTATACTGGTAACCAAATTTAGTGCCTGCTTTCTTAAAAAAAACATATTTGCTATTAGAAACATTTTTATGAAAATTCACTACCATAACGCACTTGCTGCGTCCAGAGTTTTTTATTTGCTTAGTTTATCCATCCCTCTGATGAAACGACCGTCAGGTCTGCAAACTGTATGGTGATGAATTGGGTACGCCAAATTGTACTTATGCATCTATGATGATAAGTGTTAGAATTAGCTTCTATTTGAGAAGAAATCGAATTTAATAAAAATACTTACATACTAAATGATCTTATGTTCCAATGAAATACCTATAATTTTTAACAACACTATTGATACTATAAACATGGGAATCTAATACAATTTTCAAACACATATTATAAATTGAAGAAGTAACTGTAGAGATAATCCAATACGCAGATGACTTCTGCATATATACTAAACAAAACTCTTATAGTCTATGTATTAAACAGTTAAATTACATCATGTATAAAAAAAAAGCATACTTGTTCCAAAACAACTTTACTACGTCTGTCAATAAATCTTCAGTAGCTTTTTATACAAGACATATAATATCATATACCCCACTACTTGCGATTGCCGAAGAAAATATCCCATGTCACAAAAGCTACAAATACTTAGGTGTAATAATCGATCAAAAACTTTTGTGGAAGGAACATGTTGATCATTGTATTAGCAAGGGTGAAAAAAGTCTGAATATTTTGAAATATACATGTAAAAATAAATATGGTGCAGATCTCAGAACAGCGATGAAATTTTATAGGTCATACACTAGATCGATCATAGACTACGGCTCAATTTTCTATGGGTCTGCTGCGGAAACACACTTTAAAAAATTGATAGAATACAATATAAAGCTTTAAGATTAGTACATGGGCTAATAAAAACAACCCCCACAGAATCAATCTTGGCCTTGGCCAATGAGCCAACTCTCAAATTAAGACGGGAATATCTTTCTAGCAAATTCCTGATAAAACAATCATTGCAAGGAAAAATCAGCATCCAAACTAACACCATCTTGTCGCATAACCAAAAATAACACATACTGGCTACATAAAAACTCACCACCATTGACAAAAGCTTTATCGCACACATCCACAATAGTAACTCCAACCATATTGTACGATTCAGAAGTGTTTACGTTGTAATATGAAATTTTACTATGGAATCCAGTTGTTCTTTTACCAGATTGCCATAGTTGAGACATAGATGTTCAAAGCTATTACCGTGAAAATATCCAGAAATTTCCAGGATCTGCCCTAATATTTACCGATGGATCCAAAACATCTGATTCCGTAGGGTGTAGCATATACTGCGAATCGACGACATCCAGTTTCGTTTTTAAGCTACACAAAGAAACCAGGATATATACGGCAGAAACAGTAGCAGTTACCAAAGCCCTTGAAATGGCCATGGAAATAGCATCCCATTCCAAATTTATAATAATAACCGACAGCAAGTCGTTACTCTTGGCTCTGAAGGAGCCCTCTAATGTATTCAAGGACCCACTTATAGGCATTATTAGATCCAATTACCTGAATTTAGTGAGGGCTGGAAAAACGGCTATATTTATGTGGATAAAAGCACATGCACATATCAAGGGCAATGAAGAAGCAGATAAACTGGCAAAAAATGCAACAATAATAGGAGAGAGTTGCAATATCCTCTTAACGAGAGATCTTCTTCCTACCTGTAAACGTCACATGAGGAAAGAATGGTCAGACCAATGAAGCAAACAACAAGCCATAGGAAAAAGTAAATTTCAGCAAATATTTCCCACCTTGCCTTCTAAATCGATCTCAGAAATAGTCCCTACTAACAGAGTAATATACATAACACTTGCTAGAATCATCGTAGGGCATGGTTCCACCAAAAAGCAACTATTTAAAATGGGGTTGGCAGACAATCCAACCGGCGTGAAGTTAGCAGCTAAATTCCAGCGGCTAAAATTTCCAGCGGCTAATTTATAATATATTAGAAATAATATTATTTACGACCTTAAAAACTTCAGTTGCATGTTTGCCGCTTAAATGGCAAAAAATCGAAATAATAATAATAATAATTTCACCATATACAAAAGAAAACATAATTGAGGCCAAATATGACCAAAACGAAAATAAAGTGCCAAGGTACTATTGAGTTATTGTCAAAAGTTTTAAGTATATTTGGGTAGCAACTCTGTTCTAACATTTCAAACGCTTGCTTGTCGTCCTTCATGGTGAAGTCTGCACGCAAATATAGACACAATTTTAAATGAGTAAAAAATTGGAAAAAAACGCCTTTTTAGCCAAGACAAAAATGGGGTGCCAAGATATGTGACGATAATATTGAAAGCATATTAACATAGCCACCTTGTGCAAAAATTTCAACCCCTTGCTCGCCGTCCTTCATGGTGAAGGCGACGCCCAAATAGAGGAATTGAATTTAATTCACATGAAAAGTGTTATAAAATGGCTTTTTTTGCCAAGACAAAAATGGGGTGCCAAGATAATTGATAATAATACTGAAAGCATATTAACATGGTAACCTTGCGCAAAAATTTCAACCCCTTGCTTGCCGTCCTTCATGGTGAAGTCGGCGCCCAAATATATAAATTGATTTTAATTAACATGAAAATTGCTATAAAATGGCTTTTTTAGCTAAGACAAAAATAGGGTGCCAAAATAAGTGATACTAATATTGAAAGCATATTAACATAGCAACCTTGTGCAAAAATTTCAACCCCTTGCTCGCCGTCCTTCATAGTGAAGTCGGCGCCCAAATATATAAATTGATTTTAATTAACATGAAAAGTGCTATAAAATGGCTTTTTTAGCTAAGACAAAAATGGGGTGCCAAGATAAGTGATAAAATTACTGTAAGCATATTAACATAGTAACCTTGCGCAAAAATTTGAACCCCTTGCTTGCCGTCCTTCATGGTGAAGTCGGCGCCCAAATATATAAATTGATTTTAATTAACATGAAAAGTGCTATAAAATGGCTTTTTTAGCTAAGATAAAAATGGGGTGCCAAAATAAGTGATAATAATATTGAAAGCATATTAACATAGCAACCTTGTGCAAAATGTGTAACCCCTTGCTCTCCGTCCTTCATAGTGAAGTCGGCGCCCAAATAGAGGAATTGAATTTAATTCACATGAAAAGTGTTATAAAATGGCTTTTTTAGCCAAGACGAAAATGGGGAGCCAAGATAAGTGATAATAATATTGAAAGCATATTAACATAGCAACCTTGTGCAAAAATTTTAACCCATTGCTCGCCGTCCTTCATGGTGAAGTCGGCGCCCAAATAGAGACATTGACTTTAAATCACATGAAAAGTGTTATAAAAAGGCTTTTTTAGCCAAGACAAAAATGGGGTGCCAAGATAAGTGATAATAATATTGAAAGCATATTAACATAGCAACCTTGTGCAAAAATTTTAACCCCTTGCTCGCCGTCCTTCATAGTGAAGTCGGCGCCCAAATAGAGGAATTGAATTTAATTCACATGAAAAGTGTTATAAAATGGCTTTTTTAGCCAAGACAAAAATGGGGAGCCAAGATAGGTAATAATAATACTGAAAGCATATTAACATAGTAACCTTGCGCAAAAATTTCAACCCCTTGCTTGCCGTCCTTCATGGTGAAGTCGGCGCCCAAATATATAAATTGATTTTAATTAACATGAAAAGTGCTATAAAATGGCTTTTTTAGCTAAGACAAAAATGGGGTGCCAAAATAAGTGATAATAATATTGAAAGCATATTAACATAGCAACCTTGTGCAAAAATTTTAACCCCTTGCTCGCCGTCCTTCATGGTGAAGTCGACGCCCAAATAGAGGAATTGAATTTAATTCACATGAAAAGTGTTATAAAATGGCTTTTTTTGCCAAGACAAAAATGGGGTGCCAAGATAATTGATAATAATACTGAAAGCATATTAACATGGTAACCTTGCGCAAAAATTTCAACCCCTTGCTTGCCGTCCTTCATGGTGAAGTCGGCGCCCAAATATATAAATTGATTTTAATTAACATGAAAAGTGCTATAAAATGGCTTTTTTAGCTAAGACAAAAATGGGGTGCCAAAATAAGTGATACTAATATTGAAAGCATATTAACATAGCAACCTTGTGCAAAAATTTCAACCCCTTGCTCGCCGTCCTTCATAGTGAAGTCGGCGCCCAAATATATAAATTGATTTTAATTAACATGAAAAGTGCTATAAAATGGCTTTTTTAGCTAAGACAAAAATGGGGTGCCAAGATAAGTGATAATAATACTGTAAGCATATTAACATAGTAACCTTGCGCAAAAATTTCAACCCCTTGCTTGCCGTCCTTCATGGTGAAGTCGGCGCCCAAATATATAAATTGATTTTAATTAACATGAAAAGTGCTATAAAATGGCTTTTTTAGCTAAGACAAAAATGGGGTGCCAAAATAAGTGATAATAATATTGAAAGCATATTAATATAGCAACCTTGTGCAAAAATTGTAACCCCTTGCTCTCCGTCCTTCATAGTGAAGTCGGCGCCCAAATAGAGGAATTGAATTTAATTAACATGAAAAGTGTTATAAAATGGCTTTTTTAGCCAAGACAAAAATGGGGTGCCAAGATAAGTGATAATAATATTAAAAGCATATTAACATAGCAACCTTGTGCAAAAATTTTAACCCCTTGCTCGCCGTCCTTCATGGTGAAGTCGGCGCCCAAATAGAGAAATTGAATTTAATTCACATGAAAAGTGTTATAAAATGGCTTTTTTAGCCATGACAAAAATGTGGTGCCAAGATAAGTGATAATAATACTGAAAGCATATTAACATAGTAACCTTGCGCAAAAATTTCAACCCCTTGCTTGCCGTCCTTCATGGTGAAGTCGGCGCCCAAATATAGAAATTGGTTTTAAGTAACATGAAAAGTGCTATAAAATGGCTTTTTTAGCTAAGACAAAAATGGGGTGCCAAGATAAGTGATAAAATTACTGTAAGCATATTAACATAGTAACCTTGCGCAAAAATTTGAACCCCTTGCTTGCCGTCCTTCATGGTGAAGTCGGCGCCCAAATATATAAATTGATTTTAATTAACATGAAAAGTGCTATAAAATGGCTTTTTTAGCTAAGATAAAAATGGGGTGCCAAAATAAGTGATAATAATATTGAAAGCATATTAACATAGCAACCTTGTGCAAAATGTGTAACCCCTTGCTCTCCGTCCTTCATAGTGAAGTCGGCGCCCAAATAGAGGAATTGAATTTAATTCACATGAAAAGTGTTATAAAATGGCTTTTTTAGCCAAGACGAAAATGGGGAGCCAAGATAAGTGATAATAATATTGAAAGCATATTAACATAGCAACCTTGTGCAAAAATTTTAACCCATTGCTCGCCGTCCTTCATGGTGAAGTCGGCGCCCAAATAGAGACATTGACTTTAAATCACATGAAAAGTGTTATAAAAAGGCTTTTTTAGCCAAGACAAAAATGGGGTGCCAAGATAAGTGATAATAATATTGAAAGCATATTAACATAGCAACCTTGTGCAAAAATTTTAACCCCTTGCTCGCCGTCCTTCATAGTGAAGTCGGCGCCCAAATAGAGGAATTGAATTTAATTCACATGAAAAGTGTTATAAAATGGCTTTTTTAGCCAAGACAAAAATGGGGAGCCAAGATAGGTAATAATAATACTGAAAGCATATTAACATAGTAACCTTGCGCAAAAATTTCAACCCCTTGCTTGCCGTCCTTCATGGTGAAGTCGGCGCCCAAATATATAAATTGATTTTAATTAACATGAAAAGTGCTATAAAATGGCTTTTTTAGCTAAGACAAAAATGGGGTGCCAAAATAAGTGATAATAATATTGAAAGCATATTAATATAGCAACCTTGTGCAAAAATTGTAACCCCTTGCTCTCCGTCCTTCATAGTGAAGTCGGCGCCCAAATAGAGGAATTGAATTTAATTAACATGAAAAGTGTTATAAAATGGCTTTTTTAGCCAAGACAAAAATGGGGTGCCAAGATAAGTGATAATAATATTAAAAGCATATTAACATAGCAACCTTGTGCAAAAATTTTAACCCCTTGCTCGCCGTCCTTCATGGTGAAGTCGGCGCCCAAATAGAGAAATTGAATTTAATTCACATGAAAAGTGTTATAAAATGGCTTTTTTAGCCATGACAAAAATGTGGTGCCAAGATAAGTGATAATAATACTGAAAGCATATTAACATAGTAACCTTGCGCAAAAATTTCAACCCCTTGCTTGCCGTCCTTCATGGTGAAGTCGGCGCCCAAATATAGAAATTGGTTTTAAGTAACATGAAAAGTGCTATAAAATGGCTTTTTTAGCTAAGACAAAAATGGGGTGCCAAGATAAGTGATAAAATTACTGTAAGCATATTAACATAGTAACCTTGCGCAAAAATTTGAACCCCTTGCTTGCCGTCCTTCATGGTGAAGTCGGCGCCCAAATATATAAATTGATTTTAATTAACATGAAAAGTGCTATAAAATGGCTTTTTTAGCTAAGATAAAAATGGGGTGCCAAAATAAGTGATAATAATATTGAAAGCATATTAACATAGCAACCTTGTGCAAAATGTGTAACCCCTTGCTCTCCGTCCTTCATAGTGAAGTCGGCGCCCAAATAGAGGAATTGAATTTAATTCACATGAAAAGTGTTATAAAATGGCTTTTTTAGCCAAGACGAAAATGGGGAGCCAAGATAAGTGATAATAATATTGAAAGCATATTAACATAGCAACCTTGTGCAAAAATTTTAACCCATTGCTCGCCGTCCTTCATGGTGAAGTCGGCGCCCAAATAGAGACATTGACTTTAAATCACATGAAAAGTGTTATAAAAAGGCTTTTTTAGCCAAGACAAAAATGGGGTGCCAAGATAAGTGATAATAATATTGAAAGCATATTAACATAGCAACCTTGTGCAAAAATTTTAACCCCTTGCTCGCCGTCCTTCATAGTGAAGTCGGCGCCCAAATAGAGGAATTGAATTTAATTCACATGAAAAGTGTTATAAAATGGCTTTTTTAGCCAAGACAAAAATGGGGAGCCAAGATAGGTAATAATAATACTGAAAGCATATTAACATAGTAACCTTGCGCAAAAATTTCAACCCCTTGCTTGCCGTCCTTCATGGTGAAGTCGGCGCCCAAATATATAAATTGATTTTAATTAACATGAAAAGTGCTATAAAATGGCTTTTTTAGCTAAGACAAAAATGGGGTGCCAAAATAAGTGATAATAATATTGAAAGCATATTAACATAGCAACCTTGTGCAAAAATTTTAACCCCTTGCTCGCCGTCCTTCATGGTGAAGTCGACGCCCAAATAGAGGAATTGAATTTAATTCACATGAAAAGTGTTATAAAATGGCTTTTTTTGCCAAGACAAAAATGGGGTGCCAAGATAATTGATAATAATACTGAAAGCATATTAACATGGTAACCTTGCGCAAAAATTTCAACCCCTTGCTTGCCGTCCTTCATGGTGAAGTCGGCGCCCAAATATATAAATTGATTTTAATTAACATGAAAAGTGCTATAAAATGGCTTTTTTAGCTAAGACAAAAATGGGGTGCCAAAATAAGTGATACTAATATTGAAAGCATATTAACATAGCAACCTTGTGCAAAAATTTCAACCCCTTGCTCGCCGTCCTTCATAGTGAAGTCGGCGCCCAAATATATAAATTGATTTTAATTAACATGAAAAGTGCTATAAAATGGCTTTTTTAGCTAAGACAAAAATGGGGTGCCAAGATAAGTGATAATAATACTGTAAGCATATTAACATAGTAACCTTGCGCAAAAATTTCAACCCCTTGCTTGCCGTCCTTCATGGTGAAGTCGGCGCCCAAATATATAAATTGATTTTAATTAACATGAAAAGTGCTATAAAATGGCTTTTTTAGCTAAGACAAAAATGGGGTGCCAAAATAAGTGATAATAATATTGAAAGCATATTAATATAGCAACCTTGTGCAAAAATTGTAACCCCTTGCTCTCCGTCCTTCATGGTGAAGTCGGCGCCCAAATAGAGACATTGACTTTAAATCACATGAAAAGTGTTATAAAAAGGCTTTTTTAGCCAAGACAAAAATGGGGTGCCAAGATAAGTGATAATAATATTGAAAGCATATTAACATAGCAACCTTGTGCAAAAATTTTAACCCCTTGCTCGCCGTCCTTCATAGTGAAGTCGGCGCCCAAATAGAGGAATTGAATTTAATTCACATGAAAAGTGTTATAAAATGGCTTTTTTAGCCAAGACAAAAATGGGGAGCCAAGATAGGTAATAATAATACTGAAAGCATATTAACATAGCAACCTTGTGCAAAAATTTTAACCCCTTGCTCGCCGTCCTTCATAGTGAAGTCGGCGCCCAAATAGAGGAATTGAATTTAATTCACATGAAAAGTGTTATAAAATGGCTTTTTTAGCCAAGACGAAAATGGGGAGCCAAGATAAGTGATAATAATATTGAAAGCATATTAACATAGCAACCTTGTGCAAAAATTTTAACCCATTGCTCGCCGTCCTTCATGGTGAAGTCGGCGCCCAAATAGAGACATTGACTTTAAATCACATGAAAAGTGTTATAAAAAGGCTTTTTTAGCCAAGACAAAAATGGGGTGCCAAGATAAGTGATAATAATATTGAAAGCATATTAACATAGCAACCTTGTGCAAAAATTTTAACCCCTTGCTCGCCGTCCTTCATAGTGAAGTCGGCGCCCAAATAGAGGAATTGAATTTAATTCACATGAAAAGTGTTATAAAATGGCTTTTTTAGCCAAGACAAAAATGGGGAGCCAAGATAGGTAATAATAATACTGAAAGCATATTAACATAGTAACCTTGCGCAAAAATTTCAACCCCTTGCTTGCCGTCCTTCATGGTGAAGTCGGCGCCCAAATATATAAATTGATTTTAATTAACATGAAAAGTGCTATAAAATGGCTTTTTTAGCTAAGACAAAAATGGGGTGCCAAAATAAGTGATAATAATATTGAAAGCATATTAATATAGCAACCTTGTGCAAAAATTGTAACCCCTTGCTCTCCGTCCTTCATAGTGAAGTCGGCGCCCAAATAGAGGAATTGAATTTAATTAACATGAAAAGTGTTATAAAATGGCTTTTTTAGCCAAGACAAAAATGGGGTGCCAAGATAAGTGATAATAATATTAAAAGCATATTAACATAGCAACCTTGTGCAAAAATTTTAACCCCTTGCTCGCCGTCCTTCATGGTGAAGTCGGCGCCCAAATAGAGAAATTGAATTTAATTCACATGAAAAGTGTTATAAAATGGCTTTTTTAGCCATGACAAAAATGTGGTGCCAAGATAAGTGATAATAATACTGAAAGCATATTAACATAGTAACCTTGCGCAAAAATTTCAACCCCTTGCTTGCCGTCCTTCATGGTGAAGTCGGCGCCCAAATATAGAAATTGGTTTTAAGTAACATGAAAAGTGCTATAAAATGGCTTTTTTAGCTAAGACAAAAATGGGGTGCCAAGATAAGTGATAAAATTACTGTAAGCATATTAACATAGTAACCTTGCGCAAAAATTTGAACCCCTTGCTTGCCGTCCTTCATGGTGAAGTCGGCGCCCAAATATATAAATTGATTTTAATTAACATGAAAAGTGCTATAAAATGGCTTTTTTAGCTAAGATAAAAATGGGGTGCCAAAATAAGTGATAATAATATTGAAAGCATATTAACATAGCAACCTTGTGCAAAATGTGTAACCCCTTGCTCTCCGTCCTTCATAGTGAAGTCGGCGCCCAAATAGAGGAATTGAATTTAATTCACATGAAAAGTGTTATAAAATGGCTTTTTTAGCCAAGACGAAAATGGGGAGCCAAGATAAGTGATAATAATATTGAAAGCATATTAACATAGCAACCTTGTGCAAAAATTTTAACCCATTGCTCGCCGTCCTTCATGGTGAAGTCGGCGCCCAAATAGAGACATTGACTTTAAATCACATGAAAAGTGTTATAAAAAGGCTTTTTTAGCCAAGACAAAAATGGGGTGCCAAGATAAGTGATAATAATATTGAAAGCATATTAACATAGCAACCTTGTGCAAAAATTTTAACCCCTTGCTCGCCGTCCTTCATAGTGAAGTCGGCGCCCAAATAGAGGA
Organism: Tillus elongatus; assembly: GCA_964006375.1. Lineage (NCBI taxonomy): Eukaryota > Metazoa > Arthropoda > Insecta > Coleoptera > Cleridae > Tillus > Tillus elongatus. Next base: position 212,663,969 of record OZ023262.1, read on the forward strand.
ATTGAATTTAATTCACATGAAAAGTGTTATAAAATGGCTTTTTTAGCCAAGACAAAAATGGGGAGCCAAGATAGGTAATAATAATACTGAAAGCATATTAACATAGTAACCTTGCGCAAAAATTTCAACCCCTTGCTTGCCGTCCTTCATGGTGAAGTCGGCGCCCAAATATATAAATTGATTTTAATTAACATGAAAAGTGCTATAAAATGGCTTTTTTAGCTAAGACAAAAATGGGGTGCCAAAATAAGTGATAATAATATTGAAAGCATATTAACATAGCAACCTTGTGCAAAAATTTTAACCCCTTGCTCGCCGTCCTTCATGGTGAAGTCGACGCCCAAATAGAGGAATTGAATTTAATTCACATGAAAAGTGTTATAAAATGGCTTTTTTTGCCAAGACAAAAATGGGGTGCCAAGATAATTGATAATAATACTGAAAGCATATTAACATGGTAACCTTGCGCAAAAATTTCAACCCCTTGCTTGCCGTCCTTCATGGTGAAGTCGGCGCCCAAATATATAAATTGATTTTAATTAACATGAAAAGTGCTATAAAATGGCTTTTTTAGCTAAGACAAAAATGGGGTGCCAAAATAAGTGATACTAATATTGAAAGCATATTAACATAGCAACCTTGTGCAAAAATTTCAACCCCTTGCTCGCCGTCCTTCATAGTGAAGTCGGCGCCCAAATATATAAATTGATTTTAATTAACATGAAAAGTGCTATAAAATGGCTTTTTTAGCTAAGACAAAAATGGGGTGCCAAGATAAGTGATAATAATACTGTAAGCATATTAACATAGTAACCTTGCGCAAAAATTTCAACCCCTTGCTTGCCGTCCTTCATGGTGAAGTCGGCGCCCAAATATATAAATTGATTTTAATTAACATGAAAAGTGCTATAAAATGGCTTTTTTAGCTAAGACAAAAATGGGGTGCCAAAATAAGTGATAATAATATTGAAAGCATATTAATATAGCAACCTTGTGCAAAAATTGTAACCCCTTGCTCTCCGTCCTTCATAGTGAAGTCGGCGCCCAAATAGAGGAATTGAATTTAATTAACATGAAAAGTGTTATAAAATGGCTTTTTTAGCCAAGACAAAAATGAGGTGCCAAGATAAGTGATAATAATATTAAAAGCATATTAACATAGCAACCTTGTGCAAAAATTTTAACCCCTTGCTCGCCGTCCTTCATGGTGAAGTCGGCGCCCAAATAGAGAAATTGAATTTAATTCACATGAAAAGTGTTATAAAATGGCTTTTTTAGCCATGACAAAAATGTGGTGCCAAGATAAGTGATAATAATACTGAAAGCATATTAACATAGTAACCTTGCGCAAAAATTTCAACCCCTTGCTTGCCGTCCTTCATGGTGAAGTCGGCGCCCAAATATAGAAATTGGTTTTAAGTAACATGAAAAGTGCTATAAAATGGCTTTTTTAGCTAAGACAAAAATGGGGTGCCAAGATAAGTGATAAAATTACTGTAAGCATATTAACATAGTAACCTTGCGCAAAAATTTGAACCCCTTGCTTGCCGTCCTTCATGGTGAAGTCGGCGCCCAAATATATAAATTGATTTTAATTAACATGAAAAGTGCTATAAAATGGCTTTTTTAGCTAAGATAAAAATGGGGTGCCAAAATAAGTGATAATAATATTGAAAGCATATTAACATAGCAACCTTGTGCAAAATGTGTAACCCCTTGCTCTCCGTCCTTCATAGTGAAGTCGGCGCCCAAATAGAGGAATTGAATTTAATTCACATGAAAAGTGTTATAAAATGGCTTTTTTAGCCAAGACGAAAATGGGGAGCCAAGATAAGTGATAATAATATTGAAAGCATATTAACATAGCAACCTTGTGCAAAAATTTTAACCCATTGCTCGCCGTCCTTCATGGTGAAGTCGGCGCCCAAATAGAGACATTGACTTTAAATCACATGAAAAGTGTTATAAAAAGGCTTTTTTAGCCAAGACAAAAATGGGGTGCCAAGATAAGTGATAATAATATTGAAAGCATATTAACATAGCAACCTTGTGCAAAAATTTTAACCCCTTGCTCGCCGTCCTTCATAGTGAAGTCGGCGCCCAAATAGAGGAATTGAATTTAATTCACATGAAAAGTGTTATAAAATGGCTTTTTTAGCCAAGACAAAAATGGGGAGCCAAGATAGGTAATAATAATACTGAAAGCATATTAACATAGTAACCTTGCGCAAAAATTTCAACCCCTTGCTTGCCGTCCTTCATGGTGAAGTCGGCGCCCAAATATATAAATTGATTTTAATTAACATGAAAAGTGCTATAAAATGGCTTTTTTAGCTAAGACAAAAATGGGGTGCCAAAATAAGTGATAATAAAATTGAAAGCATATTAACATAGCAACCTTGTGCAAAAATTTTAACCCCTTGCTCGCCGTCCTTCATGGTGAAGTCGACGCCCAAATAGAGGAATTGAATTTAATTCACATGAAAAGTGTTATAAAATGGCTTTTTTTGCCAAGACAAAAATGGGGTGCCAAGATAATTGATAATAATACTGAAAGCATATTAACATGGTAACCTTGCGCAAAAATTTCAACCCCTTGCTTGCCGTCCTTCATGGTGAAGTCGGCGCCCAAATATATAAATTGATTTTAATTAACATGAAAAGTGCTATAAAATGGCTTTTTTAGCTAAGACAAAAATGGGGTGCCAAAATAAGTGATACTAATATTGAAAGCATATTAACATAGCAACCTTGTGCAAAAATTTCAACCCCTTGCTCGCCGTCCTTCATAGTGAAGTCGGCGCCCAAATATATAAATTGATTTTAATTAACATGAAAAGTGCTATAAAATGGCTTTTTTAGCTAAGACAAAAATGGGGTGCCAAGATAAGTGATAATAATACTGTAAGCATATTAACATAGTAACCTTGCGCAAAAATTTCAACCCCTTGCTTGCCGTCCTTCATGGTGAAGTCGGCGCCCAAATATATAAATTGATTTTAATTAACATGAAAAGTGCTATAAAATGGCTTTTTTAGCTAAGACAAAAATGGGGTGCCAAAATAAGTGATAATAATATTGAAAGCATATTAATATAGCAACCTTGTGCAAAAATTGTAACCCCTTGCTCTCCGTCCTTCATAGTGAAGTCGGCGCCCAAATAGAGGAATTGAATTTAATTAACATGAAAAGTGTTATAAAATGGCTTTTTTAGCCAAGACAAAAATGGGGTGCCAAGATAAGTGATAATAATATTAAAAGCATATTAACATAGCAACCTTGTGCAAAAATTTTAACCCCTTGCTCGCCGTCCTTCATGGTGAAGTCGGCGCCCAAATAGAGAAATTGAATTTAATTCACATGAAAAGTGTTATAAAATGGCTTTTTTAGCCATGACAAAAATGTGGTGCCAAGATAAGTGATAATAATACTGAAAGCATATTAACATAGTAACCTTGCGCAAAAATTTCAACCCCTTGCTTGCCGTCCTTCATGGTGAAGTCGGCGCCCAAATATAGAAATTGGTTTTAAGTAACATGAAAAGTGCTATAAAATGGCTTTTTTAGCTAAGACAAAAATGGGGTGCCAAGATAAGTGATAATAATATTGAAAGCATATTAACATAGCAACCTTGTGCAAAAATTTCAACCCCTTGCTTGCCGTCCTTCATGGTGAAGTCGGCGCCCAAAAAGAAATTGAAATTAATTTACATGAAAAGTGTTATAAAAAGGCTTTTTTAGCTAAGACAAAAATGGGGTGCCAAGATAAGTGGTAAATGTATTGAAAGCATATTTTCGTAGTACCATTCTGCAAAAATTTCAACCCCTTGTTCGCCGTCCTTCATGGTGAAGTCGGCGCCCAAAGAGAAATGGAATTTAATTCACATGAAAAGTGTTATTTTTGCAGAAGGCCAATACGAAAATATGCTTTCAATACTATTATCACTTATCTTGGCACCCCATTTTTGTCTTAGCTAAAAAAGATTAATTATAACATGTAATAACAATTTTCATGTTAATTAAAGTCAATTCCTCTATTTGCGCGCCGACTTCACTATGAAGGACGGCGAGCAAGGGGTTAAAATTTTTACACAAGGTTGCTACGTTAATATGCTTTCAATATTATTATCACTCAACTTGGCACCCCATTTTTGTCTTAGCTAAAAAAGCCATTTTATAACAGTTTTCATGTTAATTAAAGTCAATTCCTCTATTTGGGCGCCGACTTCACTATGAAGGACGGCGAGCAAGGGGTTGAAATTTTTGCGCAAGGTTACTATGTTAATATGCTTTCAGTATTATTATCACTTATCTTGGCACCCCATTTTTGTCTTAGCTTAAAAAGCCATTTTATACCACTTTTTATGTGAATTAAAATGAATTTCTATATTTGGGCGCCGACTTCACCATGAAGGACGGCCAGCAAGGGGTTAAAATTTTTGCACAAGGTTGCTATGTTAATATGCTTTTAATATTATTATCACTTATCTTGGCATCACATTTTTGTCTTGGCTAAAAAAGCCATTTTATAACACTTTTCATGCTAATTAAAATCAATTTCTATATTTGGGCGCCGACTTCACCGTGAAGGACGGCGAGCAAGGGGTTGAAATTTTTGCACAAGGTTGCTATGTTAATATGCTATCAATATTATTATCACTTATCTTGGCACCTCATTTTTGTCTTGGCTAAAAAAGCCATTTTATAACACTTTTCATGTGAATTAAATTCAATTTCTCTATTTGGGAGCCGACTTCACCATGAAGGACGGCGCGCAAGGGGTTAAAATTTTTGCAAAAGGTTTCTACGTTAATATGCTTTCAATGTTACTGTCACTTATCTTGGCACCTCATTTTTGTCTTAGCTAAAAAAGCCTTTTTATAACACTTTTCATGTTAATTAAAGTCAATTCCTCTATTTGGGCGCCGACTTCACTATGAAGGACGGCGAGCAAGGGGTTGAAATTTTTGCACAAGGTTGCTACGTTAATATGATTTCAATATTACTGTCACTTATCTTGGCACCTCATTTTTGTTTTGGCTAAAAAAGCCATTTAATAACACTTATCATGTGAATTAAATTCAATTTCTCTATTTGGGCGCCGACTTCACCATGAAGGACGGCGAGCAAGGGGTTAAAATTTTTGCACAAGGTTGCTATGTTAATATGCTTACAATATTATTATCAAGTATCTTGGCACCCCATTTTTGTCTTAGCTAAAAAAGCCTTTTTATAACACTTTTCATGTTAATTAAAACCAATTTCTCTATTTGGGCGCCGACTTCACTATGAAGGACGGCGAGCAAGGGGTTAACATTTTTGCACAAGGTTGCTATGTTAATATGATTTCAATATTATTATTACTTATCTTGGCACCCCATTTTTGTCTTAGCTAAAAAAGCCATTTTATAGCACTTTTCATGTTATTTAAAATCAATTTCTATATTTGGGCGCCGACTTCACCATGAAGGACGGCAAGCAAGGGGTTGAAATTTCTGCACAAGGTTACTATGTTAATATGCTTTCAATATTATTATCACTTATCTTGGCACTCCATTTTTGTCTTAGCAAAAAAAGCCTTTTTATAACACTTTTCATGTAAATTAAAGTCAATTCCTCTGTTTGGGCGCCGACTTCACCATGAAGGACGGCGAGCAAGGGGTTGAAATTTCTGCGCAAGGTTGCTATGTTAATATGCTTTCAATATTATCATCACTTATCTTGGCACTCCATTTTTGTCTTAGCTAAAAAAGCCTTTTTTTAAGACTTTTCATGTTAATTAAAGTCAATTTCTCTATTTGGGCGCCGACTTCACCATGAAGGACGGCGAGCAAGGGGTTGAAATTTCTGCACAAGGTTGCTATGTTAATATGCTTTCGATATTATTATCACTTATGTTGGCACCCCATTTTTGTCTTAGCTTAAAAAGCCATTTTATACCACTTTTCATGTGAATTAAAATCAATTTCTATATTTGGGCGCCGACTTCACTATAAAGGACGGCGAGCAAGGGGTTAAAATTTTTGCACAAGGTTGCTATGTTAATATGCTTTTAATATTATTATCACTTATCTTGGCACCCCATTTTTGTCTTAGCTAAAAAAGCCTTTTTATAACACTTTTCATGTGAATTAAAGTCAATTCCTCTATTTGGGCGCCGACTTCACTATGAAGAACGGCGAGCAAGGGGTTACAATTTTTGCACAAGGTTGCTATGTTAATTTGCTTTCAATATTATTATCACTTATCTTGGCACTCCATTTTTGTCTTAGCTAAAAAAGCCTTTTTTTAAGACTTTTCATGTTAATTAAAGTCAATTTCTCTATTTGGGCGCCGACTTCACCATGAAGGACGGCGAGCAAGGGGTTGAAATTTGTGCACAAGGTTGCTATGTTAATATGCTTTCGATATTATTATCACTTATGTTGGCACCCCATTTTTGTCTTAGCTTAAAAAGCCATTTTATACCACTTTTTATGTGAATTAAAATCAATTTCTATATTTGGGCGCCGACTTCACCATGAAGGACGGCGAGCAAGGGGTTAAAATTTTTGCACAAGGTTGCTATGTTAATATGCTTTTAATATTATTATCACTTATCTTGGCACCACATTTTTGTCTTGGCTAAAAAAGCCATTTTATAACACTTTTCATGTGAATTAAAATCAATTTCTATATTTGGGCGCCGACTTCACCATGAAGGACGGCAAGCAAGGGGTTAAAATTTTTGCACAAGGTTGCTATGTTAATATGCTTTTAATATTATTATCACTTATCTTGGCACCTCATTTTTGTCTTGGCTAAAAAAGCCATTTTATAACACTTTTCATGTGAATTAAAATCAATTTCTATATTTGGGCGCCGACTTCACCATGAAGGACGGCAAGCAAGGGGTTAAAATTTTTGCACAAGGTTGCTATGTTAATATGCTTTTAATATTATTATCACTTATCTTGGCACCCCATTTTTGTCTTAGCTAAAAAAGCCTTTTTATAACACTTTTCATGTGAATTAAAGTCAATTTCTCTATTTGGGCGCCGACTTCACTATGAAGGACGGCGAGCAAGGGGTTACAATTTTTGCACAAGGTTGCTATGTTAATATGCTTTCAATATTATTATCACTTATCTTGGCACTCCATTTTTGTCTTAGCTAAAAAAGCCTTTTTTTAAGGCTTTTCATGTTAATTAAAGTCAATTTCTCTATTTGGGCGCCGACTTCACCTTGAAGCACGGCGAGCAAGGGGTTGAAATTTCTGCACAAGGTTGCTATGTTAATATGCTTTCGATATTACTATCACTTATGTTGGCACCCCATTTTTGTCTTAGCTAAAAAAGCCTTTTTATAACACTTTTTATGTGAATTAAAATCAATTTCTATATTTGGGCGCCGACTTCACCATGAAGGACGGCCAGCAAGGGGTTAAAATTTTTGCACAAGGTTGCTATGTTAATATGCTTTTAATATTATTATCACTTATCTTGGCACCACATTTTTGTCTTGGCTAAAAAAGCCATTTTATAACACTGTTCATGTGAATTAAATTCAATTTCTCTATTTGGGCGCCGACTTCACCGTGAAGGACGGCGAGCAAGGGGTTGAAATTTTTGCACAAGGTTGCTATGTTAATATGCTATCAATATTATTATCACTTATCTTGGCACCTCATTTTTGTCTTGGCTAAAAAAGCCATTTTATAACACTTTTCATGTGAATTAAAATCAATTTCTATATTTGGGCGCCGACTTCACCATGAAGGACGGCAAGCAAGGGGTTAAAATTTTTGCACAAGGTTGCTATGTTAATATGCTTTTAATATTATTATCACTTATCTTGGCACCCCATTTTTGTCTTAGCTAAAAAAGCCTTTTTATAACACTTTTCATGTGAATTAAAGTCAATTTCTCTATTTGGGCGCCGACTTCACTATGAAGGACGGCGAGCAAGGGGTTACAATTTTTGCACAAGGTTGCTATGTTAATATGCTTTCAATATTATTATCACTTATCTTGGCACTCCATTTTTGTCTTAGCTAAAAAAGCCTTTTTTTAAGGCTTTTCATGTTAATTAAAGTCAATTTCTCTATTTGGGCGCCGACTTCACCTTGAAGGACGGCGAGCAAGTGGTTGAAATTTCTGCACAAGGTTGCTATGTTAATATGCTTTCGATATTATTATCACTTATGTTTGGCACCCCATTTTTGTCTTAGCTAAAAAAGCCTTTTTATAACACTTTTCATGTGAATTAGTCAATTCCTCTATTTGTGCGCCGACTTCACTATGAAGGACGGCGAGCAAGGGGTCACAATTTTTGCACAAGGTTGCTATGTTAATATGCTTTCAATATTATTATCACTTATCTTGGCACCCCATTTTTGTCTTGGCTAAAAAAGCCATTTTATTTCACTTTTCATGTAAATTAAAATCAATCTTTCTATTTGGGTGCTGACTTTACTACGAAGGACGGCAAGCAAGGGGTTGAAATTTTTGCACAAGGTTGCTATGTAAATATGCTTTCAATATTATCGTCACATATCTTGGCACCCCATTTTTGTCTTGGCTAAAAAGGCGTTTTTTTTTTAAATTTTTTACTCATTTATAATTGTGTCTATATTTGCATGCATATTTCACCATATAGGACGACAAGCAAGCGTTTGAAATGTTAGTACAGGGTTGCTACCTAAATATACTTAAAACTTTTGATTATAACTTAATAATACTTTGGCACTTTATTTTCGTTTTGGTCATATTTGGCCTCAATTATGTTTTCTTTTGTATATGGTGAAATTATTATTATTATTTTTTCGATTTTTTGCCATTTATGTGGCAAACATGCAACTGAAGTTTTTAGGGTCGAAATTAATATTATTTCTAATATATTAGTGAATTTTATAAATTAGCCGCTGGAAATTTTAGCCGCTGGAATTTAGCTGCTAACTTCACGCCGGTGACAATCCATTGTGTAGTTGTGATGAAACAAGTGTGTGCGATATTGATCATATCTTTTTTAATTGTAAAAAACACATCCACGCATGTAACAATCTAGTTAAAGAATGTCTTGATCAAGCAGTTTCACTACTAGTGAATATAGAATACTTGTTGCATGTAGCGTTTTATGTTGAAAGGAAAATGTTGCATATACTTTTGTACTTTATTAAGTGTAATAAATTACATGAGGTAATTTAGCTCAACTTAAAAAGATATAAAATTTTGTTCTGTTTTTTAAAGTAATTTTATTGAAGCAATTGACATGATTGTTAATAGCCATATAGTTATAGATTCCTTTTGTCTGTCCCTGTGTCTAACCCATCTTTACCGTGGTTCAGTCTAGTTTGTCTCAAATAAAATCGCCTTGGTGGACCCCTAGGCGTGAAGTTTGTGATCCCATGTCTTTTTTTCCTTAATTTTAATCCTAGTTAAGAAGGCTTAAACACCTACACCTTACTCACAAAAACAAAATGTAAAGTACAATGGGCATAGTCTCTCTTCGTAAATTATTATTAGTTTACATGAAGTAAAGGAAATTTGAGGGTTTGTTTGCTGAGCTTGGTAGAAGATAGCATAGAGAATCCCTTTTTTTGTGTGTAAAACATCATATTATAGTAGGGAGCTGAAACACTAGTTGTTGACCTGAAGTGACCGTGGCTAAAACAGCTTTGCTCGAGGCCAAAACAAGTTAAAACAACAACAAACAAAAAAGAAAATAAGTAACTGTGTGTGAATCCAGGGATGACCTCAGATGCTAATGTGTATTGGGCACAGACTTTTTATTTTCTTGAGAAGCAACTGATAAAATAAAAATCCGGACGCAGAAAATGCGTTATGATAGCGAAACTTCATAAGAATGGTTTCCATAAAATATTGCTAGTTAAATACTTGATAAAAGTTTAAAAAAATGAGAGCAAAAAGTTTGTAACGTAAAAGTAAAAATAAAGTATATCAAGAAAAGCAGCATGTCATGATATCAGAATATCTATAGTTACTAAATCTGTGTGTTTCAATTTAGATCTGATATATGTGAATTACACACAAGCAATGTAACCATGGATTATATACAGGATGTCTATTATACAAGGCTGCCAATGGTTTTCCCGAGAACTGCTGATAATTTTGAAAAACCCTAAACCAAGTCGGATCAGGGAAGGTCCGAACTGATTTAGATCCAAGCAACTCTCAATTTTGGTTCTTACTAAGTGAAGATTCTAACCTGTGATAAGCACTGATAAGTACACTTGGAGAACCCAAATTACAACAACACATTTAAAAAAACCTGGCGATCGTTTCACTATCCAGGTTAGCGTCATCAAATGATGAATAATTATGAGTTCAGAATGATTCATCCTCTGAGGACGCTTACTTGGTTAGCGAAACGATCGTCAGGTTGTTTTAATATGTTGCGGTGATTTGGGTTCTCCAAGTGTACTTATTTTGCTTCTTAATCGATTATTTACCATCGTTAACACCATCTTCGCCACATGTCTTTGTACACCTATTAAGGACGGATACGGTCTGTGCCGCCCTACAGGACAGGGGATCACCCAGATCGCTAAGAAGTTGGGTGGCGAACATTCTGGAGGACAGGAGAGTTTCACTTACCTTCAGAGGCCGGGGACTGGACGTTGGAGTGATCAGCGACTGTCCTTAGGGCAGCTGCCTTTCGCATCATCTATGGTGTCTGGTCATGGACGGCCTAATGGAGCAGCTCTCCGAGAATGACTTCTACTCACAGGCATATGCTGATGATGGACTGCGCTTAGTCACCGGCAAATTCCTCAGCGTCGTCTGTGCATGCATGCAAACAGCCTGTAGCATAATTGAAAGTTGGTGTGGTGAGCTGGGACTCTGTAAACCCAGCGAAGACTGAGATGATCCTGTTCACCAAGAAGAGGGATCTGGAGGGGTTCAGGGAACCGGTGATGTTTGAAAAACCTTTAGCTCTAGTGCGGGGAGGTCAAATATCTGGGGGTGGTCCTGGACTCCGAATTATCATGGAGGTCGCAAATTGAACGAGTAGTACGGAAGGGAGTAGCGACCCTCTGGCAGCTGCGTCGTGTGATAGGGAGGACTTGCGGACTTAATCCTAGGATTCTTCATTGGATTTACACTGCGATCGTCAGGCCGTAAGCTCTTTATGCGGCGGTGGTCTGTTGGTGTGGTGTGAACCAAACTGCTACCTGAAAACTGGCAAAACTTCAAAGGCTGGCAAGTCTGGGTATCACCGGCACTATGAAGACGATACCCTCAGCCGCGCTAGAGGTCTTGCTGATGCTGCTACCGCTTCCCATCTGTATCAGAAGGGAGGCTATGGTGTCGCACCTCAGAATGCGAGACTCGGGAAACTGGTGCGGAGAGGGAGCAATAATTGGACATGCAAGAGCTGCCAAAGAGGTGGAAAAGTAAATTACAATTGCCACCATCAAGGCACGAAATTCTGAGGACTATATTAGGCTGACTAGGACATACACATACATAGTCAAATGGGTATCCAAATCCTTACAGCATATTAATTTTAACAATTGTATTAAAGTTCGGCTAAACAAAAACATGCTGATCAAAGTCATACCCCGAATGGAGCGACTTTGATCGGCCATGTGTAAATGCGTTTAACTACGTGTCTAATACCCAAACCGCTTAATATAGCCCCATTTGCAAATCGGCTAAGCAATTTTTGTGTTAGGCTTTATTATGTTATGTGGGGCGACATTTATCGGTTATGTTTAACAATGCAAATTAGTATGGCGTCCGCCCTAATAAAAATCTTAATAAGAAAAGCAAACCGATATAGAAAGCTACAAAACAGGGTTTGATTATTTATTTATTTACCAGATAGGTACATACAACATTACAACAGGACATTAAAACAGACCATTACAACAGGACATTACAACTCAAACACATATTATTTATGCGGCAACTGGTAACGGATTTCATTATTAATTGTTGGGTTTGGAAATACGGCCAGAATATCTTCCAACCGTATGGTAGAAATGTCATTCTTTACGAGAGAAAACACGCTATGATCAGAATTCACCGATTTGAGCCCCGCAACAGTAAATTCACTGTCAGAGTATTTGTCCTTCACCACGCACACATATTTAAACCATACAGATTTGCGTTGCGTTACGAACTAAGATATCCAATGTGGGCTTCAAGTAGTTGGTAACTTCTTCCACCACATCTCCTATGGGAGCGTTATCGTTCTCATCGTCTGACCAATGAACTGGATTATCTTGAGCTTCGGCCTCGAAGCTGCTGACATTGTCATCAGTTACACTTTTTTCTGGTTCAATTGTTAACCTAGTCTTCTTTTTATGTGGTGCTTCTCCAAAATCGTTACCATATCGTTTTTCTTTTAAAAACTGTGTTAACACTTCATTTACGTCTTGAGCTGGGTCGTTGTCACCAGGATTTTTTTGCAGAACCTTTTGAGCATTGAAGGGATATATACTTGTATCTTTAAACCCATTTATCAAATTGCGTTTTATAGCTGAAACTTTCCCGTCCTCGGACTTGTGTTTTGTTTGAGCAGACACCAAATCATTTTTTTCTAGCGATTCTCGGAGTAATGACAGGAAAACCTTTTTTGGTATGCCTGACTGACGACTGTGTTTCACCTTATAATTTGTCAAAATAGCCCTCTATGTTATTTTCATGGGTCTAAAAAAGACACATCAAGTGGTTGACAAATGTGTGTGGAATGTGGCGCAAGGCATACAAATGCGACATCATTTTCTTCACACAGACAAAATAGGAAGCTAGAATATCACCTACGAGGACCTTTTTGCCTTCCGGTCTTCTAGCATGAGGTAGAAAGCTACTTTTAACCCAGTCCTGGAAAGTGCTTGAATCCATCCACCCAGTGACGTACGACTAAACCTACATCCACCAGCGCAACATGCTTTATTACAACAGGGGTAGCTCTTTGGTCCATTTTTTCGCCAAGTGTTATAAAGATGTTGACTTTTATAAATGATGTATGGCGGTAAAAGGGTATCGTCAGCTAATTCGCAGACCATGATGGTTGTTGCGCTTTTCGAATGGTTAACGATCTTTTTGGGATACTTTATGCCACGCCTGTAGATGCCCTTCTCTTTTCCTGGTTCGTCTCTAACATTAGTCTCATTGTAGTCAAATATATTTTGGGGAGGTATGTCTTTTACTGTATCTTTTAGACTGTCGAAATATTTGATGATATTATCTCTGCTGATACTTGTTCTTGCCTTGTTTATGTTTGCTGAGCCACGTTGTGCTACCCTAATATTTTGCCGTTTTAATAAGTTTCTAACCCAATCTTTGCCTAGCAAATTGGCTTTTCTACCAGATTAACCCAAGAAATATTTTGCGAATATTCTCAATTCTACCATAGACAATAGGAAACTCCAGTCGGCGCATTTTACCACTTAATTCAAAATTGGCACTTCCTCAGCTTGGGAAAATACAGGATGACCTCCAGCGACTCTAATATAGCGCCCATGGAATTTATTATTAAGTGTTCCAAATGGAATTTTGTACTGCTGACTTGCGGTTCTCATGCTCATACTTCCCTCCACTACTTTACTCACACCTTCATCCAGCTGCACTTCAGTGTAATTTCTATGGACTCTGGATCCAGGTTTTTTGGTAGTCTCGAACCATCTGAAATAAAAAGTTTGTTTATCCTGGGGCAAAATTAATCAGTCAAACAATCTCGCCCGACCGTGTTGATCAAAGACACCCCACAACACAACACATCTGTTTACCATGGGGCGACTTACATACCTTTCTGCAAACTTTCCAACACACAAAAATACCACAAATTTGCCCTCCGCTAAAATGACGCTGGCTCATGCGAGTGGACGACTAATAATGGATGTCGTGCTCAAATTCCTAAGCATTGACTTTCCACTTACGCAGTGTTGCCAAATTTGTTTATTCGTAATGCGATGTGCTTGCAGAAAATACCCTTAAATATAAATATAAAGTGGTGATTAGTGTCACCTCTCGATATCAATGTCACCCCACTTTACGGTATAAACTGCAGTATTTGATAGGATATCCTATATTTTGCTGTGGGCTATAATACGTTCCAAAGTTACAATATGTCATATAACCAGAAAAACCAATTATTCAACCAATTTTTAAAAAAGCAGAAAAAATCTAATTTAGATTTTCGCCTCTATCTCATTTATTTGAACTCGTATAAAGAAGCGAAAAGCAGATTCTTACAGCCAATTTCAGTTGTTTTTCACCTGAGAGCGGACGGAAAAATTTTCTAAAACATTTCGCTTTCTTTAGGACGTCATCAACTTTCTTATATCTTATGAGCTCCAAAATTATTTCTCAACATGTTACACATTTTTAAATTTATTAAAAAAAATAGGAACCCTATGGTGTTAAAACCCAATAGGGTGCTCATAAGAAATCAAAAAGTTGATGATGTCGCAAAGAAGGCGAACCGTTATAGAGAAATTCTGAATCCACTATCAGATAGAAAACTGAAAATAGCTGCGAGAATGTGCTCTTCGTGTCTTTATACGAGTTCAATGAAATGAGATAATGGCGAAAATAAAAAAATAGATTTTTTTCAGTCTTCGACAATTTTTTGAACCACGGTTGCAGGAAATTAGTTTTCTCTGCTCTAGTTTTTCTGTATCTTTTAGTTTGTGTACATTCCATTTCCTCCTTTTATTTCCACTTTTCTTTATTATTGCGTTTTTAAAGATAAAGGGTTTGATAGAAAAAATGCACCATATTAAGCAGAGAATAAACAAGTGCTTAGTCGATTTGTGAAAAAAATGCTCTCCACCAATTTGCTGTAATTGTTTCACGATGTACCAATTAAGTAAAATTATAGAAACTAGGGTAGGAACTCTAATACTGCATACGTTATATATCACAAAGGTAACATAATTTAGTTCCATTAATAACTAGTTTGATTTTTACGTAAGTTATTCCTGATGCGGAAAATTATAAACCTTGCATTTGCTATGTTGCAACTGAACACGTAACTATAACTTACGCAGTTTTTACGGTGATTTTATTGCCTGATTTCATGTCGTGCATTCATTTTATTGAGGTGTTATTTGAAAAATTATAGACAATAATTTTATTTTTGAAAGAAATCATGTGGGTAATAAGTCTAATCACTTTCCTCTATATACAATTTTTTAGTATTGCTAGACGATCAAAATTCAGCAATTTTACAAATAGAGAAGATACAATTTGGACGTTCTGTAAGCCAGCGTCTAGAAAACACAATATCATAACAGAATATATACAACGTGGCCACTTGAAAATAAAACAGGATCGTTTTAGGGCACCTATCCCGGTTTTGTTAAAAATCGCTTAAAGAGGTATATTCTGCTTTCAAGGGGAAAGACTTTTAGGTTTATTTTCAAGTCGCAACACCAACCCTTAAGCGGTGGTGCGATCTACCCCTAACATCATTCTAGAGCTGGTGTATATCTCTTTTCAACGGTGCCTTATTTTTTAAATTTGAAGCAGTGGGTTCTGAGAAATTTACTTCTTAAGGTGAATAACTTATTCATCAAAAACTTACATGTCAGCTTATCAAATGTGCATACAATATTACAAGTTATGTTCAAAATCTCGGCGCATATTCTGTAACATTTCTGAAGTGATTTGGAGGCATTCGTGTACGATATGTTGGCGTAAATTTTGTAACGAATCGGGATGAATAGAATAAATTTTGCCTTTTATGTGGCTTTACAAAAAGAAATTTTGGGTTGATAAATCTGGCGGTCGTGCGGGCCAGACCACTCAATTAGTTTTGGAAGGCTGGCTACCATAGCCCTATTACTTTATAGGTGTATTTTTGCTACAATTATTGTGCTGTACTGAAGAGCTCTAATTAGAGCGAAACCGGTCTACGGTTCTAATTGTGGCGAGAAGTAGCCTTATATACTTTGTCCCTATATTAGGGTCGAGATGGGCCAGGGCTGACAATTTACTAAATTGTTAGTTGGTTGTATACAGTCTCTATTTTTTAACACTTTGTGTTATTTGGAGCTGGCGTGACAACATACTACTTGGTTCCGCAACTAGGTGGCGGCACGTTGCTTCGTGTCTTACCACTCACTTAGTGTTGGAACGCTGGCTACCATAGCCGTATTACGTCATAGGTGTTTTTTCGCTATAATTAGTATGCCGTACTGAAGAGCTCTAATTAGAGCGTAACCGGTCTACGGTTCTAATTGTGGCGAAAATACATCTAGCCTTACATTGGGCAAGTACTATAATAGGATTGCCACAGTAGGCGAGCACTGTACTCACTGACAGTTACGCCAACCTGAAATAATTTTGCCACATCAGGCAAGGACTGTACACACTGACATAAAACGACATCCTTACAGAATCCTGCTTACTGTACTCGCAGGCACGGACACCAGCATCAAGTAGCTTTGTCACAGTGGCAAAGGACTATATTCACTAACAATGACGTTATCTTGAAAGAAGCGTAACGCAGTAGGCAGGCACTATAATACTCTCTGAAAGAAATACTATTCTCAAACAATATCGCCACAACAGGCAAGTAGTGTGACTAACAAGAACAATGTTCTAAATTACACTCATCGCTTTAACAAAATTACTGGATTAACTGAGGGGAACGCTATACGAAAAGGGTCTTGCCACAGGTACCACTCACTGTACTCTCTAACATGAATTCTATTCTGATAACCACCTGGCCACATTAGTCCAGGACGGTAGTTACTGGCAGGAATGCTATACTGAAATAAATATGTCACATTAAGCAAGTACTGAACACTGACGATACTAATAATAATAAAAGAGTCCCACATTGAGCAAGTATGCATAGGTAGTTTAGCTGATAGGAATTGTCATCATATAGTCGTCCCTCTGATGACGCAAACTTTGTTCGCGAAACTATAATCAGGTCGTAAAACTGTATTGTGATGAATTTGGGTACGTCAAATTGTACTTATCAGTGTTCTTCACAGCTTTCAATGTTCACTCAAACAATACTAGCTATAGAATACGTAAGCCAGCAGGTTAGGCAAATATTGTACAGCTTTTCCGATGAGCTCCCAGAGCAACATATGGGAGACAGCAATATGACCAAGTGGAGCAAGGTCTTCGCTCTCGGGCAGGAAATCCGCAGAGAAAGCCACAGAATGTGCGTATGCGAGTGATAGTATGCATAAAAAGAAAACTGTGACTGAAGGGTGAACACGATGCTGACAACAAAGTATGCAAGTACCACTTCTTTGGGAGGAGAGATTTGATATGGATCAGGTCATTGCTTATTGAATTTTATAGGGCGTAACTTGGAGCTACGAAAATATGTGCAAAATAAAAAAACAATTAGTGGCAGATAGTAACTGCCAAGCAATAGGAAACGTAACCCATGCATCTAGAGTGGTAAACTTTGTTACGAACAGGGCAATGCGATAAAAAATAAACACAGAAGGTATGTACTTACAATATTTTATAAAGAAATAATTGCTAGAATACAGAAGTCCTTGATACCTTGAATGTTCAAGTCGATACAAGAGAGCAAGCACTACACACACTGCGTTAGTAATATAAACACAGTTATGTAAGGGCGACGATTTTTTTTTCTAAAGATATATTGAATAATTATATATTGAACGCAACCCTTCGATGACACAAGGTTACAATCCTCTTAGTAAACAATAGAAATAACCTATTATAACAATAACAATCAACTAACGGTCACATAATATAATTACATAGCTCAACAGTCAATCACCAGTCGATATATTACTTAGCAGTTGTGTTATCTACTTAAGAGTAATCATGCAAAAGGCAAAAGGTTTATTACTTGTCAGAATGATGGCTAAGCCTTAATGTACGGGCGTAATGAGTCGGGCGAGCGGGTGCCAAATGTGTCCAGTAACAACATCACTAACCTGTAATTAAAAATATACCTGAACACACCATCGTTTATCTAAAGCACAACCTAACATATATATGAGGGGCATTCAATTATTAGTTTATCAATCATTTACCAATTACACGCTCCACTGAGCGACTTGACATCAATAACTATTTATACTCAAAGCCCCTTTGAGCAAGCTAACTTTAAGAGCAGTTTGGACATAACGCTCCACTGAGCAACTTCAACATAAACAGCAGTTCCTACTCAATGCTCCACTGAGCAACATTATAAACTCTTACAACGCACATCAGTGCCTCAGAAATGCTTCTCAACAATGTCTCTAAGTGCTTAAATCATAGCTTCTCAAACAATAATTACTCAGACAATAATGACTTAAACAATATTTACTCATATAATAGTTTCTCAGACAATATCTAAACAATAGTCAGTCAGACAGTAATCTAAACAATAGTTACTCAGATAATATTTAGACAATAGTTCAACCTGTGTGTTTAGTTGGGTGCTGTACCCGGCACTAGGTCCGCGCCGGCTTCCAGGAGTGCAATGAGGCAGCAATTGCCTCACCTAGAGTGCTCGCCTACAGCCAGAGTCTAATACTGAGAGGTGCAATGGGCACAAAGGGCCCGGCCAAACAATGTGCCTCTCCCTAATATCCACTCCTACACTGGTCCTGACTGTGCCATGAGACAACGATGCCTCGGTCTAGCCACCAGATCGACTCTCAAACGCAACCACTGAGTTGCCTCTGTGAATACTGAGAACTGCAATGGACACAACGTTGAAGCTACGCTATATCCCTCTCCAATATCCACGCCTACACTGATCCTGGCTGTGCAATGAGGCAACAACCTCAGCCTAGCTACCATTTCGGCAAATACAACGCCTACACTGGTCCTGACTGTGCAATGAGGCAACGACCTCAGTCTAGCTACAATTTCCGCTATCAATGCAACAACCGTGGTGCTGTTACGTAACCTGGGTCTAAGCCCAACGCCCACCAGCATGATACCCTACTGGGTGAACAAACAGCGAAAGTGTCCCGCACACCTTTCAAACTATCATCACTTTACTTACAAACAGACTTTACTTTATTTGCTTACTGCAAACTGACATACTTAACAATTTATTAATTTATTAATGTTGGCCTAACCTCGTATAAGTAACAAACGTAATTCAAACTTGGCTATTTCTCAAATTATTTTATAAAGCTCCTTTATTTGAATATGATAATTACTTCTAAATTTATAACTTAACCTCGTATAAATAATAAACTGATTTTAGCTTAGCTATTTTTCACAAATTATTTCATAAAGCCCCTTTATTTGAATAAGATAATTACTTCTCAATTTATAACTTATCTTCGTATAAATAATAAACTGACTTTGAACTCTAGCCACAATTTATTTTCATATGAACTAGTTGTTATTATATGTTTTCCTAAAACCATCCTCAATCATATACTTATTGAAATTATTTCTCAATGTATAACTTAAACAAATAAGAACATGTACAATAAATGAACAAGCCATATTCAATGAGATGAACTCACCTGAATAAATGTATATATAACGTGCACTGTAAATTTCACTAATATCGAGCATATTTTAATGCAGCTTAGGTCATGGTTTACGCACAAATGTTAAACTAGATGGATGACAAAAACGTCCCCCAGAATGTTTCTTCGAACTAGTTCTCAAGTGTACAGATAACTGCAGCGTGTACATCGCGAGGCCCTTCAATCTAAGAGAGATATATTGTAACTCCACACACCCCGCACATCTATCTTTAAGTAAACAATTTTTAAACGCTCATCGCTTGACACTTTAGATTTAATGGGAATACTCCGACTAGAAACGTATTCACCCAAGAACGTGTCTGTTAAATACGTACAGATTATTTTCATAATAAAATGACAATATGACCAGGGCTAGAAAATACATTCCCTACACTTAAGTAGCTCCCTTTAACAAATTACAATTACAACGCATAATATAATAGTACAGGCAATAGAGCAGCCCGTTACTCTTGTCCATAATGCACTAAATTACAGGAGTTGTTTTTTTATACATAGGTTCAGAATGACGTACTGAATATTAAAACACAAAATCCTTACAAATTAGGAGGCCGGAAGTGCCGCCATTTTGAGAAAAACCGTTTCGGTCTATATCTCCGTAACCGTGCACTTTAGGTCAAAAATGGTAATGACCTTTATTGTAGATAATTACATTTCTCATCTTTTATGATAAATAATTTTTTTTTGTATCACTCACCGTTTACAACTTATACGACTATTAGCATTCATTTATTGACTTATTTACCTATATCCTTGTTAATAATTGTTTAAACAATAAAATGCTTATAACTTAACTTTTTGATCGACAAATTTGCTACATTTTTTACTTAAAACTTTTTTTTCTAAAATCAACATTTCCAAAGTTATAACGCGTTAAATGTTGCACTTTTCAATCGCCAAATTTTTCTGGAAATATTTTAGTAAAATGAAGGACAATGACGGTTGAAGCTAAGACTTCAGGCTTTGTAAAACATTCTTCTTGAGACATTTCCTTTCCATAGCTTATATTACTTTCAGGTTCTTTACGTAAATGTTGCCAATTTTGACGTTTTAATTCGCGACTTTGACGTTTTGAGGAAAACCCCAATTTATTTTTCTTTAAATGACTATAACTTTTTGTCTTTGAACCTACAGACCTAAATTTTGGTATGTAATTTACCTATAATGACGTAAAACCGTGTACCAAATTTAGTTGCCCTTACTTTGTTATTTCCGGAGATATGATTTTTTTTCGAAAGGAAACACAAAATTTTCCGAGAAAACCTGGGCCGATTTTCTTGGATAACGAACTTATCCAAGTCACTTACAAGTGGAAGATATTTACCAAATTTAATTAAAACCGGCCCATTCGTTTTTGAGTTATCGGTGTGTGATAGATATATATATATATATATATATATATATATATATATATATATATATATATATATATATATATATATATATATACTGACCCCGAGTATGTGTTCTAGGGGGCATAATTAGCGCCTACTTCAATTTTTTTTTCAAAATTCAAAACTCGGGGTCTCCTCATTAGTGAATTTTTTTAAAGAAAATGCACTAATAATAATTTTAGAAAAAAAAGTTTCAAGTAAAAATTGTAGGAAATTTGTCTATTGAAAAGTTAAGTTATAAGCATTTTATTTTTTAAACAATTATTAACAAAGATATAGGTAAAAAAGTCAATAAATGAATGCTAATAGTCGTATAAGTTGTAAACGGTGAGTGATACAAAAAATATTTAACAAAAAACATGACAAAAGCAATTATCTACAATAAAGGTCATTACCATTTTTGGCCTAAAGTGCACAGTTACGGAGATATAGACCAAAACGGTTTTTCTCAAAATGGCGGCACTTCCGGCCTCCTAATTTGTAAGGATTTTGTGTTTTTTTTTTACATTCAGTACGTGATTCTGAACCTATGTATCAAAAAAAAAAAAAACAACTCCTGTAATTTAATGCAGAAACAAATTCTCTATTGCATGTACTATAAAGACCATATCTTAACGGGCATGTGGATCGTTTGACACAGAAAAAGAAACTGAATATTATATTATGCTGGTCTAAATAAGATGATAAGTTTGTTTATCTTTAAGAAAGGGTGGATTTGTAACCGGAATAAGAAGACAACAAAATGTATTTACGAAACCAAGCTGAAGCATAATATATCATGTTTGTCAAAATCTTGCATGCTACACATCTAAATAATTATAGTTATAGTAAATAGTAATAGTAGGTTAATAACAATCAACTGTTACTGTTTTTGTATGGACTGCAGTGTGTGATAGGGTATCCTATATTTCTCTGGTGGCATTATAATACATTTTGAATTTATTTACACCACATTATCAACCAGAAGAACACACTACTTTTAAACGACCCTGAAATATGAAAAGGATCACTGCCAGCAGTGTGTAGCGTTAAAAACGTGTACAATATAACAATAAAGTTTTATATTACGAATAATAGATAGACAATGTTTTTAGATCAAATAAATCTTCCCTTAACTGTTAAAATTTCGCCATTTATATTGTTCTCCTGGATCAAATTGCCTTGTTTTAATGATTTTATGCCACGAACCATCCAATTAAGTGTCTATAAGAGAAACATTGCAACGAAACAGAAACGAAAGCAAAGAAGTAAACAGAACTATAAAATGTTATGGCCCTTATATCATCAATTTTGAAACATTGTTGTATAATGTCCTGCTATTACAAAACTTCGGATATATTTTAAAACATAAAACAGTACTTCATTTTTATACAACAGTGAATAGAACTTCTCCCGCCAACCTAACTGTATCTTCTTAATGTATATTCAGTAATCGATATTGTTAAAAAAAGTGTTTTATTGAATTATGAAGCATTAGTGAAATAGGCTATAATAATGGCATTGACCTTTTCTAAATGTATTGTGCGACCTAAAATTTTAACACATCTCACAATGTTCTAGGAGGCCAGCTACCATAGACGTATTTCTTTATAGGTATCTTCTCGTTGTAATTAGTATACCGTACTGACGAGCTCTAATTAGAGAATACATCTAGCATTACCTGTATATATTCAGATCCCAAACATTTTTTAGCAGTTCAGTGCCAGCGAAGTGTTGAATGTGCCCGATCCTTCCTGGACCTCTGTGGAGCAAACCCTGAAAACAGATAATGAAACTGTGGTTCTCTACTATGATGTTTTGTGCAAAATGAAGTCGATGGAATCGAGGCGTAAAGGAGAAGCACAGCCAAGAAAGTTCAAAGTCTGCCAGTCGACAAAAAAAGTAATGGCTATGATTTTTTTCGGATTGTGAAGGTATTCTTTTCATAGAAAGTAAAGAAGAAAGTAAAGAACGCAACACCACAGCCAATGGGGTATGTTATGCAACACTTCTGCATAAATTACGGTCAAATATTTGGAAGAAGAAACGTGAGATACTGACCAGAGGCGTGCGTTTGCTCCATGGCAACATACCCGTTTCTTTCTTCTTCTTTTTTTTGTTGGATGCAGGAGGGAGAAATGCTGCATGCAGACCTCATTCACAACACCAAAGTGCGTGGGAGTTTTGAGGTACTGTGAGACTCCTACTCACTAAAACTCCCTCCCATGGAGTACCGGATCTTAGTCCGTACCTCCGTTGGAAAGATTTCACACAATCACGTTTGGGTTTGAATGTTTCCATTCTGTTTTTGCCGCGGGGGCGTTAGCGGATAAGTATAAGCTTTGAACGCTTATGCCTATGAGAAACTGGCTCATAGTAGTCGGTAGCACTACGGAGAAGAGCATTTGGGTGAGAAGCGGCTTTTGCGAACTGAGTTGTGGATAATTGAGTTATAAACTCAAGTATCGAAGGCATTTCTAGATCAGAGTGAATCTGACTGTTTCTGATAAACCATGACGCTCCGGTAACCATTCTCAGAATTTTATTCTGGATGATTTGAAGGGTTTTGATGTGAGTTGCGGCCGCGGTGGCCCATGCAGGGGATGCATAGGTCATGGCTGGCCGGATTATGACTTTGTACATGAGCAATATATTGTTCATGGACAATTTGGAATTTCTATTTAGAAGTGGGAACAGCTTCGAGATGAACATCGAGACTTTTCGTCGGGCGTGTTGGACATGGGGGCACCATGTTAAGTGTTTGTCAAGGAAAACCCCGAGGTATTTGGCGGAATCTTGCCAGGGAATTAGACGGTTGTCTAATGATACGTGTTCGTGAGTTGTGTGTCTCCTCTTGAAAAATAGGACTGCTGAACATTTATCGGAGTTTATGGCTAGACAAGATTTCCTATACCAGCGTTGCAGCTCGACTACGGCGGTCTGAAGTCGTTCGGTTATTATCATCGGCTTAGTGGAGCTAGTGTCGTCTTCGTACAGTGCGCATGTAACGTTTAGGGGCGCTGTCGGAATGTCTGCGACAAATATACTGTACAGCAGAAGGGGGATAACAGAACCCTGCGGGAGACTAGCCGTGGCTGGGTACGTTCTAGATCTGGCTCCCAGATGTTTGACCTGGAACTTCCTCTGTTGCAGGTATGACCTGATAAGCAGAATCAGAGGAAGAGGATAATTAAATGATAGAAGTTTATTTAGGAGGCCCGCATGCCAAACCCCATCGAAGGCTTGAGAAATGTCAAGAAATATTGCACCAGTTGACTTGTTTTTATTAAATCCTTCGGTGATGTTTTCCACCACACGAAGGACTTGGTCTGTGGTGGAGTGCTGGTGTCTGAAACCAAATTGCTCGTCTGGGAGGATATTATTTTCAGAGGTGAATGAAGCCAGCCTTTTCTGACTCAGTTTTGCGGGGACTTAGCCGATGACTGGTAGCAGGATAATGGGCCTGTAGTTCTGAGGGAACAGCGGATCTTTGCTGGGTTTCGGATGTTGATAATGTCGGCAAGTTTCCACATGAAAGGAAAATGTTTAAATCGCAGCATGGCATTCATAGTCGTACCCGTGCACACTGCTGGAATTGCATAAGCCGCAATTCAAGACTGGTGTTTCGAACAAATTGATCACGCTCTGTGTAGTTCAGCTCAGTGACTACTACCTATTTGAAAATTTGAAAAATAACCTTCTCGGGTTCCATGTTTGGTGTCATGGATGTGTGCACACTAATTGTAATTATCCTTTCTCTTTTCCTTGGCGTAATGTCCATGATGTCACTAACACGAAAAACTAACTTAACTCTACAATGCTCGATTTTTTAGTGATAACGAAGAGGTAATAGCTGCGGTTTAGGCACATTTGAGGTCAAACCGATAGAATATGTTTTATCGAATTGTTGCTGAAACAATGTAATAAGTTCATTGATGTTAGAGGGGACTATATTGAAAAACTCTGGACGCAGCAAGTGCGTTATGGAAGTGAATTTTCATAAAAATGTTTTTAATTACAAATATATCGCTCTAATGCGAGCAGGCATCAATTTGGTTACCGATATAACCTATATAGTAGGAACAATGTATCATATTTTATCAAAATAATTATTTGAAAATGTACAAAAATTTTCGGAAAATAAACTTTAAATTTTTCTGAGAAAAGTGGTCTCCTAGCCAATGAACCTTAGGTTAATAGCAAATTGAGTTATTGAAATTTGAAACATTTAATTAAAATTCGCAACCAAAACGCCCTTGCTGCGTTCATACAAAATTTTTCGAAAATACAGTTAAATGTTGGTTCCTAACCAACAAAACTTACGTTAATAGCAAATGAGTTATTGAAATTTGGAGGATTTAATGAAAATTTGCTACCAAAACGCACTTACTGCGTCCAGATTTTTTCTTACAAACATGCATCATATTTCGATAAAAAATGCTAAAATGCAGTAACGAATTTGTTGTACGAAAATTAGCTAACAATTATAGACCGTTAAACCATAAACTTCACTAAACCTACAGCGAAAGCATCAACTTAACTAAACCGACAGCCAAAGCATCAGAGAAAGTGTCTATTTGAAATGAATTTTCTGGGAATATTTTAGTAAAATGAAGGACAATGATGATTGAAACTAAGACTTCAGGCTTTGTAAAACATTATTCTTGAGACATTTTCCTTCCATATCTCATATTAGTTTCAGGTTCATTGCCTAAATTTTACCAATTTTGACGTTTAAAATCGCGACTTTACGTTTTGAGGAAAACCCAAATTTATGTTTCTTTAAATGCCTTTTGTCCTTTAACCTACAGAGCTAAATTTTGGTAGATAACTTACCTATAATGATATAAACCCGCTTATGAAATTTGGTTGTTACTTTGTTAATTCCAGAGATATAATTTTTTTTCGATTTTTTTAGAAAAAAAAACAAAATTTTCCGGGAAAACCTCGGCGGATTTTCCTGGCTAAGGTACTCAGCAAGTTTTATCAAAATCGGTCCATTATTTTTTAAGTTATAGGTGTGACACATAAATATAAATATATATATATATATATATATATATATATATATATATATATATATATATATATATATATATATATATATACATACATATATATATATATATATATATATATATATATATATATATATATATATATATATATATATATATATATATAATCGTATAAAGTCTGAGACCGACCTCGGATTTGGATTCCAGGGGTCCTAAATAGCGCTCATTTGAAGAAATTTTTTCAAAATTCGAAAGTCGGGATCTCCCCATTAGTGATTTTTTTTTAAAGAAAATTCACTAAAATAGCATTTATTCAGGCCGATATGTTGTGGCGCTTGCCTGGTATGTTTCCACGAGGAGATGCTTAGTTATTGTGTGTTAAAAAAACAAAAATAATAACCAAGGGCACGTTACTTCTACTTTAAAGGATATATATTTATATAAAAGAGGCTTGCTATAAATAGGCATTCCATGATCATATAGTTAAGAATTTTATTACAGCTTTAACGACAGCAGTTCACACACACGCACACACAAGAATACCCCGAATTAATTAACCTGAAAAACATAACTATAAAATAAATGACGCAGTGCGTTTACATTGTTGGTACTTAATTTAAGACGGGCGTAAGGATGTTACAAAATATTCCAGCAAAGTTGATACAACTTTCTCAAACAACACATTATCTAATTAGAATGTGTAAATAGCAGTGTGTCAGTAAGGAGCAATTAAATTGTGCTAAGACGCCTTTTGCCTTTCATCAAAGAGAAAATGCTTGTAGATAGTTTTACGTTGCGATGCCCAGTTTCACAAAGCTCGATTAAATATTTAACAGCCGGTTAGTTAATCAAGGCTTCAGACGACCAATCACAGACTATGGTTTGACTTTTTACCACGACAACCAAATACTTTGAAGCTGTGATTGGTCGTCTGAAGCCTTGATAACTAACCGGCCGTTAAATATTTAATCGAGCTTTTGCGAAACTGAGCATCAGTGTGACAAGTAGTGATTGTAATAATTTTAGTGAATTTTGATTTGAAATTCAGTAATAGAGAGCTATCGATGGTAAGACATTCGAAAAATTTCTTCAAATGTGCGCAAATTAGCGCCCCTGGAACCCACATCCAGGGTCAGTTAAAAAGTATATATATATATATATATATATATATATATATATATATATATATATATATATATATATATATATATATATATATATATATATATATATATATATATATATATATATATATATATATATACATGTATGTATACAACCAATAACTCAAAAAATACTTCACTGATTTGGACCAAATTTGGGAATCACCCTCATTTTGTGTGTCGGCCGTTGGATGTAAATAAAACTCTAAAGGAATTTGACACATAAGATCTCACGAAAAAAGTGGACTGTATGCGAAACTAACAAATACGAAACAAATTAAATGCAATACTCAGAGTCAGTACAAAGCCAATATACACATGTATTATAAATATTAAAATAACAATAAAACTTACCGGCCTGGTATTTTACTGCCGGTAAATGTTTCCAGAAATAAAAGGGATATAGGGGTTAGGTCAGGTCATACTGGTGGCACCAGTAATTAACTTAATAAAATATGCCGATTAACAAACTAAAGCACACACACACATACATGTATATATATATATATATATATATATATATATATATATATATATATATATATATATATATATATATATATATATATATATATAATTTATTAATTTTCTTAACTTATTATATATAAATTATCAGAAGTAATAAATAAAATAGAAAAGTACCAACAAAATATTATAGTATAAATAGTCTTAATTTTAGTATATTTAGTATTTAGTATAGCATAATTTTGTCATTTGGGGTAATACAACAACAGTGATGTCGTGATGTCATATATTATACGCATAACTCCGATTTGTTACTCTTTATTGTGGACCCTCTTCTTTGATATCTGTCTGTCACGTACAACAGTTTGTGGCTAATGGACTTTGCTTCCGAGGCCATCCCTAGACTAACACACACATACACACACACACACACACACACACACACACACACACACACACACACACACACACACACACACACACACACACACACACACACACACACACACACACACACACACACACACACACACACACACACACACACACACACGCACACACACACACACACACACACACACACACACACACACACACACACACACACACACACACACACACACACACACACACACACACACACACACACACACACACACACACACACACACACACACACACACACACACACACACACACACACACACACACACACACACACACACACACACACACACACACACACACACACACACACACACACACACACACACACACACACACACACACACACACACACACACACACACACACACACACACACACACACACACACACACACACACACACACACACACACACACACACACACACACACACACACACACACACACACACACACACACACACACACACACACACACACACACACACACACACACACACACACACACACACACACACACACACACACACACACACACACACACACACACACACACACACACACACACATGATTTTCTCAACTAGTGAACTGTTAAAACGTCTTCGAACGAATGTGTCCTTTCAGCCTATCACCAACAGGTATGATAAGAGATTTTATGTTCGAGCGCAAAAAACTTAAGAGGTTCGACTCCAGTTTAATTTTAAAATAATACAGGTGTTGCCATCTGTCTCTCGATAAATATGAAATAAAACATCCTAGCCAAAAACTACTATCTAAAATATAGTAAATTAAAATATATACCACACAGCGCCGCCAGCATTTTTTTTTAATGGCTTGGATGAGTTCGTTGATCAGATCTTAGCACCCAATTTTTCTTAACAAAAAATGTAAAAATATTTTTTATAACGCAACATCTTTCAAATTCTTCAAGTGATTCAAACGAAAATTTACATATTATAATAGCATAGATATGCGTAGTTGTGTATCAGTTTTCAAGCCTTTTGATCAAAGAAAAATAAAGTCATTCGAAATAAATATTAAAATAATCCACGACGTCATTCAAATTCTGTAATGTAATATTCACAATATTGGACAAAGACAGGTGACATCACCGTACTGCTATGAAATTTAAATCAATCGTAGATAAAAATCTAAAACAATGGAAATTGCAATCATTGCAACAAGAAAAAAAGTTTTTGTTTCTTACCGGACTTGCCAGATCCTCAGAAATTTTATGTAGTTAAACCTTTCATGTATAAACATCTCAAATTTCCACAACTTCTGATAATAAAGAAAATATTTTACCAACATTAATTTTATCACTAAGTTAAAAAATACTGTAATCCATAGCTGTATTTAATACCTCCAATGTTGAACTTATCGTTATTCTTCTTGTTATTCCTCTTTTTCTTCTTTGTTTGTTGAGCCTGTTTCTGCTAACCTAAATTTAAATTTTTGTTAGCAGAAACAGACGCCATTAATAAAGAAGAAGAAGAAGAAGAAAATGATGAAGAAGATGAAAAAATTGGAAATTTAGGCTCAAGTTTAGGTTTTAGATGTGATACAATTACTAGAGAAATCTGATAATGCGGCTACCTATTTTTTCACTGTCACTCGCATGCGACATGGGGCGAATACTATGGTAATATATTATTTGCAAATAAATTATACATCGTCTAATACATAAATGTAAGGCTTGCGCATGCACATAATACAATTTTGAATGCAAACGTCAAGATAAAGATAGTTCAGTGAGTTGTTGTTCTTCTTCTTGTTATTCCTCTTTTTCTTCTCTGTTTGTTGAGCCTGTTTCTGCTAACCTAAATTTAAATTTTTGTTAGCAGAATCAGACGCCATTAATAAAGAAGAAGGGGAAGGAGAAGAAGAAGATGAAAAAGAAGAAGAAGTAATTGGAAATTTAGGCTCAAATTTAGGTTTTAGATGTGATACAATTACTAGAGAAATCTGATAATGTGGCTACCAATTTTTTCACTGTCACGCGCATGCGACATGGGGTGAATACTATGGTAATATATTATTTTCAAATAAATTATACATCGTTTAATACATAAAAGAAGGCTTGCGCATGCACATAATACAATTTTGAATGCAAACGTCAAGATAAAGATAGTTCAGTGAGTTTGACGTTTCATCACATCTCAAAAGCTCTTAACAAATTACTAAACTGTTGTTTTTATTAGATTTTATAAATGTGTTTTACTAATTTTTGTGTGCATATGGTCAGTAGTAATTTTTTATGATCAAAATACGACTGTGACATTATGATAAAAAAAAAGTTTATGACTGTTAACGCGCTCTAAATAACTTCTCTGTTTTTCAATTGTTGTCACAATGTTAATTAAGACCCCTCCCCCCCTTAATTATACTATATATATATATATATATATATATATATATATATATATATATATATATATATATATATATATATATATATATATATATATATATATATATATATATATATATATATATATATATATATATATATATAAAATATAAAATATAAAAAAGTGAACCAATTTAATTTAGTTATGTATTCTACGTTGTCTGAAAAAGATATAGGCAACGAAGGGGAGTGTAGTGTCGGTAAATTTGCAGTTTACTGCACAGCGGGCTTTTAGAAATTTTTTTAGAAACATGCTTAGAACCCCCCTTAGCGGCACAAGACAAATTTGTTGCAAACAACCCCCAAGAAAGTTAAAAGACCAAAAATCAGTAGGGATGCTGAGCGGGGACGAAATATGAGCGGAAATGCTAAAAAAACACTTAGTCGGACTTTGAAAAGATGCGTTTTTCACATTTTTCAGCAATGCCCCCTGTCTACAACGCACAGCACCCATATTCCACCCACATCCCGTAACTTTCTTGGGGATTGCTCCCAAGAAATGTTTCTTGTGTTTTGTGCTTTGAAGGTGGGTGTACGCATGCACAATTTGGTAGGTGGGTAAATAACTTGAAGAGGTTCATTGGCCAAGAAAACAGACCAGTTTTTTGGGAAAGGTTTTAAGCTCATTTTCGCAAAAATGTATTTTTCCAAACAATAACGTTATTTTGATGAAATATGGTATATTGTTTCTAATAGATGATTAATTAAATTTGATGGCTTTTTTAATTTAAAAAAATACATATTTTCTATTAACTTTTATGTAACTTCACTACCATAATGCACTTGCTGCGTCTAAACTTCTCTTAAGCTTGAGGATATCAGAAAGGCAAACCGGTCGCACAGAATCTTATAAGTTGATTAAAAGAGCAGCATGCTAACCCATAACATAGCTGTCAGCTACCAAAACCTAATACCACAGCATATGTCTATGCTGTGCTAATACTATATTGTCAGGTTAGAAAACGCCTACGTTATGTTTTAAATAATGTGTGATTCTTTTTTATTTAACCAAAACATCTATATATTTTTCTGTTGCAGGTACGTCCTTTGCCATACGTTTTTGGAGATAAGTAAGTTACTAATGATTAGAACTAAATCCATTTACGTTATGATAAACTCATTTTTTTTTTTAATTTTAATTTTTTTTTTCAACAACAGACCACGAGGTCTCAAAGCCTAAATACTATCGTACCGTGGGTGTCGACAAGGGGGAAAGAGACAACTTGTTAATTCTGGACTTGAAGGTTTGGAGATTCAGAGGAGAAGGAAAAACATGTTCCGGCAAGGAGTTCCACAGCTCGGAAGTCCTCGGGACAAAAGAGCAGGCATAACAAGATGTTCTGTCTGGTGACCTGGACAGTAAAAGGGTGCATTCGCTCTGTTCCCCTGCCAGATCTGTTGGGGGCAGCAGGTGGAGAAACTATGGAAGAAAGCTCATCTGAGCAGTGCCCGTGCAGATATCTAAAAAAGAGAGAGGGGTCACCAACACCACGCCGGTGGGTAAGTGATGGCAGCCTTTGGGTGAGGGTAGGGTCACCGATGAGACGTATAGCTGTCTTCTGAATTGAGTCCAGGATAGCAAGTGTAGAAGCGACAGCGGCACCCCAGATGTGGGAGCAGTATTCGAGGTTTGGCCTTATTTGTGAAGTATATAAGGTAGAGAGATTAGCTGGTGAAAAGTATTTGCGAGCCCGGAAGAGGAAACCTAATTTCTTAGCAGCCGCTTGTGCAATTTATGTGACATGTTGGTGCCAATTGAGATTTAGATCCACATAAATGCCAACAAGTGAAAAGGATATATTACTTTGAATAACTTGGTTGTTCATTGTGATTGATCTAGGGCCGGTGTATCTCTTATGATATAGAAAGCAAGACTGAGATTTTGTGGGGTTAAATTGTACAAGATTTCTACTTCCCCAGTCTAATACTTTTTGGAGATCCACAGAGACAGAACCCTCCATGAGTCTGCGATCCTCATCTAATTGGGCTAAAGAGACAGTCTTAGAATATTGTATATTTGTGTGGAGGGTGCTGTCATCCGCGTAACTGTGAACTGGGTTGGATGTGCTAGAGAGGAGGTCATTGATGTGGAGAAGAAACAAAATAGGGGTTAAAGCTGAACCTTGAGGGACTCCTGCATTAATTGGATACAGTTTAGAGGAATAGTCATCCACGACAACAGAAATGCTCTGGTTGAAGAGGAAATGTGCTGTCCAGGTATAGGGTTTTGGTGGTAGGCCATAGGCCGGAAGTTTATTAAGCAGCGCTGCGTGCTAGACCTGGTCGAATCGGATATGTCTAGAGCGACAATCTGGGATGCTGGTCTTAATTCCATGTCTTATCACAGACTTTACTACTGATATTCTTCTGTATAAAAATATTTTAAATAACATCTTAAAACCTGTTCGGAGTTCAAAATGTAAGCAGCAAGGATAAATACAGGACACAATTTTCTCAATATGATTAAAATTTAAATATCATGGAACAAAATCTTATATCTAAGTTTTGCTCATTTGATTTTCCACAAGCTTCTTAATTACAGGAAAAACAAAATTCACGAAAATAATAAACAAAAGGCCAAAAATGCTCAGTGTAAGATTAATAATGATAAATAGCATGAAATAATGACTTACAAGGACAAACGTCACGTGTAGAGTAAAAAGTTGGCGAAATTTTGAATTTAAACATTTACAAATTAAATAGTTGTTTGTGATCTCTTGTGCGGAGTATACGTGCTGGAGATAGGATATCACATACAGTTTTTTTTTATACGGTAATCTTGTGATATTTAATCACAAGATACAGTTTTGTGTATCCATGTTATACTAAGGGGAATAAAAATTATTATGAAAAATGAAAATACAATTGCTTTGGATTTTAGCAATTCCAAGAAAAACCGCAGAATATAGCTATACATAGATTTATAAAAGAAAAATTTGAATTTACTGTTGACCAGGTGCAATGTATACAAACACACCATGTACGAGGGAAAGTCTATATAAAAGTAGCAACGAGTTTCTTGGTAGAAAAGGCGACAAGAAAGGGAGAAAGTGGCTTAATTTTTGTGGATGAAGATGCCAGCAGTTACAAAGTGTATGGTACCGAATATTCTGACGTCATTATGGTCAGAGTCTATGATTTTCATATTGAACTAGAAAATATGTTTATCAAAGAGAAATTGACAGAATTTGGAAATGTCAGGAGTATTCGCAATGAAAAGTGGAAAAAAAGCGATGGATTTTATGATTGTGAAAATGGGATTCGTACAATCATCATGACCATGAGAACTAGAGTGCCTTCATATTTAAAATTGGTGGATGCACTAGTCTGGTGACGTACCCAGGGCAAATTAGAACATGTATGATATGTGACGAACCTGGTCATTTACGAGAGGACTGCCCGCGGAAAGCAGCCAATAGAATTTAGAATATCAGAAGACCACCTGCCCCAGTCGTGAATCTACTACAATTTCCAGAACTCTTCCAGAAATCAAGCTTGCCGGTTTTATCACCACTTCCGTCTAGAGTAGGTGCGGTCGATGACAGCTTGAAAAAACTGACACAAATAAAAATGGAATGACAACGCAGACAATGGACACCAGTGATAATGAAGATATAATACCCATCCCAGATAGAAACGAATAGGAAGAGCAGTCGGACAGGAAATAAAAAGCAGACACCAAAAAGAGAAAGAAAACCAAAAATGAAACACCAAGTGAAGAAGAGAGTAGG
Organism: Tillus elongatus; assembly: GCA_964006375.1. Taxonomy (NCBI): domain Eukaryota; kingdom Metazoa; phylum Arthropoda; class Insecta; order Coleoptera; family Cleridae; genus Tillus; species Tillus elongatus. The sequence goes on from OZ023262.1 coordinate 212,698,027, forward strand.
AAAATTCCACGCTTGAAAATATATATAAACAAAAGTCGCGAAAAAGGAATAATGAAGCAAGAAGACAAAAAATGAACCAGGAGCTGCATATCCCTAAGAATAAGTCTCTAGAAAATTATAGATATACACAGTAAGTCAATGATTATTCTAAAAACAGTTGTGTCTATTAATATTAACTGCAGTAAGTTACAAGTTAAATTTGGTTTGTTGAGAGATTTCATCAAAAATCATTGTGTAGATATTGTTTTCTTGCAAGAAGTTAGCACAAGTTTTATGACTATTTGGCCGGGATTTGAATTTTTTTAAATTCCAATGAAGGGTCTAGAGAAACCGGAGTCATTTATAGGAGATCTATTAATGTCCCAAGCATCAATCTAAGTGAATGTGGTAGAGTTATATCCCTAACGGTTGACAACATCAATTATACCAATATCTACGAACCATCTGGATCGCAGAAGTGCCGAGAGAGGATTGATTTCTTTGAGAGAACATTGACAGATTATTTAGATTTTTCTAGGCCTTTTATTTAACTGAGAGGCCTCAACTGTGCGATAAAACAGAAAATTACAACAGAAAACTATAATGTATACAAACCGCTTCAAAACATTATTAATAGGTTGAACCTAATTGATATCTGGGAAGTAATTCATGGAAACTATGTAGAATATACTTATGTACGGGAAAATTGCGCCTCAAGAATTAATAGAGCTTACATTTCCAAGGAACACATTTCATTAATACACAATTGTCAAATTTATCCTACCAGTTTCTCGGACCATCATGCCCTCTTGTTTACCTTAAAAGTGTCTCAACTTAACATATTACAACATGGGTATGGATACTGGAAAATGAAGCCGATAACTTTTAATGACAAAACCGTCAATGAAGAATTTGAGAATGAAATAACACGTTTAAAAAACCATAAAAAATATACACATAATTTTGTAAGCTGGTGGTTTGAAGTTTCTAAACCTGGTGTTAAAATTTTTTGTAAAAGTTAAGAAATACAAGAGGCGATAGATGTCAAAACAAAGCTAAGTTTTTTACTATGAAATTTTGCACAGCCTAAAAAATAAAATTCTAAATTCACCAGAAAGTATAATAGAATTCAGGGAAATGAAAATAATGATTAGACAGATGAAGGAAGAGCTAATAAATAAAAAACCCATAAACAAATTTATGGATACTGTATCCGATAGAAATAATCTTTATGACATAGTGAGAACTAGAAAAAGAAATAGAGCTTTGGTGATAGACTCGATTGTAAATGACGGAATTGAAATGCTAAATTCTAACACAGAAATACTACAATATATTACACAATGTACAAAAAAGGAATTCGCACCAACAACAACAGGTGACAAACAATGTGAGAAAATTCTAACACAAATAACAGCTATTAACATTGATAATAATGACTTGAAGGATTTGGAAGAAGAGATTACTGAAAGGGAATTGTATTCAATCGTGAGAAATTTGGCCAATAAGAAAACACCAGACTGGACGGAATTAGTTATGGATTTTATAAGACATTTTATGAGACAATACGGAAGGTTCTCTTAAATTTAATGAATTTACTACTAGAAACTAGAATTTCGCCACCGTCTTTATTTGTTGACGGCATAATGATCCCTATACCCAAAGTTAATGATTTTTTTTTGGATACAGGAAGGAGAGATGCCTCATGCAGACCTCATTTAGGACACTATAGTGCCGTGGGATATCGAGGTACTGTGAGACTCGTACTCTTAGTACACCTACTCACTAAAACTCCCTCCCTAGGAGTACCGGACCTTAGTCGATACCTCCTTGGGAAAAAATACACACAATGACTTTTGGGTTTGAATGTTTCCATTCTGATATTGTCGCGGGGGATTTAGAGGGTAAGTATAAGCTTTGGACGCTTATGCCTATATGGAAGTTGCTCATCGTAGTCGGTGGCACTACGGAGAAAAGCATTTGGGTGAGAAGCGGCTTTTGCGAACTGAGTTGTGGTTAGTTGAGTTATAAACTCAAGTGTCGAAGACATTTACAGATCAGAATGAATCTGTTTCTGATAAACCATGGCGCTCCGGTAACCATTCTCAGAATTTTATTCTGGATGATTTGAAGCGTCTTGACAAATCAAGTAAACTGGAAGATTATAGACGAGTGACACCGAAACACGGACTATAAAATATATATGAAAATCCTTGAAAAAACGTCTTGAAAAATTTACAGATGGTATGGTAGGACCAGAACAGAGCTGTGGGTTGAAGAGATCCATTTTTAGTAATTTAATGATAATAAGAGATACAATCATAAAATGTGAAACACAAAACAATATTAGCGGTGCCATAGTGAGTTCGTATTTCGAGCATGCTTTCGATAGAGTGTCGTATGAATAACTGTGGAAAATTCTTGAAAAAATGCGTGTACCCCGAAAAACCATCGGTGCACTCAAAAATATTTATAATATCAGTCAGTGTAAATTGATGATTAATGGCTACCTTACGGACTTCATATACACGTATTCAGGAATTAGACAAGGTTGTCCTATATCAAGTCTATTATTGTCTTTGACAATAGAACCTTTCGTGAGGCTTTGTAAGAGTAGACTTAACGGGTTGAAAATAAATTACCAAAATCATAAAATTGTTGCCTATGCTGATGACGTTAACGTTTTTATAGGAAATGCAACCGATTTAACATGTCTCAAAAACAGCATTAAAATTTACGAAAAATCTTCAAATGGAAAACTCAATCAAGCCAAATCAAAGATATTACTATTACGCCAAAATAAAAACACCGATATTTGTAGAGCAGCCAGCAGCACAGTCCAGAATGTAGATGATGTCAAAAGTTTAGGAGTAACATTCACAAGAAGTAGCACAGACACATACAAGAAGAAATGGGAAAAAATTGTGCGAAACATAGAAACAACACTAATTAACAGCAAACTGCAGTTCTTAGACATATATAAGAAAATATGGTACGTAAATATTTTCGTCTTATCAAAACTGTGGTACGTTTCTCAAATTCCGCCATTAGGTAGAGAATATAGCCAGAAAGTGGTACAGACTATAGGCAGCTTTTTATGGTACTGGTCTTTTTACAGAATTGAACGTCGGAAATTATATTCACCAACAGACAAGGGTGAAGTTGGTTTAATTTGTATAGAAGACAAGGCTGATGCTTTATTTATACGTACCCAGTACCAGTCATGGAGCGATCACGGTAACATTAGGTATCATTCTTTGGTAAATTGTATCTTCGGAAACATCAATCTTTTAGGTAATAACATGAAGTGTTATAAAAATATCTGAAAGAAAATTGGTGATCTAAATATTATAAAGAACGTTAATCTTCTGACGAAGGATATATATAAAAATTTAGAAGTATCCAACCAAAAATTGAGACAGTAATGTTAATTGGAATTTACTCTGGAAAAATCTTAATTCTCCATTTATACCAACCTCGTGGAAATCGGCAGTCTACAAATATGTGAATGAAGTATATCCAACTAAAGAAAAGATGAAGAGGCATAACATAATAACTGAAGATATTTGTGATTCTTGTGGCAGGGTAGACACAAATGAACACAGGCTAAATAGGTGTTTTAGACAAAAAGTAAACTGGATCTAGATTAGCCTTAAACTCTTACAAACATTCAGAATATAAATGGTGAATTATGCAGGGAATTCAAAAAGAATGCAGATAAAAATATGTGGATGTGGTTTTTGTATGCCGTGACGTATGTGAATATGGAAACAGATGGTAACTTAGAAGACTTAAAAAGAATTTAAAAAAATGATAGATACAACAAGATGGCGAATGGATCAATTAGGGAATTTAGTGGAAAATTATTTTGTTTTTAATTTTAGACATCTAAATTTTATCATTATGTATTTTCTTATACCATGTTGTTTTTAATGTAGAAAGTTTTCAATCAGCTATGGCTAATTAGTAAAAAATTAAAAGTGTAAGAGTGTAAATTTGGAATTAATAAATGTTTTTATGAAAAAAAAATAGGTGCAGGAGTATCTAGCCTAGAGTTTAAAAGCGGTAACTCGAGGCAAAAATAGGTAGCTTCTGATAACACATATGCTTTGGTTTTGTAACTGTGTTTGTATTTAATACAAAATTAAAGATGCGTTGGGCTGTTTACGGGCATAGTTCGGACAATTACGCAAATAGCTTTTACAACGACGTAAAGTTCTTTTTATTTCCTGCTAAAAGAACGATAGAGGTATGTAAAAATGTATGTACGCGTCTTCTCACAGCATTTCACTGATCTTAATTAGAGCAGGATGAGGTAGAAGTACGCGGCGGTAAAAATACGCAATGGCCATAACTGATCCTGCAAGTGACCTAGAGCGGTATCCGTAGTAGTGACTGACAGTCAGCTACTTCAGTTCAATTCTGACGCAACCACGCTTGACGTTGAGGTTGTGCAGCCTTTGATGTCGAAGGAATATGTTGTATGTCAACAGCTTTGGATCAAAAGTGAATCGGGGCCTCTGTTATGTCCAAGGCGATTGATGATGAAGAAGAATCCGGAAAGCAGCTTCTGAAGATGCCGATGGTCCAATATGTTGATTTTCAGTTGTTGCTTCATTTTCACTGGCCAGCCATCTCTATTGGTGCCATTGGAATGGTAATTTGTGTCATTTTTGTTCAAAACATCAGCATTCTCATGATATAACTCTCTCTGATCAGTCTTTGCAGAGGGTAACAAATCTTCGCCTGTGAATACGGAGGGAGAGAAACGGAAAATTTCACATGCTTTGAAGCTCTTCACTGCTTTGCCAACTAAAGCAGTCTGTACGTAAGCTTTAGAAAATAGTGAACCAAATGTATTATGTTATGGTTCTCCCCGGGTTACTGATCAACCACTATTCACAGTTCTAAAAGTAGAAGTCCTCAAGGGTTTAAAAACGCAGTGATCCAGCGACTGCGTTTTATGGTTGCTGCGTGGCGGTGAGGGCAATAAGTTAATGTGATGGTTATTGCTGGCAAAGACGTATGTGATGGGTGGTTATCCAAGATCAATAATATATGATTACTTGCTGAAGACTTAACATGATGTTGGAAGTGCCGTAGTCCATTTAGAAATAACTCACTATTGATACACCCCGAATCGGCTACCAAAAGAAGGGAGTCAGGAGGTTCTCGATAAATGTCTAGTTTTCGCCTTTCTCTAGGAAAATTAAGAGTTGCTGGTACGTAATTTCCTGCAGCAGGCATGCAACATATGACTGTTCCAGTTTGTCCTTTTTCTGCTGATGCGATTTTGAACGACATCGACATACAATAATTGAAATATCTCGAAAATGGTGTGTCTGAGAGATTTGGATCAAACATACATTTTTTGCTTACAATTGATAAGGGCTGCAATATAGCTATATGGTAGGTCGATATTACTGGGTGTCAAAAAATTATAGCCAATTGAATGCACACATAGTCTTACAGGTGGCGCCCTCTACCAGCAGTGTTATTAACAATAACATACTTAAATTTCTTGCCCTCAAAAAACCTCGTATGCAAACTTTCACGCCAAAATTTTAATTTGACTCAGACTTATTCCTGAAAAACTGACAAAAGCAAATAATTTTAACACGCTGTATTTAAAAAACGAAGCCATTTACGGACCCATGTTTGTATGAAAAAATTGTCTTATTTTTTGTGCTAAATGTGCACCTGTAACATAGACCATCATTTTTGAAACACCCTATATATATATATATATATATATATATATATATATATATATATATATATATATATATATATATATATATATATATATATATATAGTGTGGCCCATTTACGATGGAAACACACCTGTAACTTTTGTATTTATAATTCGATTTTGATGAACCAAGGCCAAAAGATATAAGATGAACAAGTCTATAAATGCTGTGAAAATTGTTCTCTATGTCACTGGACCAAGGCCCAGTGGGTGCCGGGTCACTCGGGGGTCAAAAGCAATGAAGAAGCTGACAATCTTGCGAAGCAGAACCATTTATGGGGCCAGAACCGGTTCTGGGCGTGACAAAGAGTACTACCAGGGGAGCCACGAAGTCCTGAGTCAGACACGAACACAAGGTGTACTGGGCAGACTGTCCAGGTCTCAGACATTGGAAGTCAGTAATTGGGAACCCAGTTCAAAGAGAGCTGTGCAGCTGCTAAATCTTAGCAGAGGACAGCTCAGAAACATAACAGGGCTCTTGACGGGACACGTGGCCGTCAAGAAACACCTGCATAAAATGGGGCGGTTCGAGGGGTACATAGCATGCAGACTCTATGCGAGGGGGAGGAACCAGCCCAGCACATCTTGTGCGAGTATAAAGCTCTCGACCGTAAAAGACAACTGATCTACGGTCAGTCTAGACCGGAGACCGAGCAATATAAAACTTCCCCCCACCAATCGCTGTGCAGACTAGTTCAAGGCACAATGATTTTGGAATGGGTGGAGTAGAAAGACTAGGGGCATGCACAATAAGCCAAACGCTGCAGTGTTACCGGCGAGGCAAAGACACGGACGAGCCCTGAGGGAGAAAAAACACCATAACATTCAGACACAAACTAAGTGTATTTCAAGTGCTACCTTATTCTATATACCTTATTTGTAACCAGAACGCTCTCGTCATGTCAATGCTTTCTTATGAAGTTACCATAAAAAAGTTAAATATATATGGTTTTCGATCATAATACGTATTTTAATACTTTATTGAGTCGACAAAGAGAAATGATATGGAAACACCGCGTATACTCGAACACAGAAATTTCTGAGCGCGTTTCAATGTATATATATATATATATATATATATATATATATATATATATATATATATATATATATATATATATATATATAAATATATATAATCATCTTTATGATAATTCGCTACCATAATGCACTTCCTGCGTCCAGGCTTTGTTATTTTCTGATACTTCAAATAAAATATTTTAAATACCTGGCATATGCTCTATAATTTTTTAAGTCGATTTCGTGTTTGCAATGAGCATATCAGTGACAACAAGATATTTATTCATCTGTTCAAAATGATGTGTAGATATTTTGTGAACATTAAATAATTCATCTTAAACATTAATCATTCCTCATAGGCTGTGCTTATTCGGACCCATTTTCGTAAATAATATATCAATATCTGGCGGAATATCGTCTCTGTTGAAAAACACTATTGTATGTTTCCTTGAAACTCTGCCAAACATCTATGTTACCGTATTCTTTTTCGCAGTAAACGTTCAGAGCAAGAGAAAATATTCGCTGAAACCAACAACAAGCATTTATACCTTTCAAACGTATCGTTCCACTTTTCTTTCAGTATCTGAGAGTCAGTTTTCCTTTAGACTGTAAGTTTCCAAACAATGCTATTTTTATTTCTAGCGAGGAAAATATGATGCATTGCTATCGATTCTGAGAAACTGACAGATAAGGTACTTTACCGGATATGCTTTGTTCATAATGAAAATGCATTTTTCAATGTCTATTCAAATGATTTGGAAAATAATGTGTTTTCTTCTGATGATAAATTGTTTTTGCATTTCCAAGTAGTTACTGGTAGGGCGTAACTTGTAGTGATGGGCAAAACGGTTATTTTCTAATAACAGTGGACCTGTTAACGTTATTTAATAATAACAGTTGAAAATAACAGATTCTGTTATTTTGAACTGGATAGTTGATCGATAGCATATGTTACTGTTATATGTATGAACTATGAATTATTAAGAATTCCACGTAGAAATGTATATAGATATTAAAAAATGTTGTATCATTATATATATATATATATATATATATATATATATATATATATATATATATATATATATATATATATATATATATATATATATATTAACAATTTGATAACTATTATCAGACAAACGAAAATTACGTGTTAACTGTTTTCTTATGTAATGTATATAAATTTAAATAAATAAGTACTTTAATTTCACGTGAAATAACCCTTTTTTGCGTCGTCTATAGTGAAAGTAATAACACCTTTTTACAGAAATTCATCTTTCCACACAACATTTTTTATTATTAAATATTTGGCTTTACATATTAGTGGGAAACTCAACTGTTTCAAAAATAACAGCTTCTCAGTTTAACAGATAAACTCTGTTGTAGTAGTGTCCGTATGCCGTATCACCATCAACAAGCTGTTAAAATTTAACAGTTTTATTGCACCGACGATCCTACGTTCCCAAGTTTTATGTTATGAAGTAAAGTCCGCTCTATACTGTATACCCTCAAGGTTTATAGATTATAATCTATAAACCTTGGTATTAGTGATGGGCAAAACGATTATTTTCTATTAACAGTTGAAGCCGTTAACATTATTTAATAACAACCATTGAAAATAACAGCTTGAGTTATTTATCTGTTATTTTGAACTGGATAGTCGATCGATAGTATCCTACATTCCCAAAGCTGTGAGCAAGAGCGAGCACACACTAGTATAAATAACGTGTTAAGTGTTAAGTAATATGTTATGAAGTAAAGTCCGCTCTATAATGTATACCCATACCCATACATATTTAGTCTCATATTCAGTCTCATGTCGATTCATCCCGTTAAATAGTTAAATTTAACAGTTCCCGATGAAAACCGATGTTTATTCATCGAACCTAGTTGCAGTGGAACTGAAACAGATACGAGTCCGAATTCTAGTTTAGTGTAAAAAGCGTTATTTTGGACCTGTTATTTTTATAAATCCATAACTGGTGGTTACCGTTGCGGCTCGACAACCGTTTAAAAATAAGAGAAAATTAAATAACTACCCATCACTACTTGGTATACCCTTTACATATTTAGCATTCCCAGTCTCATTTCCATTCATCCTGTTAAAATTTAACAGTTGCCGATGAAAACCGATGTTTATTCATCGAAGCTAGTTGCAGTGGAACAGAAACAGATACGAGTCAGAATTCTAGTGTAGTGTAAAGCGTTATTTTGTACCTGTTATTTTTATATTTCCATAACAGGTGTTACCGTTACGGATCGGCAACAGTTAAAAAATAACAGATTGTTAAATAACAACCCATCACTTGTAACTTGTAATTCAGAAGTCTGGGTGTATGAAGATTTATTTATTTATTACGAGTACACCCCATTACAAACAAAAGGTACAAAATATACCGACTATACAGTACATATAATTACCTATGTTGCGCAATATTCACAAAGCAAACAAACACTAACAAAATACTTAAAAACTCCCAATAGTTATAATACTACACACAGTTATAACAGATCTAAAAACCATTCATGTCTATTAGTAAATTTTCGGAATGAAAATACTTACCTTACACAACACATAAGAAAACCAAAACACACGCATCAATGACACCTGAACACGTTCAAACATATAAACGTCTACAATGAACAAAAAAAGTAAGGGCAAAATAAAATAAAGCAGAACAATAGAAACAATATACACTTTATTAATAACACAAAAAACTTACACAAATAAAATATATACACTATATACCATATATAAATTATTGCAATATGTCTATATATATATACATATATATATATATATATATATATATATATATATATATATATATATATATATATATATATATATATATATATATGAGACATGCTTGGTTCTCGGGTTAAACCGCGTCCAGAATTTATGGAAACTCGACGTTTCGGCTCCTGTTTTGGAGCCATTTTCAAGAGGTAAAGGAATATGTAAGGACACTCTAAGGCCTCAATCTGCCTACTCCTTAGAGCGGTGGATAAAGGTAGGTTGGGTTGTTGTAGCTCGATTACGGGGCCTCAATCTGCCTACTCCCCAAATCTCGCCGGAGATCGTCTGTGAGGTCTCAGTGTGTTCAACCCTAGGCCTCAGAGAGATCTCAGATCTCAGATCTCTCTGAGGCCTAGGGTTGAACACACTGAGACCTCACAGACGATCTCCGGCGAGATTTGGGGAGTAGGCAGATTGAGGCCCCGTAATCGAGCTACAACAACCCAACCTACCTTTATCCACCGCTCTAAGGAGTAGGCAGATTGAGGCCTTAGAGTGTCCTGACATATTTCCTTTACCCACCTTTGTCCACCACTCTAAGGAGTAGGCAGATTGAGGCCTTAGAGTGTCCTGACATATTTCCTTTACCCACCTTTGTCCACCACTCTAAGGAGTAGGCAGATTGAGGCCTTAGAGTGTCCTGACATATTTCCTTTACCCACCTTTGTCCATTACTCTGAGGAGTAGGCAGATTGAGGCCTTAGAGTGTCCTGACATATTTCCTTTACCCACCTTTGTCCACCACTCTAAGGAGTAGGCAGATTGAGGCCTTAGAGTGTCCTTACATATTCCCTTTACCTCTTGAAAATGGCTCCAAAACAGGAGCCGAAACGTCGAGTTTCCATAAATTCTGGACGCGGTTTAACCCGAGAACCAAGCATGTCTCACATTAAAGACCGCGGAAATCTTTCTGAACATATATATATATATATATATATATATATATATATATATATATATATATATATATATATATATATATATATATATATATATATATATATATATGTATATATATATATATATATATATATATATATATATATATATATATATATATATATATATATATATAAATTCTAATGGACCTTGGTCATGGGTTCAAGGGGCCCTAATTCGCGCTCATTTGAAAAAAAAATCCGAAAGTCTCACCATCGTTACCTCTCTATTAGTGAATTTTCATTCAGAAAGCATGTTTCCTGCTTCAATGCTGAACGATCAAGCAACACGCTGTTAAACCTGCTCTTGGAAAATGTAATAAAAAGCGCCATTGAGACTAAATAAGTGTTGAACAAATTAACGTTTTGTTGCAAGTAGCCTGTAGAACGTAAATTAGGACGTCTGTACGATGAAATATAAGTACAGACACATTTATATCACTCTGAAATGAGTATAATCATCCAGTTATAACAGTCAACGGTTTTTAGCACTAAAAACAACATATTGATTTGTAAAACGTAAAACAACTCATGTGTTGCAGATTTAACCTAACACTATAATTGGCATTAGTGAATTAAACTAGTTTTTAAGCAAAAGAAAACATATTTCCAACGGCGAAGTCGCTAGGTGATTTATCCGATTTTTAGTTCTTACACAAATTCAGAGGGCGTCCTATACTAGTGTGGTTCGTGAAAACATGGACAGGTAAAAATAGAATCCATTTTGACTTTGTAGAGGTGACATGCGACATGTGTTGCATAAGGTTGTTTTGGAATAAGAAAACCAATGATAATATAAATAAGTAAACTAAATTTTGTTATATCACTACATGGCAATTTTGTATTTTTTTAAGCAAGTGATTTATCACAACGTTTAATTTAAAAAGGCCGATAATATATAAATAGAAAAAGATTCATCAATGAATGCTAGTTAACCAAAATTTACCATAAAAAAAATTTTATTAAGGGGAAAATATAAAAACATTGTAATTAAAAGATTAATAAACTGTTAGATAATTTTTGAATAAAAAAGGAGTATTAATGCTTTGATAAATATACCAATAAAAGAATAAATATAAAAATAAAAGTATAGCAATTCATAATAATTGAAAAACAAAACATAAGTTCTGGCGCTAGTTGTTGTTTTAACTATTTTCAGGGCATATTGAAACCACTGCCTGAAGAAATAAAGAGTCCTACATCAAATATATGTGTATGATATGTTGTAATCAGGTAATTAATGTTTTAATTGAAACAAGAGGTATATTTTATTATTCGCTATATTTTCTGCAATACAGAGTGCTACATAAAAATATAAAACTGGTATACATACACAGAAGAAAACCAAAACACACACATCAATGATACCCAACACGTTCAAACATATAAAAGTCTACAATAAATAAGAAAAAGTAAGGGCAAAATAAAATACTACTTTACTACCAGACAAATTGTTTTACTTCTCAACCCTACGCGTTTCAGATCCTTTTATTGAGCCATTTTCAGGGGTTTATTGACCTAAAATGTAAAAATTTTGTTGTCAGAAACTACGTTTCTGGTAGGTCTAACATACGAGTAACTGTAACTGTCACTACAGAAAGTACAAGGTCTAACGACAGCTAGTGTGTAGACATCAAAACAAGCCCTAACGGCCATGCAAAATTTAGACTGACAGGTGTGTCAGGAGTTATAAGTATTTCTATGAAATAAACATCTAAAACAGGACCACAGTTCCACAAAAAAACACTGCTCTGATGGAGCTAAATTAACATGTTAAAAAAGTCAACTTAATCAACTATATAAAAGCGAATGGACAAACATAACGTAAAAAGCAAAGCCAAGCAGGCTGTACTGCCGAGCAGAACACCCCGAGAACATCTGAACAAGCAAAAAAGGAAAGAAAATGAAAAAAAGTGTATGCCACTAGGGATTAATACTTACTACATTTCTGTCTTCTTTACAGAAACGAGCTATATGAAATGTAGCCACGGTTTTGGTTTTTCATCGATTGTCTTCAGATCTCCAGATGAAAAGAGCAAAACACAAGTAAACAAGAACATCACCAGACTTGAATTTGCCAAAGGATGAATATAAAGGACGCTTAATTTTTTATTTTATCAGACAGCAAAATGGTATCTGGACCTGTTAAAATCTGAATGAAGACTGACACTGAAAAGGACAAGTGACAGGTGACATAAGAGCCAAAGGTGACAGATGAACTAAGGCCAGTGGAGAACTGTCACGGGAAGAGAACCAAAGAAACAGCTTGTTTTGCTCCATGGTTGGAATCGATCATAAGTCAATAAATCCCTGAATATGGCTCAATAAAAGCATGTAACGGTATAAATTGGATAGCTAAACAACTAAGCTAGTTTGAACGTATTTGTGGTTCCTCCTCTGCTTTGCACAAAGAATTATTGGCGACAACCGTGGTTATTCCTTCTGGATATCCCTCGTATAAGGGATAGAATTGAGATCTTTCGTTAAATTATTTATATTTGTACTACCCCTGGTATATCGTGCCGGCTTACACGCTTGCGTTGCCGTTGCCGGTAGTTCAGGAAGGGTCCGCATGTTGAGAAGGATAGATGGCTGGGGACGTATGTGATGCGAGAGAGAGCGAGGGTGTGGCAGCACCTGTTTTCAAGTCGGAGATGTAAATGCGCCGGAAGTTTCGGGAGAGAGATTTCGTTGGCAATTTGTGGAGTTAACACGAGGTTCCTTCTGAGGAGCAAGTTTGGATATTAAGTATCCTCCTTTGTGGATTTTATTGCTCTCAGAATTTAATCTGCAGTCTTTTTGGTGATGTCGTAATGTACGGATTTAGTGCTGAAGGCTGTGGAGATACCCATTTGAGGGGATTTAAGGACCACATTTATCGTGTCCCGTTGTGGAATTTCGTTTCCCTCTCTGGAGGGTCCTTGTGCCGGAGGGAAAATTCCTTGTACCGGATGGGAAGATTTTTCGTATTAGACGAAATCCTTGTGTCGGAGGGAAAATTCCTTGTGCCGGTAGCTTCTCCTTGTACCGGAGAGTTTCCGTGTTGGATGGCGAAATTCTTGCGTAGGGCAATTCTTGTGCCGGATAGACGAATCCTGGTGCTGGAGGGAAGATTCCTAGTATCAGGGATAGAAGGTATGTGTGCTGAGGATTTTGTGTATTGGGCAGTACCGTTGGCAAGTTTACGTATCGCAATTTGGGTGGAATAAGTCTCGCATGGAATAGCGAATTTCCATGTACCGAATGGAGTAAGGCTATTGAATTAAATGGTTTTTATGTGCTAGTCAAGAATAAATTGTTGGTAAATTAGATGGCCTAAAAGTCCAGGAATTTCAAGTAAGAATTTTCCGTTTTGTGATAACGAATAAAGTGATAAGAGACAATTTTGATAAGCTACATTTTTAAATATTCATCCTTGTTAAATTTGCTAAGATCAAACCGAATTTATTTTATTTTAACTTCACTAAATATGGTACAGATTTTTATAAGACCATTATTAATATAATTGCTTCACTTTTGATAGTACCATTAGTTATCATATACTGTTAGCATTAGTCCAGCTTATTGATTATTCTTTGGGACTTGATCTTTAATCAGGCCATTTACCGTACTTAACGTGTAATTAAGTAATATTTGGGGAAAATAAGTTGTGAACTTTGCGTGCACGAAAAGTGGAATTTTCCATAGAACAATTATATTTGTAGGACATTCATACATACCCAGTAAAGATCTTGATTATTTGGTAGTAAGCCATTTTTGTGCTATTATAGAGACTTATTATTATTTTTAGATCAGGATTTTAGAACAACTTTTAATAAATTCTTGTATGCCAAAGAAGCTTAATAAAAGCCCTTATTTTATCATATTTTAGATGTGTTTTGGTTTTGTGTTTGTGTTTTCTTTTCAGGGCTGTTGATAGATTGGATCATTACCGTTATCTCTATTTGTGGGTCCATGAGACCATACCGTTCCGAACTTTAGTTGTGTTATCGTAATTACATCTCCCTTGTAGCTTCCTGTGCTCGATTGTGGTTGGCTATAGTTGCCAGTGTGATCCAAGAATTCTTGGTTGTGTTGGATCTGGGCAAGGAAGCATATTTGTGAACATCTTATTAGAATATCCGGGAGTGGAGGTTAAACAATCAAGTGGCGCCCCTAATTAAGATCTTATTTTAACCCACGCCCATCTCCACTGTATAAAAGCTGGCGGCCCTCTAACTTCCCGGTAACTTAGCTTATGCCAATGACAAATTAGATTTGTGGATAGGTTAGGAATTATTTGAGCATTTGTCATCTGGTATAAAAGGAAGCGCGGCGGCGTCATAAGGAGCCGAAATGCGTAGGGTTGAGAATTAAAACAATTTGTCTCGTGGTAAAGCCTTTCATTTATTTCCTTTAAAAATGTCAACCCCAGACGTATTGACGTTCAGAAATAATATGATATCGGCGAGGCTGGCCAACGTTACCAAATATTATGGGAAGTTGTCGAGGTCTTCAGTCGCATTGTCTCTCAGAATCTGGTTCCTGACGACTTGCATGAGAAAAGATCTGTGTCCGAAATTCATCTGCAACATGATTAACAAAGCAGTTCCTAGTTGCTTCGAGGCACTGTCCCAGAAGTTAAGAATGGCCTACTAAAGGAAGGAAGAGGTCGACCTGAAGTTCAGGATTGTACACGATGTGCTAGCAAGTAGTTTGTGCATGCTTGACTACGACACTTTTATGAGAATTAATCATTAACGTTTGTTATCTTTCCAATTTTATAAAAGAAATTCACCCAATCGAAAAATCGCCTATTTCCAACGGGTAAGGGATAATTCCTCACACCCTAGAGTTCAGTAATTACGTATTTCACAAAAGATTAAAAAATATGCCCTCGTTTGATCAATTTAATGCTTTTCAGATCAGCCTGCTGAGACAAGGCTTTAAGTCTGCAATCCCACCGAGAATTAAATCTTTCATATTCGACACGGTCAGGGATATAGAGGTTATCTTGAGGAGGTTTAGGGTTGACAATACAGATTGGTTGAGTAGTTGAGTGGTTGATTCACTGTGTGATTTCTAAGTTCAGAGCCTATTCCATTGGTGTTCATCCATATGGCTGAGTCATTTCTTCACTAAAGAGAGTTATCAGAGACAATGACCTGTTTCTGTCAAAGGCGGACATATTCTGAAGAGGAATGACTATATCTCGAAGGTCCTTGGTTTCTTGAATCACAATCGAATCTAACCGGTTGACTTTAATCCTTTACTTGCTTTCGTTGTAAAGTTCAAACAACTCTATATACATTTATATCCATTGAACCACATTGTTCCTCGTCTTTATGGTCTGCCAAAAATACACAAGGAACACGTATAAGTTGTCTGGTTGTCTTTGCTCTTTCCTGGTGTCTAGTGTAAATTTCGAGTCCCCATACTCGATACAGAATTCAGTCGCATTGGTAGAAAGGCTTCAGGAAGTCCCCGTAGATAGTGGTACGATCTTGGTTTCTTTTGACGTTTCCAATTTGTCCAGGTCCAGACTCTTTTTTGCTGTCTGATAAAATAAAAAATTAAGCGTCCTTTTTATTCATCCTCTGGCTAATTCAAGTCTGGTGATGTTCTTGTTTACTTGATCTATGCTATTTTCGTCTGGAGATCTAAAGACAATAGATGAAAACCCAAAACCTTGGCAACATTTCATATAGCTCGTTTCTGTAAAGAATACAGAAATCTAGTAAGTATTAATCTCTAGTGGTATATACTTTCTTTTTCACTTTCTTTTTTTTTTACTTGTTCAGGTGTTATCAGGGTGTTCTGTTCGGCAGTTTACTTTTTACGTTGTGCTCGTCCATTTGCTTTTATATAGTTGATTAAGTTGACTTTTTTAACATGTTAATTTAGCTCCATCAGAGCAGTGTATTCTTTTGTGAGACTGTAGTTCTGTTTTAGATGTATAATTCGTAGAAATATTTATCTCCTGACACACCTGTCAGTTTAATTTTTTCATGGTCGTTAGGGCTTGTTTAGATGTCTTGTCACTAGCTGTCGTTACACCTTGTACTTTCTGTAGTTGCAGTGTAGTCACTCGCATATTAAACCTACCAGAAACTGTTTCTGGCAACCTACTTTTTAAATTTTAGGTCAATCAACCTCTGAAAAAGGCTCAATATAAGGAGCCGAATGGGGTAGGGTTGATAATTAAAACGGTTTATCTAACAGTAAAGCTTTACATTTATTCCTTTAATAATGTCAAACCCAGACGTATTAACGTTCATAAATACAATTAAAGTTCAATATGGCGCCCAACGTGGGACTTGAAAAGATCGACCCCAAACTAGAATATTAATCAAAAGTACATTATATATATATATATATATATATATATATATATATATATATATATATATATATATATATATATATATATATATATATAAATCTATATATATATATATATATATATATATATATATATATATATATATATTTATATATATATATATATAAACATGCCTACACGAGGGAAGCAAACGTGAGCAACCTGCAAAACAAGAAGGAAAGAAAAGCCGTGACTCTTCTACAGAAACACAGTCTAGGGGAGAGAAAAATATTGGAATAGTATAAAATATTGTAATAACGAAAGAACTAGAATTGGCACAAGTCCTTTAGGTAGAAATGGGGGAAAATTTAGATCAGATAATACATAAAAAGACAAGAATTCATTAATGAATCTTGTGTTTTGATATATGTCGGTTTGGTTTTTTGTGTAGGGCATGTTAGTTCGACTTACTCATATACTATATTAGTTTGTTTTTAATTTGGGTTTAGCTATAATAAAATAGCAATATATATATATATATATATATATATATATATATATATATATATATATATATATATATATATATATATATATATATATATATATAGAGAGAGAGAGAGAGAGAGAGAGAGAAGGAAGAAACGTCGTCACTTGTTAGTTACAAAAACTTAAAATCTCATTTCAGGGCATTCGGCCTTCTTGGCAGAAAAAGCAAAAAAAAATAACTTAATATATTTCATGTCAAATAGACAATTTACATGTTTTTTTTTTCTTATCACATCTGATAGACATCCCACAAATATGATTTTCAATATCTTTTTCATTTCACATACTACAGAAATAACGACGCAAAAAATATTAGAAAATGCGAATTTCATAATTGATTTCAAACACCACTAGTTTGCCGACATAATCTGTGACGTCACTGGACGGTAATGTCACAATGACAATGAGCTTGCTTTTCTGTCTTTACATCACCACGATACTGAGAAACAAGTGACCGTACTTATCATATCATAAGGCAAATGTAAACACGTGATTTATTCACTGTCCAAGTACGTCACGACCAATAATAGAACGTTCGCGGTCACATGATAACAATTCGAAACTTTTTGATTTTAAAAGTCTTTTTCTATCCACTGCATATGTTTTTGAGTATTTTCATGCATGTAATAATGTTCTATGTATGAAAAACAATTAGGTAAATTTTAAATTCATGTAATGGAAAATCCATACAAATTGTCTATTGACACTTCAACAGAAGCCTACAAAGAAAACAACCACTAAATAGCATTTAGCTATAGGACATTATATTCTCTTACCGATAACTGAACTAAAGGTAAACTCGAGGAGCATTATAAAAGATCACACCAAATGAGCCGCTCTGTAACCAGACCCGGAGACATTGCACGTAGGACATTCACCCACATGCACGAACAACAGCCTCTAATCGGCGTATTTGCATAGTCATTTTGTTAAAAAACAGATCAGATTATTTAAAAAGGTTGCTGTAATCATAATCTCTCGCGTAAGCATAATCTATCACGTTTTCAAAAACAAAAAATATCCTATTCCAGTCTCCATAGCAGAAACGTAGTGTACAGCATCGAGTGCAGAGATTGTCATTTCAGATATATGAGACATACATCACAGGCCCTCGCAAGAAGAATAGTGTTGCACAAAAGTGACTGCAAGTGTCACAGTGACAGAGGTCCCTGGGACAACATACGAGGAACACAGGCCACAAAATGGACTTTGAAATACCAGCGTTCTGCAAATGGAGAATAATTGTGAGAAAAGAACCTTTCTCGAGATGTGTTGCATACAAGAGAACAATACAATGAATTCTAGATCGGACATTAATTATTGAAGTAATTATAGCTATTTACTCTATTTGGGCAAAAGAGATCCACCGACCTAGTGTGTGTGTGACGATCAGCTTCATATTCTGTCGCCCTTTGAAATTGACCTGTTTCTGTTCCTATTTTCCCGACATTTCGGGTTTTTGCAATTTTCGATCCTCCACTTGCCACAACGATTGTGTAAGCTCACTGGTATGCTCCCCAGACCGAGATGTTAAATAGGGTAACATAAGGTTAACATGCCTGTCTTTTGTACGTGCACCCCAGACCAAGATGTTACATGGGGTAACTTAAGGTTAACGTTGCTGTCTTCCATGGGTGTATCCTTCCCGTGGCAGGTGGTTAATTGAAACTACCTTGGCTGTCTCTTCTCGCTACTTCAACGAGTACTCACCGAAAAGTCTTCTTGCTCTCTCTCTTACGAGATCTGATGAAAGTGACTTGAAATTGACAAACCCTTCCAGTCAACAGCCCTTCAGGCCATCAAGTTACTCTGATGACATGAAGTGATACTCTTTGTCATTTATAACGCATGTGTCCAATGGCAATTGAGCGGACATAACAAAAATCATGCCACAAACACATTTCATCTAACCTCTTCTTTGACTCTTCAAGCCAGTCTGGCTTATCATTCCTCAACCTTCACTATGTAAAAATACTATCTGTAAAAATCTTCTAGAGATATAAAGTTACTGCTCATAACATGAAATGACACTACTGTGCCATTTTTAGACGCATCTGCCCAATGGCAGTTTGGGCGGATATAACAAAAAATTTCTGGCTGTCTCCAAACACTTCTATAATTATTATGTCATGTCTATCACCTTTTTTGAATAACGGGATGGAATAGTTTGTTTTTCATTGACTGGAGAAATTTCCTGAGTTAAGAGAAAGTTTGGACAACATAAACAAGGGGATGCTTAATGAAAAATCCATCTCGTAATTAAATAGACAACGATACCATCCGATTCCACAAGATAATTTATCTGGAAGTTTTTGTAACTCATCAAGCAAGTAAGCAGTAGATATTTCTGAAAATGTTACATCTATAGAGTGCCTAACCGTGACATTGTTTGGAGATATAATGTCTCCAGTATACACAGATAAAAAATATTGTGCGCATAAACTGGTAATATCTCGTTCATTTGATGTTGAAATATTTTCACAAAACAAGGATTCCGGCAATGTGTAAGCCTTTCTTTTATCATTGATAAACTTCCAAAATAGTTTAGTTTTGAAAATTTGCATACACGCTAAGTATATAGGGTGGCGCATTGAAAACGAAACAGACAGATTGGCGTCCAGAGAATTTTTTTTAAGAAACGCTGAAACACTTCAATTTTAATATTGAGGGGGACATGTTTTGACATAAAACTCAACTTTGTCACATCAACCCCTTAAGGGTGGTGATAACAACCATTATATTTTAAATAGGGAACATGGGTCGAGTGTTACATCATTTGGAAGCTCTTTCTTTTCTGAATTCAGCACACTAATTTTTTTTTGAAGTTTTATCAACTCGTTTAAAAATTATTCACAGTTGGAGTTGCAAGAACGTATTTCATTCATTGTGATAAGAAGTGCACTAATTAGTCAATTTTTCGCTAAAAAAAAACGAAAAAACAAAACCAAACGTTCAAAAATGTTAATTCTGTTAAGTAAGTGTTCAAATTGTTGACCACCAGCTTCCATACAAAAGTATAAATTTTGTTCAAAACGAGCTCTGACATTCTGGAGCATTTGTGGAGTTATTAGACGGCATTCTTCAACAATGCGTCGTCCTAATTCTTCCAGAGACTCCGGTTCTGTTGCGTAAATTCTACTCTTTAAATAGCCCCATAGAAATAAGTCTAAATGAGTTAAATCCAGTGATCTACTGGGCCACTCAATAGCACCTCTACGCCCAATCCATTGTTCTGGAAACTCTCTGTTCAAAAACTCCCTAACACGTTGTGAAAAATTCGGAGAAGCTCCATCTTGTTGAAACACTAATTGATTTTCTTCATAGCGATCATTATTTTCAACAATGTCAATTAGTAGAGGGTAAACGATATTTTCTAGTAACTACAAATACGTTTCGCCACTCAAATTGCCATCAAGAAAAATTGTTCCTATTTAACGGTCTCCAAAAATGCCAGTCCAGACATTCAATTTCTGTGGAGTTTGAGTGTGAAAATTTATTGGATTATTATCTGCCCAATAAGAACAATTATGACGATTGACTGTAGAGTTTAATAAAAAACGTACACTCGTCTGAAAAACAGATATTGAACAGAAAGTTCCCGTTATAAGCTATTCGTGCAGTCATAACTTCACAAAACTCCAGCCGTCGATCAAAATCATCTTCATTCAGTTGTTTTACAAGATGAATTTTATACCGGTGAAATCTATGATGCTTCAATATTCGCTGAATAGTTCTTCTTTTGATGTTTGAAACAGTGGCCAATTCTTTCGTGCTCCAAGTTGGGTCTGCAGCAATTTGTCCTAAAACTTCAATCTCAGTAGTCTCATTTCTAACCGGAAATTCACGTTCAGGATCCCGTTTTTTGTTGGCTACTGAATCACTTTGTCGAAACTTTGCAACTAACTCCAAAATGTATTTTCTGTTAACATGTCGGTTCGGATGTCGTTCATTAAACAAATTTGCGGTACGGTTGACACAGTCATCGTTTTTGAAAGAAGGAGTAATTATTTGAACTCTTTCTTCTACAGAATACACCATTGTGAAATTAATTTTCGGTAGTACTATCAAGTATCAAACTGACCGATAAACTGAAATAATAAACCGCATTTCTCTCATTCCGATAAGAAATGTTCTGGTCAATTTCTTGTTTACAAACCAACAAAACATTGACTATCAGCACATTTCTTATCGGAATGAGTGCAATGCATTTTTGCATCTTCAACTGTGAATAATTTTTAAACGAGTTGATAAAACTTCCAAAAAAATGTGTGCTGAATTCAGAAAAGAAAGAGCTTTCAAATGATGTAACACTAGACCCATGTTCCCTATTTTAAATATAAGGGTCGTTATTACCACCCTTCAGGGGTTGATGTGACAAAGTTGAGTTTTATGTCAAAACATCCCCCCCCCCTCCTCCAATATTAAAATTGATCTGTTTCAGTGTTTCTTAAAAAAAATTCTTTGGATGCAAATCGGTCTGTTTCGTTTTCAATGCGCCACCCTATATAGTTGTTATAGCATTCTTTACTAAGCAACTTACATCTAGATCTGAGGTATGGAAATGTTAACTAGTCTTCCATTGTACCTGATGTAACAAAGAGATGATGAGCTTTCTTTTTTTTTTTTGGAAAATGAGTTGTCTCAGATCAGTACTAAATCAAAGTTGACTTATATTGAAAAGTATAAATGTGTTTTAGACAAGAAATGACCATTAGCTGTTTTATTAACAAATTTGTTTGAGCGAATTTTCCTATAACAAATCGGTAATGGGAAGATCATTGACGAAACTTAGCAGGTGGAGACTGTTTAGTTTCTAGAAAAGTCCTAAAGGATGCACATACTAAAGTTTTTGTGTGGTTGACGAAACATGTTCAATTTTAAAGACCAGAGTCCTATCGTTTTTCCTCATGCTACCCGTGGCCCGATTACTTGTCTGTTTCGTTAGCCTTGTGAAATATGGGTCCCAGTTTTTCCCATATATATAGTCTCAAAAGTCGACGATAACCTTTCAGGTGCTGACAGATTAGCTCGTTACAAACCAGTAAAACAACAGAAAGGCATATAGTTTTCGAGATATTTGTATTTTTCTAAAAGTATTACTAAATTTGACTAAGGACAGCATTTCAAGTACCCCAACTACAAATATTAAAATTTTGAATATTCTTGCCGTGTAGCGTGCCATGTCATTGAACGTAAAAGATCCCTACTCTGGCATAGAGTCCAGATGTTCAGACAGATTTCCAGGTTAGGGTCATTAGTCTGCTCCCTGGCGTCTGTGGTTGGCCATAGTCAAATGCTAACGCGGCAGCTAAACTTTACCAAGAAAGATACCCATGTGCTCTGCATCACTCTGACAACCGCGTGTTTATTATACTGCCAGGGACCCGACATGGGCGAAGTGGAAGGCCCAGAACGAATTATGAAGAAGGGGTATTAGAAGAAAGAAGACACTCTCAGTGCGAGCTATTGAACAAAAACTGGGAAGCCAAAAAGTACTGCAAATAAGATATTGTAATACAATGAGTTTCGTTTTTATCACTTCTAAAGTATACAAGCATTACTGCCTCGGGATTTTACAAACAGACTTAAATTTTTCCAAACAATGATACGAAGAAATCGAGGTACCCAAACTTCTTAGACAACATTTTGTGGCCTGATGAAACCATGTACAAGAATGGTTACATGATCTTACATAATTTACGTTGCTGTTAAGTAGAAAACCCTCGCTAAATAAGAGAAGACCAGTCCCAGTATCAATGTAAAATAAACTTGTGGACCGGTATTTTGAATGGCCAAATCATTGGGGCTTTTCAGTTACATGGAATTTTAAATGGTAACAGTTATCTGTCTTTTTTAGGAGATCAATTGGCCATATTATTAGAACATACGTTTAATGTGACTACAAAATGACGGCTGCCCAGCAAGTGCCAAACTATTTAAATGCTACATATCCAGAACGTCTGGGATATGACGTTTTGTTCCAATTTTGTGACCGCCGCGCTCACCTGATTTAAATCCACTGCATTTCTATTACTGGGGATGTCTTAAAAAGAAAGTTTATCTCAAGCCGATAAATAATGAAGCGAATTGATGAGGCAGCACGAATAATTAATCTCACCGGACAAGCGCGATGCATAGAGCGTGCATTTTTAAGAAGTTGTAATGCATGTATTGCAGCAGAAGGTGGTCACTTTAAGCACCTATTGTGAAAAAAAAAATTACACAACTTTTTTAACCACAATGTTTTGTTTCAAATTTAAATACTCCTATGAATGTAAAAAACAGTTTACTTAAATTAATAACATGTAGAATAATTTTATAAAGACTTTTTATTATTACAAGAAAAGTATGTTGAACCATTGTAGAATTTGCATAACAAAGTGAGCAATAAAAATGTGTAAACCAAAAAGTGCAATTTGTAGGCATTTTTGGCTACAATCATAGCAGTCATAAGATTACAATGGATAACAAGATCCTTCCGTAATATTTAGAAGAAGAAAAATGTTTTAAATTTTACTATTTGTAGTTGGGGTATTTGAAAGGCTGTCCTTTGTCAGATTTAGTAATATTTAAAAAAAAAGCAAATATCTTGAAAAATAACGTTTTTACTGATGTCAAATTCAATTTTTCTGGTGTGTCATGAGCACTTGCAAGGTTATCGTCGACTATTGAGACAACCTGTATATACAGTGTGTTTCAGCTTAAGTGTAGACAATTCATTGTTTTATAACAGGTCGGTCGATTTTCTTTTTTTTTAAGAACTCCAAAAGCTCCACATCCTGGTATGCCTATTTTAAGATTCCGTTTTTCCATAGCCTACTACGAAAACAAATAAGACCCCAAAAATGACTAAAGCGTATTAGGCATTTTTTTATGAAAAAAAAGCAAATATTTCTATCGATTTAGGCACATTTGTAACCCACAAATCCCAACTTTTAATATCGTAACTTATACCGAGTGTTCACAACTTGAGTCCAAAAAAATAAAAATCGACTTTTAGAGTGCCCTGTGTAAACGCTACTGAGTTTCTTGCAAATACTAGACTGCTTAGCTTAAGAGTCACCTAGTGTATCAATTCACACAATATCATCCTCATATTTTATACAGCCTGTTCATAATAAATATGGAAATATCGAAAAACTCAGCCTGGCGGTTTTGAAACTACGTGCGCCACGAAGTTTTAAAAATAAGTCGATATTCAATTCTTGCTTCTAATTTGCAGGAACTGATGCATCGTACTTAATTTAAATCAAATCGCTTCAAATAACTCGATAAAATTTATTTAATTCTTCCTTTTCTATAGGCTAATACAGAAAAACAAGGAAAGGTAACAAAAGGAGTAATGAGTAAATGAACAATTTTAAATTGTACTGATTTTAACTAGACTACCCTGTGCCGCAATACATTTTTCCAGTCTCTTCTAAGAGTTACCGGTAGCTTTTCGTGTACGTCCAGCGTAATAGATCTACACTCATCACAATTTTTAAAAAAATTATAAATCGTTCACACTGGTTGGACGATCTCGATAAACTTTTTTTGTGAGGGTACCCCAAGCGTTTAGGGTTACCCAAGAGAAGTATTTAAGTGGTGTTAGGTCTGGTGAGCGGAGACGCCATCTCATAAGGGGACTGTTCCGTCCATTTCAACGGAAATTTCGTTTCCAACCACTCCCTTACTATTCTTGCATTATGCATAGGAGGACCAGCTGAAAAATCATGTCCTGTCTCAGTCTTATAGGCATATCTTCTAAAACGTTCCATAATTCGTTTTTTAACAAGTTAGGATAATTTTCTGTGTTACGATTTTCCAAAAAAGAAGGTTCCTGTTATTTTATTGTAGAATATGCCACACTAGACATTAACTTTAGGAGAGTATCGCCTCTTACAATTTATTGTCCAATTTTGAATTTGCTCGGACCAATGCCTTGAATTTTGGGAAGACACCACTACATTAGTTGTGAATGTAGCTTCATCGCTAAGATTATTTTAGGCAAGAAAGTTATATCAGTTTCTTTGTCACCATAATGAATATTCCATTCTAGCATCTTTATCCCCATTTTACAAGGTGTGCAAAAATTTGGACTTATGGGCATTTTGTTTGTTTCGCTTAAGGCATCTCCAAATTTCAGTGGGTTTCATATTAGTTAACTAGCTAGCTGTCTCACACTGGTGTTCGCATTTCCTTGGAGCTCGTTCATAACAGCATTGTCTGCACGATTACTCACATTTGTGGTGCTCTTTCTTGGAGCAATACTCCCAGCTCTATCAAAATGTATATTTACTTTTGCAATTTTGGAACTGTCTGAAAAGTCACGGGTTCAATATCAAGATGACGCCCACAAGCCGACTTAATTCAATTTTTTGACTTACTTTAAAGTTCTCACCATATTTGTCTCAATTTCACCATCGATTGCGTGTACAACGACTTTCCAAATTAAGTAAACTGCTAAATAATATCAACTGTCAAACTCTAGAGCTTTTGTTTACGTCAATGGAAATACTGATGGAGATAGTAGGCGCTTTCTTGGAAAATTACAAGGAAGATGTTAGGAATATTCATTATGGTGCCAGGAAAATTAGTTAACCAACCGATAGAATTTTCTTGTGTAGTGACGAAGTTGTGAACCTACTTTATTAAAGTGATGTCTTCCTAAAATTTAAGATGCTGGTCTGATCAAAGTCCAAATTAGATAATACCTTGCAAAAGGGTATGTTTCCGTATTTATTACGAACACGAGATATGCAGATTATATTGTGTGAATTGATACAATATGTGACTCTTAATCCATTAGCAATCTAACATTTGCAAGACACTCGGTAGCGTTTACACAGCGCACTCTCAAAAGGTCGATTTTTCATTTTTTTGCACTTGTAAAGACTCGGTATAAGTTACGATATTGAAACTTGGGATTTATGGATTACAGCTGTGCCTAAATAGATAGAGATATGTGTCTTTTTTTTTATAAAAAAATGCATATTATGCCTTAGTAATTTCTGGGGTCTTATTTGTTATCGCAGCAGGCTATTTCGGGAAAAAGTTCGGGTCGCAGCAAGTGCGTTATGGTAGTGAATTTTCATTAAATGTTTCAAACATATAAAAAATGATACTAACCCCGGATATGGGTCTAGAGGTCCTAGTTCGCGCTCATTTGAAAAAATGTTTGCAAAGTCTCACCATCGATAGCTCTCTATTAGTGATTTTTTTGAAATAAAAATTCACTAAAAATGAAACCCGTTACGAAATGATGAATTGTCGAAACATATATATATATATATATATATATATATATATATATATATATATATATATATATATATATATATATATATATATATATATATATATATATATGTGTGTGTGTGTGTGTGTGTGTGTGTGTGTGTGTGTGTGTGTGTGTGTGTGTAGAGCAGGAGACACAGACCGGTTTTGTGCTTCTTTGGAATCCTTATTATGTCACACCTGCGTTTTAACAAGTTGACCTTGATCAGCCTCTTCCATATACATTAGTGGAAAATAGCGCAAAGTGCCATATCTAGTTTTGTGACAGTTCTAGACTTCCACAACAACTTCTACGTACACACAATACAGAAAAGATAAAGCTGTGGTAATAAAACTAGCGAGCGCAAATAACTACTTCATTGGCTAATACCACGACAAGCATTGAATTACATTTCATACATATAATTTTACTAACTTTATTTATCGTGTTTCTAAATAGGAAGCTCAGCGGATTTTAATTCCTTTTTTCTGGTGCGAAGCTAGGTTTTTTGCGGTCGCGATCAAAAAGAGCACGTATGAGCCAAAATCGCCGTATAAAAGGGAATGAGAGTGGTCGTTTCCAGTTTGATTCCACGTTTTGAGGAAATGAGCAGTGATTTGCAGACATGAAAGACATAAAGTTTGGTATGCCCTATACAGTAAAAACAATATACCATATTTAACCAAAATTGGGGTAAATTACCTAATCCCACACATGTTCGATTGGAGACAAGTCTGGGGAGCAAGAAGGACATGAAAGCAGGGTCACGTTATTTTCTAGTAATACCCTTGTAGTAAGCCTGCTGCATGTGGACGTGCGTCGTCTTGTTGGAAAATGGGTTGAATTAACCTTCGTAGGTGTGGAAGCACGATGTCGAGGTGTCAGTGAGAGACGTAAAAATGGTCTATACTCTATACTAACGAAGCCCAAAAGCATGTATTCTGCGATATGTCGTTGACATAGAGACTCTTTGTTAAAAAATTATCAACAATGCATTTCCAATTGAACGTGTTGTGGAAACTCGGTCTTATAAAGCCGCAATCCACAATCTTCGAGTGCTGACGTTGCTCGAGATCGTCCGGATCTATGACTCTGGTTATGGATTCCTTCTTCAGACCACCTGGACCAATACTGGAACACTGTTGACACATGGCGTCCTATGTGGTCGGAAATTTGTTTAATTGAAAAACCGGCTTGCTGCATACCAACAACGCGCCCCCTTTTGAAATCACTTAAATGATTGTAATTATTCCCTAAGCGGCACCTAGGCGTAATGACTTAATAAATTGAGCACACGTCACTATGAAACATTGCTTTAAACTGAAGGGAACTCAACTCTAAAGACATATTTTTTTATAAAACAAAATTAATTAAAATGTGCACTTGTTAAATGTTTTTATCATTTTTTATTAGAGATGTCCGGTCTTCATTATTTAAATTGGAAAACGGAACTCCACAAGGTTCAGCACTGAGTCCAATTCTTTTCATAATAGCAACAGATGACATTACTAAGCTTGTTAAATCACCAATGTCAGTATCTCTTTATGCAGATGACATAGTAATTTTTTGTAGAGGTAAAAATAATAAGACCACGGCGAAAATTTTGCAACCCGCAGTCAACGAAATTGATACTTGGTGTAACGATCTTGGTTTCATACTCTCTTCCCAGAAAACACAAGCAATGGTTTTTTCTAAAATTTTAAATATGCCAATTATTTGTACACTCACACTTCGTGGAGAACAGATAGAAGTAGTGGACAAAAAACGATTCTTAGGTTTAATATTTGATACTAAGCTAATCTGGAAATATCATATAGAAAATCTCAAAATGGAATGTATTTACAGAATTAATCTTTTAAAAGCCATATCACATTTAACTTGGGGAGCTGATGAACAATCATTGTTATCAGTGTATTTAGCAATCATACGATTTTAACTAGACTATGGAGGCATAGTTTATGGTACTGCAAGTAAAAAACTATTAAATTCTCTTAACACCATTCAAAATAGTAGTCTGAAATTGATACTTGGAGCTTTCAAAACGACCCTAACAATATCACTGTGCACTGAAGCATACGAACTACCATTATATTTGAGAATAAATATGTTGCTGCAACAACATGCAGTGAAGATTATGTCGAATCCAAACAATCCTTTACACCAGGCGTTTACAATGTTACCTCTAATTAACAGATTTAACGCTAAGCCAAGATGTTGTGCTCCTTGGTATGTAAGATTTTTTCGCACCTCAGATACCTATAAAGACGTAGCTCCTTTGCCAAGCACCAAGTTAAGTGGTCCTTCCCCTTGGTCAGATACACAGGTTGTAGTAGGTACCTCTCTCTTAGAATTCAGCAAGTATGTCAATCCGTCACAACTTTTGCAAAACGCTTTCTATGACAAATTGTCTAAACATGCAGATTGTCACATTTTATATACTGATGCATCAAAAAATGAAGACGGAGTTGGATGTTCAGTCATAGAAGACAGAAAATATCACAAATTTAGATAACCTAAATCTACTAGTGTTTTTCCCGGGGAACTGATCGCTCTTCTTCAATCTCTCACAATAGTTAATTACAAAGAGAACCCAGTACCAAAATATATTATTTGCACAGATTTACTGTCATCCCTCCAGGCACTTACGAAATCAAGAACAGATAACATCCTTGTTCACAAAATAAAAGAAATGTTATCAAATTTGGAAATGATAAGCAACACTTATGTCTTATTTTTATGGGTACCATCGCATATCCGTATTCAAGGCAATGAGATAGCAGATTCGGATGCTAAAACAGCTATAAAAAGCGGAACAAAAATGAAATTCAATATGTGTTATGATCTCGTCGCTGCTTACAGACGTCTAACTTTTATTAAGTGGCAGGATTTTGGACAACAAAAAATACCAAATTACATTTGTTTCAACCAGTAATTACAAAAAGTAAGTTACAATTTAAAATAAAACGTAAAGACAGCGTCCTTGTCAGAAGACTAATATTAGGATACACAAAGATGACACACCAACATCTTCTAGAAGGAGCACCACCCCCTACATGTTGTCAGTGCTGTGTACAACTATCAGTGTCACATTTCTTATTCAACTGCAAAGACTATGAATAAGCAAGGAAATTTAGCAATATGCCTAGTTCGATAACTACGGAAGTTCTACAGCTTAAAAAATTAAACATAGAGCGTATCATTGGTTTTTTGAAATCATCTGGACTTTATAATAAGCTTTAATTTATTTTTTATATTTGTCACTTTTTTATAGTTACTGTTAATCAGAAATAAGGTTTACAAATATTTGTTAAATAATTTATTGCCCCATTAAATATTGTAGGTGCCAATGACAATTAATGTTGAGGCACCAATTTTTCTTTAAATAAAAAAACAGAGTAGTATAGATAATCTCATTGCAATTGGTCGAATCTTACGGGGTGGTCGGAGTTTTAGGAAAGTCACTATGTTATGTAACCATATACCAATCACAACGCATGTTGAATACATAGTTTAGGGGCTCTTGTTCGCGCTAATTTATTTTAAAAAATCAAACCTAGTCTTGATTCTGTCATGGTGAATTTTTTTCTACGAAAATTCGCTAAAACGATGACAACTAGTTCAAATGTAGGTCCAATTACGACATATAAAGAGACGGGCAATTAAATTTTGAGCGCTTAAAAAGCAGGCTGTGAAATCGTATTTTTTCGTACAAAAGCATTCTATGAAATAAATGTAATAGGCATGTCACTGGGAGCAATTACACAGTGAAAGCGTGTACACATTTCGAGCACCAAAATTCATTATAGGTTAATAATTTAGCGAATGCCGTTTAGAGCAGCAATGTCACGGGAAACGATTATTAGAGTAATCATTTTTGTGTATTTTATATTTGTTTTCATTATTTGTGCAGCGATAATAGCGTTCACCAATAATTCAATGAATTTAATCTTTAGTTTAGAGTAGAGGTTTAATTCTTGTTACGTGATGAGAAAGGAACGCCCATTTGTTAAGCCGGCAGTTTGAAAACTTGCAAGCTATAATTTATGATCTCAGATTTCCTTCTCACGTAAATCCATGGGAAATCCTTTAGGAATCGGCAACATACATTCCCTCCCTGCTGTCATAAAAGATTAAATTAGAAAAGTTTAAAGGTTTGTAATAAACAGCTTTTCGCTTGCCAACTGTTTACTTTTACAGTCCGTAAGAAATAAAGTTATTGATTACTAGCCCTTACCCGCAACTTCGTTTACATGAGATTTAAGTAAATATTTATTTCTCTCACTGCTTGGTAACTTTTCCTATTTTGAAATCTTTTTCTTTTTTAGTAAAATTTTGAAACATGTCTTCAAATGAGCGCGAATATATATATATATATATATATATATATATATATATATATATATATATATATATATATATATATATATATATATGGCATATGTATTCCAGGGGGCGTAGTTCGCGCTCATTTGAAGAATTTTTTTCAAAATTATATATATATATATATATATATATATATATATATATATATATATATATATATATATATATATATATATATATATATATATATATATATATATATATATATATATATATATATATATATATATATATATATACATAAAATATCTAAAACTGACGTCGGAGATAAAAACATTTTTCGAAAGAAAACACAAAATTTTGCTCCTCATTCACTAGTACCAAATTGTGAAGGCCAAAAATAAAGAGAAATATAAGAAGAAACGCATGACTATATTTGTATTACACATGTCAGAAAAGATCATATTTGTTTACATGTCTTTGAAAGTAGGTCTGGCATTTGTCGAAATAATTTGTCAGTTGAATATGACATATATTGTTACCATGGACTATTATTATGCACTATTATATTACGTCTTAGATTCTTGTTCTTTTTTGGGGTACGAAAGCTTATTTTACTGTTTTAATATTTTTCGATCACTTAACCCGGAATGGTTTTTTTTGTCTATAAAATTACATCAATTGTGTTTATATACAGTGTGTCCACAGATTGAGTGTGGGTAAGGTATAAGTGACAAAAAATTGTTGAATTAGATTATGATATTCTGGGAATCGCTCCTGGTTTGTTTTAAACTAAGATGTTAAGGAAATGAACAAAATCAATTAATATACAGGCTGGTTTAGAACTGATTTAATTAAATGTGTTAAGAATAAACTACCTTCGTGTATAAAGATACCGCAAAAAGTTATTAACAAAACTTGTTTAGAATTTAAATTTATGACAGGCCGTCAATTTTCAGCCAGATCAGCCTACTTTGAATTTTCAAGTAAATTATTAACACTTTTTCCCTATCAACATGGAGCTTTTTACCTGTGGTTTTCTGAACGCAGGTGCGCAAAGTAAGTAACCATGCAATGTTAAATAATAATTTATTAGTAAAATACAAAACGCTTATTGCTAACAAAAATCAAAACGAACAACGAAAAATAAAGAAATTATTCAAATGTGCTGCCACCAACCGATACACATAACACAGCCCGTTTAGTAAATGCTTTGTAGGCATTTTGAATATGTTGAATT
This sequence comes from Tillus elongatus, assembly GCA_964006375.1. Classification (NCBI taxonomy): domain Eukaryota; kingdom Metazoa; phylum Arthropoda; class Insecta; order Coleoptera; family Cleridae; genus Tillus; species Tillus elongatus. The sequence continues at coordinate 212,730,191 of OZ023262.1, forward strand.
GGAATACCGTCAATTGCCTCTCTCAACCTCAGTTTCAACAAATCAAGATCGTTGTTTAATGGAGCCGCGTAGACTTTCTGTTTGAGATAGCCCCATAAATAAAAGTCCATTAAGGTAAGATCGGGACTTCTGGGAGGCCAAGGTATTGGCCCATATCGACCAATCCACCGCCCAGGAAATTCGCGATCTAACCATTCTCGAACGATTTCTGTTGCATGTGCTGGGTGGCCGTCATGCTGAAAGTATGAAATTTTGTCGAACCCCTGCCCTGCCATAAAGAGGGTAGAGACCTTTAACGTGTCCAATATCGTACGGACACGGGACCGATTGCTTTACGCCCCCTCCAAAGGACGGAACGCGCAGACAATTAACTTACTCAAATACAATGTTACAACCTCAGCCGATGTTAATGTTGCAGTATGTACTGAAAAGTGAAAGGAGAACCCTGGGATTGAACTCAGTTCTCCGATTCAGAGGCACACGTTCTTACCACTGAACCACCGAAGCTCAGCTATGGAAATAAAGTCATCAATTTAAAAATAAGACAAAATATCAATGAATAAACGTTATGTAATTAAATGTTCAAACTGCTTTCCCTCCACATCCATACAATTATATATTAAGTTAACATAGTTTCATCCCAACCAGAAGAACCGTATAGGAGTCTATACAGAACACACAGATACTGATTTTTGTATAAAAAAATTTAGACTTCATTTTTTATGCATAAGTATTTGGTTTTGAAAAAAAAATGGAAAAATTTGTACGCAGATATTCCTACTAACTTTTGGTAATGGGTATTTCTATTTTGAATCTTATTTAAATAAGTTAGAAACTTGCGAAGTTTAAAATTTCATTATCTCAAAACCTTTCTTTTGTTCCTTTGTGACTTATTAGGATGTTTTTTCCTGGACCCTTCATATATAAAGGGTGTGGCATTTGTTTGGTAAAACTCAATATATCCGTTATTATATCAGGTATGAGAAAAACTTGTATAAGTTAATTATAGGGTGTCTTAAGCTACATCTTATAAAATTATTTTGACAATCACAGTGACCCATAGGTCGTTGGTGATATAAATTTTCTTTTTTATTAAACGCACACCCCTTATATTATCGTATTTTTATTATTATTATATATATATATATATATATATATATATATATATATATATATATATATATATTATTATTATTATTATTGTTATAGTCGGAATGCACCCCGCCTTATTTAGATACATGGTTCCTAATTAGGGAAGAAAGTACCAGAGCTAGCGATTTTTTTAAATCGTTAGTTAGTTGTACACAGTCTTTGTTTATATAACACGTTGTGTTTATTAGAGCTGCCGTGATAACGTATTACCTAGCTACGCCACTGATGGCGATACTGTCGTACATCTCGCTATGTTCTACGAGGCTGGACACCTTTAGTCGAACTTGTCGTTGGGTGTATTCTGGAAATTCCCCAAACCCAACAAACAGACCTCCCAACGGACGCCGCAAATTTCCTACGCGGCTGACACTGGATCTTACCGCCCCACCCAACCCTTAACAACCCCGAAACCGGCTACACCCAAGCGGAACCCAGCTCCCCCTGCAAAAGCAGCTTCCACTGCAAAGGCAGCTCCCGCCATAGACCTGTCCAGTGCACTCTCCCTTATTACCACGATCAATTTCACACAGCTGAAGTTGGTCGCGGGGAAAGGCCTGAATATTCTCCAAACTTGCCCTGATCTGCTGACGCTGATCACCTCTGCCATCCCGCTAATCCCCGAAATCGTGTCAATCCTCAAGAAGTAAATGATTTCTCGAAGAAAGCCACAATCCCTGCAGGTTGCATCATGGAATGCAAACGGACTAGCCTGCAAAAGAAATGAGCTCCAAGAATTCGCCCAACGCTTAAAACTGGACGTTATTCTAGTCCAGGAAACCAACCAACCCGAAACTCCCCAACTATACACTGTACCGCAATGACCGCACCACGTCCAGAGGTGGCGGCACAGCAGTGTATGTTAAGACAAATATTGACCACCACCCTCTCAATACGCCAGCCCTGCAAAATATCGAGGCTACGCAAATCGTAGTCAACACTTCCTCTGCAGGCCCAATAAAGCTCATTTCTGCATATAACCCTCCACAAAAGAGAATTCTAGGCGCCGACCTAGACCTCTTATTCGATACCAACCAGCCCATAATAATTGCTGGCGATTTAAATTCCAAACACACCAATTGGCATTCTCGCAATGCCAACACAAATAGGAGAATCCTCCAAGCCTATGTCGAAAACCATGCAAACTTCACGGTAGACGCCCCCCAAATACCCGCACACTTCGGCAGTGCGGGTAGACCCGACGTGCTCAACATAGTAATCATGTCGAACACCACCCTTCTCAATGAAATATCAACCCAAAACAACCTCTCGTCGGACCATAACCCAGTCATATTGCAGCTCGGCGACGTCAGAGACGAACCCGCCCTCCCAAGGAAAAAGGTTCTGTGGTCAGTTTTCACAAGATCACCTTAAACCTTAAAAAGACCCTTGGCAATATTCCGGTTATCCGCAGCATCCCCGAACTCGAGGGTGCAGTGGATAGTCTACAGTCCAAAATTCTATGTTCTATCGAACATGCATCAAGGACGTACCCCGCCCAGAGCAATCTGCCACCTTTTCCGTCCAGTATCAGGGAAATTATACTCGAAAAGAACCGCGTGCGTAGACTAGCTCAACGCACCGGAAACCCCACCGACAATGAGACGCAAACAGACTCATCAAACAAGTAAGATCCGCCCTACAAGAACTCCGCAACAATCGTTGGGAGAAGCATCTGCAAACCCTGTCTACCCAAGGCAATGGCAAATGGCAAACGCCCTTCGGTCCCAAAAACTTGCGATATCCCCGCTGCACGGCCGTAACGGTGTCGTATACAAGGATGCGGAGAAAGCTACTGCATTCGCAGATCATCTGGAGTTGCAATTCAGCCCGAATTATAACAACGTTGATCTGTCGCACGTAGCAATAACGCACCGCTACGTCAGGAGTGCGCTTCGCGCTACCCCAGACACAACTATCGAGCCCACAACTTTCGAAGAAGTTTCCCAAATAATCAAATCATTAAAAAATAGGAAAGCTCCGGGATACGATGGAATCTCCAACGTAGTCCTGAAAAACCTCCCCCGCAAAGCCATGGTATTCCTAGTTACGATTATGAATGCCATGCTGCGATTTCGACATTTTCCTTCCATATGGAAACTTACCGATATTATCAACATCCCGAAACCCAGCAAAGATCCGCTGTTCCCTCAGAACTATAGGCCCATTAGCCTGCTACCAGTCATCGGCAAAATCGCCGAAAAACTGATTCAGTAAAGGCTGGCTTCTTTCACCTCAGAAAAGCATATCCTCCCGGATGAGCAATTCGGTTTCAGACACCAGCACTCCACCACAGACCAAGTCCTTCGTGTGGTGGAAAACATTACCGAAGGATTTAATAAAAACAAGTCAACTGGTGCAATATTTCTTGGCATTGCTCAATCATTCGATAAGGTTTGGCATGCGGGCCTCCTAAACAAACTTATATTTAATTATCCTCTCCCCCTGATTCTGCTAATCAGATCATACCTGCAGCAGAGGAAGTACCAGGTGAAACATCTGGGAGCCAGATCTAAAACGTACCCAGCCACGGCTGGTCTCCCGCAGGGTTCTACTATCTCCCCTCTGCTGTACAATATGTTTGTGGCAGACATTCCGACAGCCCCCCTAAACGTGACATACGCACTGTACGCAGACGACACTACCATCCTCAGCAGCTCCACTCAGCCGAGGATAATAACCGAACGACTTCAGACCGCCGTAGTCGAGCTGCAATCATGATATAGGAAATCCCTTCTAGCCATAAACCCCGATAAATGTTCAGCTGTCCTATTTTCCAATAGGAGACACACACCTCAAGAACACGTTTCATTAGGCAACCGTCTAATTCCCTGGCAAGATTCCGCCAAATACCTCGGGGTTTTCCTCGACAAATACTTAACATGGCGCCCCCATGTCGATCACGCCCGAAAAAAAGCCTCGATGTTCAGCTCGAAGCTGTTCCCACTTCTGAATAGAAATTCCAAATTGTCCATGAACAATAAGTTGCTCATGTACAAAGTCATTATCGGGCCAGCCTTGACCTAGGCATCACCTGCATGGGCCACCGCGGCCGCAACACATATCGAAACCCTTCAAATCATCCAGAACAAAATTCTGATAATGGTTACCGGAGCGCCATGGTTTGTCCGAAACAGTCAGATTCACTCTGATCTGGAAATGCCTTCGATACTTGAGTTTCAAACTCAACTATCCACAACTCAGTTCGCAAAAGACGCTTCTCATCCAAATGATGTTCTCCGTAGTGCCACCAAATACGCCGAGCAACTTCCACATAAGCATAAGCGTCCAAAGCTTGTACTGACCCGCTAACGCCCAGGTGGCAAAAACAGAATGGAAACATTCATACCCAAAAAGTCATTGTGTGTACTCTTTCCGACGGAGGTATGGACTAAGGTCCGGTACTCCCAGGGAGGGAGTTTTGGTGAGTAGATGTACTAAGAGTACGAGTCTCACAGTGCCTCGATATCCCACGGCACTATGGTGTCGTGAATGAGGTCTGCATGAGGCATATCCCCCTCTTGTATCCAAAAAAAGGGCTAGCGATTTTCTAAATCGTTAGTTAGTTGTACACAGTCACTGTTTATATAACGCGTTGTGTTTATTAGAGCTGCCGTGACAACGTATTACCCGGCGACGCCACCGATGGCGACACTGTCGTACATCTCACTATGTTATCGTATTTTCCATCGAATTATAATGCATGATCGTAAATAAAAAAATAATAGCGTCCATTGTTCAGCTTTTCAAATTATGTATTTCAATTGTTTTACAACTTTTCAAATTTTTGGCACAAATCAAAAATACGATACCGCGTTTTTACCAACAGATAGCGGAGTTTCATGAAACCAAATATTATTCGTCGACAAAATCGAGATGCCGTATACAGGTGCTCTCAAGTAGTGACTGAATTTGAAAAAAATTAAACTGCCGTAAATTAATTTTTTCAAATGGAATAGCCTGTGTTTTGTGTTTCGGAGGCGCCTTCTACTGCAAGTTTTGTATAACGTTCCCTATACCTACATACTCTAGTTTTGAAAATATTACAGTTGTAATCGCATACCATGATTTATATAGATATCAGTTATAACTTTTTTTTCAAGTTTTTATTCAAATCTAATAATCGATTAGATTATGCGATTATTTAGCGAACTTTCGAAGAAAAACATTAATAAAATTTCGGGACGCAGCCAGTGCGTTATAATAGCGAATTTTCATAAGAATTGTACAATATTATTATACGGCATATGAGTAAAGTTAATATTTTAAACTTACACATACCTTGAAGATCGATTTTAGAGGTCCTGCTACGCGCACATTTGAAGAATTCTTTCGGAAGTGTTACCATCGCTTTCCCTTTATTATCAAAAAATCTTGCGTTCTAACTTCTTTTGAGAAAAATGCCCAAAACTCAATTTTCTATGAAGCTAAAGAACTACATTTTGCTATATTTGTAGATAGTGTAAGTCTCTTTAAAAGAAACTTGTATTACAAATTTAATTTAAGTTGTACAGAAGATTTTCAGAATGCAACTTCATTTATATTTAGAAAATTAAAGTATGTAGCAGTTATTTTTCCTTATTAATCGCCAGCACCTATGATTTCATTTTAGTCAACCTAATCGAACCGGTTTTTTCAATATCAACGATAACAAAATTATAATTTCAGACTCAAAGGTGACAAACTTATTTAGGCGTTTTAAACATAAATGAGATCTTGTCAAAACGTATGAAGCCAGGCACTATTGTTTCCCCAAATGTCAAAATCAAACATAAAAATAAACATTCGTCGGGCTGGATTCGTTCGCGTAACCTTCTGCTTAGGAGGCAAGCGCGAAACCCCCTGTGCCGTCTAGGCACAGGTCAACTAACGTTTTATTAGCGTGATACTTTAGATGGGCTTCATGCTCGGGATATTATATTCAAAGTATATGTAACAGTTAATAATTACAGAATTACCATTGAAATACATCCCACGACTGTTTCGGTCTTATATGACATCTTATGTTTAAGTTTAAAGATAAAAGGTACTATTTTAGAATCATTTTTATAGAAACTTATCTTGATTGTGTTTAAATTTCTGATATATTATGCGATAACATAATATATCTATGATGCGCTAAAACTGTATTTGGGTCGGTTAATAAAGCCACAAATATAGTGTATTTTAATAATTACAGTTAAACAACAATCACTTCGAAAATTTGTTATTTCAAATCGTCTGTAATTGTCCATAATTGCGGCCGATATTTTACAATTGTTGGTTCGGGTAGTATGTTTTCTGCGTGGTATATATTTAGTTTGGTTACCGTTGATGTATGATTTATATTTCTTGTATGAATTAATCTACGCGTGGCAGTTAACTAATCTGTCTGTCAGGCATTGGACTTTAACCAATAAGTCGTTTCAACGCACGTCTTTGGGATTTTATTTCTAATTTGGAAAAAACGCTAAATATTGTGTAGAAAATTACTTAAAATTAGAGCATAGGTTTATTTGTACTATTTCTAGCCACACGTAAAGTCTCATTCCAGTTACGCTGATACTTACACATATATATAGCGATTTAAAAAAGTTTTCCCCGATTTTCTACCGGAAAAACTGGAGCATAAAGGCTGATTAACGAACTCGACCTCGGTTTTTGCCCAAACAAGATATTTGCCAGGTATGATTGAAACGGCTTCGTATTTTTTGAGTTACGGCTCGGATACATACATACATACATACATATATATATATATATATATATATATATATATATATATATATATATATATATATATATATATATATATATATATATATATATATATATATATATATATATATATATATATATATATATATATATATAAACATATACCAATTTTAACGGACTTTGGTTTTGGGTTCTAGGGACCCAAATTCGCGCTCATCTGAAGAAACTTTTTCAAACGCTTTTCATCGTGACCTCTCTATTGGCGAATTTTTCTTAATGAAAATTAGCTAATATACTTAAAATAACTTTTGTACAAAGGTAAAAAATAATTAATTTGATAGGCATATTTTCAAATGGATAGCCTCTATTTAATTGATACAGAAATGAAAGGTGCCCTCTGCTTCAACATTTGTCTAACACTCTCTACACCTATAGACTCTAGTTTTGAAAATATTTACATTTTAGTGAATTTTTATTTAAAAAAATTCACTAATAGAGAGGTATCGATGGGGAGACTTTGCAACTAGGACCCCTAAAACCCATATCCGGGGTCAGTTTCAATTTTCATATGTATATATATATATATATATATATATATATATATATATATATATATATATATATATATATATATATATGTGTGTGTGTGTGTGTGTGTGTGTGTGTGTGTGTGTGTGTGTGTGTGTGTGTCTGTGTGTGTGTATCCGTCTGATAACTCAAAAAATAATTAACCGATTTTAATGAAACTCGGTAAGTGCCTTTCTTTTATTAATGGCCTGGATGAGTTCGTTATCCAGGAAAATCGGACGAGGTTTTCCGGGAAAATTTTGAGGTTTCTTTCAAAAAAATCTCCGAAAATAACAAAGCTGCTTTAATGAAATTTACTATGTCTGTTGGCTTGAAAGAGACCTTACTAGGTACCAAAGTTCAACTTTATAAGTTTATAGAAAATTGAGTTATTCAAATTTTAAATTTTCTTTTGAAAAAATTTTTTTCTCCGAAAATTACAAAGTTATTTTAATGAAATTTGGTGGATATCTTGCGTTAGTAAATACCTTACTACACACCAAAATTAAACTCTCTAAGTTTATAGAAAATTGAGTTATTCAAATTTGAAGCATTTAATAAAAAATCACTACCATAACGCACTTGGTGCGTCCCGAGATTCTTTTATAATCGCTTCATGGATTCATGTAAGAATCAGTTTAAAATTATTTTTTTCGTTTTTCATTCAATTCTAGTGACCGATCAGATTATGGATTATTACGCACATTTTCTAAGAACAATATTAAAATATTTAAATTAACTTTGGTACAACAAAGATAAGAAGGAATTACTTTGATAGGATTATCGATCATAGTGAGATATAAGACAGAAGTCGCCATCTCGTTGCGAAACTAAGTAGTATGTTGTCACGACAACTCCAGATAAAACAAAATGTTATAAAATTGAGACTGTGTACAACCAACCAACAATTTTGTAAATTGTCAGCCCTGGCCCATTTCTTACCATAAGGACAATGTATGTAAGGCTATAGGTATTCTCACCACAATTGGAACCGCAGACCGGTTTCGCTCTAATTAGAGCTCGTCAGTACGGTATACTAATTGCAGCGAGAAAACAGCTATAAGGTAATACGGCTACGGTAGCCAACCTCACAGCACATAGTGGTATGTAAGACAGGAGTCACCATATCGTTGCGTAGCCAAGTAGTATGTGGTCACGTCAGCTCCAAATAACACATGAAATAAAGACTGTGTACAACCAACTAACAATTTTGTAAATTGTTAGCCCTGGCCCATTTCTTCCTTATTTAGGGACAACGTATGTGAGGTTAGATGTATTCTCACCACTATTAGAACCGCAGACCGGTTTCGCTCTAATTAGAGCTCGTCACTACGATATACTAACTGCAGCGAGAACACACCTATAAAGTAATAAGTATATGGTAGCCAGCCTCACAGAACATAGTGAGATGTAAGGCAGGAGTCGCCATCTCGTTGCGGAACCAAGTATTTTGTTGTCACGACAGCTCCAAATACCACAAAATGTTATAAAATAGAGACTGTGTACAACCAACCAACAATTTTGTAAATTGTTAGCCCTGGGTCATTTCTTACCATGGACAATGTATTTAAGGCTAGATGTATTCTCACCACAATTGGAACTGCAGACCGGTTTCACTTTAATTAGAGCTCGTCAGTACGGTATACTAATTGCAGCCAGAATACGGCTATAAAGTAATACGGCTATGGTAGCCAGCCTCACAAAACATAGTGAGATGTAAGACAGGAGTCGCCATCTCGTTACGGAACCAAGTAGTATGTTGTCACGACAGCTCCAAATAACACAAAATGTTATAAAATAGAGACTGTGTACAACAAACTAACAATTTTGTTAATTTTCAGCCCTGTCCTATTTCTTGTATAATATAGGGACAATGTGTGTAAGGCTAGATGTATTCTCACCTCAATTAGAACTCTTAGAAAATGCCTAACATCACGTAAGTGTTCAAATTACGTGGGCGTTATTTGACGCGAACACTTCGTTTGACCTTGTCAGGAGCCCAGGAGCCATAGTAGATCATAATTTCGAGACGCGAATATAATACATCTAGTCTTACATACATTGTCCCTATATTAGGGAAGAAATGGGCCAGGGCTGATAATATAAAAAATTGTTGGTTGGTTGTACACAGTGTTTATTTTATAACATTTTGTGTTATTTGGAGCTGTCGTGACAACATACTACTTGGTTCCGCAACGAGATGGCGACTTCTGTCTTACATCTCAACAATTAGAAGAGTTCATGATAATTTAGACGAGATTTGGTACCAACAAGACGGTTGTCCAGTTCACCATGCTAGGATCGTCAAAGAATGTTTTAATAATTATTTATTAAAATTTTAATAATCGTGTCATATGTAACAATAAGCCGGTTCATTGGTGTGCTCGAAGTCCTGATATAACACCAATAGATTTTTATTTTTGGGGTACTCTGAAGAATGATGTGTATAAATTCGACCCACCACAAAATATCAATGAATTATAAATCATATTAACCAAAACACCCTCACCAGAGTTTGCAGGAATGTTTCAAAAAGGTGTATAAAGTGCATCGAACAAAACGGTGGCCATATTGAATAATTTTCTATTTAGTGTATTTTTAAGTTTCTATTTTATTATTTGTTGAGTTTCGTTTCTAGTTGTGTTGTTTTGTGGAGTTTAAGTTTTATTTGTTATTGCTAGGTTTCGTTATTAAACTGTTTCACATATTATTACCTAGCATTATTACCCAATTAAGTACTGTAAATTAAATCACAATATTTTTTATCGTGAAGCATTACGGAAAATTATGTTAAAAGTAGAAGTCTATTGTTAAACTTCATGGCCTACTGCTTTTTGAACACTTTTTTTGTCATTTGTTTTCTGGTTTTGAATTTCATAGCCTACTATCCTCAAAACGGTTTTTCTCAAAATTGTCAATGCAGTTACAAGATTTCTTAAGCATGTTGTACATCGTTGGAAAGCTCTTTTCACAGGCTATCACATGAGCGAAAAATCCAATATGGCTGTCATCATAAAAACAAACGTTGATACCTGTAGCTCAAAAACAAATGACAATCTAAAGTTGTGTCCTGATAATGTGCAACTCTTAGACATGTCAGATCAACGCCTACTTATATTGATATTGAAGAAAAAAGAAATCGACAAATTTTGGTTTTTTCAAAATGACTCGAAAACGAAAAGAGACAGGGCAAAATACAAGTTATATTTGGAACGAGAATAAAATTCTACAAAATATTGCTAATTTAACCGTCTCCCTATCTCTAATAATAACGGAGATAGCAATATATTCCCATCGACACACTGTATATATATATATATATATATATATATATATATATATATATATATATATATATATATATATATATATATATTTAAAAACAGAAAATTGGAACCTATCTCGGTAATATAGCTTTAAAAAATACAGTGAAAAGCTGGCACAGGCGCGAAAGGTGGGCCTAAAAAATGTTTTGCAGTATGGGTTTTGCATAAGTGTTATCGCCTACAAAATTTCGTTTAAACATCTCGAACGGTTTCGAAAATAATAAGTAAATTTTAATTTTTTAAATAGAAATTTGACACCCTGTATTTTATAACGAAGCATTTTAGAAGCATGGTTTATATAGCGACCTAGTATTATTTTTTGATGTAGAATCCATAATTAAATTATGGCGGTTTACTTTCAAGATATTTTGCAGTATGGGTTTTGCATAAGTGTTATCGCCTACAAAATTTCGTTTAAACATCTCGAACGGTTTCGAAAATAATAAGTAAATTTTAATTTTTTAAATAGAAACTTAACACCCTGTATTTTATAACGAAGCATTTTAGATGCATGGTTTATATAACGACCTAGTATTATTTTTTGATGTAGAATCCATAATTAAATTATGGCGGTTTACTTTCAAGACACCTGTATAATCATATAAGAAAAATTTCAACCCCATAGACCCATTATTTCGCGTTTATTTAAAGATATGTTTTAAGGTTCAAAAGTCATGATCCATTAGATAATTTTTCTATAAAAATTAGCTAAAAATGTAATTTAGTGATACGTACCATACTCATTTTTCAAAACTAACGCAAGCATAAAATAGAGAAATCCTGCGTTATCAAATTATTCATTTCATGTTAAAATAGATTTTGAATAACGGAATAGCTTTTTTGTTACATTGAAAAAATATTAAAAGCTGTTGGACCCTACCTTAAGTCTAGCCGCTGCACGTTATTGAGGTCTCAAGGGAGTGGAGTTGGAAGCATTGAAAGACGGTAGCAAGCAGGAATATTCCCTGAACAGATCTTTCTCTTTTTGACCTGGATTAGACTTGTAGATGTTCTACCCTTCATCCTGCCTTATATCCCACCTTAAATTGGCTATAAACTGTTTGGAACCCACTTCGCTATTGATTTATGTTTTGCTATTCGCCGAATAAGCACAGAGCTTTATTCAGACTCCCAATCACCTACTTTTGAATTGTATCGATGCAATCGATACGTAAGGGTTGTTCTCGAGAAATAATTGAATTATCGTAAGGAATTAGGGAGTAAATTAATTCATCCAATATGATGTTTACTTTTATCTTAATTTATTAGCACAAAAAGGGAAATAAATATGTTTATCCACAACCGACCTATTATCATAATATAATTCTACCATTTTCATGCGTATTATGCAGTGGCGTCTCCTGACCAAAAAGATCGGGTGTGCGCTAACGAGTTGCGGTTAGTGGTGACGGCGAGAAATACAACTTTTTTGCATACAGAATTTTAAATTACACTGAAAAAATTTCGTATTTTCTTATTTTCACATAGATGTGAAAATGAATTTTGTCAATCAAACAAACAGTGACAAAACGACAAACTACAAACGACAGTGATTCTAGGATACTGTGGTCTGTGCAAACGCAGTCGTAATGCTCGTAAATAATGCTGTCACAGCGTTGGTTAGACGTGCGTTACTTTCATTTGTCTTGAGCGGTATTTTTACAGCTCCTCACAACCGTAAAATCAATGGTATTTTCCTCACTATTTTAAACACGTGGGTGGGGGACTGCATTTTATATCAATACACCTCCATCGACTGAAGTTGTTCGGAAATATTCGGCACACCTAACCCTAATTCATTCCCTGTTGCTATTGACCTACTCATATTCTCTGCATATGAAGACGCGGTACCTACTTCATTCCAAGTCACTATTAACCGATTATTCATGAAATCAAATAAGTAAATTAAATCGATTTTTACAAAATATGTAGTGTGTTAAGACTAAGAGAAAAACAAATAAAACATATTTAACTGTGCACATTTTGATTATATTTTCGGGTGTGCGGCGCACACCTAGCTCACTAGGAGAAATCGCCACTGGTATTATGTGTGTGTCAAAACACAGTAGGTTTTATAACCGTAAGACACCATTTTCTTATGAGTAATGTAGCATTATTGTATTTTTACAATGCGTGTAATGATGTCATGAATGGAAGTAGTACAAAAATTCAATAATGTAAGAAGTGTTTTATTCAAATTAATAAAAGTTTGTATCACCACCGACTTGTGGGCCACGCTGTGATTGTCATAATAATAATTTTTCTCATATTTTGTATAATAAGGGGTACATTGAGCATTACCGTAGAAATGCGCCACTATATACATATATATATATATATATATATATATATATATATATATATATATATATATATATATATATATATATATATATATGTTCAGAAAGATTTCCGCGGTCTTTAATGTGAGACATACTTGGTTCTCGGGTTGAACCGCGTCCAGAATTTATGAAAACTCCACGTTTCGGCTCCTGTTTTGGGGCCATTTTCAAGAGGTAAAGGAGATATATAAGGACACTCTAAGGCCTCAATCTGCCTACTCCTTAGAGCGGTGGACAAAGGTGGGTTGGGTTGGTTTCAAGAGGTAAAGGAAATATGTAAGGACACTCTAAGGCCTCAATCTGCTTACTCCTTAGAGCGGTGGACAAAGGTCGGTTGGGTTGGTTTCAAGAGGTAAAAAAAATATTTAAGGACACTCTAAGGCCTCAATCTGCCTGCTCCTTAGAGCGGTGGACAAAGGTGGGTTGGGTTGTGGTAGCTCGATTATGGGGCCTCAATCTGTCTACTCCCCAAATCTCGCCGAAGATCGTCTGTGAGGTCTCAGTGTGTTCAATCCTAGGCCTAGGCCAGATCTCTCTGAGGCCTAGGGTTGAACACACTGAGACCTCACAGACGATCTCCGGCGAGATTTGGAGAGTAGGCAGATTGAGGCCCCGTAATCGAGCTACCACAACCCAACCCACCTTTGTCCACCTCTCTAGGGAGTAGACAGATTGATGCCTTAGAGTGTCCTTACATATTTCCTTTACCTCTTGAAACCAACCCAACCCACATTTGTCCACCGCTCTAAGAAGTAGGCAGATTGAGGCCTTAGAGTGTCTTTATATATTTCCTTTACCTCTTGAAAATGGCTCCAAAACAGGAGCCGAAACGTCGAGTTTTCATAAATTCTGGACGTGGTTCAACCCGAGAACTAAGTATGTCCCATATATATATATATATATATATATATATATATATATATATATATATATATATATATATATATATATATATATATCATATTTAAATGTTAATTGAAATTATACATAATGTCTAACAAATAAGCTTGTATCGACAAAAAAAAATTCATTTGTTGACCTCGAGATTTACTCATACGGCCATAGACTTTTTCCATAAACTTCTCAATACCAACCTCTATTTACGAATTTGCGTTTGCATTAATACAGTTATGACCTACATGCCACTTGGTTCTCATAAGCTCTATGTGGTTATCTATACACATACGAGATTTTATTTGGTACATAATAGTATATTTATTAGTGTAAAAAATAATAAACGACAACTTTCTAACAGCTGGCCACGGACAGGTATGGTGTAATATTTGGATAAACAATATGTGTTATATTACCTACCTTAGATGTGTCATAATACTCTATGTACACAATTACATCGACAAAATTTAATAAGCATCCCTATCTAAAACGTCCAACTGTCAAATATTATTTTGTTTTATGGATAATATACAGTGTGCCCCAAATTGGTGATGCATGTATAGGGATCTGAGAAACTATAAAAGATAGAGAGACGGTTAAATAGCCAAAGTTGTAGGCAATTTTTTTGCCAATCCAAGGCTGCTTATCCGACTCCCCTAACTTTTTTGGTTTTTGGGATTAAAAATAAGAAAAATAGCGTATTTCTCCAAAGTGCTATAACTTTTTTATTTATCAAGATTTTTGAATTCTATAAAAATATCTTCACAGCAACTTTGCCTGCCAATATGTGAGTAAAATTAAGGACAATGACGGTTGAAGCTGAAACTTAAGGTTCTGTAAAACACGTTTGTGCGATATTTTCCCTACATAACCCGTATATATATATATATATATATATATATATATATATATATATATATATATATATATATATATATATATATATATATATATATATATGAACATAATATGAGAATTGAAACTGACTCCGGCTATGTGTTCTATGGGGATCATTTCACACTCATTTGAAGATTTTTTCACAATTCAAAAGTCGCGATGTCCTCATTAGTGAAATTTTTAAATAAAATTCACTGAAATCGAAAGAGCTAACGGCCCATTGTATTAGACACCACCCCAAGCAGGGACAAATTGAAAAATAACGCCAAGGAAAAGAAAATTTTATATGAACAAAGAGCTACTAGAAAGTGAAACGCTGTAGTTGACATAAATAAAATATTCCCTGAATCCGATATTTTGAAGAAGACCCCTTTAATGTCGATGATGATGATCACGATGAATCAGCTTTAATTTATTGTAAGGGACTCTTTTCGATGTCCAAGCCTAAGGAAAACCAGATTCTTTGCCAGGCCTGTAATAAATGGTGCCACTCCGAATGTACAGGAGTTTCTCGAAGCGCAAAGATGTTTGTTTGTGAGCTTAGTTCTTGATATTGTAGGTATGTGTCGTTTTACCAAACCGGTCGGATAAAATAGCACATTTTGCATTTACACAAAAAATCACAATTTACTTACCACTATTTTTTTTCTAAAATTAGTATTATCGTTTCTTTTATCAAATAACATGTTGTTCAAAGTAATTTATTTTCTTGCTTTTTCATTTAAATATTTGAGGAATGTATTTTCGCTTTTTATGCCAGCTTTCCCTATATATTTGAAATGATATTTTGCTAAGCACATAAAACCACCATGGGGAAAAACAAATTACATTAAAGTGAAAAAACTTGCAAATAACACCGCTTTATCATACAGATGGTCTCCGTGAAGTAGATTTTTTATTAATGTCTGAAAGGGCCGACACACATTACTAATATTACGACTACGGAAAAGGATTCCCTCTTGATTTACGAGACGTTCGGGAAATCTGCTAACTTAATTTACAGCTTGCACGTTTTAAAATTCGTGACTGAACAAACGCGGGGTCCTTTAGAATTAAGAATGTATTCAAACACCAATTAGTACGATTTGCTTGTCACTAATTAGAGATTCATTAGGGCTCGATTTGATGTGAAATTAATCCCAATGCCATAAACGTTCGTCTAGCGTTCTGAGGCAGCATAATTAATTACTACGCGTCAAACCTGGAGATGGATTTGCACTAATCTTAATCAGTCTTTGTGATACTGACAGGATTAAGTACTTACCTTCATAATATCTTATTTTATTATAGATAACTCTTAACATCAAGCGAACTTACCTTAAGTGATGTTCGACCGCGATCAGTGAAAGCGTCGTCGAAGTAAGTACGCTTTTGTAGCAGTTTTGAATCCGATTAGGGTGCACAGATTTTTAAAATAAACAAACTAATATTATAATATATTATATAATATTCGGTGTTGTTAAGAATTACTATTGCAATACACTAAGGGATGAAACGTTGATGTGGAATGGTATTGGTACTTTAGTTACTTTAACAAAGCTTCCACAAAACCATAGATTGATATATGAGATAGGTTGTCTGACAACTCAGTGGGGGGGGGGTGTTGAGGTGTGCGGGGGGTGGAGACGCAAGAGGGGGGTAATACGTAATGTGTATTCCAAATGCGGATAACACATATAGTTTCATGTTGCGTTTTGATGTTTTAAATAACATTTATTAGAAATTTGTGTAACTTTTCTCAAAATTTTTAGAAAAGCATCAGTAACGGATTTATTTTAATGTTTATTTTGTACGAAATACCAATTAAATCAAAACTATTGTCTTAAAGACAATATCTTATTTTTTGAGGTGTTGTGTTGTAAACATAACTGCACATTGAATCAACAATATAACGAATTGAACGTTATTTATTCAAGCTTATTTTTATATTTAACAATTAAGTCGGTAATTTGTTATAAATTTATATATGTCGTGTTGAATAAAAAAAAGGTTATATATATATATATATATATATATATATATATATATATATATATATATATATATATATATATATATATATATGGGTGGCGCATTGAACACGAAACAGACTGATTTGCGTCCAGAGAAATTTTTTTTAAGAAACGCTGAAACATCAATTTTAATATTGAGAGGGACATGTTTTGACATAAAACTCAACTTTGTCACATCAACCCCTTAAGGTTGGTGATAACAACCCTTATATTTTAAATAGGGAATATGGATCGAGTGTTGCATCATTTGAAAGCTCTTTGTTTTATGAATTCAGCACACTAATTTATTTGTTTTGAAGTTTTATCAACTCGTTTAAAAATTATTCACAGTTGAAGATGCAAAAACGCATTTCACTCATTGTGATAAGAAATGTGCTGATAGTCAATGTTTTGTTGGTTTGTAAACAAAAAATTGACTATCAGAACATTTCTTATCGGAATGAGAGAAATGCGGTTTATTATTTCAGTTTATCGGTCGGTTTGATACTTGATAGTACTACCGAAAAATAATTTCACAATGGTGTATTCTGTAGAAGAAAGAGTTGAAATAATTATTTTTTTTTTCAAAAACGATGACTGTGCCAACCCTACCGCAAATTTGTTTAATGAACGACATCCGAACAGACATGTTAACAGAAAATACATTTTGGAGTTAGTTGCAAAGTTTCGACAAAGTGGTCCAGTAGCCAACAAAAAACGGGATCCTGAACGTGAATTTCTGGTTAGAAATGAGACTACTGAAATTGAAGTTTTAGGACAAATTGCTGCAGACCCAACTTTGAGCACGAGAAAATTGGCCACTGTTTCAAACATCAAAAGAAGAACTATTCAGCGAATATTGAAGCATTATAAATTTCACCCGTATAAAAATCATCTTGTACAACAATCGAATGAGGATGATTTTGATCGGCGGCTGGAGTTTTGTGAAGTTATGACTGCACGAATAGCTGATAATGGGAACTTTCTGTTCAATATCTGTTTTTCAGACGAGTGTACGTTTTTATTAAACTCTACAGTCAAT
Organism: Tillus elongatus; assembly: GCA_964006375.1. Classification (NCBI taxonomy): domain Eukaryota; kingdom Metazoa; phylum Arthropoda; class Insecta; order Coleoptera; family Cleridae; genus Tillus; species Tillus elongatus. The sequence goes on from OZ023262.1 coordinate 212,748,096, forward strand.
CGTCATAATTGTCGTTATTGGGCAGATAACAATCCAAGAAATTTTCACGAAATCCACACTCAAACTCCACAGAAATTGAGTGTGTGGACTGGCATTGTTGGAGACCGTTTAATCGGACCAATTTTTCTAGAAGGCAATTTGAGTGGCGAAACGTATTTGGAGTTACTAGAAGATATCGTTTACCCTCTACTAATTGACATTGTTGAAAATGATGATCGCTATCAAGAGAATCAATTAGTGTTTCAACAAGATGGAGCTCCTCCGCATTTTTCACAACGTGTTAGGGAGTTTTTGAACAGAGAGTTTCCAGGACAATGGATTCGTCGTAGAGGTGCTATTGAGTGGCCCCCTAGATCACCGGATTTAACTCCTTTAGACTTATTTCTATGGAGCCATTTAAACAGTAGAATTTACGCAACAGAACCGGAGTGTCTGGAAGAATTACGACGACGCATTGTTGAAGAATGCCGTCTAATAACTCCACAAATGTTCCAGAATGTCAGAGCTCATTTTGAACAAAATTTGTATTTATGTATGGAAGCTGGTGGTCAACAATTTGAACACTTACTTAACTAAATAAACATTTTTGAACGTTTGGTTTTGTTGTTTAGTTTTTTTTTTAACGAAAAATTGACTAATTAGTGCATTTCTTATCACAATGAATGAAATACGTTCTTACAACTCCAACTGTGAATAATTTTTAAACGAGTTGATAAAACTTCCAAAAAAATTAGTGTGCTGAATACAGAAAAGAAAGAGCTTTCAAATGATGTAACACTCGACCCATATTCCCTATTTAAAATATAAGGGTTGTTATCACCACCCTTAAAGAGTTGATGTGGCAAAGTTGAGTTTTATGTCAAAACATGTCCCGCTTAACATTAAAATTGACGTGTTTCAGCGTTTCTTTTAAAAAAAATCTCTTGGCGAAAATCGGTCTGTTTCGTTTTCAATGCGCCAGCAAATGATTTACCATAACTTATCAATTTGTTATAAAGATTGTGATATTAAATAGGTCGGCCAAACAAAAAGAGCTACTGGAATTAGATTCAAAGAACATTTAGGACAATTAAGATACGGCACTATAGATAGAGCTTCCGTTGTGCGACATATTTGGGATAATAATTATCACGTTAGTGAGGAGAGTCTACAATTAATAAAAAATGTAAGACAAATATATGTTCAGAAAGATTTCCGCGGTCTTTAGTGTGAGACATAATTGGTTTTCGGGTTGAACCGCGTCCAGAATTTATGAAAACTCGACGTTTCGGATCCTGTTTTGGAGCCGTTTTCAAGAGGTAAAGGAAATATGTAAGGACACTCTAAGGCCTCAATCTGCCTACTCCTTAGAGTGGTGGACAAAGGTGGGTAAAGGAAATATGTAAGGACACTCTAAGGCCTCAATCTGCCTACTCCTTAGAGTGGTGGACAAAGGTGGGTAAAGGAAATATGTAAGGACACTCTAAGGCCTCAATCTGCCTACTCCTTAGAGCGGTGGACAAAGGTGGGTTGGGTTGTTGTAGCTCGATTACGGGGCCTCAATCTGCATACTCCCCAAATCTCGTCTGTGAGGTCTCAGTGTGTTCAACCCTAGTTCAAACCTAGGCAGATCTCTCTGAGGCTTAGGGTTGAACACACTGAGACCTCACAGACTATCTCCGGCGAGATTTGGGGAGTAGGCAGATTGAGACCCCGTAATCGAGCTACAACAACCCAACCCACCTTTGTCCACCGCTCTAAGGAGTATGCAGATTGAGGCCTTAGAATGTCCTTACATATTTCCTTTACCCACGTTTGTCCACCACTCTAAGGAGTAGGCAGATTGAGGCCTTAGAGTGTCCTTACATATTTCCTTTACCCACCTTTGTCCACCACTCTAAGGAGTAGGCAGATTGAGGCCTTAGAGGGTCCTTACATATTTCCATTACCCACCTTTGTCCACCACTCTACGGAGTAGGCAGATTGAGGCCTTAGAGTGTCCTTACATATTTCCTTTACCTCTTGAAAATGGCTCCAAAACAGGAGCCGGAACGTCGAGTTTTCATAAATTCTGGATGCTGTTCAACCTGAAAACTAATTATGTCTCATATATATATATATATATATATATATATATATATATATATATATATATATATATATATATATATATATATATATATATATATATATATATATATATTGCTAAATATAGTAATAATAAAAAGTGTGTGAATCTCGCTATGCCGTCTATGAGTAGTCTCCTCATAGATTACTTTACAAAATAAAAACCAGAAGAAGCACATCCGATGGATAATAAAAGATTACAGATATTTCCGCCAAACGAAATATGTAAATTTTTGTGGTCGGTGAACCTCCCTAAATCGTTAGTAACCAACTACCCGCAGAAGAATATAAATAAAGTTGTGGATATAGGAGATTGAGAATTATTTATCCTCTGATGACGCTAACTTTGTTAGTGAAACGATCATTAGGTTCTGTAAAATGTGTTGTGACGATTTGGGTCCTCCAAGTGTGCTTATTGAAGCTAAAACTGAGGCTTGAAGGTAAAACCCCCTCTTGATTAAATAATGCGTTAGAAAGAGTGGCGATTTTAATAGTGTGATTTCATACCTTAAGTTACATGTTTAGTAGTTCAGTAGTTTAGAATTTTGCATCCTCTGATGACGCTAACTTTGTTAGTGAATCGATCGTCAGGTCTTTAAAAGATGAGTTGTGGGGATTTGGGTTCTCCAAGTGTACTTATCATCCTTTGGACATTTGTTCTTTACAAATAAGTTCTGTAAAATAATCTCTTGTCTAGTTAGTCGCGAAACACATTAGTCCACACGCTAGGTAATAGGGATGGGCACCTAACATCGATGTTTTTGGAATATCGATATTTTCCATTGAACATCGATGTTTAAAACATCGATGTTGTTATTTCGATGTTATATTTTTAACATCGATGTTAGTTGTAATCATCGAAACATCGTTACGTATCCCACAAATCCTGTTGCAAATGCATATCGTTTGCAACTTAAAAAAATTGTCTTGCTATTGTTTGACGACAGATATATGGACAGATATGCAATGTAAAAGTTTTATTGGTGTCACTATGCACTTTGAAGATAACAATTCCATAAATTCTGTTGACTTAGGTGTATATCTTTTAGATGAACGGCATACAGCCGAATACATTTCAGGAGTGTTAAAACGTATATGTGAGGAATGGGGTATCCTAGAAACTAAAGTTACTACTGTTGTTACGGATGGAGCTGCCAATATGACAAAAGCTATTGAGGAAACGTTTTCCAAAAAAAGGCACATTCATTGCTTCGCTCATCAAATAAATTTAGTTGCTGACAGAGCTATAAAATCTATTTCGGAATTGTGATCAGTTATATCTATATTAAAACAATTGTAACGTGGTTTAGGCATTCAGTAGTAGCTGCTGATGAATTACGGAAGGCACACACAAGCGACCATAAACCTGAAAAAAAATTATACAAGGTGTCCACCCGCTGGAATTCGACATACTACATGATTAATCGTTTTCTTGAACTGCGGGAATACATAAATACCATAGTGAACAGACATCCTTCTGCCCCCACAATGGTTACAGCCAAGGAAATTTTTGAACTGAATAAAATCATTGAACTTCTAAAGACGTTAGAAGTAGTAACAACAGAAATTTGTGGTCAAAAGTATATTAGTTCGAGTCTTGTAATCCCTCTCACGTATAATTTTTAAAAAGAAGTTTCACACATTGAATGTGATGTAAACGACACCTTAGGTATTTCACTAAAAGAAGCACTTCTCCAAGAATGTAGGAAACGATTTTCTGCTGTTGAACAAGTCCAACAATTAGCCGTGGCAATCTTGCTGGATCCGAGGTTCAAAAAGATTTATTTTAAGAGTCCTCATAATGTTGCAGCAGCAGTTAATCTAATACAACAGTTATCACTGCTAGCAGAAACGCAAGGAGATTATGACCACAATCGCGAAATAATAGAAAGTGAAACGACAAATAATAAACAGGACACGGGTAAGTAGGCTAGATTGTCACAATGATGTTTGGTAAAATTTTTAACATAATTATAGTTACTCCAAAGGGCAATATATGGGCGCATTATTCTCAGTTAGTTCAAAAGAGTGCTTCACAAGAGAAAGAACAATTAAGCGAAATGTCTTTGTATTTAAAGAATCCTCTAATAATCTTACCGAGAATCCACTAAAATTGTGGTCAGATAATAAAAATGTATGTCCCCATTTATACCCTGTCGCGAAAAATTCTTGGCAGAATTTTTTTTCCAAAGCTGGACAGACAGCCACGCAAGAAAGAAACCGTTTAACTGGAGAACACTTGGGCAAAATATGATTCCTTCAGTCCATTGACAGAGATTACTGGAGTATATAAAACTGTATGGTGAGATTATCAGTATTATCACTAATATTGGTGAATTATATAATATATATATATATATATATATATATATATATATATATATATATATATATATATATATATATATATATATATATATATATATATATATATATAAACAGGGTTATTAACAGTTTAGAATTAAATTTGAAGTTTACTTTTTATTATTAAAGTCATTAGAAGTTAAGTTTTTCTATTTTTGTTTTATACATTCTTTCTTATTTTATTATAGTACAATAAACATTTATTAATTTTTGTTACCACTTATTTTTTGTATTACTTGCACCTGCCATAATCTGCATCGGAATATGTTTCCATTTTCTAATGCCTACAAAACTACAAACTATTTTTTTGTCTCGAAAGAACATAGAATTATAGAATTGGTAAATTCACAATTATTTTGAAAACATCGATGTTTCCCAACATCGATGTTTTCCAGCCGATGTTTTTCCTACCATCGATAGTAGGTTTCGATGTTAAACATCGATGTTAACATCGATGTTTTAAGAAATGTGCCCATCCCTACTAGGTAACATCCTGTGTTTTTGAGAGGTACACGATTTATTTTTGTGGCAATATGTTGTTTGAGATGTACGTATGTATTTAGTATCATTTGGTTACCAGACCCAAAATGGGCCGGTTTAGTTTTTATACCGAGTGGTCATGTACTAAAACTAAAAATATGAACTTTGCATACAAATGTTCTTTATTCACTTAATATGTGAGTTTGTATGTTTTGTCATTGTGGAATAGAATTTACAGTATATCTGTAATTTATTTATGTTATTGTTATTATACTGGGTGGTCAAAAATACCAGTATATAATAAAAAAATCAGGTAGGTAGAACTAAAAAGAAATAATATAGAATTATGTGTGTGTGTGTGTGTGTGTTTGCGCGTGTTTGGGATGACCTCGGAAGCTTAAGTCCATTGGTCACAGACTTTTGAAGATTTTTGTTTGTTTGATTTCGCGGATACAATCATATGGATTTATTTTTGTGTCTTTTAATGTCTTTCAGTGAGCCTCCTATTTGTTATAGAATTATGTATCATAAGCATTAGTACACTGAGATCTTATGCGATAACGACAAAAAGAACATGTTAATCCAGCTGTACGACAACAACAATTTTTTTACGTGCACATCTACCACAGTTGCAATTCGGAACTAATTCTTCGGTTGTAGGAAAAATTTTGTCCATGGATTTCGGCATAAGACTATCATTCTCCATCTTGTATACAACAAAAGGGGATCCAAAGATGTTGTTTTTTCTTCCAGACAGTTGTTTTGGCTATAAGCAATAAAAAAAGGCTCGCAAAATACGTAGTCTTATTGATGCGCTCGTAGGAGGTAACTCTGTTACAGAAAAAGTTTTTCCATGGCGATACATATAATACCTTAAGTCATCAAATATTTATGAAGAGTTACCTGGGCGAAGCACCTGAATTAGATACTATTCTACACTCTGCACTGAATCTTCGATTACCCTTTCAGATGTACCTGTAAAAGTTATGCTAATAAAATGTGTTTCAAACAAGAATATTAATTTTTACCTTTAGCAAAACTGCCGAGAAATTTTACAGGACTAGCCCCAAGAGAACTTCGCTTGGTTACAACTTTACTTGTATAATCTGCACCAGTCAAATGGTAAAGGGCTGGAAGAACAGTAGACAATTCTGAACCGTGACGTTCAGCCATTAAGTGCAACGGAACATCCTTCCTAGTCGCTCCTACTCCTGCTCTAAACCAAAGTTCCTAAAATAATAAAGCACTCCTTATCGAAAATTTAAAAAATATAACAAAATAAGTTACTTGTATCCCTTGGGCTTCATAAGTACTGATATATCCACTGATATAGAGCCATAACTAATATGTCGGTGTCGGAAGATAGTATATATATATATATATATATATATATATATATATATATATATATATATATATATATATATATTGAGTGTGTGTGTGTGTGTGTTTTTATTACCCTCTCGCACTGCATGAGATATATGCACCATAATTCGCATATCTGCTTCTTCTATGTTATTTATTTGTAACATGTCCAGGGTACTAGAAGCACGTGATGAACCACACGACTGAGAGGCTTCGATATTTGTTGCACTGGATACTATTTCAACCAAACCAAAGGTCTAGCTGTAGTTTTAGATCGTGTCAACTTATTGTATGTTACCGAAGAAGTTCCTTCGCCTAAATCCTGCTTGTCCAAATTATTTTCTTTCTTTTTTTCGTCCATTAATTTTCTTGTCGCCCTTTCCACCTTTAGTTTCATCGTATAACTCCGGCAACAAGCGTTGGTCATGTGATAAGAAAATAACATCCTGGGATAAACTTTTTAGTTTTTAGTGAATTTTTATTAAAAAAATTCACTAATAGAGAGGTATCGATGGTGAGACTTTGCAAAAATTCTTTCAAATTAGCGCAAATTAGGACCCCTAGAACCCATATCCGGGGTCAGTTTGAATTTTTATATGTTTATATATATATATATATATATATATATATATATATATATATATATATATATATATATATATATATATATATATATATATATATATATATATATATATATATATATATATATATATTTATATATATATATATATATATATATATATATATATATATATATATATACATATATATATATATATATATATATATATATATATATATATATATATATATATATATATATATATATATATATATATATATATATATATATATATATATATATATATGTATCCGTCTGATAACTCAAAAAATAATTAACCGATTTAGATGAAACTCGGCAGGTGCCTTTCTTTTATTAATGGCTTGGATGAGTTCGTTGGCCAGGAAAATCGGACGGGGTTTTCCGGGAAAATTTTGAGTTTTCTTTCAAAAAAAAATTTTTTTTCCGAAAATTTCGATAAAATTTGGTCTACATATTGCTTTGGGAAATACCTAACTATGTGCCAAAATTCAGCTTTCTAGGGTTACAGAAAATTGAGCTATTCAAATTTGAAACATTTATGTTTAAATCATAAGTATGTGGTTGCTGTTGGTTAGTCAATGCTTTTCTTATTGACTCATGAAATTCATTAGTAAGTTTCCGAGAAATGTCAATAATACTGAATTCACTGATTGTTAATCATTGGAAGCATTTACGATTATATATAACCCTATTGTAATGTATTATCATTTATCACCTCTGTAGTATAATTATTTTTGCCTTACAACTCGCAGCGTTTTTAGTCAATTGTTGTTATTAATAGTCAATAGTTTCTTTCCGAATACACAAACCTTCCATTGACTTCTGCCACTGCCGCTGTTACAGTCCTTTTATTTAGAGCTAGAGTTGTAACCACTCATACAAACAGTGTTTTTTAACCACGTGGCTGGGCGACTGACCGAATTCATTCCCAGTTGCTGTTGATTTACTCATATTCTCTTAATATGTTTGAAGATGTGGTGTCTACTTCATTCCAAGTCACTATTAACCGACTATTTATGAAATCAAATAAGTAAATTAAATCGATTGTCATAAAATATGTAGTGTATTAAGACAAGGGAAAAAGAAATAAAACATATATAACTGTGCACATTTTGATTATATTTTAGGGTGCTTGAGAGAGGTATTGTCACAGCATAATATCTTATTAAAGTTCATTTGTAAATAGGTTTAATTTTTATATGTTTATATATATATATATATATATATATATATATATATATATATACATATATATATATATATATATATATATATATACATATATATATATATATATATATATATATATATATATATATATATATATATATATATACATATATACATATATATATATATATATATATATAAACATATAAAAATTAAACCTATTTACAAATGAACTTTAATAAGATATTATGCTGTGACAATACCTCTCTCAAGCACCCTAAAATATAATCAAAATGTGCACAGTTATATATGTTTTATTTCTTTTTCCCTTGTCTTAATACACTACATATTTTATGACAATCGATTTAATTTACTTATTTGATTTCATAAATAGTCGGTTAATAGTGACTTGGAATGAAGTAGACACCACATCTTCAAACATATTAAGAGAATATGAGTAAATCAACAGCAACTGGGAATGAATTCGGTCAGTCGCCCAGCCACGTGGTTAAAAAACACTGTTTGTATGAGTGGTTACAACTCTAGCTCTAAATAAAAGGACTGTAACAGCGGCAGAGGCAGAAGTCAATGGAAGGTTTGTGTATTCGGAAAGAAACTATTGACTATTAATAACAACAATTGACTAAAAACGCTGCGAGTTGTAAGGCAAAAATAATTATACTACAGAGGTGATAAATGATAATACATTACAATAGGGTTATATATAATCGTAAATGCTTCCAATGATTAACAATCAGTGAATTCAGTATTATTGACATTTTTCGGAAACTTACTAATGAATTTCATGAGTCAATAAGAAAAGCATTGACTAACCAACAGCAACCACATACTTATGATTTAAACATAAATGTTTCAAATTTGAATAGCTCAATTTTCTGTAACCCTAAAAAGCTGAATTTTGGCACATAGTTAGGTATTTCCCAAAGCAATATGTAGACCAAATTTTATCGAAATTTTCGGAAAAAAATTTTTTTTTTGAAAGAAAACTCAAAATTTTCCCGGAAAACCCCGTCCGATTTTCCTGGCCAACGAACTCATCCAAGCCATTAATAAAAGAAAGGCACTTGCCGAGTTTCATCTAAATCGGTTAATTATTTTTTGAGTTATCAGACGGATACATATATATATATATATATATATATATATATATATATATATATATATATATATATATATATATATATATATATATATATATATATATATATATATATATATATATATATATATATATATATATATATATATATATATATATATATATATATATATAAACATATAAAAATTCAAACTGACCCCGGATATGGGTTCTAGGGGTCCTAATTTGCGCTAATTTGAAAGAATTTTTGCAAAGTCTCACCATCGATACCTCTCTATTAGTGAATTTTTTTAATAAAAATTCACTAAAAACTAAAAAGTTTATCCCAGGATGTTATTTTCTTATCCCATGACCAACGCTTGTTGCCGGAGTTATACGATGAAACTAAAGGTGGAAAGGGCGACAAGAAAATTAATGGACGAAAAAAAGAAAGAAAATAATTTGGACAAGCAGGATTTAGGCGAAGGAACTTCTTCGGTAACATACAATAAGTTGACACGATCTAAAACTACAGCTAGACCTTTGGTTTGGTTGAAATAGTATCCAGTGCAACAAATATCGAAGCCTCTCAGTCGTGTGGTTCATCACGTGCTTCTAGTACCCTGGACATGTTACAAATAAATAACATAGAAGAAGCAGATATGCGAATTATGGTGCATATATCTCATGCAGTGCGAGAGGGTAATAAAAACACACACACACACACACACTCAAATATATATATATATATATATATATATATATATATATATATATATATATATATATATATATATATATATATATATATATATATATATATATATATATATATATATACTATCTTCCGACACCGACATATTAGTTATGGCTCTATATCAGTGGATATATCAGTACTTATGAAGCCCAAGGGATACAAGTAACTTATTTTGTTATATTTTTTAAATTTTCGATAAGGAGTGCTTTATTATTTTAGGAACTTTGGTTTAGAGCAGGAGTAGGAGCGACTAGGAAGGATGTTCCGTTGCACTTAATGGCTGAACGTCACGGTTCAGAATTGTCTACTGTTCTTCCAGCCCTTTACCATTTGACTGGTGCAGATTATACAAGTAAAGTTGTAACCAAGCGAAGTTCTCTTGGGGCTAGTCCTGTAAAATTTCTCGGCAGTTTTGCTAAAGGTAAAAATTAATATTCTTGTTTGAAACACATTTTATTAGCATAACTTTTACAGGTACATCTGAAAGGGTAATCGAAGATTCAGTGCAGAGTGTAGAATAGTATCTAATTCAGGTGCTTCGCCCAGGTAACTCTTCATAAATATTTGATGACTTAAGGTATTATATGTATCGCCATGGAAAAACTTTTTCTGTAACAGAGTTACCTCCTACGAGCGCATCAATAAGACTACGTATTTTGCGAGCCTTTTTTTATTGCTTATAGCCAAAACAACTGTCTGGAAGAAAAAACAACATCTTTGGATCCCCTTTTGTTGTATACAAGATGGAGAATGATAGTCTTATGCCGAAATCCATGGACAAAATTTTTCCTACAACCGAAGAATTAGTTCCGAATTGCAACTGTGGTAGATGTGCACGTAAAAAAATTGTTGTTGTCGTACAGCTGGATTAACATGTTCTTTTTGTCGTTATCGCATAAGATCTCAGTGTACTAATGCTTATGATACATAATTCTATAACAAATAGGAGGCTCACTGAAAGACATTAAAAGACACAAAAATAAATCCATATGATTGTATCCGCGAAATCAAACAAACAAAAATCTTCAAAAGTCTGTGACCAATGGACTTAAGCTTCCGAGGTCATCCCAAACACGCGCAAACACACACACACACACACACACATAATTCTATATTATTTCTTTTTAGTTCTACCTACCTGATTTTTTTATTATATACTGGTATTTTTGACCACCCAGTATAATAACAATAACATAAATAAATTACAGATATACTGTAAATTCTATTCCACAATGACAAAACATACAAACTCACATATTAAGTGAATAAAGAACATTTGTATGCAAAAATCATATTTTTAGTTTTAGTACATGACCACTCTGTATAAAAACTAAACCGGTCTGGTAACCAAATGATACTAAATACATACGTACATCTCAAACAACATATTGCCACAAAAATAAATCGTGTACCTCTCAAAAACACAGGATGTTACCTAGCGTGTGGACTAATGTGTTTCGCGACTAACTAGACAAGAGATTATTTTACAGAACTTATTTGTAAAGAACAAATGTCCAAAGGGTGATAAGTAGAATTGGAAAACCCAAATCCCCACAACTCATCTTTTAAAGACCTAACGATCGATTCACCAGCAAAGTTAGCGTCATCAGAGGATGCAAAATTCTAAACTACTTAACTACTGAACATGTAACTTAGGGTATGAAATCACACTATTAAAATCGCCACTCTTTCTAACGCATTATTTAATCAAGAGGGGTTTTAACTTCAAGCCTCAGTTTTAGCTTCAATAAGCACACTTGGAAGACCCAAATCGCCACAACACATTTTACAAAACCTGATGATCGTTTCACTAAAAAAGTTAGCGTCATCAGAGGAAAAATAATTCTAAATCTCCTATATCCACAACTTTATTTATATACTTCTGCGGGTAGTAACTAACGATTTAGGGAGGTTCACCGACCACAAAAATTTACATATTTCGTTTGGCGGAAATATTTGTAATCTTTTATTATCCATCGGATGTGCTTCTTCCGGTTTTTATTTTGTAAAGTAATCTATCAGGAGGCTACTCATAGGCGGCATAGCGAGATTCACACACTTTTTATTATTACTATATTTAGCAATATATATATATATATATATATATATATATATATATATATATATATATATATATATATATATATATATATATATATATGAGACATAATTAGTTTTCAGGTTGAACAGCGTCCAGAATTTATGAAAACTCGACGTTTCGGTTCCTGTTTTGGAGCCATTTTCAAGAGGTAAAGGAAGTATGTAAGGACACTCTAAGGCCTCAATCTGCCTACTCCGTAGAGTGGTGGACAAAGGTGGGTAATGGAAATATGTAAGGACCCTCTAAGGCCTCAATCTGCCTACTCCTTAGAGTGGTGGACAAAGGTGGGTAAAGGAAATATGTAAGGACACTCTAAGGCCTCAATCTGCCTACTCCTTAGAGTGGTGGACAAAGGTGGGTAAAGGAAATATGTAAGGACATTCTAAGGCATCAATCTGCCTACTCCTTAGAGCGGTGGACAAAGGTGGGTTGGGTTGTTGTAGCTCGATTACGGGGTCTCAATCTGCCTACTCCCCAAATCTCGCCGGAGATCGTCTGTGAGGTCTCAGTGTGTTCAACCCTAAGCCTCAGAGAGATCTGCCTAGGTTTGAACTAGGGTTGAACACACTGAGACCTCACAGACGAGATTTGGGGAGTATGCAGATTGAGGCCCCGTAATCGAGCTACAACAACCCAACCCACCTTTGTCCACCGCTCTAAGGAGTAGGCAGATTGAGGCCTTAGAGTGTCCTTACATATTTCCTTTACCCACCTTTGTCCACCACTCTAAGGAGTAGGCAGATTGAGGCCTTAGAGTGTCCTTACATATTTCCTTTACCCACCTTTGTCCACCACTCTAAGGAGTAGGCAGATTGAGGCCTTAGAGTGTCCTTACATATTTCCTTTACCCCCCTTTGTCCACCACTCTAAGGAGTAGGCAGATTGAGGCCTTAGAGTGTCCTTACATATTTCCTTTACCTCTTGAAAACGGCTCCAAAACAGGATCCGAAACGTCTGGTTTTCGTAAATTCTGGACGCGGTTCAACCCGAAAACCAATTATGTCTCACACTAAAGACCGCGGAAATCTTTCTGAACATATATTTGTCTTACATTTTTTATTAATTGTAGACTCTCCTCACTAACGTGGTAATTATTATCCCAAATATGTCGCACAACGGAAGCTCTATCTATAGTGCCGTATCTTAATTGTCCTAAATGTTCTTTGAATCTAATTCCAGTAGCTCTTTTTGTTTGGCCGACCTATTTAATATCACAATCTTTATAACAAATTGATAAGTTATGGTAAATCATTTGCTTTTTTAAAAACCCAATCCCAGGATTACAAACCGAAAAAAGTTAAATTGGTTGAGCAAGAACACATTAAGAAATTTTTGCAGGGAGCTTCCGATAAAACAAATTTAATGATAAAAATAATAGCGGTTTTTTGAGTAAACATAGGTACTTATTTCGTGTATCTTCATGGCCTAGATTAATATTTGGCATAGAAAGTGCTTGGTGCTGCAACAAGCTAACATATTTGAAAATAGATAATACGCAAGAAAAGGGGGCATATCTGTATATTACATTACCTGGTACGAATATCCACGTTCCAAGCAGTTTTGCCGTGACAGAAGATGGTTTTTGCGTTAACGCTTTAGATCTCTGCAAGAAATACATGCGTTTACGTCCAACGCGTGGAGTTATCACGACATATTTTTTTACGGTAGTTAGAAAATTTACAGCTCAGCGTATTGAAATCAACACAATGTCCAAAATATCAGCTGCAATTTCGTTGTTCCTAGATTTAGCGAATGCTAGTTGGTATACCGGACACAGTATAAGACGTTCGTCAGTTACTTTACTGGCCAATGCTGGTAACGATCTTACGACTATTATATTCCAATTAAATAAAATAATTTTCCATAACTACTAATATAAGGCTAAATCACTAATATATTATAAATTATTCTTATGAAAATTCAATACCATAACGCACTTGCTGCGTCCCGAAAGTTCATTTGTAAATAGGTTTAATTTTTATGTTTATATATATATAAATATAAATATATATATATATATATATATATATATATATATATATATATATATATATATATATATATATATATATGATAACTCAAAAAATAATTAACCGATTTCGATTAAACTTGGCAAGTGCCTGTCTTTTATTAATGGCTTGGATGAGTTCGTTATCCAGAAAAATCAGACGGGGTTTTCCGGAAAAATTTTGAGTTTTCTTTCGAAAAATTTTTTTTTCTCCGAAAGTAACAAAGCTGTTTCAATGAAATTTACTATATATGTTGCCTCAACCTTACTACGTACCAGAATTCAACTTTCTAAGTTTAGAGAAAATTGAGTTATTCAAATTTGAAATTTTCTTTCGAAAAAAATTTTTTTCTCCGAAAATTACAAAGTTATTTTAATGAAATTTTGTGAATATCTTGCCTTAGGAAAAACCTTACTACGTATTGAAATTAAACTCTCTAAGTTTAGAAAATTGAGTTTTTTAAATTTGAAGCATTTAATAAAAATTCACTACCATAACGCACTTGCTGCGTCCCGAGTTTTTCAAAAACAAAGTCTTTTCGTTCACCAGATGCCCACCGAATGCGGGCACATCCATGAATATCACTTGTCAATAACTTAAATTTATTACGTTGCTGACAAATAATGTACAATTTGATATTAGATTTGGCGGTATTACGCCGCAAAGAAAGTCCAATCTCTTCCATATTTACAAAGCGCCACGTATTAATCTCGCGTATCACACCACTACTAGACAAAACAAACAAAATCGGTTATCAAGCGGTTCTCAAATAAGTTCGTATTCACCATCGCGCGTGATCGTACGGCAGGTATCGGGACAAACAGTGTTGCTACATTTAGTATGACATATTTAAAATATGGATAAATTTGCATTTTTATTTATTTTGAGTTTTGTTACCCAGAATTTATTTTAATTGCAGTTAATGGCAAAAATGATCGAATGAGACCTATGTTTACCATGTAAAAGGGCTTAAGAAATAACTGGCCATTTTCAAGGGTGGTAACCTGAAAAATATTCTACCGTACACCTTGAAATTGATTCTGCAAATGAGTTATTCCGTGGACCTATAAAAGAATACATAACGATAGCTAACGTCTGTATTACATGCTTTACAAGTCAAACTAATTGAACACGCATTTTCTCATCGAGCATCAAACTTTGGAATACCTTTCCAAACAAATACACTTTCGAAAACATAACTTTCGGCTGTTTAAGAAACCCAGACATGATAATATACTTTATGAAGTCTCTGAAATACCTTGGTTGTGTTTTCTATGACAAGAAAGTAAAGCTACCGTATTTCGCAGATAAACAAACTTGTTCGGATTCTGGTTCATCCTTTGTAAATTTGTTCCTTATAAATAAGTTTTGTAAAATAATCTCTCGTGCAATCAAATAAAAACTGTAGCTTGGAAAAAGTCGCAAGTATGTGTCTGGCTTCCGCAGTATACATTATTATAGTTCGCCAGTCGGCTAACTCTAATCAGTTGATAAAAGTTTCTCTGTTCGCTGGCAAGCACTTTAATCCAACATCCGGATGAAACTTCACCAGAAGCGAAATCAACTCATCTGCTGTATTGCAGTTTCCCGCAGATTCAATTTCGCCAGAGAGGCAGGATGTCCAAATAAATATGTGCATCGGGAATTGTTGAGTTTGTGAGGATTTAATTATAAGTTTATCACATTAGTCAGAAATTACATAAACGTAGGTCTATCCAGATAATATAACGACATGTCTGTGGACCATGTATTATATGATATAATTAACTATCGTAATCATATCAAAACAGAAGCGGCGCGATGTTAGAACCGCATTACTGTAGACGTAGTGAAATAGTCGACTGGCTTAGACCAGTGGCCCCAAACGCTTGGGCACGTACAAGGGCAGTGGGTCTATTCCCAAGTATTCACACTTTTTGCGTACCAAAACGATTTCTAAAGCTGTTAATGATTTTTCTAGGCACCCTGGAACCCGACTTTTATTGTTATTAAAAACTGATATGAATATATCATTTTCTTCGTCTTTATTATTATTAATATTATTTTTATTATTATTATTATTATTATTATTAATCGCCTTTATTATATACAATAAAAACAAGAAATTAATACAAATGAATTACAATCCACAACTCAAGCTAATCTAAGATAAGCCAAGGTGGAACCTCATGGCGAAGTCTAGCCCTTGGCTAATCAACTCAACCATAAAGTTCCCTCATACAATAGTGCAATAGTGCAACGTGAGCAGGTATATGATCCACTACAATACAATACCACCAACCACACTCACATCGCAAGCAGTAGCCTTTACAAATTAAGAATATATTATTAGTACTACTAGTATTGTTCACATTGTTTGCATTATCTATACCACTAATATTGCTGAGAGAGCAAATACATCTTAAACGTGTTCTTGGATGAACTGTCGGTGAGACTCAAATATGCGCGTGGTAACGAATTATAAAGCATTTTAAATAAAAGTCCTTTTAAACACCGCTGTCCGATGACGCGGAATCGTTAACCGAGATGGGTACCGAATATTGACGTCATGAGCCCCACATCTGGAGGAGAATGATACGCGACCATTAATCAAGGCCGAAACAAATTTTCCAAGATGTAATTTTCTTCTATCAGCCATTCTTAACCAACCCAACTCCCCATATGTATGTGACACATGATTCCTACCACGCAATCCAAATATAAATCTCGAACACGAATTCTGGACTACCTGTATGCGATTCCTCTCCCTCACATCAATGCAATATCCGTAAACCAGATCACAATCATTCAAACTAGACAGCACAAGTGTCTCACAAAGATTTTTACGTAATTGTGTGTTTAATTAATATATGCCTGTTAGTGTACAATAATTTCAATGAAGTAAAGCTCCTCTGAAGCATCCTTTTTAAATGCTGCCTAAACCTAAGGTCCGTATCGAGAGTAATGCCCAAGTTCACGGCGGACCGCACAAAATCAAGACTGACACCATCAGTTATAATATTCAACACGTTAGTAGAGATGCTCACATCTCTCTTGCTACCAAATACCATCACTTTTGATTTAAGAGGATTAATTTTCAAGCCATGCCCCTTTGAAAGGTCTCTCAACCGCAGCAGCTCGGAGTTAATGACCTCCGACGCGCGAAGAGAATCTATGCTACCAAAATCAAACTGTAGCTGTGTATCGTCAGCAAAGGCTTGAACTCGACAGTGCTCAAGAGACTTCAGTATACTAGATGTATACATCAAAAAAGTACACCCCCAAAACGGAGCCCTGTGGTACACCCAAAAGAATGGTCACCCCATCAGACCATCTGCTATTAGAAAACATCAACTGCGAGCGGTTATCAAGATAAGACTCGATCAGTATATGACAATCATTGGAGAAGCCATAATATCTTAACTTAGACAACAAGAGCAAGTGATTTATAGTATCGAACGCCTTTGAGTAGTCAAGCAGCACAAGAGGAGAACACTTACCCTTATCAACTGCAGACATTATACTGCCAAAAACGTTGATGAGATGTATTAAAGCCACTCCGAAAGTCACACTGTGTGTGAGGCAGTATATTGTTATCATTAACGTAGCTGTATCATTGCTTATACAGAACCTTTTCAAAGACCTTAGAGAGCACGGGCAGTATACTGACAATGCGGAGATCAGAAAAAACACTCGGCATTGAAATCTTTGCCAGCGGTATACCTATTGAAGTCTTCCAGGAGGATGGGAAATAACTAGTTTCAATTCATCAGTTGATAATGTAAATAACATAGATGTCAATAAATGGACTACAGTACCTTATCATCGCCGCATATATCTTGTCGATTCCATAAGCGTTAGATTTAATGCTATTAGGAGCTTTATTAATTTCATCAACGGTTGCCAGAGCAAAATTGAACCTGCTGTCAGTATTGTGAACATGACTACCGTAATAATTAGCAAGTTCGCTACAGTCCGCTGTGTTCTGTACATATGTGCTAAAGTACCGTCCTATTTCACCCAGATACGGCAGATGCTCAGCCAAAGCAACCCTCGGTTTTGATGACACACTTATATTACTCAGGCCACGCCAGAGCTGGTGAAAATCTCCCTGGACACACAGGGAACAAGATATTCGCGTTTACCGTGCCTGTCCATCGTCACCACGATGTTTCTCAACCTTTTATATTTCTCCCAATCGTAACTATTCCCCGATCTCAAATTCATGGAGCGCTGTATCTCTGAGTTTCATATGAAACCTAATATGATTAGAGAGCCACAAAACTCTGAGTTTAGTCACTTTAACGTGTCTCAAAGGAGCATGGATGTCAAACAACTGCAATACAAAAGAGTTGAACATTTCAGTCTTCATATCAATGCTAGGTTCACGTATCAAATCCTGCCAGCCCAATGACTGCAAATCACGATTAAATAATATATAATCAAAGTTTCGAAAATCTCGATAATTCAGAATCTTAGGTTGGAAAGATATCTTTTGAGTTTTCACCACACGAAAAACAGCATGATGGTCAGATGTGCGCCGATATGCAGCCAGCCTCGACCACAATATTTTTATTAGTAATAAATATAGAGTGTTAGTAGTATTGGAAATCCTAGAAGGCTCATTAATAAGATAAAGGGTTACCGACAGTGAGCCGATTAACGTTAAAGTCCCCAGCACAAATAAGCTCATCAACCCTGAGATAAACCACACCAAGGATGTTATGAACATCATTGACAAATAAATTTAAATTAGTTTTGGGCGGCCGATAAACCACTCCAATGCCATAAGATCTACGTTTCAGTGTAAGTTCAATAAATAAATAATCAAAAGAACAACTTACTTCGCAATCTACTTCCATCACCCGACAATTTAAGCAATTTCTAGCGTAGATGAGTACACTGCAGCCCCTGGTAAGTCTGTCCCTCCTATAGAGGCTGTAACCTTAAACCTGGAAAGGGTCCCACACCATATCACCAGACAGCCACGTCTCAGTCAATAACATAATATCAAACTTTTAATTTTCAATCATCATTTTAAGCTCATTTAAGCCCGTAAACACCGACCTTACATTCAAATGTCCCAACTTCATCCCAGCGTCTACAAAAAAAAACAGACAACGGTACCTCAGAAACACAAAACCAGTTTAAAAATAAAAATTTTAGCCTTTACAAAGACTTCCAAACACAAAAAATACCGATATAGTGAAAAACTATGTACAATAATGTATAATGTATATAAAAACTAAATTATAAACTAAAATACAAGAGGGTAAACAAAAAAATGAAATAAAATTAATGTAGTAACTAATGACTTATAAACAAAATGAAGAAAGTGATCTATATTTAATTTTATTCAATAAAATTCACCCACGAATTAGAAGTTAACAGAAAACTTCCTTTTCTAGATGTACTAGTTGTTAAAAATAATGACTCTCTTGAATTCTATGTCCACAGGAAGAAAACTACTAATCTAAGTTACATTCCAAATAACTCACTTCATACGTTTGGACAAGAACGGCCAGTTTAATTTTCTTAGTAAATAGGTTAATGAAATTTCCCTTATGTAAAAGTAGATATAGTACAGAATCAGAGTATATTAAAAACGTGGCTAAATATAATGGATATTTTGATTGCTTAGTGGTAAAATGAATTAATAGACACAAAACAAAGAATCGGTTAGCGGAATGCACGACATTCAGGAAAGATAAAAAATAGGAAAAAAATTGTTTGCCTACCTTTTGAACCGCTTTCACAAGCGGTCTCGAGAGCATTTTTAAGAAAGCCGATTTGCAGCTAATTTTTTCGACAAAAAATAATTTAAGAAGTTTGTTAGGTAATACCAAAGATAAACATAAAGCCACTGAAATGTCTAGTATCTATGAGATAGGTTGTAAATATTGTATACGTTGGGCAGACTAAGAGAACCATTGAGAACAAATTCCGTGAACATCTGGCACAATTGAGAAACAGT
This sequence comes from Tillus elongatus, assembly GCA_964006375.1. NCBI lineage: Eukaryota > Metazoa > Arthropoda > Insecta > Coleoptera > Cleridae > Tillus > Tillus elongatus. The sequence continues at coordinate 212,768,107 of OZ023262.1, forward strand.
AGTGTAGACAAGATATGCGTGGCACAACATATTTGAGATAATAACCACAACATTGATAAAGAAAATCTGAAAGTTATCAAAAATCTTAGAGAACCAGCGAAGCTAGATGCGTACGAACGTATTTGTATTTCTAGGGCAATAAGAAACAAAAGTTTCCTAAACAGAGTTCCGCCACTGGTTTGTAGTCCTCTGTTTGCGCTTCGTCTTTGATGCAGATAAACATTCCGAAACCTGTGAGGTAAAGTGATAAAAAAAGTTCAAAAACCTCGCCCGGCAATTATAATACAATACACAGAAAATTTGCCTGCGATTTAGTCTCGCTCTCGGTATCGTTCTTTACCTAAGATTCAGTAAAAAAGATGATGTTAGTAGTAAGTAGTTAGAATTTTTCATCCTCTAATGACGCTAACTTTGTTAGTTAGTGAAACGATCGCAGGCCTTTAAAAATATGTGTTGTGGTGATTTGGGTTCTCCAAGTGTACTTATCAGTGCTCATCACAGGTTCCAATCTTCACTTAGTAAAAGAAGGAAAATTTATCCCCACTTCCCATTGCCTTTTGGAATTATTTTGGCAAATTAATACACTACAAACAACACCATCAGGCATCGAAACAGATATTTAGGTTAAGTTATATTTATGGAATTCTTGTACATTAGACACACACTTATCTACCTTTATGAAGATTCACCGATTTGATTGTTGAATACAAAAATAATCTTGAATAAATAGTGTCCAATTCGTAATACTGTTGATTTACTCTGCAGTTATGTTTACAGCGCAAGACCTCAAAAAATACAAGATTGTCTTTAAGACAATAGTTCCTTACGGCTAGATGCATTTTCGCAACAATTAGAACCGTAGACCGATTTCGCTCTCATTAGAGCTCTTCAGTACGGTATACTAATTGTAGCAAAAATACACCAAACGTAATACGGCCATAGTATAGCCAGCTCTAAATTACTAAGTGAGTGGTGGACGTGCCGCCACCTAGTTGCGGAACCAAGTAGTATGTTGTAACGCCAGCTCTAAATAACACAAAGTGTTAAAAAATAGAGACTGTATACAACTAACTAACAATTTAGAAAATTGTCAGCCCTGGCCCATTTCTACCCAATATAGGGACAAAGTATGTAAGGCTAGATGCATTTTCGCAACAATTAGAACCGTAGACCGGTTTCGCTTTCATTAGAGCTCTTCAGTACGGCATACTAATTGTAGCAAAAATGCACCAAAAGTAATACGGCCATAGTATAGCCAGCCCTAAATCACTAAGTGAGTGGTGGACGTACCGCCACCTAGTTGCGGAACCAAGTAGTATATTCTCACGCCAGCTCTAAATAACACAAAGTGTTAAAAAAATAGAGACTGTATACAACTAACTAACAATTTAGAAAATTGTCAGCCCTGGCCCATTTCTACCCCAGTATAGGGACAAAGCATGTAAGGCTAGATGCATTTTCGCAACAATTAGAACCGTAGACCGGTTTCGCTTTCATTAGAGCTCTTCAGTACGGCATACTAATTGTAGCAAAAATGCACCAAATGTAATACGGCCATAGTATAGCCAGCCCTAAATCACTAAGTGAGTGGTGGACGTGCCGACACCTAGTTGCGGAACCAAGTAGTATGTTGTCACGCCAGATCTAAATAACACACATCAAGCCTTACATACTTTGTCCCTATATTGGGTAGAAATGGGCCAGGGCTGACAATTTTCTAAATTGTTAGTTAGTTGTATACAGTCTCTATTTTTTTTTAACACTTCGTGTTATTTAGAGCTGGCGTGACAACATACTACTTGGTTCCGCAACTAGGTGGCGGCACGTCCACCACTCACTTAGTGACAATAGTTCCTATTTAACTGTTATTTCATACAAAATAGATATTAAAATAAATCTGCAACTGATCGTATTGGAAAATTTTTTAGCAAACACATTAAAAGTTACACAAATTTCTATTAAATGTTATTTAAATCCCCAAAACGCAATCTGAAACTATAGGAGATATCCACATCTGGAATACACATGTCGCATTACCCTCCTCTCGCGTCTCTCCCCTCTCAGAGTTACCAGACAACCTATCTAATCTATAAACCTTGGCAAATGCCCACATTGGGGTATCTGGTAAATGAGAAAGTTCCGCGTCGTTTAGGACACGACAACTTAGAAAGTGCCTCATCTGAGCTCAACCTCTTTCGTAATTGAGGTACCCAGAATGAGTGAATGTGCTCCTTTGAGGGAGTTGAAGAGCTCTTTAATTTACGTCGCTGATCCCTGTGGCTTTCTTTTTCCTTTACAAACCCGAGCTACCTGACCTCCCCCTGGCCCTTCCATATCCTTTTGCCCTCTCTTTTATCTACCTGGGCCACCATTGTATTATCTTTTGTAAGGCTAGATGCATTCTCACCATAATTACGGCAACATACCACTTGGTGACAACATACTACTTGGTTCCGCAACGAGGTGGCGGCACGTGTTTCGCGTCTTACACCTCACTTAGTAATTATCTTTTGGTTTTCGATGTTTTTGTATTGTGAATTATTAATCTTAAAAAGTCGGTGTTCTTTTATTGTCATTTTTATTATTCATCGGAAACTCCATTACATGTATTTCTTACAAACCGAAAATGTATTTTATTAAAAACAGACATTTAAATGCATTGCTCAAAACAAGTAGAATAGTAACATAAAATCTTGGCACAAGATAATGCTAATATAAAAGATTATATTAGCATTGCAAGACATGCAGGAATGTTTATAAGCACATAACTTAAAAAGTTTCAGAAGAATAACTACTTGTTTGGCCTAGCTACTTTTCTTTCTGTGCATATTTTGCAGTAGTAACTTATGAATGCAATCATTTTTTAGTTGCATTTATTTGCAGTTAAGGAAACTAAATTGCAAAAGCTTTGGCAACGAGAAGAATTCTCTCTAAGAAAACAACACTAAATGCATTGACCTATATGTTCAAATTCTTCTAGTTTTATAATTTCTCAAGAATTGTCTTTAATCAAGTTCATTTCTTTGGAAACAAGAGTAGAACTGTCAATTTTATCTAAGCATTAAAGGAGTTTTTACATTAAAAATTAGATTATGAATCATACAAGTCCGGACGCAGCAAGTGCATTATGGTAATTAATTCTGATAGGACTTTTTTAGAAATGGACCGCCGGTGGGACACCTGTATATCGTTAATCGCAATTAATTAAATTTCTGATGAAGCAGGAATCTTTAATTTTTAAACATAGTAACTTTACTAAAACAAATAAATGTGTAACAAATTTCATTAAAATAATTTTATTGTTTTTAGAGGTATAATTTTTTTTAGACAAAAACTTGATTTCTTTTGGAGAAAACTGGTCCGATTGATCTGGCTAATGAACTTATGCAAGCAACTTAAAATTAAATAAAGCTACCTATCCCAGATTTATTTTATTTATAGTTGTAATATGTGTAAATTTCAAATTAGTGACCTCATATGTTTGGAGCAAGATATCTTAAATTATTTATATTTTGTTGCAGGAATGTCCAGAGGGAGTAGTCCACGAAGATAGCTTTAAAGATATTTACTCCAAGTTTTTTCCACATGGAAGTAAGTAGCTTACTATAATACAGCTTAGGGTTTATGTAAATTAATTTAAATTAAGGCCCTTTGGTATGGTATTCTATTCTGTTAAACAGTTTATATAAAAGTTGAGTTTGAGTAATAATTTATTAGAAGTTATGTTTTCTGTAATAGTAACTGTGGTTTTTCTTCGCTTCGTGTAAAATCACCCACTTGTCGAACAGTTCGCTACGAATTATCATGCTTTGTCATATATAAATTTTGCAGCGTCCTCACTGTAGGCCACCAAAACAATAGCCCCGGTTTACAACTTTAAATCCAGAATTATCCGCGAAGCGATCGAGAACGAAAAACGTCCCGATTGTTTTCACCTCTCTTATGGTGATGGTCTTCGCCTTCCGAGTAATTCAAAACCTATTATATATATATATATATATATATATATATATATATATATATATATATATATATATATATATATATATATATAATTAGGTTTTTCGTAAGCGATTGTCCGAAAAATTTAATTGGCGCTGCAAGGAACAGTATTGCACATCGAAATCTAATTTTGGCAAGCTTTAAATCTTCGTAAAATTAGTTTCGGTCTTTTTTCTAAAAGTTTATGTGCAACATCGAACATCCACACCGGTGCAAATCAGTCCACACTGCCCGAGGGAAATCAGCGAGAAACCAATAGCAGAAGTACCAATGAGCTTTCTGTAAGTTTTCTCCGAAATTTTTGCATTCATATCGTATCTATTTTACATTTATACCTTATATAATTTTGTTCAATAATTCCTATTCGCGCTCTATTTTTCAATTCACCCTGTAATACTTAACAACCATTACTTGTTCATGTATGTTGTGTAATGATAAGAGATAGATCGCCTATTAGGAAAAGAGAACCTATATTAGAATAAGAGGAAAACAATTTTAATCAATTAAGTTTAAATAATTTAGAAATGGCAAATAATCACATTGCCGAATTCTCACAAGCTGCTATCATGATCCCCGAATATTCCGGTGGACAGAAGCATCTTGCTTATTTTATTAAACAATGCGAACTTTATATTACTAGTTATAGAAGGCCAGAAGCCGAAACACACGCAAATCGAATGTTACTTGAATTTATAAAAGCTAAAATCACTGGTAACGCTCGTGACGTGTTAATTAGTTTAGAAAACCATACATGGGAAAATATAAAATTTGCTTTAAAAAATCAGTTTTCAGACCCCCGTTCAGAAAATCTTTTATTTAATGATTTAAATACTAGCTTTATGACTAAATCACAAACTATTCAGGAATATTTCAATGTAATTAAAGAGAAGCTAAAGATTTTAATTGAACATGTAGATATACAAGATTTAGTAAACGATGTAAAAACGTACAAGAAAGAATTTTATCAACAAAATGCAGTGGCAGCATTTAAAGCGGGTGTATTAGAACCTTACTTCTCACATCTTAGATTAGTTAGTGTTAATACTCTTGATTCACTTATGTTAGAATGTAATAGGATAGATAACGAGATTATACAGTCGACTTTCATTAATAGCCTGCGAAACAAAAATAATACGAAAACAAATCATAACACACATGTACAACATATACAGACGTATACCCAAAAACCAATATATCCAACATTTCCCCAAATTTACAACAAACCACAACAAATCACACAACAAAGGCAACCGTTTCCTTCTCGGCCAATTTCTAACATAAGACCCGTTCAAAATTTTAATAGAAATATACAACACGTTCCAACTCAATTAAGTAGAGGAACGACACCCATGTCAATAAGCAACCAAACTCCTTTAAGAAATACACGACAAATGCCCCAAAGAAATCACTTTATACCCCAATCTAGGCCCACATTTCAACATCAAGAACTCTTTAACCAAGAGGACCTACCACTAGATCATTCTGATCAAGGCCCTTATGACGACCAACTCTCTGACAAAAATATAGAGCCACTAGAATTTCCTGAACCAACTGAAACTTTTACAGATTACAACACCAATCCAAATCGGGATTTTCACGAAACAGCCTCGGAAAACTAATCTATTTAGATATAAATAATATTGTTAATACCCCTAAATTACCGTTTTTTGTCATACCAAGTCTAAATTTAAAAGTATTGATTGATTCCGGAGCGTAGTATCATAAATCCAGGACCGGCTTACGAGTTATTTAAAAAATTATTTATAAGGAACCATTTTCAATGAAATCAGTTAACCAGATAACCCATGGTGAAGACAACGTAAGGTATCCTATTTTACAAGAATTTAATATTAATTACCAATTTCCAATGCGTGTCATGCAATGGCACCATCGATTTGACGCGCTTATAGGGTCAGCTCATCTTACAAAATTAAAAGGAAATATCGATTATAATAAACAAATTTTAACTCTAGGAAATCAAAAAATACCATTTTACCTTGAAATTAATCCACTGAATTTTACACCTTTCGAACAAATTTGTGAAAATTATGTATCAGTCCCTGTAAATATAGAAAAAGACACAGTAGTTTTACCACGTATTGAGGAAACAAATGTTTTAATTTACGAGTCAATAGCTGAAGCAAAAGATGGATATTGTAGAGTGCCCATAATAAAGAAAAATCCAAATTCAAAATTTGTAGAAATACATTTTCAGGAACAAATAGATGTCGATCCATTACAAAATTACTCTGACGAACTACCTAAAATTTCAAAACATTTTGATGTAACAAAAGTTTTAAGAACAGATCAACAATGCAATTAAACATAAAATAAGAACTAAAGACGATGAAGTTGTTCACACCAAATCATACCGGTACCCTTTTCATTTACGTGAAGAAGTCCAAAACAAAATTCAAAAACTCTTAGACAACATAATAATTAGACCCTCAATATCACCCTACTCAAGTCCGATATGGATTGTCCCGAAGCGTCAAGACGCTTCTGGAAAAAAGAAATGGCGCTTAGTGATCGATTATCATAAAATTAACGAGAAAACGATCGATGACAAGTACCCATTACCTCGCATCGAAGAAATTTTAGATAATTTAGGACGCTGCTCCTATTTCACGACTCTCGATCTAGCACAAGGATTCCATCAAATTGAAATGGATCCTGGCAGTATCGAAAAAACAGCATTCTCCGTAAATAATAGCCATTACGAGTGGATCCGAATCCCGTTCGGGTTGAAGGGGGCTCCCAGTACCTTTTCACGCCTAATGGATAATGTATTAAGGCCATATTTATACAATTTTTGTTTCGTATATATATGGATGATATTGTTATCTTCTCGAAATCCCTTCAAGAACACCTTTGTCACGTAAAAAATATATTTGATAAGTTAAAAGAGTGTAATCTAAAAATTCAGTTAGATAAGTCCGAATTTTTGCGTAAAGAGGTCGAATTTTTAGGCCATCTGGTCACTGTCCGTGCGATCAAACCGAACCCATCAAAAATAACTGCCATTCAGAATTATCCAATACCAAAGACAAGTAAAGAAATAAGAGCATTTTTAGGATTAACAGGCTATTATAGACGCTTTATTCCAAATTATGCTAAAGTAGTATTTCCCATCAATAAATATCTAAAAAAGGATACCAAGATAAATATTCACGACCCGGAATACGTTGACGCATTTCAAAAAATAAAAGAATTAATTACAAATTCTCCTGTCCTGACCTACCCCGACTTTGCTAAACAATTTCATTTAACCACTGACGCAAGCAATATAGCGATAGGTGGAGTATTGTCACAAAATAATAAAACAATTGCGTTTTACTCAAGAACACTAAATTCAGCCGAGAGAAACTACTCGACCATTGAAAAAGAGTTATTATCCATAGTAGAAAATACAAAACATTTCAGACCTTATCTCTTTGGACAAAAATTTGTTATAGAAACTGACCACAAACCGCTTGTTTGGCTGTTTTCCATTAAGGAACCAAACTCTCGGCTAGTTAAATGGCGACTAAGATTAGAGGAATTTAATTACGAGATAAAATACAAGAAAGGCAAAGATAACGTAATGGCTGATGCCTTATCGCGAATCGAAATTAACGTAATCGAAGACGACTTTGACCTGGAATCAATAATTAATAACGTAGACCCTGACGAAGACAGAGAAAGAGAAATAATTAACGAACTAGAAAACGACGCAAACAATGCATCTACTAGCACGACTAATAACCTACCTGAAAGCAATGACTCACAGACACAACATTTGTCTGCAGAAAATCTAATTTTCAAAATATTTATATCAGAAAATCCAGTCAATTATTTTTCCAGACGAATAATTTTAGATTACAGACCAAAATATGACACACGCAAATTAAAAATATTCAAGTTTGAAACAATACATGTAAAGGTTCAACCCAATTACGAATTAAGACAAATAAATGACTTATTGAAACAATTTATTGATCCAAAATTCACGTACGGAATTTTCTGTAAACATGATAGACTATTCAAATATTTCACTGCTGTTTCTTCAACATTATTTAATAGTTCTGTTAAAATAATAAAATGTAACGAATTTTTACAAGACGTTGAAAAACAAGAAACTCAACAACAAACTATAGACGAATATCACACACGAAACCACAATGGCATTAACGAAACTTATCAACATTTAAAACAAAAATATTTTTGGTCTAATGTGAAAAATTATATAAACGCTTTTATTAATAAATGCTCAATTTGCCTTCAGACAAAATACGAAAGAAATCCGTAAAAACCACCATTTTCAGGTCCCCTTCTAGCTAAACGCCCTTTTGAAGTGATACACATTGACACCTTTAGTTTCGATAATTGCAAATTCCTAACTATCATAGATTTATTCTCCAAATATGCGCAGGCATATTATATAACTGATGGATCCGCAATTACCGTGTTAAATAAACTTCGACACTATTTTTCCCATCATAATCATCCCCTAAAAATAGTAGCTGACGCTGGCAAAGAATTTTCGAATACTACCCTTAAAGAATACTGTAATTTATTTAATATTAATCTTCACATAACAACCCCCCAAAATCGTAACTCAAATTCACCAGTAGAGCGACTGCACTCAACTCTTGTAGAAAAATTGCGAATTCTTGAATTACAAAACCCACAAGAGAGGCCTGCAACCCTTATGATAACAGCAACCCTTATTTACAACCAATCTATTCATTCGACAACTGGGTATTCACCTTTTACATTACTATACGGCCCCTACGACGACTTACCAACAGTCACACCTGAAACTACCCTTTACGAGGAATACAACAACAATAGGCTCAGAGAAATAATGCCTTTCTTCGATAGTGTATATCAGAAACAAAAAGTAAGTGGAGACAAAAGAATTTCTAAAGCAAATGCGGACAGACAAACGACACCAGATTTACATGAAACGACACAACTAGCTATTAGAGTACCAAAAGTAAGAAAAACAAATCCTCTTTATAAATTACGATCATATCCTAAACAAAAGGAAAACATTGTAACATTTTCTAAACCAAAAGCAAAAGCTCACGTTTCTAACATAAAAAGAGTAAGAAAGACTTTTTCGTTACAAGACAAAACTACTACTATTACAAACAACGATGAGCCTCAACCTGGTCCATCCACTTCAAATAACACCGATAAAAACTAACGGATACTTTAAAGAATATTTAGGCATAGCAAAAATACTAAAACATTATCATAAATTTTATTTTAATTTTAATATTACCGATATAGAAATTAATTATAACATATTATTAAAAAATTCTAAATTTTTAAACACTGGACAAATGTCTGCAAGTAACGAACGATATTTACTAATTTTAGATGACCATTTGTCACGATTAAGTAATGAACTACAAAAACTATCAATGCACAGAACTAAACGCGGATTAATAAACGGAGCAGGCTCTTTAATTAAAATGATAACAGGAAATCTCGACCAAGAAGACTTAAAAGAAATCAATAAAAATTTAGATAACCTTTTCCAAAATCAAGAAGATATAATTACCCAAATTGATAATTTAAATTCATTTGCTAATATAATCACACAAAGGTACGAAAAGGAACAAAAAATTATTAATCAAAATCTAGATCATATTTATCGGACTTTTTCCACTTTAGATATCGAAAGAGAATTGTCGAGTAAAATTCATTTCCAAATTCACGTAGCTGTTAAATTACTCCATAATATAGAGATAATTCAAAGAACTATTTCCTTAAGTTTTAACGAAATTACTAATATAGAGCTCTTTACCACTAGTGATCTGTTAAATATTATTGATCACTTAAAGTTAAGTCATGACAGAAATGAATTGATCGACTTTGAAAAAAAATCATGTTTTTAAGGTTGTAGAATTTACCAATTTTCATATATTATCGGTTAAGGATACGATTGGGGTTAAGGAGTCGCGGGCCAAAGGACTCCAGGGGGCAAGCTGAGGAAGTGGAAATAACAACATAAACTCCCGATGAAGCTTTCCCCAAGACCGTCATGCGCGGTAAAAATCCGCATCCTGCACGAGGTGACCCTGCTAATAACTAAACATGACGGATCTAGACAAGGAGGTCGAACTAAACTCCCCCAATCTACGGTGTCACGTGACCCGTGCCTATGGATGGATGGCACCAGGGTGATGGTGTCGTGAACGGAACCTCTGGAGTACCAGGCAACCCTCCAGAGTAACCCGCCTTGCACCACACAGGGGGTTCTGATGGTGTGGACAGTATTTCCCCCATTCTCGTGGGAACAACATGAAGATTATAAATACATATAAAACCAAAACCAATGAGGCTCGAGGAGTGGCTCCGGCTACAGACTTGAGCCTTGAGTCTATCCCGGAAACGGAGACGAGCCAGGGTGCGGCAGCGGACTCTGGAGGTCCCACGACCGGCGTAGATACGGGGGATCAGGGGGTAGCTTCGGCCAGAGACCTGTCCCCGACACCCAAGCTGGAGGCTGGGTCCCACCGGAGGGCGGCGAGCTCCGCGGACTCCGGGGGCCCCTCCACCAGTGAGGACTCTACTGTTAGAGTAGAGGGACTGCCCCGGCAGTCCAAGCGTCTTTCCGGGGCGCAAAGAAAGAAGCTCCGGAGGGCGCAAAAAATGGCGGCCGGGACCTGGACGGTCGAGAAACCTGTAAAGGCGCAAGAGGGGAGTGCGGGTCAGAAGAGGACGCGCTCGAACTCTAGCACGCCCACTACAGACAGACGTTCCAAAAGGGCCAGGGTGCCTGTAAAGGCGCAAGAGGAGAGTGCGAGTCGGAAGACGCCGCGCTCTGGCTCTAGCACGCCTACTACAGACAGACCTCCCAAAGGAACTAAGGCCGGAACACCGGCGCAGACTGGCTCTTACAGGGAGGCTGCGGAGGGCCTCGGGATGGCGGTGATTGACAGACGCCATCCTGAGGTCACGCTAGACCAGGGGAAGGCGGACCTGATCCAGGCTGCGGTGGTAGCTGCAGTGGACTCTCTTCAGGAAGGGGAGAGCCCGCCTCAGTTCCACCGGACGCGCCTGACGGGGGGCATCCTCTGGATAACCTGTGCCGGCCCGCAGTCGCGGGACTGGCTGCGGAAAACGATCGGGGGCCTCGGTCAGATTTGGGAGGGGGCAGACTTGACAGCCGTCGAGCCCAAGGAACTCCCAAAGAGACGCAAGGTCCTCGTACGGATCCCTGACACCGTCCCGCAGGAGACGGTGATCAGCAGACTTAAGATCCAGAACCCTGAACTGGGGACGCAACACTGGTCGGTTCTAAGCAGGAAGGCAGAGGAGAAAGGACAGACGCTCGCCTTCTCGATCGACCCGACATCTTACAGAGCCCTTGAAGGAACCTCCTTCAAGGCATTCTGGGGCATGGGAAGGGTTAGCTTCCGCCCACTGGGGAAGCAATTAAGGGTTAATGGGACTTAGGTTCCTTCAGGTCAACCTCCAACACAGTAGGGCAGCCACGGCCGGACTACTAATGGCTCTGAGGAACACGGATGTGGCCCTCATCCAGGAACCGTACTCCTACAAAGGAGAGATCAAGGGACTCGGCGGAGCTAATGGAAAGCTCATCTACAGCAGGTCCAGCGAGAATCCGAGGGCCTGCATTTTTGTCAGGGAAGGGATAGAGTTTCTCCCTCTAATGAATTTCTGTTCCAGGGACCTGGCAACGATCAAAATCCGATGTGGAGGAGCGGATGGGCTGAGGGACATTACTGTCGCGTCAGCCTATCTGCCAGGGGACAGCACGGACCTTCCTCCACCCAACGAATTGGAGCAGCTGATGGTGGGTAGCAGAGCAGGTGGATGGCAGACCATCATCGGCATGGATGCGAATACGCACCATGAGTTGTGGGGTAGCTCGGACACAAACTCTAGGGGTGAGGCACTTTTACAATTCTTTATGAAATTTAATTTAGACATATTGAATAGAGGTAATAAACCGACATTCGTCACAACACGGCGTGAGGAAGTTTTAGACCTAACAGTTTCCACCCAGTTTCTGGGTGACTTTGTTAAAAGCTGGGCTGTGTCTGGGGAAGTGAGTAGCTCAGACCACAGATACATCCGGTTTGAAATCGCCAAAGTCGAAAGAGAAACGGTATGGTACCGGGACCCCCGCAAGGCGGACTGGGAAGCCTACAGGGCAGACCTAGCTGTGGAACTGCGGGGGGTTGAGAGGGCCATAAGGGATTCAATAGACCTCGAGATTGCAGCAGTCCAATTGCGAGACGCAATTACCTCGGCCTATAACGCCAACTGCCCCCTGAAAATGAGGGTGTCCACCAGGAACGTCCCATGGTGGAACGAGGACCTCAGGCAAAGGAGGACGCGGGTTCGTAAGCTGTTTAACGCGGCCAAAAGGTCGGGAGCATGGGATGAATATAGACAGGCCCTATCGACCTATAACAAAAGACTGAGGGACGCCAAGAAGGAGTCGTGGAGGAGGCACTGCGAAGAAGTGGAAAACACGTCTGAGAGTGCTCGACTACACAAGATCCTGTCTAAGGGCCCTCAGACTAACATAGGCTCCCTTAGAACACCCACGGGAGGCTTTACAAGCTCGGGGGAGGAAACTATGGAAATTTTACTCCAGACGCACTTCCCCGGCTGTAACATAATAAACCAATCACCTCCGGACTGGGAACACTCAGAAATAGAGGCGTCTTATAGGCGGGCATCTAGAGTAGACTGGACAGTCGCTAAAGAGGTGGTTACCTGGAGCAAAATCAGATGGGCCATTAACAGCTTTAAGCCATACAAATCGCCGGGATTTGATGGAATAATGCCCATCATGCTCCAACAGGGGATAGATATACTGGCGCCGGTGCTTACCCTCATTATGAGGGCCAGCCTGGCTCTGGGGTACATTCCGAGGGCATGGAGACTGGCCAGGGTTGTATTTATTCCTAAACCTGGGCGTCCAACAGACCAGGCAAAGTCCCTGAGGCCAATAAGTCTCATGTCCTTCTTGCTGAAAACAGTGGAAAAACTGCTCGACCGGCACATTAGGGGCGGTGTACTGGAAGCATATCCTCTACACTGCGGACAATATGCATACAGAGCAGGATTCTCAACAGAAACAGCACTGCACCAACTGGTGCTGAAACTGGAGAATACGCTGGAGAACAAGGAGGTGGCGCTGGGGGCCTTCCTAGACATAGAGGGGGCCTTTAGTAACACCTCGTTCGGATCGGTTCTGGCAGCTGCCCGGGAGCGTGGAATAGAGGAGACCTGCTGCAGGTGGATCGGTTCCATGCTCAGGGACAGGGCGGTGTTCACCTCACTCGCGGGAGGGACTCTGCTGGCGGGGGTCGCGGCGGGGTGTCCGCAGGGGAGCGTTCTGTCTCCCTTGCTCTGGTGTCTAGTCGTGGACGGCCTGATGGGGAGGCTCTCGGGAGGGGGGTATGAGGTACAGGGCTATGCGGACGACATTGTCATCATAGTCCGAGGAAAGGTCACACAGGCAGTGTGGGAGCGTATGCAGACTGCACTGAAAGTGGTGGAAGGGTGGACGGTTGATCAAGGGCTCGGGGTGAGCCCCGAGAAAGCAACCGTCGTGCCGTTTACGAGGAGGAGGAAGTGTGAAAGCCACAGAACTCTCACTCTATACGGTAGGAGCGTTCCAATGGCCAGGGAGGTAAAATATCTTGGGGTCGTATTGGACTCTAAGCTAACCTGGAATGGTCACATTGGAAAAATACTGCGTAAGGCAGTCATGACCTTAGCCGTCACTAGGCGGCTATATGGAAAAACGTGGGGACTAAGACCTAGTATGGCCCACTGGCTGTACACAAGGGTGGTCAGACCATCGTTAACATATGCGGCACTGGTCTGGTGGCCTAAGGTGACACAATCCAGTGCCAAACAAAAACTAGGCAAGATCCAAAGGATGGCTTGCCTAGGCATCACAGGGGCCATGTCTTCAACCCCAACAGCCGCCATGGAGGTGTTGCTGGATCTACCCCCCCTACACTTCGTTATTATGGGAGAGGCCAGGCTAGGACTATACAGACTAGCCTGCAATGGTAGACTGAAGATCAACCCAGGCTTCAGGGGCCACTGCAAAATTCAGGAGATCGTGAAGGAACCCATGCTTGAAATGAGGTCAGACTTCGCGAGCCCGCGAATGTGCAGGGAAAACAACTTCACAGTGGAAATCCCTGATCGCGGGGCATGGCGGGAGGAGACACCGGGCATACCACGGGACGCGCTCGTCTGGTTCACGGACGGATCTGGCGGGGAGCGTGGGACGGGGGCAGGTGTTTACTCGGAAGGACCGAGGGTAAGTCACAGTATTTCCCTCGGAGCCCATGCAACGGTGTTTCAGGCCGAGATGTACGCCATCCTGCACTGTGTGCGGGAGAACAAGAGGAGGGGCTACACCAACAAGCGGATCCTCATAGCCACAGACAGCCAGGCAGCCCTTAAGGCACTAAGTAGCCCACGGGTAAATTCCTGGCTGGTGAGTGAGTGCCGAGACGAGACGAGCGACCTGGCTGGGCAGAATGAGGTGACCCTCATCTGGGTGCCGGGTCACTCGGGGGTCAAAGGCAATGAAGAAGCTGACAGTCTCGCAAAGAGGGGGTCAGCAGAACCATTTATGGGACCAGAACCGGCTCTGGGCGTGTCAAAGAGCACTGCCAGGGGAGCCATTAAGTCCTGGGTCAGAAACCAACACAAGGTGTACTGGGCGGACTGTCCAGGGCTCAGACATGGGAAGTCAATAATTGACGGACCCAGTTCAAAGAGAGCTGTGGAGCTGCTAAACCTTAGCAGAGGACAGCTCAGAAACACAACAGGTCTCTTGACGGGACACATGGCCGTCAAGAAACACCTACATAAAATGGGGCGGTTCGAAGGGGACCTCGCATGCAGACTCTGCGGCGAGGGGGAGGAATCAGCCCAGCACATCTTGTGCGAGTGTATAGCTCTGGACCGGAAAAGACAACTGATCTACGGTCACTCTAGACCGGAGACAGAGCAATATAAAACTTCACCCTACCAATCGCTGTGCAGACTAGTTCAAGGCACAGTGATTTTGGAATGGGTGGAGTAAGACTAGGGGTATGCACAATCAACCAAGGGTTGCGGTGCTATCGGGGCGGCAAGGCCGCGGACGAGCCCTGAGGGAACAAAAAAAAAAAAGGATACGATTGTATGCCTTTTAAAAGTTCCTATCCTACATCCCAATCCTGGTTCTTATTTTCGTGTTTATCCTATACCACAAAATTATATTCTCCTGGTACCACCCAGCTCATACTATTTAGAAACACCCTCTTCAAACTTATGGACCCAAGAGAAGTGCCCCTCTATAGAAGACGTGGTTATATGCAATAATCGCCCACGAGAAGAACATTTTCAGCTTGACACCTTACAAAATTGCACTTCTGCCAAAGTAATGAACCCCTACGAAATATCAACTCAGCTGCAGAATGGTCAGATCTTAATATCCACTAGCTCAGCAACCACTATTGTCGAAAATTGCGAAACATCGTTAGACCGAAAAATCTTCCAGGGAAACGGTCTAGTAACATCCCTCAATTCCTGCAAAGTCAAGATCAATGAGGAAATGTATGAAGACGTTGCTACCAATTTGACGCTACAACCCATAGAAGTCGAAGAATTGCAACCGACACCTCAACATCATATCCATTTTAAGCCAATTCATTTAAAAGAAAACAAAAAGATAAAAGAAGAATTGTCTCAAATATAACAGCATTCATTTCATCTCCGACCGTCCATGCAGTATTTCCACTTAGGCATTACCATTGGTATATCCATCGCTGTTACCATTGTACTTCTGTTTCTTTTAAGAAGAAAAATTCAGAGCATCCTATACAAGTCCAACAGGCAAACGCAAACAGAAGAAGTGTCCGAACACGAGGACGTGTTAAAGATTTAAGGGTGGAGGAGTTACATCCCTGTATATTCTCTACATCATACAAAATACGACGAATCCTGAAACCATGCATCATCAATTTAGTGACCTGTGTGAGAGTGCTGATGCAGACGTTTGCATTTATGTTAATTCTGTAGAACATTATTTCATTCAATCGCTGTAACTCTAGTTGTTCACATGTTGTTTTCAATCACATATTTTATAATAAATTTTAAGACTGTAATAATTGTACCACTTAAATAAATAAATAAATTTTTTCGGACAATCGCTACGAAAAAACCTATATATATATATATATATATATATATATATATATATATATATATATATATATATATATATATATATATATATATATATATATATATATATATATAAGCCGGGGTCCTACATCCTGTGCCGCACCCCGCATTTCGGTCACCACTTCTTTCTATCCCTCCAGTCCTCGGCGCCTCGATCTCTCATATTTTTCTCAATTGCTTTTATCCATTGCGGTGTCGGTCTTCCATTTATTCTCCTTCCATGTGGTGTATATTTCAGAGATCTCTTTGGCAATCGGGTTTCCTCGTTAGATGCCCGTACCATAGTAACTCTCTTGATCCTGCTTTTTCTGCTATTATAAATACGCGCCCCGTTTCCCTTCATATCTCTTCGTTTCTAATGTGTTGTATTCTCGAAATATTACATGATCTTCTTAAGAGTCCATTTCCACGGTTTATATCATATTTCTCTCTCTCTCTCTCTCTCTCTCTCTCTCTCTCTCTGAAAGCTGCCAGCATTTACAGTCGTAGGTTAAAATAGGCTGTACTATAGTTGTGTAGATTGTCGTTTTGGTTTGGGGTTTCATTTTGCTTGACCAGAGTAACGAATTCGGTAAGCGAACAGCCTTCTGTCCTTGTGCCTTATTTTGGATATCATTTTTTGTTGTTCCATCTTCCGAAATAATGCTTCTCAAGTATTTAAATTCGGTACATTTTGTAATCTATGCAGTTGTATATCTGGGTCTTCTTCATGCCGGTCTCCTATCTTCAGATATTCTGTTTTAGCGATGTTTATATTTAGACCCCATTTCTGATATTCTTCGCTTAATTTTCTAAACATATAGTCTGCGTTCTTCTCAGCATTCGCTATAATTGTCTGGTCGTCAGCGAATAAGAGAGTTGTTAAAGATTATTCCTCCATCTGTATTCCCATTCCTGATGTTTTTCGTCTACAATTGTTGATGGCTTCTTGGATATATGTCCTAAACAAGGTAGGTGACAAACTGAACCCTTGATTAGTAGTAGTAGTAGCAGTGGTGGGGAGGCCAACGCCAAACAAGTAGGCCACAATGGGCCCTTTTTGCCAACCCCAGCAACCCAGCAACCATGCTCTACTCTTCCTCGGTTCCGTCGCCAAACCGTCTCGACCTCGAGATGGAGGCAGGGACGGTATTCAATTGGACGGTACTTACCTGATTCCTCTGCAGAGTCCTCGATCCGAACAATTCTGCTCGAAGACTCCCAAAAGCCTCGCATTCACACAGGTAGTGGTAGGACGTTTCTTCATCCTCGCCGCATTCCTGGCAAATGGGATCCCTCTCTACGCCTATCAATGTGAGGTGTCTTCTAAGGGCGCAGTGGCCTGTCAGCACCCCAAGGATGCGGCGAAGCGTAGGTCAACTATTTCCTAGTAGCCAGACAGCTTTATCTCTGTCCGGCCCCTCCACGAAGTCCCTTGCCTGCGTGCAGCCACCAACCGACCCCCACTGCCTCTCCATTGCTTCCTTGGTCCACCTGTCTAAGGCGACAGAGACTGTCTTCCGACTTATGCCTACCGCAGGCTCCGGTCCACAGAACGGCCGCCGGGAACCAAGTCTTGCGAGATTATTCGCCACCTCATTCCCCGCTACGCCACAGTGTCCCGGAACCCACACCAGTTGCACCTCCTTCGTCCTGGCTAGTCCACTGAGGGCGTCAGCGCACTCCTGAACCAGTGTTGACCTGATTCTGGCCGCGCAGACTGCCCGGAGGACCGCCTGACTATCCGATCTGATGTGAACACATTTCTCGGGACTCCTCTTCACATCCTGTCTATTGGCCACAGACAGGATAGCATACACCTCTGTTTCGAATGCCGTGGTATATGCGCCAAGAGCATAGCTCTCGCGCACCCCCAGGCCCTCGATGTATATTCCTGCCCCGGAGGATTTTTGGTCCTCCAGCCTCGATCCGTCGGTGAAACAAACCAGGCTTGCGGGCTGGAATGCAACCTCATTTTCCCTCCACTGATCCCTACTGGGGATCCTAAGGGTGTATGGCCTAGTGAACCTAATATCGTCCTCGGCATCCCGCACCTTTATGCCGAAAATTGGAATTTCCTTTTCCACCTCCTTGGCGACTCTTGCATGCCCTATTACTGCTCCCTCTCCGCACCAGTTTCCTGAGTCTCGCATTCTAAGATGCGTCGCCATAGCCTCCCTTCTGATGCAGATGGGAAGCGGTGGCAGCATCAACAGGACCTCTAGCACGGCTGAGGGTGTCATCCTCATAGCGGCTGTGATACCCAGGATTGCTAGCCTTTGGAGTTTGTCCAGCTTCCTGCTGGTAGTTTGGTTCACACCACACCACCAGACCAACGCCCCATAGAAGATTCTCGGCCTGACCATCGCAGTGTAGATCCAATGAAGGATCCGAGGATTAAGTCCCCAGGTCCTTCCTATCACACGACGCAGCTGCCAGAGGGTCGCTACTCCCTTCCTCACTACTCGTTCTATTTGCGACCCCGATGTTAGTTTGGGGTCCACGATCACCCCCAGATATTTGACCTCCCGCACTAAATCTAAAGGTTTTCCAAACATCACGGGCGCCCTGAACCCCTCTACCTTCCTCTTCTTGGTAAATAGGATCATCTCCGTCTTCGCCGGGTTTGCGGAGAGTCCCTGCTCCCTTGATTAAGCCCCTTTGTGTAGGAAAACTTTCGGACAGGACGTTATCGACTCTCACCAGACTCATCGATTCCTTATATATGTTCCATATAGGGTTAACGTAACTTTTACTCAGGCCAAGCCTCGTCAAAGTTTCAAAAGGTTTATTTAAGGGTACCGTATTGTATGCTTTTTATAGATCGACAAATACTAGGAGGGTAGACAGCCGTTGCTTTTTCTACAATTTGTTGTAACACAAATATATTGTCAGTACATGATCGTCCTGTCCGGATTCCCGACTGCTATATATCTTCTATGATCATTTAAATTCTTTGTTTCAATATTCTGCCGTACAGCCTCCGCATTACACTTGTCACACTCATGTCCGCTATAATTTTGGCATACCGTTTTATCGTGTGATATTTTGATCAAGACTAACCAAATAGTAAGTATTACTTTGATTATATTTTGTAAACGGACGCGATAACTCCTTAATCTTGTCTCTGATTAACTATTAAGATTAACCTCGCCCTATCTGAGTTATTTACAAAAAAATTGTCTTATCTCTGTCGGGTTAAATCATTAATAAATAATTTAAATCTGAAGCTTAGATTAATTAATGTTGCCGTCGGTGTCTCTTGAATAATCAAGATAGGGTGGAAAGCTTACTAATACCTTTTAGAAGTGGTACAAGAACCACTCTGTGTTTTCTTTTCTCTGTTCTCCGTTATAACCTCACGCTTTTTTGCCGCTTGATGTATGCAATCTTAAATCTGTCTATATAACTGCTCTGCATTTGTGCTCATATTCCTTATTGTTTATAACTTGTTAGCCAGTCTTAGTTTGTACAAAAACTAAGTTGACTATTGTCTGAAGCTTTCTATATTATATTTACATTCATTCATATCGCTCTGCTGTTGTCGATTATTCTGGAGCATGGTGTTTGCCTTTATGTAGTTCAGTATTATGTTACCTACGACTAGATGGTGTTACCCTCACGTCCGTTGCTTTGAATACTGTTTTTGGATTACATAATCAATTATAGAACGCAACCCTCTAGTTGCTTGTATACAAGTAAATTTATTGATATCTTTATGAGGGAAATATCCACTAATAATTTTTAGAGACATGGACTCACAAAAGTTTCTAAGGCGTATTATATTATCATTGGTTGCAGATTATCCATACCTTCCTACCACATCACTGTCATTTTGTATTTCAATTCTTTCGTTTAGGCCTCCTAGTATAAGTAACTCTTTATTGTCTTTGATGTTGGTCAGTACAGTTATAAAATTTTCGTAGAAAATATCTTTCAAGGTCATATCAGCATCATCGCTGGCTGCATATACCCCACCTATTACAATTTGGTGTCCGTTTTTATTTAATTCCATAGTTGTTATCTGTTCATCTACTTCCTCCCAGCTTTTGATATACATTTCCAGCGCTCCCGTGGATGGTCACGGAGACTCCTCTCTTAGCTCTAGCACCTTTCAGTACACCACTATACAGATGTATATATTCCACGATGACTTGATTTCCTCTTATTCCTCTTGGTTTCCGTGATAACGCAGATATCGATTTTCATCTTTTTTAATTCTTGGAAGATCTCTGCTTGTTTCTCAAACCTTGTACATTCCATGTTGACAATTTCATAGTCCTCTCTCTTAGAATATATCAAAATCGTTTAGATCCATCCTTACTCCGAGGCGATTGATCGAAATGTTTAGCGTTTTATGTTATTTTTACGAATGGCGAGTTGCTGGCACGTCGATTCAACCTCCAGACCTGTCGTGCCAGGATTTCCTACCGGGGTTTTCTCCCTTAGCTAAAATACTCCAGTTATTTTATAGGGCGCTAGAGACTCGCCCTTCACCCTCTCTCTTTTTCTACATGTCACACTCCATTGTATGCCATGTACCCAGCAGCTGCGCGTGATACGAGTATCCATCTCAGCGGGAACGTGAGAGTATGATTTGTTGGCAGAGCTGAATTCGATCTTTCGAATCACCAACTCTTTCGTTGGAACACAGTGAGCATTTTTCAACTATACAGAATGAACCGCCACAGCAGAGCACGTTTTGCATCATTTTTCTTAAATGGAACACCCTATATATTTATGTATTTTTGATTCATCATCAATTAACGTTTCAAACGACATTCCCCCTTGTAGTTTGCGGTGCGGCATTGCCGAGTTATTAAAGAAAATGTGAAAACTTTAGGCAAAACAAAGTCCAACACATTTATTAGTTGTATGAGTACCATAATGACTAAAGATGAAAAATTTTCCGTAGCTGGTAGTTGTGATTAGAGGATATATTCGCCAAATATTATGCATATCAAACAGGGTGTTCATTACATAATTTTCCAAAATTCCAATAGAATTTTTTCTTTTATTTCAAAGGTAACCACTCGTCTGTCATGTGATAACTGAATTCGCAGGTTCATTTTCTACACTTTTTATGCGTAATGGTTTAGCCTAAAATCAATATTATCACAATTATTCTTACTTTTTCGGTTCGCACACGTGAGTTTTGATAATTAATTTCTAAATAGGCTTCGTAACCATGGTTTTGTCTTAGCCAGTTGTCACTGATGTGAAATAATAGTGTCATATGTGATTCAAATGCTTCCATTTGTATCGACATGAATTTCGAAAAAAAAAACTTGTTGACATCATAGTATTATGGGATCGTGCGAAAAAAATGCCTATTAACACAGCGCATGTATGCGCATAGATACCCCAATAGAAGACGACCTTCAGTGCGAAGCTTGGAAAAACTCAATGAGAGGTTTTAGAGCACAAAATGTATCGTACGAAATATGTGAGAGAACGAAGCGCATACGTCATGAAGACCAGTTTTGTTATCGGTATTAGCAGAACCAACCACCAGTTCAAGAAGATAATCGATATACCTCGCTCTACAATCAGCAAAATTGTCAAGAAAAAGAAGTTAGATGACTATCACGTGTCCTTTCATTCAGAATTATTTCATCCGGATTTGGCAAATCGAAGGAGATTTTGCAGATGGGTACTGAGAATGGAAGCAACATATTAATTTTTTTTTTCAACAAGTACTTTTCACCGACGAAGCAACTTTCGCACAAAGAGGTAGTCCTAATCGACATAATTTGCATTATTATACGACCGAAAACTCCAAAAATTTGAGACAAGTCGATAGACAACGTCAATGGACTGTGAATGTTTGGAGAGGTATTGTGGGCGACTTCATCATTGGGTCTCACTTTTTCAATGGGTATTTGAATGGTGAGTAGTATTTGTTCTTCTTACAAAATCACTTGCCTCAGCTTCTACAAAATATTCCACATATTATGCTTGAATATTTGTGGTTCCAGCACGATAGTGTTCCACCACATTCCACATTAACTGTTCGGAGTTACTTGTATCGAGGTTTTTTTGGCCAATGGATAGGCCGCTGCGGCCCTATTGGTTGGCCAACTTAATCTGCAAATTTGTCGAACATGAATTTCTTCTTCTAAGGACATATTAAGCAGATTGTGTACCAGAACCTGCCAACTACTGCAGAAGATAGGAAGCACATAATTATAGAAGCTTTCGGGATAATTCCCATTCATACAATACGGACGTTTTCGACGAGAATACAGAAATGTGTTGAGCAAAAGGGAGGACAGTTTGAACATTTGATATGAGTGAACATGCAACAAACTACGCTCGCCTGTTATTTTCGGAATTTGAATTTAAAATAGAACGTTTAGATTCAGATAATCTATTTTGTGTAAATCAATCGATGTGCACCTGGATTCAATTTATTAATTTAATTATTTAGCGTTTTGGTATTCTCATCTTATCATTCTATCTTCTTTTTGTTGGTTTTATTGTTCTGGTATTGTTATGAAGTCTCTTAGTTTGGCGTTTCGAATGATAATAATAATAATAATAATTATTATTATTATTATTATTATTATTATTATTATTATTACTAAAATAACTGGAATTAGTGTTATCAAAATTCATCTTTGTGAACCGAAACAGTAAGAAGAATTTTGATAACATCGATTCTAGGCATAGAGCATTACTAATTAATATTATAGGAAATGAACATGCGAATCTATGTATCAGATGAGATACAGATGGTTCCATTTGAAATAAAAGAAAAATGCTATTTGAATTTCATCAATTTGAAAATTCTGTAATGAACAGCCCGTTTGATATGCACAATGTTTGGCCAATATATCCTTCAACTGCAACTGTCAGCTACGTATTGGAATTTTTTTATCTTCATTCATCATGGTACTCATACAAACAATAAATTGGTTTGACTTTGTTTTGGCCTAAATTTTCACATTTTCCTGAATAACTCGGCAACGCCGCCGCATCGAAAATTAATAAGAGGAATATCTTTGGAAACGCTAATGATGATGAATGAAAAAAATGTATAAATATATAAGGTGTTACATGTACTAAAAATGATACAAAACGTGCTATTTTGTGGCGAATCATATGTATATTTGGAAATATTTTTGAAGTGTGCTAATTTGGGCACTACATCAAGTCATATAAAAAAGATTCCTGCAAATCAGTTTTTTAATGTAGTTATGGGACTTTGACGCACTATTCAGCCACCATATATATATATATATATATATATATATATATATATATATATATATATATATATATATATATATATATATATATATATATATATATATATATATATATATATGGCGACAAGTCATTATTTCATAGCGGATCGGTCGACTTTTAAAAAACAAATTCTTTAAGTAAAGCACTCCAAAAGCTCCATATCCTGATATCCATTATTTTAAGATTCGCTTTTTCCATAGCCTATAGCCTACTACGCTAAAAAATAAGACCCCAAAAATGTATTAAAGCATATTAGGCATTTTTTTACGAAAAAACAAATACCGCTATCGATTACGGCACATCTGTAAGATGCAAATCCAAAGTTTCAATATCGTAACTTATACAGAGTTTTTACAACTTGAGTGCCAACAATGAAAAAATCGACTTTTTTGGAGTGCCTTGTGTAAACGCTACTCAGTATCTTACAAATATTATAGTGCCAGTAGATTAAGAGTCACCCAGTGTCTGAATTCACACAATATCATACGCATATCTTATACAGAGTGTTCATAATAATAACGGAAACATACCCTTTTGCAATGCATTACCTAATTTGGACTTTGATCGGACCAGGATCTTAAATTTTGGGAATAGGTACACCATTCCATTATTTTGTGAAAGTAGCTAAGTGAAAATGGGAACCTACGATGAGCACTGGTAAGTACACCTGGAGAACCCAAATCACCACAGCACATCTTTTTAAAGACCTGACGATCGTTTAATTACCAAATTAGCGTCATCGGAGAAAAAATATATTTTCATCTTACTTATCAATGCTCATCGCAGGTTCCATACTCCACTTAGCTACTTTGATTAATAATGGAATGGGGACTTCCCAAAATTTAAGATGCTGCTCCGATCAATGTCCAAATTGGGTAATACATTGCAAAAGGGTATGTTTCCATATTTATTATGAACACTCTATATAAGATATGCGGATGATATTGTGTGAATTGACACACTAGGTGACTCCTTAATTGATTGGCATTCTAATGTTTGCAAGGCACTTAATAGCGTTTATACAGGGCACTCCAAAGAAACTCGACTTTTTTCATTTTTTGCACTCAAGTTGTGAACACTCGGTATAAGTTACGACATTGAAACTTGGAATTTGTGGCTTACAGATGTGCCTAAATCGATAGAGATTTTTTTTTCGTAAATAAATGCCTAATATGCTTTTCTCATTTTTGGGGTCTTATTTGTTATCGTAGTAGGCTGTGGAAAAAGTGAATCTTAAAATAATGCACACCAGGATGTGTATGTGTATTTATCTATCTTTTGTGTTGGAGCATTTACAATAAATGTATTTTCGATAAGCAGCGAAGCGGTTGAGTCCTCAAAGACATCATTAGCTTGTACTACAAAATATTTTAAATAAATCAAATACCTAAACATTATATGTCTATAAGATTATACCATAATGATATCAAGATAAAAAACTTAAATGAAACGAAAACAAGAATTTTACTGCCAATTCATTTCTAGGCAAGGAACATAAAGTAAACTTAGTACCTAACTAAAATTTATAGATATTGTGAGTTCACTGACGCTTGACTAATAAAGAGTCATTGCAGGCTATTAATATTTAGACGATTAATGAGTTGTCGGCCACACATAACTGTTTTAAACACAAATATACTTGTGCCGTTAATCAATCTGCAGTTCCGCGGAAATTGTAAAATTAGGATTGCATGTGCTGGTAATCGATTATACACAATCCACAAATCTTGCCCATAAATTGAATGTTTGTCGAAATAATTTCCGCTAGATCTGTTGCGTTATTTGCTTAATCAAGGTTATCTTGATGCTAAGCGACTCATGCAATTGTTTCAGCTCGCGCTACCTGCAATTATGATATTATAGGTAGAATGACAAATATACACGTATGTAGGTGACAAATATACACGTATGTAGGTACTGTTAAAAACATGCAATGAACCACAGTGATGTAGGGGCTATGAGGCCACCTTAAGGGGTATTTTGAATATTATTTTAGGAATTTTGAGGCAGCTCGTACTCAAAGTAATTCCTTAATATAAACACCTATCGTATATTCCTATGAATACGACCAACTTTAGAGAGTTTATAGTCGGCACCCTAAAAATATGAACCCTTACCTTACCCCCAAAGCCCGGGGCATTGAGACAACCCCTGGTTAGATGATCTCAAAAATCATAGTCCAAATAAATGAAATTGAAGCAAATATTGTAAGAATAAGTTCATTTGAACAAGTTACATTTGTCTATTTAGGTACCATCATAAAAATCACAAATATAACCTCTAGGACCAATGACTCCGCTACATTTTTTGTTTGCGCATTTTTCACACATTGTGCACTTGTAGGTACCATGTTTCTCGATCTTTCCCATAATCTCCACACACAAGACAAATTTTCTCATCATCGGATATTTCTGGATCCTGTAGCCCTTCATGGCCAATCTCCACATCAGTTGATGTGTCTGAGGATGAGATACAATTTTTGTTTTTAACTTTCAAAATCTTCTTTGCAACTGGGGTCTTAAATTTTTCCTCTTCTTTTTAACTTTTTTTCGTTAAGTTTGTCGTCAAGCGGTGTCGATGTAAAAATTTGGAAACAACTTTTCTGGTCTTCGTGCCCCTCTTTGGAATGGGGATTATTTCAACGACCGTGACTTGAGGTGAAATGCAATTCTTTAATAACACATAGAACCTCGGTGGTTCACGGGTAAGAACGTGTGCCTCTGAACTGAAGGGTACTAGGTTCGATCCCAGGGTACTCCTTTCACTTTTTCAGTACAGACTGTAACATTAACATCAACCGAGGTTCTGGCATTGTATTTGAGCAAGTTGAATGTCTGCACGTTCCGCCCTTCGGAAGGGGCGTAAATCCGTCGGTCCCGTGTCCATGCGATGTAGGGCACGTTAAATATCCCTACTCTCCTTACAGAAAGGCTGGGGTTCCGCAAAATTTCCAGGATAGTGAGGTGAAACTGCTCCCTGGCGTCGGTGATTGGCCATAGCCGCGGAAATAGGCCGCGTTAAAGAAACAAAAAACACACACATTTAATAACACATGGGACTTTCTCAGCAATCTCCGTTTTTGAGGTTTCAACGACATTCATATTTGAGGATTTTAGGGCTCGGCAACATTCATCTTTGAAGGTTCTGCAGCAGCTATATTTGAAGGTCGAGCAACAGCATTCATATTGACATCCATGTTTAAAGTACCTGTAACTTTAACTCCAGAAACACCTACATCCAAATCTTCAGCAGAAGTTGTAAACTCATATCAAAGATAATCGGATTTGGTGAGAAAATTCCAGTACACTCAAATTATTTTACAGATTTCTCCACTAAGGGCACCTTACCATAGACAAATTTGAAGATAGAAGCAATGTCATATTGTTCTACTGTTTCATATTGGTTGTCTTTTAAATAAAGATCTATCTCACGATTTACTGATTTTTTAAAAGGAACAAAAAAGACAAGATCTGAAGGTTGAAGCCGAAGTATGTGGTAAGAGAGACACCATAACAATTCCATTGGATTGACAAAACTTGTAAACTGCTAGTGAAATATGGCTTGAGTGATTGTAAAGCACCAATAGAACTGGTTCCTATCATAAACATTATGTATTTTTTTGGAAGTGCTCAAGCCATGTCACAAACAAATTTTCATTTTTGCCTGACTTAGAGCACGTGTAAATGGCATCCGCAGAACCACCCTTTTCCAAAAGTGGTGTCTTTCTTCGGCGCTTAAAAATAAACATAAGGTGGGGGGGGGGGCTATCGGAACCCGCCGCACCAAAGCAACATGCCAATGTTTAAATGGCATCCGCAGAAACACGCTTTTCCAATCGTGGTATCATTCTTTGACGCTTAAAAATAAACATAGTGAGCATGTCGAAACCTCCCGTGCTAAAGCAACATGCTATTGTTTAAGTAGCATCCGCAGGACCACCCTTACCCAAAAGTGGTGTAATTCTTTGGCGCTTAAAAATAAACATAGGTGGGATATCAAACCCGCCGCGCTAAAGCAACATGCTACTGTTGTATTTATTTCTCTCCCAGCACTAAAAATAAGGCCAACCAAAATAATAACTTATAAACCGAATGTATTGATAGGAAATTTTCGTACACTTGTTGAGCCATTTTTTTTTATTACGGACTTTAATTTTAGGTAACTTTGTAACATTACTAAAACAGATATTTATATGACTTTGATACAAATTCAGGCAATTAAACCAGCGTTAAAAGGGAAGCGTTACAGCGTGTACAAAATAAGTATGTTTTTAATTGTTTCCTTGTGAGAAAGGTTCTGAAATTTAATAATATCAACTATAAGTGGAAACTGACTGAATTGTGCTGAAGACTTCAGTTATTTAATAATAGCACTGGAGGTACGTGAAACATTCCTTCGTTGCTGCAATAAAGGAATAAAAACTCGGGACGCAGCAAGTGCGTTATGGTAGTGAATTTTCATAAGATTAAGATGTTTGATTTATGAAAAGAAAGGTACTACCAAAGGGACAAATAAAATACAATATCTCTAGATCAATCTTTATAGTGGGTTAATTTAATAAAATAAATAAAATAAATGACAATCAGGAATTTAATTTGTCTAAACAGCACAAAATGAAATATATATATAAAATTAATTTGGTAAATTAGCAGTTTACCTCATGGAGGGTTTTGAGAATTGTTTTCCGAAACATGCCTAGGATTCTCCTAGGTGCATAACCCACAACAAACATTTCTTATAAACAACCTCTAAAAAAGTTACAGGACCAGGAGTTAATAAGGGTGTAGGGCGAGGAAAACGAACTGTAAATATGAGTGGAAAAGCGAAAAAAATAGCTTAGTCGGATCTCTAACAGCTGCCTTTTTCAGATTTTGCAGTCGTACCTCCTTTAAATGTTTTTTAACTTATAGTAACAGATCATGAAGAAGTTCACATGTAAATAACTCAGTAAAGACAAGGAATGCAAAGGGAAAGAGTAGTGTCGACGTGCATTAGTGATGTCAAATTATATTTATCAGCAGTTGATTTATCTAAAAGTGTTGGATGTGGGAAATTCCCTAATAGTTCTCACAGAAAATAAACAATAAGTTAAAAGAAAGGAAGTTTAATACAATTTTAAAAGTGTAATTAACAAAAAACAATACAAGGTATATTTAAGTAAGGGACAAAATTCGCTTATTGTGACAATACAATCAAAGGCTGTTAATGAAAATCGTGTAAAATAATATATTTACTAACAGGTGTAAGATTTACATTTTATTATTATAATTATGTGGCAGCTGTTTCCCTCCGATATGGATAAATTATCTAAAAAAGACACATCGTTGGGAAAGAGCTGTCATGTAAAATCAATATAATATATAGGTCATATTAATAGTTTTAATATACATTTGAAAGTGAATTTAGTTCTAGTGTTATCTACTATCGACTAATTAAAGAAGACTATGTATCACAATTCCAACAGTTTAGTAAATGTAAAAGTACATGAAATATAATTCTCCAACAAAAAAAGAGGCAAAACAATACGCCTAGTTGGTTTTAATTTAAACGTTTTTAATTAAATCAATTCTGATAGTGGTTTGAGATGGACAAATGAACTATTTTAATTTATAATTAATTGTTTTCTACAAAAAATTTTGGTTTGTTTAAAAATACAGACGATACAATGTTTTTATATGTTGAAGCTTAAGGTTTCTCTGGTTGGCGTTTCAAGGAATTGTTACACATTTTGATTTCCTAGCAGTCCAATGTGACACCGTACATATCTCTTCTTGAACTCATTGTGACACTCGAGTAAATTATTGAGTCCTCGCGACTGAACGTTGCTTATAAAAGTCTATACACTAATAAACGGATTTGCGTAGTATGTACATATATACGAGGCCCACTCATTGTTGTTTGATGATCTTTCGCTACCTTACTTAAAACACATTCAAAGCAATCTCAATTGTCAATAAAAATTGGAATCTTCTGCCTGAGGTTCCATAAGTGCACAGTCCATTTTTGTTACAATTTGTGCATTGTGTTGCTTGGAGTTTATGCAGGTACGTCAAAAACTTTTGTAGTTTCAAAGTTTCCATTTATTTTGATTGTCCAAATAACTAATACTGTCCCATACACAAATATAAAAAGCATGATTTGGAAACAATTTTTTTTGGTCTGTAACGAACGGTTCAGATTATTTTAAAATTGCTCCAGGGGATAGGTGATAAATGATTTTGAGAAAATTGAATGTTTTTTTAAACCTTCAGTAATATTATGTTTGTTTGTTTATTACAAAACTTTGAATTTCATCAAACATCTGGTATTCTATGCTGAAATCAAATTTGGGGTTAAATGTGTAAGGGTGGAATATTGATGCCAATTTTTTTTAAGAACAAAAAAAGACAAAACATCTGAAAACGTACACAACTTGATTCTGGAATGGGATTTGTTTTGTCTTTGGCAAAGGAACACTTCATATTGTCTTTGGGTTGGGTCACTTCAGGGGGTAGGGGATCAATGGGGGGTGATTTTATGAAAATTTAATTTTTTTTGTTAAAAGTCGAGTAATATAACCTTTCAGAAGTTTATCGGTAGAGGAATACGAATATTTTCTTTTTGTTCAAGTCATGGATCCTGAAATCATTTCATGAGATAGTATTTCTAACAAGAGTAGATTATCACAGCTATTTGGATGTAGTGATTTAATTTGCAATACTTTCTCGTTAGAAACGATTCTGACAATTGTAGTGGGGTTACCTTCCACTGCATTGAGAACTGACTCTTCAATTTGAGGAGGTCATTGGTATCTTTTGCATATAGAATTAGATTTTACAGATTTCAAGGCATCTATTTCCCTAAAACATCTGCAGATATGTCCAAAAATATTTCTGCTGCGTGCTATTCATCCGGGAAAACCTGTCATAATAAATTCTCACTGCTTCTTTTCCATTTTGTTTCGCTTCACCACAATGTAATAACAAATTAGCTAATTCACCCAAGGTATAATTGAAAAGTGCATTTTAAAAGCATATACAGCATCTATCACAAGGCTTGTTCAATTAAAACCCATCTTTGGTCAGGTTAGCCTTGAAAACAGTTGTAATCACTCAAATGACGTTTTGCAATGTAAGTTTTGTTTGTAAACATCACACTTATGAGTTCCTGTCATTTGTATTTAACAGCGATTTTAAGTATTGTGACTTTAAAATGGCGTTTGTTGTTAACAATCCATCTAAATATAATCAGTGTGCGGTCATTCAATTTTTGTGTGATAAAGGTTTGCAACCATTGCAAATTCAAACACGATTGCAAGCAGTGTATGGAAACACATGTTTTGCATATCCAACTGTCAAGGAATGGTTTCAAAAATTTAAGAGTGAAAGAGAGAAGATAAATGATAAGCCGCAACTAGGTGCATTGAGTACTGCATCAACAGACAGGAATGTGGCATGTGTAGAAGACCTGATTAGAGGAAATCGTCTATTGTCATTCAAAGCAATTACAGAAGATGTTGGTGTGATTATAGAATCTATCCGTAGTATCGTATACAAACTGGCTTACAGCAAAAGGTGTTAAAAGGTAATCGTTTTCAGTCGGATGAAGAAGTACTAAATGCCTTAAAAGAATTTTTCGGGCATTAGCCACAAGAATTCTTTAAGCAGGGTATACATCAGTAGGTGAAACAATGGGATATGTGCCCTAATAATAATAGTAATTATTTGTAAATATATTTGCTAATAAATTTGTTCTGAACCAAAAATGGGTTTCAATTGAACAAGCCTATTATTACCTTGATAAATAAATGACAATAACAGCCTAATTTTTTCATTCTTTCCAAAACACATTCGATACACAACATAAGACAACATAATTGCATTTATCTCATAAGCGAGATGAAAATCGACAAAATATAAAAAAAATTATCAGCACTAAATGACCTACATAACTGCTAAGAAAGAAACGTCAGTGACAGATTTTTTTTTTCTTAGAAAATTATTAGTAATGGCACCAATGTACCGCCCCTTTAAAGGTAACCACACTCTTTTAGCAGTAAAATATGTACCAGTCCGAATATCTATCACCTTCCAAATTTCATGCAGCTTGCTGGTCATGATCTTCATTTTGATATTTTTGACACATCGATCCTTACCCGATACCAAGTTTGTTTTTTCAAATGAAACCTCCGGTATATATATATATATATATATATATATATATATATATATATATATATATATATATATATATATATATATATATATATATATATATGTTTTAATATTAACTAATAAACCAGATTTTTTTTTCAGCTTTATTTGATAATATGACAGGTTGTTGAGCAATGATTGGTATTACTCCACGGAGTTTCGAAATTTTACTTGCAATATTTTGGTTTTTTGCTAATAAGTCGAAAACCGCTAATAATAGGTAGAATATTATATAGTACTTTAAGAAAGAAAATCAATTGATCTTGCTATTCCTATATAATACAGGATGTTCGATTTGAAAATCTCACATTACCTGCCATTATATGTTCTACCTAAAGACCATTTTTATTGTAGACAGCCTATATGCAATAATTGGATTTTCATGACTATATCAACCTATTAGCAAACAGCAACAAAAAACTGAAACCTCTATCTATGCTGGTTATGGAAAGACTCTTTTGTTGTTGTTAATGAATGGAGGTTGCGAACTTTCCTAACTAATAACTTTTATTTTCTTAACGTCTTGAGATAGGTTAACAGATATATAAACACACACACACACACACACACACACACACACACACACACACACACACACACAAATATATATATATATATATATATATATATATATATATATATATATATATATATATATATATATATATATATATATATATATATATATATACTTTAAAAACATTACTGCAAACATAAGAGTGTCACAATACAGACATTTTTTTCATTTGAAAAAATAATGTTATGGGACGACGCCGCCATGTCATAAATATTTTCAAAATGAAGACCATAACCACTTAAGAACATAACCTAAATTCACATTTCTATCAATTTTGAATCACTATATACTTCTAATACTCCATCGAGTTTGGCCCACGCTTTACATATAATTTTGATACAAGTATATAAAGTGGTATTATTTGGTGGTTTTAAATTACAAATGCAAATTAAATTAGCTGCGATTTCTATGAAATCCTGTTTTTAGGATTGTCATTTTAGGACTAAGAGTACAACAATTATACTATTTAACTCATCTGTAAATATGTACAAAGTTTTCACATCACCAGACAGACGATCCTAAATTTGATATTTTATGTCTATGATGGACAAACCTTCCCTTTAAATCTTCATTCATGTCCATGAGGCGTTTCTGGTATGGTTGATAATCTGCAACACAATTATAAAAAAATTAGATGCATAAAAAATTCTAGATTCTACATCTAACATTCTATATGTGAGGTATATAATAAACCTCACCTACCCAACCAATAGCCCCAATAAGGATTCAGATGAAAACCCCACTATAGACAATACAGAACCACCAAAGGACAGTTTGATCTCTTTCAAGTCTATGGTTGAATACACCAAGGCTTTAGAGATGATATCCGGTGAGATTTCGAGAGTAGGAAGATTACGACTCCATAATTGAACTACAACCCAACCTACACCTAACCACCACTCTAAAGATTAGGCAGATTAAGGCCTAAAGAGTTCTATTCCATTCATATTTTACCCAACCTCTTGAAAATGACAAATGGCTCCAAGCCAGAATGTCGAGGTTCAACAAATTCTAGAGAAAGTTTAACCAGACATATTAGTTAAGCGAATGATATGATATCTGTCCGCTTTACATAAGTCGTCACAAGTTATTTACTACCAGTTTCAATAATTTTCTGGGCATACTAGATCATTAAGTTTTCATAGCCAACTTAGAATGTTCTGAGGACAGCCATATTTTTATGGGGCTGAATGGAGAATAAAACAAGCAGTATAAGTCACAAAAAATCAGAGATAGCATCACAAAAGGCTAAACTGGCTTCCACTTTTTGTAAGGAGTGTACATATGCTCATGCACTATGTTTGTATAATAGAACATTTCTTCATGACAATGGCAATTTTTTCTTGTTTTAACTTTTTTTTTTCCACATATATGAAAAATAAACACTATTCCTTATCCACTTCGACTACTCTCTTATTTCAGCATGCACAACTTGACGAAACTGAGTCACCAGCGATGCCCTCTTGTCATGTTACTTGATTCATTTAGATACCACTGCCATATTTTATTTGTCCACTTTTATATACCTACCAGCAATTTTTACATTCTACTAAATATAATATTACAAGGTATCACCAATAATACAATTACTCCACAAATTATCCAAGAGGTTTATGCACCAGTAGTACATATAGCATCACAACGGAAGAACTTCGGCATAGTGTTAAAATCTAAGTATATAATACAATCTGAGTGTAGCGTGACCAGCATTAACATTGCTTTCCATAATTATAATTATAAAATTTAACAATTTAAAGGAGCACCTATTATAATAACCAGTCTAGCTAATCATATAGAATCCTGTCTCATTGAATCAGACAGGATAGAAAGCTTGTCTGCTTATACTTTGTAATCAGTATGGAAAAGCTTTCTGATAATGTAACAAAATTAATCAATGACACCCACTAAGCATGGTAACTTACAAATGCTTACCGCAACGTTAGATAATTTACCATTAGGCAAGTTAAGTTTGCAACATTTCTAAATGTTTGCAGGCAAAAAACCAATGCAAACTTACAAATGAAACTTTAACGTAACTTTCAAAAATAATATCTAGTTTGCCGTGTTGTGGTTTTTCTCCATTTGTAAGCTCACGTTAAGTTACAATTGTAATGTTTCTGAAAGTTTGTTTCAAATTGTAAACATTTGAATTCCCTCCGTTTTCGGGTATGTTCGATCCTATGTCATCGTCGTCCAATAGCAACATAGCAACACCGACGCCAACAGCGAACTGACTGACAAATGACAAAGCGCCCGGCATTAATTAATGGCGGTTTGTTGTTTACTTTTTTTATAATTTCATCATCATAAGTTGTTATTTGATCTATGTCTATTTATTTTCCTGGAAGTTTTAAAGATTGAACAATCTTATTGTAGCCTGAATTGTTTGAATTTTGTAATTCGTTGTCTGG
This sequence comes from Tillus elongatus, assembly GCA_964006375.1. Classification (NCBI taxonomy): domain Eukaryota; kingdom Metazoa; phylum Arthropoda; class Insecta; order Coleoptera; family Cleridae; genus Tillus; species Tillus elongatus. The sequence continues at coordinate 212,802,750 of OZ023262.1, forward strand.
AGAGTAGATAATGAAACATGGAGTATATCGACAAACATTTCAGGTAAGAATCCCTAAAACAGCTATATATTAAATACATGTGTGAATTCATTATTCTCTTTTCTGTAGCATAATTATTTTGGTATGTCGCTATTGGTGAATTATTATAAAATGGCTGCATTTATATTTTTGTTTCTTTTTATGAAATATTATATTATTTACATGAATTTTGTTATGTCCTTAGAAGCAGCCTGGAGATGTCATACCTGGTCAGACCAATTCATTTTAAAACGTTAAATATGATTGACCTATGGAAGCATGTGGCTTATACATAGCAATTGGCATCATAATAACAGTGGAGCAGTACCCATCAAGCTGCCAGGATTGCTTATTTTACACTTGTCGCAGTATTCTATGCTATGGAACATTCATATGGGTTAACTCGTCAGCAGCGGAACATGTGTTTATCATGCAAAAAAGAGCAATAAGGACATTGTGTGCGTAGGTCCAAGAAAAAGCTGCCCTGATGTGTTCGAGGCCAATGGGATACTTAGGTACACTTCCAGCTATATCCTTCTTCAGTATATGTATTCAAAATATCCAGTGAATGATGAAGTTTGCAACATCAATACCTCAACACCAGGTACAGGCATGAATTAAAAATACAGTTCCACAAAAAGGAGAAAACAAAGCAGATGTTTGATTACTTGGGAATCAAATTCCTCAATTTTCTACCTAATGTTATTAAGATGCTTCCACTAACAAGATTACAGTAGGCACTAGTGGATGTTATAAAACAAAAACCAAGGTGAAGGAATTTATTAGTGCTCTAAACCAATGTGTATAGTGTTACATACTACTTGTATTCATTCTTTGTAGTGTGTGTGTCTGTGTGTTAGGCAAAAGCTTTGGAAGGCAAGTTCGACTAGCCACAGACTTTTTTTATAGATACGTAATTCATTGTAGTCATAATTTTGCTTTATTTTAACTCAATGTTTCTGACATTTTAGACATTGACGGTACTATACTTACTCGATAGGGATAGTTAAGACATGCGTGAACACTTTCAGAGACTGTCGTCATGTTTAAGCTATTTTCGCAGTGAAGTTGTATTCATTTACCTGTGCTTGATTTATCCATTGCATATTCTTACGTTTGCTTAATTAAACTTTCTCTAAAATCGAAATGAACGCACCATTTTAGATATTTCTTTTTCACAATAGTATTTGATATGTTGAATTTATTTTATGTAACATATGTCACCACATATTTTAGAAGCTAAAAAAAATCTTGCCTCTCAAAACAAGTAATGCTGCAGAAGGCTTCGTTTTTGTTATTGGTGTTTCACACGTTTTTCTAGACGACTAAAGAGTTATTTAGTAAAACAATATCAAAAACAATTAATTGGTATTTATTTAGAAAAAGGAATTTTTGAAATCCGTCAATTAATAACGATATCACGAGTTCAAGTTATCTATTTTGTCGCTGAGTTTTGACTAGAACTGCATTTTAGGCTAAACATGGACACTCGCTATATGTCTAACTATTTCTATCTAGTAACTATAGTCGGTACTTATAAAGACAGTGACTTACCATGTACATTTGATGGTCAATAAAGTCTATATCTATCTATCTATCAGCAGAAATGAAATTGTAAGTCTTTAATTTTTTTATGTAATAAAGATTTTATTCTAATTAACATTGTCTTGTCATTTTTTACAGTTTTACAAGAAATTTTATATTATGTATAAATACACCTATATACCTATATTCAGTATTAGTTTGTAACTTGAAATAAATTCAGTTAATCAAATACAGTTTATTTTTTCAAAAATGCTTGGACACATTGGTTAGTATTTCGAGTTGCAGTCTTTTAAAAAAGCTATACAGTATATACCATATTTGAAAAATGACTTCATCGATAATTTCTTTAAATCAACCTTACGTTTTTGTTGACTATTTTTTAAGTTCTTACATGTGAAGTTGTAGAAAACCAGCAGATTTAAAATTTTTATTCATTGATAACTACACAATTTTTTTCGTGCTTTCAACTCAAGATTTATAATAAAAATTTGAAAGTTGGTGGTTTTGTATCGCTTGATGTGTACTTTAAAAATAGTCAACAAAAAGCTAAGGTTGTCATTTACAAAAATTATCAATGGCATTTGATACAAATTGTATAATACATTTTTGAAAAGATTGTAACTGAGAATATTATCAGACTCCGAGCATTTTTGAAAAAAAAAGTTGAAGTAGATTAATTGGAATTATCCCAGGTTACAAACTTGCACTGTATATATAATATATACAATTGCAGATAAGTTGCAAATGTAAGTTTAAATTTTACAACTTTGCCAGGCCCTTTTAAAATTGAAGCTTGCTGTAAAGTAACATGTGTAAGTATAAAGAAAGTTTGTAACAGCTCACTACAGTAAACTTGTAGTAAAGTTACAAAAAAAACACTTACATATGTAAAGTCACTGGGGGGAAGATTTGCCATTTGCAACAAACTTGCAGGAGGCTTTCTGCAAGTTATCTATCAAACTTACACTTGTTTTGGAAAAGATTCTGCAATGTTAATGCAATATTACCTTGCTCAGTGGGCATTAGCTTAAGGGAAATTACAAGTTTGACACTATTTAAAAAAATATTACCTGGACAGTACACTTCCTGTTTTCAATACTCCATACTACATATTTTAATTAGAAAGAAGCCACTGTAGCATCAAAGGTCATAGGTTATACCTCTTGCGTGACCTTCTTACTCTTTCTCATCTTTAAGAAAACTCACTACTGCTGATTTTGTGGAAACTACCATTGCTAAAAAAGGAAATAATTTTTAAAGTAAGTTCTACTTATGTCTCCATTAATGACAATAAATTATAACAAAAACTAATTCAAGCTCACAAAACACAACAGAAAAAATCTTAGGCTTTGGACATGTGCTAAATTATTTCACCTTGGGTAAATACTTCAAAGTATATAAGATTACCTCTAAAATGATAACATAAAAAATAGGAATACATACCTTTTATATATAGTAAACATCTTTCAACTTTAATTATATAAATTCATCTCTGTTTTGTTGTTTTGCTAAAAGAGATTCGCAAATTTAAGGTTACTTTCTTAAAAACAATTCACGTAGATCCTAACTTGAATTTTGCTTTCACTTGTGTGTCTTCTTCTGATAATTTTTGTAAGGTGTTACTGCTAAAATAAATATAATATCACGATTACCTGAATCATGGTAGTGAAGGAAAGATTTCACCGTACTATTTGATATTTTGAAAAAAAACATTAAAACATGATGTGGATATACCGTGTACGTGTTGTAGCGCTTTCCACCCTAACGGCGTTTAAATTGACAGTAGACAGTACTACACTGCTGCATTGACATATAGTGCAAAAAGTTTTCAAGTATAAATAAGTTTTAATTTAAAATATCATACGGATTTGGTAATTCAAAATGTTTGATTATTGTACCGCAATTATTGTTTGAATTATGTCATTAGTAATTTAAAAATATGTTAGGTCCATATGTTTTCATCCTAAGAATCAAATTACATTTTAATATTTGTTAATTTTTATTATATCTGACAACCCTGCTTATTTATATTTACGAACTCTTGTGTCGCTTCGACGATTTTACATTTTTCGGGTCTAAAGTAATAAAACACACATTAATACTCTAACTATCCTTGTCAACGTTGAATGTGCGAAATGGCTATGCAATTCAAACTGATGTCGTAGATTATTTATTTCTTACTCATTAATTATTTCTTACACATTTTTTATTTTCGAACAACTTCTTTCCTCGTGGACCATTTAAGTTGAAATTTGGTTACCAACTTTATTTTGACATCTCCCTTATATGTGCAAATTTTCATTTGAATCACTGCAGTACTTAAAACAAAACAAAATATTGCGTTTTAAAAATTTCCTTTACATTTTTTATACAAAAAATTTAACCTACGGTGCTCATCTTCGAACTCATCCAAGCCATTAACAAAATCAAGGTAATCTCCAAATTTAGTGAAGATCGGTCAAGTATTTTTTGAGTTATCAGTTGGATACATATATATATATATATATATATATATATATATATATATATATATATATATATATATATATATATATATATATATATATATATATATATATATATATATATATATATATATATATATATATATATATAAGCATATAAAAATCAAAACCGACCTTGGATATGGGTTCTAGAGGACCAAATTCGCGCTCATTTGAAGAAATTTTTCAAAAGTCTCACCATCGATACCTCTCTATTAGTGAATTTTCTTAATGAAAATTCACTAACAACGCAACATCAAGAAACTATCACGAGATGACGTTGGAAAATTATCGTAAAACAGACGGTACTAAATTGACATTAGTATTGGCTAATGCACAACTAAATCTCGCGCAGCGTCAGGTCAAGAATTTGTACGAAAATTGGAGGTGAGCTATTGGCTTACCTTTATATAAATATGTCGAATTAGGCACTAAACTTGAGGCATAAAAATCTATAAAATATACATAGAGGTTCATTGATTGTTGTTGCCCTTACTTGGTGAAACTGGTCCATACTACATACAGACTTGGAGAATACTTCTCTAGCTTCACTGTTGGGGTTCGTTTCTGCAGGTGAAGGGCGTAGCCAGCGCGTAAGCTAACTGGAGCAAGAGGCCCTTATGAATACCAGATGTTCTAAGATATTCTTCAACGTTTCTGTGACTAGTTTCGCTGCTTGACAGCATTATCAGACAGATAAAAATTGAATTAGTACGAAATCATGACAACTACAAATAAAGATCTGTTGCTATGTTACGATATGATGTTTTGGTCAAAAAATTCATCAAATTGAAAATAAAATGAAACTCAGATGACAGATGAGGCTTTCAAAATGTCTACGTAATGTATGTCAATATTTAACATAAAAATAGTACTAGCCTATAATAACTATAATAACAGTTACAACAATAAAATAACTAAACCATAACAGTAATAAAGCAGTCTCTGTACAACGAAAGTATCGACATACATCAACACATTATCTTATTACAACTTTTTTGAAAGAATAGTTAAATTTATTTTCTTTGACTTATGTAATTAGAAAGAACAATATCCAAGAAAGGGGAATTCATTAAAGCAGTCTGCTCGTTTGAAACAAGGCAGCTATTGTCGTGTGTGTGCTTTTTGACTTCTAAAGCTTCAAAAAAGTCTAGTTTACGTTTGTCATTACAAAAATATTGTGGTTGTATGCGGTTATTTGCTGTAGGTCTATGTTTGGTATCAATAATATGTTTTGCAAATGTAGATTTGTCAGCGTGGTTATTTCTACATGCAGAAATATGTTCTTTGTATCGGGTCTTAAAATTTGACCTATGTAGATTGCGTTACAATGTGTACAAGCTAATTTATAAACTCCAGCTTTTGTCAAGAGACAAGATTTTTCTTTTGCGTTAAATAACAAATCACGCGTCGTGTTGTAAGATTTAAAAGCTACCTTTGTATTTGTACAGGTATTTAAAATTTTTGAAATGTTTTCTGAAATGGTTCCAAAATTAGTTATCGAAACCTACCTGTTGTCTTTTTTGTCTCTAATATTTGGATAAATTAAATTAGTCGCTAATTTGTATTCTTTTCTCTCGATCATTTTATCTATTATTTTAAGAGAGTAGCCATTATTAAGTGCTGTTTGCTTAGTTATTGAAATTTCTTTTTTTAAATTGTTTTGTGACATAGGTATTGAAAATGCACGTTGTATCATGGAATTGTAGGCTGACAGCTTTTGTGAAAAAGGGTGACATGATTCGTATGGTTGTGTCAATGTAAGTTGGTTTCCTATATATTGAAAAGTCAAATGAAATGTTTTCTGACTTTCTAATCGTTAAGTCTAAAAAATTTATACAACTGTTAGCTTCTTCTTCTCAAGTAAATTTAATATTTGTGTGAAAGTGATTAATAAAATTCGAAAATTCATTTAATTCTGTATGGCTACCTTGAAAACATGCTAAAATATCATCTTCTTATCTGTACCAAAAGACAATATTATGCAAAAGTTTTGATGTTAAAATTTAGTTTTCTAAGTTTTCCATAAATATGTTGGCTAATAAAGATAACAACGGACTACCCATAGGTAGGCCTTCATTTTGCATATAAATCTTATCATTAAATTTAAAATGGTTTTGTTGTATACATTCGTTAAAAAGATTCATTATTTGTTGTCTTTTTATGACATTTACGTTCTTTTCTATTAAAACGTTTTCTAATAGAGGTAAACATTCTCCAGGAGGTATCTTAGAATACATGCTACAAATATCAAACGAGACTAATTTACTATTTGTAGGAATAATTCAGTTATTTAATTTTTGTGTAAGTTCATAAGAATTATTAACTGAATATTTTGGAATGTAGTTGTATTCTCTAAAACGTAAAACTAGTTTGCTCGCTGTATTATGATTAGGTCTATTAATATAGCTAACTACTTGCCTCACCGGCATATCTGGCTTATGTTAAATATCGACATACATAACGTAGACATTTTGAAATCCTCATCCGTCATCTGTGTTTCATTTTATTTTCAGTTTGATGAATTTTTTGAACAAAACATCATATAACATAGCAACAGATATTTATTTGTAGTTGTCATGATTTCGTACTAATTTTCAGCTGTCTGAGAATGCTGTCAAGCAGCGAAACTAGTCACAGGAACGTTGAAGAACATCTTAGAACATCTAGAATTCATAAGGGCCTCTTGCTCCAGTTAGCTTACGCGCTGGCTACGCCCTTCACCTGCAGAAACGATTGGGGCCAGAGAAGTAGTCTCCAAGTCTGTATGTAATACATAGAGGTGTTTAGCCTCTGTTCAAATTCGACCAATTTTACACACTATAAGTTGGTTCTCTATTATTTACAGAAATCCAAATGTTGGAGTTCGAGATGAATCTGCGATGATGAGGTAAATCGCAGGTTTTACCAAAAAAAGGGAAGATTAACATAGTAATGAAACGAAATTATCTTATTGTAGTTATGCTAAATCCAGTAATGATACAAGCTCAGGAGGAAGATTTTGCTAAATATATATTATTTGCTGACTCTAGTGGTTCTTGCGACCAAACAAACACATGTGTAACGTTTGCATTCAGCACTTCCAAAATTAGCTTACATATTACACACAGCTCAGAAAGAATCAAATTATTCTTTATCATTCAACACTTAGAGACACGCTGGGCTAACGAAAATTTTTGAAATTCTCGTTGTCCTAATATATTTATGATGGAGGGCAGTTTGGCGGAGAGAAATGTGTTGACATCTGCATTCTCAGTATCAGAACAATTAAGGTCAAAACTGCTTCTTTCTATTTTTATGGCCTTGGTTTGTTAAGTTGTTATCGGACTGTCACAACCAAATCCCAAAAGAGGTGATTGTTTTGTTTCGTGGCGTAACATACTCAACGACTTGGGAAGAGGCACAAGAATTATTTCATAATCTTATGAAAAATAAAATTCTTATGCATTACCTACATTTAAAAAACCATGTAAATTCATTTTTGGCAGCAAAGAGAAGAATGGTGTTTATGTTATCAAGCCTCAAATTGAGTAAAGCTACATTTTGAAATAAAGAGAAAGCCATATTTAGGTCACTCCTCACATTGAGAACGTTCAAGCATCACCATAAGATTTCAATTACAAAAATGAAAATTTAATCTTTTAGAGTAAATCTTAGATAACTCACATCTATTCTAGTTGTACTGATTTAGATAAATGTAGTTGTTGCTATTTGATTTATGTTGAAAATGTGGCATTTATGTCTCAAACCTCCCCTCCGTTACTGTCACTAAGATTAAGTTATAGAACCTTTTAGTTGGAAGCACTAAATATCATAATTGCATTTAGAATTAGGGATGTGTATATCACAATAGTGCTTTAAATATGTATCGCCAATATTTTCAATATATGTGTAAAAAACTCCTACTAACACATCAAACATTTTGTCTCCACGTCATATTCTCTCTTCCGATAGCTTATTTAAAATAATCCCTAAATCAATAAGCCATGAAACGGCATCTATACCAGAGGCTTAGTATTAAGCAGGTTAGACTGGTTTATGAGTGCCAGTGATTTTTTCATGCGTGACATGATAAAACATCTAAAAATCTTAAGAAAAATGTAAGTAAATTTTTAAATGTCAAGCATAATTGTCCCCTTCGTTAGTATGAATATTTGATTTAATATAATATTCATTCAATAAATCACATTCTCTGCTGAACAAGTGAAAGATGATTTAGTATTAGCATGCTTAATAATTGAACGTAAACAAGTTTGTGACAATTGGCGCGAAATTAGAAAATTATTTCCTCCATTAATCTATTTTCCGTTACCTTATTAGGTAACGGAAGTGATAATATCTAACGGAGGGAATTAAGTATATTAATCTTATCACTGCAACCACTGTGTACATTTTTTTTTCATAGATATTCACAAAGCAAAAATGGCAAAAATAAATCTTAGGGGAAAAACATCCAAAAATAGTCCCAAGAAGCGGCAGCAGTGCAAGGAGTCTATGCGTAGGCTTCGAGAAGAGATTAAAAAGGATACAGATAAATATGAGCAACTAAAACGGAAAGAAAGAGAGCGGCATTACGCTCGGAAAGCTGCAAGTAAGATAAAGAGTATTGATGAGATGATTGATCGTAACCAGCGTCAAATAAGAAAAACAATGGCAAAAAGAAGCCGAGGCACAATATGAAAAAAGAAAACTCAGAGACGTTTAGAAACATGCATAGAACCACCTTCAAAGCATGAAGCACAAAACAAAAGAAAAATTTATTGGGAGCAACCCACAAGAAAGTTACGGGACCTGGGGCGAATATGGGATTTGTGCGGGGTAGACAGTGTTTAAAGGAGGTATTTCTGCAAGATGTGAAAAACACATATTTTCAAGATCCGACTAAGTGTCTTTTTTAGCATTTTCCGCTCATATTTTTCCCCCACCCAGCTCTTCTATTCATTCTTGGTCACTTTACTTTCTTAGGGGTTGTTTGCGAAAAATTTGTCTTGTGGCTTGTCCATCCAAGAGGGGTTCTGAGCATGTTTCTGAAAAAAAAAAAAACCCTCCGTGCAGTAAACTACAAATTTACTGAAATTACATTCCACTTCGTTGCCTATGTCTTTTGCAGATAATATAGAATACAGCACTAAACTAAATAGGTTTTTTTATTACACATATAAGCACAATGTACTTATAATTAGGGGAAGGGAGTTAATTAACATTGTGGCAACACAAATTTAAAAAGCAGAGAAGTTATTTAGAGCGCGTTAACAGCCATAAACTTGATTCCATCATCATGTCACAGTAGTATTCTGATCATAAAAAATTACTTCTAACTGTATGCACCCAAAAATGAGTAAAATACTCTTATAACATCTAATAAAAACAACAGTTTAGTAATTTGTTCAGAGGTTTTGAGATGTGGTGAAACGTCAAACTCACTATACCGCAGCATAATATTATTATGTTCCGACTATACTATCTTTATCTTGACTTTTGTATTCAAAATTGTATTATGTGCATGCACAAGCCTTACTTTTATGTATTATCCGATGTATAATTTATTTGCAAATAATATATTACTATAGTACTCACCCCCACCAAGAAATGGGTAATTCAAAATTTCCAGTTATTAAATAATATGGATTACCGTATTTTTTAACTAACTAATAAAATCAAATTTTATAAAATGTTTTCTTTATTATCGGAAGTTGTGAAAATTTCTTATCTTTATACATTAACGGTTTAACTACATGAAATTTCTAAAAATCTGGCATCCTCGGTAAGAAACAGCTATATTTTGACATCTTGCAATGATCGTAACTTCCATTGTTTAGATTTTTATCTACGATTTATTTAAGTAGTATAGTATTACAGGTAATGTCATCTGTCTTTGTCTATTGTTGATATTGCATTCCAGAATTTGAAGTGATGTCGAGGATTGCTTTAACATTAATTTCGAATAACTTTATTTTTATTTGATAAAAAGACTTGTAAATTGGCACACAGACACTTTTATCTATGTTCTTTTAAATTGTGAACTTTTGTTGTAATCACTTAAACAATTTAAAAGATATTCCGTTTTAAAATTTTCTTTAATTTTTTGAAAAGAAAAATTAGCCGTTAAGATCGGATAAACAAACTCGTCCAAGCCATTATCAAAATGGGGGAAATTTTCAAGTTTGGTCCAAATCAGTGAAGTATTTTTGAGTTATCGGTTGGAAGCCCCCACCCCCACCCCCACACACAAATATATATATATATATATATATATATATATATATATATATATATATAATATATATATATATATATATATATATATATATATATATATATATATAAACTTTTCAACTGATCCTGGATAGGGGTTTCAGGGGCCCTAATTCGCGCTCATTTTAAAAAAAAATTGAAAGTCTTACCATCGATATCTTTCTATTTGTGAATATGCTTAATGCAAATTCACGAAAAAGTTGTGCCTCATTTGAGTAAAGTTCATTTCCTGAGTTATGGATCGACCACTCAGCAGGAATAGAAAAATGTTCTATCTAATGGCAGAGTTTTTAGCAAAAAAATGAATGTCGACAATCTCAGATACTCAGAAATTGGGCATGACAAAGAAACTCCTGGTGGAGTCGGAGGTTCCATTAATCGAAAAGTGGATCGACTTATAGCTCTCGGAGAAGACATTTCTAGCTTTGCAAAAATGCTCATGGCGTTAAGTAGTCCTTTGATCAAAGTACTAAGGGTTAATAAAGAAGCTATTAGTAGAATTGATGGCATAGTACCGACATATATTCCGACTTTCGAGGGCACAATGAAGTGCCATGAAATCTGTTTCCCGGTCGATGCTGTACAAGTTTCTTGCGAGAAGGTTGTCTTCTTTGGAACGTGGCGCTCTGGATGAAAAAGCAAAAATACATGGAGCCACAACAGGCAACCAGTGCACATTTGCAGCATCATTAGGAAGACCCTCAATTTGAGGGCAACAAGCAAAATCTCCACGGAGGAATCACCTGCGTGTTAAAAAATCATATTATATATAGTATGACTCCTGGGCTCCGGGTGCTTACGTAGGTGATTTCTTTGCCTCCGTGGAGATTTTGGTTGTTGCCCTAAAATTGAGGGTCTTTCTAATGATGCTGCAAATGTGCACTGGTTGCCTCTTGTGACTCCGTGTATTTTTGCTTCTTCATCCAGAGTGTTCCCATCATCACCTGGCTATACCGTACTGATGATAGCTAATAAGCTTGAAACATGTGTATGCGGTTGTCTCCTTGCGGCCTTGTCCTTAACCTTTGTCCTTGTATATATATATATATATATATATATATATATATATATATATATATATATATATATATATGTAATGCTAAATATAATAATAATGATAAAAAGTGTACGAAGTTGGCTCCGCCGCCTATGGGTAGTCTACTGATAGATTACTTTACAAGAAATACCGGCAGAAGCACGTCCGACAGATACTAAAACAATTCAGAACAAATACGTTAATTTTTGTGTCGTTGAACCTCCCTAAATCGTTAGTGTCCGACTACATGCAGAAGAATATAAATAGAGTTGTAGATATAAGATATTTAGAATTATTAATCCTCTTATGACGCTAACTTGGTTAGTGAAACGATCGTGAGCTTTTAAAGTGTGTTGAGGTGATTGGGGTTTTTCCAAGTGTGCTTATTAGAAGCGCTGTAGTTAGAAAAGAATTTTAGTTTGTAAAATGTATATAAATAGAAAAGTCAAGGGTCATTGAATTGAACTGATACTGCTATATTAGGGTGATGGATTACGTGCTGGTGGTCCCTTTAGTTGACTTTAGTTCTCGACACGAAATTCGCTAAAGTTCATAACCATTCGTGACTTCCTTAAGTATAGTACTATCATTCACAGTGAAAACTTCCGGTATGGCAGGAAATGGCTTTCGTGATATCTTTAATATCAGCTTTTTGACAGATGAATCCGTTTTGCCATTTAAAATGCATTAATTAGCGTATAAACTCGTTTAAAGATCATGTTTATTAACGAATCTGTGTTTACATATATATATATATATATATATATATATATATATATATATATATATATATATATATATATATATATATATATATATATATATATATATATATATATCGTATCGAGAATTCAAAAAATTATGGACCTATTTTAATGAAATTTAGTACGTACCTTCCTTTTGTAAGTGGCTTGGATAACTTGGTTAGCCAGGAAAAGCTGACCAGTTTTTCCAAGAAAATTTTGGGTTTTCCTTCGGAAAATTTTTGTTTCTCCGAAAATAACAGAGCTATGACAACTTTGGCACATACGTTTCTACTATCCAACTTACCCTACGTGCCAAATTTCAGATCTCTAAGTTGAAAGGAAAAAAAGTTATAGGCATTTTAAGAAACAAAATTTGGGTGCCACTGGTGATCAGAGGAAAGCACAAGAACAAAATATTTTCTGTGATTAACAAAACAAATTGAATACTACATCCAACGGTTAAGTTTTCTTGGCGCAAAAACGTCAGGAAGTAGCAGGAAAAATCTTTTGAAAATTTGATAATTTTTCTTCTTCAAACGTCAATGTCACGATTTGAAACGTCAAAATTTGCAATTTTCAGAAAACGAATTTGGAACAAATACGGATTATGTAGACGATATGTCGTAAGAAGTGTGTTTTGCAAAGCCTTGAGTTTCAGCTTCAACCATCATTGTCCTTCATTTTACTCAAATGTTTTCAGAAAACCCATTTCAAATAGACCCTCTTTCCGATGCTTCAGCAGTAGTTTCAGCTGTAGAGTTTATGGTTCAATAGTCTACATTTTAGCAAATTTTCGTAGAAAATTTTCGTTATTGAGAAGACCGCGACTTATCAATTTTAAAAAGATTTCTTCAAATGAGCGCGAACTAGAACCCCAAAAACCCATATACGAGGTCAGTTTCAGTTTTTGTCTGTTTACACATATACAGGGTGACGCTTTTCCGCGGCAAAGTTCAATATATCCGTTATTATACAAGATATGACAAAAAAGTATATACGTTAATTATAGGGTATCTCGAGCCGCATCTTATAAACTTATTTTGACAATCACAGGCTGGCCCATAAGTCGTTGGTGATACACACTTTCTTTTTTTATCAATAGATAGCGGAGCCCCATGGAAATGACGCAATCAGAGAGCTTTTTGTTTGTATTACTCGTCGAAAAATCGTGCTGCCGTATACGGGCACGCTCAAATAGTGGCTGAATTTTAAAAGTTTTCGTAGAAATGTTTTTAGTGTTTCTGTGAAACTTATTTTTGTAAGATTTTTGTGATACGTTCATAATTAATAATAAATGTTAAGTAAGTTATTGCAAAAAAAAGTTGTCGAATTTTTGTGAAAAATATAATGTTGTGTAACATTACTGAAGGCAATTTCTGTAAAAAAAATTATGATTTTCTGTAAAAGAAATTTTTGCAAATTTTCATTTTTTTTCAATTTTGGTCCTAAAACTGTTTGTGAATATTCATATCATGGCAGGTGTGTAAACAGCTTAAAGAGGTTCGTTGACCAGGAAAATCGGACCATTTCTTTTTCTGGAACTTTGAAAATTTATTTTCGGAAAATGTTTGTACTTTTTGAAGCAACAAGCTATTTTAATGGAATACGGTAAATTGTTACTAATATATAGGTTATACTGCCAATGACATAATTACCATTAAAAGCATTTTACGAAAATTCGCTACCATAACGCACTTGCTGCGTCCAGACTTTTTATTATGAGGTGCCGCCTTTCCACGACATAAACAAACTTAAAATCAACGAAGACAAAAACTTATCTTCCTTTTTTTTTAACTTGCCAAGTCTTAAAATACTACGAGGGGAGGTTAAAATTAATTGTACCTAACTAGGAAATAAAAAAATAATAGAAAAAACAATATTTTATTTTTCAACATATGAACCCACTCAGCACAACAAATATTTCGCCAATTTCTCAAAAACGTCGTAAATAATCTGTCGTAGCCCAACAAATACACAGTCGTTGCTTTGTTTTGCACTTTTTTAGGCTGAAACCAAAGGCAGGCTCGCCAAGAAAAACACGAAAATAATCACAGAGAGTTATGTAGATTGCCGGTGAACGGTGTAGAAGTGTGGACGTGTTTTCGCTGTTCCTGATTGCTGTAATTGTGTGTGTGTGTGTGTGTGTGTGTGTGTGTGTGTGTGTGTGTGTGTGTGTGTGTGTGTGTGTGTGTGTGTGTGTGTGTGTGTGTGTGTGTGTGTGTGTGTGTGTGTGTGTGTGTGTGTGTGTGTGTGTGTGTGTGTGTGTGTGTGTGTGTGTGTGTGTGTGTGTGTGTGTGTGTGTGTGTGTGTGTGTGTGTGTGTGTGTGTGTGTGTGTGTGTGTGTGTGTGTGTGTGTGTGTGTGTGTGTGTGTGTGTGTGTGTGTGTGTGTGTGTGTGTGTGTGTGTGTGTGTGTGTGTGTGTGTGTGTGTGTGTGTGTGTGTGTGTGTGTGTGTGTGTGTGTGTGTGTGTGTGTGTGTGTGTGTGTGTGTGTGTGTGTGTGTGTGTGTGTGTGTGTGTGTGTGTGTGTGTGTGTGTGTGTGTGTGTGTGTGTGTGTGTGTGTGTGTGTGTGTGTGTGTGTGTGTGTGTGTGTGTGTGTGTGTGTGTGTGTGTGTGTGTGTGTGTGTGTGTGTGTGTGTGTGTGTGTGTGTGTGTGTGTGTGTGTGTGTGTGTGTGTGTGTGTGTGTGTGTGTGTGTGTGTGTGTGTGTGTGTGTGTGTGTGTGTGTGTGTGTGTGTGTGTGTGTGTGTGTGTGTGTGTGTGTGTGTGTGTGTGTGTGTGTGTGTGTGTGTGTGTGTGTGTGTGTGTGTGTGTGTGTGTGTGTGTGTGTGTGTGTGTGTGTGTGTGTGTGTGTGTGTGTGTGTGTGTGTGTGTGTGTGTGTGTGTGTGTGTGTGTGTGTGTGTGTGTGTGTGTGTGTGTGTGTGTGTGTGTGTGTGTGTGTGTGTGTGTGTGTGTGTGTGTGTGTGTGTGTGTGTGTGTGTGTGTGTGTGTGTGTGTGTGTGTGTGTGTGTGTGTGTGTGTGTGTGTGTGTGTGTGTGTGTGTGTGTGTGTGTGTGTGTGTGTGTGTGTGTGTGTGTGTGTGTGTGTGTGTGTGTGTGTGTGTGTGTGTGTGTGTGTGTGTGTGTGTGTGTGTGTGTGTGTGTGTGTGTGTGTGTGTGTGTGTGTGTGTGTGTGTGTGTGTGTGTGTGTGTGTGTGTGTGTGTGTGTGTGTGTGTGTGTGTGTGTGTGTGTGTGTGTGTGTGTGTGTGTGTGTGTGTGTGTGTGTGTGTGTGTGTGTGTGTGTGTGTGTGTGTGTGTGTGTGTGTGTGTGTGTGTGTGTGTGTGTGTGTGTGTGTGTGTGTGTGTGTGTGTGTGTGTGTGTGTGTGTGTGTGTGTGTGTGTGTGTGTGTGTGTGTGTGTGTGTGTGTGTGTGTGTGTGTGTGTGTGTGTGTGTGTGTGTGTGTGTGTGTGTGTGTGTGTGTGTGTGTGTGTGTGTGTGTGTGTGTGTGTGTGTGTGTGTGTGTGTGTGTGTGTGTGTGTGTGTGTGTGTGTGTGTGTGTGTGTGTGTGTGTGTGTGTGTGTGTGTGTGTGTGTGTGTGTGTGTGTGTGTGTGTGTGTGTGTGTGTGTGTGTGTGTGTGTGTGTGTGTGTGTGTGTGTGTGTGTGTGTGTGTGTGTGTGTGTGTGTGTGTGTGTGTGTGTGTGTGTGTGTGTGTGTGTGTGTGTGTGTGTGTGTGTGTGTGTGTGTGTGTGTGTGTGTGTGTGTGTGTGTGTGTGTGTGTGTGTGTGTGTGTGTGTGTGTGTGTGTGTGTGTGTGTGTGTGTGTGTGTGTGTGTGTGTGTGTGTGTGTGTGTGTGTGTGTGTGTGTGTGTGTGTGTGTGTGTGTGTGTGTGTGTGTGTGTGTGTGTGTGTGTGTGTGTGTGTGTGTGTGTGTGTGTGTGTGTGTGTGTGTGTGTGTGTGTGTGTGTGTGTGTGTGTGTGTGTGTGTGTGTGTGTGTGTGTGTGTGTGTGTGTGTGTGTGTGTGTGTGTGTGTTGTTTTGGCTTTTGCAAACTATAAAAATGGCCAAAAACACACCAAATGCTGCTAAACTAATATCTGGTGAAGCTAAGTGCGATGACGTTGATATAAAAACGGTAATTGGTGAGATAGTGGCTGAAAAGTTTGCGGAGAAAACTAGTGAACTCGTTCTTGAAATTACTTCATTAAACGAGGAAATACGTATTCTGAGGGGAGTAATATTGATTTAGTTAGGCTTTTGACAAGCAAGCATAATTTTCAAGATAACACTGAGAAATCTTATTCGTCCACAATAATAAAGAGTCGGGACGCAGCAAGTGCGTTATGGTAGTGAATTTCCATAGAAATAGTTTGCCACGAAATATTTTATTATAACTTTTTTTGTAACATAGACATCTAAATTTTGGTGTGTAGTTTATGTTTTATATCGTAAAAATACCTACCAGATTTGGCTATCATACCTTTTTATTTTTTGAGAAAACATTTTTTTTTCGAAAGAAAACTCAAAATTTTCCCGGAAAACCTCGTCCGATTTTCCTGGGTAACAAACTTATCCACGCCACTTACAAAAGGAAGGTAGATGCCAAATTTAATCAAAATTAGCCCATTATTTTTTGAGTTATCGGTGTAATATGGGTTCTAGGGGTCCTAGTTCGCGTTCATTTGCAAAAAAAAAATTCAAAAGTCGGGATCTCCCCATTAGTGAATTTTTTTCCACGAAAATTCACTAATAATAAAAACAATGCGGTTGTTGATGAAGATACAATTAATGAATTGAATGACACCATCTTATCAGATGAAACAGTTATCCAGGTAAAAACCAGTTATAAGAATAATGTTGATATTTATAGAACGAAATCACGAAAGAAGATTTTCAACAAGTAATGTGATTCCAGTGGCGTAGATACGAAACTTAATTTTGAACCTAACAACCAATACAAGTTTCAGAATAGAAGAAGGAAAGGAGGTGACACATTTATAAGAGGTGAAGCTGATCCAGTTACTGGATTCACTGCGGATGAACCTGAGTTATGACTGTATGTTGGAAGATGCCACCCTGACACGATGAGAGTGTCAAGAGGTACATTGAGGGCAAAGTTTCCCAGCATATAGTTGATGTGGAGAGGCTGCAAACAAGTGGACATACA
Organism: Tillus elongatus; assembly: GCA_964006375.1. Taxonomy (NCBI): domain Eukaryota; kingdom Metazoa; phylum Arthropoda; class Insecta; order Coleoptera; family Cleridae; genus Tillus; species Tillus elongatus. Next base: position 212,819,997 of record OZ023262.1, read on the forward strand.
AACTCATTTAAGGTAAATGCACAGCATTCAGTTAAGGAAACCTTATATCTTTCCAGTTTCTGGCCCAAGAGTGTATTGGTCAAGAGATATTTTTTTCGAAGATACAGTAATTCGGGAAATACCCGCGCAGCCGCAGCCACATTCTAACGGCGTCACTTATGATAAATCAAAAATCAATTTAAGTTTTCTAAATGTGCAGTGTTTGACAAACAAGCTAAATGTTGTTGAAATTTTTCTACAGAATAATTCGATTTATATTCTATGCGTTGCTGAACACTGGTGTAGCGGTGATATACTAAGTACTCTTAATATTCCTGGTTTTGCAATTGAAGGTCATTTTGGTCGTTCACAGAATCCACATAGCGGTGTTTTGTATATGTCCGGGAAGGTATGTCTTTCAGAGAACGTAATTCTGTGACAGGAACTTCAACTGAAGTAGACTCTGAGGCGTATGGTATTTTTTGACCGTACAGTCAAATACTTATTGCATTATTTGTGTCTATCGGTCTGGTTTGGGTAATTTTGACACGTTTCTGGAGTATATGTCATTTATATTGAATAAATGTCACCGATATATGGCGGATGGCATTGTTTGGTGCGGTGATCTGAATGTGAATTATCTGTGCAACAGCAGGCAAAAAAGGCTGTTAAATGATTTGATGGATAGTTACATGTTGTGTTTATGTTCGGATATTCTGACGAGACATTTCACAAATATTCGTGACCAGACATCGATATCTAAACTGGATTATTTAATCACAAACTTATCAGTGGATTCATGTGAATCTTTTGTGCGAAATGAACATATAAGTGATCATCATGCAATATTTCTCAGTATTAATAGTGAGTCTGTAAAATACTTACCACTTGGCGCTGGGCGGATGTTTACGGAAAAGAAGAGATTTTCTCTGAACAAACTGCGGCAATTCTATAATTTTATGACAATTAATTGTAATACTGTGTATGTAAATCATAGCAATGTTGATTATGGTTTTAAAGAATTTTATAGCACACTTTTGCATGCAATTGACACGAAAGTTTCAAAATATCAGCCATTTTGCATACAGACTTGGAGAATACTTCTCTGGCTTCACTGTTGGTTTTTAGTGGTGAAGGACGTAGCCAGCGCGTGAGCTAACTGGAGCAAGTGGCCCTTCGAATTCTGGAAGTTCTAGGATGTTCTTCAATGCTTCTGTGACTATAGTTTCGCTGCTTGACAGCATTTTTAGACAGATTAAAATTGAAAATGCTGTCAAGCAGCGAAACTATAGTCACAGAAGCATTGAAGAACATCCTAGAACTTCCAGAATTCGAAGGGCCACTTGCTCCAGTTAGCTCACGCGCTGGCTACGTCCTTCACCACTAAAAACCAACAGTGAAGCCAGAGAAGTATTCTCCAAGTCTGTATGCAGTATGGACAAGTTTCACCAAGTAAGGGCAACAACAATCAATGAATATCAGCCATTTAATGTGTCTAAGTTTAACAATCAGAGATGTAACGCTTGGGGGAATGATAGTGTTTTATGTAAGGGTAGTAAATTGTGTGTCTGTGTGTGTTTTGTTTCTTTAACGTCGGCCTATTTCCGCGACTATGACCAATCACCGACGCCAGGGAGCAGTTTCACCTTACCTTCCTGGAAATTTTGCCGCACCCCTGCCTTTTTGTCAGAAGGGTAGGGATCTTTAACGTGCCCAACATCGCATGGACATTGGACCGACGGCTTTACGCCCCCTCCGAAGGGCAGAACGTGCAGACATTCAACTTGCTCAAATACAATGCCAGAACCTCGGCTGATGTTAATGTTACACAAGTGAAAGGAGAACCCTGGAATCAAACCCAGTACCCTTCGGTTCAGAGGCACACGTTCTTACCGCTGAACCACCGACGCTTTGGGTAGTGAATTAAAAAACTTGTTCTGGTTGTTTATACAAACAAACAACTGTGAACTCTGGAGAGTCTACACCGATAAGAAAAAAGAATATAGAGCCTTGATACATAGATCTAAACAAATTACTGATAACAAAGTACTTGAAAATCTTGATTGTAAGGCCAAGCCAAAACACATTTGGAGAATGGTGGGGCACCGAACGGGGAGGGTCGATGTTGCGCAGTCCATTTTTGTGAAGGTTAATGATGAGATGATATCTAGGCCTATTGATGTTGCTGAGAACTTTGCTGGGTATCTTTCACACGTAGTCTCTGAACTTTTTGTGCGTCCTATCCGCACGGGTTCTCACTTTTTCCTTCTTTGGCTCCAAATGCCAGTGTCGCGTTTTTCTTTCGGGCGGTCAGTGCGAGTGATGTTGCCTGCGTAATTATGGCACTTAATAATACTAACTCGGTCGGACACGATTGTTTGCCGAATAGGATCATAAAAATAATTTGTGAGTTTATTAGTGAACCACTTGCTTTTCTAGTAAATAAATCCATAGAGCTGGGGCAGTTTGCAGATATTCTTAAGATAAGCAAGGTTATATTATTTTTTAAGAGTGGTGATCCACTATCGCTACTGAATTACAGGCCTCTTGACATTCCCAGTGTTCTATCAAAGCTTGTTGAGAGGGTTGTTTATGATAGGGTCATGTCATTTCTGATGGAAAATGATCTACTGACTGACTTCCAGCATGGTTTTCAATCGGGTAGGTCGACGGAGAATGCGGCTGCTGGTTTTCTGGAGTTTTTTTCTGGAAATGTTGATTCTGGTAGGCATGCACACTTTTTGTTGACCTGTCCAAGGCCTTTGATTGTCTTGACTTGAATTTGTTGCTAGCAAACTTGGCGCCCTTGGATTGAGGGGACGAGTGTTGGGTTGATGATGTTTTACCTGGGGGGGGGGGGGGGGGGGGTGTGTATCTGTTGCTGGCCATGATTCCAACGAGCAATGCATGGAGTATGCGATATCGCAGGGATCACTCCTCGGTCCCCTAATATTTATTTTATTCGTAAATGACTTACCATCTTTAATAAGATGTGATTTTCAAGTATTGTTTGCTGATGATATTACTCTGGTTGTTGTGCATGATGATGTTAAGGCTCTTCAAGCGAAGTTACGCATTGCATACTCTGACTTGTTGAATTGGTGTTGGACAAATAAGTTGGTTGTAAACAATTCCAAGACGGTCTTTATGCACTTTGACGGACCATCTAGTTTGCCCTTTCCAAATTGTCTCACGGAGAATGGCATTGAGGTTGATTTCACTGATTCCACAAGATTTCTTGGAGTCTTGATTGATCAGGAACTCCGATGGGATGGGCATGTCGATTATGTTTGTCGGAGCTTGAACAAAGTGTTTTTTTTTTGTTCTACTACAGCTAAAGTATACACTGAACACTGAAGCCTTAATCACAGTTTACAATGCACTTGTGGGATCGGTGTTAGCATATAACGTTATTCTGTAGAAAGGCTCTGTATTTGTTAACAGATTGCTGATCCTTTAAAAAAAATACTAAGACTTATATTTGACGTGCCTTCTCGTGGGACTTGTCGGCCGGTTTTTGTGGAGAGGGGGGTCATGACTATCTATACTATTTACATTTATAGGACTATTTTATATATAAAGAAATATATTCACCGCTTTGATGTAAATTCTTTCAATCACAGTTATGATACTCGTGGCCGTGGTGATTTACGTTCGGTTGCTAATAATACAGCGAAATATGAAAGATCTTTTATATTTAACGGTATTAGATTTTTTAATAAAACACCAAATGGTTTTAGGGAACATACTGAGTTTAAGATATTTAAAAATTATTTGAAAGCAGTGCTAGTATCCAGGTCTTACTACAGTATTGAGGAGTATTTATGTGATAATGAACTGTGACATTTCTGTTTTGTTTTCTGTTTAGTTATAGAGATCTGTTTACTATTGTTATGTGTTATGCGTACCTATGTGTACTGGTTGACTTGCCTTATGTGCATTTTTGTATCGAAAGGGTAATAAAGTGTTATTTTTATTTTTATTATGCAGATAACCCTATAATTTCGGGTGATAAGGCTTTTGGTTTCAGTTTCGATCCGCAGTATCCAACCTCGGTCTTTTATTTTTAAGGCTAATGAACTAGTCAATTGTGTAGCAATAAAAGTTTCTTCAAAATTACAGTGACTCTTCTGACGTATAACAAATTTTAAAAGTTTAATTGTGTCTATGTAAACATCTGCGATAATTGCAAACCACTATATATACCAATCAAAAAATTTTCTCATTATCTCAAAAATTATCGCCATCAGCTTTCGTGTAGATGCTTGCATTTTTTGCCTTGTAGAATCTTCAGTGGAACCATTACATTGGCTTGTTTTGTTAGGGATTAGGGGGAACATCCAGAGTTCATCTCCATTACAAATTCGAGGAAAAAGTCTTGGTCTTGAGCTATAGTGCCGTCAATTTTTTTTTGCAAATACCTTGCGCTATTTTTGTTCAGGAGTTGGGAATCTCGTTACTTAGCGCGGTAACAATTTATTGTCAATATAGCTGTTTCGCAGATTCTTATTTAATGAACGATGATCAAAACTTTGGTTCACCAATCCTGTAACACCATTTTGACAGGATTTACATTGGGTAAAACTGTTGCCGAGAATCTTTTCGGGCATTTAAATATTTCGAATGTTTCAAAAGCACCAGCGAAGAAGCTTGGGTTTTTGTTTCGGGTTAAAAGTTTGGTTTCGTTACAGCAGCTTTTGCGCTGTATAAAGCACAGATGCGTCCACAGTTTGAATACTGCTCTCATGTTTGAAATGTTGTGCCAAAGACAATCTTGTCCCACCTGTACTCAATCCAGCGCTGTTTCACATACAAGAGATTAATATATCACAGTGAATCCTACTTCTCTATGTCGCGCAATAAAATTAAAGATCTCTGGCTCTTCTATTGATATTACCTTCGACATTGCTCGTTAGTACCACGGCTTGCAACCTTAAGTAATCAAACACGTTTTAATCAAAAATTTTACCCTTTTAGTGTCAAATTACCTACTACCACTACAAATTACGAACAGTTCGTTATGATTCTTCGTTCTTCCCTAGAGCATCTAAGATTTGGAAAGCCCTTTCGACAGACATGTGTCCGAAAACACATAATCTCTAACTAGTCAAGAATCGAGTGACCACTCATCTTGTGACAAAATGATCTAGTTCATAATGCCTTTTAGCACATGAATTATTTCACAAAAAATATTGATTCTTTTCTCCTCAATATTTGCTCTTCCATGCTGTCTGCCAAAGACGTTGTTTCTGAAATATATATTGTGTATTGTAGATTCCACTGAGGATGACCTTAAGCAGTCGAAACGAGGAAGCAGTAATAATAAAAGTTACGTAAGATATTTAGCTTTTATTTCAAACATCTTTGAAGTGTGTATTCCTCAGATTTATTGACGAATTCAGTATAAACCAGAATCTGCCTATACGCCATGATATCATCTCCAGTATGGGCAATAATGTTAAGTACACTTTGAGAACCCAAATCACCACAATACATCTTTTTAAAGACCTGGCCATCGTTTCACTAACAAAGTTAGCGTCATCAGAGGATGGAAAATTCTAACTACTTTCTACTACACCACAACCTTTTATATTGATTCTTAGGTCAAGAACGATACCGAGAGAGAGAGAGAGAGATTAAATCGTAGGAAAAGTTTCTGTGTATTGTATTTGAATTGCCGGACGAGGTTCCTGAACGTCCTTTAATACTTTACTTGACAGGTTTCGGAATGTTTATCTGCTTTAAAGAGAGAAAGCAAATAGATGACTGGAGACCACTGGCAGGGCTCCATTTAAGGAACTTTTGTTTTTTATTACCCTAGAAATATAAAAACTTTTCTACGCATCGAACCTCGCTGGCTGTCTAATCTTTTTGATAAGCTTCACCTTTTCTTCACGAATGTTGTGGTTATTATTCCAAATATGTTGTGCCACGCATGACTTGTCTACACTACCGTATCTCAGATGTTCACGAAATCTAGTATCAATGGTTCTGTTAGTCTGCCCAACTAATTTAAGATTACAACATATCTCATAGATGCCCGACATTTCAGTGGCTCTAACTTTATCTTTCGTATTACCTAACAAATTTATTAAATTGATTTTTGGCGAAAAAATTTGCGGCAAATCGGTTTTCTTAAAAATGCTCTCAAGACCCCTTGTGACACGCGGTTCAAAATATGGGCAAACAAATTTTTCCTCTATTTTATCTTTCCTGAATGTCGTGCATTCCGCTAACATTTTCTTTGCTTTGTATCCATTAAATCATTTTTCCAGTAAGCATTCCGAATATCCGTTATATTTACCCAGGTTTTTTATGTATCCTAATTCTATACCATATCTACCTTTACTTAAGGGAAAATTTATAATTCATTAACTAAGAAATTCAAACCGGCCGTTTCTTGTGCAAATGTATGATGTGAGTCATTGGGAATGTAACTTAGAGTGGTTGTTTCCTTAATCTAGACATCGAATTGAAGAGAGTCGTTACTATTAATAACTAATACATCTAGAAAAGGAACTTTACTGTTAACTTCTAATTCGTGGGTGAATTTTATTTAATCAAATTGACAGTACAGTTTTTTAATAAAATCATTTACCTTGCAAATGTTTGTATGAAACGCTGCAAAAATATCGTCTACATAACGAAACGACACTCTAGGAAAATACTTACTTTCAATTTCAAAATGCGTTTCAAATCTACGCATGAAAAGGTCTGCAAGAATGGAGAGAGTGGGGGTTAAGGGGTCGCGGGCCAAAGGACTCCAGTGGGCAAGCTGAGGAAGTGGAAACAACAACATAAACTTTTGATGAAACTTTCCCCAAGACCGTCATGCGCGGTGAACAGCCGCATCCTGCACGAGGTGACTCTGCTAATAACTAAACATGACGGATCTAGACAAGGAGGTCGAACTAAACTCCCCCAATCTACGGTGTCACGTTACCCGTGCCTAGGGATGGATGGCACCAGGGCGATGGTGTCGTAAATGGAACCTCTGGAGTACCGAGCAACCCTCCAGAGTAACCCGCCTTGCACCACACAAGGGGTTCTAATGGTGTGGAAAGTATTTTCCCCATTCTCGTGGGAACAACATGAAGATATTATTACATATAAAACCAAAACCAATAAGGCTCGTGGAGTGGCTCCGGCTACAGAATTGTGCCTTGAGTCTATTCCGGAAACGGAGACGAGCCAGGGGGCGGCAGCGGACTCTGGAGGTCTCACGACCGACGTAGATATGGGGGATCAGGGGGTAGCTTTAACCAGAGACCTGTCCCCGACACCCAAGCTGGAGGCTGGGTCCCACCGGACAGCGCCCTGTAAAGGCGCAAGAGGGGAGTGCGAGCCAGAAGAGGACATACTGCAGGTGGATCGGTTCCATGCTCAGGGACAGGGCGGTATTCACCTCACTCGCGGGAGGGACTCTGCTGGCGGGGGTCGCGGCGGGGTGTCCTCATTAGACGCACAGCTGCAGCATAATGTGGTGGAGCACCATTATGCTGAAACCACACATCCTCTTCTGCCAAAGCGTTGTCCTTTTCCGACACTTCTACAATCGTCGGGTAAATATGCGTTTCCAGTAGATCTAGATACATGTTTTCATCCAGACTTCCCGGTAGAAAGAAAGGTCTTATGAGGTAGCCTCCCGGTAGGCCCGCCTGAGCATTTATTTTCACCGGATGCTGCGTATGAGAATCACTTAAAATTCCTGGATTTTCATCACTCCAGTAGCGGCAATAGTGGCGGTCCTTAGCCATCCAGTTGGATACTGTGCGATCAGTATCATCTTCATTAAGTTCTTGTGCCAAATTAATTTTGTATGGATGATATTCGGCGGCAACTAGCTACAGAAAATCCTGAAGTACTTGCAAGTTTGCTGAGACTTGTTTCCATTGCGATGTGACCCAGGGCAACTACCTGATTACCCTCATTACGACCTGCTCACGTTGATGCTATATGTTTTCAACCGATCCAGATTTCCAAAATTTATGCATTAAATCCAGGACCTACTGATGCAAACTGTTTTTCTCAGGATGACGATATGTGCTGCCTGTCGTGCACAGTTGTCATTCTTATTAAAAATATATTTCGACTTTTTCAGCAACTGTATAATAACATTTTCACGAATTGTAAATCAATCGACTTTGTGATGATTTTACGGGATATTTACTTGTCTCGTTTAAAGTAAAACAGGTAAGAAAGTTGGATTGATAAAGTTTTTAAAAAATAAACAAAAAAGTTCGGGACGCAGCAAGTGTGTTATGGTAGCCAATTTTCATTACATGCGTATAAAAATTGTAAGTGACCCTGGATATGGGTTCTAAGGGTCCTGGTTCGCGCTCATTTGAAAATTTTTTTGCAAAGTCTCACAATCGATACCTCTCTATTAGTGATTTTTTTTAAATAAAAAATTCCCTACAAATCATAAACGAAAATTTTTTATCGAGAAATTGTTAAAAGAAGTCGGCAGATAACGCCTGAAATGCTTCGAAATGTTCGTTTGGAAGTGGAGCAACGATTTTATTATTGTATTATAGTGAAGGGGAAACAATTTGAACATCTAATTAAATGATATTCTTTCGTTCATTGATATTTTGTCTTATTTTAGTGCATTTTCTTTAAAAAAAAATCACTAATGAGGAGATCCCGACTTTGGAATTTTGAAACAATTTCTTCAAATGTGCGCTAATTAACCTCGCTAGAACAGATATCCGGGGTCAGTTTCAATTTTGTATGTATATATATATATATATATATATATATATATATATATATATATATATATATATATATATATATATATATATATATATATATATATATCTGTGTGTGTATGTGTGTGTATCACATCGATAACTCAAAAATTAATGGGCCGATTTTGATTAAATTTGGTAAGTACCTTCCTTTTGCAAGTGGCTTGAATAGGTTCGTTAGCCAGGAAATTCAGCCAAGGTTTTCCCGGAAAATTATATGTTTTCTTTCGGAATAAATGTAAGTTCTCCGGAAATAACAATAAAGTAAGTGCAACCAAATTTGGTACTCGCGTTGGTATTATAAAGATTGAACCATGTGCCAAAATTTAAGCCTGTAAGTTTAAAAATTTACGGTTTTCCTCAAAACATCAAAATCACGATTTGAAACGTCAATTGGCAACATTTAGGCAAAGAACCTGAAACAAATACGGACAATGTAAAGAAAATGTTGCAAGAAGAGTGTTCTACAAACCCTTAAGTTTCAGCTTCAACCGTCATTGTCCTTCATTTTCCTAAAATATTTACAAAAAATTCATTTCAAATATACCCTTCCTCTGATGCTTTGGGGATAATTTTAGTTAAGTTTATGGTTTAACGTTCTATAATTTTTAGCCAATTTTCGTAGAAAAAATTCGTTAATGAGGACACCGCGACTTTCGAATTTAAAAAAGATTTCTTCAAATGAGCGCAAACTAGGCCCCCTACATTCAGTTTTTATCTGTTTACATATATGCAGGGTGACGCGTTTCTACGGTAAAGCTCAATATAATTGTTATTATACAAGATACGAAAAAAAATATTGTATACGTTAATTATAGGGTATCTTGAGCAGCATCTTATAAAATTATTTTGACAATCACAGGTTGGCTCATAAGTCGTTAGTGATTCCTAAATTTTTTTCGAACACCCTTACATTATTGCATTTTTACATTTTTTATCGAAATATGATGCATGTGTGTAGGGAAAAAAGTCGAGACGCAGTAAGCACGTTTTGGTAGCGAATTTTTATTGAATGGTCCAAATTTCAATAACTCAATTTGCTATTAACCTAAGGTTTGTTGGCTAGGAATCCAGTTTTCTCGGAAACATTTTAAGTTTCATTTTGGAAAATTTTTGCACATAAAATTTACGGGTACTTTCCAAGGCACGAAAACTAACGCCATCATGTGTTCCCCTGAAAACTGCGTCGACGTGTCTCGCCTTTTTTGCGTTTTTTTTAATTCAGATATTTTCCAGTTGGGAAGTTTTAATTGGGACACCTGTATGTATATGTGTATAAATGTGAATTTAAATCTAATTGTGAGAAAATTTATATCACCAACGACTTATGGATCACGCTGTGGTTGTAGAATTAATTTTATAATATGCACCTTAAGACAACCTATAATTAACATATGCTATTTTTTCTTGTGTCTTGTATATTAACGAATATATTGAGCTTTCTTCTACGATAATTCGCTCAAAATTATAGACTATTGAACCATAAACTCTGACTAAAACTACTGATAAGCATCAGAAAAAGGGTCTATTTGAAACGAATTTTCTGGAAATATTTTAGTTAAATTTACTAAAGTCAGGACGCAGCAAGTGCGTTATGGGAGCGAATTTTCATAGAACTGTCTTTAACGTTAAATATGTTTTTTTAAGAAATACATGAAATTTAGTAGATAGTGTATAGTAGAAACAATGTACCGTATTTCATCAAACGAACCTTTTGTGTGAAAAACTACAACATTTTCTGAAGATGAATTAAAAAAGTTAAAAAAACTAGTCTGGCTTTCCTGGCCATCGAACCTATCCACGTAATTTACACAAACACTACACCAGCCAAGATACAATTATTCACAGAAAGCTTTTTGACACAAATTTAAAAAATGTTTACATGAATAATTAAGTAAGTGGTGAGACACGAAGCCACGTGCCGCCACCTAGTTGCGGAACCAAGTAGTATGTTGTCACGCCAGCTCCAAATAACACAAAGTGTGGCGGCACGTTACTTCGTGTCTCACCACTCACTTAGTGTTGGAAGGCTGGCTACCATAGCCGTATTACTTTATAGATGTATTCTAGCTGCAATTAGTATGCCGTACTGACGAGCTCTAATTAGAGCGAAACCAGCCTACGGTTCTAATTTTTTCGTGGATGGCCATTCCTCTAAACTGTATCCAATTAATGCAGGAGTTCCTCAAGGTTCAGTTTTAGCCTCTACTTTGTTTCTTCTCTGTAGCACATCCAACCCAGTTCACAGTTACGCGGACGACAGCACCCTTCACTCTAATATACAATATTCTAAGCCTGTCTCTTTAGCCCAATTAGATGATGATCGCAGACTCATTGAGGATTCTGTCTCTGTGGATCTGCAAAAAATATTAGACTGAGGAAGTAGAAATCTTGTACAATTCAAGCCCACCAAATCTCAGTCTTGCCTTCTTTCTCATAAGAGATACACCAGCCTTAGACCCATCACAATGAACAACCAAGTTATTCAAAGTAATGAGTCCTTTTCACTTGTTGGTATTTCTGTGGATCCAAATCTCAATTGACACCAACATGTCACATCAATTGCAGAAGCGGCTGCTAAGAAATTAGGTTTCCTCTTCCGGGCTCGCAAATACTTTTCAGCAGCTAATCTCTATACCTTATATACTTCACAAATAAGTCCAAGCCTCGAATACTGCTCCCATATCTGAGGTGCCGCTGCCGCTTCTACACTCGCTATCCTGGACTCCATTCAGAAGAGAGCTATACGTCTCATCGGTGACCCTACCCTCACCCAAAGGCTTCCATCCCTTGCCCACCGACGTGCCGTTGGTGGCCTCCCTCTCTTTTATAGATATCTGCACGGGCACTACTCAGATGAGCTTTCTTCCATAGTTCCTCCACCTGCTGTCCCCAACAGATCTACCAGGGGAACAGAGCGAATGCACTCTTTTACTGTCCAGGTAACCAAATATAGAACATCTTGTTATGCCCGCTCTTTTGTCCAGAGGACTTCCAAGGTGTGGAACTCATTGCCGGCACATGTTTTTCCTTCTCCTCCGAACCTCCAAACCTTTAAGTCCAGAATTAACCAGTTGCCTCTTTCCCCTTGTCGACACCCACGGTACGATAGTATTTAGGCTGTAAGCCCTCGTGGTGTGTTGTTGAAATATAAAAAAAAAGTAAAATCAAGGACAGTGATGGTTGAAGCTGTAACTTAAGGCTTTGTAAAACATATTTATTATGGCATTTCTTCTGCATAACACGTATTTGTTTCAGGTTTACCGTCTACAGATTGCAAATTTTTACGTTTCAAATTGTAACTTTGACATTTTCAGAAGAAAAACTGTAAAATTTTCAAAGCAATTTTTCTGACCTTTTTGCGTCAAGATAATTTAATTTTTGTGTGTAATATACAATAGATGTTGTTATCCACAAAAAATATTTTGGTCTTATGTATTTCTCTGGTCATCAGTGGCACCCAATTTTTTTTAAATGTCTATATTATTTTTTCTTTTAATCTAGAGATATGAATTTTGACACGTAGGGTAAGGTTAATAGTGTAAACCCGGGTACCACATCTGGTTGCCACAGCTTTGTTATTTTGGGAAATACACAAATTTTCCGAAAGGAAACCCAAAATTTTCCAGGAAAAACTGGTCCGCTTTTCTTGGCCAAGGAACTTATCCAAGCCACCTACAAAAGGTAGGTACCTACCAAATTTTATTAAACTCGGCAGATTACTTTATGAGTTATCGGTACAATATATATATATATATATATATATATATATATATATATATATATATATATATATATATATATATATATATATATATATATACAGGCTGTTTCAAAAAACATGCACCATCGCTCGTGGGGCAATTTCTTACTAAAAAATAAGAAAAAAAGTTCCTGTGCACATGGGCCCGGAAACGCATAGTTTCCAACATACAGGGAGTTGAATTTTAATTATTTTTTTTAATTTTTTATAAATAATTTCAAAACCACTGGATTGGTTTTAATGAAACTTGGAACTTAAAAGTGTATTATGAAAGCGCATATTTTGAAGTGAAAATCTACTTACAACTGCGTCAGTGGCGTGCGTACGGGGTAACTGTAAATATTCATTTGGGGAAAAAATATGTGCGCCACTGTCTTTTTCCAATTTTGATACATCAGTTATGAAGCTTATTACATAAGCCACAAAAGCTACCTCTTGGTATTTTTTCGTTCAGGGTATCCCCTAGGAGATATGATTAATTTTATAAAAAGGGGCAAAGTACAGATTAGTCGGCGTAATAATAATAATAATAATAATAATAATAATAATAATAATAATAATAATAATAATAATAATAATAATAATAATAATAATAATAATAATAATAATAATAATAATAATAATAATAATAATAATAATAATATATGTTTACTGCAACCATAAGAATATGAAAAACAAAACATACAGTAAACATTACAGCAATAAACGTGCAAATAACTAACCTACGTAAAACTTATTGGTGATAAACATTGAAATGAATATTACAAACATTGATAAAAAATGATAAATAAAAAATAAAAATAAAAAATGAAAAAAGTAATCGTAAAGACACCATTATTTTTCCAAACTCTTGTTTTTTGTACATTACTCAATTGACTTTAATAACAAAGCTAAAGAAAATGTTGAAAGTGACCACCATTAGCGTCGTTACAATTATTTAACCTTCTGCGCAAAGATCTTCTTACTCTTCTGCAAATATTTTGATCTTCTCTAATGCTGTCAAATGCATATTCTATTCGAAAAAATACCAAGAGGTAGCTTTTGTGGCCCATGTAATAAGCTTCATAACTGATGTATCAAAATTGGAAAAAGACACATATTTTTTCCCTAAATGAATCTTTACAGTTACCCCGTACGCACGCCACTGACGCAGTTGTAAGTAGATTTTCACTTGAAAATATGCGCTTTCATAATACACTTTCAAGTTCCAAGTTTCATTAAAATCAATCCAGTGGTTTTGAAATTATTTATAAAAAATAAAAAAAAATATTAAAATTCAACTCCCTGTATATTGGAAACTATGCGTTTCCGGGCCCATGTGCACAGGAACTTTTTTTCTAAGGAATTGCCCCACGAGCGATGGTGCATGTTTTTTGAAACAGCCTGTATATATATATATATATATATATATATATATATATATATATATATATATATATATATATATATATATATATATATATATATATATATATATATATATATATATATATATATATATATAATATATATATATATATATATATATATATATATATATAAACACAGATATCCCGATTAGTAAACTTTTTTAAGAAAATTCACTAAAACCTAATAAAAGTTTTGAATACATATATTTTGTGGCAAATAGGCAATACGTTTGAACCCTAAAACTACTAAATACACTCATTTATTGGCGTGCAGAAATGATAATATGCAAGTTTACTAAGTAAAGATTGGAACCTGTAATGAGAACATATTTAAAAAAGAATTCTCTGATGACGCTAACTTGGTTAGTGAAACGATCGTCAAGTGTTTTTTTAATGTGTTGTGGTGATTTGGGTTCTCCAAGTTGACTTATGGAAGTTAAGTTATTACGATTAATAGAATTCGACATGCCTTTCAAGCGTTATTCATACATTTAAACGCAGAAATGTAGAGACACATTGTATTGGGTCGTTATTTTAAGTGTGTTAAAGAGTTGGCATGTCCAATACATTCTAATGTTGTGTGGAAATGTTACACGGAAACGTATACAACATAAACTAGGATAATTACTTAAGCAAATGAACCGCATTACCAAGCATCCACTGCATTACAAATCAAAGTTTCTTGTTTCAGATTCCAGTCTATATGCACACTACGTGTTCAAGGCCTTCGATGTCAACTGCAACGGGGCAATTAGTTTCAGGGTAAGTGTGTGTGTGTGTGTGTGTGTGTGTGTGTATACACCATAAAGCTGAAAGCTGAAAGTAGATAGGGAAACTGAAACCGAAACAGCTACCTGACTCCAAGCCCGCAAAGTGGCGCAGTGAAACGATCGAACGGACTCAAGACTAGACATATACTTTAACCTTATAAAACTGAATTGACCTTTTTGGTTTATGGTGGCAGACCGGCATCCATTCTACCTTTATATAATAAAACAAATAGGTCAGCAAGCTCCTAAAACTGAGATGAATCTGTATGAGTCATATTTGAGCGGGCTTGGAACTGGGTCGTTTATTAGATTTGTTTGTTTTTATTTGCTACCCACAAACAGTATCGTTCGGGAACAAGTATTTATAGTATGTAAGTTATGAGATATGAAACAATGTTCCGGTTGGATAATATTTACTGTTCTCCTTCCTTTATTACAACTGAAATTATGATACCTGTCACAGCTTTTTGACATCAGTAAAGGTGACGAAATACTTCGGCAGCAAGCGCGTTATTGTAGTGAATTTTGACAAAAATTGTACACTATCAGTACGGCATATTACTAAAATTAACACTTTAAATGAAGATTTCAGACGTTCTAATAAGCACTCATGTAAAGAATTTTTTTAAGGTGTTACCATCGATATCGCTCAATTATCATCAAAAATATTTTAATCTGGTGTTCTAGCTCCTTTTGAGAAAAAACTTTAAATGCCCAAAACTCAATTTTCCATGAAGCTTGAAAACCACCATTTAGCATGTCTAGGTACTGTAAGTATCTAAAATAAACGTGTATTACAAATTTTATTAAATCTATAAAAGCTTTCCAGACAAAAGTTAATTATTATTAAAAAATAAATGTATCTACCAAATTATAAACGTGGCCTTGTTAGTCGCCTCGATGATTCCATTTTAGTTCACCTAATGAAACCGGTTTTTCCATTAACATATTTTTTTTAAACAAAGTGTTTTTTTTTCTCCCTCGGGGCTCGTCCGCGTCTTTGCCGTCCCGATAGCACTGCAGCCTTTGGCTTATTGTGCATGCCCTTAGTCTTTCACTCCACCCATTCCAACATCACTATGCCTTGAACTAGTCTGCACAGCGATTGGTAGGGTAAGCTTTATATTGCTCTGTCTCCGGTCTAGACTGACCGTAGATCAGTCGGCTTTTGCGGTCCAGAACGTTACACTCGCACAAGATGTGCTAAGCTGATTCCTCCCCTCGCCGCAGGGTCTGCATGCGAAGTCCCCCTCGAACCGACCCATTTTATGCAGGTGTTTCAGGACGGCCAAGTGTACCGTCAGACCTGTTATGTTTCTGAGCTGTCCTCTGTTAAGATTTAGCAGATCCACAGCTCTCTTTTAACTGGGTTCGTCAATTACTGACGTCCAATGTCTGAGCCCTGGGCAGTCTGCCCAGTACACCTTGTGTTCATTTCTGACTCAGGTCTTAATGGCTCCCCTGGCAATGCTCTTTGTCACGCCCAGAACCGGTTCTGGTCCCATAAATGGTTCTGCTGGCCCTCTCTTCACGAGGCTTCATTGCCTTTGACTCCTGGGTGACCTGGCACCCAGATGAGGGTGACCTCATTCTGCCCAGCCAGGTCGCTCGTCTCGTCTCGGCACTCACTTACCAGTCTGGAGTTTACTCGTGGGCTACTTAGGGCCTTAAGGGCTGTCAGGATGTCTGTGGCTATGAGGATCCGCTTGTTGGTGTAGACCCTCCTCTTGTTCTCCCGCACACAGTGCATGATGGCGTAGATTTCGGCCTGAAAGACCGTTGCATGGCTCCAAGGGAAATACTATGACTTACCCTCGGTCCTTTCGAATAAACACCTGTCCCGGCAGATCCAGCAACACCTTCATGGCGGCGGTTGGGGTTGAAGTCATGGCCCCTATGATGCCTAGTTTTTGTTTGGCACTGGATTGTGTCACCTTAGGCGACCAGACCAGTTCCGTATGTTAACGATGGTCTGACCACCCTTGTGTACATCCAGTGGGCCTTACTAGGTCTTAGTCCCCACGTTTTTCCATATGGCCGCCTAGTTACGGCTAGGGTCATAACTGCCTTCCGCAGTATTTTTTCACCGTGACAATTCTAGGTTATCTTAATACTTAATACGACCGCAAGATATTTTACCTCCCTGGCCATTTAGATGATTCTACCGTATAGAGTGAGAGTTGTGTGGCTCTCCCACTTCCTCCTCATAGTAAACGGTATGACGGTTGCTTTCTCGGGGCTCACCCCGATCCCTTGGCCAACCGTCCACCTTTCCACCACATTCAGTGCTGTCTGCATGCGCTCCCACACTGACTGTGTAACCTTTCCTCGGACTATGATGACAATGTCGTCCGCATAGCCCTGTACCTCGTACCCCCCTCCCGAGAGCCTCACTAGCAGGCCGTCCACGAATAGGTACCAGAGCAGGGAGACAGAACGCTCCATTGCGTACACCCCGCCGCGACCCTCGCCAATAGAGTCCCTCTCGCGAGTGAGGCGAATACCGCCCTGTCCCTGAGCATAGAACCGATCCACCTGCAGCAGGTCTCCTCTATTCCACGCTTCCTGGAAGCTGCCAGTACCGATCAAAATGAGGTGTTGCTGAAGGCCCCCTTTATGGCTAGGAAGGCCAGCGCCACCTCCCTATTCTCCAGCGTATTCTCCAGTTTCAGCACCAGTTGGTGCAGTGCTATTCATGTTGAGACTCCTGCTATGTATGCATATTGCCGCAGTTTGGGGGATATGCTTCCAGTACACCGCCCCTAATGTGCCAGTCGAGCAGTTTTTCCATTGTTTTTAGCAAGAAGGACATAAGACTTATTGGTCTCAGGGACTTTGCCTGGTCTGTTGGACGCCCAGGTTTAGGAACGACTACAACTCTGGCCAGTCTCCATGCCCTCCGAATGTACCTCAGAGCCAGGCTGGCCAGGCACCACTTTAGTGACTGTCCAGTCTACTCTAGATGCCCGCCTGTACGGGGCCTCTATTTCTGAGTGTTCCCAGTTCGGAGGTGATTGGTTTATTATGTTACAGCCGGGGAAGTGCGTCTGGAGTAAAACTTCCATAGTTTCCTCCCTCGAGGTTGTAAAGCCTTCCGTGGATGTTCTAAGGGAGCCTATGTTGGTCTGAGTTCCCTGGGACAGAATCTTGTGTAGTAGAGCACTCTCTGATGTGTTCTCCACTTCCTCGCAGTGCCTCCACCACGACTCCTTCCTGGCATCCCTCAGTCTTTTGTTATAGGTCGTTAGGGCATGTCTATATTCATACCATGCTCCCGAACTTTTGGCCGCGTTAAACAGCTTACGAACCTGCGTCCTCCTTTGCCTGAGGTGCTCGTTTGACCACGGGACAATCCTGGTGGACGCCTTCATATTCAGGGGGCAGTTGGCATTATAGGCCGAGGTGATTGCGTCTCGCACTTGGGCTGCCGCAGTCTCGAGGTCTATTGAATTGTCTATGGTACTCTTAACCCACCGCAGTTCCACTGCTAGGTCTGCCCTGTAGGCTTCCCAGTCTGCCTTGCGAGGGTCCCGGTACCATACCGTTTGTCTTTCGACTTTGGCGATTTCAAACCGGATGTATCTGTGGTCTGAGCTACTCACTTTCCCAGACACAGCCCAGTTCTTAACAAAGTCACCCAGAAACTAGGTGGAAACTGTTAGATCAAAAACTTCCTCACACCGTGTTGTGACGAAGGTCGGTTTATTACCTCTATTCACTATGTCTGAATTAAATTTCATAAAGAATTGTAAAAGTGACTCACCCCTAGAGTTTGTGTTCGAGCTTCCCCACAACGGATGGTGCGCGTTCGCATCCATGCCGATGATGGTCTGCCATCCACCTGCTCTGCTACCCACCATCAGCTGCTCCAATTTCTTGGGTGGAGGAGGGTCCGTGCTGTCCCCTGGCAGATAGACCGATCCGACAGTAATGTCCCTCGGCCCATCTGCTCCTCCACATCGGATTTTGATCGTTGCCAGGTCCCTGGAACAGAAATTCATTAAAGGCAGAAACTCTATCTCTCACCCTGACAAAAATGCAGGCCCTCGAGTTTTCGCTGGATCTGCTGTAGATGAGCTTTCCAGCAGCTCCGCTGAGTCCCTTGGTCTCTTCTTTATAAGACAACGGTTCCTGGGTGAGGGCCACATCCGTGTTCCTCAGAGCCATCAATAGTCCGGCCCTGGCTGCCCTACTGTGTTGGACGTTGACCTAAGGGAACCTAAATCCCATCAACCACCGGTTGCTTCCCCAGCAGTCTCTATTGTTGAACTTTCGTTTTATGAAAACAAACGAATATCAACAATAAAAAAATGTCGACTGAAAATTATAATTTGTGCTCAAAGGTGGGTATTTTGGCACTGATTTATTTATTTACTCAAAATTTTTCAGACAAAATACCTAGCAGATTACACAGCACCCTGTATCCTATGTGCACATAAAGAGGTAACGGTTGTTCCCTTAACGATATCTAGATATATATCAACCATGTATTAACAAAATTCTGCATCCTTCCAATTTTGGCATTAAACAATTTGTCGTTGAAGAGATGGAAATTTATAAACATATTAATTGTTCTAACAAAAACGTACTTAATGTTTCCAATACAGACGTCACAAGTTTCTAAACCCTATATAGTCAACTAGCAGATCACCAATCCACAGACCATCTAAGTAGACCATGAGATAACTCTGTGAGATGGTCTGCTCTGTGGTTTCCAGACCTGTTATTTTAATTTTCATGTTCGTATATTTTCGAGTCGATTTGTCACTTTTCCCTTCTCGGTTTTGAGACCGATCTTACGGCTGGTTGTTTTGTCTACTCCGGACCTGTCATTCGATTTTAGCGTCTTGACATTTCCTAGTCGATACGTCACTTCTGTCAGTTGTCACTTGTCATTACCGTTTTGCGCCTGGATGTTTTGTCAGCTCGTGTTCGTCGTCACGTGAGACGTATGTTTTAATGTCAACTTTTACATGTTCAAACAAAAATTGGTTCTTAATTTCAATAACACTTCTGATGCCAATGGATCAATCCTACAACAACAGATGAAGCATGTTCCTTGGACATTCAGCTGTATAGTTTTTCAGTCCTGTTTAACAAGACAAGTAAGTAAGTTCGCCATCTTGGCGTTTTTCATGTTTCATAAAACAGTAAAAAATTCGCTTCTGTTTCAATTCCCATTCATTTAATGAGTTTGATGTTCTCTGAAAGTTTCTTCTCAGCTGCATGGCTTGCTGGTGTTTGTGCTGTTTGCTTTCGCTCCTGTTGTTGTCTTCAGCTTGAACTTAGAAAATACCCTGCCAAGGGTGAATTTTTTAAAGAATTTTTGAAGAATTTTTAAGCTTGTATAGCTAGACTTATTGTAATTCAAAATCTCAAGACAAATTAGCTTTTCTTGTAGTTCAATTTGACTTGTATTTGTTTTATTTTATTGCATGTAGTAGTTTATGACTGTATACCTGTAATCTTTTATAGCTTTGTAGCTTGACATTTTTAACCTTTAACTTTTTGACTTAGTGTTGGGGTTAGCTTTTGTTACCTCATTTTATCTAGTATTCCTGTGTTGTACCCTCGCAGAAGTAGCCTACCGGAAAACTCAGTTTTTCTGACAAGCCTTTTTTAAATTCTAGATTCCCCTGAGGATGACCTGTTAAAAAGGGTCGAAACGGGTCGGGACAAGGAATAAAAATATTTGTTTGGAAAGAAAAAGCCTTTTTTTTTCATCACCCAAAGATATATATATATATATATATATATATATATATATATATATATATATATATATATATATATATATATATATATATATATATATATATATATATATATATATATATATCTTTGGGTGATGAATAAAAAGGCGAGGGATATGGGTTTTAGAGGTCCCAAAGCTCATTTGAAGAAATTTTGTTTACATTCGATATTCTAGATCTCCTCATTTTCTACGAAAATTCACTATAAGAAAAATATGAAACTTCAACACCCTGTGTTTCTGAAACTGTTAGGATTTCGATATAAATTTATTGAAAAAAATCAAATTATTTTCACATTTTCTATTGGTTTTCAAATTATTAAAGGTAAAATCTGGAACACCCTGAATATTTGTTTCGTTATTTGATCTGTAAAAATAATTTATGCTCATTAATACTTCACATCAAACTTTTACACAATTCACAAAAAGTGTAACCTTCTAAACTTACGTAATAACTGAAAAACGTATCAAAAGCCACTGGTGTTTCTCTTTCGAGTATTATTTGCCTCACGGCAAATTTGCAGCTGTTCTGGATCTTTGCTTGACAAATTTAGCGTTGTAATCAAATCATAACCCCATTTTTCTTCCTATTGTTAAATTGGTGGAACTGCTTTTGAAAAATTGGTTATAGTAAAATGACCGGAATTTATTAAGCCCTTGTTATATATTTCTATACGCTCAACTAACACTTCATAATATTTTTTTATGGGTGATATTTCCTCGCTTGTTTTCTCAATGACTGGGTAAATATTAATTTTATGCACGATTATAATAAAAATTATACTGTTGCAAATACTTTTCACTCAAACATTTTAAATTTGTGGCAGGAAATTTTCCATTTGCAATAACAAACTAAACAGCACAAAACCACAAACAATAAATTGGATGTAGTTATGCATGAAGGAATCAACTCACCAGTCTCCTATTTAGATATCTGCATTGCAAACTGTGAATAAAAAAATATGTGTGTGTTGTGTGTTTTGTTTCTTTAACGTCGGCCTATTTCCGCGACTATGGCCAATCACCGACGCCAGGGAGCAGTTTCACCTCACTATCCTGGAAATTTTGCCGAACCCCTGCCTTTCTGTAAGGAGGGTAGGGATCTTTAACGTGCCCAACATCGCATGTACACGGGGCCGACGGCTCTACGCCCCCTCCGAAGGGCGGAACGTGCAGACCTTCAACTCAAATACAATGCCAGAACCTCGGTTGATGTTAATGTTACAGTTTGTACTGAAAAAGTGGAAGGAGTACCCTGGGATCGAACCCAGTACCCTTCGATTCAGAGGCACACGTTCTTACCCCTGAACCACCGAGGTTCTTAAGGAAAAGATATGAGTATGAGCCTATGCATAATCGCGACTTGCGAACTTGGAAACGATTTCTACAAATGAGCGCGAACTAGTAGCCCTAGAACTCGCAATTGGGGTCAATATAATGACTTTCACATCGTCAATACGTGTCAAAACATGATCTGGGAACGAATTTTTTTTTTGCATGTCGGTCTGTATATCGGTCTGTTAGTAGCCACGATAACTTTAGAACGAATCCAGATATCGTCTTCAAATTTGGTATACAGTTAGCACTCGACAAACGGACGGTTTCAAATTTTTTGGGGTACAATCCGTCCAGGGGGTAAGGGGATAAATGGGGAGTGATTTGGTGAAGATTGCTATTTGCTACGTTAAAACTCGAGTGATATAACGGTTTAGAGTTTGTTTATTAGAAAACTTTCAATTTCGTCAAACATCTGGTACTTTGTGCTGAAATTAAATTAGAGGTGGAATGTGTGGAGGTGGATTATCGGTGACAGAAATTTCGAATTCCTTTTGCTAAAACGGCGTAAAAGGTCTCAAGACATATAGAAAACGTGATTCTGAAACGACCGTTTTTTGTATGTCGGTCGGTCGGTCTGTCGGCCTGTACGTCTGTCTATTCGTAGGCGCAATAACTTTCTAACTTCTTCAAATTTAGTATACAGTTAGCACCTGACCAACAAATGGTTCGGGTTGTTTTTTGGGTATAACGGCTCCAGAAGGTCAGTGATAAATGAGCGGTAATTTAGTGAAAATTTTTATTTTTTCATTAAAACTCCAGTTATATAACGTTTCAGGGTTTGTGTATTACAGGGCGATCAATTTCATCACTCATCTAATATTCTGTAGTGAAATTGAAGTAGGGCTTGAATGTGTGGACGTGAATATGAATTTAGTTTTGAAAGAATATTACTTTAGATTATTAGGTGTACGTAGAGTTTAGTTCCCGCTCTTGTTTTTTCGTCGAGAAATTCAGAATTCACCATAATATTAGTTGGGGTGACGGCCTGAACCTATCACTTGTGTGGTGTCACAAAAGTTAAAGAAGAGCAGAATAACTCTGAAATTTCAAGTCGTAAATAGAAAAGTTCCAGACAAAGATTTTTCCTGTCTATCTGTTGATGATGTTGTATTTGATCTTGGCGATGACTTTTAAGGGCAAATTAAGGTAGACGTCATATTTTATCGAATTTTTCGTAAAACGAAAACATCACTAATGCGGAGATCTGTGTTTATATATATATATATATATATATATATATATATATATATATATATATATATATATATATATATATATATATATATATCACACCGATAACTCAAAAAATAATGGGCCGATTTTGATGAAATTTGGTATGTAGTGTTCCTTTGTAAGTGGCTTGGATAAGTTCGTTAGCCAGGAAAATCAGACCTGTTTTCCGGGAAAATCTTGGGTTATCCTTCGGAAAATTTTTGTATCTCCGAAAATGACAGAGCTATGACAACCAAATTTTACATATACGTTTCTACTATCAATCTTACTGTACACCAAAATTCAGATCTCTAAGTTAATATAGAAAAAAGTTATAGGCATTTAGAGAAAAAAATTGGCGGCCACTGGTGATCAGAGGAAAGCACAAGAACAAAATATTTTGCGTGATTAACAAAACCAATTAAATATTACATACAACGGTTAAGTTTTCTTGGCGCAAAAGTGTCAAGAAGTAGCAGAAAAATGTTTTAAAATTTTTATAATTTTTCTTCTTGAAACGTCAAAGTCGCGATTTGAAACGTCAAAATTTGCAATTTTCAGACAACGAATTTGAAGCAAATACGGATTATGTCGAAAAAAATCTCTTAATACGTGTGTTTCACAGAGCCTTAGGTTTCAGCTTCAACCATAACTGTTCTTCATTTAACTTAAATCTTTTCGGAAAATCCATTTCAATAGACCCTCTTTCTGATGCTTCGGCAATAGTTTACGCTATAGAGTTTATGATTTCATAGTCTATATTTTAGTAAATTTTCGTAGAAAAAATCCGTTATTAAGAAGACCTCGACTTATGAATTTTAAAAAGATTTCTTCAAGTGAGCACAAACTAGAACCCCCAAAGACCCATATACGGGGTCAGTTTCAGTTTTTGCCTGTTTACACATATACAGGGTGACGCATTTCTGGGGTAAAGCTCAATATATTGATTATTATACAAGATATGAGGAAAAAATATATACGTTAATTATAGGGTGTTTCGAGGTGCATCTTATAAACCTATTTTTACAATCATAGGCTGGTCCATAAGTCGTTGGTGATGCACATTTTCTTTTTTTTTTAATAGAACACCCCTTATGTTATTGCATTTTTGTAGTTTCCATCGAATTATAATGAATATTTGTAATGTAAAAAAATATATCGTTCATCGTTTTTGAGTTATTTCAATTGTTTTGCAACTTTTCACGTTTTGGGCCTATACCACAAACACATATCACAAATTGTGATAGGGTGTTTTACTAATAGATAGCGGAGCCCCATGGAAATAACACATTCGGAGAGCTTTTTGTTTGTACTCCTGGTCGAAAAAATCGAGATGCCGTATACAGGGCCGCTCTCAAATAGTGGCTGAATTAGAACAGTTTTTGCAGAAATGTTTTTAGTGTTTCCGTAGAAATTATTTTTGTGATATGTTGGTAATGAAGAATAAATGTTTAGTAAGTTATCGTAAAAACAAGTCGAATTTTTGTAAAAAATATAATTTTGTGTAACATTACTGAAGACAATTTGTGTAAAAGAAATGATCATAATTTGTTTTTCAATTTTGGTCCTTAAGCTGTTTGTTAATAATTATATCTTGTCAGGTGTATAAATAGCTTAAAGAAGTTCGTTGGCTAGGAAAATCGGACCAGTTTTTCTGGAACTTTTAAAGTTGATTTTCCGGAATTGTTTGTACTTTTTAAAAAAACAAAGCTATTTTAATGAAATATGGTACATTGTTAGTGCTATATAGGTTATACTATACACCAAATGTCCATCTTGTAAACACAATACATATTTTCCATTAAAAACATTTTTACGAAAATTCGCTACCATAAGGCATTTGCTGCGTCCCGAACTTTTCTATAAAATTCAAGTAGAGGTTGAGCACGTAGACGTGAAATATTAAATTGTTTTGTTATTGAGTAATCGACATCAAATTTGCTGCACATGTAGCAGTTCACAACCTAATAGTTTGGATTATTTGTGAGTAAGATCGCTTCAGAAAAAAGGGAAGCAATATTGGGCTGATTTGGGAGACTGACACTTTACTATTAAAACTCAAGTAATCAGGGGCGGCTCCTCAATAAGTGTGCCCGTGCGCGCGCACTGCCGCCTGCCGAGGAAAAATAATATTTTTGCCGACGTTATATACATCCATATACACAGTCCTGCGTCGGTGTGTATTCTTCGGCGCTCTACCTAAATTGGAA
This sequence comes from Tillus elongatus, assembly GCA_964006375.1. Lineage (NCBI taxonomy): Eukaryota > Metazoa > Arthropoda > Insecta > Coleoptera > Cleridae > Tillus > Tillus elongatus. The sequence continues at coordinate 212,845,183 of OZ023262.1, forward strand.
ACTTCAATACGAAATGATCGACTATCTTCGTCAAAAACGACTGCATAAGCAATCTCGTTGTGCGCCTTAAAATTCCACACTTGCAGCACAGCATAATAAGACCCAGCACTGAATCTTGTAAGACGGCCCTTTGATGTTCTGAGAATAGAATATTTGCCTTGCCCACATCGCTTCAGCTTAACGGACCCGGGTTGGACTCGGCATACAGTTATACTGTTCTAGAATTACAGGCGTAATCGCTCATTTTATCGCCAGGACCGTATACGATAGATTAGATCCTCGTGAATAGCATCTCGCATTTAAACATTTTAAAGTATCTTAAATTATTTAATGAAAATTTATAATAAGTTTGCGTCTATCAAGTACCGCATTCTGGCGTATTTTCATAAAATTCATTCAATCTTAAAATTCAAGTTAAAAAAAGTGTGTCCATATATATATATATATATATATATATATATATATATATATATATATATATATATATATATATATATATATATATATATATATATATATATATATATATATATATATATAGTAAAATTGAAAAGATAGGTGAAATATAAAACGACAAAGATCACATATTGTCATGTTTTTGTCAAACAAAATATTTGAAATTATATAATGGTAGCCTACAGAGGCTTAGCCGTTTATGAATATATAAATTATTAGACGAGTAAATGAACATATAAATAAATATAATAAAATTGAAAAGATACGTGAAGTATAAAATTACAAAGATCACATATTGTCATGTCTTTATATCAAACAACACATTTAAAGTTATATAGTTAGTTAGTAATTATCAAAAGAAAGGACTTTTTAACTACTATAACCTATAACTAACTAGAGGAAAACTTGGTAAGTAGTTAATAATTATCAAGTTTAGTAAGTAGGTTTTTTTATAATACATTTTCGGGGAAAAAGATGGGAGCCCTTCATTTTTTTTTCTTGCGCACCCCCAATGCATTAAGGCACGAGCCGCTACTGCAAGTAATATATCGTTTAAAGTTTATGAGTATAGGAATACGAATATTTTCTTTGTGGCTCATGGATCCTAAATTCATTTCATGAGAATGTAAATTATCACATCTATGTGGATGTTATGATTCACTTTGCAGCACTATTCCGGATAGGTTTGAAATATTGAAATTCGGTTGTCACTTTGGCTCTAGCTAAATCATAAAATTTAATGTAATGATGGAGTGAAGGAAAAATAATTTCAGGTCAGAAGCTCGAATGGTATTGTCAAGATTACTTTAAATTAAAAGTATTGACATTAAGATGCAAAAGAGATTGAGAAAACTATGTTATTTGGCATATCAAAATTGGAAGTCATCGATGTTTTGGAAGAAAGGTGTCAAATATATTTTGGAATATTCTTATTAAATGTTGTCATTCAATACTATACAACTCCTGGGACCTTCTTGTACTGACGTATGTATAATTTTCAGCAAATAAATAATAATAATAATGATAATGAATCCTAATTAATGTGTTTAGGAGAAATAATTCTGTTATAGATGCAGTCTATAAGTTTCATCAGAACATTTTTGGGTCCGTCGATGTTGGAGGGTGTGCCGTTGGGGTATTTTCTAACCTCAGCAGGGCGTTTTATAGCGTTGATCGTGGAAGCATGTTGTCTAAATTGGCGGACTACAGTGTAAAGGATGTAGCTGTGGCTTGGTTTGAGTCCTATATATCTAACAGAAGTTAATGTATTGAGGTATCGTCAATTTATTGACGTGTCGTCTGGTGCTGGCAGCCTTTATGGTAATAGGTCGAAAACAATTTTAGTCAAATACGAATCCCCCTGGGTTCTATCTTGGGCCCTGTGTAGTTTAATATTTACGTAAATGATCTCCATATTATGTAGAAATAACTGCATAATATGGTACCAGACAAGATAATAAATATACAATCTTTTAAGCAGTTTTGCTAATTTTGTCGGTGACACCTTTAATGTGTGGTAAAAAGCAGAATTCTTAGAACCCATGGTATCAAAACCATATTCACAACAGAGCAAAAACTGTCAAATCTGATAAAAACTCCCAAGGATACGATTCTAAACGAATGCCGCGGAGTTTACGAAATTCCTTGTTCCGACTGTTCCAGAACTTATGTAGGACAAACAAATAGACGCATCCACAATAAAATATACGAACACACCCTCACAGTTAGAAAATCCGACCCCTCATCGGCGCTGGCCATGCATCATATTCATACAAGGCACAAAATAGACTTCAATAATGCCAAAACAATAGCACCGGTTTACAACTTCAAAACGAGAATTATCGTCGAAGCAATCGAGATTGAAAAACGTCCCGATTGTTTAAATAAGAGAGATGATGGTCTTCACCTTCCGACTACTTGGAAACCTATTATATCTTCTTTACAAACACACAAAAAGAAAATATTCCACAGACAATTTTATTTCCCCATTATCTGCCTCAACAAATGCCGGTGACTCTCTTAATCCTCCTTATCCTCTAAGTACCGTGATCAAATCCCCCCACTTTACTGACGGTGACCCCAGTAGTTTCACTGATAACGAAGCAGGTAGACGGAACGACACATATAAGACAAGACTTGCAACGAACTGCCAGATATCTCTGAGGCCTAGGGTTGAACACACTGAGACCTCACAGACGATCCCCGGGGCGAGATTTGGGGAGTAGGCAGATTGAGGCCCCGTAATCGAGCTACAACCACCCAACCCACCTTTGTCCAACGCTCTAAGGAGTAGGTAGATTGAGGCCTTAGTGTGTCCTTACATATTTTCTTTACCCACCTTTGTCCACCACTCTAAGGAGTAGGCAGATTGAGGCCTTAGAGTGTCCTTACATATTTCCTTTGTCCACCACTCTAAGGAGTAGGCAGATTGAGGCCTTAGAGTGTCCTTACATATTTCCTGTACCCACCTTTGTCCACCACTCTAAGGAGTAGGCAGATTGAGGCCTTAGAGTGTCCTTACATATTTCCTTTACCCACCTTTGTCCACTACTATAAGGAGTAGGCAGATTGAGGCCTTAGAGTGTCCTTACATATTTCCTTTACCTCTTGAAAATGGCTCCAAAACAGGAGCCGAAACGTCGAGTTTTCATAAATTCTGGACGCGGTTCAACTCGAGAACCAAGTATGTCTCACATTAAAGACTGCGGAAATCTTTCTTAATATATATATATATATATATATATATATATATATATATATATATATATATATATATATATATATATATATATATATATATATATATATATATATGTATATGTATATATATATATATATATATATATATATATATATATATATATATATATATATATATATATATATATATATATATATATATATATATAACATTTAAACTAGTTTTGTTCATTATGAAATTTAAGCTACATTTTTTATCGGGCAATTTCCATAAAGCCTCACTGTCTTTCATAATTCACAGCTTAAGTCATCTGAATATAGGTAATATTCCCTATAGTTTCCAGATTTTATCATCTGAACACAGATAACGTTCCATTTTTCCCTTATATCCTTCGCAATAATTTCCTGATAATGTCAAAAGTCCCAAATGCCGCTTTTCCAAGAACGAAGTAGATTAGATAACCAAAAAAATATGCTGCAACATTGGCACCGATTTGAAATGATTGTAAACTACTATAAGTAGGTTCACGAAAGAATACAGCCCGATAAAATGCTTAATAAATTTTCAGGAGACTTTTTTGGAATAAGTTACCTACTTAAATAGTGAGCTACGATTTTACACTGAATCAATTCAATTGCTTTGTCCTTTACTCGTGGTGGACATTTACTATGCATTATGCCTTTATGGCAATATCACTCGCTTAAAAAGATTTCCCATAAATCTGAAATTAACTTTTAGTCTGCTAATTTCAGCCAGTTATAGAGAGATAACGACAGTCGAATTTTAAAAAATGGTTTTCAAATGAGCGCGAATTCATGCCCCTAGAACCCATATCCCCGGTCCCTTTCAGAACTCTCAGACTATATATATATATATATATATATATATATATATATATATATATATATATATATATATATATATATATACTTATATACTTATATACTTATATACATATACAGAGTGTTTGATAACTTCGTTAAAAAATTTCAGCAGCATAATACTTAGATAATTTTGAGAATAAATGTTCATATAAATATGTGTCCTAAGTTGCGTAATTCACGAGATCCAGGGTGTTTAAGTTTAAAAAATATATCTTCTTTTCGTCATTACTCTTTTGCAGCTGTAGTTATTTTTACCAAACGTGGTATACAGTATACCTGTAATAAGTATTTTTTAAACCCGGTATTATCAAGCTGTTCGGACAACCAGTGGCGTATATATGGGTAATCAACTAAAGATTTTGAACAAAAAAAACCTGGACGCAGCAAGTGCGTTATGGTAGCGAAATTTCGTAAAAATATTTTTAATGGCAAATATGTCTTGTTTTTAAAATGACGTTTGGTTGTCTGTATAACCTATATAGTACTAACAATGTACCAGATTTCATTAAAATAGCTTTGTTGTGTCAAAAAGTACAAACATTTTCCGAAAATAAACTTAAAAAGTTCCAGAAAAAACTGGTCCGATTTCCCTGGAGAACACACCTCTTCAAGCTATTGACGCTGCAGCTGCCAGGATATAACTATTCACAAACAGCTTTAGCACCAAAATAGAAAAAAAATGAAAATTTGCACAATTTTCTTTTACAAAAATTTACCGTTGATTTTTACAGAAATTGCCTTCAGTAATGTTACACTAAATTATATTTTTCACAAAAATTTGACAATTTTTTAACAATGACTTACTAAACATTTATTATTAATTACCAACATTAAAAAAAAATCTTTAAAAATTATTTCGACGGAAACACTAAAAACATTTCTGCGAAAACCTTTCAAATTCAGCCACTATTTGAGAGCGCCCTGTATGCGGCATCTCGATTTTTTTAACCAGTAATACAAACAAAAAGCTCTCTGAATGCGCCATTCCCATGGGGCTCCGCTACCTATTACTAAAAACGCCCGATCACAATTTGTGATGTCTTTGTGATATGGGCCAAAAACGTGATAAGTAGCAAGACAATTGAATGAACTCAAAAACGATAAACGATATCATTTTTTTACCTTACAAACATTCATTGTAATTCAATGGAAACTACAAAAATGCAATAACGCAAGGTGTGTTTTATTAAAAAAAGAAAGTGTGTATCACCAACGACTTATGAGTCACCATGTGATTGCCAAAATAGGCTTATAAGATGCAGCTCGAAACACCATATAATTAACGTATATAATTTTTTCTCATATCGTGTATAATAACGGATATATTAAGCTTTACCGTAGAAATGCGTCACCCTGTATATGTGTAAACAGACAAAAATTTAAACAGACCCCGAATATGGGCTTTAGGGTTCTAGTTCGTGCTCATTAGAAGAAATCTTTTTAATATTCATAAGTCACGGTGTTCACAATAACGATTTTTTTCTAGAACAATTTGCTAAAATATAGACTATTAAACCATAAACTCTATAGTTGACACTACTACAAAAGAATCAGAAAGACGGTCTATTTGAAATGGATTTTCCGAAAACATTTGAGTAAAATGAAGGACAATTATGGTTGAAGCTGAAACTTAAAGCTTTGTAAAACACACTTATAACGACATTTTTTATACATAATTCGTATTTGTTTCAGATTCGTTGTCTAAAAATTGCAAATTTTAACGTTTCAAATAGCGATTTTGACGTTTTAAGAAGAAAAATTATAAAATTTTCAAAATACTTTACTGCTACTTCCTAACCTTTTTGCGTCAAAAAAACCTAACCGTTGTATGTAATATTCAATGAGTTTTGTTAATCACGCAAAATATTTTGTTCTTGGGCTTTCCTCTGATCACCAGTGGCACCTATTTTTTTAATGTCTATAACTTTTTTTCTTTTAACTTAGAGATCTGAATTTTGGCATGTAGGGTAAGTTTGATGCTGGAAACGTATACGCCAAATGTGGTTGTCATAGCTCCGTTATTTTCGGAGATACAAAAATTTTCCGAAAGAAAACCCAAAATTTTCCCTGAAAAAATCGTCCGTTTTTCCTGGCTAACGAACCTATCCAAGCCACTTATAAAAGGAAGGTACGCGAAATTTTATCGGACCATTACTTTTTGAGTTATCGGTTCGCTGAAAACAATAGTTCACGCTTACACTACAGTGTTTTTAAAAGCCAGGTCATCTGATACTCTGGGAATAGGAAATAACATTTTCGTGAAATATTTTTCTTGCTATGCAATCGCTGACGGTGAACTCTGCCGCCAAATGTTCGTGGCGAAAATTTTCACAATACAGTGTTTTTAAAAACCAAGTCTTTTTTTATTTTTTTTATTTCAACAACACACCACGAACGCTTACAGCCTAAATACTATCGTACCGTGGGTGTCGACAAGGAGGAAAGAGGCAACTTGTTAATTCTGGACTTGAAGGTTTAGAGGTTCGGGGGAGAAGGAAAAACATGTGCCGGCAAGAAATTCCACAACTTGGAAGTCCTCGGGACAAAAGAGCGGACATAACAAGATGTTCTATGGCTGGTGACCTGGACAGTAATAGGGTGCATTCGCTCTGTTCCCCTGATAGATCTGTTGGGGGCAGCAGGTGGAGAAACTATGGAAGAAAGCTCATCTGAGCAGTGCCCGTGCAGATATCTATAAAAGAGAGAGAGAGGTCACCAACGGCACGTCGGTGGGCAAGGGATGGCAGCCTTTGGGTGAGGGTAGGGTCACCGATGTGACGTATAGCTCTCTTCTGAATGGTGTCCAGGATAGCGAGTGTAGAAGCGGCAGCAGAACCCCAGATGTGGGAGCAGTATTCAAGGTTTGGTCTTATTTGTGAAGTATATAAGGTATAGAGATTAGCTGGTGAAAAGTATTTGGGAGCTCGGAAGAGGAAACCTAATTTCTTAGCAGCCGCTTCTGATGTGACATGTTGGTGCCAATTGAGATTTCAAACCACAGAAATGCCAACAAGTGAAAAGGACTCATTACTTTGAATAACTTGGTTATTGATTGTGACGGGTCTGGGGCTGGTGTATCTCTTATGAGAAAGAAGGCAAGACTGAGATTTGGTGGGGTTGAATTGTACAAGATTTCTACTTCCCCAGTCTAATATTTTTTGGAGATCCACAGAGACAGAACCCTCCATGAGTCTGCGATCCTCATCTAATTGGACTAAAGAGACAGGCTTAGAATATTGTATATTAGAGTGGAGGGTGCTGTCGTCCGCGTAACTGTGAACTGGGTTAAATGTGCTAGAGAGGAGGTCATTGATGTGGATAAGAAACAAAGAGGGGCTAAAGCTGAACCTTGAAAAACGCCTGCATTAATTGGATACATTTTAGAGGAATGGCTATCCACGACCACAGAAATGCTCCGGTTGGAAAGGAAATTTGCTGCCAAGTACAGAAGTTTGGTGGTAGGCCATAGGCCGGAAGTTTATTAAGCAGCGCTGCGTGTCAGACCGGGTCCATTGCTTTAGATATGTCTAGAGCGACAATCTGGGATTCACCGTGCAGTTTCATAGACTTGTTCCAACAATTGGTGACAAAGTAAAGGAGGTCGGCAGTTCATCTGCACTGACGGAGTCCATATTGCCTGTCGTGGATTAGACTGTGTTTTTCAAGAAATTTTAGTAATTCGGTGTTTATATAATTTTCCATCACTTTAGAGACGACTGAAAGCAGAGGAATATGACTGTAGTTGCTAGGAAGCACTTTGGATCCTTTCTTGGGGACGGGTTGTACTCGAGCAGTTTTCCAGTTACCAAGGAATATGCCTGTAAGATGTCTCAAACAGACGAGTCAGGACAGGAGCAAGTTCTGGTGCGTATTTTTTGAGAACAATTGCTGGGATCTCGTCAAGGCCAGAGGCTTTCCTGGTATTAAGAGAAGAAAGCATCTTTCGTACCTTTTTAGTTTTGAAAATGGTATCCGTCATTTTATGCGCGACATTGGGCACTGTTGTTGGTTAAACATTTGGAGGTAGGCTGAGAGTAGAGTTGCCGGCGAACAACAAGGCAAAAAGTTCAGCCTTGTCCAGGGCGGTAGAAACAATTTCATCCCCTGAGACAAGAGGTGGAAACGTGCTCTTGCAGAAATTATTCCCAATAGATTTAGCAAGAGTCCAGAAGAGTTTGCTGCCGTTGGAGCTTGAGAGAAATTTGTTTTTGATGTGGTTATTAAACGAGTTTTAGAAAGAATGCGGACATAGCGGTTTCTTGCGTCGTTCAATGCTTGACGGTTTTCTTGTGGGTGTAGAAGCGTTTTGTGAGCTTTGACCTTTTCAAGTCTGGCCTTGTCACAGGATTCAGAGAACCAGGGCTTTTGAGTGGCTGAAGAGGTTTTCTGTGTACATGGAATAAATAATTCCATGCCAGCTTGGATGATTTCGGTGACGTTTTGTGAGATATCAGAGGGGTCAGGATGAGAGAAGCAGACAGACGCCTATAGAAATGAAGAAAAGTAATCCCGCATTTTGTCCCAGTTCGCGGAGTTGTAGTGCCAAACGATACGTGGGTGTGATGACTGTGTGACGTCGGGTTGCATTTTGCAGGAAGCAGTGACCATGCCGTGGTCTGAGCGACCAAGGGGGCGGTGACTGATATCTTATAGCATTCAGGTTTTGTAGTAAGAAGGAGATCCAAGGGATTTGAGCCGTGTGTTGTGATGTGAGGAAAGTAAGTAGGTTGCTGAACCATATTGGCTAAAGAATTCCTGACTCCGAAGGCCTACGCTGCTCTCCCTTATGGATCGGTTTTTGGAAATCCTAGCCATTCCTTATTATGGATATTAAAGTCACCAAGAATAGTGACCTCAGAGGAAGGATATTCAGAAATCAGATGGTCGGTTTTTTCAGAAATGTAGTCGAAGAGCTGGGCAAAGTTGTTGTCAGAAGATGACCGGTAAATGCAACAGATGAATTTAGTTGCAGCCCTGAGAGAGAGTTTCATCCAAACTATGTCTTTTCTTCCAGCTTTAAAATTGGGGAGTCTGGTGCAGGGTAGACTGCTACGGACATATGCGCACACACCTCCATGCAATCTAAAGGAAGTAAGGAGCTCATACCCCGGGAAATTAAGGTGATTAGTGGCTGTTTTGACACTGATTTGGATTTCGGTGGGGAAGAGGAGTTGGGGCCTATTAGCCTGGAGGAAATGGTGTACGTAGTTCAGGTTAGAATTTAGGCCACATATATTCGAGAAGGATATGTTAAATCTTGATGTCGGCGCCCCCTGCACACCCCTCTCCCGAAGATCCGAATGGAGGAGTATTTTATCTCCGGAATCTTTTGTACAAGGAGGAGCCATCATCATTTTTGTTTATAAGGGGAACTGACTCATACACCAGAACCGGAAACGTCCGTTGGGACTTCACTTCACTTGATGTAAGGAGTAGTACCTCCTCCGGCGTGAAAAAAATCCCTTACTATCACGTAAAGGAAAAGTCCACTACCACCTACCAAGGTATCGTTAACGGATTGGAATCAATTTTTAACGCTATTACAGACAATTTAGATGCAGAAGACGATGAACGAATTTATCGAACACTCGATATTCTAAATAAAGATCAAGAGGAGATGCACCAATTGCTAAGCACTAAGACGTCACTAATGATAGAGGCGATATGAGAATTTAATAAGACCATTAAAAAACTGGATCATAATCAGGAAGTAATAGTAAAAAGAATAAATGATGCAGAATACTCAACTGACAGCTTAAAAAGCGAATATTTAACTCATTTTCATAGAGTACAACATTTAGAACTTTCAACACAAATAAGCTACCTATTAAGTAACATTTAAGAAATAGTATTAACAACTGGTAATGGCATTACTTTTAAAATTAAATACTTATCTTACATCAACACTAAAGCCAAAATGCATAATAAGTGAATTAGATAATATCCAAAACCATTTCACTAATTCACGCATCGTTACCGGAGATGATATTAAACTTTATGAGAGAATATTTAAAATTAAAACAGTACAATTTAATTACAAAATTATATTTCAAATAGATGTATTTTTAAGTGACAAATCAGATTAAAGGTATTACCAACTATATACATTACCTGTTCCTAAAAGTACTGACATATTCACAATGATTATACCCAGAACCAAGTACCTTATAGAAACAACCAATGCAGAAATTTAAAAGACCAGCCATACTTTTGTGAAGACAACAACCCGACAGAATTCAATGAAAACAACCTTTGTAAAATCAAACTAATCAAGTTTCAAAAAACAATCAATAACTATAACCAAGAATTTGTCAAAATTAATAAACAACCATTTCATGATATGAGAATACCCAATATATAATTGCAACACCTGAAGGAACCAAAATAATAACTGGCACAAAGTTAGTAACTTTGAAACTAAAATGTCAATTAATAATAAATAATAAGAAATACAATTCAATACAAATGACGTCAGAAACACAACAACTAGTTAACCTTCCCGAATTGGATATAAGAACTCAAGAAGAATCTGTACTTCCAAATAAACCACCAGAAGTCACATTAGAAAATGTGCCATTACACGATCTTGACAGGATTAGACATCATCATCAATCAATAAAACGTAGAATTCCATGAGAAATAAATCTTCCAATTTACCATGCCAGCATTTGGACAATCTTCCTATATATCATACTAATAGCAGTCATAGCAGGAGCAACAATCCAGATTATAAGAAGAAAATCACAGAAAACCAAGACAGAAACTACAGAAAATACTCAAACCGGATTTTCCATGATAATCCGGAACGAAACATAAGCTTCGTTTCTCTATATGGGATGGAAGATACCAGCCTCGAGAAGAATAGCCTATTATTAAGACATAGTGATACAGTGTAAGACAATAGACAGTAAAACCGCAAAGGTAGCATTCTCATGGGTATACGACGGAGCTGATCCAACCAAGGCAACAATGAACGATAGAATAGCTGATGCAGAAATAGACACCTGCATCCGAGAACAATCGACGCCTCGTCCATAATTATAGAAAATGGAATAGCACGAAGACTCGTCATTCACTTCTTGTCACAGTTTAGTCTGGGTAATTTCGTGCTACATAATTTTATATCACATTTCTCTTGTTATTGTTTGTAGTTCACATATATATATATATATATATATATATATATATATATATATATATATATATATATAAATATATATATATATATATATATATATATATATATATATATATATATATATCTTTAGGAATATTGCACTATACTGTAATCACTTTTAAATATACACTTTATTTGTTTGCTGTACGTTTGTGATTTCTTATTGGTTTGCGCGGACTGCAGTTTCGATAAAGTATGTATATATATATATATATATATATATATATATATATATATATATATATATATATATATATATATATATATAGCTTAGTGTATATTCGTAATAGTTAAATAAAATTGTGTTAAAAAGTAAATCGTTTAGTAGGTTGTAGGTAAATTCGTCAATCAGATGAATTTATTTTTTTACTGCTAATTTTTGCAATAAACTTTAAAACCATAGTATTTTTTAATAGAGAATGCAGAAAACTTTCATACAAGGTATCACAAGCCATTACTTCCTATTTAAAAATTTGTGGGTCGCAACTGTCACTTGAAAGGGATAATGTAGGAGTGGGGTTATCACGTTGCAGGATGTTATTTTTTATCTAAAATTAACGTGTTTCGGGAATTTTTATAAATATGCAAAATAATTGAGATACTGATTGCACAGTCTATACATTTTTAGGAGTACCTTCAGTTTTAGTGGTATTACATAGTCACTGAATTAATAAGTGGGGAAGTTACTATTTCTGACATCTCATATATATCTGGGTATCGATGTGTGAAAATGCATAAATCATCACAGACAGGATTTCGGTCTTGAATGAGCTAAAAACCCTATCCGGAAAAAGGTCTATGAAATATTGATAGGAGTCTGCTTTCAGGCAGCAGGTGTTTTATGTTTTTATTCCAGTTTTATACTGGTTTCCCTCAGTCATCTGGTCAAACCTTTAAGGATGATATCTGCCCAAGGGATAAAATGACCAGACGTAGCAAGTACATCATGGTGGCGAATTTTCATTAATAAAAATTAAAATAGGTCTATTTTTACTTACTAAATACAGATATAGGAGCTTCTGCTTTGGCTTGCAAATGCTTATTTTCCTCAGTTATTTGCTACGTTTATCATTATATCTAATTAAACTGAATGTTGAAAAAATTTCTTCAAATGAGCGCTATTTAGGACCCCTGGAACCCAAATTCGATGTCGATTTCAGACTTTATATGTTTATATATATATATATATATATATATATATATATATATATATATATATATATATATATATATATATATATATATATATATATATATATTTATTTATTTATTTATTTATATGTCGCACCTATAACTAAAAAATAATGGACCGATTTTGGTAAAACTTGGTGAGTACCTTCCTTTTGCAAGTGGCTTGGATAAATTCGTTAGTCAGGAAAATCCGCCGAGGTTTTCCCGGAAAATTTTGTGTTTTCTTTCGAAAAAAAATTTTATCTTGGGAATTAACAAAGTAAGGGCAACCAAATATGGCACGCGGGTTTATATCATTATGTGTAAGTTACTTACCAAAATTTAGCCCTGTAGGTTAAAAGAAAAAAGTTACAGGCATTTAAAGAAAAATAAATTTGGGTTTTCCTCAAAACGTCAAAGTCGCGATTTAAAACGTCAGAATTGGTAATATTTAGGCAAGGAACCCGAAACTAATATGAGCTATGGAAGGAAAATGTCTCAAGAAGAATGTTTTACAAAGCCTGAAGTCTTAGTTTCAATCGTTATTGTCCTTCATTTTACTAAAATATTCCCAAAAAATTCATTTAAAATAGACTCTTTCTTTGGTACTTTGGCAGTAGTGTTGTCTATGGAGTTTATCGAATAATGGTATATCATTTTTGTCGAATTCTCGTAAAAAAATCTTTAAAGCTCAATATATTCGTTATTATGCAAGATACGAAAAAATTGTATAAATAAATTATAGGGTTCCTTGAGCTACATCTTAAAAAATGTTTCTACAATTACAGGCTGGCCCATAAGTCGTTGGTGATTCAAATTTTCTTTTTTAGGAAATTTTCTTTAAAAGATTCACTAATGGGGAGATCCGTGTATATATATATATATATATATATATATATATATATATATATATATATATATACACATATATATATATATATATATATATATATACATATATATATATATATATATATATATATATATATATATATATATATATATATATATATATATATATATATATATATATATATCGTACCAATAACTCAAAAAATAATATACCGATCTTGATCAAATATGGTGAGTACCTTCCTTTTGCAAGTGGCTTGTGCTTTCTTTCTAAAAAAAATCATATCCCGGAAAATAACAAAGTAAGGGCAACCAAATTTGATACGTGTATTTGTATTATAAATTTTGGTGTTTTCCTCAAAACGTAAAACTCGCAATTTAAAACGTCAAAATTGGCAATGTTTAGGCAAAGAACGTGAAACAAATACGGATGGTGAAAAGAAAATGTTGCAAGAAGATGTTGCGAACCCTTAAGTTTCAGATTCAACCGTCATTGCCCTTCATTTTACTAAAATATTTACAGAGAATTCATTTCAAATAGACCCTTTCTTTGATGCTTTGGCTGTCGGTTTAGTTAAGTTGATGCTTTTGCTGTAGGTTTAGTGAAGCTTATGGTTTAACGGTCTATAATTTTTAGCTAATTTTCGTAGAACAAATTCGTTACTGCATTTTAGCATTTTTTATCGAAATATGATGCATGTTTGTAAGAAAAATATCTGGACGCAGTAAGTGCGTTTTGGTAGCAAATTGTCATTAAATCCTTCAAATTTCAATAACTCAATTTGCTATTAACGTAAGTTTTGTTGGTTAGGAAGCCAACATGTAACTTTATTTTCGGAAACAATTTGTATGAACGCAGCAAGGGCGTTTTGGTTGCGAATTTTCATTAAATGTTTCAAATTTTAGTAACTCAATTTGCTGTTAACCTAAGGTTTATTGGCTAGGAGACCAGTTTTCTCGGAAACATTTAAGGTTTATTTTCCGAAAATTTTTGTACATTTTCAAATAATTCGTTTGATAAAATATGGTACATTGTTTCTACTACATAGGTTATACCGGTAACCAAATTGATGCCTGCTCGCATTAGAGCGATATATTTGTAATTAAAAACATTTTAATGAAAATTCACTATCATAACGCACTTGCTGCGTTCAGAAGTTTTATTTTAGTTTTTATGTGCCCCTGTTTACTCTTCTTATCTTAAATGTTCCAATGTATAGAGAATAGAGCGTGCATTAAAAGAATACGTAAAACTAAGACGATTTGAGTTCAGAAAATTCTCAGACTCATGTTTTCGACAAAGCCTAGTTCGCTGAAGATATTGACGTCAAAAATGCAATTCCCGTTGCACAGGAAATGACTATCAAGTTTCTTATTTCAAATAGAACATTCAGTATTTTTTTAGTGAATTTTTATTTTTTTAAAATCACTAATAGAGACTTTGCAAAAATGTTTTCAAATGAGCGCGAATTTGGGCCCCTAGAACCCATATCCGGGATCAGTTTCGATTTTTATATGTTTATATATATATATATATATATATATATATATATATATATATATATATATATATATATATATATATATATATATATATATATATATGTATGTATGTATGTATGTATGTATGTATGTATGTATCCAACCGACAACTCAAAAAATAATTAACGGATTTTAATGAAACTCGGCAGGTGCCTTTCTTTTATTAATAGCTTGGATAAGTTCGTTAGCCAGGAAAATCGGACAAGGTTTTCCTGGAAAATTTTAAGTTTTCTTTCGAAAAAAAACTTTTTCTCCGAAAATTACAATGATATATGAAATTTGGTGTACATATTGCCTTAGAAAAGACCTAACTATGTGCCAAAATTCAGCTTTCTAGGTTTACATAAAATTGAGCAATTCAAATTTGAAACATTTATTTTTAATATCACCGCGTTTCATTGACAATGGCAAACCTGGCTTATATGAGATCTAGTATGTCATTGCCTGGCAACGGAATATTTCATATTATTGCGCAGGTCTGTTAGACGCTGTAGCTGACGTTTATCCTATGGTATGAGATTATTTATATGTTTATCTGTTTGAGTCGACAAATTATTTGTGTTATTTGGGAAATTTATAAATACAAGTGCAAATTATTCATTTATTAATGTTAGTGGGTGGACTAAACAGTGTTTGTTGTGTTTTATCAACACATATAAAGGATCGAAGTTTTACAAAAGGGGCCGATATGCAACAGGTTAGTTATTTTCTTTCTGATGATCTGGGGGTAGTTTTATTTAAGTTTGTGGTTTAACGGCCCATAATTTTTAGCTAATTTTTGTACAAAAAATTCGTCATTGAGGAGACCACGACTTTGGAATTTTAAAAAGGTTTCTTCAAATGAGCGCAAACTAGGCCCCCTGGGATCCATATCCGGATTTACGTTCAGTTTTGATCTGCTTACAGGGTGACGCGTTTCTACGGTAAAGCTCAATATAATTATTATTATACAAGAGACGAGAAAAAATTGTATAAGTTAATTATAGGTTATTTTGAGCTGCATCTTATAAAATTATTTTAACAATCACCGGCTGGCCCATAAGTCGTTGGTGAAGCATCAAGATGTAGTAAGTGCGTTTGGTAGCAAATTTTCATTAAATCTTTCAAATTTCAATAACTCAATTTGCTATTAACCTATGGTTTGTTGGCTAGGAAACTAACATTTAAAGTTTATTGTCGGAAAATTTTTATACATTTTCAAACAATAAGTTATTTTGATAAATTATGGCACATTGTTTTTACTATATAGGTTATACCGGTAACCAAATTGATGACTGCTTGCGTTAAAAATACATATTTGATATTCAAAACATTTTTATGAAATTCACTGCCATAACGCACTTGCTGCGTCCAGACTTTTTGAGTTTCCTGTGACCTTTGATTTTGACGTTGATTGGTGTACTATATATCAAAAATCAAGTATCTTGGAGTTATATCGATTTCTTCGGAATAATAATTAATGGTGTTCATAGTTTATTTCTTGTTATCTCCATCAAAATTCAAGGTAGCTTTTCTTAATCGCGACTTAACTTTACGGTTAAGACGTCTGAATTTTTTAAACAATTTATTTACTTTAAATACAAAAAAACATAACTTAATACTTTAACATAGAATAATAAAATATCAACATAAATGTGACAATTGAATTATACAATATAGCACTCGATGTGCAGAGTAACAAGTAAGAAACAGAAATGGACAGCCTGCTGAAGGCGGGCTGGCTATTTATGAGTTTTCAGCACGGGAGTGGCTCGATTGTCTTTTAGAGGTAAACTTTGCGTCTTCTGAGGACGCACTTGCATACTTGCTGATTCAGCTATGCGCTGTTAATTTAACCTCGTTGCGTAGTTTTGTGGGTGAATTATATTATGCTGACTCTTCTGTCTGCCTTCTCGGTTTGATACATTGTTGCATAGTGGCTTATTCTTGTAGGTCTATTTATCCCCCCCTTGAAGAACCACGCTTGGGTTCGTTCCGGATGTTCATGGGAAATTCGGTTTCGATTGTTCTTGAAGTCTCCTCTTTTCTCTTCTTCCATTTGTCCATCCCCAGTTTTGTTGTAACTATTATGATTGCTATTGCTACGGCTACATATAGTAAGATGGTCCAAATACTCAGGTGATAGATTGGTATATTGATCTGGTCTGGTATTTCCCTTTTGATTGATTGATTGGAGTTGGTTTTGAATGTGGTTTCAATTTCCTGCAATTTTGGGTTCTTCTTGGCCCGTGAATTGCATTTGTGCTAAATTAAATTACTGGGTTTCAAATGTTGTTTGAGTTGATTTGTAAATCCTGCTTCCTGCTTGTAGATTGCAATTTGGTTTAAGGGTTGTTCATTTCGTTCCCTTTAATATTTTGGTATCTTCTTGTTCCTCGTATATTACTTTTATCTTTGTTTCTTCTGGTGCTATTATGATGTATTGGCTGTTACAATATTTTGAGGCGATGGTCTTGTTAATTTTCACTGTTTCTTGTTTACAATTATTTATCGGTTTCTGGAAGTTGAATAGCTTGATTTGACATGGAATATTGTCGATGAGCTTGGTTGAATTATCATTTTCACAAAAATAGAAGTGATTCTATAAATTTTGACATTCTTCATTTCGATAGGCATATTGTTTGTACCGAGCATGAGGTATTTGGTTCATGGGATTATCATTGTGAATGCTTATGGCTTTTTTTGTATGGGTAAGGTGTATAGTTGCTAATATGTATATTCTGATTCGTCTACCAATGGCATTTATAATTGAAGGATAAATTTGAAATATTTGAACTGTTTTTATTTAAAATATTTTTTCATGTAGGTTTAGGTCATGTGTGGTTATTAGTCTGAAATTTTCTATGTATTTTTTTACACAGTTCTTATACTATAAATTTGAGTTTTAATATGGACGTGTGAAATATTCCTAGTTTTGAAAAGGTAATTGCGTTTTCTGTTGTGATAATTATTTCTTGAACGTTATTTAACAAGTACCTTATCTGGGTTAATAATTACAAGTGTTTTATTCTATGGTGGTGTGTCAGCTGTTCGCACTTGAGGCTGTCAATAGTGTATTTTAATTTATTTATTCGTGTTATTATTGTTTTCTGATTATGCTAATGCATCTTCGCTGTCGTGTTGTTTCAACGTAAGCAATTCTGCTAATAGGCCCGTATCATCGTGTTGATCAGTTAAATTGTGGTCAGTCGCGTTCCTTAAATCTAACCTAACATAATAAACTTAAAATATTCCCGAAAAAACTGGTTTCCTGGCCAACGAACCTTAATTAATAGAAAATTGAGCTATCGAAATTTGAAGCCTTTAATGAAACTTCGCTACCATAACGCACTTTCTGCGTCCCGAGACACCCTATAATTAACGTATACAATCACTTTCACATCGTCACAATGTGTAGAAGTATGACATCGGCGACAAACATTTCAAAAAAAAATTCGCTTAAACCTCCTAAAAAGTATCAAAACATATAGAAAACATGATTTGGGAACAAATTATTTATCTGTCGGTCTGTATATCTGTTTCTTTGTAGCCACGATAACTTTAGAACGAACTGAGATATCGTCTGTACACAGTACACAATGAGCACCCGACAAACGAACGGTTCGGATTGTTTTTGGGTAAAATCGCTCCAAGGGACAGGGGATGAATGGAAGGGTTATTTGGTGAAAATTGTCATTTTTTCGTTAAAGCTAGAGTAATATAACGTTTTAGGGTTTGTTTATTAGAAAACCTTCATTTTCATTAAAGATTTGGTATGCTGTGCTGAAACTAAATTAGAGTTTGAGGGTGGGGGGTGGAATATCGGTGACAGAAATTTCAAATTTAAATAATGAATTTTGTTTTTGCTAAAACAGCGTAGAAAGTCTTAAAACATATAGAAAACTTGATTCTGGAACGAATTTTTTTTTGTCTGTCGGCCTGTACGTCTGTCTGTTAGTGGACGCAGTAACTTTTGAACGAATTGGGGTATAATCTTCAAAGTTGGTATACAGTTAGCACCCGACAAAGGAACGCTTCGAATTGTTTTTGGGTAACATCACTTCAGGGGGTAGGGCATAAATGAGGGTCAATATTTTTTTGTGGTCAAATTATGTACCTTAAATTAATTCCATGAGAATGTCTTTCTGAAGAGAATAAATTATCACAGCTATGTGGAAGTTATTATTTAATTTGCGCACTATTTTTTCGTATGTTGTATAATAACAGATACATTTAAACTTATTAGATTTTTTTACGAGAATTCGCTAAAAATTATATATCATTAAACGATAAACTATAAAACTACTGCCAAAGCATCAGAGAAAAGGTTTATTTGTAATGAATTTTCTGGAAATATTTTAGTAAAATGAAGGACAATGAGGGTTGAAGCTGAAACTTCAGGGTTTTTAAAAACTCTTCTTGTGACGTGTTTTCTACATAACCCGTATTAGTTTCAGGTTATTTTCCTAAGTGTTGCCAATTTTGACGTTCCAAATCGCAACTTTGACGTTTTGAGGAAAACCCCAAATTTTTTGCATTTAAATGTCTATGCCTTTTTGTCTTTTAACTTACAGATCTAAATTTTGGTACGTGATTTGCTTCTAACGATATAAACTCGCGTACCAAATCTGGTTGTCCTTACTTTGTTATTTACGGAGATATAAAAATTTTCCCAGAGTCTCGGTGGTTCAGTGGTAAGAACGAGTGCCTCTGAACCGAAGACTACCCGGTTCGATCCCAGCGATCACCTTTCGCTTTTTCAGTACATACTGTAACATTAACAGCAACCGAGGTTCTGGCATTATATTTGAGCAAGTTGAATGTCTGCACGTCTCGCCTTCGGAGGGGGCGTAACGCCGTCGGTCCCGTGCCCATGCAATGTTGGACGCGTTAAAGATCCCTACCCTCCTGACAAAAAGCCTGGGGTTTGGCAAAATTGCCAGGATAGTGAGGTATATATAAATTGAAACTGACCCCAGATATGGATTCTAGGGTGGCTAGTTAGCGCTTATTTGAAGAAATTTTTTTAATCAAAAGTCGCAATCTGCTCACTAGTGATTTTTTTTAAAGAAAATTTACTGAAAGACTTAAACTAACCCCGTTCTATGAGGTCAAGATCGCGCTAATTAAAAGAAATGTTTTCAAAATTTAAAAGTGGCGGTTTCCCCATTAGCGAACTTTTTTACGGAAATTCGCTAAAAATTATCGATAATTAAACGATAAACTCTATAACTAAAACTACTGAAAATGAAGGACAATGATGATATATATATATATATATATATATATATATATATATATATATATATATATATATATATATATATATATATCTGAATTACCCTTATTTTGCTAATGGCTTGGCCGAGTTCGTTCATCAAATCTAAACGGCCAATTATTCTTAATAAAAAATTAAAACATATTTTTTTAAACTCAATATCTCTCAAATTGTCTAAGTGATTCAAACGAAAATCTACAGCTTAAAAGAAGATAGGCAGACGTGGTAGTGTACCAATTTTCAAGTCGTTTGATCAAAGGAAAATAAAGTTGTTCGAAATTAATAATAAAATAACCATCGACATCACTTCAGATTATGTAATGCAATATGTACAATGTTGAACAAAGACAGATGACGTTATCTGTACTGCTATGCTATTTAAATAAATCGTAGATAAAAGTCTGAACAATGGAAGTTGTTGCAAAATGTCAGCCTGAAGAGCATTGTCAGAGATATGACAGGGACGCCATCTCGGTGCAGGAGCAGGTAGTATGTTGTCACGATAGCTCTAGTTTACACAAAATTTTATAGATAGACCTGTGTACAATGTACAATCAATTAACAATTGTGTAAATTGTCAGCTTGAACCATTTCTTTCCTAATATTGGGACAAAGTGTGCGCCCAAAAGCGCTAAATTTTAGCATGCGAATGTTTACTATAAATAAAAAATTTCAGGACGCAGCAAGTACGTTATAGTAGTGAATTTTCATAACAATTGTAGACTATCAGTAAGATATATTATTAAAACTAATTCTTTAAATTTAAATGGACCTTGGGTGGGTACTAAATTAAAGAAAAATAACATAATGAGCTTCGTGAATAACTACAAATTTGTTTTAAAAAACCTTTTTTGTTGTTTATTGTTTGCAAAAACTGGATGGGTCGACTAAAACAAAACCATCCAAGCAATTAATAAGGAAAAATACCTGCCATATTTATAATCATCAATGACATTGTAAGTAATTTAAAAAAATCTGAAAAACTTTTGTAACTTTAATGAAATTTGTAAGACCATTTTTCTAAAAACACTTGCAGTACTTACATATTATGTTTAAGACCAAATTTTAATTTTTTAGATCCAAAATATTTTTTTTCAAATAATCGCTAACTGGGATTCTAAGACCGTTCTCCAAGGTCCATTTAAATTTAAATAATTTGTTTTAATAATATATCTTTTTTCCGTCTGGGCTCGTCCCCGGCCTTGCTGCCCCGATAGCACTGCAACCTTTGGTTGATTCTTACTAATAGTGTACAATTCTGACGAAAATTTACTACCATAATGCACTTGCTACTTCCCGAACGTTTTTATATAAGGCTATTATATTAAATATTGTTAACTGATCAGGAAACACTCCTGTCGACATACTTAAATTTATTAGATGCACAAGAGGTTCCACTATTACCCCGCCGCTCTTTTCAGGAGAGCTACTGGTCATGACCTACAGAATTTGTGTTTTTAAACACATGATGGTATTAAACACTTCTAAAGAATCTGTGGGGTAAAGAAATAAATTGCTTACATTTGTGTCAACATTTTGTTCGAGGTTTGTCGTAGGAAAACTTGACCCTGTTCCAATGTAGAGTATATTAATTTGATCTAAGCATTGCTTCTCCCCTTCTCCATTTTGTATACTTTAGAGTAATGTTTTATTCTCAGGAGGCTTTTTTCCGATAGTTTCGTTCATTATTTGCCACATTGTCTTCATCCTAATCTCAGAGTCTCAAATCCATCTTGTATGGGACAGTCTCTTGGCCATGACTACTTCCTTCTTCAAGAAGCTACGATACTGATTATAGCTTTCTCTACTGATATCGCGCTTAATCATCGATGTATAAAGTTTTTTTCCCAATGAGTACTTATTTCTTTGGAAAGACTCTGTTCAAGCAGGAAGTAATGATTCTAGAGAAATGATCGTAAGCTTTATTTGCATCTCCCTCTCTATAGGATTAAGATTGATGTTGAGGCGTGTGTGTGTTGCTGTGTATGTCCTCCGGTATAAAATACAAAATGTGTGCGATTGAGTTGGTGTTAATTCGAGTGACTTACACAAAAAGTTTCTGTAAGTACACCTGTATATGATAATTGTACTCTAATGCCAGGGAAATCATCATAGAGTAATAGATAGCAGTTTTGAAGTGTAAAAATTGTTCCGTTTAATTGATGTTGGAATTTAACCTTCATGAAATAGGTGAAGATAAGGTGTAGATATCTCAGATAATTGTTCATTGAAATATAAGTTTATATATGGTTTTCCTGTGCTCGAATAATTAATATTATAAGTAGAATGCATGGTGAAGATGACATTAGCAATAATCAGTTATTGGAAGCCTTGAACGGGCTCTTAAATGAGTTGGAAAACAAATTGTTACAACAAGTTGGGGAAACAAATAATATAATTAAGACACTGGAATCAGAGAACACATTGTTAAAAAACCGATTAGAAATAATCGAAAAGAAGCTTAAGAAAAATAACATTATTATTTTTGGGATTGATGAGGTCGAACATAGAGACACGGATTTGAGAGACTTTATGTTGGCAAAGTTCAAGCGAAGTCTTAATACTGAGTTGAATCGAAATTCAATTAATGATACTTACACGGTTGGAAACGGCAAAAACAGGAGCAAACCAATTGTAGTTGAGTTTGCCTCATTTGTAGACAAACGCTCAGTTGTGTCACAGACTAGTAAGTTAAAGAGAACGAACATATATGTGAAAAACGATCTGACTGGTCAGCAACTCAGTGAGCAAAACATTCTTAGAAAGCACCTGAAGGTAGCTAGGGAAAGGATTAGAAGGCTTATATGAGAGTAGGTATACTGTATATTAACGAAAATCGCTATAAGGCAGGTGATTTGGACGACATTGAGGTGTTTGAGAACGCAGAGGAAACCCCCAGATCAAGCAATGCTCCGACTACACCAACTGTAAATCAGGGAAGTGGGGGCGAAGCCATTGAACAAAGGGATATATCAATTAACAACCAAGAAAAACAGTCGCACGTAATGTTCTCAAGAAGATTTTAAGGAGTAATTCGACTGATACTGGGGCAATAAGCGGGGTGGACCAAGTGTAGCATCCGGCAGCAAACAAGTGTCAAGGGTTAAGTAGAGAAACTCCCAGAATATATGTGTTAACAGGAGGCAAGCTTTGTTTTCTGTATAAGTCTCTCATTATTGAAAAAATGAAAAAAAAATTGTATGCTCGTTATTTATAGGATTATATAATCTATGTGTTTTTGTGCTGCCGCTTTTGTTTCATAGATAAGTGGCGGTTATTTGTAGATTTTATTTGCATAACATCTAACTTGTGTTCACTTCTTGTCCATTAGTCTGTGTGAGTATTGATTTGTGAAGTGCCTGTATTCTTGTTTAAAATGGATGATTTTGTGAGAGGTAATTGTTTGGACGGATATCAAACAGCAACAGCCGAAACTGCGGATAAGTTCAAGGCACTTATAGGCTGCACCCAGTTAGATAATTTTAGGGTTTTCCATATGAATATTCGTAGTTTGCACAAAAATTATGATGAATTAAAAATTCTTTTTACAGAGTTAGAATGCGAGTTTCAGTGCGTGGTTTTGACAGAGACATGGCAACTTAAAGATCCTAATTTGTATTCATTGATGGGCTATGAATTACTTTATAGCGGTGGTGATATGAACCAGAGTGGTGGAGTCGTAGTATATGTAAAGAAGGACATTGCTCATAGGCATCGGGTAGTAAGACTGACAGAGATAACTGCTGTGGAGGTGACCCTTGGGTTCGGTGGCAATGAGTTTTCAATACTCGCTATCTACCGACCTCCTTCTGCGGATATTATGAGTTTTAATATGGCGCTTTTGCAGTATCTGAAGCATCGACCCAAGTCACAACAGATCAATTTGGTTGTGGGTGACATCAACATAGATCTTTTTGGTAATAGCAGTGATATTCACGAGTATCTGAATATTCTATCATCTGAGGGTTATGACTCCCTTATCAACAAGTACACACGAGTATATAAAGATTCTGGCAGTTGTTTAGATCACATATTTGCCAGGGTTGTAGGTGGCTGCTGCAGTTTGTACCCAATTATAATGGAGTCGTGGGTAACGGATCATTATGCTACCGTGCTACAGGTATCATTTCCTGCGGCACTGAAACATGGAGAAACTCAAAAAAGTTCATATAGACACCGCACCAATATGAAAAAACTAAAGGACTTGCTTATCAACAAAGACAGGTATTGTATCTATGTTGCAGATGATGTTGAGATTGCTGCTGAGACTTTTGTATCAGATTTGCGAACTATGATTGGACACTGCATGGAGAGGTACAGGTGCCGGCATGGGGGAAGAAAGACTGGATTACCAGGGGCATTGTTATATCAGTGAATCAAAAAAACCGAATGTTTAGGAAGCTCAAGATGCAACCAGACAATCAGGAACTTGCTCAGCAATATAAGGATTATCGAAACAGACTAAATGGTATAATAAGAACGGCCAAGAAGGAACATTACAGTAGGATCATTGACAGATGCAAAAATACTTCTAGAGGTTTGTGGAATATAGTGAATGATATTGGCGGAAAGACAGCAGCGAAGGCAGGAATCACTAAGCTTCGAGATGAACATGGATCTCTCCTACAGACTGATCTTGATTTTACGAATCAATTTAATAAATATTTTTCAGGTGTGGGGAATGATTTGGCAAGCAGGATATCTGTCTCCAATAAGTTGGTGTCGTCTGCGCGGGTGAGTCAGTCATTGGTGATATTGCGAACAGAAGAGGATGAGATTAAATCAATTGTGAAGACACTCAAGGACCACAAGGCACCCGGGTACGACGGAATAAGGGCGGAGACACTGAAAGAAATTATGGATGAGATTGTCACTCCTCTGACTTTTATTATAAATCGGTGTATAGACGAAGGCATATTCCCTAGGGCTTTTAAAACGGGTGTTATCAAACCTTTATTTAAGAAAGGAGATGTGCTGGATACCGCTAACTATAGACCGATATCACTGATGTCCAGTATTGCTAAAGTCTTTGAGTGTCTCCTGAAAAAACGCTTCGATGGTTATCTAGATAAATATGGATTATTGTCTGAGAGGCAGTGTGGCTTCAGGACAAAGACATCTACGCAGGATGCCATAATTGAACTGACGAGTAATATATAATATATAACACAGTCTGGATAACACCAGACCTTCATTGTGTGTCTTGGTGGATCTAAAAAAGGCATTCGATATGGTTGATCACACAAGATTGCTTGAAATACTGGAGAAAATTGGGTTTAAGGGGAGACAACAACAGCTATTACAAAGCTATTTGTCTGACAGATATCAGGTGGTGTGTGTGAATGGTGTTCTGAGTGATGTGGTAAAAATGAACTGTGGTGTTCCGAAAGGAACCATTCTAGGACCCTTATTATTTAATATTTATATAAACGACCTTTTTTATGTTAGATCGTTAGGAAAGATAGTTGGATACGCGGATGATGCTGCTATATTTTATAACGCAGCATCATGGGATATACTCAAATCTACAGTTGAATCGGATTTTCGAAAAATCCTGGAATGGTTTCGAAACCGATTGTTGACTGTAAATGCGGCGAAGATAGTGTATATACCATTTTCATGCTACGAAAGGAAGTTGCCAACTTTTACCACCTTGGAAATATGTGATGGCATGAAGATAAAAAGTGTAAAGCATGCGGTGTATTTGGGTGTTACTATGGATTCACACATGAAATGGGAGCACCACATTTTGAATGTAACTAAAAACATTCGCTCTGTGATGGTGAAATTTGGAGTATTGAAAGAGATGCTACACATGAAACACCTGCGGACTCTATATTATTCTATAGTGGAGAGTCATTTACGATATGCTATAATAGCTTGGGGTGGTGCTGCAAGGTGTCATATATCTCAATTACAGATTGCTCAAAATTGTCTCATCAAGGTGATTTATGGTAAAGAACGCACATATGCTACGGATGTTTTATACGCTGAGACAAAACTGCTGGGTATTAGGCAGCTTTTCTACTTTAATGCTGCTGTATACCAGCATATTCATCGATGTGAATTTAAGGAGTTGAGTCACAACTATAATACGAGACACTGCGCACACGCATCTAAAACAGAAAGAGCTAGGAAGACAATTGCACAACGTTCCTATGCTTACCTTTGCGTAAGAATATATAATTCTATACTAGCCCAAATTCGCCAGCAGCATGGACTTCGAGGTTTTAAAGTCGGTTTAAAAAAGTGGATAGTTGGAGTAGATCGTGAAGTAATCCACAGGGTCTTGGAGGTTAATATGCTGGTGTAGTGGTATTTCCTTTGTATTTTGTTGTTTCTTGTGCCTGGCGTCTGACCTGTGGGCCCTCGCATGTGTGTGTGTGTGTGTAGGTTACCCATAGTGTGGCTTAAGACATTTGGTAAAAGAGATTTTATCTATAGTCGAAAAAGCATAGTTATGTTTTTTTCCGCGAATCGCTGAAGTTCGTCTGCAGTTTTGGTTTTTGTTTGTATTTCTTTACAGTGTCAGAGTGTGCACTAGCTTATCTTTAAAGAGAATGATGTTACAAGTATCACCAACAAGTCTTCGACTTAGGTGACTTTTAACGTTATTGAACAACCAGGCTAACAACAATTAGTCTTGTAAGTTATTTTGTGAGAAAAGTATATTTGTTCAATTTTGTTCAATCAGGCTCTTGATTAATCTTGTAAGTTGTTTTGTAAAAAGAGGTATATTGTTCAATAAATTATTATTATTATTATTATTATTATTATTATTATTATTATTATTATTATTATTATTATTATTATTATTATTA
The DNA here is from genome assembly GCA_964006375.1 of Tillus elongatus. Classification (NCBI taxonomy): domain Eukaryota; kingdom Metazoa; phylum Arthropoda; class Insecta; order Coleoptera; family Cleridae; genus Tillus; species Tillus elongatus. The sequence continues at coordinate 212,872,043 of OZ023262.1, forward strand.
TTATTATTATTATAGACCTCCTCCCAAGCATTGTTCGACAAGTATTTTACGTATCTCCGAATGCTTTCATCAGAGTAATGTCTTTTTGTCTTAAATGTTTCCTTTTCATTATCTTTGGTGCAACTGTCTATTTCCAGCATTTGTCCCATGTGGTGAGACAGCTGTATTAATAACATTACTGTGGGGTGCTGAATTTTGACTTGTAAAAATGTTCTCAATCAGGAACATCTTATTATGGGATATTCTAGTAAGCTCAAAAACGGTTTACCTAAATCCATCGGATGTCACGTCAAAACAAGTTACTTTGGCTCCCTCTGTACCTTCTGTCTCCAGAAAATTCAAGTTGAAGTCACCACACACTGCTACTAAGATTTTTACCAATTTTTTATTTAATAAATCTAGAGTTTCTGTCATTTTGTTTGTTTATAAAAACTTCACAAACGCTAATATATATATATATATATATATATATATATATATATATATATATATATATATATATATATATATAAACTAACTCCGGATATGTGTTCTAGGGATCCTAGTTCGCGCACATTTGAAGAAATTTTTTCAAAATTCAAATGTCGAGATCTCATCAGTGAATTTTTTTAAGTGAATTCACTGAAAGTGAAAATATTTTTGGAAATTATATCCTTGGCTGTGTGTCAAAACACAGATTCGAAAAGCTAGTGTCTGAGATTCAGGCACATAGGTCGCATTAATATTTTTCACTTAGTAATTGCGTAACATTGTATACATATTACGGCGAAATACGAGCCAAAGATATAAATAAAGCTATAAATAATTTATTGTTGTTTATTTTGTAAATCGTTTGGCAACCCCGTGCTTAATTAACGCACACCCACACTTTCTGAACCACTGGTCCATATTATCGTCAACCTGATACAGTGTTTTGAATACTATTTAAGTGAGACAAATTTTTTATTGTTAAATGATATCCTGTAAAACAAAGAACGAAATAATTTATCGAATACTTTAATTATACGTAGTAGTTTATTTATTTTTAGCTGGCGTGAATAATCGCTAAGGGAGATATAAAATACATATGAGTCAAACGTATGACTAAGCCACAGTCATAGGAACCTAATCAATGACACTCATTTTGATTAAAAATTAGGTTGTCTAAAGTAAATATTTGCTAAATTTCACAATAACGGAAACCTAATCCCTCACATTGCTGTGATTAAGACCATTTTTCAGTAAATACTTTACTAGATTATCATAATTGTTTACACTTATAAATGAAATGTGTAATAAAACTAAAAAAATATTTTTTTAATAGCAAATATGTCTCTTTCATGCCTGCAGGGACCAATCTGGTTACCGGTCTAGGCTATATAGTGAAATAATGTACCATATTTTATCAAAATTACTTATTGTTTGAAATGTACAAAAATTTACCGAAAATAAACTTTAAATGTTTCAGAGAAAACTGGTTTCCTAGCCAACAAACTTTAGGTAATAGCAAATTGAGTTATTGAAATTTGGACGATTTAATGAAAATTCACTACCAAGACGCACTTACTGCGTCTCGATTTTTTTTTCTTACAAACATGATTCATATTCCAATAAAAAATGCAAAAATACAATAATATAAGGATGTTCGAAACACACAATTGTGGGGATCACCAATGCCTCATGGACCACCCTGTGATTGTCAAAGTGTTTTTATAAGATGCAGCTTAAGACACCCTATAATTAACATACACAATTTTTTCTCGTATCTTGTATAATAACAATTATATTGAGCTTTACCCTAGAATGCGTCACGTTGTGTATATGCAAACAAATAAAAACTGAAAGTAAACCTGGAGATGGATTCTAGGGGGCGTGTTTGCGCCCATTTGAAGAAATCTTTTTAAAAGTGAAAATTCGCGGTCTCCTTGTTAACGAATTTTTTCTACGTAAATTACCTAAAAATTATAGACCGTTATATTATAAACTTAACTAAACCTACAGCCAAAGCATCAACTTAACTAAACGCACAGCGAAAGCATCAGAGAAAGGTAAATATTTTAGTACAATGAAGGACAATGGCGGTTGACGCTGAAACTTCAGGGTTTGCAGAACGCTCTTCTTGCGCCATTTTCTTTACATAGTCCGTATTTTTTTCAGCTTCGTTGCCTAAATATTGCGAATTTTTACGTTTAAAATCGCGACTTTGGCGTTTTGGAAAAAAATTCACCTTTTTTACAGAAATTGGCTTCAGTAATGTTACACAAAATAACATTTTTACAAAAATTCGACAACTTTTTTTAGAATAACGTATTCAACATTTCTTATTAATTATCACATTTCCCAGAAATCTTACAAAAATGATTTCTACGGAAACACTAAAAAAAATTCTGCGAAAACTTTTCAAATTCAGCCACTGTTTGTTAGCGCCCGTATCTGCGAGATCGATTTTTTCGACGAATAATGCAAACAAAAATGTCTCTGGATGCGTTATTTTTATGAAGCTCCGCTATCTATTCGGAAAAACTCCGTATCACAATTTGTTATACTACGTTCCAAAAACGTGAAAAGTGGCAAAACAATTGAAAAAACTCAAAAATGATGAACGATGTATTTTTTGCTTACAAACATGCATTACAATTCGGTGGAAAATGCAAAAATTCAATACCATAAGGGCTATTCTATTAAAATAAGAAAATGTGTGTCACCAACGACTTATGGGCCACACTGTGATTGTCAAAATAGGTTTGTAAGATGCAGCTAGAGACACCCTATAATTAACGTATAGAGTTTTTTCTCATATCGTGTATAATAACGGATATATTGAGCTTTACCGTATAAATGCGCCACACTGTATATGTGTTAACAGACAAAAACTGAAACTGACCCCGTGTATGGGTTATGGGGGTTCTAGTTCGCGCTCATTTGAAGAAATAGATTCAAAATTCATGTCGCGGTATTCTCGATAACGATTTTTTCTGACAAAATTTGCGAAAATTATAGACTATTAAACCACAAGCTCTATAGCTAAAACTACTACGAAAGCATCAGAGAAAGGGTCTACTTAAAATGGATCACCAGTGGCACAATTGTTTTCTTAATGACTACATTTTTTTTTCTTTAAATGCCTATAAGTTTTGTTCTCCTAACTAAGCGATTTGAATTTCGTCATATAGGGTAAGTTTGAGAGTAGAAACTACTGCACCAAATTTTGTTGTCATAGCTTTGTTATTTTCAGAGATAAAAAAAATCCGAATGAAAACTCAAAATTATTTCCTGGCTAACGAATTTAGCCAAGAGAGTTACAAAAGGAAAGCACACACTAAGTTTCATCAAAATCAGCCCATTATTTTTTAAGTTATCGGTTCTATATATAAATAAATATATATATATATATATATATATATATATATATATATATATATATATATATATATATATATATATATATATATATATATATATATATATATATATATATATATATATATATATATATATATATATATATATATATATATATATATGGATAAATTCGTTAGCCAGGAAATAATTTTGAGTTTTCATTCGGATTTTTTTTATCTCTGAAAATAACAAAGCTATGACAACAAAAGTTGGTGCAGCAGTTTCTACTCTCAAACTTATCCTATATGACGAAATTGAAATCGCTTAGTTAAGAGAAAAAAACTTATAGGCATTTAAAGAAAAAAATTATAGTCATTAAGAAAAAAATTGTGCCACTGGTGATCAGAGGAACGCACAAGAACAAAATATTTTGTGTGGTTAACAATACCAATTAAATATTGCATACAAAGTTTAACTTTTCTTGACGCATATATATATATATATATATATATATATATATATATATATATATATATATATATATATATATATATATATATATATCCGTTATTATACAAGATGTGAGAAAAAATTATGTTAATTATAGGGTGTCTCGAGCTGCCTCTTATAAACCTATTTTGACAATCAGACAATCAGAGAGTGGCCCATAAGTCGTTTGTGATACACGCTTTCTTTTTTAATAGAAGGTCCCTTATGTTATTGCATCTTTGCATTTTCCATCGAATTTTAACGCAAATTTGTAAGAAAAAAAATTAATATCGTTCATCGTTTTTGAGTTATTTCATTTGTTGTGCAACTTTTCACGTTTTTGGCAGATATCACAAACACATATCACAAATTGTGATACGGCGCTTTTACCAATAGATAGCGAAGCCTCATGAAAAGGACGCATTTAGAGAGTTTTATTTGTATTATTCGTCGAAACAATCTAGTTGCCATATACAGGTACACTCAAATAATGGCTGAATTTAAAAAGTTTTGCAGAAATTTTTTCCGTTGAAATCATTTCTTGTAAGATTTTTGTGAAATGTTGGTAATTATAATAATAAATGTTTAAAAAGATATTATCAAAAAAAAAGCTATCGAATTTTTGTGAAATATATAATTTAGTGTAAATATTACTGGAGCCAATTTTAAAAAAATGTGAATTTTGTAAAAGTTATTGGCAGGTGTGTAAATAGCTTGAAGAGGTTCGTTGGCCAGAAAAATCAGATCAGTTTTTTCTGGAACCTTTTAAGTTTATTTTCAGAAAATGTTTGTACTTTTTGAAACAACAAAACCATTTTAATGAAATGTGGTACATTGTTACTGCTATTTAGGTTATACTGCTAGCCAAATTTGATTTGCTTCTTTTAAAAACAAAACATATATGCCATAAAAAACATTTTTGTGAAAATTCGCTACCATAACGCACTTGATGCGTCCAGAGTTTTTTTATGTTATCTATGCATAAGGACTAGGTGGTTGATGGAACCTCAAAACACTAGAGATCCCCTTTGCAATGTCACTAAGTACAAAATATAAAAAAGTACAGTTTTTACTAAAGATTATGTTGAAAACTTACGTTACAAGAGCAAAAAAGTGTAGGCGAACAAAAAGCAAAACTTTTGTTCCGAAATAAAAATTTCGGTAACAAAGTTAAAGGAGAACTTTTTTGATATATATTTTTTAATTTCAACAACACACCACGAGGGCTTACAGCCTAAATACTATCGTACCGTGGGTGTTGACAGAGAGGAAAGAAGCAACTTTTTAATTCTGGACTTGAAGGTTTGGAGGTTCGGAGGAGAAGGAAAAACATTGTCGGCAAGGAATTCCACACAACTTGGAAGTCCTCGGGACAAAAGAGCGGGCATAACAAGATGTTTTATGTCTGGTGACCTGGACAGTTCCCCTGGTAGATCTGCTGGGGGTAGCAGGTGGAGAAACTATGGAAGAAAGCTCCTCTGAGCAGTGCTCGTGCAGATATCTATAAAAGAGAGAGAGGTCACCAACGGCACGTCAGTGGGCAAGGGATAGCAGTCTTTGGGTGAGGGTACGGTCACCGATGAGACGTATAGCTCTCTTTTGAATGGAGTCCAGGATAGCGAGTTAGAAGCGGCAGCTGCACCCCAGATGTGGGAGCAGTATTCGAGGTTTGGCCTTATTTGTGAAGTATATAAGGTATAGAGATTAGCTGGTGTAAAGCTTTTGCGAGTCCGGAAGAGGAAACCTAATTTCTTAGCAGCCGCTTCTGCAATTGACGTGACATGTTGGTGCCAATTAAGATTTCGATCCACAGAAATGCCAACAAGAGAAAAGGACTCATTACTTTGAATAACTTAGTTGTTGATTGTGATGGGTCTAGGGCTGGTATATTATGAGAAAGAAAGCAAGACTGAGATTTGGTGGGGTTGAATTGTACAAGATTTATACTTCCCCAGTCTAATATTTTTTGTAGATCCACGGAGACAGAAACCTCAATGAGTCTGCGATCCTCATCTAGTTGGGCTAAAGAGACGGGCTTAGAATATTGTATATTTGAGTGGATGGTGCTGTCGTCTGCGTAACTGTGAACTGGGTTGGATGTGCTGGAGAGGAGGTCATTGATGTGGAGAAGAAACAAAGTAGGGGCTAAAGCTGAACCTTGAGGAACTCCTGCATTAATTGGATACAGTTTAGAGGAATGGCCATCCACAACAACAGAAATGCTCCTGTTGGAGAGGAACTTTGCTGTCCAGGTACAAAGTTTTGGTGGTAGGCCATAGGCCGGTAGTTTATTAAGCAGCTCTGGGTGCCAGACCTGGTCGAATGCTTTGAATATGTCTAGAGCAACAATCTGGGATTCACCGTGTAGTTCCATAGACTTGTTCCAAGAATGGGTGACAAAGGAAAGGAGGTCGGCAGTCGATCTGCGCTGACAGACTCCATACTGCCTGTCGTGGATTAGACTGTGTTTTTCAAGAAATTTTAGTAATTCGGTGTTTATATACTTTTCCATCACTTTAGAGACGACTGAAAGGAGAGAAATAGGCCTGTAGTTGCTAGGAAGCGCTTTGGATCCTTTCTTGGGGATGGGTTGTACTCGAGCAGTTTTCCAGTTACTAGGGAATATGCTTTTATTGTAAGATATATGAAACAGACGAGTCAGGACGGGAGCGAGTTCTGGTGCGCATTTTTTGAGAACAATTGCTAGGATCTCGTCAAGGCCAGAGGCTTTCCTGGTATTAAGAGAAGAGAGCATCTTTCGTACCTTTTTAGTTTTTAAAATGATATCCGTCATTTTATGCGCGACATTGGGAACTGTTGGTGGTTGAACATTTGGAGGTGGGTTGAGAGTAGAATTGCCGGCGAACAACGAAGCAAAAAGTTCAGCCTTATCCAGGGCGGTAGAAACAATTTCATCCCCTGAGACAAGAGATGGGAACGTGCTTTTGCAGAAATTATTCCCAATATATTTAGCAAGAGTCCAGAAGGGTTTGCCGCCGTTGGAGCTTAAGAGGACTTTGTTTTTGATTGTGGTTATTAAACGAGTTTTTTGCCTCAGAAAGGATGCGGACATAGCGGTTTCTTGCGTCGTTAAATGCTTGACGATTTTCTTGACTGAGATTGTGTAGAAGCGTTTTGTGAGCTTTGACCTTGTCAAGTCTGGCCTTGTCACAGGATTTAGGGCTTTTGAGTGGCTGTGTACGTGGAATAAATATTATAATAATAATATATAATTTCGGTGACGTTTTGTGAGATATCAGAGGGGTCTGGATGAGAGAAGCAGACAGACGCCCATGGAAATGAGGAAAAGTAATCCCGCATTTCGTCCCAGTTTGCGGAGTTGTAGTGCCAAACCATACGTGGGTGTGATGACTGTGTGACCTCGGGTTGCATTGCGCAGGAAGCAGTGACCATACCGTAGTCTGAGCGACCAAGGGGGACGGTGACTGATGTCTTATAGCATTCAGGTTTTGTAGTAAAAAGGAGATCCAAGGGATTTGAGCTGTGTGTTGGGATACGAGGAAAGTAAGTAGGTTGCTGAACCATATTGGCTAAAGAATTGCTGACTGCAAAGGCCTCCGCTGCTCTCCCTTGTGGATCGGTTTTTGAAGATCCTAGCCATTCCTTATTATGGACATTGAAGTCACCAAGAATAGTGACCTCGGAGGAAGGATATTCAGAAATCAGATAGTCGGTTTTTTCAGAAAGGTAGTCAAAGAGCTGGACAAAGTTGTTGTCAGAAGGTGACCGATAAATGCAACAGATGAATTTAGTTTCAGCCCTGAGAGAGAGTTTTATCCATAGTATGTCTTTTCTTCCAGCTTCTAAATTGGGGAGTCTGGTGCAGGGTAGATTGCTACGGACGTATACGCACACGCCTCCATGCAATCTAAAGGAAGTAAGGAGCTCATTCCCCGGGAAATTAAGGTGATTAGTGGCTGTTTTGGCACTGATTTAGGTTTAGGTGAGGAAGAGGAGTTGGGGCCTGTTAGCCTGGAGGAAATGGTGGACGGAGTTCAGGTTAGAATTATTTAGGCCACATATATTCGAAAAGGATATGTTAAATCTAGATGTTGGCGCCTCCTGTACACCCCTCTCCCGGAGATCCAAATGGAGGGGTATTTTACCTCCGGAATATTTTGTACAAGGAGGAGCCATCATCATTTTTGATTATAAGGGAAACCGACTCATACACCAGAACTGGAAACGTCCGTTGGGACTTCACCGACCCCTTTATGTATGGGGTGGTACCTCCTCGGGCGTGAAAAAATCCTTTACTATCACGTAAAGGAAAATCCACTACCACCTGCTATGGATTGATTTGGATCAATGTCTACCCCTTTAAAAATAACATTAATAAAGGGACTATCAATTGTCCAATAGTTATGCTTTTCGACATAGTAGGAGGATACAAAACATTATCATTTTGCATCCATGCCTATTGTGCAATGCTATAAATTGGACGAGTTATCTAGTGGGTTTATAAACCATACAATTATTACTATCTCAAAAACGTCGAGCCTATGCAAGGAGAACAGGACAATAATAAGTATACAGACACATGGCGAAAATTCTGCTAATCATAATCAAGCAAAATTGAAAGTTAACTGGATGAAGGTCAGTTCCAATTGATATGTCTAAAAAAGCTTACAAGGAATTTTTATGGTGTTTGAATTATGAACTCCTAGAATATTGCTGCATTGAAATATCATAGCTCTGTAAAAAGTATTCTAAAAATAGTTTGCACATCGCATTTGAATGTTACTAAAAGTAAAGTAAGTACCAATTTCATCAGGATTTAAGAGGTTATTATAAACACGTCAGTAAAAACCACAAACAACTTACGATTGGAATCTAATGTAAGTTATGTTTGAAAGTCAATTGCCCATTGAATTATTTACACTTTAGTTTCTTTGTTATGCCTCCGATGTAGCATATTTAATGGTTCAATAACTTTAACATTTTACACAAAATCAGTTCATGCGTCCCGCAGACAATATTTTAAAGCAAACTAGTTTGTATTTATGCTAATTACAGTTGTTCTGTTTGAGTATCGCTTTGACAATATTGCCTAAATATTTTTAAAACTTCGTAAGCATCTACAATAAACTTAACGATGTTTTAAACTAAATTAGTTTTTGAGTGTTATCCGAGATCAAAAGAATAGCTAGATATCAATGGTGTATAGTATGAAAACTGTTTCACTTATACCATGTTATTGTCTGTAATATAATGAAATTTTACAAAAAGACGTATAACCAACTTGCAAAATCAAAACATACCAAGTGACTTAGAAATCAGAATAACCAGTATCTATGATCTTGTTCTTAGTGACTTTTTATTTTTTTAAAGTCGCTAATAGAGAGGTATCGATGGTGAGACTTTCCAAACATTTTTTCAAATGAGCGCGAATTTGGACCCCTAGAACCCGAAACCAAGGTCCATTTGAATTTGTATATGTTTATATGTACAGTTTGTTTCACTTTAAGTGGAGACAATTCATTATTTCGTAATGAGACGCCGATTTTCAAAAAAATTTGTTTTAAAATAAAGTACTTCAAAAGCTTCACATCCTGGTATACAACATTTTAAGATTCACTTTTTTGCGTAGCCTACTACGCTAACAAATAGGACCCCAAAAGACTAAAGCATATTAGTCTTCTTTTTTTTGACGAAAAAAAAAACAAATGTCTCTATCGATTTAGGCCCCTCTGTAAGTCTCAAGTTTTAATATAGTAACGTATACCTACCAAGATATTATTCACGAAGTATTTTTTGACAAAACTTAAAGAAAAAATTTTTCCTAACAATTTGCAAACAATTTTTTCACAAAAATCCGAAAACATTTTTTTTTCTGAATTTTTTTTAATGGCAAATATCTATTTTTTTTTAATGAAAGCAGACATCAAATGTGGTTACCAGTATAACCTATATTGTAGAAACAATGTACCATATTTCATTAAAATAACTTATTGTTCGAAAATGACTTAAAATGTTCACGAAAAAAAAACTGGTTTCCTGGCCATTGAACCTTAGGTTACTCGCAAATTGGGGTATTGAAATTTGAAGCATTTAATGACAGTTCGTTACCGTAACACACTTGCTACGTCCGGAATTCCTTTTTTTACAGACATGCATTATACTTTAATGGAATATGCAAAAATGCAATAGATTAGGGCGGGTTTGAAAAAAAAATTGGTATCACCAAACACTTATAGGCCACCCTGTGATTATCAAATTAATTGTATAATATACAGCTGGAGATACCCTATAATTAAGGTATACAATTTTTTATCGTATATTGTATAATAACAGATACAGAGGTTTACCGTAAAAATGCGTCACCCTGTATATATGAAAAGATATAAAAACTGAAACTAACCCCCAATGTGGGTTCTAGGAGGCCTATATCGCGCGCCCAATTAAAAAAATATATTTCAAAGTTTAAAAGTCGGAATCTCGCTATTAGTGAACTAAAATTAGCCTTATCTCTGTGTGTGTCCGACAGAGAAAGCCACCCATATTATTGTTGATATCACTGTGTGCTAAATGTGCCTCAGAAAATCGATATTGAAAGTCGTGTCGCATTATTCTACATGCCACACATGATCGCGAATCGGGTTATGCATCGGGTACTCAACGACGATTGACTTATTATTTAATAGTAGGAAGAAGAAGTATGCTCTCCAACCCTCTATACTGCCTAATATGACTAACCTACCTCCTAAAACTAAATTGAAGCTTAACATGCTCCTCTTCCTACTATTAAATAATAAGCCAAGCGTCGTTCAGAACCAGACGCATAACCCGATTCGCGATTATGTGTGGCATGTAGAAAAATACAGCCGGGTCCCTTCCTGTTCAAGGCTGAATTGCAATAATTCAAGCATACATACTTATTATTTTGTATTTTAAACATAGACAAGACACGAGATGGCCAGATAGGTTGTACAGGTCAGGCCAATTAGCTTTGTAACTAGACGAAGAAGGAACATAGAAAATAAACTGCCGTTTCTATGAAGATGTGCGGAGCTTGTTTATCGTATTAATAACAAAAGAATGAAACACTTAAACTCTCACATGTTATATTTGCATAACTTAAATTTTCAACACCCCATCTCTTATAAAATAGCTAATCTGCGCATTAACAAAATAATTAACGAACGTCAGATATTACATTTCAGTTTTATTAACGTTTTTATTTAGAATCCAAAATACCTGAAATTTAAGAAACATATTCTTGGATACCTATTCTAGGCAACGAGTAATTTTGAGCAAATTCTATGACAAAAACTCGTTAAATCATGGTTTGGCAAAAACGTTGCATTTTCTTTATACAAGCCAAATTTCTTTAAATAATTTTTCATTGCCTTGCTCAAACGTTTATCTTTCTACTGTATACTATATTTTTAGTCTGAAGATTTAATTGAGACAAATAATCAATCTACAAATATAGTATATTTTAAACGTTTTATTGAACCTACCTCTTAATAACGTTTATATGTAAATTTGCAGATTAACGCATCGTTCCTTTTTGTGGAAAAAAATTCAGTAACATGCTTAGAGGAACTCTCTATTCATTAACCATCAGATAAATGATGTGATCTCAACTCCACAATACAATCGAGATACCTAAAGCAATTTTTTTTAATGCCTATAACTTTTTTTTCTTTTATTATACAGGCCTAGATTTTGGTTCATACTTGACTTTCTATGGTGTCAACATGCGTACGAAATATGTTTGCCCTAACTTTGTTATTTCCGGAGATATAAAAAATTTTCGCCAGAAAACACAACATTTTTCGGGAAAAACTAGACCCATTCTCCTGGCTAACGAACTCATCTTAGGCACTTACAAAAAAAAGGCATCTACCAAATTCCATCAAAATCTCCATATAATTTTTTTATTTATCGGTGTGATACATATATATTATATATATATAAACATATAAAACCTTAAATTGACCCCAGATATGTGTTCTAGGGGGCCTAGTTAGCGCTCATTGGAAGTAATTTTTTTTTAATTCTAAAGTAGCTATCACCTCATTAGTGAATTTTTTTTAAAGAAATTTCACTAAAAAGTGTATAATATAATGGGCTATTTATCATCGTCGACGATTCTACGAATTTCAGCGGCCGCCTGTCCTAGCGTTAAGTTCCAGGAACTGCACTACCTGTCTTTATATTTTCAGATCTAAGTAAATATAATAAACCAGACAATATAGCTTTATGTCCTCTGTGAGAAAAAATGCAAAACTTGTTGCTTGATTGTCAAAAATGCATTTTCTACGAAAAAAATGCAAAAAATGCAAGAAAATGCAAATTGCATTTTTCTGTGCCTTACACAGAACGAAAGATTAAAAAAATATTTCTGTCAACCTCTATGTTGTAACGGTTTACAGGTTTTTAATATCTTTAGCTTGTTAGATTTATATCATAGGCATTGCATCTGTTCATCGAGTAACTATCTACTCTGTGGTTTGACTCAGAAAGCCATGACATCTTAAAGTCAATGTGGACTTTCCGAATGAGAAATGTCACTTGTCTTTGATGGCTAAAATACGAAAATAATTGATAAAATTATCTTTTTCCAATTGTATAGACATTTGAAAACTAATAAATGCTGGTGTAGTCCAAGGATATTAGTTCCATTCAGTTAACTCGTTCAAAAGGAGGCCCACTAACCCATTCAAAAGGGAGTCAACATGTTCATCCAGGGGGCCCATTAGAAAACCTTTTAACCAAGAGGCCAGATCTGATGGCAGTTACGTTGTGTTAGCAAAAGTTTTTTCAGCTCTGAATGATCCATATTAACAACAGATCTTGTGTCAATAGAAGCTCACCAGATTTAAATGGTTGTGTCACAGTCAAAATTAAGCCCTCGCTGCATACATCCACAGCGAAACCCAACGTTAAGTAAAATTTGCTTAATTTGAGATATTTTCATTTTATTTGTCAATTCTTTAAATAGCAATTCTAAATTCTTGCAACTTGTCATCAAATGCCACCTTATTTTAGATTTGTTATCATTGAATTGTTGTTAACATTGTTAAGATTCAATATTTTATCTTGTAATAAATAATACAAACTGAATCTCTCTTTTCTTATTGTTTAGTCAAGCCACATATAAATATGAACTGCGAAAATTCACGCCATATTTGTTTTAAGTTTCATACTCTATATTTAGTGATTTATTAATCTTTTTTAATTAGTATTAAATATTTAAGTTGTTTCAATGTTCTGACCACATATTTGTAATAACTGTATATCTTAGAATTACTTGAAAAATTCCCTGTAAAATATTGGACATTTAAGAAACGCATGTATATACCCATTAAGCATGGTAACTTACAAATCCTTACCGCAACGTTAGATAATTTACCATTAAGCAAGTTAAGTTTGCAACATTTCTAAATGTTTGCAGCCAAAAAACCAATGCAAACTTACAAATGAAACTTTAACATAACTTTCAAATGTAATATCTCCTTTGCCGGCTTGTTGCTTTTCTCCATTTGTAAGCTCACGTAAAGTTACAATTGTAATGTTTCTGAAAATTTGTTTTAATTTGTAAACATTTATATGAATTCCCTCCGTTTTCGTGTTCGTGTATGTTCGATCGTATGTTATCATCGTCCAATAGCAACGCCAACAGCGAACTGACTCTGACAAAGCGCCCGGCATCAATTATTAATTGCGGATTGTTGTTTATATTTATATCATCATAAGCTGTTATTTGATCTATGTCTATTTATTTTTCTGGAAGTTTTAAAGATTGAACAATCTTATTGTAGCCTGAATTGTTTGAATTTTGGGTAATTAAGTAATTCGTTGTCTGGAGTGTAGATAATGAAACATGGAGTATATCGACAAACATGTCAGGTAAGAATCCCTAAAACAGCTATATACTAAATACATGTGGGAATTCAATAAAATTAGTCACTTTTATGTAGCATAATTAAATTTTGGTATGTCGCTATTGGTGAATTTTCTAAAATGGCTGCATTTATATTTTTGTTTCTTTTTATGAAATATACTCAACAAAAAAGAAAACCTAATTGCTAAATACGAATTTTGTTATGTCCTTAGAAGCAGCCTGGAGGTGTCTTACCTGGTCAGACCAATTCATTTTAAAACGTTAAATATGATTCACCCATGGAAGAATGAGGCTTATCCAGAGCAATCGACATCGTAAGGAACAGTACAGTACCCATCAAGTTGCCAGGATTGCTTATTTTGCACGTTGTCGCAGTATCCTATCGTATGGAACATTCATATGGGTTAACTCGTCACCAGCGGAACATGTGTTTATCATGCAAAAAAGAACAATAAGGACATTGTGTGCGTAGGTCCAAGAAAAAGCTACCCTGATGTGTTCGCGGCCAATGGAATACTTAGGTACCATTCCAGCCTTATTCTTCTTCAGTATATGTATTCAAAATATCCAGTTAATGACGAAGCTCGCAACATCAATACCATGTGCAGGCATGAATTAAAAATACAGTTGCACAAAAAGGATAACACAAAGCAGATGTTTGATTACTTGGGAATCAAATTCCTCAGTTTTCTACCTAATGTTATTAAGATGCTCCCACTAACAAGATTACAGTAGGCACTAGTGGATGTTATAAAACAAAAACCAAGGTGAAGGAATTTATTGGTGCTCTAAACTAATGTGTATAGTGTTACATACTACTTGTATTCATTGATTGTAGTGTGTGTGTCTGTGTGTGTGAGTGCGTTAGGCAAAAGCTTTGGAAGTCAAATTCCACTAGCCACAAACTTTTTTTATATATACCTAGATCATTGTAGTCATTATTTTGCTTTACTTTGTTTCTGAATGTACATAGACATTGACGGTACTATACTTACTCGATAGGGATAGTTAAGACATATGCGTGAACAGTTTCAGGGACTGTTGCCATATTTAAGCTATTTTCGCATTGAAGTTGTATTCATTTCCCTGCGGTTGATTTATCCATTGCATATTCTTTCGTTTGCTTAATTAAACTTGCTCTAAAATCAAAATGAACGCACCATTTTAGATATTTCTTGTTTCACAATAGTATTTGATATGTTGACTTTATTTTATGTCAGATATGTTACCACATATTTTAGAAGCTAAAAAAATTCTCGCCTCTCAAAATAAGTAATGCTACTTCGTTTTTGTTATTGATGTTTCACACGTTTTCCTAGACGACTAAGAGTTATTTAGTAAAACAATATCAAAAACAATTGGTATTCATTTAGAAAAAAGAATTTTTGAAATCTATCAATTAATAACTATATCACGAGTTCAAGTTATCTATTTTGTTGCTGAGTTTTTGACTAGAACTGCATTTTAGGCTAAACATGGACACTCGCTATATGTCTTAACTATTTCTATCTAGTAACTATAGTCGGTACTTATAAAGACAGTGACTTACCATCTACATTTGATGGTCAATAAAGTATATATATCTATCTGTCAGCAGAAATGAAGTGTGTTGTAAGTCTTAAAAATTTTTATGTAATAAAGATTTTATTCTTATTAACATTGTCTTAAGTCATTTTTTACCTATACCTATATTCAGTATTAGTATGTAACTTGAAATAAATTCAGTTAATCAAATACACTTTCTTTTTTTCAAAAATTCTTGGACACATTGGTTAGTATTTCAAGTTGCAGTCTTTTAAAAACGCTATACAGTATGGTACCATATTTAAAAAATGACTTCATCGATTATTTCTTTAAATCAACCCTACGTTTTTGTTGACTATTTTTAAAGATCTTACATGTGAAGTTGTAGAAAACCAGCAGATTAAAAAATTTTATTCATTGAAAGCTACACAATTTTTTTCTTGCTTTCAACTCAAGATTTATAATAAAAATTTGAAATTTGGTGGTTTTGTATCGCTTGATGTGTACTTAAAAAATAGTCAACAAAAAGCTAAGGTTGTCATTTACAAAAATTATCAATGACATTTGACACAAATTGTATAATAGATTTTTGAAAAGATTGTAACTGAGAATATTATCAGACTCCGAGCATTTTTGAAAAAAAGCTAAAGTAGATTAATTGGAATTATCCCAAGTTACAAACTTGCACTGTATATATAATATATACAATTGCAGATAAGTTGCAAATGTAAGTTTAAATTTTACAACTTTGCTAGGCCCTTTTAAAATTGAAGCTTGCTGTAAGGTAACATTTGTAAGTATAAAGAAAGTTTGTAACAGCTCACTACAGTAAACTTGCAGTAAAGTTACAAAAGAAACACTTGCATATGTAAAGTAACTGGGGGGAAGATTTGCCATTTGCAGCAAACTTGCAGGAGGCTTTCTGCAAGTAATCTATCAAACTTACACTTGCTTTGGAAGAGATTCTGCAATGTTAATGCAATATTACCTTGCTCATTGGGTAAAAGGGTTTTGTTTCGCCACCCCATCCTAAAAATTTTGGACGCCACGCTCCTGTCCGTATCTGCTAAGACACTACTTGTTGGAATGAGTTATGAAATAAAACACATTTAGTAGTCACAAGAAAAACTTATTATTGATCACCTGTTGTTATTGCATTATCACTGTAGTTTTTAGTTTAAATATATACACACACTGCTAAAACACCAACTTGTCAGAATGCGTTATGAAATAAAACACATTTAGTAGTTACAAGAAAAACTTATTGATCACCTGTTGTTATTGCATTATCACTGTAGTTTTCAGTTTAAATATATACACACACTGCTAAAACACAAACTTTTCAGAATGAGTTATGAAATAAAACACATTTAGTAGTCACAAGAAAAACCTATTGATCACCTGTTGTTATTACATTATCACTGTCGTTTTTAGTTTTATTTTATTTAAATAGATATGTCAGCCGCCCTTAAATACACTATTTGTCACGAAGTATTTTCATTTGGCACAAAATTCTTCATAAGCTTTAAGCTTTAGCTCGTTCTCGTCAAGATATTCACTCCTCAAAGTAATATATAAATTGCTTGCGTGATGCCTGTGGAATATATATCTAAAGAAAAGTGAAAGTTCTAATATGGCGTGACCACATCTTTTTAAAACGTTTTATCACAGAAAATGAGTTCACGTGCGAACATATTTCACTCCTATTTGATATATTGTCCACAAAAAAATAAGGAGTGTCATAAATTAATAGGAAAGCATCAGTATGAGGCTTGCAAGTAAATAAAAATCGCATAATACGAGTATTTTATATTATAATTTAATTGAAATATTCCATTCAAAGTTGCTCTTATATAATAATAATAATAATAATAATAATGAATTAAAAAGGCAGTTCTTTAGGGAAGAGCCCTTAACATCCTCTAAAGAAACCCGACCTCCGTAAACATTATTACAAAAAATTCCAGCCAGAGCACGGAGGCTTTATAAATTCATTACAAAAAAAACGTCCCGGGAAAAATATGTTTTTTCAGTAACACAGAAAACAACCAACCAGACCGTACCATATGCGAAGCAGATGATTCAACTCCTTCACAATCAAGGGCACGTGAAGTACATAGTCGCCATGGGCGACATCTGAATGAGACCTTCCAGGTATATGTCGTTAAATCGCATCGAACTACTGGTTGGTGTCGGGACAGATGTTTCCAGGGGCAAGGGGATTTTTGCTGGACATACAAGATCGAGTCATTCCAACGGGAAACTACTTGAAGCATATAGTCGGAGATCATTTGGTCCAACATGACAAAATGCAGATTTGCGTGTCAAACGTCAAAGACTATCCAGCACGTCACAGGATAGAAGCGTTTTATACAACAGGTTACAAAAAGAGGCACGACGTAGGTACTCAGGAAAATGATTTTATCAGGAACTGACTCTGAAAATGGGACTTTTAAATCTTAGTAAGGTGCAGTACTATATATAAACTCCTGAGCTTGTTCTAGAGGACTTAGGATGCCCATCGTACTAGGATCGGACATGCTTACATACCAAGGAGTTTCCCGCAACAAGCCAAATATAATAATAGTGGATAAGTCCTGCAAACAAGTGACACTGATTGATGTGGCTATTTCGAATACCAATAATTTGAAAACAAAGCACAACGAAAAGATCAAGTGCAAAAACCTCGAAATGCAAGTTAAGATATAGTGAAAGTCTGGTAGTGTTCAAGTGACCTTCTAGGGGACATCAAAAGCCTGGATCTTGGAGAGTAGAATACTTGCAACTGCCCACATACTGCAGATATTTCTGGGTAATGGGCGAATGTAGCGTTGTCGTTTAGCACTCAATGACTTGCAAAGGGCCCTTCTGAGCAGTCAGTTCCGCTAGTATCTGAGATACCGGGGATGATTTAATGTTCTTCTTTAAGGGAGTGTGAAAGTCCTTAAAGCTAAGGTCACAATAACAAAAATAAGCTGTACATATACCTGGGGTGTAAGCAAACCTGTGTACTAGAGTATAAGTTTGAGAAAAACATGACAAAGAGGAGAATGCAATTAATAACTAAACGAATTCTTAAGAGTAGTCTGTCAGCCATCAATAAAACAAGAGCCATCACCACATACGACTTTCCAAGCTGGACCCGTAAACAACTCGAGGTTCTTGGTAGATATATTAGGACTTTGTTCACGAAGTACAAGGCACATCATCCCAAACGTTTTGTAGAATGTCTACCGCGGTCACAAGGAAATAGAGGCGTACTGAAAATGACTACCATGCGCGAGAGGCAAACTCGGAACATACATAAATATTTTCAGGATAAAGCCCATATTAGCCGCCCCGTACTGCACAATATCAGTCGACAATAACCTTACACCCCTAAGGCTTAGTGTTTTTGTCTCAGCTCCCTAAATCTATCCAGAAACTCCACATTTCCAGACTTCTTAAACTTACACCACAATGAATATTTATATTTGATACTAACCTTAATTTCTTTAGAAAACCACGGGGGATACCTATTACATGCTCCTGGAGTAGTCATGGGAACATACAGATCAAGCAAGTCGTAAATTCTGGAATAGAAAAAGTCAAGCATAGAATCAACATCCCGAAGCTCATCCATACCATCCCAGCACAAGCCGCCAAGCTCCGCATACGATCCGACAAAATCATATTTTCGAAAATTATATGATCTCTGCCTAGTGTTACCAACAGGGGAAGAGACCACTGTACCTTTGACCGGAAACTCTATGATTAAGGGGGGGGGGGGGGGGTGATGACCGGGCGAGTCAAGAGCCTTCTCCACCAAGCAAGTGTGTGTACACAAAACCATGTCAAGAATCCTGTTGCTAATATTCTAGACATGGTTAAATTTTCCAAGGAGTAGTAGATTACAGAAATTTTGAAAAGCAGACACACGAACGGAGGGGTTGCTCCGACGACAAGAAGAATATTCAGGCATGTTAAAGTCACCAACTAAGAATGTCTCACGACCATACTTTATACACAGGGACTCAAGAGCTTCAAACAAGAAGTAGTAGTCATTAATTGTAGTATTGGGAGGTATATAAACAACAAAAACATTAAACGAGGCCCGATGATCCGAGACTCTGACCCCCACAATATCAATATTAGAAAGAGCATTAAACCCGCCACAGTCCCTCCAAATATCAAGCAGAACACCACCTCCCCTAGTCTTTCAAGAGGAAGAAAAATCCCTATCTGATCTATAGACAATATATTGATATATATATATATATATATATATATATATATATATATATATATATATATATATATATATATATATATATATATATATATATGCTGTCATGATAGCGTATTCATTACCATAACGTAGTTTCTGGGTCAGTATTTATAAATTTAGTTTCATTAAGTCCAGACAAGTAAATATTCAAAAGTCGAGGTTTCCTTATTAGCGAATTTTTAAACGAAAATTCGCTGATAATAGACTATAAAAGAAGGAACTCTATAAGTTGAACTACTGTCAAAGCATCAGAGAAAGGGTCTGTTTGAAATAAATTTGCTGAAAATATTTGAATAAAATAAAGGTCAAATGGCGGTTATAGCAGCAACTTACGGCTTTGTAAAACACACTTTTTACCACATTCCTTCTACATAACACGCGTTCGAATTATTTTTTAAATCGCCAACTATGTCATTTCAAATCGCTATTTTGACGTTCTAAGAAAAAATATATATACAATTTTTAAAGTAATTTTTCTGATACTTTTTGACCTTTTTGCGTCAAGAAAACCTAATCTTTGTCAGGAATATTCAATAGATTTTGTTAACCAGACAAAATATGTTGGTCTTGTGCGTTTCTTTGGGCACTTGTCACACTCACATTATTTTCTTTATATGTTTTCTTTTAACGTAAATATCTAAATCTAGATATGTAGTTTAGTTTTTATAACATATACCTGCGCACCATGTTTAGTTGTTATAGCTTTTTATTTTTGGTTCGTTTCTGACCCAGGACTTATTGGCTCCCCTGGCAGTGCTCTTTGTCACGCCCAGAGCCGGTTCTGGCCACATAAATGGTTCTGCTGACCCTATCTTAGCGAGACTGTCAGCTTCTTCATTGCCTTTGACCGCCGAGTGACCCGGCACCTAGATGAGGGTGACCTCATTCTGGTCAGCCAGGTCGCTCGTCTCGTCTCGGCACTCACTCACTAGCCAGGAAATTACCCGTGGGCCACTTGAGGCCTTAAAAGCTGCCTGGCTCTCTGTGGCTATGAGGATCCGCTTGTTGGTGTAGCCCCTCCTCTTGTTCTCCCGCACACAGTGCAGGATGGCGTACATTTCGGCCTGAAAGACCGTGGCATGGACTCAGAGGGAAATACTATAACTTCCTCTCGGTCCTTCCGAATAAACACCTGCCCCGTCCCGCGCTCCCCGACGGATCCGTCCGTAAACCAGACGAGCGCGTTCCGTGGTGTGCCCGACGTGTCCTCCCGCCATGCCTCCCGATCGGAGATTTCGACTCTAAAGTTGTTTCTCCTCGTAAACGGTATGTGGGTTGCTTTCTCGGCGCTCACCCCGAGCCCTTGACCAACCGTCCACCCTTCCACAACTTAAATTATTCCACTGGTCACTCACCAAACCCACAGACCAAATGCCAGCCAAACTGGACTTCATAATTTTCCATTCCACCTGGTCATACTTGACCGCCAAGCATGGGACAGAGGCAGTGCAAGGCTGACAAACAACTCATCTGTATAGTATACACACGAGTCTATACAAATGGAGGGAGCAGGACTGGAAATAATATTACCTAAATTTCGACTCGCTAAGTCCGTGGGAAAAACTTCCACCATCTTCCAAGCAAAAAAACTTGCCATAAATCTCTGTGTACAGAGTGCATACAAAGAAGACTAAGAAATAGATATATCTACATCCTGTCAGACAGTCAGGCAGTACTAAAGACTCTGAAAAATTTCAAAACCGAGTCTAAACTGACCTGGGACTGCAAAAAATCCTTAAAGCAACTGGCTACGAACAAGTAAGTTTGATGTGGGTACCAGGATATCAAGGCACTGAAGGAAATGAGGAAGCAAATAGCCTTGCAAAAAGGGCAGCAACAACACCATTCTCTGGTCCAGGGCCATATTGTGGACTAACAAAAAGCCACGTAAAAAATGTACTTGATAGGAAGAGTAATTAAAAGCTGTCATACTGAAGGAAAACAGCCAGCCTAAGGCACTCAAAACGGTTTATCACCATATTAGCAGAGAAGCCTGAACTGTTTCTTGAATTGAACAGGAACGACTTGATAATCACAGAACTCTGTACAGAACACTCCCTAGAAATAGGTATCGCCTTATGAAGATGGGCAAAGCGGGCAGTGAAAACTGCAGATACTGCACTGAATCAGCAGAAACAACAGAACAACACACATTTTTCGAAAGAAAACACAACATTTTTCTAACTGCTTCGATTGTCCCAACATACTGTGTCGCCATTAAAATAAGTCAAGGGGTTTTATATGAGGGGATCTGACAGGCCACAAAATAATAATTTAAATAATTTCATGTTTAAATTCAGATCGCATTTTATAGTTACACCGCACCAAACGTTGAATCCAAATTTGGTTTGTGGGTTTTCTATAGCCCAGTGATGAGTATTATGCCTGTTGAAAACTCCGCAATTGGTAAATCGAGTTTCGTCAGTCCATAATATTTTCATAGAAACTTTGTGATTTTCTCGCATATTTTTAATGTACCGTTCACAAAATCTTACTCTTCCTGAAAAATTATTTGCCGATACACCTTGTACGAAGGTGTACTGGGCGGACTCTCCAGGGCTCAGACATGGGAAGTCAATAATTGACGGACCCAGTTCAAAGAGAGCTGTGGAGCTGCTAAATCTTAGCAGAGGACAGCTCAGAAACACAAACTTCCCTTGACGGGACACATGGCCGTCAAGGAAAACCTGCATAAAATGGGGCGGTTCGAAGGGGACCTCGCATGCAAACTCTGCGGCGAGGGGGAGGAATCAGCCCAGCACATCTTGTGCGAGTGTAAAGCTCTGAACCGCAAAACACAACTGATATACGGTTAGTCTAGACCGAAGACAGAGCAATATAAAACTTCACTCTACCAATCGATGTACAGATTAATTCAAGGCACAGTGATTTTGGAATGGGTGGAGTAAGACTAAGGGTGTGCACATTCAACCATGTTTATTAACGTCCAGTATTCTATGGGCGGATAACTTAAGGGTATCCGTTTTACCAGTTTTTCTTATTGACGATGTGGGGTTATCAGTGTATAGTACACAGCATCAATTCTCTCCTGATTTTTCACAGCATATTAACGATTTCTGTATTTTGAAAAGCTCCCATAATTAAGCAAATTAAGTACCAGATCCCTAAAATGTCTTGCGTTTGGTTGATGCCGTTCAGAAAATTTATTTTCGTAAATTTCGGCAGCCGCTATAGAGTTTCTGTGGGCTACGAAATAGGTTTATAACATGTCTAATTTTCTTCATTAGTATAGATAAGTGTCATGTCTAATGGTCGGGTATTTCAAAATAATATCAACGTAATGGAAATTAAATTAAACCAAAGAGAAGCAATGATCGAAGTCAAATTGAATGGATGAAATGCAATGAAAACACTTCAAATTAAACCTAATTTGACAGTTAGAAGATAAACAAATTATTTCGAGGTTCTGGCATTGTATTTGAGCAAGTTGTGTCTGCACGTTCCGCCCTTCGTAGGGGCGTAAAGCCGTCGGTCCCATGTCCATGCGATGTTTGGCACGTTAAAGGTCTCTACCCCCTTTACGTAAAGGCAGGGTTTCGGAAAAATGTTCAGGATAGTGAGGTGAAACTGCTCCCTAGCATCGGTGAATGGCCATAGTCGCGGAAATAGGCCGACGTTAAAAAAAACAAATTGTTGGCTTGCCTACTAAGGTGTAGTAGGTGAGCACATCAGCATAATTCATTAGGACATTCTTAGATTTTTTTATTTTACTATCTATTCGAAGGAACATACCATTCTGTAAAACATTTCTGAAAAGGGGATAGATAATGCTATTTATTGTAATAAAAATCCATCATAATGTCCATAATAAAAACAAAGTTATAATCATTATCTCGAAAACAGTAAAAATATTCTTGTGTTTTAGTGAATTTTCTTTAAAAAAATTCACTAATGAGGAGATCCCGACTTTTGAATTTTGAAAAAATGTCTTCAAATGAGCGCTAATTAGGCCCCCCAGAACACATATCCGGGGTCAGTTTAAATTTTAATATGTTTGTATATATATATATATATATATATATATATATATATATATATATATATATATATATATATATATATATATATATATATATATATATATATATATATATATATATATATATATATATATATATATATGTATCACACCGATAACTCAAAAAATAATGGGCCGATTATGATTAAATTTGGTGAATACCTTCCTTTTGCAAATGGCTTGGATAAGTTCGTTAGCCAGGAAAATCGGTTTAGGTTTTCCCGGAAAATTTTGTGTTTTCTTTCGAAAAAAATGTATCTCCGGAATTAAGTAAGGGCAACGAAATTTGGTACCCGGGTTTACATCCTTATAGGTAAGCTACATACCAAAATTTAGCTCTGTAGGTCAAAAGACAAAAAAGTTATAGGCATTTAAAGAAAAATAAATTGGGGTTTTTCACAAAACGTCAAAGTTGCGATTTAAACGTCAAAATTGGCAACATTTAGGAAAAGAACTTGAATTTAATACGGGCTATGGAAATAAAATGTCTTAAGAAGAATGTTTTACAAACCCTGAAGTCTTAGTTTCAACCGTCACTGTCCTTCATTTTAATAAAATGTTTCTAGAAAATTCATTTCAAATAGACCCTATCTCTGACGCTTGGCAATAGTCTTAGCTATAGAGGTCATCGTTTAATGGTATATAATTATTGTAGAATTTTCGTAAAAAAAAATCAATAAAGTTCAATATATCTGTTATTATACAAGATATGAAAAAAAATTGTATATATTAATTATAGGGTGTCTTGAGCTACATCTTAAAAAATTATTTCTACAATCACAGGTGGCCCATAAGTCGTTGGTGATACAAATTTTATTTTTTTTTTTTTTTTTATCAAACACGCCTTATGTTATTGCATTTTTGCATTTTTCATCGAAATATAATGCATGATTGTAAGGAAAAAAATTATGGACGCAATAAGTGCGTTATAGTAGCGAATTTTGATCAAATGCGTAATATTTGAATAGCTCAATTTGCTATTATCCTATAAGGTTGACCAAGAAACGAGTTTTTTCGGGAACACTTTAAGTTTACTTTCGGAAATTTTTGTACATTTTCAAACAATAAAGTTATTTTTATGAAACATGGCACATTGTTTTTACTATATAGATTATACCGGTAACCAAATTTGATGCCTGCTTTCTTAAGAAACACACATTATTGCTATTAAAAAATAGTTTTATGAAAATTCACTACCATAACGCACTTGCTGCGTCCAGAGTTTTTTTTATTGCAAAGACCTTAAAAAAGTGCCCATAAAATGACTAAACCTAAATACCGTACGTTCTCAGATAACCGAGATACGGGGGTTTGTCAAAGACTCACCATTCTGGTTTTTCGCGATTATTTAAAAAACAAAAAACAATTGATAAAATATGGTGGCGGTTCTGAAATGGTAATAGAATCCTGAGAAACATTACCCATTTAACCAAGTTTGTAGCTCTTATAATAACCGAAATAGCAATACATGCAGCACCAATTTAGGATACACTGTATATAATTAAAGCTGACCCGAGTATGGATTCTAGGTGTTCTAGTTCGCTCTCATTTGAGGAAATTTTTTAAAAATATGAAAGTCTCGATCTTCTCATTAGTGAATTTTTTTCTACCAAAATTCACAGAAAAATAAGGATTTTTAGAAACAATTTCAACACCGTGTCACAGCATTTGAGCTGGTGCGGACATCTATTCATATAGACTTATTTTTATAAAATGACCTGAGGTATCACCCCTTGAAATTTTAGCACGTCATTGAGGAAGATACTGTTTTATTATACATATGTATATGAGTTCTACGGGAACTAAGTCGCACTAATTTGAAGAACTCTTTCCAAATTCAAAAATATTTGTTTAGGAAATTTTTTCTACGCTAAAAATACTGACAATTGTGTTCTATTACAGGATTTACTGATAACACTTTCAACCCTTCTACGAGGTTCCGTCTACGAAAGACTTCGATGGACTTTTAAGCTATACGACATTAACGGAGATGGATGCATCAGTAGGGGAGAACTCTCCGAGATTGTGGTAGCTGTACACGAGCTGATGGGCAGGCGACCCCACCAAGTAGAGGATGATCGCAAGGCAAGGGAACAAATAGACAAAGTCTTCCGGAAGCTTGACCTCAATCAGGATGGCGTCATTACAATAGAGGAATTCATGGAATCGTGCCTCAAAGACGATGTGATCACTAGGTCTCTTCAGATGTTCGATCTATGATGACTATGGGTGCTGATCGTATTCTCAGGACCTTTTTAGAAGTGAAGTGTGGTTAATAAATGTGAAAAAACTCTTCAGAGTGGGTGTTACAATTAATATGGTTTGTATAAATACAATATTTATGTTTAGTTAGAACTGTCAGTCGGAAATGTAGAATTAACTTTGAAATATCATTTCGTACCGGCTGATTATTTTACCAATATTTGATCTCGTATACGACATCTGGCCGTCATCTATTCCAGTAGCAGTAGGCGCGGACCCTAAATATGGGTTTTAGCGGTTCTAATTCTAAATTATAAAGCTGTGAACTCTCAATTCGAATTGTTATTAAGTAAATTCGCTTGCGTATTTTGGTAATTGGGAAACATTCAATTGCGCCACAAAAATGTGGTTGAATACTTATGGATTTTCAAGAAAAACATATTAAGCCTTTAATGTCCAGAATTATTATCTTTTAAATTTTTGCCTAGTTTTTTGATATGATAGTTATATGACCGTGCTATATCATGAAAAATTAGTAACGTCGGTAACAAAACATTTTTATTTTCTTGGGAAATACAGGCTGAAATTTTTTATGATATTCGCGAAAACATGCGTCTCATTTAAGCCAAGAGAATTTGTTACATTTTCTAGATTTTCGGCGCTGTGTTGCATGTTTATCTCTCCTGTGCTTCTTTCCATCAAAAATAATTTCTGACAACACCTTAGACAGCAATTTTTATTTGAGGTCAGTGTTGGATGCTGAAGGTGATGAGGATAAGACTGCAAGCACTATTCTGCGTCGAAACTCAAGCAATGAAATTAATTCATTGGGAGTTTGCAACGCTCGAAGAAACAAATACTACTTGTTGACAACATACTCATCTAGACAAAATTAAATCAAAGGCCAATACCATTTTTTTGTTCGAATTTTTGATCTGTATAGACCTCTCATCTGACCAAATCGATCGACCCCTCCCACTCCTATTGTAAAGGTTTATAATAGATAGTTGATCAAGTTGCACTGTTTTTCTTTCTTGGACCAACGTTTGCAAGTACATTTTGTCTTATATACAGTTTCATCCTCTATATTTGATATAACAGTTTCCTGGCTATTGTCGTGCTATCGGGTCAATAATATGTTGTGAATTGTCTTGTGACGTAATGCGAGCCCCATCTTTCTTTTCGAAATCCTTGGCGGGAGCTTTCTCTATTCTGTTAGACCGCACAGTGCCCACACAAAAAAGTTTGTTTTCTGTTAAAGACTATAATAAGTAAAATAATTGACAAGGAAAATAACACTTTCTTTTTCAAGAAAATTGAGGCATATTTTTTGTTACACTGGAGCCTAGATTTTTTCTTTCTATTTTATCTCCAGCGCCAGTGTACATATGTCAAATTTTATGAGGTAACCGTCAAATGTACATAAACACCAAAATTTAAATCCGAAACGGATAGGTTTTCCCCTAATAAATGTATTAGGGGAAAACCTATCCGTTTCATACCACGTCAACCATAGTAAGGCTCCTTTGCCTCAGCTATTAAAAAAAAATACTTTCCAATGGTACAGGTGCGTTCATTCGATATTTAATTCATACATTTCTTTTTAATTTAATATCACAATATGTAACCTAAAACTTACCTCAAACTCTTTCTCCGTAATAATTTGGTTTCCCTTAATTTAAACTTATCCTCAACAACTATAAATATTAAACTAGCTTAGTTTTTTCAACTTTTCTTTAAAAAATTCACTAATGAGGAGATCGCGACTTTTGAATTTTGAAGAAATTTCTGCACATGAGCGATATTTAGGATATTTAGTTCGTTAGCCAGGAAAATCGGACTTGTTTTTCTCGGAAATTTTTACTGTCGCGAGACGCTCGTCTAATTAGAGAGTAGAATTGATTCCCAGTGTGACAGGTAATATACTCATGTCAATATAAAACACATATTACTCTTATGGTCGAACATAACAGTTATGGGCAGCTAAAGACAAAAAAATTGGAGTTTTCCTCAAAGTAGCAATTTGAAACGTCAAAATTGGCAATGTTTAGACAAAGAACGTGAAACAAATACGGATTGTACAAAGAAAATGTTGCAAGAAAAGTGTTCTGCGAACCCTTAAGTTTCAGCTTCAACCGTCATTGCCCTTCATTTTACTAAAATATTTACAGAAAATTCATATCAAATACACCCTTTCTCTGATGCTTTGGCTGTCGGTTTAGTTAAGTTGATGCTTTCGCTGTAGGTTTAGTGAAGTTTATGGTTTAACGGTCTATAATTTTTATCTAATTTTCGTAGAAAAATTCGTTAATGCATTTTTGAATTTTTTATCGAAATATGATGCATGTTTGTAAGAAAAAAATCTGGACGCAGTAAATGCGTTTTGGTAGCGAATTTTCATTAAATCCTTCAAATTTCATAACTCAATTTGCTATTAGCGTCAGGTTTGTTGGCTAGGGAACCAACATTTAAGTTTAGTTTTGGAAAATCTTTGTACATTTTGAAACAATAAGTAATTTTGATAAAATATAGTACATTGTTTCTACTACATAGGCTATACCGGTAATCAGATTGATCCCTGCTGGCAGTTGCTATTAAAAACATTTTTACGAAAATTCACTACCATAACGCACTTGATGCGTCCTTTTTACCCACTATATAACTTTGTTATTTTGAGATACGAATTTTTTTCAGAAAAATCTTTTTTTCAAAGAACTGGTCCGGTTGAGCTGGCTAACGAACTAATCCAAGCTATTAATAAAAGAAAGGTACCTGCCGAGTTTCATCAAAATAAGGCTAATTACTTTTTAGTGAATTTTTATTAAAAAAATTCACTAATAGAGACGTATCGATGGTGAGACTTTGCAAAAATTCTTTCAAATGAGCGCGAATTAGGACCCCTAGAACCCATATCCGGGGTCAGTTTGAATTTTTATATGTTTATATATATATATATATATATATATATATATATATATATATATATATATATATATATATATATATATATATATATATATATATATATATATATATATATATGTATCCGTCTGATAACTCAAAAAATAATTAACCGATTTAGATGAAACTCGGCAAGTGCCTTTCTTTTATTAATGGCTTGGATGAGTTCGTTGGCCAGGAAAATCGGACGGGGTTTTCCGGGAAAATTTTGAGTTTTCTTTCAAAAAAAAATTTTTTTTCCGACAATTTCGATAAAATTTGGTCTACATATTGCTTTTTGAGTTATCGATTTGATACATACACATATATATATATATATATATATATATATATATATATATATATATATATATATATATATATATATATATATATATATATATATATATATATATATATATACAGGATGTCCGAAAATTTTGCATATATGTAAGTACTGCAAGTGCCTAAAAAAAATTGTGTTATAAATTTCATTAAAGTTACAAACGTTTTTCATAAAAAATAAATGATTTACAAAGGGAATGTACCTGTCGAATTATAAATATGGCAGGTATTTTTCCTTATTAATTTCTTGGATGGTTTTGTTTTAGTCAACCCATCCAGTTTTTACAAACAATAAACAACAAAAAAGGTTTTTTATGTTATGGTAGAAAATTTTCATAAAAATATTTCAAATCCGATAGCTCAATAAATTTCCCATTAAGCCAGAATCTTTAATCTTGAACCTTAATAACACCTTGTAAACGCACGTGGGAAATAAATTAAAGAAAAATAACATATTGAGCTTCGTTTTGTTTTAAAAAACCTTTTTTGTTGTTTATTGTTTGCAAAAACTGGATGGGTTGACTAAAACAAAACCATCCAAACAATTAATAAGGAAAAATACCTGTCATATTTATAATTTGTCAGGTATTTGTAAATAATTAATTGTTTTCTGAAAAACTTTTGTAACTTTAATGAAATTTGTAACACATTTTTTTTTAAAGACATTTGCAGTATTTACATATTATATCTAAGACCAAATTTTAATTTTGTAGCTGCATATAAAACTTTTTTTTTTCAATTAATCGCTAACTAGGACTCTAAAACCAATCTCAAAGGTCCATTTGAATTTAAAGGATTAGTTTTAATAGTATATCTTACTAATAGTGTACAATTCTTATGAAAATTCACTACTATAACGCACTTGTTGCGTCCAAAAAAAAATTTTGTTGCTAATTGTTTGCAAAAACTGGAATGGTTGACTAAAACAAAACCATCCAAACAATTAATGAGGAACAATACCTGCCATATTTATAATTTGACAGATACATTTCCTTTGCAAATATATTTTTTTTCTGAAAAGCTTTTGTAACTTTAATGAAATTTGTAACACAATTTTTTTAAAGGTACTTTCAGTACTTGCAGATTATATCTAAGACCAAACTTAAATTTTTTTGCTCCATATAAAATATAATATTTTTCAAACCATCGCTAACTGGTACTCTAAAACCGATCTCCAAGGTTCATTTAAATTAAAAGAATTAATTTTAATAATATATCTTACTAATAGTGTACCATTTTATCGCTTTTATAAAACGGTTGCATTGCGTTTTTCCAAAACAACACTAACTTAAAAATAAGAAGATTATTACTATACAATATACAGTTTCAACTTTAAGTTTATAACATAACCTATAAGCAAATAACAAAAACAAATACTTTCGTTAGTTATTAGTGAACAGTATTTGCTATTATACTATATACACGAAAGTTATTTAAGTAATATTTTACTTACCATTTATAACATATAATTATTTTAGCGTCCCATATCAATTTAAATAATAATAAAAATGTAAAATAAGATTTCTGTTTTAATAAGAATATAAATAATATATCCATGTTGGTGATTATTGGCGTTAACGTTAGTCTCGAAGTCTCGAGTGTCTCGACGCAGATCGCACTCTGCTGACTGCTGTCATCGCATGCAACGATGTCATATTGTACAAATTAGATTGTAATTATTTTTTGAAAATAAGACAAGGAATTGGTTACTCAACATTTATGAATATTAAACGACATTTAATGGATGGATAAATTTATTGTGAACTTTTATTTGTCATCAATAAGTAGTGCAAATATGTGTTACATTTTAAGATTCAAGTGAAATTTTATTATATCTGGCAACCCGGCTCATTTATATTTAATTGTCAGGTGACTTGGTCGATTTTGAATTATCTACTTAGAATACACATTCACAGTCTAACCATTCTTGAAAACATCCACCGTGTGAAATGCCTCATGTAATTCGAAGTGATATCAGTTTATTACTTTAACATTTTTATTTTCGAATAACTCCCTTTCTCGTGGGCCATTTAATTTGAATTTTGGTTAACAGGTATATTATCACGTCTCCTATATATGTGCAAATTTTCATTTGAATCACTCCAATATTTCATAAAATATTGTGTTTTTAAAATTTCCTTCACATTTTTTTCAAAGAAAAATTAGATGCACGGTGCCCATCTACAAACTCATCCAATCCATTAACACAGTCAACGTAATTCCCTAATTTGGTCCAAATCGGTCAAGTATTTTTTGAGTTATCAGATGGCCATATATATATATATATATATATATATATATATATATATATATATATATATATATATATATATATATATATATATATATATATATACACGGCGAATCCCAGATTGTCGCTCTAGACATATCCAAAGCATGCGACCAGGTCTGGCACGCAGCGCTGCTTAATAAACTACCGGCCTATGGCCTACCACCAAAACTCTGTACGTGGACAGCAAATTTCCTCTCCAATCGGAGCATTTCTGTTGTCGTGGATGGCCATTCCTCTAAACTGTATCCAATTAATGCAGGAGTTCCTCAAGGTCCAGCTTTAGGCCCTACTTTGTTTCTTCTCCACATCAATGACCTCCTCTCTAGCACATCCAACCCAGTTCACAGTTACGCGGACGACAGCACCCTCCACTCAAATATTTGATATTCTAAGCCTGTCTCTTTAGCCCAATTAGATGAGGATCGCAGACTTATGGAAAGTTCTATCTCCGTGGATCTCCAAAAAATATTAGACTGGGGAAGTAGAAATATTGTACAATTCAACCCCACCAAATCACAGTCTTGCTTTCTTTCTCATAAGAGATACACCAGCCCTAGACCCATCACAATGAACAATCAAGTTATTCAAAGTAATGAGTCCTTTTCACATGTTGGCATCTCTGTGGATCGAAATCCCAATTCGCACCAACATGTCACATCAATTGCAGAAGCGGCTGCTAAGAAATTAGGTTTCCTCTTCCGGGCTCGCAAATACTTTTCACCAGCTAATCTCTATACTTTATACACTTCACAAATAAGACCAAACCTCGAATACTGCTCCCACATCTGGGGTGCTGCTGCCGTTTCTACACTCGCTGTCCTGGACTCCATTCAGAAGAGAGCTATACGTCTCATCGGTGACCCTACCCTCACCCAAAGGCTGTCATCCCTTGCCCACTGACGTGCCGTTGGTGACCTCTCTCTCTCTTTTATAGATATCTGCACGGGCACTGCTCAGAGGAGCTTTCTTCCATAGTTCCTCCACCTGCTGCCCCCAACAGATCTACCAGGGGAACAGAGCGAATGCAACTTTTTACTGTCCAGGTCACCAGACATTGAACATCTTCTTATGCCCGCTCCTTGGTCCCGAGGATTTCCAAGTTGTGGAAGTCCTTGCCGGCACATGTTTTTCCTTCTCCCCCGAACCTCCAAACCTTCAAGTCCAGAATTAACAAGTTGCCTCTTTCCTCCTTGTCGACACCCACGGTACGATAGTATTTAGGCTGTAACCCCTCGTGGTGTGTTGTTGAAATATATATATATATATATATATATATATATATATATATATATATATATATATATATATATATATATATATATATATATATATATATATATATATATATATATATATCAAAACCTACCTTGGATATGGGTTCTAAAGGCCCAAATTAGCGCTCATTTGAAGAAATTTTCCAAAAGTTTTACCATCGATACCTCTCTATTAGTGAATTTTCCTAATGAAAATTCACCAAAAATTGGTACAATATTCTTGGAATAATACAAACTACAAAGCAAAGGTCTCAAATACACGGACATCTCACAACAAAATTCATGAAATATGTATATTAAGGCAACTACTAATATAGCTGTGTAGTCATATTAGGGTGGCGAGCAGGGCCTAATTAACACAGGCCATTGTGACAATGAGAGTGTCGCAATTACAGTAATGAATTTGAAATTGTTGACTGGAACATTAATGTGCGTGATTAGTAGTTATTCTCCGAGTCACGGAGGACCAACATCTGTGTTCCAATTCCACGGTGAGCACTGCTGATGACATCGTAATTTCGCATTTGATACCGCAATATTGCAATCTAACTTGATGGGTCACGCTGAATTGGAATTAGTCTTCATTTATTCCGGTCATGAAACTTTTCAAATTCCCTAATATCCACAGGTTTTAAATGAGAATTGCATTACCTTCCCTTAAACACCTCGCCTGAGTGTAATAAAAATTATATTTACACTACTCTCTAGTAGCTTTTTAATTTAAGACATTTATTTATCTGACTATCCAAAATAGTTGTTATGTAAGTCAGCGATTCTCAAACTGTGTGGTGGGACCCCTAAAGGTGGCGTCGAAGCTGTGTAGGGCGAAAACAAGACATCTAATTTTTTTATTTATTAAATCAATTACAACCCAACAGAAAAAAAAACACAAAATAGGGTACTTAACTAATAGTTACAGAAGAAAATAGAAAGAGAATGAGTACACTAAATTACATGGAGGAAACAGATAGATATTGCACATTATATGTGAGGACACCTCAGATGCGCTATCACATACAATGTCTGCACCACTGACAATGCAAACTTGATTAGCAAACTTGCACATCTGATACATCGACGATTTGAGCATTATGTCCGTTCTGGCCGTGGGAAAATAAAAAAAGTTACTGTTCCTCATCCACACAATCGGCACCCTCAAATTGATCTGTGATAGCAGCTCAGGCGAATCAACCCTATTCCACAACAATTTCTGTAGAAAACCAACCACAGAGCAAACCCTTCTGGCCTTCAGAGAAGTCACGTTAAACCTGTCAAGAAACTGCTGACACGGTGTACCCCGCGATGGATAGACACCATCCAACCTGTAAGATATATGCTTGAGGTATATTTTCTGAACCCTTTCGATGGAATCTTTATAGCATTGGTATAAAGGGGACCAAACTTGACTAGCGTATTCAAGCATAGCTCTCACCAATGTGTTATACAACACTTTTATGCGCTCCGTTCCACTGAAACCCCTACAGACTCTGATGACAAAACCTAGAGACCTCATAGCTTCTGATACTGATGCCTGAATATGAAGGTCAAAACAAAGTTTTCGGTCAAAAATAACACCCAAATCTCTCCTGCTATCACTCCTATCCAAAACACTCCCCTGTAAAGTATAATTAAAATTGATATTGTTAACCCTCCTAGAATAGGTCACTACAATACATTTACTTATATTGAGTTCTAGCATATTTTTTTGACACCAATTCTGAAGAGCAACCAAATCATTCTGCAACACAAGACATTCCCTCAGTGACTCTACCGACGAAATTTTTTTTAAGTCGTCAGCATACAGTAAACACTCAGAACATATACGATCACAGAGGTCGAACTTTGTGGTACGCCTGACACAGGAGTATAGTGTTTGGATTTAATTCCCATATATTCTACATAATGTACACGGTTGGTCAAATATGAGCAGAAAAGTTGAACCAGATCCTCAGCGAAACCGATGGCTGACAACTTGGACAGTAGAACAGAATGATCAACTTTGTCAAATGCTTTGGATATATCCGTCTATATAACATCCGACTGTTTACCTGCGTCAATTGACTCGGCTATGTACTAAGTGAACAACAAGTTTGTCACAGTTGAGCGCCCAGCAACAAAACCATGCTGCTTGGTTGATATCCTGTTCTTTAAGTTATTGTATATGTGCCCATAAAGCATAGACTCCAATACTTTTGAAAATATTGAAAGAATCGATATGGGCCTATAATTCTCAATCTTAGAATGACAATCCGACTTAAATATCGGAACCACTTTGGCTATCTTCCACACATCAGGATAGGTGTGTGTCTTCAAGATTTTGTTAAAAATTAAGCATAAGGGGTGACTCAGCACGGCCGTACAATCCCTTGCTATAAACGAAGGGACTCCGTCAGGGCCAATTGTAAGTTTCGGCTTAACATGCTTCAGGGCTTTAAAAACCTCATCCTCAGTTACTGATGTGAAATTTACATGTGAAGACGAGTAGGATTCGGTCATTGGCCCACGACCAGAGGGTGGAACATAAACAGAGTCAAAATGTGCGGCAAAACCATCTACTATTGTCTGTGGTGTATCCAGTGGTATCCCATTTAAGGACATAAGACTAGGAATCCTTGAAGATTTCCTCCTATTGTTTAAATACGACCAAAACGAAGAAGGACTCGCTACTTATACTGACTTTCCAAAAAAATCCGAACATCCAGTAAGAGTCGAATGAAATTTTCTATACTATTCTGTTTTCTCTCTTATAAGAGATGATTAAAAAAACTGATAAAATAGACACACACATATAATAATAACAATAAAATAGTTTTTTATTTACACAGGAAAAGAAAAAAGACACCAAATTTTATACCTAGAAATATATAAAAATAAGTTAATTAAAACTAAAAATATATTAATTAATACTTTCATTAACCTGTACAACTAAGGGCGAAGTTCAGATGAATGGTATACCATTCTTTTATCTTCCACAAGGCCCAAATAATTATGGTATTACAGACGTACACTTAAAAGCACCGATTTGCTGAAAATGATGTGTGAGCAAGGCAAGCGAAGCATCACACAACACAACATAAAAACTTTAAAAAAAATCGCTCAACAAAAGCACATTAATTATATTGCACGTATACCCCAACAGACTATTAAGTAGGGCCCAAGATGATAAATGTCTACGGTTGACGTTGAAAGAGTTTAAGTAATAATTTTCGCTTGAAAGTGGACACGGAATTCCTTTTGAGGGCATCATCGACAGTGTTGTAAACACTGTATATTTGGTAAGTAAATGACCTTCTTAACAAGGTTAGTCTATAGTTTGGTGATGAGATCAATCTATTCCCTCTAACATCTACATTGTGTACATCAGTCCTATAAATGATCTTTCTGGATAAGTAAGGGGTGCCGCCGCCCTGAATGTAAAGCTACTTTGCATATTTAGCCATCCGGACTCCATGAGCGTACACGAAATGCGCTGATACTTTCGAACACCATAGGCAAATCTTAAACACGTATTCTGTAACCACTGAATTCTTCCGGCATTATAACTATCTACACACGAATAGTACAGCTCTGAGCAGTATGTAAACTGCGAGAGAACCAAAGCATTTCCCAGCATCAGTTTAGTCTCTACAGGAAGATAGGATCGAAGTGTAAAGAGCAACCGCAGACTGTTATATGCCTTCTGAAAACACGAGCTAATATGCTGCTTGTACCTAAATATATTATGCATTATTACGTCCAAATTTTTAACATCACTCACAAGCTTAAGACAAACTCTACTCTCACGTCACTTTTAACCCTCTCACAATGCAGTTGGCTACCAAAGAGAATCACTGACGATTTACTGGGATTCAGCCGCAGTGAATGCCGCGCAGCCATCCGACGGAAATCCTCCAAATCACTATTCAGTTTGACCACCGCGTCTACAACGTCACAAGCATCAAAATACATGTAAACCTGAGTGTTATTTACGTACATCTGTATACTTGAATATCTCAAAGCATCGCTAAAGCGGTGGGTGTATATCGTAAAGAGATGCGGCCCAAGAATAGATCCTTGTGGCACGCCACTCCGCACCAAGCGACCTCAGACTCCCTGCCGCCTACCCTGACCACCAGGTAGCGCTGACTAAAATAACTTTTTAATTTTTAATATTTTTATCGACATGCTGTGTTTCAAAGTATCATATATATATATATATATATATATATATATATATATATATATATATATATATATATATATATATATATATATATATATATATATATATATATATATATATATATATATATATATATTACAGGCTGTCCCACGTAAGGCGTGCATTAGAAGTTTTCAAACTAGTACTAGGATTTTTAATCTGAAAATTTGCAACTGTGTGTATCACCATCCGCTCATTATAACTAAAACATTTTGGTGACTTTATCACTTCCGGTTGTACCGGAAGTTGCCAACAACTTTCTTAATTTTAATGGAATACCCTATATATTATTACATATTCAGAATGACCATGCAATTCTGAGTAACATGATATGCCACTTGCCTATACTGGTGTCAGCCGTTCTCAAGATATTCGATTTTCTATTGTTTTTCCGTCATAAAGTTGCAAATCTTTGATATGGCAATTTTCAGGCATAAAGTACGTCATGGTTCTGAAACTTGGCACAACCGTAGTCCTAGTGGTCAGAATTCTTCTCATTACGAGAAAAATTACAAAAATAATACAGGGTGTTGTTTAACGAAGATCAAATATCGATGATTTCAAACACGAAAAAGTATTTTTTTCCAAATAGAACACCCTGTATATTTTTATCGCATATCATTCGTAATTATATTTTGCTTCGATCTGTATCAGCATTCCCTATACCTATCTCGGGTGATTCCCGAGTTATGATGGGAAATATGTGAATTTTGTATTATCCGATATTTTCTTTTCATTGTATTGATAATAATAATAATTATTATTATTATTATTTTTATAATCACAATAGTAATAATAAGAATGATAATAATAATAACTCGTAACTATACAACGGTATCGGGGAATGTTAATAGATACCACTAGTAAGTTTTGGGTATAGGGCAAAGAGAACCCAGAATTTTTCATGTAGGTATTCCATTCATATTCTGGACGACAAGAATGAAAACGACGCCCTCGTGGCGCAGGTGGCTAGGTGCCAGCCTGCAAAGCGAGAGGTCCCGGGTTCGATTCCCGGGCGAGCCAAGTTGACTTTGTCTGGAAAATTTGTAAATAATATTAAATGATGGGAAAGAATGTGCTAATGGCCTGAGATGCCGCAGCCAATAATATTAAATAATAAAAAAAAAAAAAGAATGAAAACCTGTATTAGGTTTTATTATATTAATGTTGCTCTTTAGATTAATTGAATAACTCTGAAGAAGTATCTTTTCCATTTCATTTTTCCATTTCTGTGTGTTCGAATACGTTTTCACCTCTTACCCTTTAAAAAGAAGACATTCCGATTAGACTTGCTCTGTTTTACAAATTATAAATCCTCTACTCAATCCAGCAAAATGAGGCATGTTTATGAATCGCCCTGAAACTTAACTACTCAAAATGAAAACAAGTTATAGAGCCATCTATCAGTACGAAAATAAATCAGTGAGTTTTAATACAGAAAATAATCAACGAAATAGTGATAGAATTAATTTTAAAAATGCGTATGAGTTTCAATACAAAATATGCTCTATATGACCACCATTGACTTCAAGACACTTCAATAATCTTCTTTGCAAACCAGAATTAGTGGCCCTTCGGATCATTTCTGGAGCGAGATCATTAAAAGCTTGTCGCACTTTAGCCTCCAGTTCTTCTCGGGAGGTTATTTGGCTGGAATAAACTTCATTTTTAATGTAACCCCATAAGAAGAAGTCAGGTGGAGTCAGGTCTTGTGACCTGGCAGGCCAAAGCCATGGACCGCCGGGTCCTATCCAACGATCCTCAAACATTCTTGTCAACTCCTGGTGTACAGCTGCCGTAGAATGTGCTGGAGCGCCATCTAACTGGTACCAGAATTCTGCATCAGGCAAACCAGTCAAGATACCAGCAACAACTTCACGAAGCATTCTACGTTAACTTTATGAGGTCAACATTTCCTCGTAGATATGGAAAAAAGCTCTTCCATTTCCAATAACAGCGAAAACATTGAAACTGAATTCATACTGGAAATGCGCTTCACGCATAAAGTGAGGATTTTCATCTGCCCAGAAATGACATCGCTTCCGATTGATGATATCTTTTCTTGTAAATTTTGATTCATCCGTCCATAAAATCCTATCTAAGATATCTGGGTCTTCCTGGATCCGTACCATCAACCATCCACAAAATGTAACCCTTCTAATGTGGTCACCCTCCCATAATCCATGCACTGTCCTTTGGGCATATGCATGCCATCCATACTTAGAAAGAAATATTTGAATTGATGTTCGAGTTAGTCTTAAATCTTCTACTGCCTGCCTGATGGAAGCATGTGGATAGGCCGTCAAATAACCCAACACAATAATTTCATTTGTTTCATTGCCGGTAATCTTACTGGAACGATTTCGATTTAAATTACCATTCCAGTTATTCCGAAAATTTGACTCGATTCTGGAAAACTTTGTCCTATTCATAGGTGACAAATATGGAAATCTCTCATTAAACAAGCGGCACGTTCTACTCACGATTCTCCTGCATTCTCCGTGAATGTAAAATAAATTTAGAATGTTGTCAGCAGAATATTCTTCAACAATATTTTCCATTGTGTAGCTCACAATACTTTCAAAGAAATAGATCACTCTATTGCGATGACAACTAACGAGACTAATAATACATCTCTTCCGACTAGGTAGATTCCCAATTTTGTAGTATATTCCTGTTTTATTCATATTCCTTCTTATAACTCAGAAATAATTCAAGATAGGTATAGGGAATGCTGATACAGATCGAAGAAGAATATCATTCCGAAGGATATGCGATAAAAATATACAGGGTGTTCTATTTGGAAAAAAATACCTTTTCGTGTTTGAAATCATCGATATTTGATCTTTGTTAAACAACACCCTGTATTATTTTTGTAATTTTCTTCGCAATGAGAAGAATTCTAACCACTAGGACTATACTTGTGCAAAGTTTCAGAACCATCACATACTTGATGCCTGAGAATTGCCATTTCAAAGATTGCCAACTTTATGACGGAAAAACAATAGAAAATCGATTATCTTGAGAACGGCTGACGCCAGTATGCACAAGTGGCATGTCATTTTCCTCAGAATTGCATGCTCATTCCGAATGTGCAATAATATATAGGGTATTCTATTAAAATTAAGAAAGTTGTAGGCAACTCCGGTACAACCGGAAGTGATACAGTCACCAAAATATTTTAGTTATAATGAGCAGATGGTGATACATGCAGCTGCAAATTTTCAGATTCCAAATCCCAGTACTAGTTCGAAAACTTCTAATGCACGCCTTACGTGGGACAGCCTGTATATATATATATATATATATATATATATATATATATATATATATATATATATATATATATATATATATATATATATATATATATATATATATATATATATATATATATATATATATATATATATATATATATATATATATATATATATATATATATCTGTGTGTGTGTGTGTGTTCGCGTGAGTTCGCGCTCATTTGTAAAATTTTTTGCAAGGTCTCACCATTGATACCTCTATATTAGTGAATTTTTGTTAAATAAAAATTCACTAATTAATCAAAGGGATGTTTGGAACAAACAATAGGCATAATACACGTCTCTGGCAGATAACAATTAAGTCTAATTGTTTGAAACGTCTAAAACACAAGCATTAATAATTTGAAGTTCACTGAAACTACACGTTACAATACTGTTCTCTGAGGTTTCTACCTTCATACCAGCTCTGTATCACCATTTTAATGTTGCCGCTTGCTCTGCGCGCTATCTACTTTAGGGATAATAGATCATTGTTTAGCCATGATACATTTCTTTTCTGATGATATTTAACTTTGTTTTCTATGTATTACCGTTGACGACGGCAGGCTAATCATGGTTGAAGAAATAAGTGAAGATGTATTGAACAAAACTGAAAGAATTGACATCACGCTATTTGCGTCCGGTCAAGATGTCGATACTGACCAAAACGATGCCGCTGATAAAATCATTACGGAGAATAGTTTCTATGACCTAGGTAGCGGTATTTTAGATCAAACTTTACGCGATTCGCAACTGCTTGCCAACTTACATAAAAATAGTGGCTGTAGTTTTTATT
Organism: Tillus elongatus; assembly: GCA_964006375.1. Lineage (NCBI taxonomy): Eukaryota > Metazoa > Arthropoda > Insecta > Coleoptera > Cleridae > Tillus > Tillus elongatus. The sequence continues at coordinate 212,912,909 of OZ023262.1, forward strand.
CGCTTAGTTTATTCATCCCTCTGATAACGCTAACTTTGTTAGCAAAGCGACGATCAGGTCTAAAAACTGTATTGTGACGAATTAGGTTTTCCAAACTGTACTTATAGATTTAAAAAAAATTCTTTGAGATCTTTTTTAAAAATTTAAGTTTAAAGATAAAAGAACAAACTATTTTAAAATATTTTTATAGAGATGCGAGTCGATTTTGTTGAAAATATTTATTTCATTCAATGAGTAGAGGTTGGCACCTGTGACGAGCACTGAAAAGTACGATTTGGAGAACCGAATTCATCACAATAAAGTAAGCCTAGTTAGGGATGAATAAACTAAGCCAATAAAAATCTGAACAGTTTTACAATTCTTTTAAAAACAAGCTTTTATTGCTTAGGTGTACTAAAACGACAAAATAGCCTTATCGAATTCATGAAAGCGCCATCCAGCTTACTGTATTTCAGTCGTGAAACCTTTCATTTGATAACCACATCAAGGAGGCTGATGAGAAAGAAATATTCCGTCATTTACGTGTGCCTCAATTTTTAATTTGTAAAAGCTCCACATACCTCACTGTATTTTACTCGTGAAGCCCTTTATTTACAAGGATGGGGAGCGAGAAGGTCATGGAAGCAGAGTCACGTTATTTTATTGTAAGAACCTTGTAGTAGCCCTTGCTGTATGAGGACCAGCTTTGCCTTGTTGGAAAAGGGATTGATTTAACCCTCGTAGGTATGGTAGTGCAACAGGCTACAGTACCATTCGCATGTAATCATTTGCATTGAAATTTTTGCCAATAAAACTAGAGATAACCTGCTACCGTATGTTATCGCACTCCATACAATCACGCCCCGTGTAAGATGTGTATGCCGTTCCACAGCAAATTAAAAATGTATGCATTCTCCACGTAATCGTCTTACTCTTCAGCGACTATCGGGATCCGTCAGAGAACACAACACGATTCCACTCACTACCCCGATTTGATCTGCCGTTATACCACTCAAGTCGAGCATCACGATGCCGATGTCAGTGGGAGAAAAAAAAAATGGTCCATACGAACGAAGCCTAAAAGCGCGTTTTTTGCAATATATCGTTGCCATAGCGACTATTTCTTATGAAACTCATAACCAAGCATTTACAATCGACCGTGTTGTGGAAACTTTGTCTTGTAAACTCGCAATCTTCAAATGATGATCTTCCTGTGATGAAGTTGCTCCAGGTCGTCCAGATCCATGACGTCGGTTATGGATTCCTTCTTCAGACCAACTGGACCAACACTGTAACATTGCTGACACTCTGCGGTCGGAAATTTGTTGAAAACCGGCTTTTCGCTTACCAAAAATGGGGCCCCTTTCGAATTCACTTAAATGATTGTAATTGCTTCGTAAATGGCCTCTAGTCATAATTACCTAATGACTTAATGAATTTAGTACAACTGGCTACGAAATATTGCTTAAATCTGAAAGAAACGCAAATTTAAAGAGATAATTTTTTGTTCAAACAAAATGAATAAGTGTACGCCTGTAAAAAAAAATTGTCCGTATTGTTATCATTTATTATCAGAGACAAAGCAGAGTAGTGTGGAAAATTTAATTGCGATTGGTCGACTCTTACTGGGTGTTTTTTGGAAAGTCAGTAGTCTATTGATTAAAATAGAAACTTTCTGTTCAAAAACTCCCTAACACGTTGTGAAAAATGTGGAGGAGCTCCACCTGGTTGAAACACTAATTGATTTTCTTGATAGCGATCATCATTTTCAACAATGTCAATTAGTAGAGGGTAAACGATATATTCAAGTAACTCCAAATACATTTCGCCACTCAAATTGCCATCAATAAAAATTGGTCCGATTAAACGGTCCCCAAAAATGCCAGTCCAGACATTCAATTTCTGTGGAGGTTAAGTGTGGACTTCGTGAACATTTATTGGATTATTATCTGCCCAATAACTAAAATTATGACGATTGACTGTAGAGTTTAATAAAAACGTACACTCGTCTGAAAAACAGATATTGAAAATCATCTTCATTCAGTTGTTGTACAAGATGAATTTTATACGGGTGAAATTTATGATGCTTCAATATTCGCTGAATAGTTCTTCTTTTGATGTTTGAAGCAGTGGCCAATTTTCTCTTGCTTAAAGTTGGGTCTGCAGCAATTTGTCCTATAACTTCAATCTCAGTAATCTCATTTTTAACCGGAAATTCACGTTCAGGATCCCGTTTTTTGTTGGCTACTGAACCACTTTGTCGAAACTTTGCAACTAACTTCAAAATGTATTTTCTGTTAACATGTCTGTTCGGATGTCGTTCATTAAACAACTTTGCGGTACGGTTGCCACAGTCATCGTTTTTGAAAAAAAGAGTAATTATTTCAATTCTTTCTTCTACAGAATACACCATTGTGAAATTAATTTTCGGTAGTACTATCAAGTATCAAACCAACCGATAAACTGAAATAATAAGCCGCATTTCTCTCATTCCGATAATAAGTGTTTTGATAGTCAATTTTTTTTGCAAACCAACAAAACATTGACTATCAGCATATTTCTTATCAGAATGAGTGAAATGCGTTTTTGCATCTTCAACTGTGAATAATTTTTAAACGAGTTGATAAAACTTCCAAAAAAATTAGTGTGCTGATTTCAGAAAAGAAAGAGCCATCTTCCCTATTTAAAATATAATGGTTGTTATCACCACGCTTAAGGGGTGGATGCGACAAAGTTGAGTTTTATGTCAAAACATGTCCCCCTCAATAATAAAATTGACGTGTTTCAGCGTTTCTTAAAAAAAATTCTCTGGGCGCAAATCGGTCTTTTCGTTTTCAATGCGCCACCCTATATAATGATTTTAATGCTTAGAACAAATTAGCTTCTACTATTCAATATTTTCTATATAAAAAAAATTAGAACACAAATTAGTTTGAGTTGGTTCATCAAGTCAACAGTGTTTTGCATCAAAAATAACTTTGGTGAACCAGATAGACTGGATGTGCGCCCGTTCACTTAAATGAAGAATTAATGCAAATTTCCGAGCAAATTCCCTTCATCGAAGTCTCTTTAATTAAATCTCTTTTTAATCTTCATGAAATTAACTCATGAATACCAAGTTCTGAATAAGCATATCTTTGCTGGAACCATGAACGGGGAATTGATTCAGAAAATTCCCTATACAGCACGATCCAAAAGTAATTACACTAAGAGCAGTAGTTGATTCTTGGCATCAAAATATTACAATGTCGCCAAATTTACTTCAGTCTAAAGTCAAAATTAAAAGATATACATCGTGTTAAAGTTATATATTCACTGATATTAAAAAAGTATTTGAATATTGTCTTAAAGATTAGTACAGGTGAGTTTTATATAAAGACAAGAAATCAATCGTTCCCGATTTGACTACAATGGCTGTAGTGCTGCTTGTGGTTTTAGTGAATTTTCCTTAAAAAATTCAGTAAAGAAGATATCCTGACTTTTGGATTTTGAAAAAACTTCTTAAAATGAGCCCGAAGTAGGCCCTCTAGAACACATTTTGGGGTCAGTTTCAATTTTAATATGTTTGTTTATATATATATATATATATATATATATATATATATATATATATATATATATATATATATATATATTGTGTGGGTGTGTGTGTGTGTGTTCGCGTGAGTTCGCGCTCATTTGAAAAAAAATTTGCAAGGTCTCACCATTGCTACCTCTCTATTAGTGAATTTTTGTTAAATAAAAATTATATTTATATATATATATATATACATATATATATACATATATATATATATATATATATATATATATATATATATATATATATATATATATATATATGATTTGGACCAGCTTTAGGAATTACCCTTATTTCGTTAATGGCTTGGATGAGTTCGTTTATCAGATCTTAACGCCCAATTTTTCTTAACAAACAATTAAAAATATTTTTTAAATGCAATATGTTTCAAATTGATTAAGTGATTGAAAGTAAAACGTACAGCTTAAAAGAACACAAATAGACGTGGTTTTATACCAATTTTCAAGTCTTATGATCAAAGGAAAATAAATTTATTCGGAATTAATAATAAAATAATCCTCGACATCACTTCAAATTGTGTAATACAATATCTACAATATTCGACAAAGACAGATGAGGTTACCTGTCGTGCTATGCTATTTAAATAAATAGTAGATAAAATCTAAACAATGGAAATTTCAATCATTGCAAGTTGTCAACATGTAGCCGCTTCTTACCAAGGTTGCTAGATTTTCAGAAATGTCATGTAGTTAAACTTTGCATGTATAAACAACTGAAACTTTCACAACGTCTGATAATAAAGAAAACATTTTATAAAATTTAATTTCATCAATTAGTTAAAAAATACCGTAATCCATAGCTGTATTTAATACCTGCAAATTTCGAATTGCCCATTTCTCATGATTTTTAATTTATGCCCAATCCTAATTTAGTCTATCCGACAACATTCTGGGGTAATGCCCTTCAGTGTCAATTGTCAATATCCAATTGAAAATTTACGTTAATAGAAACAAGCGCCATAAACAAATAAGAAGAAGCAATTGGAAATTTAGCCTCAAATTTAGGTTTTATACATGATACAATACGAGCGTCTCGCGACAGTAAAAACTCGCGCATTTCGCAGAATATCTTAAGCACGTTAAATCGGCAAAATTAAAAAATTTAATGTCAGTAGGAAGTCAAAATACTTTTTCCCTGAATATATTTGTAATTATCAAAGTGATGATATTATACACTGCTCAGTATGAGGTAGTGGTTCCTATTAATCATTCTACGTTGATATTATATTATTATTTGTAATTAGCAGTTAATAAAAATGGTTTAAAAATAAAATATAGACATCTATAATATTTATACCTGTCCACACGGCTTAATGGCACTAGCCGATAAAAAGCAAAGAAGAGAAAACAACTGTTAATGTTCAGTTGTTGGAACCTATGATTATATTTCATTAACGGCAACCACGCCCTGATTGGTCAAGTTTTATGAATCACCTCTTATTGCCGTTAATGAAAGATTTCTATTAAGCGCTGGGGACAAGTATAGATATTATAGATGCCTATACTTTTATTTTTAAACAGTTTTTTTAAGTTACACACACACACACACACAGAATATAGCTCATTATATCTGTTATTATACAGGATACGAGAAAAAATTGTTTACGTTATTTATAGGGTGTCTTGAGCTGCATTTTATAAAATTATTTTGACAATCACAGGTTGCCCATAAGTCGTTAGTGATACAATTTTTTTCGAACACCCCTTATATCATTGAATTTTTTTATTTTCATCGAATTTTAAAGCATGCTTGCAAGAACAAATGTTTGATAGCGTTCATGGTTTTCGAGTTATTTTATTTTATTCAGAGAGATTATAGTTTATATTATTCGTCGAAAAAATCGAGATTTTGTAGACAGGGCATGCCCCTGCTTGAACTTTAGTATAACCCTATACCTAGAGACTAGTATTTCTTTTATACTCTTCTACTATTATTCAGGTAGGGATCGGTTTTAAATGTTTTTTTATTCAGTTTTATATTTATATCCAATATTCGATCAGATTATGTAATTATTTAGCGAAATTTCTAAGAGGAAGATAAAAAGATGTATATTAGCTTTGGTACAAAATAGGAGAATCTATGTTTACATTTTCATAATATATAAGTTAATAAGAGCCTCGGTGATTCAGCGGTAAGGAGGTGCACCTCTGAACCGAGGGGTACCAGGTTCGATTCCTAGGGTTTAACTTTTACTTTGTCGGTACATAATGTACAGTTAACATCAACCGAGGCTGTGGCATTGTATTTGAGCAAGTTGAATCTCTGCACGTTCCGCCTCTCGAAATGCGATGTTGGGCACGTTAGAGATCTCTACCTTCCTACAGGATAGGGGAACGCCGATGTCCCTAATAAGCTGGGTGGCGATCATGCTAGAGGACAGGAGAGTCTCGCTGACCTTGAGGGGCCGGGGGTGGACGTTGGGGTGATGGGCGGCTGTCCTCAGGGCTGCTGCCTTTCGCCTCATCTATGGTGTCTGGTCATGGACGGCCTCTTGGAGCGGCTCTCCGAGAATGGCTTCTACGCCCAGGCGTACGCTGATGATGGGCTGGTCCTAGTCACCGGCAAATTCCTTGGCGTCGTCTGTGAATGCATGCAAGCTGCCTGTAGAATAATTGAAAGGTGGTGTGGTGAGCTGAGACTCTCCGTAAACCCGGCGAAGACGGAGATGATCCTATTCACCTAGAAGGGGAATGTAGAGGGGTTCAGGCGGGCCGTGGTGTTTGGAAAACACTTAGCTTTAGTGCGGGAGGTCAAATATCTGAGAGTGGTCCTGCACTCCAAACTAACATGGGGGTCGCAAATATAACGAGTAGTGAGGAAGGGAGTAGCGACCCTCTGGCAGCTGCGTCTAGTGATAGGGAGGACCTGGGGACTTAATTCTCGGATCCTTCATTGGATTTACAATGCGATCATCAGGCCGAGAGTCCTCTATGGTGCGTTGGTCTGGTGGTGTGGTGTGAACCAAACTACCAGCAGGAAGCTGGCCAAACTCCAAAGGCTGGCACTCCTGGGTATCACAGGCGCTATGAGGACGACACCCTCAGCCGCGCTAGAGGTCTTGTTGATGCTGCCACCGCTTCCCATCTGCATCAGAAGGGGGGCTATGGCGTCGCATATTAGAATGCGAGACTGCGGAAACTGGTGCGGAGAGGGAGCAGTAAGAGGGCATGCAAGAGTCCCCAAGGAGGCGGAGAAGGAAATTCCGATTTTCGCCATCAAGGTACGGGATGCCGAGGACAATATTAGGTTGACTAGGCCATATATTCTCAGGATCCCCAGTAGGGATCAGTGGAGGGAAAATGAAGATGCATTCCAGCCCGAAAGCCTGGTTTGTTTCACCGACGGATTGCGGCTGGAGGATCAACAATCCTCCGGGGCAGGAATATACATCGAGGGCCTGGGGGTGCGCGAGTTATACTCTTGGCGCATATACCACGGCATTCGAAACAGAGGTGTACGGTATCCTGTCTGTGGCCAATAGACAGGATGTGAGGACGAGCTCCGAGAAATGTGTGTACATTTGCTCGGATAGCCAGGCGGTCTTCCGGGCAGTCTGCGCGGCCAGAATTAGGTCAACACTGATTCCGGAGTGCGCTGACGTCCTCAAAGGACTAGCCAGGACAAGGAAGGTGCAGCTGGTGTGGGTTCCGGGACACTGTGGCGTAGTGGGGAATGAGGTAGCGAATAATCTCGCAAGGCTTGGTTCCCGGCGGCCGTTCTGTGGCCTGGAGCCTGCGATAGGCATAAGTAGGAAGACGGTGTCTGTCGCCTTAGACAAGTGGACTGAGGAAGCAATGGAGAGGCACTGGGGGGTAGTTTGGTGACTGTAGGCCGGCGAGGGACTTGGTGAAGGGGCCGGGCAGAGATAGAGCTGTCTGGCTACTCGGTAGGAGTCGACCTACGCTTCGCCGCATCCTTGGGGTGCTGACAGGCCACTGCGCCCTTAGAAGACACCTCACATTGATAGGCGTAGAGAGGGATCCCATTTGCCAGGAATGCGGCGAGGATGAAGAAACGTCCTACCACTACCTGTGTGAATGCGAGGCTTTTGGGAGGCTTCGAACAGAATTGCTCGGTTCGAGGACTCTGTAGAGGAATCAGGTAAGTACCGTCCAATTGAAGACCGTCACGGCTTTCATTTCGAGGTCGAGGTGGTTTGACGACGGAACTGAGGAAGAGTAGAGCATGGTTACTGGGTTGCTGGGGTTGGCAAATGGGCCCATTGTGGCCTACTTGCTTGGCGTTGGCCTCCCCACCACTGCTACTGCTACTACCACAGAAAGACAGGGGTTCGCCAAAATTTCCAGGAAAGTGAGGGGAGACAGCTTCCTGGCGTCGGTGATTGGCCATAGTCGCGGAAATAGCCCGATGTTAAAGCAAAATCAGTAGTTAATAAATTGTTTTCACAAATGTCAAATGAAACTTTAAAGTGACAGACCTAAGCAATGTTCTTATGTCTGACAGATTGTGACATTGAAATATAAGTATTTTTCCGCTTATATTTTTTACTTCCACTGGTTAAAATTTCCGCGAAAATAAAAAAGACACTTTTTACATTATCTTTTTTTTTCAACTTTAATTACAGATAATTTGATTTTTATGTATTCTTTTAGCAAATTTTTGTGTCAAAAATATTTAGTCGGTTTTCGCAGAAATTTTCTTGTTTTCGTAGAAATCATTTTTGTAAGATTTTTGTGAAACTTTGTAAACTTATTGTAAAAAATAACTTCGGATTTTCGTGAAAAAAATTGTTTGCAAATTTTCATGCAAACATTTTTTTTGCAACTTTCGTCGAAAAGCTTTTTGTGAATAATTTAATCTTAGCAGGTGTATAAATAGCTTGGAGATGTTCGTTGGAGAGGAATATCGGGCCAATTTATCGGTACATTTTGAGTTTATTTTTGGAATTTTTGTTTACTTTTTCAAACAATAAAGTATTTTTTTAATAGAATATGGTACATTGTTTCTACTATAGGTACAGGTTATACCGGTAATCAAAATTGACGCGTCCTTTCATTAAAAAAAGATATACTGGCTGCTAAGAATTTTTTTGTGAGAATTCATTACCATAACGCACTTGTTGCGTCCAGAGTTTTTTTTAAGATACAATAATCAGAATTGAAATTTCTTATTTTCCATATATTAAGTTACTAAATATAACTATCACAATAATCTTATATTTTGTCAGTTAGAACATTTTCAAAGATGAGTTACAAGCTTTAGTCATTGTATTTTAATTGTTATAATAGGAGTACTCAATTATTACTTCCACATCGGCGACAAAAATTTCAAAATTTTTTTTTCGCTTAAACGTCGTAAAAAAAGTCAAAATATATAGAAAACAGGATTTGGGAACAAAGATTTTTTGTCTGTCAGTCTGTATGTCTGTCTGTTTGTAGCCACGATAACTTTAGAACGAATTGAGATATCGTCTTCAAATTTGGTACACAGTCTACACCAGACAAACTAACCGTTCGGATTGTGTCCGGGTAAAATCGCTCTAGAGAGTAGGGTGATTTGGTGAAAATTGTCATTTTTTCTTTAAAACTCGAGCAATATAACGTTTTAAGGTTTGTTTATTATAAAACTTTCAATCTCATCAAATATCTGGTATTCTGTGCTGAAATTAAATTAGAGGTTGAATGTGTGGGGGTGGAATATCGATGATAGAAATTTCGAATTTTTTTTTGTTGCTAAAACGCGGTAAAAGGTCTTAAAACATACAGAAACCTTACTGTTCCTAAACGACAAAATGTTTGGGGTTGACATCTTTGGGTGATGAATAAAAAGGCCTTTTCTTTCCAAACAAATACTTTATAAAGTATAAAGTAGTTGTATTTGTATTTGAAGAATAAAGTATTTGTTTGGAAAGAAAAGGCCTTTTTATTCATCACCCAAAGATACAGAAACCTTGATTCTGGAACGATTTATTTTTTGTCTGTCGGACGGTCGGTCTGTAGGTCCGTCTGTTATTAGGCGCAATAACTTTCGAACAAATTGAGATATGATCTTTAAATTTGGTACACAGTTAGCAACCGACAAACGAACGGTTCGGATTGTTTTAAGGTAAAATCGCTCCAGGGGATAGGAGATGAATGGGGAGTGATTTGGTAAAAATTTACATTTTTCGTTAAAACTCGAGTAATATAACGTTTTAAGGTTTGTTTATTAGAAAACTTTCAATCTCATCAAACATCTGGTATTCTGTGCTGAAATTAAATTAGAGGTTGAATGTGTGGGGGTGAAATATCGGTGATAGAAATTTCGATTTTTGTTTTGTTGATAAAGCGCGGTAAAAGGTCTTAAAACATACAGAAACCTTGATTCTGGAACGATTTTTTTTGTCTGTCGGACGGTCGGTCTGTACGTCCGTCTGTTATTAGGCGCAATAACTTTCGAACAAATTGAGATATGATCTTTAAATTTGGTACACAGTTAGCAACCGACAAACGAACGGTTCGGAATGTTTAAGGTAAAATCGCTCCAGGGGATAGGAGATGAATAGGGGGTGATTTGGTAAAAATTTACATTTTTCGTTAAATCTCGAGTAATATAACGTTTTAAGGTTGTGTTTGTGTGTGTGTGTGTTTCGGTTTACTGGCTGTGGCTTTGATCAGCCATTAGCACATTATGACCCTCCTCTGCTACCCTTTCCTAAAGTCGTTAGATCACCTTTACACTTTTCTTTTTGTATATCATAAGTATTTATCCTTGATTATATAGGTTTTTTTTTTCTGTTGCAATCTTTTATTTCTCTTAGGACTTTTTTTTCCTCTTAGAAGACTTTTTTTTTAGTAAATAAAATGATTGTGAGGAGATGGTTGACTACAGGGATACGTATACGCTACTGGCGCTCTTCAGAGCTTTCAACATCACAGACTGAGCCACTATAAGAAAGGTTTCAAACACTAGGAAAGACAATACGAACTTATTAACTATACGTTTACGTTTTAAGGTTTGTTTAATAGAAAACTTTCAATTTCATCAAACATCTGGGATTCTGTGCTGAAATTAAATTCGGGATTGAATGTGTGGGGGTGGGATATCGATGATAGAAATTTGGAATTTTTTTGCTAAAACGGCGTAAAAAGTCTCACAACATATAGAAAACCGGATTCTGGAGTACAAATTTTTTGTCGGTCGGTCTGTCGACCTGTACGTCTATCTATTCGTACGTTAAAGCTCTCGAACAAATTGAGATATCATCTTCAAATTTAGTGTCCAATTAGCACCCACAAAGGAACGCTTGGATTGTTTTCGGGTAAGATCGTTTCAGGGAGTAGGGGATGAGGGGTGATTTGGTGAAAGTTGACATTTTTTTGTTGTTAAATCTCGAGTAATATAACGTTTCAGAAGTTTATGGGTAGAGGAATACGAATATTTTCTTTGTGGTAAAATCATGGATCCTAAATTCGTTTCATGAGACTGTCTTTCTGGGAGAATAGATTATCACAGCTATGTGGAAGTTATTATTCAATTTGCAGCACTATTTTTGACGATGGCCTAGATATAATTAAATTTGTTGTTTGTGTATTTATGGTCACTAATTACAAATTTCTCCTTTCTTTCAGAGTACTGAACTAGCAAACAATAACACTATGAAGACAAGCTTTTTATGCAGAACTGCGAAGAATAATCCTAGTATCATTTGAAGGAGCTTGATCATCATTTATTTAGGAGTAACATTTTGTATCATAATCTACGACTAATTTACAATACAGCTTCATTTTGGAAAGAATGGCATTACATTTTTATAACGCATAATACCAAACTTTCACTTTTTTATTACTGCTCCAAAATGAAACTGTATGTTACAAAATTACAGATAAATTTAAAACTTTTTTATTTGGGATGCTTTAAGAAGGCAGTTTCTGTCCTTCCACATTCTGAAGTGCCTCTTACGTAAATTTTAAAACTCACGTTCTTTTAACATAATTTAATATTCATCACATAAATCAAGTGGCAATAGGGGAAATAATTACAAATAAGTGAACTTGAAAAAATGTATTTTTGATAAAATTCAAACTAACAGTACTTACTATTGACCTTTAAAAATAGAAATGGTTTTGTACTTTAACTGACTGTCTTTTTTATTATGCAAAATCAAAATGACTAACAAACAGCATGCAATTAGAGTGAGCAAATAACTAGAAATTACAGAAACATATTACCTTTGGTTTTGATTAAATTCGCAGCCTCTTTTTCAGTGGGCGGTAAAATTGATACCTGTGTTGAGTACTGTTAGATAAATAATAGACTTTTACATAAACTTTAATTCATGTCATCTAGATTTTTGTATTTTTCTCAAATAAAAACAAGTCGTTAGAATTTGATAAATTTGGAGGTATTTGCCTCTCATCGCGGCCTCCAACGCGTAACTGACTATGTGTTTTCCAAAAATGCCACAACGTCGAAAAGGAAACTCCAAGTAACATCGCTTGTCAACCAAGGGCATTTTAGGTTAGTAACTCTCATGGTTCTCTTGGTTGCCCACAAGTGAAATGCATGAAAAATGCAATTGGAAAACAAAAGTACTTTAATGTTCAAATCTGAAGTATATAAAATAGAATCCCAAGGCAAGCTGCGCAAATATATATAAAATTCCTCACGGTCATAATTTCTGAAGTCTCTGAAAGTAACAAATTTACTATAAAATTTTTTGGACTTGATCTTCAAACAACAATGACCCATCATGTGATCAGAACTTGAGCAACATTAACAACTGCAGAGCTAACAGCCAAGTCCTGGGTAGAAATATACATAGGATTCAGTATACTAGAAGGATGGCTGTTGTAGGTTCCTTAATAAGCTGGGTGAAGCTGTAGGCATCTCAGATATCAATTAGGGGATTATTTAGGTTAATCATAATTACATTTATGCCACTCAAAAAAAACTAACTTCATCCACCACAGGTAAAAGGACCGACAACACAGTATCAAGTTGATCGATATACGCCGAAAGGTTGCCTCTCGGAGGCCTATAAAATATACATATAGCAACTGTCTTGTGACCTATATTACACTGTATGCAAAGTAGTTCCAGCGATTCAGACATTCATTGAAACTCTTCGAGTAATATTTTGACCTTAATATTAGTTTTCACGTAGATGGCAACACTAGCAACGCCTGACAAAATACGGTCATTCCTAAAATGTATTTACTCTGGAGACCAAATATGGTATGAGATAACTTTTTTCACTCCCAAGCGTACTTCATTCCTTATCTAGGTGTGAAAATAAAGGCAAGTTCCAAATTTTTACCGTCTAGTACATTCTGAGCAGTAATATAGACAAATCCAGAAGTGGGAAAAAGGAGTGAACTGAACTTGTGTTACTACATACAGACTTGGAGACTACTTCTCTGGCTTCACTGTTGGTTTTTGTAGGTGAAGGACGTAGCCAGCGCGTGAGCTAACTGGAGCAAGTGGCCCTTCGAATTCTGGAAGTTCTAGGATGTTCTTCAATGCTTCTGTGACTATAGTTTCGCTGCTTGACAGCATTTTCAGACAGATTAAAATTGAATTAGTACGAAATCATGACAACTATAAATTAATATCTGTTGCTATGTTATGATACGATGTTTTGAACTTGTGTTATTTTCATTGATGTCTCATGTCATTCCTCGACATGTTGTCTTCGTATTTTAAAAATCACATGATACACAATACGTCCTGTATATGACTCAATTAAGATTAATCAAATAAGGTATATGTACCTATATCTATTATACATTTTTAGAGCATAAGATTTGCGGCCTTGTAGTTTTTTACATAAGACTAAAATATACTCATATGTTACAAAGAACACAATTACATATTTAACCGGCCTCGATAAGAATTTATTCTCTCAAATTGAAAGTATAAATTTAATTGGCAAGATAAGATATTTTATCTTGCATTGACAATCTATAGAAGCCTCCTGAAAAATTAATATATAGTTACTTAATTAGGTAAAAGTTACATTAAACAATACATATAAGTGTACTTTAAAGGTAATAATAAAATATGAAAATCTAAATTAACTTACATATAGGGAAAGTTCTTGCATTTTGGACCTTTTTTTTTCTAATTCCACGTTATGATCAATGCATGAGTGATATAAAAGGTTATCGTCAGATACTACGACACATTGTCTCTCATGTTTTTCTGCATAAACAGGTATGGTTTATCAAGTATTAGTTGGTAATGTGAATAATGAAAAAAAGGCAAATGACCCAAGGTACAAGTCTTGTATCTGGGGCCAGGTGCCTTTGTACCTTGGGCCTGGATCATTATGTTCTGCAAAACAAATGGAGTAACCAACGTAACAATATAATATTTAAGGATCAGTATAAATGACCGTTTATTTGAATCATTCAAGATTATCACTACTAAAATTAACAGAAAAAGCTAACATTAAAACATGCCTTGCAGAGCCACCAACACTAACAGGCGGAGCCAGATTTATATCCAGGACTTGCTCTGTAATTACGTAAGTTTCTTCATTTTCAACAAAATTGTTAGTTGATGCGATAATTTTTTCAATATCTAATTGTAACATTATTTTTTAAGAGGTTGGTCATTTCGACTACATAGTAGTGAGTATTTTCTTTCCAGTCAACTTTGTTAACAGAAAATTGCTTTTTGTGACCTTGTTTGCTACTTGCTCATGTTTCTTGAGGTGGCGAATCAACATCATGAGATCTACTACAGGTGGCCAATCAGCATAATCAGAACTACTATCCTGATTTATATCAAACTGCAAAAATCCCACTTCAGATAAATAACTGTCAGGTTTAATTTTTTTGTTATCCTACTGGTCCTTATTTTTTACTGGCATGTCTCCTTGCATGGTCCTCTGCTATTTTATGTTGTTCTGAGGTTTCCCTTAACATCCTGACTTTGCAGCCTTGCGCCGACCTCTTGCCGCTCCCGACCTTGTTGCGGCTTTGGAAGATCGCGATAGTTGTTCTGGCTTTTGAAACACAAAGGCTACTGTGATTACCGAATGAACTGTCAGGCTAGAGATTTGTTCATTGGCTGTTATTGGTATGGCTTTAGTTCATGTTTCAATATCTATAAATCGATGGGTTACATGGTTCTCTTCTATTTCCTGTTTCTCTGGGGTTTCCGTTAAACCTCTGGACTTTCCAGTCTTGCGCCGACCTCCTGCCGCTACAGGCCTTATTCCTTCTTTGAAATATGGTTGTAGTTGGTTTCGTGATTGAAAGACAAAGGCTAATGTGCTTATGTAATGAACTGTCAAGCTACAGGGTTGTTCACTGGCTATTATTGATAGCGTCTCAGTTCATGTTTCAGTACCTACAGGTCGATCAGTTGCATGGTTCTCTTCTATTTGGTTCTCTGGTATTCCCGTTAGTACCCTGAACTTTCCAGCCTCGCGCTTTCTCCAGCCGCTCCAGGCCTTGATCCGGCTTTGGAAAATGGCCGTAGTTGATTGAATGATCTGAAGACAAAAGTATTGTGCATATGGAATAAACTGTCAAGCCAGAGGTTGTTCACTGGCTGTTATTAGTAGCGTTTCAGTTCATGTTTCAGTATCTACAGGTTGCTCCTATTTCCTATTTCTATAAGGTCTCCATTAACACCCTGGACATTTCAGCCTTACGTCGACCTTCTGCCACTACAAACCTTGTTCCAGCTATAGAAAATGGCCGTAGTTGTTTTTGTGATTGGAGCATAAAGGCTACTGTGCATATGAACTTCAACTTACATGTTTGTTCACTGGTTGTCATTGGCACTGTTTCAGTTGATGTTTTGGTATCCACAGGTCGATCGATCACATTGTAACTTAGAAATTAATCGTCTGTAAAAATAGTTTCGTTAATGTCCCAAAATCCAGAGATTCTTAAACGACCTTAAATGTTTATGGGTATAAAGGCAATGTGATGTGTATTACCATAGTTTTTGCTGCATTAGACAAGGTAATGGGTTACCCAATGTGGGTTTGAATGCAGTTAGAAGCGGCTGCATTTTAATTTTTTTGAATAGGCTGAAAGCTCCTCTGCCAAGGGGTTTAAAATTATGGCTCCGTGTAAACAACACTACCCCAGATTTCGTAGCCAAATCATCTACTTGAATACTGATCTGACTTTGGCGAAGTAAACCTTGCTTTTCTTGGGACGGTGTAACAGATATACAATTGTGTAGATATTCCAAAAATTTTCTGAATTGGGCCACTCACTAGAATGTGCCATTCCCAATATTCCTGCAGTGGCACGGTTAACTATATGCTCTTTGCAATACACCTCTTTGCAAAAATCAAAGCAGGTGAATCAGAATTTTTCAATGGGTTAACACAACCGATGATAGTGTCACGCTTAAATATATGATCTTTGAAATATACCTCATTGCAAAAATCAAAGCACGTGAAGCAGAATTTTCCAATGAGTTAACACAACCGATTTTAATGGTAATAGTCACTCTTTCACCGGAAGTCACACTTCCCACTTGTTTATGCCATTTTACTTCAATCACCTTAGACAGTGTGTTGACAGAGTAATTCCATTTTTATCGATGTTATAAATATTTTCAAGTGGGAATTGATATTTTTCTGTATTTTTTTATATTTATTGGAAAATGAGGTGACGTTATGTCGAGTGAAGCTGATATCTCTCGACAAACATGTAGCTTGTTGTTTTCTCGGTAAAATTTCTTTGTGGTGGTGCATCAAACTATAATGCCAAGTTTTCCAGGCTGGAAACCCTTATTTAAATGTCAAGATAATTATATTGTTAACCATGTTGTGATACAATTTTTAGAAGGGGATAGAAATAGCTATTTAACGCAATAAAAATCCAATATTGCGTACATAAGAAGAAACAAAGTTATGATTATTATCTCAAAAACGGCGAGATATATTCTTTTGTTTTATTTTTTATTGCAAATACCTTTTAAAAAGTGCCCATAAAATGTCTAAACTAAAATACCGTATGTTCTCAGGTAACCGAGATACGGGGGTTTGTCAAAAACTCACAATTTTGGTTTTTCGCGATTATTTGAAAAACAAAAAAAAAATGATAAAAGGTAATGGCAGTCCAGAAATGGTAATAGAATCCTGAGAAACATTACCTATTTAACCAACTTTGTAACTCTTAGAATAACCAAGATAGCAATACATGCTGCACCAATCTGGGACAGACTGTATACAACTAGTAGTAATAGATCGGATGCAGCAAATGCGTTATGGTAGCACAATTTTCTATATTTTTTTCAAATATAAATATACTAATTTTCTGTTAATCAATGGAATCCAACTTTGATATGTAACAAAAACTTCATAAAGGCAAAATATGCACGGAATTTCATCAAATTGATTGTGTTGAGAGATACATTTTTTTTCTTTCCCAGAATTTTTCGTATTTGAAAGATTCTTAAGAAAATTCGCTACAATAACGCACTTTCTGCGTCCAGGCTTTATCGATTTTTTTATTCATGCAGTACTTTGTTTCACTTATAATGAAAATATGTTCTTATCAGTTGCACTGACACTTGTTAAACAGTCAGTAATCTAAGTAATCTCTTTTAGTGAATTTTCTTAAAAAAATCACTAATGAGGAGATCCCGACTTTTGAATTTTGAAAAAATTTCTTCAAATGAGCGCTAATTAGGCCCCCCAGAAAACATATCCGGGGTCAGTTTCAATTTTTATATGTTTATATATATATATATATATATATATATATATATATATATATATATATATATATATATATATATATGTTTCACACCGATAACTCAAAAAATAATGGGCCGATTTTAATCAAATTTGGTGAAAAAATTCCTTTTGCAAATGGCTTGGATGAGTTCGTTAGCCAGGAAAATCTTCCCAGGTTTTCCCGGAAAATTTTGTGTTTTCTTTTGAAAATAAATTATATCTCCGGAATTAACAAAGTAAGGGCAACCAAATTTGGTACGCAGGTTTACATCCTTATAGGTAAGTTACCTACCAAAATTTAGCTATGTAGGTCCAAAGACAAAAAAGTTATAGGTATTTAAAGAAAAATAAATTGAGGTTTTCCTCAAAACGTCAAAGTGGCGTTTTAAAATGTCAAAATTGGCAACATTTAGGCGAATAACTTAAATCTAATACGGGCTATAGAAATAAAATGTCTCAAGAAGGATGTTTTACAAACCCTAAAGTCTTAGTTTCAACCGTCATTGTCCATCATTTTACTAAAATATTTGCAGAAAATTCATTTCAAATAGACCCTTTCTCTGATGCTTGGCAGTAGCACTAGCTATAGAGTTTATCATTTAATGGTATATAATTTTTGTCGAATTTTCGTAAAAAAATCAATAAAGCTCAATATATCCGTTATTATATAAGATATGAAGAAAATTTGTATATATTAATTATAGGGTGTCTTGAGCTACATCTTAAAATAATATTTCTACAATCACAGGGTGGCCCATAAGTCGTTGGTGATACAAATTTCCTTTTTTTTTATCAAACACGCCTTATGTTATTGCATTTTTGCATTTTCCATCGAAATATAATGCATGTTTGTACTAAAAGAAATTCTGGACGCAGCAAGTGCGTTATGGTAGCGAATTTTGATCAAATGTTTCATATTTGAACAGCTCAATTTGCTATTAACCTATAAGGTTGACCAAGAAACGTGTTTTTCGGGAACATTTTAAGTTAACTTTTGGAAATTTTTGTACATTTTCACAGAATAAAGTTATTTTAATGGAACATGGCACATTGTTTTTACTATATAGGTTATATTGGTAACCAAATTTGATGCCTGCTTTCTTAAAAAAACACACATATTTGTTATTAAAAAGATTTTTATGAAAATTCACTACCATAACGCACTTGCTGCGTCCAGAATTTTTAGAGTAATGGTTTAATGCAGTTTTCTGTCGCAGGGGACTTTTTTTATTCTTACTTTGTATTATGGTTCGCTATAATTCAATCTGTTCTTCTTTCTTGCATATCCTTCTAACAATTTTTTTTTCAACATTTTATAAATCACTGATAAACATGCTGTTTGTTATCATTAATAGATTCAAATCACCAGTTTTTTAATACAGGTTTCAATTTTTATGATACTTAAAATAAGAAAATTTAGGTACCATCTTTAAATTTAACTTAACAAATCTCAACAAATTGTATCACAGAGATAATGTCATAATGTAAAAATACTATTAGTAATTGCAATGGCGACTTTAAAAAAGACTTAACATTTAGCCTAATATTTATACTCAGTATCTTTACTATTTAATAATAAAAACTTTACACATATTGATGTATGTCATTTTGATGTATGTAATAACTGGCTTAGAAGTACTTCAGAATATGTTTTAGAAGTTTTTGTTTTGTTTGTAAAAAACCATCCGCTTGCAATAATGATAGAATTACAACATATATTATTCATAATGTAGCTATTTCTGTGTGTAATACGTATAACATCATATGATGATAAGGTTATTATCATGGTTATAATTTTAATGATAAACAAAAATGACACTGATACATTATCTAGCAAACAGAAATCAACAAACCAATTAGTTAATATGTAATACACTAATTATTTGGATTTAAAATATTATCTAATAAAAACAGTTTGTTCACTAATTGAGTTGAAATAAATAGTTTCGTGTAGATATATACAGATGACCCATTGAGAACGATCTGGCAGCCATAACTGCCACGAAAAGATTTTGTCGAAAAAAATCTGAAACACGTCAAGTTTGCTTGTGAGTTGGACAACTTTTGACGCAAAAGGTATAGCCCACACTTTACCCTCTTAAGCGGGGGTGTCATATCTCAAATTCTTTCAAACGAGAATAGGGGTCATGTCATAGCTCGTTGAAAAGAGCTTTTAATTCCCTATACATTTTTATTTTTGATATTCTATCTATTCAATTAGAAGATACGGAGGTTTGAAATATCACTAATGAATTTCCCGAGAAATTAAAAACTAAATCGTGCCACTTAAAAACTTAGCATAGTATTGAAGGAAATGTTGAAAATAATTAGGACCAATTATACTATTAAACCAACAAACCAACATACCAACGAATTAAACTTAAATCCAATAAATGTTCAATATGAACACCACCAACTTCCATACAATTGTATCAATTTTGTTCAAATTTTTGCCTAACATATGCGAGCATTTCAGAAGTAATTCTCCAGCATTCATCAATAATGCGCTGACGTAACTCTTCCAATAAATCTCCACTCGGTAGCATAAACTTTTTATTTTAAATGCCCCCCACAAAAAGATCTAATGGGGACAGGTCTGGAGATCGGGCTGGACATTCTACAGCACCTCTTCGACCTATCCATTGACCAGGAAAGTGTATATTTAAGAACTCCCGAACAGTAACGGCATAATGCGGTGTAGCACCATCTTGTTGGAAAAATAAACGTTGTTCCGAGTATCTCTCATCGTTCTCAACAATGTCAATTAGCACAGGGTAAGCCAAATCTTGCAATATTTCCAAATACCGTTCTCCTGTTAAAGTGTCGGCTATGTAGATTGGTCCAACGATGTGATCACCAAAAATACCCGCAAAAACGTTGATTTTTTTTTTTTTTTTGAGTTTGAGTTTGGACTGCATGGAAAACTCGAGGGTTTTCATCTGACCAGAACCGCAATTATGACGATTTACAGTGCCATTCAGAAAGAAGGGACTTTCGTCGGAAAAAACAAGTGTTAAAACTTTCCTGTTGTCAATTATTCTTTGAGAAAAAGCGCCGGTCAAAATCATCTTCATTTAGTTCCTAAACTAGCTAGATTTTATATGGATGAAACTTAAACTTTTCCAGAATTCGTTGAATTGTCGTTCTACGTAGATTAGTAATCTCAAGTAGTTTTTGTGTACTTAATGTTGGATCTGCACTAACTTGACCTATCACTTCCAGGCTTGCTTCACCATAAGAAATTCACGTTCAGGATTTCGTTTCTTATTTGCCACTGATCCAGTTTCATGGAACTTGTGTAGCAACTCTAGCACGTATTTATGACGAACACGCCTATCATGATGCAGGTTATTGAGTGCACGTGCTGCTTCGTTTGCATTTCATGATTGTTTTTTAAAATGCCCACAATTTCAACTCTCTTGGCAATTGAATACACCATAATGACTGATTATAATAATCCACTCAACAATGCGAAGGAATAATCACTGAATTTTGAACTGAATTTTTCATCGATCGAGTTACTTCAATTCACATATAGACACAAAAAGTTGCTATCAAAAATGCGTTATCACAAGACATATTTTCTTAAGGTTTTTCAGAGCACCTTAATCTACATGACTTTTTATTACCTACGCAAACCTTTAGCAACATTTTTATCTTGTAATGGACGCTGGTGAGGCCCAACTCAAGCATTAAGAATTTCTCGGGAAATGCATTAGTCATATTTCAAAAATCCATGTCTTCTAAACGAATAGACCGCATTTTCAAAATAAAAAGGCCTTATATAGGGAATCATAAACTCTTTTCAACGAGCTATCACGTGAGTTATATTCCTATTTAAAACCATTTGAGGGATGACACCCCCGCTTAGGAAGGTAAAGTTTTAGCTATAATTTTGCGTCCAATGTTGCTGGCCTCACAAGCAAACTTGACATGTTTCGGGTTTTTTCGACAAAATCTTTTCCTGGCACTTATGGCTGCTGCTCGTTTTCAATGGACCAGTATATAGGTATATATATATATATATATATATATATATATATATATATATATATATGTATGTGTATATATATATATATATATATATATATATATATATATATATATATATATATATATATATATATATATAAGACTAGATGCATTCTCGCAACAATTAGAACCGTATACGGTTCTAATTGTTGCGAGAATGCATCTAGTCTTACATACTTTGTCCCTATATTGGGGTAGAAATGGGCCAGGGCTAACAATTTTTTAAATTGTTAGTTAGTTGTATACCGTCTCTATTTTTAATACTCTGTATTATTTGGAGCGGGCGTGACAACATAGTACTTGGTTCCGAACTAGGTGGCGACACGTTCGCTACTCACTTAGTGTTTTATATATATATATAGTTAAATGTATGGAAAGTCAATTGTATTTTATGAGATATTCATTATTATTCAGAAAAAAATGGTTTTACAAAAGTTTTTCGGCAATATTAAATTTTTCTTAGTGTAAACACTTCGTTGCGATGGCAGCTAACTTTTTTTAATGGTAAGATATGATTTTGTTTATATATCAGGAAAGGACGTCTCTTTCTTGATACACCACTATAAAATTTTAATCGAGTTCCATAAGACAAAAATTTAGTTTATTTTTAAAACAAACTGACAAACCAAAATTAAAATAAAACAACAATAATATTACAATCATTATTAACTATTTGAATGTTCAAAATGTTTTCCATTATTATCAATACACTATTGAACTCGTGTTTTGAAGGAATTTATTATATTAATTAAGTTGGAATGCACAATCCGGCTTGTTTCGCCAAAAATTCCAACTTTTGGGCCTTTTAGATGTAATGGTCTGTCTTTGTAGACAACATTCTTCAAGTGACCCCTAAAAAAATCACATGGCGTCAAATCAGGAGATCGAGCAGGCCACTCAAAAGTAGACCGCGTCCAATCCACTTTTCTGCGAAAACTTCATCCAAATAATTCCACACGCGTCTCCCAAAATCACTGCGAGCTTCATTTGACTGGAAACAAACTTAATGAATTGGGCTTACTGCAACCACACCGGGTAATTTCTTCTATTAATAAATTTAAATATTTTTGTGATTTTCCTCAATGAAGAACGCACCAGTAATACAGCTGTCTAGGTCGATACATTTTTTTTTCTGGTCTCTGGGTTTGCGTCTCCAGCATCCAATGTGGGTTTTGCTGAGACCATTAACGATAATTTTGTTTATCAACAAATCCATACACTGTAAAAGTAGCTTCATCTGAGAATGGAATGTTTCTACTAAAGTTCGTATGCTCATTAAATTTGCCTATCATACTCTTACAAAATAACGCGCCTCCCAAAATGGCCTGCTGTACTTTGTACTGATAAAATTTTCATTTTTTTATGAAATTTACCACATACTTTTGTGAAATATTGTATAATGTAGCAATTTCATTTGCAGCCAAATGAAGGTTTTCAAAAAAGGACAACAATGCATCTAATGTATTATTACCAGCTACAGTCGTTTTTGGTCTTCTTATTGTTAGTTTATCTTTGACACTGCCAGTTTCGTTAAGTTTTTTCAATACTTTGGAAAGCATGCACACTTCTTTATAACTACGTTTCCTCTCACCGTAGCCCACCATCAATAACATTTGTGAGTTTTCGTAGACAAAATTCACTTATCGCCAGATCCCGACTATTGAGTTTTGAATTATTATTTTTTTTCAAATGAGTCCGAACTTGCCTCTCTAGAACCCATATCCGGGGCCAGTTTCCATTTTTTCAAATCCTAGGTTTTCACTCAGTTCTGTCATAATAATAAATTATATTAGAAGGGTACCGCAATCTCGAATGTTTCGTACTATCCATCGAGGACTGGGAGAATCGGACCAGGATCATTTAAAAGTAGACTTATTACTTAACCCAACAACTCAAACTCCTGGAAATTGTGGTACCTTTCTCTTCGGGTATGCTATCCTTCATTATATAACCATCTTCCTGGTATTATCTGTCAAAATAAATTCCACATAAACTTGTTTACGAAGCCCACATGACAAATGTTTACAAAGCAGACTTTATTAACATTGGAAGTGTAAAATCCTTAAAAAGACTTTTAATAAATATTTTTAAACCCTTTAAAGTTACACAAATAGAAAGCTACTCATGTATTTTAGTTTGTAAGATAACTAATCAAAAGACAAATATAAATTAAGTCAACCGAAAGCGGATATATTTAAAGACCTTTAGTGTGGCCATTTTTCAGATTCTAAACTTAATTAGCGTATTGTAAATGTCGACGGTCACTATGAATAACACTGCATAGAGGCAAGAAAATAAACGAATCATAGATCTTTGTGATTGAGCATTAATTTTTAACCCTCGGCATTAATTAACATTAGATAATTACCAAGTTATTCAATTTATTTTAATAGAGTTTAGTTTGTAGTTTTTGTAAACCAAGCAATAGGCCATCATTAACACGTTAACATCTGAGTTACTCAGCAAACAGCGCTCTAGATCATGTAAACCGTTGTACTATTATTATAGGTTAAGTCAGCTCAGATCTTAACGTTATCAATTCATAATTGCAAGTGGAAATTAAAGTAAAATGTTTTGTAATCATACGCAGTAGCTTAAGATCCTTGTTCTTCCTAAGTAGTAAAATAGAATTCCATCGAATTAATCTTTATAGATTGTTGGACTGTATATTGAATTTTATTGTAAGTACTTAGTTATAGATACTCTCTAGTTAGATTTTGTTTTAATTTTTACCATACATTGTTTAGTTAACTTATAAACTTAAACATATAGGTTAAGGTGGGCCGAATTTTAGAAATATCGCAATTTTGATTTGGAATAGTGTGAAAAGACTGTGTTTTGGCGATACAAAGAAAAAATTTTGAATGTTTTGTCAATTTGTTTTTTGACCCTCTACAGGGGGTTAAAAAATTGGAAATTTTTGAAAAAATGAAATTTGTAATTTTGACTTGGAATGGGGTGAACAACATTCGTTTTGACAACGAAAAAATTCTACCTTTAATTTTTCAATCAATTTTCTTTTTCCACCTTTTACGGCGGGTAAAAAATTGAAAACAACGATTCAATTCAGATTTCCGAGTTTACCGAAGAATAGGACGGAAAAATATTGAGGCGGGCAAGAGAAAAATCCAAAAAAAAAACTATTTTGAACAACAAGATGTATATCTCAAAGCAATATATTTTTTGATGGGAGAAAATACAAAACTCTTGTGGTGGAAAAAATCGAAGAAAATTATCACCGACGGGCAGTTGTTCAGGAGCCGATTACATTAGGCAAGAATCAGGTTCCATCTTTTTGAGCCTACAGTGGCTTCTAATAGATCAGCAAAAGGTATATGTCAACGTATTTTAATGTTTTTGCAAGCAGTTATGATATAAGTGACTCGATGGCGGTTGGTTGTGAGGGGACCGTAGTGAACACCGGGTTAAAGAATGGTGTAATTGTCAACTTTAGGTGAAATTAGGTCGTCCATAACTGTATTTGTTGTGCCAGCTATATGAACTTCCTCTTAGAAATATGTTCCAACATATTGGACAAAAAAGTGCCCCTAAAGCATTTGCAGGTCCATTGAGAAAGTAAGTACAAGACTGTGAAACTTTACTAGTTGTAAAGTACCAAACAATTGACTGTATGCTAACTCCTGTGACTTGTAGTGACCTCAGTACAAATCAAAACTATTTATGCGAAATTTGTAAAGCAATTTCCTCAGGAGTCTCTTCCACTTAATCAATCGAAATGGCGGTAAATTAAGCCATGCCTGATGGCTAACTTTGGCAAATCGTATCTTACGCCTGCATATCGCCACAGAAAACCCCAACACAAATTTAAAGCAGGTCATTTGTATTTTAAAAATAAATGCTCCCACCCAGCACAGATATTCTCAGAATGTTCTCACAATGTGAGAATATTCTTTTTTCAGAATATTTGTTTGGGAATGTTCTAATAACATTTATGGAATTTCGAACTGAATCTTGAATATTCTGAGTACATTCATTCACTTACATTCTTAGAAAATTATTCATCAATATACTGAGAATATTTTAATCTATTACTATTCAATATATTTGGTCCGAGTGTGTTTGAGATGTCCTTATAATATTATATTACTTTAAAATTTAATGAGATAATAGATGATGGTTACGGTATAGTGGTGAGAATTATACTACTAACTATTTGGCATGTTTAATTCTGTTACCTGTTCTATGTTAAACACATCCGAAAATTGTATATTTAGGCACCTCCCTTCTTTAGGCATCGAGCGCATGTCCTTGTCAGTGGTAGAAGGGAAGATGGCCGATATACGATAGACGTAAATGTAAATTAATTCCAACAACATGAATGGTGTGAGGTTAATATTGTATGAGGTTATATTGTAACATAATTAATTCAAAATGATAATGTGACGCGAACACGGAGAAGAGTGTGTAATTGCAAACATAGATTATAGATACGGAATACAGAAGCAACTAAAACATGATATCGGCTTATCAAGAACTAAAACGTACCCATTAAAGAAACAAGTTTTAAGGCATCTCTTGTAGTTGACACCGACGAAGAGTTCGCCAATTTTGTTTGAAACAGGATCATCTTACGAACTAGGTGCACATACATTGTGTAATATACAATTAAGAAATTGTGTTGTTCAATAGTGAGTCATGCAATATAAACTCCCACCACCGTTTGATGTTGATGGACTGGAACTTGGGCCTAAATGAAAACAAAAGTTTAATATATTTCTAAAAGCTTCAGGAAAACACAATCCAAATGATGATATGAAAATACCCCTACTTTTACAAATTACAAGTAAAGTGGTGTTAGATATCTTGAAAAGTAAGCTGGAAGATGTTCTCGCTTGTTTTGATGAAGCCAAAGACAAATATTACTATGGAAACGTAAAAATTTTATAAATTCTATCCAAGAGAACACCATACAATTTACTCTTTCGTAACGGAACTTAAGAAGCAGCCTGCTAGTTATTGATATATCTGTATAATTATAAAAATCCATATGCAGATTGAACGATCAAAGATAAATTAATTCTAGGCCTTTACGGCAAGCAAGTGCAGCAAAGAATCATTAGCGAAACTGATATTATGCTATCAAAAGTGCAAGAATACTGCAAATCTATAGAATTGTCTAAGCAACATCTCAGACTTTTACTCCCGTGGAAGAAGTTAATGCTGTTAGAAGTATCACTATAAAGTGCAGAAAATGTGGACGTGAACATATAGTAGGAAAATGCCCTGTGTACAATAAAAATTGCAGTTTATCAGATACGCAATCACTTTGCCAAAGTATGCTTTCACAACCACCATATATCCAAGCTGTTGGTGGCAAACATCAGGCACCGGGATATGGAAACAGCTTTAGAAATAAAAATCAAGTCCGTGAGAGCAGATCAGTGAGTAACCATACAGGGGAAATGTCAAAAGGTCTGATCGATGACGTTCAGTTGTAATTTTTTGTCAGTGCAAGTGAGTGTATTTTTGTGGCATATTCTGTCCAATTTAGTTGTATTCTATAATGGTATAAGTATTATTATGTAATGCAATTCCTTTAATGCCACACTAAAAGCCTGTGGGATCAACAATAGTCTAGCCAAATTTCAAGTTACTTCAGTGGTGTAACGTCGAATATTCATCTCGGAAACTTTGTATTTGGCTATTAAATTTTCTGGCGACTCCAAGAACGGTATCCTTATTTATTTTATTTTTGTGTTATTGAAATTTTAATTGTTTTATTTATATTTTCTTCACAAACATTTCTCTGCATTTGTTATAAGTACATACTTAATCTGAATAAACGTGCAATACTCGAATTGTTGACCTATTAAGTATCGGAACTTGAGTTTACAGGTGTGTGTAGCCACTGAAGTGATGGTAACCTACACAAGAGTGAGTGATTGAAGTTCAAATTCTAACATATATGGCGAGTTGAGCTTACTTATATGAAAATATACACAAGGCCAGTTAAATGGAGGAAAATTAGGAAATTTTGAGGACATATCAAATACTTAATAGCTTTGCATTTTGTTAATTTCTGTATCATTCAAAAAAATGTACAGAAGGTGTTTCGCATAAGAGCCGACACAGAGCAGGGGCATGTAGGCACCTAAAATATGGTGATTTTACGCAACTTACCCCTATGCTAAGTTGCACCCCTGAGAAGTTATAAGCCTTCAAAGTGGGGTTTCAAATTTCGAAAAAAGTCAATATCTACGTAATATTTTAATATAGAAAAATCAAATTTGGTGTACATTCTAAGTATACACCAAGAGCATTAATCGATGGTAAGTAGAGTTCGATTAAGGCATTTGAAAGGAATGAATAAGTTGAACCCCACTTTAAATGCCTATAATTGCTCAGTGGTGCAACTTATAGTATAGGGGTAAGTTAAATCACCATATTTTAGGTTCCCCTAATACATGGCCCTGCTCTTTGTCAGTTCCTTTGCGAAACACCGTGTATATCTAAAAAAAAAGGAATGTTCCCATGAAGATATGTATGGACATTTTGAGAAGATTCATTGAATTGTTCGTGGGATATTTTCAGAACATACTGGGAACTCCTAAGAATATTATAAATAACTTTCTTCAACATTAAGAATATGTCCAATTGTTATGTTCATGGAATATTCTATGAACATATTTGTATCCTGTGAGAATGTTCTGGGAATGTTTCAATATTCTTTCTTAACATTTCTGGTATATTCTCAGAATGTGTATGTGCTGTCTGGGCATGTGGTTTATAATAAAATCTAATGCATTGTTTAAACATGGAGCAAAGCATGTTTTTCAAACTATTAAGGTGAGCTGATATTTAAACCAAGTATTATTGACCCTGTGATCTAGCTCTACTCATATTTTGCACATACTGAGAACATTTTGTTGTGTATGTTATGCGATTATAGTAACTTTGTTAGAGAGCTCGCTCATAGGTGGATTACAAGTGAGAAAAGTGAAGACAATCAACATAACATTCAGATTTTCACACTACCAAAACTTAACTTTGACGCTAATAACGACATCGATTTGATCTACTGGAAGGAAAATGATATTACCTGTTATTTGCTGTTACAAAGCATGAGCGCTGAAGAGATCAAGGATTTCATAACAAATGATCCTGAGAAAATTTTTAAATTCGGGTGTTATCCATGTCACACCCAAGCGGTGGAACGATATGTAAAATTAGTGACGGAAGCTTCATGTTCAATTGTTGGAATATATAAAAGGAATGATTTTATTAAATCAAAGATAGATTCACGAGCATCAATCACACAGTTTGAAACTAAAAAGGACTTTAATCAATAAATAACTTGTGTTTAGGAAGAGGGGGGGGGGGTATGGAACTCGTTAAGCAGCCACCTCCCCGCGGTGAGTTCTGGGTTTTTTTTAATATTTATTATTGGCCTAATATATATTAAAAGAAGAAGAGCTGCTCCACAAACATCATTTATAAGAGTTGGTAAATTACAACAAAGGCAAATGGATAAAAGTACGGAGTATTATAATCAACCCTATTTCTTGGTAAACTCTGAAATTTGAATTGTAACGTTGTTTTTAATTTTATAACCCCCTGTAGGGGGTGGAAAACGCACAACGATGAAAAAATTAAGGATACATATTTTCTTTTATTTGTCAAAGGGAAGTTTTTCTACCCTATTCCAAGTCAAATTTACAAAGGGTTAAAAACCAAATTGACAAAAAGATATAAAATAATCATTTTCTTTGTATTACCAAAACGCAACTTTTTCTCACTCTTCCAAGTCAAAATTCTGAAATTTTTAAAATTCGTCCCACTCTAATATAGGTACTTACGATGGGTTTAACAAGTTATTGTCCTTACATAGCCCTTGGCCAAACAATGAAAAATACAATCAGCCTTTTCTTTTATTGACATAACTACATACAACACTTTTTCAGTATATGCCTGCTGTCGCTCAATATTCAATAATTATAGCCTAAAGTAGTGTATGAGTTTATTCGACAAATACTTATAGAAATAGAAATTAGAAGTACACAAAACATCCAAAAGCTCGAGAGTAATAACAGTTTACTACCTTTTTGGGAAACTGTCACAATGACATTAAAAAATCATATTTTCCAAAATACTAAGAATTTTAGTTAAAATTATGGATGAGCCGTGGGAAATACCATATTCCATCATGTTACATTAACATTCTACGATTCATTTTGTATACTATTAAAATACTTACTCATTTTTGTCCAGGCGTCAAATATATCATTTTAGCAACATCTGTTGATAAAATGGCATATAGGTAGGTATTTATTCACATACTTATAGAAATAAATTTTTCCATCCAGGAATTATGAAAAAATACTTTTTATTCCAAGTAAACGCTAATAGCTACATATTACAGCAGTAAGATACAACGCCTACATAGGCAGAGCTCACAAACAAATGTTTTGCTTCTGCGTGTTAAATCCGAACATACAGCGTGTGCCCACAGATTGCAGACCGAACATCAAAACCATTTATTCTTGACTGCAATTTTTGTAAAGGTCGTTTTACAATACAGGCAGTTTCGTCCTCGTCATCATCATTGGTAACTACAAACTGGTCATATTCTGCCTCATCGTCGTCGCTATTAATTATTTCCAGTTTATTTTCCTTCGGAAAAATTGTATCAAAAATATTACGTTTGGACTTCCTTACTTTGGCAGTTTTCCTCACTCTTTCGTAGCTTTCCTTTTCTGTGCCTTTTCTTTCAGTTCAATTAAATTGGGAGAACGCGTTAGTATTAAAAAATTATTTATTTCTCTCCCAGGTTTGAAGCGATGCTTTTGGTGGTGGAGAAAAGTCCAAAAATTTGACTTTCTTTTTAACTGCAAAGAAACTCAGTCCAAACTCAAAAAATTATGAGCCGATTTCAATAAAATTTTGTGAGTACCAACCTTTGTGTTGGTTAAGTTTGTTAGCCGGGAAAATCAGCCTAGTTTTTTCAATACAATTTTGTGCTTTCTTTCGGATTTTTTTTTGTATGTCCGGAAATAGCAAACTCATGCCAACTAAAAATGGGTACGTGGATTTACATCATAAAAAGTCAACTATATACCAAAATTTAGATCTGTAAACTAGAAGAAGAAAAGTTATAAGCATTTAAAGAAAACAATTTTGGTTGCCACTGATGACCAGCGAAACGCACAACAACAAAACATTTTGTGTGGATAACAAAACAGACAAAGGGTCAGTTTTTTGGTGCAAAAAGGTCAAGAAATACCAGAAAAATTACTTTAAAATTTTTATATTATTTCCTCTTGAAACGTCGAAGTCGGGATTCGAAACGTCAAAATTGGCAACTTTTAGAAAAAAATCTGGAACGAATACGGGTTATGCAGAGAAAATGCCGCAAGAGGTGTGTTTTACAAACCCTTAAGCTTCAGCGTCAACGGTCATTGTTCTTCATTTTACTTATATATATATATATATATATATATATATATATATATATATATATATATATATATATATATATATATATATATATATATATATATATATATATATATTCAGAACAGTCATTTCAAATAGAACCTTTCTTTGATGCTTTGGCAGTAGTTTTAGTTATAGAGTGAAAAAAAAACTTTGTACCCCTTTTTAAGCACGTTGCGCGCACGAAGGGGTGTTACATTTGGGATAGTTGAAGTTCAGATATATATATATATATATATATATATATATATATATATATATATATATATATATATATATATATGTGTTACGAATAGATGAGACAATGCTTTGTTTTAATTAGACAGTCGGATTTCCCCGTTCTGAGCTGACTGTTAATTAATACGAGAAATGTCAAACACATAAAACTTTGTGGTCAAACAGTCGCACTGAGCTTATAATATATTAATATAATAGTAATAACACCACAATAGACAATCTCTGCACCCAGAAGTCTTAGACTTCTGCGGGGGAAGCTTACATACACATATAGATGGACACCACCCATAACTCATCATGATCCGGTCTTTCTACATTCGAGTGAAAAAGACCGAGTGTCAGAATACGGGACTCGAACCCACGACCTCCTCGTCAGATTCTAGAGGTTAATCACCTCGCGAACCAAGCTATTTGGCCTGTTATTATAGAGGTATACTTTATGACAAAGGAACATCAATAACGTTGAAACTGAAAAATTTAATGAATTACGGTCGAATTTCGACCACTGCGCAGATCCACTAGTATGGTTTAATAGTCTATATTTTTTAGCTAATTTTCGTAGAAAAAAATAAATAAAAAATTCGATAAAATTTCCCTACATAACCCGTATTCGTTTCAGGTTCTTTGCCTAAAGTTGCCAATTTTGCGGTTGAAATCGCGACTTTGACGTTTTAAGAGGAAATAATATAAAAAATTTAAAGTATTTTTTCTGGTATTTCTTGACATTTTTGCGCCAAAAAAACTCACCCTTTGTCTGTTTTGTTGTGCAATTAGCACAGTTTTTGTAATATAAACCTGTGTGTTGAAAGTAATTACCATAAGTTTGTTATTTTCCCATATACAAAAATTGCCCGGAAAACTGGTCGGATTTTTCTGTCTAACGAACTGATCTAAGGCACTTGCAAAAAGTAAGGTACTCACCAAACTTGATTAAAATCGGCCCATTATTTTTTGAGTTATCGATGTGATATATATATATATATATATATATATATATATATATATATATATATATATATATATATATATATATATATATATATATATATATATATATATATATTGTAACTGACCTCGGATATGTGTTCTAGGGGACCAAGTTAGCGCTAGGTTGAAAAGATTTTGTCAAAATTTGAAAGGCGCGATCTCTTTATTAGTGAATTTTTTCTACAAAAATTCACTAAAAATCACCTAATGTCAAAACCAACGCATTCTAGATGTATACAAAATGTATAGTTTTTGTGGCAGATAGGGATTGAAAAGAATGAACCGTTAGGAATGTAGTTGTAGAAATTTTAAGGTTTGTCGCAGAAATAAAAGTATTAGCTGCAGAAAGAAAGGTGAAGAAGAAACTTTGGTTTGGTTTATCAAAATGTGAAGTTTATTAAATATGGAAACGTCAGTGTCAAGTTTATCTCGATAAAACCTTGCCTAAGGTAAAGGTAAGATGCTTACTGGCAATTAGGCCATTGCTGACCATCTTTGCTCATCTAAACTAACCTACCCTCCACCTTGAGCTCGATCTTAACGACGACAGTGATTTGAAAAATCATCCGCCGCCGGTGAGTCTCGAACCGTCGTCCACCGAGTCCGTATTGGAAAGTCATCAACTTTCCCCCACGGCCACGGAGGCGCTTGAACCTTGCCTAAATCATGTGGCAAGATACAGCACAGCTAATGTACTTATGTTATTAGGCATAATGTAAAATTTTATCAAATAGATGTTAGGGACAATAATTTGTAAACTCTCTTCGTATAGTTTGTACACTGGTTACACACTTAAATTCAGCCGCATTTGTAAGTGTCTCATGTATAATTATCTATTTGCGATTTGATTTGTATATTTTTATTATCATTAGGTTTGCTAAAAATAAGATAACAAACATGTAATATGTTATGTGGAAAATTCGAATATAATTTAAAAATATGCAGTATAAGATTTGCATATCCTAAGCATTTAAAATAATTTTGTAAAAATTTCACCAAGCATTTCTTCACGGCCGATTGTGTGAGCTTTCATATTTGATAATGTTTATACAAAATTGCATTTATAAAAAAATATGAAAATGTTGAATGATTTGTTTACAATTTTAAAAATTGTGTGCGTTTTCAAACTTGTGTTATGTTATGCCTTCTTTTAAGCTGACTATATTGCGGTAAGTTGTGAATATACAATTACAGCCTAATCGCTGAGAGATATTTTGTTGCCAAACTGACAATAGTTTCGGTGTTCCCCTTACAGAATGACTGATGAAAGTCAAAACGAATTTTCATGGAAACATGTTACGCGTCAATATGATTTTTCAGGAAAAACATGTGCGTGAAATAAGTTCAACTTTATTCCGACAAGGGTACTATCGTAGGCGTCGGAGGAAATAGCGTATTTTTACTTAACAGCGAACCTCGGATCAGCTGTATACATTAGACACAACAAAGGGATAAGTGCTGATTCTTGTGGAATAACATTTACAACGGATTAATCTTGATTTTACAATAACCCAAACAGTTTTAAAACTATGATGTTGTGGAGGCCGATACTTGATGTAAATGCATTGTCAACTTAGATAAATAAACAAATTGATTTACACTCTTTTATTGAATATATAACTGCAGTTTCGCTGAAGTTCTCAGCTTTGTCAAATACAGAATGAAAGTAATATTTTAAAATTCAATATCTACTCCGTATTTAATGAACATTTCTGTCCCCTCTGGTAAACGTTATCGACTCGGAACTACATGTATTTATGACATAGATCAGTAAACTTTCTTCGCTTAATTCTTATTTTGTGCAAACATGTTTAATAATGAGCTATTGTTAGTTAGTAAATTTGCTGTATTTTTCTGTTTGTTAGTTTCTACCGTGTCGCAAAAATTTAATTCAAAACCCTTTGTATCTAATTTGAGGGTGTCGAAATCATCATTAAATTGGTGATTCTCATTTAACAAATGACTTGCATAATTTGAATCAAATTTATTATGTTCAAAACTTCTTTTATGTGCGTGAATGCGTATTTTAAAACTTCTAAATGTTCTACCTATATATACAGGGTGGTGCATTGAAAACCAAACAGACCGATTTGCGTCCCGAGAATTTTTTTTAAGAAACGCTGAAATACGTCAATTTTAATATTGAGGGGGACATGTTCTGACATAAAACTCAACTTTGTCACATCAACCCCTTAAGGGTGGTGATAACAACCCTTATATTTTAAATAGGGAACATGGGTCGAGTGTTACATCATTTGAGAGCTATTTCTTTTCTGAATTCAGCACACTAATTTTTTTGGAAGTTTGATTAACTCGTTTAAAAATTATTCACAGTGGGAGTTGCAAGAACGTATTTCATTCATTGTGATAAAAAATGCACTAATTAGTCGATTTTTCGTTTAAAAAAACCAAACGTTCAAAAATGTATATTCAGTTAAGTAAGTGTTAAAATTGTTGATCACCAGCTTCCATACAAAAGTACACATTTTGTTCAAAACGAGCTCTGACATTCTTGAGCATTTGTAGAGTTATTAGACGGCATTCTTCAACAATGCGTCGTCGTAATTCTTCCAGAGACTTCGGTTCTGTAGCGAAAATTCTACTCTTTACATGGCCTCATAGAAAGAAGTCTAAAGGAGTTAAATCCGGTGATCTAGGGGGTCGCTCAAAAGCACCTCTACGCCCAATCGATTGCTCTGGAAACTCTCTGTTCAAAAACTCCCTAACACGTTGTGAAAAATGCGGAGGAGCTCCATATTGTTGAAACACTAATTGATTTTCTTGATAGCGATCATCATTTTTAACAATGTCAATTAGTAGAGGGTAAACAATATCTTCTAGTAACTCCAAATACGTTTCGCGACTCAAATTGCCGTCAAGAAAAATTGGTCTCCAAAAATGCCAGTCCAGACATTCAATTTCTGTGGAGTTTGAGTGTGGACTTCGTGAAAATTTGTTGGATTATTATCTGTCCAATAACGAAAATTATAACGATTGACTGTAAAGTTTAATAAAAACGTACACTTGTCTGAAAAACAGATATTGAACAGAAAATTTCCGTTATCAGCTATTCGTGCAGTCATAACTTCACAAAACTCCAGCCGCCGATCAAAATCATCTTCATTCAGTTGTTGTACAAGATGAATTTTATACGGGTAAAATTTATGATGCTTCAATATTCGCTGAATAGTTCTTTTTTTGATGTTTGAAACAGTGTCCAATTTTCTCGTGCTTAAAGTTGGGTCTGCAGCAATTTGTGCTAAAACTTCAATCTCAGTAATCTCATTTCTAACTGGAAATTCACGTTGTATTTTCTGTTAACATGTCTGTTCGGATGTCGTTCATTAAACAAATTTGCGGTACGGTTGGCACAGTCATCGTTTTTGAAAAAAGAGTAATTATTTCAACTCTTCTACAGAATACATCATTGTGAAATTAATTTTCGGTAGTACTATCAAGTATCGAACCGACCGATAAACTGAAATAATAAACCGCATTTCTTTCATTCCGATAAGAAATATTCTAGTCAATTTTCGCCCACCCTGTCTTTTTGAATCATATTCAATATTTCAATAATTAATTACTAATTAGTGGTTCACTTTAAGGGGGGTTTACTTGTATACATATATTTTTAGAGTATTTTGCTGTACTTTAAATACGTTTTTCATCAAAAGTAAATTATATGCAACTTCCTCGTTGTCTGCCGGTACCTTTAAACCAAACTATAATATCATCTACATATCTATACCAGAAAAAGCATTGTTTAAATAAAGGGTGTGTTTTTATTGTTTCCCCAATGTTGTTCATAAATATTGCTGCTAATAAGGGACTGAGAGAGTTACCCATAATTAAACCGTTATTACTTAGGTAAGTTTCATTGTTAAAAGTAAAATAATTTTGTTCTAAACAAGTTTCCAAAAGGTTTAAGATGCCTGATTGAATTATTGGATTTACATCATGAGATTGTAGAAATGTTTACGAGCTCTATTGTTTCTTCTGGAGGAATACTGGGAAAAAAAATTTTGACATTAAATGAAATTAATCTCGCGTTATCTGGTAATTCAACATTTTTATCTCTGATCTAATTCGTATGAGTTCTTAAGAGAAAATTTTGGACGGAATTTGCAATAACTTTGAATAGTGTTAATAAGGAAATGGTAAAGTTTGTGTGCAGGGGCTGTCAAATACGATACTACAGGTCTAATATTTATCTGTATCTTGTTTAGTTGGGTGAAGCCACACATATGGATGCAATTTTCGAAGACACTGGTTAGTCTACTACCTCCAGAAAGATGACATTTACAAGTAATCAAGTCAAAAATATGGAAATCCCCAAGTAACAGCACATCGTTACTATAGATGAAGATGAGATGATATAAGTTCGAAAATATAATCATAATTATTTATTGTACACCAAAGCGGAATACAAAGAACCAAAATAAATAAGATACGGTATTCGAAAGGCACCTTCGCACACAATATATCGATGAGAGCTATTGCTTCAACTTTGACCGACAAAAATTTTCTGTCAATAGCCAAGAGAACCTCTCCACCTTTGGAAAGTCTAACAGGCATGTAGTTACAGTCACTTCTAAATGTATTGTATCGGAAAGAAAGAACTTCCGGGCCCACAAATTCTTCCCTGAGCCAGGTCTCAGAAACAGCAATTATATCGTATTGTCACAGCGAACACTCTGGAATGTCATTTCTAGAATAGACCAGAAGTGATAGGTGTAGAGTAGTGTAGAATAGTGTAGAACGTCTGAAATCTCTATGGACGGTATAAATAGACGAGCGTTGCGCAGAGTAAGTCAGTTTAGATTAAGTCGGTGAGGTGTAAAAGTGATCATAGAGTATAAAGTGAGTTTAACAGTAAGTATTGGTGTATAGAAAGCGATCATAGAAGGCGATAGTGGAATATAGTTCTATGGACATTTAATAATAGAGAAGAGACATATTTCAGTTGACACTGGTGTTGGAAAATAGTTGGTAATAATAAATTAGTAGTTTGAAAAGCTGTGTTTTGTTAGTAAACAAATCCAGAACCCCGTAGAACGTAACAACTGGTGTCAGAAGTGGGATTTTCAAGCTGCTAGCTGAAATATTTTCCAGAATATTCGTTGAGCAACGTGAAAACTTCTAGAATATCTGGAAGATCAGTGTCAGCAGTGATTAATAACTGGGTGTGTTCTTGAAACAGAATAAACTGTGTATCAGCTTTGAATACGTCTATGCCTAAGACACGTAGCGCAAAAGCCAATATGGACGCCCAACTATTGGAAATGATTTTAAAAAATGGACGAAGAAGCTAAATTAGCACGAGAGGAGGCCAGAAAAAGAGACGAAGAAGCCAAAAAAGAAATGAGAAAAAGAGATGAAGAAGCCAAAAAAAGAGATGAAGACGTCAGAAAAAGAGATGAAGAAGCCAGAAAAAGAGATGAAAAAGCAAGAAAACGAGACGAAGAAGCGAAAGAGGAAATGAGAAAAGGAGATGAAGAGGCCAAAGAAGAAATGAGAAAAAGAGATGAAGAGGTCAGAAGAAGAGACGAAGAAACCAAAGAATAAATGAGAAAAAGAGATGAAGAGGTCAGAAAAAGAGACGAAGAGATAAAAGAGGAACTGAGAAAAAGAGACGAAGAAGAGATTAAGAAGCAAAGAAAATTCTGCAAGAACAAGCCAGCAGAATTGAGAATATTACTTCGTGTGTGGACGAACGTATGAAGCGGGTAAAAGACGACATTTTCCAACAAGTAGAAAGCAGAGTAAGGGGTATCAGCGACGATGTACATGACAAGCTGACGAATATACCAGAGGAAGTGCATCAGAAAATACAATCACTAGAAAATAAGTGCGAAACCCTAGCCAAAGGAAACATCAGGCTCGAAGATAGCCCGGTCGTAAGAATTAAGGTCCCCACATTTGATGGTTCAGTCCCATGGGGTATTTATCTACGCCAGTTCGAAGCCGCTGCTATAGCAAATGGTTGGGGCGATAGAGAGAAAGCGACTTCGTTAATTGTAGCTCTTAGATGAGATGCTCTAGATGTGCTTCAAGGTATTCCCAGGGAAGAACCGCTGAGTTTTGACAGCATTAGACATGAATTAGAAATGAGGTTTGGCGATCAGCATTTACAACAGTTTTATCGATTGCAGTTGAAAAGTCTCCAACATCTCCACGCCGACGTTGTCAAACTAACGCGATTAGGCTATCCCATAGCTCCGATGGAGTTTTTAAACCAGCTGTCGGTGCAAACCTTCATTGACGCCATCAGAAATACCAACACGCAGCAAGCGCTGAGGATGGCAAGACACAAAAACTTGAACGATGGTTTGGCACATGCCTTGGAGTTTGAAGTGGTAAAGCAAACGTCAGAAAGTCATGTGAAAGTTCGCAGTCTCCAAGTCCAAGAAGAAAGTAAAACATCATGTAGCTACTAGAGAAAATAACAGAACAAATAAGGCCGACGTCTCATGGACACCCAATAAGAGCTCACCGTGCAAATGCCTTGCACTGCTGGAACTGCGGCGAGGTGGGACATATAAGGTTGGGCTCTAAGATCACGCGTAAGGGAGAAAGTGAAGCTAAGGCCGGTAACCATTTCTCAGGTTAGCGATTCTGGCAGCGCTCTTGTCGTAGACGGATACGTAAGCGGTAATAAGACTCAGATGGTCGTTGACACAGGCGCACCTAGGACGATTATTTGCCGCGACATGGTTCCAATGTGGCGAGTAAGAGAGCCAGACAGAGTGTACAGAGTAAATGCAGCCGGTGGTGATAGGATCCAGGTATTTGGCGACACTGACGTCGAGCTGCAAATTGGGACATGGAAGGCAAATCAGAGAGCCATAGTCGCCGCCATATCAGACCCGATTGTAATTGGCTTAGACATACTGCAAGGTCAGTGCGCTAAACTTGGCACGAACATCCTGACTATCGGCGGTGCAGAAATAGAACGTAACAGTATATAGAACCTAACGAATTATAATTAAGAGAACTAAACTTGTTTGCAATATTACAAGCATTCTGATAGTAAATAAGAAGTGAGGGATTGAGTCATTAACCTCCATAATACCTTTTTGCTTATGATTAACATTTGTGCACAAATCACGAACATCTTGACAAGTGAAGGACTAGGAACCTGGCTCGGAATTAATGATTTTCGTTTTGTTGGCGTAAATTACCAGTATTGCGCCTACTCGAAATAAATTATTTTATTGCCATTAGAGAGTGCCATTTATCTGGTGCCAAGCGACTTTAGAACATCTGTTTTTACACCTAATTGAAAAGAGCACACAGCCTCATTGTCTGCGGGTGGTTCGCATCTCGTATCTTCTATTGTCAAAACTTCGTTGACGTGTCGCAGGACATCAGCTGTCGTGGTCCCCGGAGAGACCCTAGCGATGTACAACCACTGGCGTCTTTGAGTAGCTCTAAAATTAATTACGTCAGTGGCATTTTTATA
The DNA here is from genome assembly GCA_964006375.1 of Tillus elongatus. Classification (NCBI taxonomy): domain Eukaryota; kingdom Metazoa; phylum Arthropoda; class Insecta; order Coleoptera; family Cleridae; genus Tillus; species Tillus elongatus. Next base: position 212,952,314 of record OZ023262.1, read on the forward strand.
TGCTTCTTCGCCTGTGCCGATAGTTATAAGTTTTCTGTGCTTACAAGTGTTTTTATTTTTGTAAAGGTGTTTTGATTGTCTGCGTAGCAAGAACAGTCCTGATCTGATCCTGAGAAGTAGTAGACGGAGATCCAGGAGTGAAAAAATTATCTGAATGTACAAAAGCTGATTTTTTGATAGTTAATTAGGTACGCTGTGCACGTACACATATTCTGGTCAGTCAAGCAAATTCTTAGAACAGGTGCCAGAGGTGCGCCAACAAAGATGTCGTTTTTACTGGGGTAATAAAATGAATTTACAAAAAAATGATAATTGTTATATAGATTCTATATTGTATAACAATAAAAGTTATGTCAGTCAGTCAACTGCATACGGGAACAGAGCTGGTCAGTCAGTTCGAATGTGTGTATGAAAAATAAATAAGGTGCAATTTAGTTACAAAACTTGGAAAATTTTTTGTGGGTATATATTGATCTGTTAAACATTAAAAAAATAGTCAGTCAACTGTTTTGTAAAACAACGCCCGTCAGTCAGCGAAATAAGATATAAAAATTTCGTGCGCGCCGGCGGCGTTACAGGCGGCATGCTCGTTCTTCTCCTCCCATTATTATTATTTAAAATATCAGAAAACTATGTGAAATTGTCGGTGATTCGGCATAGTCACGGAAATAGGCCGACGTGAAAGTAAAGAAAAAACAGCACAACCATACGTTGACTCCATAAAACTTCTTTATATTATATGATATTGAACACTAGTTATAGAACACTTTAATTGACTGAAACGGCAACTGAAATATTGGGCTATTCAATATCAACAAATAACGTTTTTTACAGGCAGGGGCATCTTAAAATGATATCTTATCTAGTAAAAAAATATGCAAACATTAAAGGCTACCAATACAGCTGGTGTACATCTGGTTTTACAAACATTTGATATCCTGGCCCTGGCAATCCTAACATAAACTAGGTACTGTATTTTTGTCATAGATATTAAAAATGTAAGGTCAATGCCTAGAACACAGCTTATCACACTTACGTGACTAATTAATACATAAAAAATAACTCATATTTCACATGGAAACAACGATCCGACGACATAATAAAACAGTGCTTTTTATCAGAACGACAATTGAGTGTTTTGATACTTGGTTTTTGAAAACCGATTTACAGTGTAACGTTGACAATTTTGAATAACGTAAATGAAATTTTGTTAAAACGAGTTTTAAATTCACGTCTTTAGGAATATAGTAATGCTGTAACTGATCGCATATACTGAAACAATTATTATTTATAGTGGAAAAATCCTCTAGCCACATACAGGTGAAACAGTCAAACAGTATCTTAATTATTAGTGAATTTTTTTTTTTTAATCACTAATAAAGAGGTATCGATGGAGAGACTTTGCAAAAATTTTTTCAAATGAGCGCGAACTAGGACCCCTAGAACCCATATCCGGGGTCAGTTTCATTTTTTATATGTTATATATATATATATATATATATATATATATATATATATATATATATATATATATATATATATATATATATATATATATATATATATACGTATCCAACCGATAACTCAAAAAATAAGCAACTGATTTCGATAAAACTCGGCAAGTGCCTTTCTTTTATTATTGGCTTGGATGAGTTTGTTAGTCAGAAAAATGGGATAACGTTTTCCAGGAAAATTTTGAGTTTTGTTTCAAAAAAAGATTTCTCTCCGAAAATTACAAAGGTATTTTAATGACATTTGGTGGATATGTTGCCTTGTAAAAGACCTTACTGCACACTAAAATTCAACTTTCTACATTTTTATAAAATTAAGTTATTCAAATTTTGAGTTTTCTTTTGAAAAAAAAAATTCTCCGAAAATTACTAAGTTATTTTGATGAAATTTGGTGGACATGTTGCCCTGGGTAAGACGCTACTATACACCAAAATTCAACTTTCTAAGTTTGTAGAAACTTGAGTTATTCAAATTTGAAGCATTTAATAAAAATTTACTACCATAACGCACTTGCTGCGTCCCGAACTTTTTTTCTTGCGCACCCCCAATGCATTAAGTCACAAGCCGCTACTGCCCGCTTATGTTAATGATAATGTGAAACTTGGTGTTTTATTCGCTTCTCACGAAAATTCAACATCATCGACGCGTCAGGTGGAACGTGAAAATGGTATACGTTACTCAACTCTTTTAAGAAATTTGCGAGGTAAACCGGCAAAACTGCAGATACTGGGCCGAGGATACCGGAGGTTTTAAATAGAGTCAGAGACGAGTTTTACATAAGAATAATTCGCTGTGAGCCAGAATATGGGGAACAGTTTGAACATTAAAATGTTTACGACATGCTCAATTTCAACGTTTAAGAAGAGAACATTTTTCATTTTGAATAATTGTGAATTTCAAATTAAACGGTTTAAATTTTATTGTCAGTCATTAAATTTCCAGCCTGTGTAGCGGGCTTATGTCTTTTGGAACCAAATGTTTGGTACCATCGAACAAATAAAAATATGCTGTTTGAATTTCTGGTGAAAAATTATGGGGTTGCTATTTGAAAAAAATCGAAAATGGGGGAGGGTGAAATGGTAAGAGTGAAAATTACAAACCAATACTACAAGGTGTGGAACAAAAAAATTCAGTTGACGTGTCCGAGCGTTTTTCAAAAAAAACATTTCTCTTCGAATTATGAATTTTATGCCATAACTGCGGTCCACACTGTATATTCTATCCATGTGTATATGCCAACAACATATGAGAAGCGACCGCTCCCAGTCCCCAGCTTCCACCCCTCCTTGCCGACACCTATGAAGATCACTCCCAAGCGCGAAAACAAAATCGTCCAATTTTCGTTGTTTTCGAATAACTTGACAACAATCTTAGTTGGGTTTGTTTTTCAATGAATTTGAAATAAAAAGAACTTTATTTGAACTTCCCCTGCTTTCCAAGATCTTATAATTTCCAGGATATCAATTACCATGTTTCCTTTCATGCCACTTTACAAGCTAAGGAATAATCGTTTTGCATTATCACCCACGAATAAAGTTTGGCAATGTAAACTATATTTAGTTATTTCAAGTATTAACACTAAAATTACCCTAAGTTTTAAAAGAAGACATAACATAAAATTGTGTTATGTAAACTTATTTCATAAATTAGAATATTGAATTATCTAAAAATTTCTATGTGTATTCACTGAATGTTTTCAATACTAAGCAGAAACACTCTCTTTTGCTATTTTATAATTCATACGAAGCCATAACTAAACGTCCTAATATTTATGAGGGTATATATAAATGTATTTTTTCAGTACAGTAAATGCTCAGATGTATAATTGATTGTTAATAATTATGTAATGAATTCAGCAATATATGCAGTACATAATCTTGACTGATAAAGCAAATTAAATTATTATTACATAACCAGATTATTGTTATCTTTAATTAATAAATTGTTATACGGTGTATAAAAATTGTGTTTTATTTTGATATTAACTGTTGTTACCTAATTTTTATAATTTTGATAATGGGGGTTTCTAGTGTGGCAGTGGGCAAATAAATGGAATATGCTGTAGTTGGGGTATTTTGATCAGGATAAAAAAACCACTCAGCATGGTAACTGCCAAAAATCTAAATAAGTTATCATAAAACAAGTTGAGTTTCTCTAGCAGCCAAGAAACGACCACAAACTTGCAAATGAAACTTTAACATAGCACCTCTTTTGGCAGCTTTTTGTTTCTCTCTATCTGTAATCCCAGTAAGCAAGGTAGTATTGTGGTCACTCGTTGATTACATTGAGCGGCGCAGGATTCGTAGTCCAGGTATGCGCAGGTTGTTACCTCCTTCAAAGAGAAGCTTTAAGTACAAGAACCGTGGTATATTGTGATTGACCTCAGGTGGATATAGATCTGTTTAATGGTGACGTCACAATTGCCTATAACACCCTACCCTAAAGTAGCTATCTATCAGATTATCAAATTTATTAAGATTAGCATCACTTTTTAGGAGGTTGACAGATCTGGATGTAGTTTGATACTCACGTTCTCTTCCTTTGTTTGCTTCACACTGCCCAGAGTCCTATATTTGTGGGCTCTCCAGACTAGTGCCAGGTTACATAGAAATTTACATATCTAGATAATAGTTAGTAAGAATAATTGTTTGCACCGACGTCAAACGAAAGTAGATGCTAGGGAGGAATTTCTCTTCAATTAAACAGATATGTTAATGTAGCAAAATGTTGAATTTATTCATATAAATTAAATTTGGAATAGCGAATACAATGAAATAAAATGATTGATAAATCTCAAATAAACATTGATAGCACACAAATAAAAATCAGATAAACAGCAAGAATTTCAAGAACAAGAAATTATTAATTTACATACATATGCCAAAACAATAAGATAAAGATAGTTGCATATTACTAAAATGTTACTGTTAATTACTTAGGGTATCGCTCAAAAACAAACACAAATGATTAGGTAAATTACTTGACGTTTATCAATCAATTGCTAGATTTTCAAGTGAATTAACTGGCCAGTTCTTTGAGTGAGGCTCCAAGAAAAAGAATATATAATCCTACCTGAAATTTCTGCATTAATTATAAAAACTCTGGACGCAGCAAGTGCGTTATGGTAGTGAATTTTCATTTAAATGTTTTTAATAACAAATATGTGTTTTTTTAAGAAAGCAGGCATCAAATTTGGTTACCAGTATAACCTATATAGTAAAAACAATGTGCTATGTTTCGTCAAAATAACTTTATTGTGTGAAAATGTACAAAAATTTCCAAAAGTAAACTTAAAGTGTTCCCGAAAAAACACGTTTCTTGGTCAACCTTATAGATTAATAGCAATTTAAGCTGTTCAAATATGAAACATTTGATCAAAATTCGCTACCATAACGCACTTGCTGCGTCCAGAATTTATTTTTTTACAAACATGCATTATATTTCGATGGAAAATGCAAAAATGCAATAACATAAGGCGTGTTTGATTAAAAAAAAAGGAAATTTGTATCACCAACGACTTATGGGCCAGCCTGTGATTGTAGAAATATTATTTTAAGATGTAGCTCAAGACACCCTATAATTAATATATACAATTTTTTTTCATATCTTATATAATAACGGATATATTGAGCTTCATTGATTTTTTACGAAAATTCGACAAAAATTATATACCATTAAACGATAAACTCTATAGCTAAGGCTACTGCCAAGCATCAGAGAAAGGGTCTATTTGAAATGAATTTTCTGCAAATATTTTAGTAAAATGAAGGACAATGACGGTTGAAACTAAGACTTTAGGGTTTGTAAAACATCCTTCTTGAGACATTTTCTTTCCATAGCCCGTATTAGATTCAATTTATTTGCCTAAATGTTGCCAATTTTGACATTTTAAATCGCCACTTTGACGTTTTGAGGAAAACCCCAATTTATTTTTCTTTAAATGCCTATAACTTTTTGCCTTTTGCCCTACATAGCTAAATTTTGGTAGGTAACTTACCTATAAAAATATAAACCTGCGTACCAAATTTGGTTGCCCTTACTTTGTTAATTCCGGAGATATAAATTTTTTTCGAAAGAAAACACAAAATTTTCCGGGAAAACCTAGGCAAATTTTCCTGGCTAACGAACTCATCCAAGCCATTTGGAAAAGGAATTTTTTCACTAAATTTATTCAAAATCGGCCCATTATTTTTTGAGTTATCGGTGTGATACATATATATATATATATATATATATATATATATATATATATATATATATATATATATATATTATATATATATATATATATATATATATATATATATATATATATATATATATATATAAACATATAAAAATTGAAACTGACCCCGGATATGTTTTCTGGGGGGCCTAATTAGCGCTCATTTGAAGAAATTTTTTCAAAATTCAAAAGTCTGGATCTCCTCATTAGTGAATTTTTTTTAAGAAAATTCACTAAAACTAAGAGATATTAAAGAGAATGTATAGGTTAGATATTTTACAGATAAAATTTGCTAATTACAATTTAAAAAAATAAAAACTATGTGTTTAAATTTACAAAATTGACAAAATCTTAGAGATAAAACAGGAAATTTATAGTTATGCTGACAGCACCTCCCTGACATTGTTTAAGCTCAAACTTGACTACGTGATTTTGAAAGTTCTGGTTATTAAAACTTCAGATGTTAGATTTCGGCATGAAAATTCTGCTGATTCAGAGAAAAGATTTGTTTAGACTCACCAGTCTTCCGGTATTAGGTTACCTGATGACCCTGTGAAAATGCTTTCCAGGTGGGATCAATGATGAGTGTCTGACACAGATTCCAGACTCCAATAAGAGCGGAAAAGCTGGATAAAATGACTGGGACTTCTCATCAGAGACTACAAGACCATTTGACACCTATGTCGATGTTCTGAATTCGCTTGATAGTAACTTTGCGAATCGCAATTAAAACGTGAATATGCTTAAATAAAATTCACTACCAATTGACTTAAGGTTCGATAATAACCAGGAATTATTTCTGATTACGGCAAGAAATCAATAATTCGGAACAAAGAGCCACGAGTTAGCTCGCGTTTTATGCTGAATATGATGTTTAATTAAACTCGAAAATCACTTGAATTACTCCGTGCAATCACAGACAATAACTATTGGGTAGTACAGATAACAGAAAGAACATTACAACCCCGTTTTAAGATAATTTAATAGCCACCGAAACTGACGGGTGTTCATTCTATGAACGCTCAGCAGAGAGTCCATGCTAATGTGTCGGGTTCTGTAACTCCTACTCACTGCACGCAAAAATTCTTACCGTGACCGTTGCTGGCTGTGCGCGAGTTCTCTCTCTAGCCTCCCTTCTTCGAATGAGATAAAACGAGACCTCCAATCAGTGGTAAAGTCACGACGTCTCACCTCACGTGTCCACAGTTGAAGGTTTTGCCGGCAATTCTCTGCAACGTTTTCAACGGTCTTTCTTGGGTGACATCACCAGAAAATTACAGATAAACAATATTTTGTTCTCGAATATTCCTAACGTATGTTTTAAATGCTTATTTCGTTCCTGGAAATACTTGTTCAGTAATAATGCGAGGTAGTTTCCCATGGGAAACATATATTGATTTTTAACGTACAAATTAGAAATGCACTAAAGGGGTTTACGGTACTTGAAGATTTAGCGACTTTTCATGAAAATAATTTTGAAATTAAAACATTAATTGCCTTACAGATATTGGATTGTCGGCTATTAATTAAGTCTCTTACGGGTTTATTTTGAATAATTAAAGCAGTAACGAAACGTAATCGTTACAAGATATTATTATAGAAGTAAAGGCCGACCATAATGCTGTAATATCCGGCCTAATGCAAACATCCCTAAATATAAGTAAGGAACTGGTGTGAGACAGAGAGGCTTAATGCCAATCCTCATAAGACAGCTCTTGTCCCACTCACGAACTAAAGGAAACTAATTGAAAGGCTTCCACTCTAAATAGAACAAAAATACAATATAATTTTTCAATAAAGTTAAATATTTAGCGATCTTCTTAGACCAGAAACTGAATTGGAACACACACTTGAAAAAACTCTTTCGAGAGCCACATTGGTAATCTGGACTTGCCGCAGACTCCTAGGAAAGACATTGGGGTTGAATCCCAGGATGGTTTATTGGATAACCAAACTGTAATTGAACGCATGGTCACATACGCATCTATAGGCTGGTTGCTAAAAACAGAACAAGCCTCAACACAACGGAAATTGCAAAAATTGCAGAGGGTAATCTGCCTTGGAATAGCGGGAGCTATGGCAACATGTCTTACAGCTGCAATAGAGGCAATGTGGAATCTGACTCCACTGCACATATGCGTGAAAAAGAAAGCAGCACTAAGTGCCTCAAGACTGTTTCAAGCAGACAAATTTATACCAGCAGACTTGGTTGACCAATTAAGTATCCTGGAAATTATTCAATTGGAGTCACTCGCCAAACAGATAAAATGTCAGCTAAACTGGACTTCATAGTTCCATTTGACATGGTCATAAGTGAAATGGGAATAAGAGGACCCAACTTCAGCCTCAGTCCCTAAGAAAAACTGACACCATCGTCCAAGCAGAAATGCTTGCTTAAATTTCTGTGTATAGAAGTGCATACAAAGAAGCCTCCGCAATACAGAAATGTATATTTTTTCAGACAGTACTAAAGACACTGTGATCAATTAAAACCGAATCCACACACTGACCCGTGCTGAAAAATAAACCATAAAGCAACTGGCTACAAACAACAAAGTAACTTTCAAGTGAATAACAAGGCATCAAGGCATTGAAGGTAATCAGGAGGCATATAGTCTTGCAAAAAGGGCCTCAGCAACACCATTCCTTGGTCCAGAGCTCAATTGTAGCTTAACCAAAAGCCATGTAAAAAATGAACTTGACACTTGGGAGAGGAACGAAATAGTGTCGTACTAAAGAAAAATGTCAGGATTAAGGCAGCAAAACGGTTCAAAACTGTAACAAGACAGAAGTCTGAACTGTTCCTTGAATTGGACAGGAAGGACTTAATAATAATCACAGGACTTTGAAAACTGCAGATACTGCACTCAAGCAGCGGAAACAACGAAACATTTACTATGCGACTGCATGGCGCAGTTCTGCAAAAGACTCAAATACCTTGGAGAGGTGACCCTAATATCCCACGGAATAAGTGAAATAGCCTCCAAAAAGATAGTAGACTACATAGAAAAATCTGAACTTTAAGGGTAACTATGGGTCATATTATAAAAGATACATTGGTGACGCAGCGCTGAGAGGTCAAAGGCCTGTTACAACTCAGCAAACAATCTACAAACGTAATATTGCAACAAACTTGCAGAATCATTTTCAAAGAACGTGTAATTTGATAGATAACTTACAGAAAACCTCCTGCAATTTTGCAGCAAATAGCAAATAACCCCCCCCCCCCCCCCCACAGTTGCATCACAAATGCAAGTGTTTCTTTTGTAATCTTACTGAGAGTTTATTGCAGTTATCTGTTGCACACCTTCATTATACTTGCAGTTATTAACTTATATAACAGGTGGTTGTTAGGCTAGATGCATTTTCACCACAATTAGAACCGCAGACCGGTTTCGCTCTAATTAGTGCTCGTCAGTACAGCATACTAATTGCAGCGAAAATACACCTATAAAGTAATACGGCTATGGTAGCCAGCCTTCCAACACTAAGTGAGATATAAGACACGAAGCACGTGCCGCCACCTCGTTGAGGAACCAAGTAGTATGTTGTCATGGCAGCCCCAAAAAGCACAAAGTGTTAAGAAATAGAGACTATATACAACCAACCAACAATTTAGTAAATTGTCAGCCCAGGCCCATTTCTACCCTAATATATGGACAAAGTATGTAAGGCTAGATGCATTCTCACCACAAATAGAACCGTAAACCGGTTTCGCTCTAATTAGTGCTCGTCAGTACAGCATACTAATTGCAGCTAAAATACACCTATAAAGTAATACGGCTATGGTAGCCAGCCCTCCAACACTAAGTGAGGTATAAGACACGAAGCACGTGCCGCCACCTCGTTGCGGAACCAAGTAGTATGTTGTGACGGTAGCTCCAAAAAGAACAAAGTGTTAAAAAATAGAGAATGTATACAACTAACTACCAATTTAGTAAATTGTCAGCCCTGGCTATAAACTCAATTTCATATCACAAAAGTATTTAGCATAGCAGTCTTAGCAAGCCAAAGTCTCGTGACACTATATAAACTATATCATCATACATTAAACCGAAATAAAATTCGGACAATACTAAATGTCAATTTTCTCCGTGTAAAATCTTATTAACTACTTTTTCTTACATATCCAAATCAAGTTTGTCTGCAGCTAATTTTATATTATATTATAATGTATTTGTGTAATTATAAACAAAATAACGTCCTTTTGCACAGCCAGTGTTAAATAAACCGAAATGCTGATATAAAGCGCAGAACCTTAATACTATTAGTTCCACATCGTCACGTGTGAAAGTATATCATCGGCGACAAAAATTTCAAAAATGTTTCGCTTAAACGTCGTAAAAAGGGTCAAAACATATAGAAAACATGATTTGGGAACGAAATTTGTTTTGTCTGTCGGTCGTAGGTCTGTCGGTTTGTCGGTCTGTCCGTGTGTATGTCTATCTGTTGTATATATATTGGTATACAGTTATCACCCGACAGGGGGTAGTGGATGAATGGGGGGTGATTTGGTGAAAATTGAATTTTTTTCGTTAAAACTCGAGTAATATAACGTTTTAAGGTTTATTTATTAGAAAACTTTTAATTTCACCAAACATCTGGTATTCTGTGCTGAAATTAAATTAGGGTTTGAATGTGTGGGTGTGGAATACTGTTGACAAAAATGTCGAATCTTTTTTACTAAAACGGCGTAAAAATTCTCAAAACATGTAAAAAACTTGACGCTGGAACGATGATTTTTTTGTCTGTCGGTCTGTCGGTCGGTCGGTCTGTCGGTCGGTCGGTCGGTCGGACTGTACGTCTGTCTGTTAGTAGGCGCAATAACTCTCCACAGAATTGGGATATCATCTTCAAATTTGGTATCCAATTAGCACGCGACAAAGGAACGCTTAGAATTGTTTTTGAATAAGATCGCTTCAGAGTAATATAACGTTTCAAAGTTTATGGGTACATGAATACAAATATTTTCTTTATGGTCAAGTCATGGACCCTAAATTCACTCCATGAGAATGTCTTTCTGAAGAGAGTAAATTATCAGAGCTATGTGGAAGTTATTATTCAATTTGCAGCCCTATTTTTACCTTATGGTTCTGAAGTCTGTCTTATGGGGAAAAGGAGGTTGGTTGGGGCGCTTTCGGTGAGTAGGAGGTTTCTCCTATCCCTGAACTTCTGCAAGGGTTCAATGTGATATAGTTTTCCTTTCCTATAGCTTTTTAATTGGACGAACCTGAAGTCTTTCAGGAAGAAACAGGTAGGTGGTGCAACGTCTGTTTACTGAAATTTGTTCAGAAACATTCTTCGCACCACCCTTGTATGCATAAACCACAAGATAAATGAGTATGTTGTTTTAACCCTAAAAAAGGGACGAGACACAGAGCAAATAATTGTGTTAGAATCGTTCATCAGTCCTCCATATTTAGATTGATTACCTGCTCAAAACTGAAAACCTCTTCGATTATTTGAAGTACTAGCTGTTGCCCGCGACTTCGTCCGCGTGGAATTCAGTTTCAAATTCCGCCATCGCTGGTCCCAAACCCGGGTGAGAAAGAAGGAGGGGGTGGAGTAACAACCAAGTTAAAAAAACAGGGTCCGTCTGGCCTGGACGGTAGCACCCTGTGAGGGCCCCTGGCTAGGGTCACAGGGTTGTCTGGCCGGTGGGTGTACTGCTTTCAGCAGTGTGCTCACCGCTGCTCGTAACAACGTAGACGGTACAGCCAGCGACGCCAGCTGTCCGCTGCCCTATTTACCCTCTTTTTCTTTAACCATATTACCTTACTTACTCATTCCTTCATCCCTACCTGGGCCAACAGGGTTAATTGGTGGCACACCCATGGAAATGAGCAAAACCAAAGCCTCGGAAAAATGCTGCTGCCTGGGGTTCGCCAGGGCATGTCTGGAGCCGACGCTGGACATGACAGCATGCGGGACGTCGGTGGCGGGGTGCTGATGAGACAAGCCCCTGCCATGCAAGAAATTACAGCCCAAATTCATCAGCAGGGGAGTCTAGTAAGACCAAGAGCTCCACCCACTGAGGATGCTGCGCAGGAAAATCAGCCAGCGCTTACCCAGATGGGATTACCAAGGCGGCACATGAAGTGGACTATGGATACGAATGAAAGCATTATGCGCATTTACTACAAAGAAACACAACTCGGACAACAGACGACCGGATATAGGCAACAACTTCACACCGAGTTTCTCAGAATGCACCCACACATACAGGTGACTTAACAGAGAGTAGAGGATCAGTATCGTGTCATACTTAGGAATAACCTTATTCCACAAACGAGACTGAATACCATCAGACAGACAGGAAATTGAATATGAAATTACTAACATAGCGGTTACGGAAAATAACGAGATCCTGGTTGATGGTAGTAATCTGCAACTGTATATACTGAGCAAGAATAACACATCGAGGGTACGCAACCAAATGAGGAACTCATCGACAAATTGTCCACAGAGATGAGTCCTGCAGTCGCGGAGCATGAAGGAACAAATCATCTTACTAGACCACCATTACCTAGGATAAGGTCATCTAGAAAGCTGAAAATTACATTGGATCTTTTGAACAGAATAATTTTGCCATCGCACCTTCTAGAGATCAACACATTGGAGCACATGCATACACTAATTTACTGTGCAGAAACTGCAGCAATTAAAACCTTAGGCATTAAGATTTCTGATCGAAGGTCCAAGCACAGAGACTCACGTCACAGAGTGCCCCCGTGGGAAAAAAGATTGATAAGTAGAGTGGAAACACTTCGAAAAGGAATTGGACAACTGACGCAATATATTGGGGGAGTAAAGACAAGAAATTTGCAGAAAAGAGTAGGAGAAATAGTAGGCCGAGTTCGACAACACTCAGCACAAGACCCAGTCCACCACACTGCACAAGAATGTTTCGACACCTTAAAACAGAAGCTTTCTGTATATGCAGAACGGTTGAGGAGATATAAAGCGAGCAACAATAGGAAGTGCGACAATACAATGTTTGAACGCTCTGAAAGGATTTTCTACCGTCAGCTTAATTCAGCTATGAATGTAGCTACCGATACTTTACCAAATAAGGAACAAATTGAAGCGTTCTGGCAAAGTCAACTATCCACAACAGCCCCCTGCAATATTGGCGCCAGTTGGGTTAACGAATAACACAGAGCTGGTCAGAGTTATGAACAGATACATCATGAGTCGTTTACCACAAATGAAGTATCCGAGGTTATTAAAGAGCTTCATAATTGGAAGGCACCCGGGCCTGATAGCGTCCAAAACTTTTGGCTGAAGAAATTTGAGTGTACACATCATCTATTGGCGGTGATAATAAATGATGTTATACTTGACCCAAAGAAGACGCCATTGTTTTTCACACAACGAGACACGTATCTTCTGCCAAAGGACCAGCATTTTTCTGCAGACCCCAAAAGATACCGACCAATAACTTGTCTTCCGACCCTACATAAGTTGAGAAACGCATCTATGCGCACTGCGAACGAAACAACATAATTTCGAGCCACCAAAAAGGGTGTGCCAAAGGATCTATGGGATGCAAAGAACAGCTAATAATTAATTCAGTTGTGTGCAATCAAGCTTACAATGGAGGAAGAAATGTATTTGCTGCCTACGTGGATTATAAAAAGGCATTTGATTCAGTTCCACACGAATGGCTCATAAGTGTGCTGAAGATCTATAAGATCGATACTTACATCGTGAGGTTCTTTGAACACACAATGTCCACCTGGAGAACAAAAATTCAGTTACTGATACAAACGGATGACAACATCGTAACCAGCACGATACCAATTAGAAGAGGTATATTTCAAGGCGACTCGCTAAGCCCATTGTGGTTCTGCCTCGCATTGAACCCACTATCAAACCAGCTGAACTCCACCAGATATGCCTTCGCTATAAAAAGCAATGGCAGCGAGCAAGTGAGGCTAAATCATCTGCTGTGTATGGATAATCTTAAGCTGATGGCCTCCACAAAGAACCACCTTGAACAACTCCTTAAAATCGTGGAAGGGTTTTCCAGAGATATTGAGATGCAGTTTGGGCTCGACAAATATCGCACCTTGTGTGTAGTCAGAGGGAAAATACAACCAGGTGTATATGAAATGCACAACGGCCAGCAAATTACCTCGATGAATGTAAAAGAATGTTACAAATACCTGGGAATACAGCAAGCGAGGAAAATAAACCACTCTGTAATGAAGAACGATCTGACAAATAAGTTTACGAAACGAGTAAAGTAGGTGGTGCGATCACATATTAACAGCAAGAAGCTGACTAAAGCCCTGAATACATACGCATGTTCTGCACTTAGCTACTCATTTGGGATTGTGAACTGGAGTAAAACGGACCACGAAAATCTAAAACGGAAGGTGCGAACACTCCTAACAAAATCTAAAAAGCATCACCCCCGTAGTGCTATCGAGCGAGTAACCCTACCTAGACACCAAGGTGGAAGAGGAGTGTTGGATATTGGTAAACAGTTGGACCAGCAGATAGTGAACCTGCGTACATATTTCCATCAGCAGGCGCTTACTTCTGAACTACACCGTGCCATATGCGAGGCAGATGATTTAACACCGCTACTATTAAAAGAAAGTGAAATACAAAGTCACCATCGGACTGATCAGGACAAGCTGCAATCTTTGATGCAGAAGCCTCTCCATGGGCGACATCTAAATGAGACCTCCCAGGCACATGTCGACAAATTGGCGTCGAACTACTGGTTGGTGTCCGGATGTTTTCAGAGACAGGGGGGGTTTTGCTGGCCATACAAGATCGGGTCATCCCAACAAGAAACTACCTAAGTATATAGTTGGAGATAATTCGGTCCAAGATTACAAATGTATATTTGGGTATCAGTCATCAGATACCATGCAGCACGTCACCGGAGGATGTCAAGCGTTTGCTGCAACAGAGAGTATAAAGAGAGGCACGACGCAGTTGCCAAAATAATTCATCAAAAATTGGCTCTGAAACTGGGACTTTTAAATCTTAGTAAGGTGCCCTACTATAGATACACTCCTGGGACTGTTCTAGAGAACTCGGGATACAGGTTGTACTGGGATCTGACCGTGCTCACAGACCAACGAGTTGCCCACAACAGGCCAGATATAATAATAGTGCATAAAGTCCAGCGACTAAGTGACGCTGATTGATGTAGCCATTCCAAAAACTAATAACCTTGAGATAAAGTACAACGAGAAGACCATTAAGTACAGAGACCTCGAGATGCAAGTTAAGAGACAATGGAGGGCAGATAGTGTCAGAGTGATTTCTAAGTGGTTCCTAAGAATCTTCGAGAGAACATAAACAGGTTGGGTCTTGGAGAGCATCTTTATAAGGTCATGCAGAAAGCGGTAATATTTGCAACTGCCCACACCGTGCGGAGATTCCTGGGAAACGAGGATGTGTCGCGTTGTCGTCCAGAGCCCGATAACTTGGAAAGGGCTCCATCTGAGCTCAGTCCCTTTGGTATTTGAGATACCTGGGATGAGCGAATGTTCCCCTTTGAGGGAGTGTGAAAGTCCTTCAGGCTAAAGTCGATAATAATAATAAGAAGAAGAAGAAGAACCATATTTTTCAGGCTGTATAGGCCTAGCATAGACCATAGTCATAAACACCTTACAAACTTATATATATATATATATATATATATATATATATATATATATATATATATATATATATATATATATATATATATAACATATAAAAATCGAAACCGACCGCGCTCATTTAAAAAAATTCTTGCAAAGTCTCATCATCGATACCTCTCTATTAGTGATTTTTTTTATAAAAATTCACTAATAACTACCTAGGTGCCAACGTTGTAGTGTTGTTTGTCAGCTATGTGGGGTTTAACTAATTATTCGTTTGGCATTGCTATTATGTATAACTGATATTGAATATCAGTTATGTGGTATTTCTTGTGGTGAACGACTTAGTTTAAATGTTAGAAAGGGCTTAAAGGAAGAAAAGCCTACTGAATTTAGTTCTTTTGTAAATTGGGTGAAGCATTGGAAATAAATGAATTATATATCACAGTCTGCAGTTTGTTATTATATATATACGTGTATATATATATATATATATATATATATATATATATATATATATATATATATATATATATATATATATATATATATATATATATAATACGTTAAATATATTAAAATTATACAGGCTAAGTTTATCAACGCGCGTCGGTATCCAACCGATAACTCAAAAAATAATTAACCGATTTTGATGAAACTCGGCAAGTGCCTTTCTTTTATTAATAGCTTGGATGAGTTCGTTAGCCAGGAAAATCGGATAAGGTTTTTCGAGAAAATTTTGAGTTTTCTTTTGAAAAAATTTTTTTTTCCAAAAATTACACAGCTATTTTGATGAAATTTGGTGTACATGTTTCTCTGCGAAGGACCTAACTATGTACCAAAATTCAGCTTTCTGGGTTTACAGAAAATTGAGCTATTCAAATTTGAAACATTTCTCTTTAATATCACCGCGTTTCATTGACAATGGCAAACCTGGCTTATAGTTATATGAGATCTACTATGTCTAAGCCGTTGCCTGGCAACGGAACATTTGATATTATTTCGCAAGTCTGTTACACGCTGTAACTGACGTTTATCGTATGGTATTAGATTGTTTATCTGTTTCAGTTGACAAATTATTTGTGTTATTTGGGAATTTTTATATACAAGTGCAAATTATTCCTTTACGTTTTTATTAATGTTAGTGGATGGACTAAACAGTGTTTGTTATGTTTATGTATCAACACATATAAAGGATCGAAGTTTTACAAAAAGAGCTGATATGCAACAGGTTAGTTATTTTCTCTCTGATGCTTTGGCGGTAGTTTTAGTTAAGTTTATGGTTTAACGGTCCATAATTTTTAGCTAATTTTCGTACAAAAAATTCGTCATTGATGAGACCGCGACTTTAGAATTTTAAAAAGATTTCTTCAAATGAGCGCAAACTAGGCCCCCTGGAATCCATATCCGGATTTACGTTCAGTTTTGATCTGTTTACATATATACAGGGTGAGGCATTTCTACGGTACAGCTCAATATAATTATTATTATACAAGAGACGAGAAAAAATTGTATAAGTTAATTATAGGTTGTCTTGAGCTGCATCTTAAAAATTATTTTGACAATCAGAAGCTGGCCCATAAGTCGTTGGTTATCCCAACTTTTTTTTTTCGAACAGCCTTATTTTATTGTATTTTTTATCGAAATTTGTTTGTAAGAAAAAAAGACGCAGTAAGTGCGTTTTGGTAGCAAATTTTCATTAAATGCTTCAAATTTTAATAACCCAATTTGCTATTAACCAAAAAATAAGTTATTTTGATAAAATATGGCACATTGTTTCTACTATATAGGTTATACAGGTGACCAAATTGATGACTGCTTGCATTAAAAAGACATATTTGCTATTCAAAGCATTTTAATAAAAATTCACTGCCATAACGCACTTGCTGCGTCCAGGCTTTTTCATATTTCAGGCAGTTTTAACTGTACCAACCGCAGAGATATAACAAGATATTCACACAAAGCATCGGTATTTCTTAAACCTAATAATAATATATGACATTGTCATTATTATTGACCTAGATGTCTCGGAAACAAATATTTAGGAGATGTACCTTTAAACGCAGAAAGCCATGGTGACCTCAGCATTTCCAGAGGTATAATAAAAGCTACTTTGAAATAACGATGAACTACGACGTGCATCGAGGGGTATATTTCCGTTCGAGATACTTTATTTTATTATATACTCGGTGGTCATAAAATAAGTGACTGTCAATAGCGTGCCATTTTTTATACGAGCATTTCCGTAGGTTGTTTAGTTTAGTTGTTGTATAAAATTTAAAGCACATGTGTCAAATTCATCTTAGAACGCTACACGATCATACAACGCGTCCGTATTGTTAAAAAAAATTATATAAATAATGAGTCAACGACCACAACTATACGGAATCTAGGACAAGATTTCGGTCGAAATAATGTGCCCAGTATCAACACCATTCGTCAATTAGTGCGGCAAAACAAAGCGGTGAACTTAAAGACCCAGATCGGGTCGAGCTGGTCGTACTCCGGAAAATGTTGAGAGAGTTCGTTAAACTGCCATAGAGCGCCCTGAGACCTCTACCACACATCGTTTTTAAGAACTGGGCATTCATCGCACATCATTAGACACTATTTTAACAAAAGACTTGCATTTGCGTTCATACAAAATTCAGTTAACCCAAGAGCTGCTACCTAGAGACCACGAAAGTCGCCCATAATAAAGTTACGCAATATTAGAGCTTAACAACCAAACAAACGATTTTTGTCGAAAAATCATAATGAGTGATGAAGCCCACTTCGATATGAACGGATTTGTCAACAAGCAGAATTGTCGTATCTGGGCATTAGAAAACCACCGTGTCATCACTTACCACTTCATCGCCGTCGAGTCACAGTTTGGGGCAGTGTTTGGTGTGAAAGTGTCATCGGACCTTACTTTTTTGAGACGCTGCAGGTAATTCTCTTACTGCCACTGGCGAGCGCTACCGCGATATGATCCAAAACTTTGTGGCTCCTCAAATTCAACAACTTAAGCTGCCAAACATGTGGTGCCAGCAGAACGGGGTAACTTATTATCATACAGCTAGGAAAACAATGATTATTTTGCGAAAAATGTTTCCGGGGCGTTTAATCTCTCGATTTGGCGAGTCACTAGATTTAACGGCTCCAGAGTTCTTTCTATGGGGATTTCTAAAAAAATTAGGTTTATGCCAACAAACCAAACACTGCGTAGAGCAGATGAAGAACATTATTCGGGAGGCGGACATTTGTTTTATATTACCCACTGAGCAAGGTAATATTGCGCCAACCCTGCATAGCTTTTTCCAAAGAAAGTGTAAGTTTTATACATTACTTACAGAAAGCCTCCTGCAAGTTTGCTGCAAATAATAAATCTTCCCACCAGTTGCATTACAAATGCAAGTATTTCTTTTGTAACCTTACTGCAAATTTACTGTAGTGAGCTGTTACAAACTTTCTTCACACTTACAAATGTTAACTTGCAGCAGGCTTAAATTTTAAAGGGGCCTAGCAAAGTTGTAAAATTTAAATTTACATATGCTGCAATTGTATATATTGTTACGTTCTACGGGGTTCTGGATTTGTTGACTAACAAAACACAGCTTTTCAAACTACTAATTTATTATAACAATTTTCCAACACCAGTATCAACTAAAATATTTCTCTCTATTACTAAATGTCCATAGAACTATATTCCACTATTCGCCTTCTATGATCGCTTCTTATTCACCAACGACTCGCTTAATACTCTATGATCACTTACTCTGCACCACACTAATTCAATACTAAACTAACTCACTATATGTACCGTTCGTCTTTTTATACTCTCCATAGAGATTCTAGGCCTTCTACACTTTTCTACACCTGTCACTTCTGGTCCCTTCTAGAAAAATCGTTTCAGAGTGGTCGCTGTTACCAACATATTACAACTGACCATAGAAGTTACAAAGTCCATAATCTTAATTCTCATAGACAAATGTGACAATATTATACATAGTGCAAGTGAAATAATTTCAATTAATCTACTGCAGCTTTTTTTTCAATAATGCTCGAAGGCGTAAGATAGTATTTTCAGTTACAATCTTTTACAAAAAGATATTAGACAATGTGTGCCAAATATAATTGATAATTTTTGTAAATGACAACCCTAGCTTTTTGTTGACTATTTTTAAAATACCCGTCAAGCTATACAAAACCACCAAATTTCAAGTTTTTATTATAAATCTTGAGTTGAAAGCATCAAAAAAAAATTGTGTAGGCTAAAAGTTCGCCCAAAGTAACAGGAAATGTACAAAATGAGTTTCAATTATTCATTTTAAAATAATAAACCGTATTTTTTTAATCTCAACGACTAATAATTTAAAATTTGCTGGTTTTCTACGACTTTACATGTAGGAACTTAAAAAATAGTCGACAAAAATCTAGGGTTGATTTAAAGAAATTATCGATGACTAAGTGAACTAAGTGAAAATTGGAACCTGTGATGAGCACTGATAAGTACGCTTGGAGAACCCAAATCACCACAACACGTCTTGAGCTGACGATCGTTTCCCTAACAAAATTATCATCATCAGAGGATGAAAAATTCGAAACTAACAACTAAACATCACCTTTTAGAATGAGTCTTAGGTAAAAGCCGATACCAAGAAGGAGACGAAATCGCAGGCAAATTTTCTGTGTATTGTACTTTGATTGTCGGACGACGTTTTTGAACTCATGACGTCATTTTTAAATATGGGGCATACTGTATATATTTTTTAAAAGACCGCAACTTGAAATACTAATCAATGTGTCCAAGCATTTTTGAAGAAAAAAAAACTGTATTTGATTAACTAAATTTATTTTAAGTTACAAACTAACACTCTATATAGGTATAGGTGTATTTATACAAAATATATATTTCTTGTAAAACTGTAAAATAAGAATTAAGAAAATGTTAATTAGAATAATATCTTTATCACATAAAAAAAAATTATAGACTTACAACATATTTCATTTCTACTGATAGATAGATATATAGATTTTATGGACCATTAAACGTACATGGTAAGTCACAACCTTTATAAATATCGACAATGTCTGTGTACATTCAGATGCATCGAGTTAAAATAAAGCGAAATTATGACTACAAAGAATTACGTATATATAAAAAAAAGCTGTGGCTAATGGAACTTGCCGTCCGGAGCTTTTGCCTAACACGCGCGCGTACACACACACAAACACACACACACACACACACACGCACACGCACACCATAAAGAATGAATACAAATAGTATGTAACACTATATACATTAGTTTAGAGCTTCCACGTGCTTCCATAGGTTAGTCATGCCCTTTAACGTTTTGAAATGAATCGGTCTGACCAGGTAAGATACCTCCACTGCTTCTAAGGACATAACAAAATTCGTATTGAGCAATTAGGTTTTCTTTTTCGTTAAATAGATTTCATAGAAAGAGATAAAATGGAAATAGGAGCACCCATCTTAGAATAATTCACCAATAGATTACTGACAAAATTTAATCATGCTACGGAAAAGTGACTAATTTTATTGAATAGAAACATGTATTTAGTATATAGCTATTTTAGGGATTCATAGGTAGAGGGGTTCAGGGCGCCCGTGGTGTTTGGAAAACCTTTAGCTTTAGTGCGTGAGGTCAAATATCTGGGTGTGATCCTGGACCCCAAACTAACATGGGGGTCGCAAATAGAACGAGTAGTGAGGAAGGGAGTAGCGACCCTTTGCCAGCTGCGTCGTGTGACACGGAGGACCTGTGGACTTAATCCTCGGATCCTTCTTTGGATCTACACTGCGATAGTCAGGCCGAGAATCCTCTATGGGGCGTTGGTCTGGTGGTGTGGTGTGAACCAAACAACCAGCAGGAAGCTGGCCAAACTCCAAAGGCTGGCTATCATGGGTATCACAGGCGCTATGAGGACGACACCCTCAGCCGCGCTAGAGATCCTGTTGATGCTGCCACCGCTTCCCATCTGCATCAGAAAGGAGGCTATGGCGTCGAATCTTAGAATGCGAGACTCAGGACACTGGTGCGGAGAAGGAGCAGTATTAGGGCATGCAAGAGTCTCCAAGGAGGTGGAAAAGGAAATTCCGATTTCCGCCATAACGGTGCGGGATGCCGAGGACGATATTAGGTTGACTAGGCCATACACCCTCAGGATCCCCAGTAGGGATCAGTGGAGGGAAAATGAGGTTGCATTCCAACCCGCAAGCCTGGTCTGTTTCACCGACGGATCGCGGCTGGGGGACCAACAATCCTCCGGGGCAGGAATATACATCGAGGGCCTGGGGGTGCGCGAGAGCTATGCTCTTGGCGCATATACCATGGCATTCGAAACAGAGGTGTATGCTATCCTGTCTGTGACCAATAGACAGGATGTGAAGAGAAGTCCCGAGAAATGTGTGTACATCTGCTCGGATACCCAAGCGGTCCTCCGGGCAGTCTGCGCGGCCAGAATCAGGTCAACACTGGTTCAGGAGTGCGCTGACGCCCTCAAAGGACTAGCCAGGACGAAGGAGGTGCAACTGGTGTGGGTTTTTGGACATTATAGCGTAGCGGGGAATGAGGTGGCGAATAATCTCGCAAGACTCAGTTCCGGGCGGCCGTTCTGTGGCCCGGAGCCTGCGATAGGCATAAGTAGGAAGACCGTCTATGTCGCCTTAGACAGGTGGACCAAGAAGCAATGGAGAGGCACTGGGGGTCGGTTGGTGGCTGCAGGCAGGCGAGGGACTTCGTGGAGGAGCCGGAGAGAGATAAAGCTGTCTGGCTACTCGGAAGGAGTCGACCTACGCTTCGCCGCATCCTTGGGGTGCTGACAGGCCACTGCGCCCTTAGAAGACACCTCACATTGATAGGCATAGAGAGGGATCCCATTTGCCAGGAATGCGGCGAGGATGAAGAAACGTCCTACCACTACCTGTGTGAATGCGAGGATGTTGGGAGTCTCCGAGCAGATTGTTCGGATCGAGGACTCTACAGAGGAATCAGGTAAGTACCGTCCAATTGAAGACCGTCACGGCCTTCATCTCGAGGTCGAGGCGGTTTGGCGACGGAACCGAGGAAGAGTAGAACATGGTTGCTGGGTTGCTGGGGTTGGCAAAAAGGGCATATTGTGGCCTACTTGCTTGGCGTTGGTCTCCCCACCACTGCTACTACTACTAGGGATTCATATCAATTTTTCACGCATTGGCGGTGTAATATCTTATTAACTATATTTCAAAAAATGAGTGTTAATTTACCCTTTTTCAGTTATGTTTTGTAAAAATAAAAGAAAAATTTCAATTAAAATTATTTGAGAAACACGCATTTGTGCGCATTTCTCTCTCATTTTCACAATCTACGACCAGAAGAACACAGGTATGCAAATTTTTATTGAAACCGGCCTGGTTTTAAAAAATAAACGTTTACTCCTACCTACACGACTTAACAAATATATAACTTTATAATTTACTAAGTTAGGTACCTTACCTGACATCTTTGTCGGTATACTTCATATTTCGTTATCCAGACAATGAATTACTTAAGTACCCAAAATTCAAACAATTCACGCTACAATAAGAATGTTCAATCATTAAAACTTCCAGAAAAATAAATAGACACAGATCAAATAACATTTTATGATGATGAAATCATAAATAAAAACAACAATCCGCCATTAATGACGTGGGCGCGTTGACAGTTCGCGGTTGGCGTTGGCATTGCTATATGTTGCTATTGAACGGCGATGACATATGATCGAACATACACGATCACGAAAACGGAGGGAATTCACGCGAGCTTACAAATGGAGAGAAACAACAAGCTGACAAAGGATATTATGCATTTAAATGTTATCTTCAAGTTTCATTTGTAAGTTTGCATTGTTTTTTTTTTGCTGTAAATATTAGAAGTCTTGCAAACTTAACTTGTTTAATGATAAATTATCTAACGTTGTGGTAAGCATTGGTAAGTTACCATGCTTAGTTGGTATTTTTAATACATAATTTCTAACATCCAATAAAAGATTAAGGTGAAAAAAAAGGACGTTCTTTATTAGTGAAAAATTAAATTAAAAAAATTCACTAATGAGGAGATCCCGACTTTTGAATTTTGAAAAAATTTCTTCCAATGAGCGCTAATTAGGCCCCCTAGAACACATATCCGGGGTCAGTTTCGATTTTTATACGTTATATATATATATATATATATATATATATATATATATATATATATATATATATATATATATATATATAATGTAAGGAATGTATTTTCTCACCCTGCTCATAAGGCTATTTTATTATGAAAATTCTCTGGAGGCTTTATGAAATAATTTAGGTATTAGCCAAGTTTACATGAGGGTTGCTACTTATACGAGGTTAAGTCAATATTCATAAATTAAGTAAGAGTTGAATTATGTCAGTTTGTTTGTAGTAAATAAAGTAGAGCCTGTTTGAATGTAAATTGATGATAGTTTGGAAGGTGTGAGGGACACCTTCGCTGTTTGCTCACCCAGTAGGGCGTCATACTGGTAGAGGCGTTTGGGTTTAGACCCAGGTTACGTAACCACAACACGGTGGCTTTTAGTGGCATCGTCAGACTAAGGTAGGGTTACGAGGTAACCATTGCACCTATGCCTGTTCGATGCGTGGATACCAGAGAGGGCACATTGTTGGGTTCGCCCTTTGTGTCCATTGCACTGCTCAGTATTCATGTTGCCGGGATCGTTGTTGTATTTGTCGATCTGGTAGCTTGTCCGAGACACTGTGGCCAGTTCACCCGTTGGTCTCATTGCACGGTCAGTCCCAGTGGGGGAGTTGGGGTACCTGGAGAAGGGCACAGTGATGAACAAGTCCATTGTGTTCATTGCACTTCTCGGTAGTCAACTCTGTCAGTACGAGCACTCTAGGTGAGGTATTGAACTGTGCCTCATTGCACACCTGGAAGCCGGCACGGACCTAGTGTTCGGGTATAGCGCCCAACAAAACACACAGGCTAAACTATTATTTTAGAAACTATTATTTGAGTAACCAATGTTTGAGTAATTATTATTTGAGTAACTATCGTGTGAGTAACTATTTGAGTAATTATTGTTTGAGTAATTATTATTTGAATAACTATCGTGTGAGTAACTATTTGAGTAATTATTGTTTGAGAAGCTATGAGTTGAGCACTTAGAGACATTGTTGAGAAGCAGTTCTGAGGCACTGATGTGCGTTGTTAAGAGTTTATAATGTTGCTCAGTGGAGCATTGAGTAGGAACTGCTGTTTATGTTGAAGTTGCTCAGTGGAGCGTTATGTTGAAACTGCTCTTAAGTTAGCTTGCTCAAAGGAGCTTTGAGTGTAAATAGTCATTGATGTTGAAGTTGCTCAGTGGAGCATTATGTGGAAACTACTGTTAATGTTAGGTTGCTCAGTGGAGCTCTGAGTATAAATAGTTATTGATGTCAAGTCGCTCTGTGGAGCGTGTAATTGGTAAATGATTGATAAACTAATAATTGTATGTCCCTCGTATATATGTTAGGTTGTGCTTTAGATGAACAATGGTGTGTTCAGGTATATTTTTAATTACAGGTTAGTGATGTTGTTTCTGGACACATTTGGCACCCGCTCGCCCGACTCATTACGCCCGTACATTAAGGCTTCGCCATCATTCTGACAAGTAATAAACCTTTTGCCTTTTGCATGATTACTCTTAAGTAGATAACACAACTGCTAAGTAATATATCGACTGGTGATTGATTGTTGAGCTATGTAATTATATTATGTGACCGTTAGTCGATTGTTATTATTATAATAGGTCACTTCTATTGTTTACTAAGAGGGTTGTAACGTTGTGTCATCGAAGGGTTGCGTTCGATATTATTCAATATATATATTTAGAAGAAAAAAAACGTCGCCCTTACAATATATATATATATATATATATATATATATATATATATATATATATATATATATATATATATATATATATATATGTATGTATGTATGTATGTATATGTATATGTATCACACCGATAATTCAAAAAATAATGGACCGATTTTGACTAAATTTGGTGAATGCCTTCCTTTTGCAAGTGGCTTGGATAAGTTCCTTAGCCAGGAAGATCGGCCAAGGTTTTCCCGAAAAATTATGTGTCCTTTCGAAAAAAAAATATCTCTCCGGAAATAACAAAGTAAGGGGTACACGAGTTTATATCGCTATAGATAAATTACCTACTAAAAATGAGCTCTGTAGGTCAAAAGATAAAAAAGTTATAGGCATTTAAAGAAAAATAAATTGGGGTTTTCCTCAAAACGTCAAACTCACGATTTAAAACGTCAAAATTGGCAACATTTAGGCAAAGAACTTGAATCTAATACGGGCTATGGAAAGAAAATGTCTCAAGAAGAATGTTTTACAAACCCTGAAGTCTTAGTTTCAACCATCATTGTCCTTCATTTTACTAAAATGTTTCCAAAAAATTCATTTCAAATAGACCCTTTCTCTGATGCTTGGCAGTAGTCTTAGCTATAGAGTTTATCGTTTAATGGTATATAATTTTTGTCGAATTTTCGTAAAAAATCAATAAAGCTCAATATATCCGTTATTTTACAAGATATGAAAAAAATTGTATATATTTATTATAGGGTGTCTTAAGCTACATCTTAAAAAATTATTTCTACAATCACAGGTGACCCATAAGTCGTTGTTGATACAAATTTTCTTTTTTTTTTCAATCAAACTCGCCTTATGTTATTGCATTTTTGCATTTTCCATCGAAATATAATGCATGTTTGTAAGAAAAGAAATTCTGGACGCAACAAATGCGTTATGGTAGCGAATTTTGGTCAAATGCTTCATATTTGGATAGCTCAATTTGCTATTAACTTATAAAGTTGACCAAGAAACGAGTTTTTTCGGGAACACTTTAAGTTTACTTTCGGAAATTTTTGTACATTTTCAAACAATAAAGTTATTTTGATGAAGCATGGCACATTATTTTTACTATATAGGTTATACTGGTAACCAAATTTAATGCGTGCTTTCTTTAAAAAAACACACATATTTGCTATTAAAAACATTTTAATGAAAATTCACTACCATAACGCACTTGCTGCGTCCAGAATTTTATAAATATTTAAGAGACTATAGCCAGCCAGGTAGTAAGCCGGATTTTCTTCTCTGAAAACATGAAGGTAGGGTGTGTAAGTGTGTAATGTAATGTGCAATCTCCAACAATGTTCCATTGCCAACCAATCAGATTACTTTAACTTAGGTATATGTAACCCCTTTATACTTTCTTATTTATCCCCCATCTGAGACAACTACGCTGCACCCCTGCGGGTATGTAAAAGTTTCGGGACGTTTGGATAGCGTGCCCGCAGTCTACTAGGTATAACCAGGCCGCGCTACCTTAGGCCGACTAAGTTGATAAAGCAGCGCACTTTTGTAGCAAAGCTGACAATATAATATGCTTCAATAATGAGTTGTTTCAATTGAAGAGGCATAAAAACAGTTGTTTTAGTATCATATTTAAGGGATATTTAGAATATTAAACATGCCTTGATTTTAATAGATTATTCAAGGCAAGGTTAATCTGGACACATAAAAGGGTTTATCTTTTATTGCACAGGTTTAGGAACTACAAGCACGTCTTTCTCACCTGTTGCTAAAGCGGTGAGTGTGTCAATTAATATGTGTTTGTTTTTACTTGAAAAATAAATGTTATCCTGGCCGCCCACTATATGTGACTTGTCGTGTGTTACACAGTGAGGACACGACATCAAAATAAAGTATTTTCGCGTACTTTATTTTTATGTAGAAGTGTAAAGTATGTTCACCGAAAATGAAATAGGATACATCACCATAAAATATTTTAGTGAGTGTACGTTTAATTCACATAGGCTTACGTTAATAACAATTATGTGTTAATCTCGATGTCATTTTTTATTATATCCAGTTATAGAGATAACACAAATTTGGAACTGATTCTGAATATAGGTTTTAGGGACCCTAGTTGGCACTGATTTGAAAAACAAATTAAGAAAATTGAAAATAGCTATCACGAATACGGGACTTTATCTTGAAACATTTCATAATATAATAAACTGCAATTGACTATATGCAACCATGCTTACAGCAGCGTGATTACATGTGAAGGTTGGATAAAATAAGAAATAAATCTCATGGTTTGAACACTGGCGCCGGATTCGTCAGGGATACAGGTGTGTATCGACAACTGAGAAATAAACTGAAACACAGTGTCCTGAAAATAAGTATAAAACACTTGACCACATACTCCTGGGTTTAAAATAGATCGATTAAAGCCAACTTACCTATATGCAAAATTACTTCGCTTGGACGCTAGAGGGCGTCACAGATTCAAATAAAATTGTTTTTTTTTTTAATTTTTTTGGAAATTGGAATATGGATTTTGATGATTTTTGGTGTATAATCTAATGTCGTTAAATGGCGTTTTCTAGTGGTGTAGCGATCGGCTATAAAAAAAGTGGCATCATATTTAATCATTTATTTTGTTTATATATATATATATATATATATATATATATATATATATATATATATATATATATATATATATATATATATATATATATAAGTGTGGGTCCTACAACCTGTACCGCATCCCGCATTTCGTTAGACATTTCTTCCTATGCTTCCAGTCCTTGACCTCGATAGCTCGATCTCTCATATTTTTCTCAATTCCTTTTATCGATTGCGTTGTCGCTCTTTCTCTTCTTTTTCTTCCAGGTAGTGTATACTCCAGAGTTCTCTTTGGCCATCGTGCCTCTTCCATCCTCATTACATGCCCGTACCATAGTATCTGTCTGGGTTCTACTATTTCTGCTGTTGTAAATACGCGCCCTATTTTCCTCCTTTTCTCTTCATTTCTAATGTGTTGTATTCTCGACATGTTACATGATCTTCTTAAGAAGTCCATTTCCACGGTTTCTATCATCCTTCTCTGAAAGCTGCCAGCATTCACAGCCGTAGATTAAA
Organism: Tillus elongatus; assembly: GCA_964006375.1. Lineage (NCBI taxonomy): Eukaryota > Metazoa > Arthropoda > Insecta > Coleoptera > Cleridae > Tillus > Tillus elongatus. Next base: position 212,980,661 of record OZ023262.1, read on the forward strand.
ATAGGTTCCACTACCCATACAGCACAAGTTATTCCTAGAATGTTCTCACAATGTGAGAACTTTTTTTTCAGAATATTTGTTTCGGAATGTTCTAATAACATTTATGGAATTTCAAACTGCCTCTTGAATATTCTGAGTACATTAATTGAATCACATCCTAAGAAAATTATTTATCAATATACTGAGAATATTTGAATAGATCATTATTCGGAATATATGCTTAGAATGTGCTCGAGATGTCCTAATAATATTATAACTTTAAAATTTAATGAAAAAGATAGATGATGGTTACGGGATAAGTATAGTGGTGAGAATTATAAGAGGAACTATTTTGCATGTTTAATTCTGTTACCTGTTCTGTGTTAAACACACCCAAAAATTGTATATTTACGCATAGAGCGCATGTCCATACCGAAGGCAAGATGGCCGATAGACGTAAATATAAATTAATGTCAACTTGAATGATGTTATGTCATGCTGTATAAGGTTATATTGTAACATAAATAATTAAATATAACAGTGTGACGTGAACACAGAGAACAGTGTGTAATTACAAACAAAACAGAGTACAGAAGCAACTAAAACAGTCAGGTTATCAAGAACTAAAAGGCACCCAGTAAAGAAGCAAGTTTTTAAGCATTTAACTTGTATCAAAAACCAGACCATTTACTCTTTTGTAACGGAACTTAAGAAGCAACCTGCTAGTTATGTATATATCTGTATAATTATAAAAGGCCACACACAGGTTTAACGATCAAAGATAAATTAATTCTGGGTCTCTGCAACAAGCAATACAACAAAGCATTATTAGGGAAACTGATTCCTATTACGCTATCAAAGGTGCAAGAATACTGCAAATCTATAGAATTGTGTACGCAACATTTGAGGCTTTTTACTCAGGTGGAAGAAGTCAAGGCTGTAAGAAGTATCAGAAGAGCAGAAAATCTGGTCCTGAACATATGGTAGGTAGATGAGCTGTGTACAATAAAACTTGCAATTTATCAGATACACAATCACTTTTCCAAAGTATGTTTTCACAAGCAGAATATCCAAGCTGTTGGTGACAAACATCGGATATCGGGATATGGAATTAGCTTTAGAAATCAAAATCAAGCCCTTGGGAGCAGAGCAGAGAGCAGCTATACAAGGGAAGGGTCAAAAGGTCTGATCGATGACTTTCAGTTGTAGTTTTTTATGAGTGCAGTGAGTGTGATTTTGTGGCAAATTCTGTCCAATTTAGTTGTATTCGATAAAGGTATAAGTACTATTATGCAATGCAATTCCTTTAATACTACACTGAAAGCCTGTACGATCAAAAGTCTAGCCAAATTTTAAGTTACTTCACTGAGGTAACCTCAAATATTCATCTCGGAAACTTTGTGTTTGGCTATCAAATTTTCTGGCAACTCGATGAACTGTATCTTTATTTATTTTATTTGTATGTTATTGAAATTTTAATTGTTTTATTCACAAACATTGCTTTGCATTTGTTATATTAATTAAACTGAATAAATGTGCAATACTTGAACTGTAGACTTATTAAGTATCTGAACGTGAGTTTACAGGTGTGTGTAGCCACTAGAATGATGGTAACCTACACAGGGGTGAATGATAGAAGTTGAAATTCTAACATATATGGTGAGTTGGGCTTGGTTATACGAAAATATATACAAGGCCAGTTAAATGGAGTTACATTTTATGGGTTCATCACTCTATTCAACCCTTTGAAATGCTTCAATTGAAATCTACTCACCATCGATTAATGCTCTTAGTACACCCAAAACGTGTACCAAATTTGCTTTTTCTAAGTTGAAGTATTACTGAGATAACTATAACTATAACTTCTCATGGGTGCAACTTAGTATGGGGGTATGTTGCATTAAATCACCATATTTTAGGTTCCCCTACACGCCCCTGCTCTATGTGGGTTCTTATGCAAAACACCCTGTATATCGTTTTTAAAGAAGCAAAGTTCCCATGAGTATATGTATGAACATTTGGTGAAGATTCATTGAGTGTTCGTGGGACATTTTCAGAACATACTGGGAGCTCCTAAGAATATTATAAATAGCATTCTGAGAACTTGATTAGTATGACAGAATCTGTCCCATTGTCATATTCATAGAATGTTCTATGAATATATATTGTACATTGTGAGAATGTTCTGGGGATGTATGATTATTCTTTTGTAACAGTCCTGGTATATTCTCAGGATGTCTGTGCTGCCTGGGTAATTATATATATTTTTTATTTTCGTCACCCTGTATCTTGTAAATATGGCCTCTTACGACACATCTTCATACGAACTTTTAATGATTAAAATTTGGTCTTCTATCTGATGGTAAATTCCTGCTACAAATAACTGACTCACCCTGTATATATATATATATATATATATATATATATATATATATATATATATATATATATATATATATATATATATATATATATATATATAAAGGGCCAATCAACTTGGTAGGTACCTTAATTTCGTAAGTGGCTTGGATAAGTTCGTTGGCCAGGAATCTGGGTTTTCCGGGAATATTTTCCATTTTCTTCCGGAAAGTTTTTGTATCTCCGCAAATAACAAAGCCATGGCAACCAAAAAATGTGGGCATGCCATTTACTTCAACATTTGTATAACACGTTCTATGCCTAAAGAATCTAGTTTTGGAAATATTTACATTTATTTATAATCGTATACCTTGATTCATGTAAGGATTCATTTTAAAGATGTTTTTCAGTTTTTTATTCAATTTTAACAACCGATCAATTACGTAATTATTTAGCGAGGTTTGGAAGAAGAATGTTGAAATATAATAGACTAACTTTTTACATAAAAGGTAAGAAATATTTATTTTAGTGGGATTATCTATGTTGTGTGTTTTTGTTTCTTTAACGTCGGTCTATTTCCGCGACTATGGCTAATCACCGACGCCAAGGAGCCGTTTCACGTCACTATCCTGGAAATTTTGCCGAACCCCTGCCTTTCTGTAAGGATTGTATGGTTCTTTAACGTACCCAACATCGCATGGACACAGGACCAACAGCTTTGCGCCCCTCCGAAGGGCGGAACGTGCAGACATTCAACTTGCTCAACACAATTCCACAACTTCGGTTGATGTCTATGTTACAGTATGTACTGAATAGGTGAAAGGAGAACCCCGGGCTCGAACTCATGCCCTTTGGTTCAAAAGCACACGTTCTTTCCACTGAACCACCGAGCCTCTCATAGTATATCAGTAGTTTATACATTGTTTTCACAGATATCAAATGAAACTTCAAAGTGACATACTTAAATAACCTTCTCATTTATGTCAGCTCGTGGCATAAAAATTTGACTATTTTTCGCTTATATTCTTTTTACGTGTTCAAATTTTGGTAAAGAGTAAAAAAATCGGGACTAAGCAAGTGCGTTATGGTAGCGATTTTTCATTAAAGGTTTCAAATTTGAATAACTCAATTTGCTATGAACCTAGAAGTTGCATTTGGGTATATAGTAAGCCTTTAAGAGGGCAACATAACTACCAAATTTCATCTAAATAACTTTGTTATTTTCTGAGATACAATTTTTTTCTCAACCAAATTTTTTTTTAGAAAAGCTGGTCCGATCGGTCTGGCTAACGAACTTATCCAAGCTATTATTAAAAGAAATGTACCTACGTGCCGAGTTCCCTCAAAATCGGTTAATTACTTTTGGAGTCATTGGTTGGATATATATATATATATATATATATATATATATATATATATATATATATATATATATATATATATATATATATATATATATATATATATATATTGTTCCGTCGTCATTTTCGACACATTTTTGCCACACGCACGTGCCGACTCTAAACACAGTGGTAACCCTGGGCACATCAAGAAATGATGGTCAACCTGAAGATGGCACCCTGGAGCCTAGCAGCCACGTGACCTTCTGAAAGGTGCTGGAAACCAACGTGTACCATAAGTGCCACAAACTGCAGGTACCAAAGCAGGAGGCTGCCCTTCATTTTCCATCTGTGCAACAAGTCATTTACTCTGTGAATGTAACGAATCTACCGCTACATATATATATATATATATATATATATATATATATATATATATATATATATATATATATATATATATATATATATATATATATATATATATTTCAAACGAACCTTGGTTTCGGGTTCTAAGGGCCCAAATTCGCGCTTATTTGAAAAATTGTTTGGAAAGTCTCACAATCGATAAATATCATTTTCGTGTAACATGAAAAGCCAAAAAAAAAATTGACGAATTTTCCTCAAAGAAACTGTCTGAAAATGTTCATATATTATTTTTTTTAATTTTAAACAAAAAGCTTTTTGTGAATAATTATATCTTGGCAGGGGTGTAATAGCTTGAAGAGGATCGTTGGCCAGCAAAATAGGATCCGTTTTTTTTTTTAAATAAAAATTCGTTAAACCGAACATATACATTTTTTTCAATTTTAATTACAGATTAGGTATATAATTTGAATGTTATGTTTTTAAGTAAATTTTCGTGTAAAAAGTGTTTTCGTAGATTTTTTTTTAGTATTTTCGTACAAATTATTTTTTGTAAAATTTTTGTTTAATAATGCTAATTAATAATTAATGTTTAATAAGTTATTGCAAAAAAATGTTTGCGAATTTTCATGAGACAATTGTTTAAGATTTACGTAAAAAATATAATTTTCGTGTACAAGCCAATTAAAAAAATTGGCGAATTGTGAAAGAAACCGTGTGAAAATTTTTATATATTTTAAACAAAAAGATTTTAGTGGATAATTATATCTTGGCACGCGTGTAAATAGTTTGAAGAGGTTCGTTGGTCAGCAAAATAGGATCAGTTATTTTTGGGAATATTTTAAGTTTATTTTCGGAAAATTGTATTTTTAAAACAACAAAGTTATTTTGATGAGATATCGTACATTGTTTCTACTCTAAAGGTCATACCCTTAGACAATTGTAGCCATCCAATAAAATAAAAATATATATAGCAAATGAAAACATGCTTATGAAAATTCGCTACCATAACGCACTGGCTGCGTCCACGCTTTTCTTTTCTTTAATTTTGGGCCGCCCTAATTGCTACGTGTACCACCAAAATTCCTCTGGTTTCCTCTACCGAACACCAATGTAAAATGTGCATGAGACGCCACTGCTCCACGCCAATGGATTATGGATCAGTAGATCAGCCAGCCACAGCATAATATGCTTAGAACTGTTTCGCTTTCGGGGAGTCCCTTGATTTCATATACTCTGTGACCGGCCACAGAAACCGGGTTTATCACTTATCACTTGCAAGGTGTGTCTGCTTTCATTTCTATTTTTAGTTCTTTGATATTCCTTGCTTATAAAAGTCGTTAGTATAGTTAAATAACATTAGTTTTCGACTTGGCGGCGTTCCTAACTTGTATATTATAACGAGCATTTACAAAATGAAAGTCTTGTGTTTTTGTATTGTTTTATTTCCGATTTTTATGCTCGTGTTAGGAAATATAGCAAATTACGAGAAATATTTTGGTGACAGTTTGGATCCAAATAATTTAGTGTAAGTAAAACTTTGTGTGTATTTTTTTAAAATCTTTTTTGAAGTATTTTTAATGTCCTACCTAACAAATGTAAGTGAATAGTTGAAGTTGAAGTATTTTTAATGTACCTATTTCTAACAAATGCAAGTGCCCAAATGTCTAATTTAATAATAAGACTAATTGTGTTAGTTTTATTAAATTTTGGAGATAGATATGTATCTAGGTATCAAATAGGTATCAAAAAAATATGACTGGAATGTATTTAATTACAAACGTGAAAACTATTCCTCTGGCTTCACAAATATACGTTTTAGTGAATTTTTATTTTAAATTTTTTTTGTTAATTGTTATTTAAAAAGCAAATTTACGAATAGAGAGGTATCGATGGTGAGACTTTGCAAACATTTCTTCAAATGAGCGCGAACTAGGACCCCCGGAACCCATATCCGAGGTCCGTTTCAATTTTTTATATGTTTATCCAACCGATAACTCAAAAAGTAATAAACGGGCGTTGATGTATCTCGACAAGTACCTTTCGTTTATTAATAGCTTGCATGAGTTCGTTAGCCAGGAAAATCGGACAAGGTTTTCCGGAAAAATTTTGAGTTTTCTTTCGAAAAACATTTTTATCTCCGAAAGTTACAAAGCTATTTTGATTAAGTTTTTTTGGATATGTAGGCTTGGGAAAGACGTTACTACATACCAAAATTAAACTTTTTAGGTTTATAGCAAATTCAGTTAGGTAATCTTTAAGTTTTTTTGGATATGTAGGCTTGGGAAAGACGTTACTACATACCAAAATTAAACTTTTTAGGTTTATAGCAAATTCAGTTAGGTAATCTTGTGTTGTAGACACCTCACTAGTAGTAAACAAACAATTCGGGTGGAATCGGAACGCAGAAGTGGACGCTGGACGATGTGCACTGTTGCCAGATGAGTATTACCAAGGGTCATTTTTAATATAGAAGGAAATCAAGGGGTGAACAAATGTTTTTATAATGTAAATAAATTATAATATGGCGTCATCTACATAAATCGATATTTGACATATTTTGCGGAAAGCAGTAGAAAAACGGAAATGTAGAAAGTTAATTTTCAGCCATGGTGGTCCAGGGGAAAAACGTGAGCCTCTAGACCCAAGGGTACTGGGTTCAATCCCAGATTTCCCCTCTCCTCCATTTTTATGTACATCAGTAACACCATACGGGGCGTAAAGCCGTCGGTCCCGTGCTCACGCGATGTTGGGCACGTTAAAGACCCAAATTTCCCGGACAGAGAGGTGAATGAATCACTTTAGTACCTTCGAAGTGTTTGTTTATATTTTAGTTTCCAACCTTATATAAACAAATATAGAGTTGTATTTATCATCGGCAATTCGCAATGGAAATTGCTTCATTCACTTTTGATACTCATTTAAGGTTGGAAACTAAAATATAAACAAACACTTCGAAGGGAAGCCCATTTTGAACCATTTTCTCGGTTATGTTTATCATCCACAGTTGTCAGTAGAAATTGTTAACGTGCCCAACATCGCATGGGCACGGGACCGATGGCTTTACGCCCCCTGGGAAGGGCGAAACGTGCGTATTACCTTGATCAATCAGAATGGCACAACCTCTGTTGATGTTACTGATGTACTTAAAAATGGAGGAGAGGGGGAAATCTGGGATTGAACCCAGTACCCTTGGGTCTAGAGGCGCACGTTTTTCCCCTGGACCACCATGGCTGAAAATTAATTTTCTACATTTCCGTTTTCCTACTGCTTTCCGCAAAATATGTCAAATATCGATTTATGTAGATCACGCCATATTATAATTTATTTACATTATAAAAACATTTGTTCACCCCTTGATTTCCTTCTATATTTAAAATGACCCTTGGTAATACTGATCTGGCAACAATGCACATCGTCCAGCGTCCACTTCTGCGTTCCGATTCCACCCGAATTGGTTGTTTACTAGTGAGGTGTCTACAAGACAGGATTACCTTCAGTTATTCAAATTTGAAGCATTTAATGAAGATACCATAACGCACTTGCTGCGTCCCGAACGTTTTCTTTTCTGTGCCGGTTTCGCTGCTTGAGAATATCAGCACATAAGGGCAATAACAATTAATTAATGAATTGAAATGTATTTGGCTAAACAACTTAGTATTTGTTGAAAACGTGATTTTAATCTAATCTTATAAAATTGCTTTTATGTTTGAGATTAACAGACTGGTTTAAAAAAAACTTTATCGTGTTTGCTTCCTACTTGTATATTTGTATATTGTTTGTATTAGGTAAGTATTCTAAGTATTACATTGCTATCGAAATCTAGTAGGTATAGATAGGTTGTATTTGTGATCACAATCGATAAATTCTGTATTAGGTAAGTATTCTAAGTATTATAACATTGCTATGGAAATCTATAGTAGGTATAGATAGGTTGTATTTGTGATCACAATCGATAAATTCTACGTAAACAGCACCTGGAGTACCTACCTTATAGTCATGTAAAAACTTTATATAGACATTCCTAAATAAAGCACATCTTATTAATTGTGTTTTTACGTAAAAATCTGGTAAAGCGTGTATTGATAGGAAAAAAATTGCTGGCAAATTGAGTAATTTAGCATCTTCCTACAGAAATGGAACCTCGGTGGTTCGGGGGAAAGAACGTGTGCCTCTGAACCCAAGGGTACTGGGTTCGATCCCAGGGTACTCCTTTCACTTTTCAGTACAAACTGTAACATTAACATCATTTGAGGTTCTGGCATTGTATTTGAGCAAGTTGAATGTCTGCACGTTCCGCCTTTCGGAGGGGGCGTAATGCCGTCGGTCCCGTGTCCATGCGATGTTGGACACGTTAAAGATCCCTACCCTCCTTACAGAAAGGCAGGGGTTCGGCAAAGTTTCCAGGATAGTGAGGTGAAACTGCTCCCTGGCGTCGGTGATTGGCCATAGTCGCGGAAATAGTCCGACGTTAAAGAAACAAAAACACACACATTCCTACAGAAACGAGCATTATGGCCAGATTTAAAAATTTTATATATAGGTAATAATAAAAGGAAATCCAGTTAACATTTTTGCCTGAATTATAGTTGAGTTTTCGATGCATTTATCTGGTACCTAGTACACTAGTGAAATAAGTAAGTCTGGACGCAGCAAGTCCGTTATGGAAGTGAATTTTCATTAAAATGTTTTTAATAGCAAACGTCTCTTTAATGCAAGCAGGCATCAATTTGGTTACCGGTATAACATATATAGTAGAAAGAATGTACCATATTTTATCAAAATAACTTATTGTTTGAAAATGTACAAAAAGTTTCCGAAAATAGACTTTGAATGTTTCCGAGAAAAGTAATTTCCTAACCAACGAACCTAAGGTTAATAGCAAATTGAGTTTGAAATTTAAAGCTTTAATGAAAATTCGCTACCAAAACGTAACAACATGCATCATATTTCGACAAAAAATGCAAAAATGCAATATAATGTAAGAGATGTTCGGAAAAAAATTGTAGGTATCACCAACGACTTATAGGCCATTCTGTGATTTTCAAAATGATTTTATAAGATGCACCTCAAGACAGCCTATAATTAGCGTATACAATTTCTTCTCGTATCTTGTATAATAAAAATTATATTGAGCTTTACCGTAGAAATGCGTCATCCTGTATATATGTAAACAGATCAAAACTGAAAGTAAACCCGAAGTTTGCAGTCATTTGAAGAAATCTTTTTGAAGTTCAAAAGTCGCGGTCTCCTCATTAACGAATTTTTTGTGCGAAAATTAGCAAAAGATTACAGATCGTTGCACCATAAAGTTAACTAAAACTACTGCCAAAGCATCAAAGAAAGTGTTTATTTGAAATAAATTTTCTGGAAACATTTTAGTAAAATGAAGGACAATGACCGTTGCAGCTGAAACTTAAAGGGTTTGCAGAACACTATTCCTGCGACATTGTCTTTACAAAACCCGTATTTGTTTCATGTTCTTTGCCTAAATGGTGCGAATTTTGTCGTTTCAAATTGCGACTTTGACGTTTTGATGAAAACCCCAATTTTTTTTTTCTTTAAATGTCTATAACTTTTTTGTTTTTAAACCTAAAGACCTAAATTTTTGTACTCTTTATAACACAAACACGCATACCAAATTTGGTTGCTCTTGCCTTATTACTTCTGGAGATATATATTTTTTTTCGAAAGAAAACAGTACATTTTCCGGGAAAACCTGAGCCGATGTTGCTGGCTAAGGAACTTATCCAAGCCACTTTCAAAAGAAAGGTACGTACCAAATTTGATGAAAATCGGCGCATTATTTTTTGAGTTATTGGTGAGATTCATTAAAACAAAAAAGGGTAAATTTGTAGATTAGCTCCCGAACGCTATTCAAAAAACTATTTTCAGAAACCTGCCTAGGGCCCCTCCTGGATGCACAAAACACAACAAAAGGGGTGCTGGGTGGAGTGGGTAGTAAAAAAGGAAATATCAGTAGAAAATGCGAAGAAAACGGGCTTGAAAGCTGTCTTTTTCACATCTTGAAGCCATATCTGGAGCTAATCTGCAAATTTACCCAAAAAAGAGTTTGTACCACTAACGACTTATGTGTTACCCTGTGATTGTCAAAATAATTTTATAAGATGCAGTTGAAGACGCCGCATAATTAACTTATATAATTTTTCATCGCTCCTTGTATACAGTAGCGGCTCGTGCCTTAATGCATTGGGGGTGCGCAAGAAAAAAAAGTTCGGGGCGCAACAAGTGCGTTATGGTAGTTAATTTTTATTAAATGCTTCAAATTTGAATAACTTCAAGTTTCTACAAACTTAGAAAGTTGAATTTTGCTGTATAGTAAGGTCTTACCCAGGGCAACATATCCACCAAATTTCATCAAAATAACTTTGTAATTTTCGGAGAAAATTTTTTTTTTCAAAAGACAACTCAAAATTTGTATAACTCAATTTTCTAACAATGTAAAAAGTTGAATTTTAGTGTGTAGTAAGGTCTTTTACAAGGCAACATATCAACAAAATTTCATTAAAATATCTTTGTAATTTTCGGAGAAAATTTTTTTTTTTTAAACAAAACTCAACATTTTCCCGGAAAACCTTATCCGATTTTCCTGACTAACGAACTCATCCAAGGCATTAATAAAAGAAAGGCACTTGCCGAGTTTCATCGAAATCAGTTGCTTATTTTTTGAGTTATCGGTTGGATACATATATATATATATATATATATATATATATATATATATATATATATTATATATATATATATTATATATTATATATATATATATATATATATATATATATATATATATATATATATATATATATATATATATATATATATATATATATATATAATTGAAACTGACTCCGGATATGGGTTCTAAGGGTCCTAGTTCGCGCTCATTTGAAAAAAGTTTTGTCTCTCCATCGATACCTCTCTATTAGGGAATTTTTTTAATAAAAATTCACCAAAAATGAAGGACTCGCGACTTAACTTTAGCGTTAAGACAATTAACTTTTTTAAACAATTTATTATTACTTAAACACAATGATTACTTAATACAATAATGAGACAAAAAATATATATATAAGTGATATTAAAATACTTGACACGCCATGTGCCAGACTAACTAGGAAACAAGCAATGAACGCTCCTATCTCGGTGCTTATCCTATTTATAGGCTTCCCCTCCAGGCGTGGCACTATTGTCTCTGGAGGTGACCTGGATCTGCTAATGCTGAATGTCACCGGAGATATTCCGTTCACACTTGCTGGTTTTACGCCTGCATTCCTACAGGCGCCACTTCACTATTATGATGACACTGCGGTTTCTAAGGAGGCCAGGATACATTGTTGCACAATAGCCTGTTGTTGTGGCTCTATTTATCTCCTCCCCCCTTTGAAGAACGAAGCTACGGTTCGTTCCGGATTTTCAAGGGAAATCCGGCTTCGGTGGTTCCTGGGTTGATCTTCAATTCTCCCTTGTCGGTTCTTGGGTTGATCTTCGTAGTTCTTCTAGTGGTTCTTCTTCTTATGACTCCCCATCTGACGGCTATCATTATGATGGCGGTTAAAATAGCCACGTACAATAATATGGTCCATATACTCAGGTGATGTAGTGGTAGTTCCATTCGGCCTGGTATATTTTTCTTAATGTTTTGGAGTTGGTGTTGGATCTGCTCGATGCTATGCAGCTGTACGTTGTCTAATTTGAGTTCGGGTACCTTTTCGTAATTTGTATCTTCCTTCGTAGTGGTGGTTTCTAATTTGGGGAGATTGAATAGTTGTTGTGTTTCCGCTGTAGTGGGGCCGGTTTTATAAATTTTGTTTCCTACTTTCAATTGGCAGTTTGGTTGGAGGTTGACCAATTTGGTACCCTTGATGATATTGGTCCACTCTTGTTCCTGGCAAGTTTTCTGGCGTTTGTCTCTTCTGGCGCTAAGATGATGTATTGACTGGTTCCATATCTCGAAACTGTGGTTTGTTTAATTTTGACTAATTCTTGGGTACAATTATCGATAGGCTTTTGAAATTTTATTAGTTTTATTTCACATGGGTTCTGATCATTCATGGCTGTTGGATTGTCGTCTTGGCAGAAATATAATTTGTTCTTTAAATTTTGACATTCTTCATTTCGAAAAGCATATTGTTTACTGCTTAGGATCAAGTATTTGGTTCTAGGGATTAGCATGGTAAAGGTGTGTGGATTTTTTTGGGATAGGTAATGTGTATAACTGATAGTAATCATATTCTGACTCTTCAACTAGAGGTATTTCTATTTGAAATATAATTTGGAATTTATTTTGTACTGCTTTTATTTTGAATATTTTTTTCATACAGATTCAGATCAGTGGTTGTTATTAGTTTGGCATTTGTTACGTATTTTTGTATTCTATTGATTTCTTTTATTATAAATTTTGGTTTTAATATGGATGTGTGAAAAATTCCTAATTTTGAAAAAGTGATTGCATTCTCAGTTGTGAGTGCTAATTCTTGAATATTATTCAATAAATGTCCCAGCTGGGTCAGCAGCTCTAGGATTTTGATGCGATGATAGTGCGTTAGTTGTTCGCTCCTAAGGCTATCAACTGTGTTACCTAACTCGTTTATTCTATTTATTATCGTGCCCTGATTGTGACTCAACCCTACGATCGTTTTATTGAACTCTCCAATTGCTTCTAGCATTATCGAATTTTGCGATTTAAAAAGATCATGAATTTTGTTTTGGTCTGTACTTAATATTTCTATTGCCTGATATATACGTTCGCCATCTTGTGAATCGAGATTGCCAGTTATTGATTTAAATATCGATCCTAACCCATTGATTATGCCCCGTCTCTGTCTCTCATTGATGTTATCTCTCCCTAAGAATATCCTATAAAATGTATCGTCTATATTATCTATAGTAAAATTTAATGTTAGTATAAAATTATGGTATTCGTCGTGGTAATCTTTTGTCATAGACGTAACTGTGTTTATGTAATGTATTTTTATTTGGTTATAGTCTTCGTGTAGTTGTGTCAGGTCATGTATATGTATCAAGTTCCAGCTGCTAGTCTCTGTGTATGCTGTACCTAATTTCTTTGGCAGCATACCTGGATTGTCCGTCAAGTCTTGTATTTGGGCTGTTATTCCTGCGGCAAGGAACCTGCAAGACGTAAATTTCTTAGATGTGCTATTGTCTGTTCGTCATTTTTATGGTTTATTAGAATAGCTTTGTTATGTTCTAATAAGGATATTATTGAATAGGGTCCTGAAAAGGGGTTTTTATGTTTTTTATGAAATCCCGGTGGTATCTGTTTGTATACCACGTCGCATTCCTTGAACGGCTGGTTCGTGTTTTTATTAGTTCGTTGTAAGGTTTTTTGTTTTGACGTTTCTATGCGACTTCTAACCATTTCGTAGATGATTTTCATAATTTCTTTGTGTTGTACGTTATACTCTTGCGTAATTATTACTTCCGGGTCGTAGTTAAACATTTCCGGTATATAGCCGAATATTAAGTCGAATGGTGGTTTTAGTGTTTGTGAGTGTATCGTGGAATTATAGGCGAATATACAGTAGGGTATTAATTCTATGGGTTTCATATTTTTGAATTTCTCCTTAAATAATCGATAATGTTCAATGATGGTGCTGTGAAATCGTTCTATGGGTCCGTTTGATTCGGGGTTTTGGGGTGTTGTGGTGTGCAATTCTATTTGGTATGTCTCTAGTAGTTCTTTTACTACTAAATTCGAGAACTCCGTTCCTGGGTCCGCAATTAGGGTTTTACACGCTCCGTACTGTGAAAAGTATTTAATTAAGTTTTTTGCAATTTCTGTAGCGTTTTTGCTTTTGATGGGAAATGCTTGGCCGAATTTACTGAATGGATCCAATATGGTTAAAAATATTGCTCGTTCAATTTGGAACGTATCTACGTGGAGTGTTTCTAAAGGTTTGGATGCTGTTGGAGTGTGTTCTAATGTTATCTGTACCGGGTTCCTGTTATATTTGCACGTTTTACACAGCTCACACGTTTTTACATATTCTTCTATGTGTTTCTTTAAATTGGGGTAATAGTATTTTCTCTTTATTCTTAAGTAAGTCTCCTCAGCCCCGCGATGGTTGGACTTACCCTGATGATATTTGACTATCATATCCGTTAGCTCGTCTTCCTGGATTTCTTCCCTCATTTCTAAACATCTATAAAATTTTGGTGACTCTACATTATTAAAGTTTTTGTTGATTGCCGAACTGACTAGTTCGTAATCTTGTTCATTTACGAAAAGGCAATAATATTTTCTTTGTGGTAAACAGTATTCCTTTATAAATTTTTCTATTTGATTGGGGTCATTTAAATTGAAATTTGCATAAATAAAGTTTCGTTTGTCTTTCCTTACTGAGAATATTTCTGGTTTGTCTGTGTTTTTAAAGACTATTTGATTTGTTTTACTGTTAATAATTTCTTCCTCTAATATTGGTATACCGGGTGCTGAGTAAGAATCCGCATTTGAATTAGCTGTTTCGTCCTCGTTTATTTCTATTACACCTTCGTCGTCCTCTATTTCTATTATTTCTTCTTCCTCGTCGACATTATTGGCCATTGATTGGTTGTCTATATCTATGGGGTGGATCTCTACTCGAGAAAGGGCGTCCGCTGCGCAATTCAGCTTTCCTTTCTTGTATTCAATTTTGAATTCGTATTCTTCTAATTTTAATCTCCAACGGAGTAATTTTGAATTTGGTTGTTTTAACGAAAATAGCCATTTTAATGGTTTATGGTCCGTATATATAGTGAATTTGCGTCCGTATAAGTATGGACGGAAATAATTAGTTGCCCACACGATGGCCAGCAATTCCTTCTCTATGGTGCTATACCTAGATTCGGTTTCGTTTAAGGTACGACTGGCATAGGCTATCGGGTGGTCTGAATTGGGTTCCCCTTGGCTTAATATGCCCGCTATCGCCACGTTTGAAGCGTCTGTTGTTAGTATAAAATCCTTAGAGAAATCGGGTGGTATAAGCACGGGTGAATTCATTAAGATGTCTTTACATGAGTTAAAGGCACCAATGTATTCCTCGTTATTAACGTCTATTTTAGAATTCTTTTTTAAACACTTGGTTAGTGGTTTCGTGACGTGTGCGAAATTTTCAATAAATTTTCTGTAATATCCGACTAGTCCTAAAAATGATTTAATTTCTTTTTGGGTTTTTGGTATCGGGAATTTCCTTATTGCGTCTAGTTTCCTTGGATTCGGACGGATCCCGTCTGGGCTCACGACGTGTCCCAGAAACTCGGCTTCCTTCTTTAGGAAATCACTTTTGTCTAGCTGGATCTTTAAGTTGCTTTGTCTGAAACGTTCGAATACCAGTTTTAGTTTCTCTATGTGTTCTTGTAATGACGTGGAGAAAACTATGACGTCATCCATGTATACAAGGCATGTTTGGCCAATTAGACCCTCTAACACGTTCTGCATGAGCCTGGAAAAGGTCGCTGGAGCCCCTGATAACCCAAAAGGCATCCTAGTGTACTCCCAGTGTCCCGTATCGGTGGTAAACGCCGTTTTTTCTATGTCCCGGGGGTCCATTTCAATTTGGTGATATCCAGAAATCAAATCGATTGTCGAGAAATATTGAGCTCGTCCAATTTTGTCCAGTATTTCATCTATTTTGGGAATTGGGTGTCTGTCCGGTATTGTTTTCTCGTTTAGTTTCCTATAGTCCACTACAATCCTCCATTTTTGTTTATTTGACTTGTCTAGTTTTTTTGATATGACCCAAATCGATGACTTTTCCTGATTATTTTTTGCCTTAGCATGTCATTTATTTGTCGATCTACTTCCGGTTTATGTATGTATGGATATCTATATAATTTAGAATGGACTGGTATGTCGTCAATGGTCCTTATTCTATGTTTTATAGCATTTGTGTGCGTCAATGGTTCGTCCTTGTTTAAAAATATGTCCTTATATTCTGATAACAAATTAAATAATAACTGTTTTTCCTCATCGTTTAAATAATCTACGTCTATTTGTTCCATTATAATGTTTTCGCAGTTAATCTGTTTTTGCTCGCTCCCTGTATGTCGAGTATTCGTATTATATGGTTGAATTGTCGATATAACAGTATCTTGTGTTGTAGTGGGCGTCCTTGAGCTACGCTTACGTTCATCTGTAACGTGATACTTATATTGGTTACGTAGTCGGCTAGTCTGTAGGTTCCGCGGTGTTTCATTATCTTCGTCCTTGTGCGCTAACATGTAATTTATGAGTTCAAGTTCTCCATTACAATTGAAGTACTCCTTTGTTATGATATTGTTTACAGTGGCTGTAGTATCTGGGTCATCTGCTTTGGCTTTTATTCGCGCCGGTTGATTGACATTGTTTAATTGAGGGTATTGAATTTTAATGATTTGCTTACCTAGATGCATGACTTCGTTTTTAAAATCTATTCTGGCTTCATTGTCCCTTAGGAATTGTATTCCAATGAGACCTGAATATAAAGGGTTAAATTCGAAAAGGCAGAATTCTTGTGCCTTGTTCGAAATTGATTTAAGGGTGATATTTATGCGTTCTGAGTGAGTCGAAGTTCCGTGCGGGGTCCGAATCATGAAGGGTTGTGTCCTTATTTTGTTTACGAAATCTTGATGGGCTATTGTTGGGTTTAATAGATTTTTCGACGATCCGCTGTCTATCAATAATTTTCCTCTAATTTCTTTAATTTCTATATATGGTAACCTATTTAAATCATTAATATTAAGTACATCGACTACGTGTCGTGTTGGGAGGTGCTCGCGATGGGAAAATTTCCGTGTTGGTTATCGTATTCGTCAGCAGGTGAATTTCCCTGGCTTGCCTCATAATTTGCGTAATTTGTATCGTTTGTTTCGTAGTCTATGCTATTTGATTCGTAACCTTCGTTGGTTACGTTGTAATCGCTAAACTCTGTATTATGTAATGGGGCTGCTCGTCTTTGTGACAACCTCGTATTCGAGCTGTCTACTTCCATTGGTTCGTGATAGTTCCTATTGTTAATTATAGGGTTTTGTCCCTGTGGGTTATTAAAATTCTGTCGTCTAAAATTGTTTGAAAAATTAGTTCTATTCATAAATTGCGGATTTTGTCTATTTTGAAAACTCGTTTGATTATATTGCGGTCTATTTTGTTGCTGAGATGGTCTAAAATTAGGTTGAAATGGTCGTTGAAACTGCACATTGTTAAACGGTGCGTTATTTTGTCTTGGAAAGAATTTTTGTCCGTCTGACCTATTCTGATTAAAATTTTTTTGTACTGTTTTGTCCCTATAATCAAAATTTTCTTCTGCGAATACAAACTTTAGGGCGTCTTCTATGCTTCCTGGTGACCTACTTCTAAGAGCTAGACCTAACGGGTTCCTAATTCCGCCTAAAAATGCTTTTAATGTTTGTTCCTGGTAAATGTTCATTTTTATTACTTTAACGCCTTCGTTCTGTTCGTTAGCTATTAGATTAGATATGAGTAATTGTTCGATATGCCTGCATCTGTTAGCGAATGCAAGGGCATCTTCCGCATTCCTTTGTTTCAAGGTGAATAATTCTGCAAGTAGGCTACTAGAATCGCGCTGATCGCAAAAATTGTCCACAATAGCGCTTCTCAAGTCGGTCCATGTGTTTATTATCTTAGTGTTAATTATAAGCCTCGCTGTTCCCGTTAGTTTTGTTTGAATGTAATTTAATAAGAAATGATTCATATATAAATTCTCGTTTGGCATATAAAATTGGTTCATTACGAGGTCGCATGATTTTAAAAAATTACCTACATTAGCTGGTTGCCCGTCAAATTCGGGAATAGCTTTTAAGAAAAATTCTTTGAACTGGTCAGTCATGTTGCTACTACTATTACTACTATTTGAATTAGTTACTGTTGCGATATTATCGCTTATACTTATCGAT
Organism: Tillus elongatus; assembly: GCA_964006375.1. NCBI lineage: Eukaryota > Metazoa > Arthropoda > Insecta > Coleoptera > Cleridae > Tillus > Tillus elongatus. The sequence continues at coordinate 212,998,618 of OZ023262.1, forward strand.
CTCAATCTGTACTCAATATTCCCTAACCTTTGTGACTCGTCTTCTGAGTCTGACATATAATTATATCAATACACACACATACAATTGAAAATTATGGCAGGAAAATGTGAAATTGGATAGCAGTAAACAACTTACAATACTATGATGGTTTCTGCTCCCATTTGGCTGCTTGGCTATGACTTCTGCGTAACTTGGTTCTAATTGGTTATTGGGCGTCGATACGCTTAGAAATCGATATTCTTTCGGTTTCTTAACCAATACTAACGACTGCGCCACTTAACTTTAGCGTTACGACAATTAACTTTTTTAAACAATTTATTATTACTTAAACACAATGATTACTTAATACAATAATGAGACAAAAAATATATATATAAGTGATATTAAAATACTTGACACGCCATGTGCCAGACTAACTAGGAAACAAGCAATGAACGCTCCTATCTCGGTGCTTATCCTATTTATAGGCTTCCCCTCCAGGCGTGGCACTATTGTCTCTGGAGGTGACCTGGATCTGCTAATGCTGAATGTCACCGGAGATATTCCGTTCACACTTGCTGGTTTTACGCCTGCATTCCTACAGGCGCCACTTCACTATTATGATGACACTGCGGTTTCTAAGGAGGCCAGGATACATTGTTGCACAATAGCCTGTTGTTGTGGCTCTATTTATCTCGCGTCTTTTCCACGAAAATGTATTATAAAAAAACCTACTTACTAAACTAACTAAACTTAATAATTATTAACTACTTACTAAGTTTTCCTCTAGTTAGTTATAGGTTATAGTAGTTAAAAAGTCCTTTCCTTTGATAATTACTAACCCAAATCACAATTCTGTCAACACTCAGCATTCACTTTAGTTTATAAGTTATAACATAACAGACCTATACTCATTCCTTAAACGAAAAATCCATACGTCTATTTTTGATAGCCACAAACTGTTCTAAAACTCTTTCATCAAAGTTCGGTATTTCAAATACAAGGTCCCTGTTTATTGCCAACATTGCTAACGCATTAAGTCAATCATTCGACATAGAATTTCTAAGGAAGGTCTTTACTCGTTTTAAAGTGGAAAAGCAACGTTCAGCTTCAGCGGTATTCAAAATTACTACACACTCTCTGTGAAAAGTCCACTGCAAACTGCAAATGTGGAATTTTAAAGCGCACAACCAGATTGCTTATTCGGTCGTTTTCGACGAAGATAGTCGATCATTTCGCATTGAAGTATCGCATTTCCTCAGAGCGCCGAAAAATACACACCGCCGCGCGACTTATGTATATGGATATGGATGTATATCACGTCTACAATCTGCAACCATTAACGCTATACTTATTCTGATTCTGTATTAATGGCTGCCGACTCTGCGATCCTCGATATACTAATTTTGTTTGTTGAATGCAGGAGGTAAAAAAGTAAATAAAAATTTATTAAAATATAGCATAGCAAAAATATAATTTTTTATCACGGCAGGCGGCGTGCGCGCGCACTTATTGAGAAGCCGCCCCTGCTTGTATATAAACTGATATATTAAGCCTAGTTCGCGCTCATTTCAAGAATTTATCTTGCTGGAACAAAATATGGTCCAATCAAATAATGATCAATCACAGCAAGCCACGCATTTAATGAAAATTGAGGTTGAAATGAGATTCAACAATTTCGTGTCGACTTTTTTCAACCCATACATGATTATAAAAATCTATGATAAATTGTCTTGAAAATTTAGCCTCGTCAGTAAACAAAATACAGATAAGAACTGTGGAGCTTGTGTCATCATTTGAAGTACCTATCCATGGACAAAAAATTAAACGGGGTAGAAACTCTAGAGGTGAGAACGCTTGAACTCGTTGGATATGGTAGGGATACAACAGTTGTTCTTTTCAAATTCCAAATACCGTGGAATAGCTCACATTTAACACTTCGGCAATTTTTCTTGTACTTGTTCCTGGAGATTCTTCAATTAAATTAAGAACAACCTCCTCTAGTGGTCCAGTTCTCGAGAACGTCCGCAATCGCCAGTACTTCTTGAAAATGTTCCTTCTTCTATATGACGTTGATGAATGCGCGCGAATATGCCGTGATAGGGTACCTAATGTTCGTTCTGACTCATCGTAAAGCCTCTGAGCTCTTAATTTATTTCCATTAGCACAGCCATGTACAAAATCGTGTCTGCCATTTCTGCATTTGTATAGTTTGTCATTGTATTTACTTAATTGTTTTTAGTTCTTATAAAGCTCTCTTGAGATTGACGAAAACCAGAACAACAAAAAATAAATATAACGTTATTTGACAGCAGCCTGATTAATTGTTTTAACAAACTATAACTACTCAGTAAATTTACGTAAAAAGTGGTCTAAATATTATTTTATTTTTTGTGATCAAACTAACAGTTTTCTTAGGAAAAGTTAAGACATAAAAAAAGAGACAGATTGAATCCCTCTTTTTAAATAAATTTTTCAAATAGGAAAATGTTGCAAAAATTGATGCAAAATAATGTAGGGGTTGACTTTTTCACCCCCTTGTAATAACATTTCACGGTTACAAAAACCGTCAAAAACTGCGATTTTATTAGCAACAGTCACCTGCAAAAGTTTGTTTTTCTAAATTTTTCCATTGGTGGAGATTTTGATTAAAAGCATTTATTTTCTCCTGATTTCAAAGGGCTGTAACTTGAAGTAGAGGGCGATTTGATCAAAACATTATATGAAAGACCCCTCTTGTTTTTTTTTACTAAAAAATCAGCCTTTGAATTTTTTTGCATATAAAAATGGAAATGAGTTTTGGGTGTATACTCTAAAGGACCCTGATTCCCGCATACTTGGATGGTTTAAATGTGTTATAAATTGAGATGACAAGGTAATTGATTTAAAGGAAATCCAAAGGAGCCGGTACTGAATTTTTACCATGCTGTAACTAACCCATAGGCATTATTAATAAAATGTATTTCTATTTCAGGATAAGTCTAAAACGACAGAAAACACCACGACAACAAATACTAAACGCCCCAGAATATGGAACAACATTTGATTGGTTATACAAGAAACCGAACAACCGAACAAACGACTCAATTGCTTTATATAGGTTTTTGGATGTAAGTGTCATCATTGTTTATCATAATTATAATATTTAGGTGCCTCTTTTATTTTTCTACACATAACCATTTAATCACTGTTAACTATAGAAAATATAAATATGGTAGAGTGTGACAACAAAATATGCCGCGTCGAATGACGTATTATTCTCATCTATGCAACTTCCAGTTTCGTCCGAAGTGCATGTGTTACTCATAAGTTTAAAATGCTGTAATATATGTTTTATGTTGATAACATTTTGCGTTAAAAAATATTAGAATCTGTAGCAATAAATCACATAGCCTCTGCTCAGACTCGCGAGGCTTTTTAGTGAATTTTCGTAGAAAAAAATAAGGGAGATCCCGACTTATGAATTTTGAAAAAAGTTGTTCAAAAGAGTTATTAAGGATATTATTAATGCATATTCAAATACATACGTATTCAAACTCTTAACAAAAATAGAACGCTATTCAGTTGTTAAGTGACAATGCAATTATAAGGCATAAGTTACGCAAAATGTTTAGTCGTTAAGTGAATAATAATACATATAGATCTGTAATGTTTTTATTTTGCACATACTGTGTAATGTCAGGTAAGTTAATTCTAAGTACAGGGTGGCATTGGTATCTCGGAAACTGTAAAAAATACAACGTCGGTTAAATTATGGCAAAGTTGCGTAATTTGATGCTCAACAAAATGCAGCTTAGAAAATTCCGAATACTTCCGGTGATAATCGGAAAAACCGAAAACTCATAAAATCTGTTTTATTTTTTTCTGGCGTTATTTGAAAAGATATAACAAAATGAATCACACTTCATTAAGGTCACTTTTCCTCTCCTACAAGATGGCATTTTCAAATTTGAAATCCGATGTTTCGTCTTTCAGAAACCATCAACTCCATTTTTTCAAATACGGCCCTGGATTCTTTATTTCATATTTTGTTACCTTTGGACTACCTCAAAACAATGCATCATCACAACTTTTGAATTTCAAACGTTTTGATAACAAATAATGACATTTTCCGTCTTTCTTGAAAATAATTTAATACGACTGCTTTTTAAACAAAATATTTCTTCAATAATATAATTTTATTAGGTCGGTAAAGATGAACCCGAATTTATGATTACGAGTCAAATATTTTATGTTCAATCCAATTCAATGCAATGACATGTCTGTTCGTTCATCTGGGCGGCTTTGATATTCAGAAATATCAAGCTTGCTTGTCATAATATGACAATAGAACTTTTGAAAATTTAACTTTCAAAATTAACATTAAGAGAGCAAAAATGGTGTTTTCCAATTTCGAGAAACGTGATATGCTTCGGATTTATTATAGTAATAACAGAAACTCGCACATATTATGTAAACGGTATTTAGAGCAGTACCCCGAGCGTACACAACCCCATTATTCATATTTTAACAATTTGGACAGAAATTTAGGTCTCTTTCGTAGTTTTGGTAAACCTAGAAATTCGTACGGCGAACGAATGGAAGCTGAAGATGAAGAAGCTGTTTTAAATGCTGTAAGTGTCGTTATAAAATGATGCTATGCAATCTTTTATTACTATAATATTTTACGATAACATGTCAAAGGTATTTTACCAAAACGTTTTGTTAAAGGTTACGGAAAATCCTCGTGGTTCAACACGGCAATTTGCTTCAGAACTGAATATGGCTAGAAGCCGAATTCAGAGGATTTTCAAAAAAGATAAGTATCATCCCTATAAACTGCATGTTTGCCAAGGGGACAGGGACAGAAGGCTTGAATTCTGCAATTGGCTTGATGGCAAAATGCAACAAAATGATGATTTCTTAAATAAAATCATCTGGACGGATGAATGTAATTTTTCCACAAGCGGCCTTTTTAACAGAAACAATGAGCATTATTATGCAGTAGAAAATCCGTACCAAAATCGGCAAGTTCGAAGACAGGGACGAAAATCATTCAATGTTTGCGTTGGAATGTATCGAACCAAAATTTTAGGGCCAATTATTTATGATGGAAACTTAAATTCTGAACGGTATCTTAATTTAATCCATAATTATATATTCGATGCGCTTGAAGATTAACCGCTGCGGTAGCTGTGGTGGCAACAGGATGGTGCACCACCCCATAATGGAAGGGCAGTAACCGAGTTTCTTAATGAAACATTTCCCAATCAATGGATTGGAAGCCAAGGAGTGGTGCACTGGCCTGCCAGAAGTCCTGATTTGTCCCCGCTGGATTATGGGTATTCTTCAAAAATCGCTTATTCAAGGATACTTTTCTGAATGATATAAATATTTTGCGCCTAAAGTTAGTGTTAGAATTCACAACTCTACGAGCAAGAGGAAGAATTATCCACCGGGCTGTTACAAACAATCTGCGAAGACGTATGAGAAAATGCATAGAAGTCCAAGGGGGTTTATTCGAGCATTTACTTTAGGTTTTTTAATTTGTCCATTTTAAAAGTTAAGTAAGCATTAAATATTTTCATGAAATACTGAAAATGTTATTTTTTGTTATCAAAACGTTTGAAATCCAAAAGTTGTGATGAGGCATTGTTTTGAGGTAGTCCAAAGGTAACAAAATATGAAATAAAAAATCCAGGGCCGTATTTGAAAAAATGGAGTTGATGATGGTTTCTGAAAGACGAAACATCGGATTTCAAATTTAAAAATGCCATCTTGTAGGAGGGCAAAAGTGACCTTGATGAAGTGTGATTCATTTTGTTATATAAATAACGCCAGAAAAAAATTAAATAGATTTTATGAGTTTTCGGTTTTTCCGATTATCACCGGAAGTATTCGGAATTTTCTAAACTGCATTTTGCTGAGCATCAAATTACGCAACTTTGCCATAATTTAACCGACGTTGTATCTTACAGTTGCCGAGATACCTATGATGAGGCTCGAATTTGAGCCAGCCTGTACATAGGTACCTGACCAAGATTATCACCCTTCCTGTATTAGGAATATTTTGTCTGCTTTTATTTTGCAAATAGTGTATATTTTGCATTTCATTTATGTTTTACAGTAAACAAGAATATTCAACTTATTCCTTCTATTTAAACTATTGATACTTAATCCGAACGCTTCCCCTTGGAAAAAATATTATTTAATTAGAAGAAATTCAGTTTGTTTTTGTATAAAATGGTCCGAAAATAACGTTCATTTAATAACTTAGTTAAATTCGACCGTTGCGCTTAAAAACGTATTCGCCTCTGCTCCTTTATACTGGGTGTCGCTACTCAGCCATAAGCTTGTGTGCGTATGAGTGAAACATCATCCCACCCTGCTGCAGCGGTACCCTTCCCACACGGGGATCACAAATTTAACACTACGTGCACCCTCCAATTGTTCAATTGTCAATTTCAATGGTGGGTACATTAGCATATGTCTAACAAATTGGTTTCCAATGCAACCTTACCCTGGAAACCAAAAATGCTAGTAACTTATGTACCAACGTGATATTTAATAACTAATAACATGGTTAATCGAGTTTCATATTGATTACAGATTGAGTTTTATGGAGAAATTGTCGTAGGACACCCTGGGCAAAAATTGAATGTCGCCTTTGATACAACATGGACAAAAACATGGGTTTTGTCCTCACAATGCGATTCAATCAAAATTATTGGTTGTTGTAAGTTTATTTTTATATTATTAGTTAATATATTAAACAAGTGGAAAAAGTGGAATATTGCCAATATATCTAAAACTGCTCAACATATTTTTGTGACACTTGGTATATTGATGTACTTAAATGTAATGCTCTGTTGACAAGTAAAAAAGTATATGTAACTATAAAGGATGGCTCAGAAATAATACCAACCTTGTATGTTTTTGCGTTTTCTGAATTTACATCTAACTTAAGTTCTAATTGTATTTGAAGTTTTTTTCCTTTCTTCATTCACTATTGAAAAAATGATTGTTAAAAACAATTTTCAAAAATTGTTAATATTTCGAAAACTATGAAACATAATTTTTGACACTTTGTATATTGATGTATTTAAGTTTAAAACATTTTTTTACAAGTAAAAATGTATGTGTAACTATACAGGGTGGCTGAGAAATAATACCAACTTTCTTATTTTAATTGGAACAGCCTGTATATTTTGCAGATTCTAATAAACGTTTAAGAGATAAATTCAAGGATGTAAGTTTTAAGTTGTTTATTCGTCGACATAAACGGAATTATGGTATTCATATTACAATTTCAAAGTGTGTACATAATAACACATAACACCAAAAAAAAAAAAACAAATAACGATAATAAACAAGTAAAAATTAGATTTAGTTACTTTATGAGATGTTCAAAATGTTGACCATTAGGTCATCTAATGGCCCGGTGCGATGATTATTTATTGACAAGCAATCATATTTCTATCCGGGTTCTGGACTATATTATTTCGTTATTTCGTAACCAGACTCTAAAGGAATGTCCCAACACAATTTTGATGTGGATAATTTTCAATACGGTAACCCCGTTAAAAGAAATCTCTTATTTTGAACATGAAACTAATCCAGAAAACTATTTGGTTTTCTTCCTTACCCAGGCAGGTCAATTAAAGACGGTAATTCCGAAAAACTCCTTGATTTTCTTCCTTAACCAGGAATATTAACTGTTCACAGAATGATCTTAAGCTAATTCGTGAAAATCCCAGTGTTTAAACGGAGGCTTCTCTATGATAACAGGGTTAGCTTTAACTCACTATACGTGTTAATTGTATAAATGTTCACGACAGAATGTCTGACACTGTTGGTTTTAATGCACGTCTTGTATTTACATTTCTCGCAGCCCCCTTTTCTTCAGCGTTTGAAATGAAGTGCTCTAGCTGGCACGTTGTCTTTGTTGCGCGCAAGGCTATTCTGATGAGTTAGCGAGAGTGGGGGATTGGGTGTGAATTTGTCGGTTTCTGGTTTTGTTATATCTTATCTGTTTGTGTGTGTGTTGTATCCTGATGGCCTCGGAAACCAGGTCCATTAGCCACAAACAGTTGTATTAGTTATCTGTTTTTCATCATTTCCAACTGCCCAACGAGTTAGAGAGAGTGAGAGATGGGGTATGAATTTGTCGTTTCGTGGTGTCGTTATCTTAGTTGTTTTTCCTCATTTCCAACGGCCAAACGCAATTCTCCGCAATCTAAGAATACGATTGATCTCAATACCTGTAGTATTCCATGCGCCTTTATGCTTAAAAAATGTTTCAGCTCTCGCTTGTCGAAAATTATTTACCGCGTCTTATCAACGATCACGAACATTTTCCGACGCATTTTTACTGAATAGTATGTTATGTCCTTTCAAAATAATGTTTATAAACCGAATGTACTGGTAACGAATTTTCATATAAATAATTTCTATGTTTCTTTACTACGGAATTTCAATTCAGTAGTAAATACGGAATTTATTAATGATTAGCATAATTAGATATTAATATAATTTTGCTGCAATTTTGGTAGTTACGTAAATTGAAAAAGTGGAGCGTACAAGCTACTCCGACGTAATAAATATTTGATTTTATGAGACAGGGGAGGATCAGAGAAAGAAAGTGGTTGTCATCAATGCACGTAGATTAGTAGGTCACACTCCCCCATTTAAATATTGGATTAATATAATATTAGAAAAAAAAAGACAATTACTATAAAAACGTCTAAATTAATTAAGATATTGCATAAAATCACCTCCACCAACGTCCATACAGTCGTATAGTAGTCAAGAGTGGGGTACATTCAAAACTTTCCTAGAGGTCTAGTCACAGTTTCATTATATATGAAATTGAAATGGTTATATAATTACTAAAAATACTCATATAGTTTTTGTAAACTATCTCAAGTTTCAAGTTATTACTATCCGTTTTGTCATGTCAGCAATTATTTTTTTTTGCATGACTGCAGTTTGACGAATCTACCCCACTGGTGGGGTGCTTTCGTCATAGACATGGTGTACTTTAGTCACTAATGAAAATAACTATTTAGAAGTTGTAATAGGTATTTATTCCACAATTATATTGCTGAAATTATAATTAAAAGTAAACATTGAGGCAATTCAGGTCCTTCCAGCATGTGACAGTGCATGCAGTTTTGCAACTATATCTGAAATGTCAACATCGTGGATGTCTGCAACATCTGGTTATAAATACATCTGTCTATTCGCTCTCCTATGTACACGAGTCTTTGTACTGAACCTGACTACCACAATAAGTCTCCAATTTGAATTTCTTCATTAGACGAAGTTTAGAGGTCCTCCCAAGTTGTCACTGCTAAGTGAGTCAACTTCATTCAGTGAAGCATCAGAACAGCTAGATGAATTGCTTTCCTCCTGTCTTTTTCTCAAGGGCTTACTATTTTTCCTTAATAGATCTCTTTTTACTGCTCTTTTGGATTTTACTTCTTGTTTTCTTTTTTCCAATTCCATATTGTCTCTTATCTTAAATCCAGGTGTGTCTGTATAAACAGTACATTTTGATTTTGATTTCCTCTTTCTCCTCTTTGGGGTATGGAAATAGTTTTTTCTAAACTAGAGCATCCAAAACCACTACAAGTATTTTGATTAGAAGTTGATGGCTGATGGCAGTTGGTGTTATTTTCTAGTGAATCTGATTCATTGAATATCCTAGCCGAATTAGAGGTTTCCTACAGAGATGCGGGCTATTAAAAGACGCCCGGAAAACGGATTATTTTTTAAATAACTTAAAATACATTGTATAATTTATTTTTTTTTTAATACGATGGACAATAGATAAGACATCTTTAAAGGGACCCATGAAAACAATTTGGCTTATTTGGTTTGCCAGGGACGGACTAGCAGTAGCACAGTAATGTCAATTTTTTCACACCTTTTACAATAAAGACACATAAATAATATTTTTAGTAATCTTAAATCTTAAACTAAAAAAAGTACTATTGGTTGATATTGATAAAATAAACTGTTTTCGAGAAAAAACTATTTTTGTGCAACATGTTTTTTATTACATCCGTTAAGATAACTGAACCGATGAAAAGTGCATTCATTCTCCGCCTATCTCATTAAATTCCACTTTTAGTTACATCTAAGTTTTGCTTCTTTTTTTATTGCTATGGTTGTATTTCTGACAAGTACCGATGTAAATAAGAATTAATATGCCAGTGTCTGTCAGCGGTAGAGTGTGTTGAAACTTGCTATATTTTTCTTATTCCTCTGATTTAATTTTTTGCCGTAATGGAATTTACGTCTGGTGAATATGCCGACATGCATTTAGTGTATGGACTTACATCATGTAGTGACTTAGAAGCCAGAAGGCTTTATGAGGAACGATTTCCAAATCGAATAATTCTTGATAGTAAAACTTTTGAAAGAGTGCATTATCGTCTAAGAGAAACGGGTAAATATTACAATTTTCTTGTTCATTGCAGCGTACATTTTGAGTAGGTAATAGAAGTAAAATGTCGTAGAGAATTTCAGGAACATTAGTCCATGCCAAACACAATTGTGAAAATCAAATCAATCCCGGTGAGGTTGCTGAAGAGGATGTCCTAAATACCGGTGAAGCAGATCCTTCAACAAGTGTCCGGAAATTGGCTGTTCAGTTTAATTTCCAAAAATATACACTTTATAGAATTCTTAAAGAACAATAATTGCATCCTTATCACCTGCAAAAAGCCAATGCAAACTTTAGTCTATGTCAATCCAGTTCGACACTGGGGAAAACTTATTAGAAAGGATTCATTTTCATTATCGCGAAATAAGGACCAATGTTGAAGCATTTCTGGAGGATCCAACAACTTTCAATTCGTAGAGGTAGAGAATGCATAACATCAGAAGGAGCTCATGTTGAACTGACTACAAAATTATGTAATAAAAATCATATTAAACAGAAATCGTTTTTTTATCGAAAACAATTCATTTTATCAATATCAACCAATAGTACCCTTTTTAGTTTCAAGTTCAAGGTATCTAAAAATATTATTTTAAAAGGTGTAAAAAAATTTATCTTACTGTGCTAAAGCCAGTCCATCGCTGGCATACCAAATAAGCCAAATTGTTTTCATGGGTCCTTTCAAATGAGTCTTGTCCATCATATTAAAAAAATACTTAAATTACACAAAGTATTTAAAAAGTTATTTTAAGAAAAGATTTTCTAGGACGTCTTTTTGGGGCCTGCAACTCCGTAGGAGAGGGCCGTAGCAAAAAACTGTATAGGACCTTGCTATATTTTTTTTGTGTTCTATCCTAATCTGAGAGATTTCCCACATACTTTGGGACACCTGTATAACAATAGTTAACTATTATTAGGTAACCATATCAATTGGAAAATTGAAAGAGTTCAGAAATGACGATCTGCTTTCTTCAGTCGTAAAGAAAATCAAAGCGTGACATATCCCTCTGCGTCCAATTAACACAGTGACAATATTAAACGGTAGTCAGATGTTCTTTAGGTGTTGAACATGCGGAGACCTTAAAGATGTTCCAGTTAAATCTGCGGAGTAAACGGACTGAAATCTTAGAGAACATATTTCCTTGTAATTTCTACCTCTATTTAAAATATTATTTTCAACTTTAGGGTTCCACAACAAATATGATCACAAAAAGTCATCAGAATATTGGCCAGATGGCAGACCATTTATCCAGAATGAAGGATCATATAACCTAACTGGTTTTTACTCATATGAAAATATCTCTGTAAGTATTCTGAAAAGATCAGACTTATTATTTTTGTTTAATTCTAGAAGCAATTATTAATCGTTACTTTGATCACAGGTAGCTCATTCCAATGTTGGCAACCAGTCCTTTATAGAAATGACATATGTTAATCCTGGCTTCTTACTAAGTAAAATAGATGGCATAATGGGTTTGGCTCTCAAGGTCTCCAATTATGATCCTTTCTTTTATACATTAAGGAAGCAAAATAAAATTAAAAACCCAATTTACTCAATTTACATTAACAGGTATGTATAAAGAAATAAAGTTTCATACATATGTATTAGTAAATGTGAACTGTTGTAACTTTTTATACTCTCGGAGTCTACATACTGTTACTCAACAATCAAATGTTCGCTCCCAAAAATGTTGCCCTTTTTAAATTTGATGTAACATTCGATCGCCGCAATCAGATTGCTCTCTGCTAAAAGCGTTTGCAAAGACGACACTATTAGCCCATTGTTCTGTAAAACGTCAGGTACCCTAACGTTGGGCTATTTGGAACGATTTTAATAGATTTCAGTTCGTCGCTATCTTGGTTAATTCTTTGAAAATGATTCGCTAATTCCATCTTAAACATATATACCACCTCTATGAACTGGCTCAAGAAAACTTTAGAACTAATTGTTTTTTAATGTTTGTTTTTAGAATATTTTGTCATTCCAAATAACCATTGGCATGGGGCTATTTGAAATAATAATATTTTTGTATACAAAAACTAGCGGATTCTATTTTTTTCTAGTAACCCCACAATGTATTTTCAGAAAAACCTTCTACAACATATAAATTAAAGGAAAACTGCAAAAACAAATTATAAATACGAAAAAAAACAACAACAAAATGACATTTTTACGACTGTATTTACGAGGGTCAATAAGTCAGTGACTTTTTGAATGAACCACAGGTTTTTTGACAATAAATAATTTTATTTCTCAATATAGTCTCCTTTGAGCTCTATACACTTCGTCCAACATTTCTCCAATTTTTTTATCCCTTCCAAAAAGCAAGATTTGTCGGGGTCCTCAAAATAGGTATTTGTTTGTGAGATGATTTCATCATTGGAGTCAAATCTCTTTTTTCCGAGCCATTTCTTTAAGTTTGGAAACAAGAAATAGTCTTTCGGGGCTAAATCCGGAGAATAGGGTGGATGATGGAGAATTGTCTTGGTGGAAAAAAACATTTTTCTAGTCCAAATGCGGTCGTTTTTTCTTCAAATCATCATTGAGTCGATCCAATAAGTTATTATAATATTCGCATTTGATTGTTGATATGTCTGTAAGTGGATGATATGTCTGTAAGTGGGTTTGTGCAAGGATTAATAACACTGGTTTAATAACTAACTATTTATTAACACAGAATAACAACTTAATAATAATGACGATGTTGACTTACCGTCAGCTAGGTAGCAAGTGGCGATGGTCGAGCTGTGACAATGCGTCGACGCTGCGCTGGAGGGCGCATGCTCGTACATATGACAACTGACATTCACATACATGTCACATCTCTCCCTTTAAATTTGAAATTATTTCAGTTACATAAAATTCTAGTCATGACCATACCTTAGGGGTGGTTTAATATTTCGCTTAGGGCGAATTGGCTTTGACTTACAATAATCATGGGGTAAACCTATGATTTCCAATAGTTCCTTGTGAGTGTATTCCTTAGAACTACTTATGTCTACATTACAACCACCCGTAGTGTCGCTCGCGACTTCATTTGGTGAGTCTGGAGCACTAGCCTGAGGACTTACACTATTCTCTACAATGTTTTTATTACAGCTATTTACAATTGTTGTACTAGATTTATCTACATTAATACTAAGATTAGGGTATGCTCGGTTAAAAGAGACAGGATCTATTTCAGTACTTATTATCTGGTTGACATGCCTTTTCCAGACATGGCCTTCATTTGTCCTACAAATATAAACTGCTCCACCAATACGCTTAACCACAGTTGCTAAGGCCCACCCTTTTTTATTCTGTACTCGATAATCCCTGACCATTAAAATTTTTCCAGGCAAGTGCGCTCTTCGAAGTTTTGTATGATCACTTTGTGGCTGTGGCACGGGTAGATCTCTAAGTAGATCTAATCTTGTCCTTAGTTTTCTACCCAGCATAAGTTCAGCTGGTGATACCTTAGTTGTTGCATGAGGAGTAGATCGGTACATAAACAATATCCTACTTAATATTGTGTCTACTTCGTTCGTTGTTCTTTTCAGATTGGCTATCTCTGTTGTCAACTTATGTTTTATAATGCGAACCGCATTTTCCGCTAACCCATTACTCTGGGGATTAAACGGAGGAATTGTTATATGACTAATTCCATTGTTTTTATAAAAATTCTGCATCTGGTTGGACACTAGTGAGGGTCCATTATCAGATACGACAGTACTAGGAAGACCAAACCTTTTGAAACAATTTCGCAGCGCTGCTATGGTGTTGTCAGAAGTGATGTCATTCATTGGGTATACTTCTATCCATTTTGAGTATGAATCGATTAAGATTAAGTAGCTTCTATTATATACAGAGAAAAAGTCTATGTGTACAGTCTCAAATGGCTTTTGGGCTAAGGGCCAGGGAACTGATTGCTTCGGTGGATCTGCACGTGTCTGTAAACACTTTGTGCATGATGCAACTAAGTTCTCGATTCTTTTATCAATCCCAGGAAACCACATATACTGCCTGGCTAGAGATTTCATTCTCACTACCCCTTGGTGAGTATTGTGCAGTTCTCTTAGCACTAACGACTGCAATGAGGTAGGAATAACTATTCTATCTCCCCAAAATAAACATTTGTTGATCACATTCAATTGATGTTTTCGGTGAAAGAATGGTTTCAAATCAGATATAATATCCAGAGGCCAATTACTTTTCACACAACGAATCACGGTTTGTAGAATGCCATCATTTTCGGTGTGGGTTTTTACCGTTTGGTTACTTATTGGTGTATGATCCATGAAGTCCATAAAATAGATACGGTCTTCCCAGTCTGTGTCTTCTGGCAGAGATTCAGAAACTGGCAACCTTGACAAACAGTCCGCAATAATATTTTGATTTCCGCTTATGTGAACCACTTCGTAGTCAAAATTAGACAGGTATAAGGCATACCTTTTTAAACGATTTGCACATGTCTGATTAGTGTCTTTCTTATTGCTCAAAATAGAAACAAGTGCTTTTTGATCAGTGCGAAGTGTGAACTTCACACCATACAGGTATTGCTCAAATTTCCTTACACCATAGTAACACGCAAGACTTTCTTTGTGTACTGTGGCATAGTTTTGTTCAGCTTTGCTGTATGTGCGTGAGACACATACGACCATTTTTTCTGATCCGTCATGCATCCTATGAGTTAGGACTGCTGCAATGCCGTTTTCAGATGCATCCGTTGTTACAAAGATTGGTAACTTCGGATCAAAGTATGCCAGTACTTGATCAGATGACAACAGACTTTTTATATGCCTAAACGCTTTCTCACATTCCGAAGACCAGTGGAATTGAGAGTTCTTCTGTGAAAGCTTATATAACGGAGCAGCTAAATGAGCTAAAGGTATATATCTCGAATAAAAATTAACTAAACCCAAAAACGACTTTAATTGTGTGAGATTTGTTGGTTTAGGAGCATCTTTGATGGCTCGAATTTTGGTTTCACATTTGGAAATGCCTTCTTTAGACAAAACAAACCCCAAATAAGATACCTTGTCTTCAAAAAATTTACATTTTTCAATATTCACCTTTAGTCCTGCTTCAGACAATATTTTGAATACGCTTTGAAGTACTTTTAAATGGTTGTCATGCTCCCGATGCCCAATTAAGATATCATCTTGAAATGTAAATATGTTGTTTGTTCCTTGGAACAACTGGTCAATATACTTTTGAAAATAAAAACTTGCACACTTAATTCCAAAGGGCATCCGATTCATCATATACAGTCCTTTATGCGTAGATATAGTTGCTAAACATTTTGATTTCTCATCTAGCTGAAACTGCATGTAAGCGTCGCTTAGATCAATTTTTGAAAATTTAATGCAACCATGCAGTTTTGCAAAGAGACTATCAATGCTTGGCAATGGATAGTAGTATGACTCTAGCTGTTTGTTTAATTTAATATAGCTGCCACAAATACGTATTGTTCCATTTTTACGCATTACAGGTACTGTGTATGATGACCAGGGGCTAGAAATAACGGGAGTTATGATACCGTTGCTCTCCATGCCGTTTAACTCGTGTTCAATTTTGTGCTGTAACGCTAATGGGACAGGTTTGGGCTTATGATGATGCGGAACCGCATCAGGCTTTAGATGTAAGCTTATCTTTACATACTTAAAACACCCTAATTTTCCATCAAAAACTTCTGGAAACTGCTTGATCAATGTCTCTTTTAACTCGCTTATACAGGTCGAGTTTATAGAAGGGACTAGTGTCAAATTAAATTTACAAATAAAATCACGGCCTAGCAAACCAGTGGTTGCATTTTTAACTACGAAAAATTTCATTACTACACTCTTATTTAAATATTCTACCCTGAGATTGACAAAACCTTCAGGTAAAATCATCTCACCAGTGTAACCTTTAAAAGTTAGGGTTGTATTGTGGAGGGGAATATGATTGAAATTTTTCTTAAAACAGTCATATTTTAAAGTTGATACTGCAGAACCCGAATCTAGCTCCAAAGAAAATGTCTTATTATTTAACTTAACTGCAATTAGCATAGGGCCTGAAATTGAACTGAACATATCTAAATTATAAATTGGAAGTTCATTTTCTGAGACCTGTTCATAATCAACATTATTAACGGTCACCTTATTAGAGTTTTTACATACACTTACCAGATGTCCTATCTTACCGCACTTCACACAACGGTAATTGGCGTACTTACACTCGCCAAAGTGTTTTTTCCCACAAGTTGAACACTTCATTTTCCTGTGATCCTGCTGTTGTCGCTCTCGTCCGCCATTGTTGTTGTCAAATCTTTGGTTCGTTTGAAGTTGACGTTTGGAGGCGCCGCTACAGTCATGCGTTGAATTGTAGTTCGAACTTGATGGCGCTGACTCTTGTTTCCGATTTCCGTAATAATGGATTCCATTGTTGGCGTTGACCGAATTTGAATTTTCGGACGAATTTAAGATGGTTGCTTCTCTGGCTACGGCGATTTCTAGAAGTTCTTCCATCTTCCTTGTGTGGGACTCTTCTACAAGACGATCCAATACTGGTCCAGGTAACATGCCACAAATGAATTTGTCACGCAGGGTATCAACTAAGTGTTCAAACTTACAACTTGATGCCAAACGCTTAATTCTCGCGTACCACTCACAACAGGATTCGTGACTGACTTGCTGAGCTTTAAAGAACGCTATTCTTTCCCTGAAAACGTTGATTGGCGGGCTGAATTGCTTTTTTAGGATTGCACATAGTTCATCGTATGTTTTATCCTGTGGCAAGGTAGGGAAACATAAATCTCGTAGCACTTTATATGTCTGTGTACCTATAAGGCTAATTAACATGGCTACTTTGAGATCGCTGTCGACCTTGTTTGCCTTACAATATTGGGATAGTTTTTCTTCGTACACGCTGAAGTCTTCTCCGTTATTGTATTCCGACATACTTCCGATCGCCGCCATTATTAAATGTTGTATTTGCGTATTAACAGATGCACGTGGTTTCGATTCAAATATCCGCGGAACACTAAAATTTTATTGCTGTTCGACACAAAACTTATTTGTTTTAAGCGCGTCCAACACAAATTTTTCTTCGTGTAGACTAAAAGGAGGGAAAGTTACAATTTTTACACACGCGACTAGGCTCTCACCATGCGGTTTCCGTTTATTATTTTTGATTTTACGGTACCGTTTCACTTGCACATTAGTTATCCTCGTCGCCAATGATATGTCTGTAAGTGGGTTTGTGCAAGGATCTCTTTTTTCCGAGCCATTTCTTTAAGTTTGGAAACAAGAAATAGTCTTTCGGGGCTAAATCCGGAGAATAGGGTGGATGATGGAGAATTGTCTTGGTGGAAAAAAACATTTTTCTAGTCCAAATGCGGTCGTTTTTTCTTCAAATCATCATTGAGTCGATCCAATAAGTTATTATAATATTCGCATTTGATTGTTGATATGTCTGTAAGTGGATGATATGTCTGTAAGTGGGTTTGTGCAAGGATTAATAACACTGGTTTAATAACTAACTATTTATTAACACAGAATAACAACTTAATAATAATGACGATGTTGACTTACCGTCAGCTAGGTAGCAAGTGGCGATGGTCGAGCTGTGACAATGCGTCGACGCTGCGCTGGAGGGCGCATGCTCGTACATATGACAACTGACATTCACATACATGTCAATTGTTCTTCCCTTTTAAAGGTAATCAATGTGGATTATACCGCGTGCATCCCAAAAAACCGTCGCCAGGACTTTATTGGCTGACAAAGTCACCTTGGCCTTCTTCGGCGCCGATTCGCACGGAGAAACCCACTGTTTTGACTGCTGCTTTATCTCTGGTGTGTTGTGGTGAATCCATGTTTCGTCCACGGTTACGAAACTGCGCAAAAACTCGTCCCTATTGCTATTGATCAACGCCAAACACTCCTTCAAAGTTTGTCTGCTTTCAATGGCTATCTAACACAAACTAAATGACGCAGCTTGTTCAAAATTTAACAGGAGTCAACTGACAGATGCTTGTTGACATGAGCAGTGTCCTTTCTGTGAAGAGGCGGGAAATTCAAAAAGTCACGGACTTTGACCCGCCCTCGTAGAATTTATTCCCATAAAAATAAAAAACGAGCAAGTTTATTATTATAAGTATGTTGCTCATATATTACAAGACATTTGCTTTAAAAATATGCCTTCAACGGAGTACATCCGGCTCAGGTTAAATATATTTGATCTGCTCAAATGTGACGTTGGCAATGTCTTCGGCTAAAGGAAATACAAATGTGTCTCTTTTCTCTTTATAAGGCATTAAACACGAAACATTGTACTTTTTTTTTCAGTTCATGTAATTGAGCTACAAACAGTTTATTTCCTTCTTTTTTGTGCCAGCGTGATACAAAAATTCAACTATAATGAACAAGTTTTCTTTCAGACCTTCTTTAATTGCAGGAATTTTTATGTCGGATGGGTCTTCATCAGAATTATCGCTGTCCTGTGGAATATTTTCATCATCATCCATTGATTGGACATCCTGGCCCTCAAGTAATTCAAATGTTACAGGTTTCCCAGCAGGAACGTTCAATTTTTTGCTTCTTGTCGTTTTCTTCTCCGCATTATTCATAATTTTATGCTCAGAAATAATGTCAAGTGAATGACCTGGTCAATGCATCTGCATCGACATTATGAGGTCTCTTACTTCTGATTATTTTATTCAAGACATTGTTTCTATCTAAGGGCACTAATCCAGCACTCCTAAATCCTGAGACTTTATTTTTTCTAAAGTTGGCTGCAAAAGGTCGAGTGCTATTACCACTAGCCTGGAAAATTCCCTTTTTGGAGGGACCCCTCTGGTTCTAAGTTTCCACTCTGTCAGCAAACTCTGCCGCCAAACATTTTTTAGAGGTCTAAAGAAAGAAACGTCTAGTGGTTGGCATACATGTGTGCTCTTTGGGGGTAGAAATTTGAACTGTATGTTGTATTCAGCACATAATATCTTGCGGCTAGACAGGGTATCGCCTATTACAACTTTCGGTCGTTACTTTCTTTTAAAGTAAGGGATTATGATTTTGCAAAACCAATTTTCAAAAACATCTCCATCAAACCATTCACTTTCTGTTCTTCCATAACATGTGCCAATGGGTCCCCCTATAATCCACTAGGGATGTACATTTTTTGCTTTGTAAACAACACATAATGGAAGTAAAGTGCCATCACCAGCAGCAGAGAACAGAACCGACGTTGATACTTTTGACGAATCCATGATTGTCAATGGATGCTTACAGCCTGTCCAACTATAACTCTTTGACTACCGGGATCGTCCGTTAAGTTAGTCTCGTCGTAGTTCACAATGTTTATGGGTGTAATATTTACCATGTCCTCTTTTAAATTGACAAAGTAGTATGAATTTATTATTTCTTCATACACTTCAACTCTAGAACGCTTTATGTTTTCGGACATTCTAACCAGTAATTCATTATTGCGCTTCAAGAAGTTTCTGGTCCATTCAATTCCTGGCAAATTGTCTTTGAACAGTCTTACTGTTACACCTTTATGGTTGAGGTAACGCAAATAATCGTAGATCTAATTGGTGAATGGGTAACCAAAACTTGCAACTGTATCAAAGCTTTTACTAGAGATCCTTCTTCAGCAACTGATAAGACGTTTGGGTGCCCTAAAATATTCACATTTTGACCATGGTACTTTCGAAATAATGTTGTTTTTGGAACACCATATGAGGTAGGAGCTTGGGAAAATGAATAGTCCCTGTCTACAACTGCCTCTAGTGCCCTTTCTAAGTTTGTGGGTCATTATCCAATCTTCTTGCAGCACCAAGTTGCCGCTGATACTTTCGTGGTATTGTTCAAAATTACCCTAGAAAATCATAATTTTTGTAAATACGTTGTTTATTTTTGAATCTAAAATACTTACATATGTTTTTTTTATGTGCGAATTGCAGTTGACACGTGAGGTATCATACCTCATAAATTCAAACTGAGATATAATACTTTACGACTTTTAGATCTGGTGAGAATAATTGATTAAAAGAAATTACTTCCAAAATAAAATGCACATTGTAAAGAACATAATCTTCAAATATTTAATAATGAAGTGGAAGTGGAGTTCACATTAGTTAAAATGTCAGTTCGTAGAAATGCTACAACTTCAAATTCTCATGTGCCCTTATAATGACAAGGCGCTAAAATCAAAAATAAAAACCCTATTATTCCAAATAAACATAGGGATTCCAAATAGCCTTACTTTACGGTAATTCACATAAATTTTATACTGGGCGTTTAATAAAACATTAAAAAAATTTCCGTCAAAAAGGTGCTGCCGTTTGAAAAATATTATCTTTCTTGAATTTCAACTAAAAACATAATGTTAAAATTAGCACCCGAGCTTTAAAATGGTATTTAAATTTTCCGTTTATTCGTTTTATTAGCAGATTGATTATAAAGAGCTTTTTCTCTTTTCGGGTATAACTTTTTATTCCTCAACCGATTTTCGTAGTGGGGGCTCATATTGAAGCCAAAGCTTCAGGCAAGAATTTTTAGGTAACAGAATCGACGCAGAATAAACAATCAATATACAGCGCGGCATCAAAAGTCATCAAATTCCTAATCGTTTTAAAAAATTTTTTTTTGAGAGCAGAATTTACTGTAAATCAAGTTGCTTGTGAAAGGACCATTAATTGTGGGTTCTAAAAATTGTTTCTCGTCTACATAGGTCGAGAATTGTTGTTAAAAAACTAAATTACAAATGGCTTGTTTCCAAAGGAGACTCGTTCAAGCTCTTTATTTGAAAATACTCGTAATTAAGTTATCAAAAAACATGACAACAATATTTGCGATATTGCCACAAATAACATTATGTCGCATCTGCCTCAAGATCAGTTGGTGCTTATCCCTCGCATGAGAGAACAATGATTGTTGTGCTGCTTTTCGTTACCTTAGTTGCGAGTATTTTCAAATGAGAGCTTGAATAAGTCTGCTTTGAAACAAGCCGTTTGTAATTGAGTCTTCTAACGACAATTTTAGACTTATGCGGACGAGAAACAATATTCAATGCCCGCAATTAATGGTTCTTTTATTAGTAGCTTGATTTCTAGTCAATTCTACTGTCAAACAAAAATTTTAAAAGGATTAGGATTTGGATCACTTTTGATACCGCGCTGTATATTGATCGTAGATTTTGCAATTTCAATTGGGAGCCTCTTGGCGGTTTAGAAAATGTTCAATGTTTTATTCCACACCCTGTAGAAAGATTACGTGAATTACCTGATGTTTTACAGAACCAAGGTATATATATATATATATATATATATATATATATATATATATATATATATATATATATATATATATATATATATATGTTGTTGCAAGATATTACGAAATAATAAAGAGGAATTGTTTACAATAAAGTTAGATTTTAAATTATACCAGACAAATAAGAGATGCACTCACCTGTGTAATGGACTGTATCTTCACGTGGGTTTTAGGGTCTTCTTTGGAGGTCGGGCGACTATCTTCGCCCCAAATGAGGCAAAAAATTATGTAACAAGAAAATTAGACCAGAAAATCTGGAGCACATCCCTAGTCTGGAGTACTAGCAGTTTTCAGGACGACTGATTCTAACGCAGTGACGCTGGTTTTCGTCGCGAGAGAGAGAGAGAGAGGCTGTCACAAAATCTGCCCCCTCTCCTCCTCTCAGTGGTGCCAACCACGGCGAGCAGCAATCCCTAAATGTCTGGCGGCAATTTCAAATTCAAAAATATATACAAACTTGCATCAACATTCCGCCCACCAAATAAGGACTACTTATTTCCGATTAAAAAATGCAAAGATTAAATTAAATTGGTAGATACACACTATAACTAACTATACAAATGGGAGATGCGTACTGGCCGTTTACTGCGAAGGTAAAGGGCACAGCTTGGTCATAGGACGATCTAAAATACTTGTGCTTGTTCGTACTTGAGCGACACGGGCAACGCCATCACGACCCGGATAGAGTTTCAATATGCGCCCTAACTTCCACACAAGCGGAGACACTGTCTCATCTTTGATGACAACGAGAGTACCAATCGAAGGAGCTTCTTGGGGGGTAGACCACTTATTGCGCTGCTGCAAGGTGTGCAAATATTCACTTTTCCAGCGTTTCCAAAAATCTTGATGCATTCTGGAAACAAGTTGCCAACGAGAAAGTCTGGTAAGTTTGACATCAGTCACGTCTGGGTCAGGTGGGGCACAAAGAGGCTCCATGGTCAAGAAGTGCGCAGGGGAAAGCGATGTCATGTCATTGGGGTCTGTACTAAGACTACAGAGCGGTCGGGAATTAAGAACTGCTTCAATCTGTGCCAGAACAGTGGTCAGTTCCTCGAATGTCAGAACCTGTGTGCCAACAACACGACGCAAGTGAGTTTTAATGGAACGAACCCCTGCTTCCCACAGTCCTCCAAAGTGCGGCGCTGATGGGGGATTCCAATGCCACTCAATTGACAAGGAATAAGTCACCTGATGTGCGTATGAAACCAACAATCGGTTGGCCCCGACAAAATTAGTGCCGCAGTCACTGTAGACATTGTCACAACGACCTCTTCGAGCCACAAAGCGCCGAAAAGCAGCAAGAAAAGCCTCCGAGGTGAGGTCTGATACCGATTCAATATGCACAGCCTTTGTGGTCATGCAAACAAAAATACACACATATGCCTTCGCACTTCTGACACCACGATATCTTCCCTGGGTAACGAGAAATGGACCGGCAAAATCAATTCCAGTGTGAGAGAATGGTTTCAGCTGAGAAACTCTTACTGGAGGAAGATCCCCCATTAGAGGTGTCAAAGTTACCGGGCGAACACGGAAACAACGATAACATTGCCCAAGCACACTATTAATTGCCCGGCGGGCCGAAAGAATCCAAAAATTTTGTGACAACAAATACTGCAAGGTACGAGGTCCAGGATGTAAGTGTTTCTGATGGACACTACGAATCACCAAGTCAGTGAGCAAGTGTGAACGTGGCAGAAGCATGGGATGCTTTGCATCAAACGACAAGTCCGAGCATCTAAGTCTACCGCCCACCCTGAGAACACCATCCCTATCCACAAATGGGGCCAGCCTACGGATAGACTTTACACAAGGTCGACCATGCTCAATGTCACGCATTTCCCTCTCAAACGCCAACCTTTGTACTGCTTTAACAAGAAAAGTCAGTGCAGTGTAAAGCTCCGCCTCACTCAATGCGCCCGAAATTCTGTCCTTCCGGGGTAATTTCAGATTTTTGACAAACCTCATACTGTAAGCAATGATACCTTGAATTTTCCTCAGCGAAGAATACCCTTCTAACAAATTCAGCGGCCAATCACACGAAACAACCTTTGTCATGCACACAACTTGCCTCTGCTCCGACATCAGACTCTTCACCTAAAGATTCTGCGCTAATCCATGTATCGGATGGTTCGGACAAGAAAGCCGGACCCGTCCACCATAGCGGGTGATTGAGAAGCTCATTAGGAGTAAGTCCGCGCGATGCACAATCTGCAGGGTTGATTAACCCCGAAACATGTGACCAGCAACCAGGGGGTACCTTTTCTTGTATGAGCGCCACTCTATTGGCCACAAACGTTTTCCATCGATGGGGAGATGACTTAATCCACTGAATGGCAACTGTGGAATCAGACCAGCAAAATATATTATCAATAGAAATAGTCTTTCGGTATGTAACCTGAACGAACTCCATCAACTCTGCTAACAAGGCTGCTGCACAAAGCTCCAATCGGGGTACTGATACTTTTTTTAGTGGGGAGACACGAGACTTAGCACACAAGAGAGATATCTTTATGGCTCCGCTGGCGGATACAACACGAAGATAAATTACGGCCCCATAACCAAGCTCAGACGCATCCGAGAATCCATGCAATGTAGAAGAAGTAGTACCTTCAGCAGACACATACCGCGGAATTGACAACGATGACAAACAAGAAAGTTGCGATTTGTATGTGTCCCACCTGGATTCGACTTCTAGTGGTGGTTTTTCATCCCACGAAATGCCTAGCTGCCACAGGAACTGCATCAGCTGCTTCGCAGAGAGGGTGAGGGGAGACAAGAAACCCAAAGGATCAAAGATTCTAGCAAGCTCTGACAGTATGTTACGCTTGGTGCATTTGCGTTCAATTGGATGTACCTTGTACGAGAAGCAGTCAGTCATTGGACACCACTGTAGTCCTAAAATCTTGACAGACACTAAGTCATCAGAGTCGAAACACAGAGATTGCTGATGACTACTGGGGAGAGACGCAAGAAATTCGGGATCATTGCTTGCCCATTTTCGCAACTCAAATCCAGCCTCTCCGAGCATTCCTATCAGTTGAGATTTCACTTCAATTGCAGAATTGGAATCTGGCACACTAGTTACTATGTCATCCACGTACGTGTCAGACCTTATGACGTCTGCTGCAAGAGGATATTTACCACCTAAATCTGTTGCCACCTGTAAGAGGGTCCTAATGGCAAGATAGGGGCTAGAAGCAACACCAAAGGACACTGTATTGAGTCTGAACTCTTGCACTGGCTCAGAATTGGAAAACCGCCAAAGAATGCGCTGGAAGTCCCTATGTTCCTCTGCCACCAATACTTGCAGAAACATTTGCTTAATGTCTGCAGTAAAGGCGACTCGATGAGCCCGAAAATTCAACAGGACTGTCACAATATCCTGGTCCAACCAATAGGGTGTTGTTGAGCGAGACGCCATTTGAGGTCTTAGCACTGGCGTCGAACACCACCCGTAACTTTGTAGTGGTACTTTCGGGTTTCAAGATACAATGATGAGGGATGTAGTAGACGGCACTAGGATGTGATACCTTACACGACACAGGAGACATGTGCCCATCGCTCAGATACTCACGCATGAAAGCCACATACTTTCTACGGATATCTGACTCTTTGGACAATCGTCTCTCTAGAGCATGAAGCCGTCTCAATGCCATGGAATGTGACTCACCCAGATCTGGCATCCCATCACGAAATGGCAGGCCCACGACATATCTACCATTAGAGTCACGTGAATGAGTGTCCTGGAAGATCTTCTCACACAGGGCATCTTCCGGACTCGCTAATGTGCACTGAGGCACTTGCTCCAATTCCCAAAATTGTCTGAGAGTTTTGTCCAGAGAAACATCGACCGACGTACAAAAGGAATCAACCACTAAATTCGATTGGGCTGGTACACTACCCAAGATTACCCAACCAAACACTGTATTGATAGCAGTAGGTTCCTGATCCTTACCCTTTCTAAGTCCCGGTAACAATGCCATTGCATATATATCAGCACCCAATAAAATATCAATGTCCCCTGGCTGACCAAAAGTATCATCCGCTAAAGCAAGGTCTTTGATATGATTCCAGACATATGATTGTACGTCCGTTGAAGGTGCCTTGTGGCAGATTCTGGGAACCACAATAGCATCGATATCGAAACTAGGATTAGGTTTGTCCCGAGGTCTCAACCTAAATGAAGTAACCCCCAAATCAGTAACGGTGGCCATCTGATTTATCCCCTGAATTGGAACAGAAGCATGTGACTTCGACAGAGAAAGTTTGCTTACAAGGCGCTGCGTAATGAAATTTGCCTGACTTGCACAATCGAGCAGCACACGACATCTATGATACACCCCATAAGCATCACACACATCCACTTTACATGTGGCAAATAATACAACAGGGAAGCTGGGAAGCGTGCTTGTCAATACGACTTGACCGGTTACTTGGTCGGGTCTGTTATCACCTTGCTCACATGTTTGTGTATCAGTCTGACCAGAGCTTGATGTAAAATGCAAATATGTGTGATGTTTCCTAGTACAAACACGACAATTAAATTTCGAGGTGCACCCTGCGAGTTTGTGAGACCCAGCCAGACAATTATAGCACAGACTTTTCCTCTTCACTAAGGTATGACGATCCTTAGGAGACATTTCTAAGAACTTGTCACATTTCGTCAATGAGTGTTCCCCCTGGCAACACACACAAGAAATTGATGAATCTGACTTACTAACACTAGTCACCAAAGAAGTGGTTGGTTTCGGCTGCACGAACTGTTTCCCTTTCAACATTTGAGGACCCTTCTTCACTGAGACCGGTGCTACGGTTAGCGCAGATGTTTCAAGAGCCTTGCACTGTTTTTCTAAAAAATCACTAAGGTGCGAGTACGTGGGGACCTCACAGTCACCAAACTGTATTTCAAATTGCTTTCGGATAGAGGAATCTAACTTTTGCAAAAGGAAATTGAATTTCGTAAAGTCCCACAAATCATACTGCTGCTCTTGATATAAATCTAACGCACATACGTTTTCAGTAAATGTTGTCAACAAATTCCTTAAATCTCGAGATGAATCGCCTGACACCTTCGGAGCATTAAGAAGAGCTAACCAGTAATTCGTAAGCAACACACGTTTATTTTCATACCTTGAAACTAGCGAATTATATGCCACTTGGTAATTATCCGAAATGAGGGGTAGGTTTTGAACTATTGAAGCTGGTTCTTTTGTCAAGGAAGCAAGAAGATACTGGAAACGCTCAATATCTGACAAAGTGTCATTTTCATGAATCAGAGTCCTAAACAAATCGAAAAAACGTGGCCACTGACCAATCGCCCCGTCAAATTTCGGAATATCGATCTTAGGCAATCGAACATTACGTCTGCCACCCGTTCCACTATCAGAGTGAGCCTCATTATCGAGCGACTTAGCTACATCGGCAGCATCAGCAGTAACCTTACCACAAATTTCAAAATAGATTGACTTGATGCTGTACTGTATGTTGTCGAAGTCTGTCTGAATCTCCGATTGTAAAGCCAAATTATCCTTATCCTTCATTAAAGACACGATGTCCAGATGTAAAGAATCAAACAAATTTACAGAATCGTTAAGACCTTGGTATCTGATTCTAAATTCATTCCTTTTTGTGGGTTCAGCCTTGGCGTCTAATGCAAACCTTGATAGGTGTTGCACTCGATTCATAACAGAGTTACGTTTATTTATCAACTTTTCCACCTCCATTTCAAAAATGA
The DNA here is from genome assembly GCA_964006375.1 of Tillus elongatus. Classification (NCBI taxonomy): domain Eukaryota; kingdom Metazoa; phylum Arthropoda; class Insecta; order Coleoptera; family Cleridae; genus Tillus; species Tillus elongatus. Next base: position 213,026,058 of record OZ023262.1, read on the forward strand.
CAAAAAACGAAAAGGCAAACTAGAAAAGACTGATATAACCTGAACCCAATCGGATGATAACCACGTGTTTCACGTCGAAAAAAACACGTTTCAAACAAGTAACAGAGCTCGAAAATCGCCGATTGCGAGACACTGAAAAACAAAACAATTTTGACGCTAAAAGGCCGTAAAACAAATTAAACAAGCAAAACAATTACACTAACACGGATTTGCCGACCCGAACACGTGTTCTAACCAAACCCTGGAGGCTATAAATTACGATTTTTAACAACAAAACCGCCAAACACGTGTGCATAAATTCACGATATGAACACCCACAAGTGTCAATTCTAATCAAACAAGCATCGGCTTCGATGGACCAAAATGTTGTTGCAAGATATTACGAAATAATAAAGAGGAATTGTTTACAATAAAGTTAGATTTTAAATTATACCAGACAAATAAGAGATGCACTCACCTGTGTAATGGACTGTATCTTCACGTGGGTTTTAGGGTCTTCTTTGGAGGTCGGGCGACTATCTTCGCCCCAAATGAGGCAAAAAATTATGTAACAAGAAAATTAGACCAGAAAATCTGGAGCACATCCCTAGTCTGGAGTACTAGCAGTTTTCAGGACGACTGATTCTAACGCAGTGACGCTGGTTTTCGTCGCGAGAGAAAGAGAGAGAGGCTGTCACAAAATCTGCCCCCTCTCCTCCTCTCAGTGGTGCCAACCACGGCGAGCAGCAATCCCTAAATGTCTGGCGGCAATTTCAAATTCAAAAATATATACAAACTTGCATCAACATTATATATATATATATATATATATATATATATATATATATATATATATATATATATATATATATATATATATATATATATATATATATATATATATAGTGAAAGAATTGTGCATGCGAACGCTTTTAAGTTCTTACATTTCTTGCAAAGTGAGCTGGACATTCATTTACCTAACTAGAATCAATCATGGGGTCGTGTCCTAGATTTATAGATTAGATAGGTTGTGTGGTAACTCTCAAACAATCAGAGAGTGGAGTGGGGATACGTCAAATGTATTCCCTATTTAAACTAGTGGAATGATATAGTACATGGAATACTGAAATCAGCCGGCATTTTTATGTTCGTCTTTTCAAAGTTGTGTTCTTTTTGAACTTATAACAAAATTAAATATTTAATAACGAGTTGAAATTAAGAAAAATTCGAAAAAAACAGATAAGCCAGATCTATATAAGCTGCCTTTATTCCCATTTTGCAGTTACACCTCCTTAAAATCATGAAAATCCCAGGACGAAGCATGCACCCCCATCCCATGCTGGCCAAGGCTTTCCCCAAATGCTGGGGAGTGTTTCTTTTCTTCTGCATGCCTACAACTACCCTCAATGCATAAACCACGACAAAAGTTTATTGGGAATGACCCCAAGAAAGTTACGGGACCTGATATGTGCGCGATAAACAAGCTTTTAAGGAGGTGTAGCTGCAAAATGGAATAAAAGCAATTCCTATCGGTACGGCTAAGCTGATTTTTATGCATTTTTCGTTCATACTTCCTTTTTATCTTCGTTTAGCGCCCCAATTCACTCCTGGTACTTAGAGGTTGTTTGCACGAAATTTTTCTTGTGATTTATGAATCTAAGGGGGGTTCTAAGCATATTTCAGAATTTGTATAAAACCCCTCCGTGAGATTACCTGCAAATTTACCTAATACTTTTATCTTTACTCCTTTTGGAAAATAAGTACCCCAAAAAAATAAGATACTGTCTTTAAGACCATATTTAACTGTGCTATTTCGTACAAAATAAATATTAAAATAAATCCGTAACTGAGGGTATTCGAAAATTGTTGAGTAAAGTCACACAAGTAATAAATGTTATTAAAAACACCAAAATGCAGTCTGCAACTACCCCTTTAGAGTTACTAGACAACCTATCTAATCTATAAACCTTGGGTCACGTCATACCAGAATGGATAGTTTCTAAAAACTGTAGGAAATTTTCGCCATTAACTAGTTCTGGCAAAAATAGGGCCCAAACAATTGATTGTTAAAAATTCTCATCCAAAGATTAGGACTGAATTCGTGCTGAAAATTTCGTGGTCTAAAACCGCATAAGTATTTTCTTGTGCCCAAACATGTTAATTATGAAACACCACGTCAAATAAAGCGGGATTCGTCACTCCATAATACGGATGCGGAAGTTTTTCAAGTGGATATCTTCTTTGAGCTTCCCTTGCTGCTAGAGCAGAATTTTTGTTTGCAAACCCACACAAAATGAATATCATCCTGTTTTTCATTTTTAAATTTAAATGGCATTTTAATTTAAAAATTAGATTAGCAATATTAAAACACTGTTTAGGACTTTAGGCAAAAAGATGGTTTCCAGTTGGAAAGAAAAGAATTAAATTATTTGACATTTATGGCTTATTTTTTGCGTTTTGACATCCAATGTAAACTTGCTTTGATTGGTGTTTATGAAATTTTTGTTATGTTATGAATTTTTTAAGTCCATTCTTTTCGTAAACGATGCCTTCTAGTGGATTAAGGCAGGTATGTCTTTTATATGTAAAAATATCTGAAAATATTATTTGTCGGCCACTAAAATGAAAGTGAATCGAGAAAAAATTATTTAACATTGTATGTCAACTACCGCAGGCACGCAACTTTAATTTATATTTATTTCTATTTAATTGGCCTTGCCTACCAAAAGTCAGCTTTTTATTTTAATACGTTATTAATCAAAATGAACACCAAAGAAAAATTTTATTCACCCTGTATCTCAAAAACGAAGCCTTTCGCCACCTATGTTCAAAGAAACTTTTCGTCTTAAAATTAGGTCTTCTGTCCATTAGTAAATTCCTGCTTATAACCTTCGGTATTGGGTTATATTAATTAGGTAATCGGTGGAGGAATGATAGAAAACGTAACCGAAGTATATGTACAACTATACCATAATTTTACACATTATACAATATACATCGCTCTCACCAATGTACCACATCTACAACACAGTTACACGTTGTTTACAAATCTCATAGGTCTTTAGTTCTATGGTATTAGAGAACAATGCGCTTATGACTTATTATACAAATAAACAATTTTTTTCTCCCTCGGGGTTCGTCCGAGGCTTTGCCGCCCCGATAACACTGCAGCCCTTGGCCTATTGTCTATGCCCTCAGTCTCTTCACTCCACCAATTCCGAAATCACTGTGCTTTGAACCAGTCTGCACAGCAATTGGTAGGGTGAAGTTTTATAATGCTCTGTCTCCAGCCTAGATTGACCGTAGATCAGTTGTTTTACATTTGCAGAAGATGTTCTGGGCTGATTCCTCCCCCTCGCCGCAGAGTCTGCATGCGAGGTCTCCCTCAAACCGCCCCATTTTATGCAGGTGTGTCTTAACGGCCATGTGTTCCGTCAAGAGACCTGTTATATTTCTGAGCTGTCCTCTGCTAACATTTAGCAGCTCCACAGCTCTCTTTGAACTGGGTTCGTCAACTGGGCTCCCATGTCTGAGCCCTGGACAATCTACCCAGTACACCTTGTGTTGGTTTCTGACCCAGGACTTAACGGCTCCTCTGGCAGTGCTCTTTGTCACGCCCAGAGCCGGTTCTGGTCCCATAAATGGTTCTGATGACACTCTCTTCGCGAGACTGTCAGCTTCTTCATTGCCTTTGACCCCCGAGTGACCCGACACTCAGATCAGGGTCACCTCATTCTGCCCAGCCAGGTCGCTCGTCTCGTTTCGGCACACACTCGCCAGCCAGGAATTTACCCGTGGGCTACTTAGTGCCTTGGCTGCCTAGCTGTCTGTGACTATGAGGATCCGCTTGTTGGTGTAGCCCCTCCTCTTGTTCTTCCGCACACAGTGCAGGATGGCGTACATTTCGGCCTGAAAGACCGTTGCATGGACTCAGAGGGAAATACTATGACTTACCCTCGGTCCTTCCGAATAAACACCTGCCCCCGTCTGACGCTCCCCGCCGAATCCGTCCGTGAACCAGACGAGCGCGCCCAGTGGTATGCCGGACGTCTCCTCCCGCCATGCCTCGCGGTCGGGGATTTCCACTGTAAAGTTGTTTTCCCTACAGATTCGCGGGCTCGCGAAGTCTAACCTCATTTCAAACATGGGCTCCTTCACGATCTCCTGAATTTTGCAGTGGCCCCTGAAGCCTGGGTTGATCTTCAGTCTACCATTGCAGACTAGTCTGTATAGTCCTAGCCTGGCCTCCCCCATAATAACTAAGTGTAAGGGAGGCAGATCCAGCAACACCTCCATTGGGGTTGAAGACATGGCCCCTGTGATGCCTAGGCAAGCCATCCTTTGGATCTTGCCTAGTTTTTGTTTGGCACTGGCTTGTGTCACCTTAGGCCACCAGACCAGTGCCGCGTATGTTAACGATGGTCTGACCACCCTTGTGTACAGCCAGTGGCCCATACTAGGTCTTAGTCCCCACGTTTTTACATATAGCCGCCTAGTGACGGCTAAGGTCATGACTGCCTTATGCAGTATTTTTTCAACGTGACCGATCCAGGTTAGTATTTTTTTTCTGAACGTCATAACGTCTGGGTTTGACATGATTAAGAAAAAAATTAAAAGGCTTTCACTACCAGAGAAATGTTTTATCCTTAACCCTACGCGTTTCGGCCCATTATTGAGCCATCCTCAGGGGTTTGGACTGTTTCCCGTCTCAGATACAGAAAAGTGCTATATGAAATGTTGCAAAAGTTTGTTTTTTCATCCATTGTCTTCAGGATTCCAAACAAAAACTGCTTAAAACAAGAAGGCAGGAACATCAAAAGACTCGAAGAAATCAGAGGATGAATGCAAATGACGTTTATTTCCTAGTTTTTAAGTTTATCAGACGAAGAACAAGTCTAACATGGATCTTTAGAGACCTAACTCTCGCCTACCCCCGCCAGCAGTCCCTCCCGCCAGTGAGATGAACACCGCCCTGTCCCTGAGCATGGAACCGATCCACCTGCAGCAGGTTTCCTCTATTCCACGCTCCCTGACAGCTGCCAGAACCGATTCTAATGAGATGTTGCTAAAGACCCCCTCTATGTCTAGGAGGGCCCCAGCGCCACCCCCTGTTTTCCAGCATATTCTCCAGTTTCAGCACCAGTTGGTGCAGTGCTGTTTCTGTTGACACTCCTGATCTGTATGCATATTGTCCGCAGTGTAAGGGATATGCTTCCAGTACACCGCCCCTAATCTGCCGCTCGAGCAGTTTTTCCATTGTTTTTAGCAAGAAGGGCATGAGACTAATTGGCCTCAGGGACTTTGCCTGGTCTGTTGGCTGCCCAGGTTTAGGAATGAATACAACCCTGGCCAGTCTCCATGCCCTCGGAATGTGCCCCAGAGCCAGGCTGGCCCTCATAATGAGGGTAAGCGCCGGCGCCAGTATATCTATCGCCTATTGGAGCATGATGGACATTATTCCATCAAATCCCGGGATTTGTATGGCTTAAAACTGTTAATGGTCCATCTGATTTTGCTCCAAGTTCCACCTTTTTAGCGACTGTCCAGTCTACTCTAGATGCCCGCCTATAAGGCGCCACTATTTCTGAGTGTTCCCAGTCCGGAGGTGATTGGTTTATAATGTTACAGCCGGGGAAGTGCGTCTGGAGTAAAATTTCGATAGTTTCCTCCCCCGAGCTTGTAAAGCCTCCCGCGTATGTTCTAAGGGAGCCTATGTTGGTCTGGGTGCCCTTGGACAGGATATTGTGTAGTCGAGCATTCTCGGACGTGTTCTCCACTTCCTCGCAGCACCTCCTCCACGATCCTTCTTGGCGTCCCTCAGTCTTTTGTTATAGGTCGTTAGGGCCCGTCTATATTCATCCTATGCTCCCGAGCTTTTGACCACGTTAAACAGCTTACTCTTAACCCCCCGCAGTTCCACTGCTAGGTCTGTCCTGTAGGCTTCCCAGTAGGCCTTGTAGGGGTCCCGGTACCATACCGTTTGTCTTTCGCCTTTGGCGATTTGAAACCGGATGTATCTGTGGTCTGAGCTACTCACTTCCCCATACACAGCCCAGTTCTTAACAAAGTCACCAAGAAACTGGGTGGAAACTGTTAGATCTAAAACTTCCTTACGCCGTGTTGTGACGAAGGTCGGTTTATTACCTCTATTCAATATGTCTTAATTAAATTTCATAAAGAATTGTAAAAGTGACTCACCCCTAGAGTTTATGTCCGAGCTTCCCCACAACTCATGGTGCGCGTTGGCATCCATGCCGATGATGATCTGCCATCCACCTGCTCTGCTACCCACCATCAGCTGCTCCAATTCTTTGAGTGGAGGGGGGTCTGTGCTGTCCCCTGGCAGATAGGCTGATCCGACAGTAATGTTCCTCGGCCCATCCGCTCCTCCACATCGGATTTTGATCGTTGCCAGGTCCCTGGAACAGAAATTCATTAAAGGCTGAAACTCTATCCCTTCCCTGACAAAAATGCATGCCCTCTGGATCTCGCTGAATCTGCCGTAGATGAGCTTTCCAGCAGCTCTGCCGAGTCCCTTGATATCTCCTTTATAGAAGTGCGGTTCCTGGATGAGACCCACATCCGTGTTCCTCAGAGCCATCAGTAGTCCGGCCGTGGCTGCCCTACTGTGTTGGAGGTTGACCTGTAGGAAGCTAAGTCCCATCAACCCCTGGTTTCTTCCCCAGTGGGAGGGCACGAGTTTGTCACCGGAGCCACTCCTCAAGCCTTAGTGGTTTTAGTTTTATTTATATTTATGTTCTTCATGTTGTTCCCACGAGAATGAGGGAAATACTGTCCACACCATCAGAACCCCCTGTGTGGTGCAGCGCGGGTTACTCTGGAGGCTTTCCCGGTACTCCAGAGGTTCCATCTCCCTGGTGCCATCCATCCCTAAGCACGGGTCACGTGACACCGTAGATTGGGGGAGTTTATTTCGACCTCCACGTCTAGATCCGTCATGTTTACTTATCACTAGGGTCACCTCGTGCAGAATGCGGCTCTTCACAGCACATGACGGTCTTGGGGAAAGCTTCATCCAAAGCTTATGTTGTTGTTTCCACTTCCTCAGCTTGCCCCCTGGAGTCACTTGGCCCACGACTCCTTGACCCCACAAATAAACAATGGACTAGGTACAAGGTGAAAATACAAAGGGGCTCGTTCTGCACTTCCCTATCACAGAAGGGACGCGGTGACGCCGGCACTTCTGCACTTCCACTTAAAAACTACCTCAACACGACTCTTGGCTTATAACTTCACGCCTAAAACACACTCGCATGTTGCGTTTGTTGTGGGGGTGCAAGCACTTGTCCGTTATAGCCTGTGAATAACTGTACACAAGGCAATGCTGCCAGTTTATAAAGAGGGTTGGCTATATGCTACTATAACCTGACTGATAATGTACATCATTAAGGTAAATGAAAAAATAATAGACCAATTGTAATTACACTTATTGGCAATGATATTCATCCTTTAGAAAAGAGAGACCAGTTTTTCCTAGAAAAATTTGTATTTTCTTTCTGAACATTTTTGTGTCTTCGAAGATAATCAAAGGTTTTGTATTCAAATATGGTAGGCAAATTGCTCATAGAATTGCACATACATAGCGTACCTGCCAAAATACGGATCCTGAAGTTAAAATAAAAAAAGTTATAAGCATTTAACAAAAAAATGTTGGGCACACTGGGGGTCAACAGAAGGCAGAAGACCAAAATATTATGTAGTTAACAATGTCTATTTACAGACAACGATTAAGTTTCGTTGGTGTAAGACAAAAACTTTGAAATTTTTCCTTTTAAAAACGTCAATGTGGCGATTTGAAGTGTCAAAATTGGTCTTTTTTCAACAACGATTCTGAAGCGAATGCAAGTTAAGTACAACAAAAGTGTGTTTAGCAAGGTCTTAAATTTATATTTCATCGACTGCTTTCTTTCTTTACCTAAAATATTTTCAGAATGTTTTTTGTTGAAATACACCCTTTTGTATGCTGATGTTTTGGCAGTAGCTTAAATTATGCAGTTTGTGATTCAAAAGTGTTATGTTTTTTTTTTTATTTAAGAAGATAAATTTGAATTAATATATCTCTTCAAGCAATACATCGATGAACTGAGAAGCCATATATAACGGAAGCAGCAGGGTAAAGTATTTTGTAAACTTTTTTCAATTTTAGTTACCTACTTAATTTTTAGTCACCTAGAAAATAAATTTTGGTATGTAACAGAACCTCTACAAAGGCAGCATGTGTACCAAATTTCATGAAACCAGCTTCGTTATTTGCGGAGGATGAAAAATTCTGAATTGAGAATTTTTCATCCTCTCATGACGCTAACTTTGTTAGTGAAACGATCGTCAGGCCTTTAAGAATATATGTTGTGGTGATTTGGGTTCTCCAAGTGTACTTATTTGCGGCGATCCAATTTTTTGTAATTTTCCTTGATTTGAAAGATTTGTATGAAAATTCCTCCAGACTTTTGTTTGATAAAGTGATTATGTCACCAGTTTTATTTCCTTTTTTTCCCTGGTATACTGTTTACAGTTGATAAAATAACTTTTTTTTTTTCAGAGATCGACAATCAAAACATGGTGGTAATGTTATGCTGGGATTCATAGAACAAAGACATTTTCATAAGACTAATAACAAATTTGATCCACTCTATACATTTGATGTAGACCCAACTTTATCTTATTGGCAATTTAGCATGAATAGGTAAGGAACTTATCAAAAATCATGCATATTGTTGCTCCAACTGTTTTACAATGATTTGGTTATGGCCAGTCCAGTCACCATAATTGAATTACATCATTAGGGGAGTAGGGAGGATCCTTAATTGAAACAGGTCGGTTCTTTATTTTTAAATTACACTTAGTAGCGTAAAAATTTCACCCCTCGCTTTAACCCCCTCACTTACAACCGATAAATTTTCAAATTGGAAGTGTAAGCTTGTGACACCTCATTTGAAAGGCATTTTCATATTCCATTCAGAGGTGTCATTTATTTTCAATTCTGTTTCCTAGTTACTAATAGATAATGACATTTAAAATTATACGACATGAGAAGTTCGTAGTTTCTGCCGCTCATCATTATCGAGATAACATGAGTTCACCTTATGTAGATTCTTTTACAGTCACCAATAAAATATCTGCGGGGTGTTTAGGTATAAGATGGACAAATGATAACTCGATAAGATTAAAAAAAATAATTATTATTGATAGATAAAAATGAATTCGTATCTTCCGATGATGCCCTACAAACGAAGCACTTTGCTTAATTTTTCATTCGTTTTGTAATTTTTCTACAATGTACACTCCGGCAGATATTGTTTAATTATGGTTCATCGTTTAAGTGAAACACAAAGAATCAACATTTTAATACAGGGTGTCCAGCCGGGAACTTACATAATACCTATTTCAGGAATCACTCAACGTTTTTTTCTGAACCTTTGCGCATGTAACAAACAGAATGTGGTCTATTAACGCAAAATATTTAGACAGTTCCATCACTTCCGGTTAAACCGGAAGTTGGGACAATCTTCGTAATAACGAATGGTATGTTGCATATAGACATATTCAATTTCATTAGCTATCGATAGCAATGATAAAAATGTGGGTATTCTATTTAAAATGTCAAATAGAATACCCACATTTTTATCATTGCCATCGATAGCTTATGAAATTGAATATGTGTTTATGCAACATACCATATGTCTAAATATTATGGTTTACTAGATATTCATAATTTTACGGAAAAAATAACATTTGCCAACCCCTAAAACGATTAGCCCCCCAAGTAAACCATCAGGAAAATGCATTATTTTATGTTCTGCCATTCATAAGCAAAGACGGAGGTATTCAGGAGATAATCAGAAAATTTCAAAATTATAAGGGGGACTACAAAAATCGTCAAAAGTTTGAATCCAAAAATATAGAATAGCTTCATTTTCTTAAATAGGACCAGCCATTTTTTTAATTTCGTTGAACTGGCCGACTAAAAAGACATCCCTATACCTAAATGTGACAGTTTTTAAGTTATTGACGATGTTTTGGAAAATCGCTGTTTTCTGCAATTAATAAGTTTAACCTGAGAATAAATGTCAGAACAAAATGATCACCGAGTTGTCAAACTAGTTAAGTCAATTAAAATACTGTAAAATAAACTAGAACTATGTAACTTAAAAGGTCTTCAATTTTCAGCCAATTTAATTCCTTAAACGTGGCCAATATATGATCATATTTTCGTAATCCACATATAGGTCTCATACAAGAATTTTGAACACGTTGGAGGCTGAGCTTATTTATGTTGGTTAAATACGGCCCTATATACAACATATGCAAGTTAAATTGACTTAAACGACTCGCATAAAGCAATTTTGTTTTCAGAACCCAAGTAGCCCCTGTTATAGGATAAATGAGTTTCAAGCTACTAAACGCTTGTTTAATGATTGTATTGACGTGAAAAGTAAATGTCAGGTCATCATCCAGTTCCAAGCCCAAATTTCGGCACACTTTTATCAATGCCAAAAAACATAATATTTAGGCGTATGGTATGTTGCATAAAGTCTCATTCAAGTTTCATAAGCTATTGATTGCAATGAAAAAAAAGTGGGTATTCCATTTACAATAACGAAGATTGTGTAAACTTCAGGTTTAACCGAAAGTGGCAGAACTGTAAAAATATTTTGCTTAAATAGACCACATGCAGTTTGTTACATGTGTAAAGTTTCCGAAAAAAACGTTGAATGGTTCCTGAAATATGTATCGTGTAAGTTCCCACCTGGACACCCTGTATAATGATTGGTTGTGGTGATATAACTAGAACTCATATGGAGGTATGTGAAATGTTTATTGCCAAGTATCCGAACGTCCCGTATCACAGTGGTAGAATACCTAGAGCAAAAATTTCATGAATCTGAACATGTTCAAGATAATTCCTAAATCAGGTCCAAAATGTCCCGATTAATGAAGAAAACCAGTTCGATATTTTACAGAGTGTAGAGTAAATCCGCGTAGATAATAAACAGAGTAGACAAATTGGTAAGGAACATAATGTAAGCAAGACAGCAGTGTTACGTGTATTGAAGAGACAAAATATGCATCCGTACAAAGTTCACCTAGTGATGGAATTGAATGAGGATGATGGTGATTGTAGGATCGAGTCTGTGAAAGAATAATGAATCTGTGTCAAGCAAACCCTCAGTTTACAAACAGAATTATTTTCTTTGACAAAGCAACATTTTGTTTAAATGGCACAGTAAATAAGCAAAATTGTCGGTACTAGAGCAGACCAAATTCTCATTGGATTATGATGGAGGCCAACACCAAATATCCCAGGAAAGTGAACGTTTGGGCTGGAATTATTGAAAATCAAATAATCGGTCCCTATTTTTTTGATGGTTAGGTACCTTCAACTGGAAAATGTGAATCAAAAAAGTGTGTTTTTTTATTGCTATATCTGAAACCACCAAAGAAAGAAATGTGCAAAAAATAAATGTGTTCATGCACGTTTTCTGTGGGATTCAAAATATATATATATATATATATATATATATATATATATATATATATATATATATATATATATATATATATATATATATATATGAGTATGGGAACGGCCCTTTTTTTGGGTCAAACGTTGATTTACTTTCCCGACCACTGAGGGGCAGAGTGAATCACCCGTTTAAATTTGTGTTTTATTTGTTTAAGACTTTTATTACTGTGTCAAATGAATCAGTGAAGAGGGTATATAAAGGTATATTTTGATGAAAATATAACTTTAACGGAAAAAAATATATTTGTTTACAAAAAAAACCTTATTTTATGGCAATTTATTTTATGGCAATTAAACCTAAATCAGGTAAACAATAGCCTGAGAGACATGTAAAAAATAACAAACACAAACTATTTCTATCAGTCTTACTGATGAGATTATAAGAAAAAAATTAAACTAATATACCTTAACTGTAACACTAGTATTGATAATAATGTCACAAAGAACTCTTTTTGTGACTACTTTGACACATCCTTCAGACATCTTACAATAGAGGCATATTCCCTAGTAACTGGAAAACTGCTCAAGTACAACCCATCCCCAAGAAAGGATCCAAAGCGCTTGCTAGCAACTGCAGGCCTATTTTTCTCCTTTAAGTCGTCTCTAAAGTGATGGATATAAACACCGAATTAATAAAATTTATTGAAAAACACAGTCTAATCCACGACAGGTAGTATGGATTCCGTCAGCGCAGATCAACTGCCGACCTCCTTTCCTTTATCACCCATTCTTGGAACAAGTCTATGGAACTACACGGTGAATCCCAGATTGTCGCTCTAGACATATCCAAAGCATCCGACCAGGTCTGGCACGCAGCGCTGCTTAATAAACTTCCAGCCTATGGCCTACCACCAAAACTCTGTACCTGGACAGCACAAATTTTCTCTCCAACTGGAGCATTTCTGTTGTCGTGGATGGCCATTCCTCTAAACTGTATCCAATTAATGCAAGGTTCAACTTTAGACCCTACTTTGTTTCTTCTCACATCAATGACCCCCTCCCTAGCACATTTAACCCAGTTCACAGTTACAATATTTTAAGCCTCTCTCTTTAGCCCAATTAGATGAGGATCGCAGACTCATGGAGGGTTCTGTCTCCATGGATCTCCAAAAAATATTAGACTGGGGAAGTACAATTCAACCCCACCAAATCGCAGTCCTGCTTTCTATCTCATAAGAAATACACCAGCTCTAGACCCATAACAATGAACAACCAAATTATTCAAAGTAATGAGTCATTTTCACTTGTTGGCATTTCTGTGGATCGAAATCTCAATTGGCACCAACATGTCACATCTAATGTGAAAGCGGCTGCTAACAAATTAGGTTTCCGCTTCCGAGCTCGCAAATACTTTTCACCAGCTAATCTCTATACTTTATATTCTTCACAAATAAGGCCAAATCTCAAATACTGCTCCCACATATGGATTGCCGCTGCCGTTTCTACACTCGCTATCCTGGACTCCATTCAGAAGAGAGCTATACGTCTCATCGGTGACCCTACCCTCACCCATCCCTTGCCCACCGACGTGCCGTTGGTGACCTCTCTCTCTTTTATAGATATCTGTCCTGGCACTGCTCGGAGGAGCTTTGCTCGGAGGAGCTTTCTTCCATAGTTCCTCCACCTACTGTCCCCAACAGATCTATTAGGGGAACAGAGCGAATGCACCCTTTTACTCTCCAGGTCACCAGATATAGAACATCTTGTTATGCCCGCTCTTTTGTCACGGGGTCTTCCAAGTTGTGGGATTCCTTGCCGACATATGCTTTTCCTTCTCCTCCGAAACTTCAAGTCCAGAATCAACAAGTTGCCTCTTTCCTCCTTGTCGACACCCATGGTACGATAGTATTTAGGCTGTAGGCCTTTGTGGTGTGTTGTTGAACTATATTTAAGGAAAAAAAATCCTGGGCCATCTACAAAATTCCTTTCGTCATAATTAATAATGTTGAAAGGCGGTATATCTGCTATGTATATATATATATATATATATATATATATATATATATATATATATATATATATATATATATATATATATATATATATATATATATATATTCTTGACAGTTGTAGTTTTTGTGTAAATTGTTTGAATAAGTTCATTGGGGAAAATTTTTAAATTTATTTTCTGAAAATGTTTGTCCTTTTTCAAACAATAAAGTTATTTTGATGAAGTATGGTATGGTTTCTGTTATAAAGGTTATACTATATCTACCAAATTTGCTCTTTCCTTAAAAAAAGGCATGTGAAATTAAACATATTTTCATAGAAATTTGCTACCGTAACAGACTTGCTGCATCCCCACTTTTGAATTTAATATCTTTTAACTGCCTTGAATAAATAAAATAATTGTGAAAATAATATTTAATAACACAGCCAGTATTTATCTGTTTTGGTACTAATATTTAATGGCAGTTCTCTTACAAACTACCTGCATAATAAAAACTACCATTTAATCTCTAATGGTGAAATCATTTGTTCCGTTAATAAATTTAAAATGGTTGAAACTATTATTAAAATGACGAGCACCTTGCAACTTTGAAGAATACTAATAATTTTTTATGTTACAGAGTTATTTTTGACTCTCCAGAACCAGCTATTTTATGTCCACAAGGCTGTAAAGCCATAGTTGATACAAGTGCAAACACAATTATTGGTCCAACAGCAGATATTGCCAAAATTCACGATCTTATTGAAGCCAGGGCATTTTTCTTCGGCTATCATGTGGTGAGTATCTATTATTTTATACAGGGGTTGCGAAATGCTAAGCAAAAATTTCAGGGGTTATGCTACTCGAAAAATTAGTGCCACAAGTTCGTATAGCATTTTTTTGAAAACTCAAAAATAACGAGGTTACAGGGTCTCAAAAAAAATTCTTCAAATTTTGTTGATAACTTTCTTTGTCATGAATCGATTCTCTTCAAATTTGGTGCACTCAAATATAATACAATTTTGTATATATGTTGCAAATTTGATGTGGATCCCCCGGAATCTAAAGATCAAAACTGCTATTGACCAACAGATAATAACTCATCACTTTTTTGCTTGGAATTTTTGTCTCAAATATAACAATAAACAATTGAGGAGAATCATACAATCTTCAGAAAGGGTCCTCTTGTTGCATTCTGATAAAACTATCTGTTTTCAATAAAAATGTTCTTAAATATTTGCTGGTATTGATTGAATACGAAATCACTTAATCTCATTTTCAGTATTGATAGAGTGTGCTTGAAAACATGCCTCGGAAAACTTATTATAACTTGCAACATTTAAACATCATAAGAATAACTCATCACTCATAACAATTAAATAGCATAGCAAAGTTTTAAAGTGATGTCCTTCCACCTCAACACATAATCAATTCTTCTCAGAAAATTCCGACGAACTCTAGCAAATATTCCCTCTTTTTGCCAGACAACCTCACAGTTTTCAATAATTTTTACCCTGAGATCTTCAACGCTGCACTAGAATCCTGTATACAAGAGATTTTAGCTAACCCCAAAAGAAAAGATCTATTGGGTTCAAGTCAGCCGATCTGGGAGCCCGCTGGACAAACCCATCTCCTCGGAAAAGCTTCATTAAGAAATTCCCTCACCGCTGTACTAAAATCTGCTCGCCGTTCTGCAGCAACTACATTGTATTTCTTGATTGGAGAGGCATATCATCCATTGGATGACTGGTTTCTTAATAAGTATATCTCACCATTGAGTCTTTGTGGGAAGAAATGTGGCTCAATTTAGCGGGTTCCTTAGAATTCCCGCGCACACATTCACAGAAAACTTGTTCTAAAAACCGCGTGCTATCGCCAAGTGAGAATTCTCATCATACCAATAATGCTCATTATGGAGGTGGATCAAACCATCATGTCCAAGTCCAGCTTAATCTGTGTAGAGGACCGATGGTATAAAATTGTGAACGTTGTTATGCAGAATTCGAATTATGTTGCACAAATTCACACGAGCTACCGGATCTTCACGAGACAACGCTGCTGATGGTAAAGATGAAGAAGCTACTCCTTGAGAATTTCGTGGACAGAACTTTTCGGGATATTCGCCTGAGTAGAGACTAACTGTACACTTAGCTTGGGATTATTCTCGATTGCATTCAATACACGGGCTTCTGCTTCAGGAGTTCGAATATACTTCACTGACGGCAAACATCTTGAAATGTACTTTTAAATGATCCGAATTCTCCCAGTCTTCGATAGATATTACTGAACATTCGGGATTGTGGTACCATTCTATTTGGAAATGCTTCACTATACTAACGTCTTGTAGCAAGTGCTTGCCGTCAGCTACACCATAATAACAATGTATCTTACGTCGTTTAACATTAGAAAAATTATTATTATTATTCATTTTATTTTATTATTAACCTGGACTATTTCACAAGTAAAATCACAACAAACTTTTATCTGTCAAAACTGACGCCACATGATCTTTTTACCGTCAATGTTTTCAAAGCACACTCCATTAATATTGAAAATGAGATTAAGTGATTTTGTATTCAATTAATACCAGCAAATCTTTAAGAACATTTTTCTCAGAAATGACTTGTTTTATCGGGATCCAACAAGAGGACCCTTTTTGAAGATTTTATGATTCTCTTCAATCGTGTTTTCTTAGATTTGACTTCAAGATTCAAGAAAAAAAGTTATAAGTCATTATCTATTTGTCAAGTGCAGTTTCAGCCTATAGATTCCAATGGGTCAACATCAAATTTGCAAGATAAATACAAAATTGTATGTATAAGAGAATCGATTCACAACAAGAAGCTATCAATAAAAAAATTAAAATTCTTGAGTTCTGTATATACTATAGGAAGGTTTGGCACTAATTTTTTGACTAGCATTACCACCTGAACTTTTTGCCCATCTTTTCTGGACACCTTGTATAACTATCTAGTTGGGAAGGTTATTAGTTTTATACTAAATTTGGTCACTTATGTTTTAGGTAAACTGTGAAACAGTTATGAAGTTGCCAAAATTACATTTTGTCATGGGTGGTCATAATTTCACTATTGGTGGTACAGACTACATAATGCGGGTAAGTTCAGTAGTGTTATCACTGTTATTTATTTTGGTTAGTATTTTTACGATAAGAGTGAAATGACGTCATAAAGGTAAGCAGTGCAACTTTTTTTTCCCTCAGGGCTCGTGCGCGGCCTTGCCGCACCGATAGCACTGCAACCTTTGGTTGATTGTGCATACCCTTAGTCTTACTCCACCCATTCCAAAACCGCTGTGCCTTGAACTAGTCTGCACAGCGATTGGTAGGGTGAAGTTTTATATTGCTCTGTCTCCGGTCTAGACTGACCGTACATCAGTTGTCTTTTGTCCTCCAGAGCTTTACACTCACACAAGATGTGCTGGGCTGATTCATCCCACTCGCCGCAGAGTCTGCATGCGAGGTCCCCTTCGAACCGCCCCATTTTATGCAGGTGTTTCTTGACGGCCATGTGTCCCGTCAAGAGACCTGTTGTGTTTCTGAGCTGTCCTCTGCTAAGGTTTAGCAGCTCCACAGCTCTCTTTGAACTGGGTCCGTCAATTATTGACTTCCCATGTCTGAGCCCTGGACAGTCCGCCCAGTACACCTTGTGTTGGTTTCTGACCCAGGACTTAATGACTCCCCTGGCAGTGCCCTTTGTCATGCACAGAGCCGGTTCTGGTCTCATAAATGGTTCTGCTGACCCTCTCTTCGCGAGACTGTCAGCTTCTTCATTGCCTTTGACCCCCGAGTGACACAGCACCCAGATGAGAATCACCTCATTCCAGCCAGGTCGCTCGTCTCGTCTCGGCACTCACTCACCAGCCAGGAATATACCCGTGGGCTACTTAGTGCCTTAAGGGCTGTCTGTGGCTATGAGGATCCGCTTGTTGGTGTAGCCCCTCCTCTTGTTCTCCCGCACACAGTGCAGGATGGCGTACATTTCGGCAGTGCAACATTGCTATATTGTCAAATATTTCCAAGAATACCTGTATTTTGAAAGCAAAATTTTGGTAGTTCATTTTAGGAAATTTGTATTGATTTTGACTTCTAAATATCATCATGCGCATACAATTTGTAAAACTCTTTATTAAAAGCCGAGCTTTCGGAAAAGTTTATTCTATTCTCAAGAATATAACGTGAGTTTTACAATAACTAATCATGGAAAAACAAACATGAAAAAACCCTTTTTATAAATTTGAGAATGGAACAAACTTTTCCAAATGCTCGACTTTAATAAAGAGTTTTATTTTGCAACTGACTACTTTCTCATAATTTTTTAAGTAAATAACACTATTACCGTCATAAAACAACTGAATTATATATATATATATATATATATATATATATATATATATATATATATATATATATATATATATATATATATATATATGTATATATATATATAATTATATATATATATATATATATATATATATATATATATATATATATATATCAGTGGTGCTCATGGCAAATAAAAAAAAGACTGGGTAAGATGACATTGCAAGGTCGATTAGGCTTGGTAAAGAAAGAATTAATTTTGAATCTTGACAAACATGCACCAGTTTTGGAGAGAAAAGTAACAAAACCCCCTGCTTCATGGCTGACAGATAATCTCAAGCTGTTAATGAAGCAGAGTAATTATGCTTTACATAAATTTAAATCAACTCGTATAAATGCAGACTGGGAAACCTATAAAGACCTTCGTAATTATACCCTCATGATGGTTAAGAATGAAAAGAGGGGATATCTACGGTCAGTGGAGTTGCGGAATAATCCACGTAAATCTTGGCAGGCACTGAAAGATTTAAACATTCATGGCTCTCCTTCTAAGCAATTGCCATCTCACCTTTCAGACCCACAAAAAATAGCTGATTATTTCGCTTTTTTTTTTCTCTTCTTCTATGTGAACAATACTTGTGACAACCTAATAGAATTTTATAGTCAAAATCATATTTTTGAAGCAAATTCCTTTGTGTTTGCACTAACTAATGAAGAAGAGGTTGACAGGATACTTAACAGTATCAAAACTAACGCTACTGGGGCTAATAACATTTATTGTGCTATGCTTAGGTATTGCAGTTCTTTTATCAATAAATTTATTGTTCATATTATAAACAACTGTAACTCTTGTATTGTATAATTTATTGGTTCAGGAACATAAATATTATTAATGCACCATTGTACCTAAAATGTTGTTCTATATAATTTATATATGTCAATTACCTTAGTAGTCGGGACATAATTTTCTTTCTCTAAAATAATAAATAATATAAACTCTGTGACTACTATATTTGGGAGCCTTTACACATAAAATTGTGACTGACCCTGCAGCACCTTCATCCCTGAAGTTTACACCTCATAAATGCATTCATTCTAAATGAACTAGATTTAACGAAAATTTTGTTTTACATCATCGGACAGTCATGTTTACACATGTATCAATCTATATCTTTGTATAATTGACTACCTCAAGAATTGAAAATGTTCAATATTAACAAATTTAGTTATATATATTAAAATTGTTTTTTCTCAACAATCGGGTAGAGGTTGGTTTCCATGTGGTGGGCATCGATGCTGGGGTGTTTTGGGTGGTCCCATTCTTAGTTTAAATTTTGGCATTTAGTTGCGACTCCTCAGAAATTTAGGCATTTTTTAATTTAGATTTTTCTTCAGATTTACCTGTTAATTTTATGTTTTGTTTTTCTTTGCTGAAGATTCACAGTTGTGTATAATGTGCCCTGTTTCCACTGACGGTTGGGGTTGAGTGTGAATAGCTCTGCTAGACTTCGCCCTTTGCTGATGGTGGTTGTGGGGTTGTAATAAGAATTATTATTTAGTTAATAAAGGCGATATTTATTTATATATTTAAATAATTTAATAAGGCCGTAACTGAGGCATCCTACATGTTACCCAGATAAATACACAAAATAAGAAGCCTTATGAAGTTGGAGAAATCATAAAACATGCGCTTTTAGAAGCTGCTAATTTATTATTGCTCAATTTGGAAAATAAAAACGAGGTAGTGTCTACCATCGATGCAATATCTTGCTGTGTGCGTGTATTTTTATTTCTTTAACGTCGGTCTATTTCCGCAACTATGGCCCATCACCGACGCCAGGGAGCAGTTTCAGCTCACTATTCTGGAAATTTTGCCGAACATCTGCCTTTCTGTAAGGAGAGCAGGGATCTTGAACGTGCCCAACATCGCATGGACACGGGACCAACGGCTTCACGCCCTCTCCGAAGGGCGCAACGTGCAGACATTCAACTTGCTCAAATCAACCTCGGTTGATGTTAATTATACCAATTTCTTGCTAATGATGCGACAAGAAGTGATTCTATGATGACTTGAATTATTACAGATCCTTCAGCTTCACTACCAGTTAAAAGATTAGGTAGAAGAACAGAAGCTTGGTATTTTTTCTAAGAATTAATCGTTGCTACCACACAAGATCGGGCCATTCCAACAAAAAACTACTTGAAGTATATTAGTTGGAGATAATTCGATTCAAGATGACAAATGCAGATTTGGGTGTCAGTCATCAGAGACTATCCAGCACGTCACCGGAGGATGTCAAGCGTTTGCTGCAACAGAGTATAAAGAAAGGCACGATGTAGTTGCAAGAATACTTCATCAAGAACTGGCACTGAAAATGGGATTTTTAAATCTTAGTAATACATGTTCTAGAAAACTCAGAATGCAGGTTGCACTGGGATCGGACCGTGCTAACAGACCAATGAGTTGCCAACAACAGGCCAGCCAAAAGTGACGCTGATTGATGTGGCCATTCTGAATGCCAATATTCGAGAGATATGGTACAACGAAAAAATAATTCAGTATGGAGACCTCGAGGTATAAGTAAAGAGACAGTGGAGGGCAGATAGTGTCCGAGTGATCTCAATATCCATGTCGACAACTGGTGTGGTTCCTAAAAATCTTTGAGAGAACATTAAGAGACTAAGCCTTGGAGAGCATCTTTATAAGGTTATGCAGAAACCGGTAATACTTGCAACTGCCAACACCGTTCAAAGATTTCTGCTAAATGAGGATGTGTCATGTTGTTGTTCAGGCCCTGATAACTTGGAAAGGGCTCCATCTGTACCCAAGCTCTTTCGTATCGGAGTGAATGTTCTACTTTGAGGGAGTGTGAAAGCAATTCAGGCTAAAGTCGTAATAATAATAACAATAATACCAAAGCAGAAGAACTCGGCACCCACAAATCTCAGACTTGTGCAGTGGAGCTTACATACACATATAGACAAAGGACAACCACCATAACCCATCAGAAGCCGGCCTTTACACATTTAAGTTAAAAAACCTACTGTACCGACACGAAACTCGAACCAGCGACCTCCTAGTCTGAATTCTAGAGGTTACTCACCACGCAAACTGGGATAGTCGGCCTGCTAACTGGGTTGTGACGCCTATTATAAATACTATATGCAAACATACCAGAGAAAATAATAAAGGACATGTTTAAATCTTTTGTAGTGGTACAGTGACAGTGGATAGTGTTTAGGGGAAGTCTAGTAAGACATAGAAATACCCTGAAACTAATGGCGCCCATGTATTATTGCTATCGTGACCTTAATCTTATGTCTCCGGCAGCCTTGTTTTTTAAACAATTCAATTTGCTGATGTAGGTTTTTTTCTGAAATTAATCGACTCTGTTGAAGTCTGGGTCGGAACGCATCATTTTTTTTTTAATAGTCTCTGGCAAAGCAACTTTAAGGAGCACGTACACGTGGGATGTCTCCGGTTCTGGTGCTGATGTTGCAATATATATATATATATATATATATATATATATATATATATATATATATATATATATATATATATATATATATATATATATATATATATATATATATATGTGCACATGTTTTCTTTGCATTTCTGCAATTGGTATATTATCATCTTCATCACCTCTGCAGTACCAACCAAAACACTTTTTCTCTCAATCAGTGTTTGAACTGTGTCTCAGACTGTATTCCTATTAGGATTAGGCAAACCGAAAATAGTGTCCTGGAATTTTTGATCCTCGTATTTTTGTGGCTGCGGATTGTGGAGATAGAACAGAACAACTGATAAAATTGTTCTACGTTGCTGAATGCGTCGTTTTAATTCAGGTTGTTTGTACCTGCTTAAGTCCTCTTAAATTTGTTTTAATATTGGTAAGTTGCTTAAAGTTAAACAATAAAGAACTTCCACTGCCAATTTCACAGGTTCTAAAACTCGGATGATCTCATCAATAAAAGCGTTGGAGCTGTCTCAGAGTGTTGTGGAGCAGTTGATATCTATTAAAATGTTTCTTATACAGTCCTGATCGTGAATAAAACGCTTAAGCATATGGAATAAACTGTTCCATTTTCTTCGGCAATGCAGGATGATAAGTGAGATTTCTTTGTCATGTGTATCTTTGATGTATCTCTGAAGAATAGCGTTTTTTGTTGGTGATAATCTAAATAATTTTCACTCATCAGATGTAATGGAAAGTCGCTCCCCTTCTATTTTAACGGTTGCTATTTTGGGGTGAATACAATTTTTCACTTTTTCACAGTAATGGAGAACTTGACTGCGTATAGTACTCGCCAAGGTAGGTACACTTCAACCTTTTGTCCTCAAAGCATCTAGCAAATCCAGAGATGTTACAAAAATCCGAAAGGCAAGGCTATATTTTGCCGTCATGCGAGCAAGCACAGCTTTCAGAGGTTTGTTTTCTTCCGAAAGAAAAAAATCCGCGAGTTTTTGTTGTTTGATTCGTCAATATTTTTTTATAAATTTTGTTGTTTAGTTTTTAAAGTTGAGGGTTTATTAATATCATTGTTAAATATCAAATTACACAAAAACGCAAAAGTGATAACTGAACACAGCTTACTGTTACAGGTTCACGTCTAAACTATCAATCAGACGCCAGCGCATACTGCTCCCATACACGTGCTGTAACTCGTACGTCATACCAGCACATGCCGCGATGTGGTTGCATCATCAGGCACCGATGCGACGTAGATAAAATAAATCTGTAAAATATCGTAAATACTGAATATGCGGAATTTTTTGGTATTACAAGTAATTTATCAGTCTCGAAAATACCGGATATTTTCGGTATTGGACAATAAGTACTGGGAGTCAAATACCTCAGAAAAAGTCTAGGATCCCGGGATCTTGAAATTTTGTATTGGATACCATAGTAAGAACCCTGTGTCTAGTCCAAACAAAATTAGCTTATATCTGAAAAATATACATCGTAGCAATATAGCTATAACCTAATAATAAAAATAATAATAATAATATAATGTAAATCTTACATTACTCTGTGTTATTGAATATCTTAAAAATTAACCAATTACTCATTTTCAGGTGTCATACAGATCAATTACAATGTGTGTATCAGCTTTCCAAGGTGCATCGACATCTTTTGAACAAGACCGTTGGATCCTAGGTGGTGCATTCTTGGCACAGTACTATAGTATTTACAACACTGACACTAAAGAAATTTCGTTCGTGAAAGCAGCTTAGTGTTAAAAATAAGGTGTTTAAATAAAAATAAAGACAGTATATTGTTTTGAAGGATCTCTATGTCTCAATCAGGTTTTTTGCATTGGTCAATTTTGATTAGTTCTTGTAGACTAAATCGGTAAAGTTTGCTAGTTTTAAGAGATTTGTGTGTTGAGCTTAACTTAGTGTCTTACACTTAAAAGTTGTATTATTGAAAAATAAGAATTTCTGTATGTTCAAAAACAAGTTTGAACACTAACACCAAAGTCCGGCTGCTTAGTTACTAGGTGGTTACTAAATTCTTCTTCTCCAGGAAAACCTAAATGTATGACAGTTAATAATTTTTAAATTTGATGTAACATTTAATTGCCATGATTAAATTGATCTCTGTTAAAAGCATTTGCAAGCCCGTTGTTCTGTAAAACATCAAGTAATTCACATAAATTTTATACAGGGTGTTAATAAAACATAGAAAATCTTCTAAACTGTCAAGAAACTTCTTCTTGAATTTCAACTAAAAATATGTTAAAATTGAACCCAAGCTACAGGTGGTGTTCATATTTTCCATTTGTCCTTTTATTTACAGGATGATTACAAAAGAAATTGCGTTTTCTATTTTCGGGTATATCTTTTTTACTCGTAACTGATTTTCGTAATGGAGGATTCATATTGAAGCCAAAGCTTCAGACAGGAACGCTCAGTTAACAGAATCGATGCAGCATGAACGAACAATGTACAGCGGGGCATTAAAGTGACACAAATCCTGATCATTTAAAAATTTCGTTTGACAACAGAACCATTAATTGTGGACACTAAAAATTGTTTCTCGTTTGCATAGGACAAAAATTGTCGTTAAAAGAACCCAATTACAAATTATTTGTTTCTAAAGGAGACTCATTCGAGCTCTCATCTGAAAATTCTTGTAGCTAAAGTAACGAAAAGCATGACAATAATCGTTGGCTTAGTTATGAGCATTTTTACATTTGATGCCTTGCTGTATATTGATCATTCAGTCTGTGTCAATTCTGTTAACTGAGCATTCCTGTCTAAAGCTTTGGCTTCAATATAAGCCATACATTACCAAAATTGATTGATAAGTAAAAAAGTTATAGCCAAAAACAGAAAAAGCTCATTTTTTGTAATCATCCTGTAAGTAAAAAGGATAAATGGAAAATTCGAACACGATCTTAAAGCTTGGGTCCTATTTCAGCATGCTTTTTTTTTAACAGAAGCTTTTTGATGGTTTAGAAGATTTTCAATGTTTTATTACATACCCTGTATAAAATGTATATGGATTGCGTGGTGTTTAACAGAACAAGGGGCTAATAGTGAAAGGATAGTACTTGAAAATGCTTTTAACAGAGTTCAATTTGATTGCGGCAATCGAATCTTACTTCCAATTTAAGACCAACAAAATTTTCGAGACGCTTTGAGTGTTGAGTAGTGTAGTTTGACTCTTTAAAATTTTTGATATGCCTGGCATTTAGGAAACATAAAATTACACTTTGATAAAACCAACTTGAGCACAAAGTTTTTTTTATATAAAATTAGCTTTATTAGGAGATGAAATAGATTACCGTTCTCCTGTCAAACTTACCATTATCAGAGAATAAAATAGACTGAGAGTCTATTTTATTCTCTGATAACGCTAAGTTTGACAGGAGAACGGTTGTCATGTGAAAAAAACAAAGTTTTTGAAAGTGAGTTTTATCAAAGTGTATTTATTAGTGTTCGTCCCAGGTTCCCAAAAATGTCAGATCTAAGAAAATCCTAATAGCGATAAAGAAAACACTTATATAATTTTCCTTTCGAACGCTTTGAAACAGTATAACTTTATTTCTGTTAAAATTACACTATACCAAGTGTCAACGGACCACATTAGTAAGGTTAGGAAATTTCTTTCATGTTAGTTCATAGTTTAAATTTATCACCATTGCTGTTATATGGGAGGTATAGTTTCAGCACCTGTAGAGTTTTAATTGAGCATTTCTTATATAAGAAACTGCCCAGACTGAGAACTTTGATCTTTTAACTATCGATTTCCAAGTTTATAATTCAAAATAACGTATTTTATTACAAAATACCGAAAATTTAAATTACGACTGGGCAACATATGTCAGTGATTACTGGCTATGATATTCCCACATCATAAATGCCATTTAACCTCCAAAAATTGCATGGCTTTGCGAAGCTTTTTTGTCAGCAAGTGCTAGACAAGAACTGAAAAAGTCTGGACGCAGCAAGTGCATTATGGAAGTGAATTTTCATAAAAATAGTTTTAATAGCAAATGCGAGCAGCCATCAATCTGATACCGGTATAACCTATATATTAGAAACAATGTACTATATTTTATCAGAATTAATTATTGTTTGAAAATGTACAACAATTTTACGAAAATAAACTTAACTGTTGATTTCCTAGCTAACGTTAATAGCAAATTGAGTTATTGAAATTTGAAGGATGTAATGAAAAATCGCTACCAAAACGCACTTACTGCGTCTAGATTTTTTTCTTACAAACATGCATCATATTTCGATAAAAAATGCAAAAATGCATTAACGAATTTGTTCTACGAAAATTAGCTAGACCGTTAAACCATAAACTTAACTAAACATACAGCGAAAGCATTAACTTAACTAAACCGACAGCCAAAGCGTCAGAGAAAGGGTCTATTGGAAATAAATTTTCTGTAAATATTTTAGTAAACTGAAGGGCAATGACGGTGGAAGCTGAAACTTAAGGGTTCGCAGAACGCTCTTGCAACATTTTCTTTTCACAATCCGTATTTGTTTTACGTTCTTCTCCTAAACATTGCCAATTTTGACGTTTCAAATCGCGACTTTGACGTTTTGAATAAAACTCCAAATTTTTTTTCTTAAACTGCCCATAACTGTTTGTCTTTGAACTTAGAGACTTAAGTTTTGGTACATGTTTCACTCTTTATAATACAAACTCGTGTACCAAATTTGGTTGCCCTTACTTTGTTACTTCCGGAGATATAATTTGTTTTAGAAAGAAAACAGAAAATTTTCCGGGGAAAACCTGGGCCGAGTTTCCTGGCTAACGAAAGCCACTTGCAAAAGGAAGGTGTTTACCAAATTTAATCAAGATCGGCCCATTATTTTTTGAGTTATCGGTGTGATATATACATACATACATATATATATATATATATATATATATATATATATATATATATATATATATATATATATATATATATATATTATATATATATATATGTATATATATATGTATATATATATGTATATATATATATATATATATATATATATATATATATATATTATATATATATATATATATATATATATATACATACATATATATATATATATATATATATATATATATATATATATATATATATATATATATATATTATATATATATATATATATATATATATATATATATATGTATATATATATATATATATATATGTATATATATATATATATATATATATATATATATATATATATATATATATATATATATATATATATATACATACATATATATATATATATATATATATATATATATATATATATATATATATATATGTATGTATGTATGTATGTATATATCACACCGATAATTCAAAAATAATGGGCCGATCTTGATTAAATTTTGGTAAACACCTTCCTTTCAAGTGGCTTTCGTTAGCCAGGAAACTCGGCCCAGGTTTTCCCCGGAAAATTTTCTATTTTCTTTCTAAAACAAATTATATCCCCGGAAGTAACAAAGTAAGGGCAACCAAATTTGGTACACGAGTTTGTATTATAAAGAGTGAAACATGTACCAAAACTTAAGTCTCTAAGTTCAAAGACAAAAAGTTATGGGCAGTTTAAGAAAAAAAATTTGGAGTTTTATTCAAAATGTCAAAGTCGCGATTTGAAACGTCAAAATTGGCAATGTTTACGAGAAGAACGTAAAACAAATACGGATTGTGAAAAGAAAATGTTGCAAGAAGAGTGTTCTGCGAACCCTTAAGTTTCAGCTTCAACCGTCATTGCCCTTCAGTTTACTAAAATATTTACAGAAAATTTATTTCCAATAGACCCTTTCTCTGACGCTTTGGCTGTCTGTATAGTTAAGTTAATGCTTTCGCTGTATGTTTAGTTAAGTTTATGGTTTAACGGTCTAGCTAATTTTCGTAGAACAAATTCGTTAATGCATTTTTGCATTTTTTATCGAAATATGATGCATGTTTGTAAGAAAAAAATCTAGACACAGTAAGTGCGTTTTGGTAGCGAATTTTCATTACATCCTTCAAATTTCAATAACTCAATTTGCTATTAACGTTAGCTAGGAAATCAACAGTTAAGTTTATTTTCGTAAAATTGTTGTACACATAAAAATACAAACTGACACCGGATATGTGTTCCAGGGGACGTAATTAGCGCTCATTTATATATATAATGTATCACACCGATAACTCAAAAAATAATGGACCGATTTTGATTAAATTTGGTGAATACCTTCCTTTTGCAAATGACTTGGACAAGTTCGTTATCCAGGAAAATCGGCCCAGGTTTTCCCGGAAAATTTTGTGTTTTCTTTAGAGAAATGTTTATATCTCCAGAATTAACAACGTAAGGGCAACCAAATTTGGTACACGGGTTTACATTATTATAGGTAAGTTACCTACCAAAATTTAGCTCTGTAGGTCAAAAGACAACAAAGTGATAGGCATTTAAATAAAAATAAATTGGGGTTTTCCTCAAAACGTCAAAGTTACGATTTAAAACGTCAAAGTTGCGATTTAAAACGTCAAAATTGGCAACATTTAGGCAAAGAACTTGAATCTAATACGGGCTATGGAAAGAAAATGTCTCAAGAAGAATGTTTTACAGTCTTAGTTTCAACCGTCATTGTCCTTCATTTGACTAAAATATTTCCAGAAAATTCATTTCAAATAGACCGTTTCTCTGATGTTTGGCAGTAGCCTTAGCTATAGAGTTTATTGTTTAATGGTATATAAATTTTTGTCGAATTGTAGTAAAAAATCAATAAACCTCAATATATCCGTTATTATACAAGATATGAAAAAAAAATTTATACATTAATTATAGGGCGGCTTGAGCTACATGTTAAAAAAATATTTCTACAATCACAGGCTGGCCCATAAGTCGTTGGTGATACAAATTCACTTTTTTTTTAATCAAACATGCCTTATGTTATTATTGCATTTTCCATCGAAATATAATGCATGTTTGTAAGAAAAGAAATTCTGGCCGCATCAAGTGCGTTATGGTAGCAAATTTTGATCAAACGCTTCATATTTGAATACATCAATTTTCTATTAACCTAGAAGGTTTACCAAGAAACGAGTTTTTTCGGGAACACTTTAAGTTTACTTTCGGAATTTTTTGTACATTTTCAAACAATAAAGTTATTTTGATGAAACATGGCACATTGTTTTTACTATATAGGTTATACTGGTAACCAAATTTGATGCCTGCTTTCTTAAAAAAACACATTTTCGCTATTAAAAACATTTTTATGAAAATTCATTACCATAAAGCACTTGCTGCGTCCAGGCTTTTTTACTTCTTTTTTTTTCTTTTATGCTGACAAAGAAGCTTCGCAAAGCCATGCCATTTTTGGAGGTTAAATGACACGTCCGTTTTCTACTAATGTTTGGAGAGTTTTGCAAGTGTTTGTGTGGGTGAACGGTGGGCACTTACGATAGGGCGAAGGGGAATATCAGGCTTATGGATTTTGGGGAGACCATACTTTCTAGGGATGCGAGATGATTTTTTTGAGGTCAAGACCTAGATTCCCTTGAAAATACTGTCTCCCGAAAATCCACAGGCCTGACATTCCCCTTTGCCCTATCGTAAGTGCCCACCGTTCACCCACACAAACACTTGCAAAACTCTCCAAACATTAGTAGAAAACGCTACATTCTATGTCAAAAACTCCACCCATTTCATTGACCTTTTTCAAAACAACACCATTTCTCAAAACGACATCCTAGTTAGCTTTGATATAGTTTACTTATTCACTAATATACCTCTATCTGAAACACTTGACATTCTCAAAAATAAACACAATATTTCACATGATACCTTAGCTCTTCTAGAACACTGCACATCTAACACTTATTTCCTTTTTCAAAACAAATTTTACAAACAAGTTCGAGATGCTCCAATGGGTTCACCACTCTCTCCTGCTTTGGCTAACATTTTCATGGAAAACTTCGTGACACAAGCCCTCAATTCATCCCAACTTAAACCATCCTGCTGGTTAAGACACGTTAACGACATTTTCGCTGTGTGGCCACACGGTAAAGAATTTCTAGATGAATTTCTTTCTTACCTAAATAACATCAACCCTGAAATCCAGTTCACCATGAAAATAGAAAATAAATTTTCTTTGCCTTTATTAGGTGTACGCATCACTAAAAACCCAGTCAGAGGATTTTCGTACACTGTGTACCAAAAACCAACCCACAACTAAATTTCGTGGTTCGAACACTAGTAACATGATCCCTTATACTAACCGACAACAACAATAAACAGACAGAATTAAGTTTTTTAAGACAGACATTACTAGAAAACGGATACGACAACAAACACCTACTACGGAATATTAGAAACGCACAACAACAAACCACTACATCACAACAAGAACAGAGTCCACACAACACACAGCATTTTTACCATACATTAAAGGTGTCACCGACAAAATCAGCCGAATTTTTAGAACCCATAATATCAAAACCATATTCACAACAGAGCAAAAACTGTCAAATCTGACAAAAACTCCGAAGGATACGATTCCAAACGAATCCCACGAAGTTTACGAAATTCCTTGTTCCGACTCTTCCCGAACTTATGTAGGACAAACATACACATCCACAATAAAATATATGAACACACCCTCGCAGTTAGAAAAGCCGACCCCTCATCGGCACTGGCCATGCATCATATTCATACAGGGCACAAAATAGAATTCGACTATGCCAAACAATAGCCCCGGTTCATACAGGGCACAAAATAGACTTCTACAATGCCAAAACAATAGCCCCGGTTTACAACTTCAAAACCAGAATTACCCGCGAAGCGATCAAGATCGAAAAAGGTCCTGATTGTTTAAATAAGAGAGATGATGGTCTTGCGATTACTTGGAAACCTATTATATCTTCATTACAAACACACAAAAAGACAATAAATTCAATAAACAATTTTATTTCCCCATTACCTGACTCAACAAATACCTGCAATCCTCTTAATCCTTAAAGTACCGTGACGAAAGCCCCTGACTCAACAAATACCTAATCCTCTTAATTCTTTAAGTACCATGACGAAAGCCCCTGACTTAATTGACCTTGACCCAACTAATAACGAACAAGTAGACGGAACGGTACATACAATAGAAGACTTGTAACGAACTGCCAGATCTCTCTTAGGCCTAGTGTTGAACACACTGAGACCTTAGAGACGATCTCCGTCGAGATTTGGGGAGTATACAGATTGAGGCTCCGTATTTGAGCTACAACAACCCAACCCACCTTTGTCCACCGCTGTAAGGAGTAGGCAGATTGAGGCCTTGGAGTTCATGTCCTTACATATTTCCTTTGCCTCTTGAAAATGGCTCCAAAACAGGACCCGAACGTCGAGTTTTAATAAATTCTTGATGTGGTTCAACCCGAGAACCAAGTATGTCTCAACAAAGACCGCGAAAATCTTTCCGGACATATATATATATATATATATATATATATATATATATATATATATATATATATATATATATATATATATATATATATATATATATATATATATATATATATATAGACTGGATTACCAGGGGCATTGTTATATCGGTGAATCAAAAAAACCGAATGTTTAGGAGGCTCAGGATGCAACCAGATAATCAGGAACTTGCTCAGCAATATAAAGATTATCGAAACAGACTAAATGGTATAATAAGAACGGCCAAGAAGGAACATTACGGTAGGATCATTGACAGATGCAAAAATACTTCTAGAGGTTTGTGGAATATAGTGAATGATATTGGCGGAAAGACAGCAGCGAAGGCAGGAATCACTAAGCTTCGAGATGAGCATGGATCTATCCTAGAGACTGATCTTGAGATTGCGAATCAATTTAATAAATCTTTTTCAAGTGTGGGGAATGATTTGGCAAGCAGGATATCTGTCTCCAATAAGTTGGTGTCGTCTGCGCGGGTGAGTCAGTCTTTGGTGATATTGCGAACAGAAGAGGATGAGATTAAATCAATTGTGAAGACACTGAAGGACCACAAGGCACCCGGGTATGACGGAATAAGGGCAGAGACACTGAAAGGAATAATGGATGAGATTGTCACTCCTCTGACTTTTATTATAAATCGGTGTATAGACGAGGGCATATTCCCTAGGGCTTTTAAAATGGGTGTTATCAAACCTTTATTTAAGAAAGGAGATGTGCTGGATACCGCTAACTATAGACCGATATCACTGATTTCCAGTATTGCTAAAGTCTTTGAGTGTCTCCTGAAAAAACGCTTCGATGGTTATCTCGATAAATATGGATTATTCTCTGAGAGGCAGTATTGCTTCAGGACAAAGACATCTACGCAGGATGCCATAATTGAACTGACGAGTAATATATATCACAGTCTGGATAACACCAGACCTTCATTGTGTGTCTTGGTGGATCTAAAAAAGGCATTCGATACGGTTGATCACACAAGATTGCTTGAAATACTGAAGAAAATTGGGTTTAGGGGAAGACAACAACAGCTCTTACAAAGCTATTTGTCTGACAGATATCAGGTGGTGTGTGTGAATGGTGTTCTGAGTGATGTGGTAAAAATGAACTGTGGTGTTCCGCAAGGAACCATTCTAGGACCCTTATTATTTAATATTTATATAAACGACCTTTTTTATGTTAGATCGTTAGGAAAGATAGTTGGATACGCGGATGATGCTGCTATATTTTATAACGCAGAATCATGGGATATACTCAAATCTACAGTTGAATCGGATTTTCGAAAAATCCTGGAATGGTTTCAAAACCGATTGTTGACTGTAAATGCGGCGAAGACAGTATATATACCATTTTCATGCTACGAAAGGAACTTGCCAACTTTTACCACCTTGGAAATATGTGATGGCATGAAGATAAAAAGTGTGAAGCATGCGGTGTATTTGGGTGTTACTATAGATTCACACATGAAATGGGAGCACCACATTTTAAATGTAACTAAAAAGATTCGCTCTGTGATGGTAAAATTTGCAGTATTGAAAGAGATGCTACACATCAAACACCTGCGGACTTTATATTATTCTTTAGTGGAGAGTCATTTACGATATGCTATAATAGCTTGGGGTGGTGCTGCAAGGTGTCATATATCTCAATTACAGATTGCTCAAAATTGTCTCATCAAGGTGATTTATGGTAAAGAACGCACATATGCTACGGATGTTTTATACGCTGAGACAAAACTGCTGGGTATTAGGCAGCTTTTCTACTTTAATGCTGCTGTATACCAGCATATTCATCGATGTGAATTGAAGGAGTTGAGTCACAACTATAATACGAGACACTGCGCACACGCATCTAAAACAGAAAGAGCTAGGAAGACAATTGCACAGCGTTCCTATGCTTACCTTTGCATAAGAATATACAATTCTATACCAGCCCAAATTCGCCAGCAGCATCGACTTCGAGGTTTTAAAGTCGGTTTAAAAAAGTGGATAGTTGGACTAGATCGTGAAGTAATCCACAGGGTCGTGGAGGTTAATATGCTGGTGTAGTGGTCTTTCCTTTGTATTTTGTTGTTTCTTGTGCCTGGCGTCTGACCTGTGGGGCCCGCGCATATGTGTGTGTGTGTGTGTGTGTGTGTAGGTTACCCATAGTGTGGCTTAAGACATTTGGTAAAAGAGATTTGATCTATAGTCAAAAAGCATAGTTATGTTTTTTTTTTTTATATTTTCCGCGAATCGCTGGAGTTCGTCTGCAGTTTTGGTTTTTGTTTGTATTTCTTTACAGTGTCAGAGTGTGCACTAGCTTATCTTTAGAGAGAATGATGTTACAAGTATCACCAACAAGTCTTCGACTTAGGTGACTTTTAACGTTATTGAACAACCAGGCTCTTGATTAGCCTTGTCAGTTATTTTGTGAGAAATGTATATTTGTTCAATTTTGTTCAATCAGGCTCTTGATTAATCTTGTAAGTTGTTTTGTAAAAAGAGGTATATTGTTCAATAAATTATTATATATATATATATATATATATATATATATATATATATATATATATACAGTGTCCCAATAGTGTGTAATTCCTCTATATATCGCTTACCCTAAGAGCTAGCCAAAAAAACTTTCAACAAAATTTTCTTGTGATTATCTAAGCTATATCGAGAAAATGTATTCAGCTTTGTGGAACTTCCGGTCGAACCGGAAGTAGCTATCAACTTCGTTATTTTAAATGGAATGCTATACTTTTTATTGCATTTTT
This sequence comes from Tillus elongatus, assembly GCA_964006375.1. Lineage (NCBI taxonomy): Eukaryota > Metazoa > Arthropoda > Insecta > Coleoptera > Cleridae > Tillus > Tillus elongatus. Next base: position 213,059,585 of record OZ023262.1, read on the forward strand.
GGATAGAGATTCAAAAATAAATGTGACTTTCTGTAGCATTCCCTATAGCTATCTTTGATATTTGTGAAAATATTACGACTTTCTTTTTTTTTTTTTTTTTTAAGCTCCGATTTATATGTTACTTCAAACGTATGCTGTGGGCTCAGCTTTGAGTTTCCCTGCCGTAAATTCGAAATATCAATAGACAACATTCAATTCTTTGAGATAGTTAAAGAATAATTTATTATCATTGTACAGGGTGTATTTCTTTCGAGTTACAATATAACTAACTAAGTGGCATAACTTGTTATTTTCAAATGGAACACCCCTATATTTTATGGATTGATCAAGTAGGTCATTCAATTCTGCATCGATCTAGTACAGGTTTCCCTTTATCTATAGTTGATAGTTTGCGAGTTATAGTGGTTTGTTTTACTTTCGCTTGTAAAAACTGTATTCTGTCAGATACAGGAGACACAGAGAACGTAACAACTGATATTTATTGTGAGATGACAGATAAACGTCACTAAAATTTCGAATATTTCTAATGTATCATCTTTTTTAGATTATTTTTTTATGCTAATGACTGTGGTTTATTATTATTCTTATTATAGTTAAGTAATATACAACAACAATAATAATAGTAATAAACTACAGTCATTATCATAAAAAATAATCTAAAAAAGACGATACATTAGAACTATTCGAAATGTTAGTGGCGTTTATCTGTCATCTCACAATAAATATCAGTTGTTACGTTCTGTGTACCTCCTGTATCTGACAAAATACAGTTTTTACAAGCGAAAGTAAAACAAACCACTATAACTCGAAAACTATCAACTATAGATATAGGGAAACCTATACTAGATCGATGCAGAATTGAATGAGCTACTTGATCAATCCATAAAATATAGGGTGTTCCATTTGAAAATAACAAGTTATGCCACTTTAAAGTTGGGTATGTTGTAACCCAAAAGAAATACACCCTGTACAATGATAATAAATTATTCTTTAACTATTTCAAAGAATTGAATGTCGTCTATTGATATTTCAAATTTAAGGCAGGGAAACAAAGCTGAGCACACAGCATACATTTGAAGTAACATATAAATCGGAGATAAAAAAAGAAGAAAGTCGTAATGTTTTCACAAATATCAAAGATAGCTATAGGGAATGCTACACAAAGTCACACTTATTTTTTAATCTCTGTCGAAAAATGTAATAAAAAGTATAGCATTCCATTTAAAATAACGAAGTTGATAGCTACTTCCGGTTCAACCGGAAGTTCCACAAAGCTGAATACATTTTCTCAATATAGCTTAGATAATCACAAGAAAATTTTGTTGAAAGTTTTTTTGGCTAGCTCTTAGGGTAAGGGATATATAGAGGAATTACACACTATTGGGACAGCCTGTATATATATATATATATATATATATATATATATATATATATATATATATATATATATATATATATATATATATATATATATATATATATATATATATATATATATATATGTCGGAAAGATTTCCGCGGTCTTTATGTGAGACATACTTGGTTCTCGGGTTGAACCACATCCAGAATTTATTAAAACTTGACGTTCCGGCTTCTGTTTTGGAGCCATTTCCAAGAGGTAAAGGAAAGCTGAAAAAATTAATAACTAATCTCGTTTCATTCTTGCTAATGAGAAAAAATTTAAAAAAACATGAATCTTTATATAGATGTTCAAAATGAATGCATTGAATATCTTGACAGCATCCGAATCATAAATAAAAATGTCCTCTTACGTTTAGCAACATCTGAGGCATTACCGACCTAATCGCAATCGTCATTATTCTTCTTACTCAGTTAAATCACGTGGTTTAGTTTTGTATGACAGACTTTTCTACACATCCCTATAAAAGGAAGTCTAATAGCGAAGATCCGGGCCTGGCCTGGCCTCTCTATCCGATTTGGAAATATTAAGTCTATGTACTGCAAGATATTGATTTGGTAATGTCCTGCTGCTCCATCATGCTGCATCCATATCACATTCGCTGCAACTTTGGAATTTGCTCAGTCAGGATATACGTTTACCAAAGTTAGCACATCATTTTATGCATTTCTGTTAAATAAACCATGTTTCTTAATTGCAGTTAACAACTGATAACTACTGTCATGCAGTTACAATCACACAAAAAGTTGCTAAGGCATTTTAAACAAAACTAATATTGCCAACTATGAAGAATGTTGATAAATTTTTGTCTTCTGTTTAATTGATCTCGTCCAAGAAGGACACTGAAATTATTTTTGCTTGATTTCTTATATCAAGAATGAAACGCGATTGGTTATTAATTTATTACACTACTCAACATTCAAAGTGTCACTCGAGAAAACTTTGCTCTTTTTTAAATTTGATGTAACATTCAATTACTGTAATCAAATTAACTCTGTAAGCACAATCCTTTCACTATTAGCCTGTTCTATAAAACATCAGGTAATTCACATAAATTTTATACAGGATATTGTACAAAACATTGAAAGTTTTCTAAACGTTTTAATTAAAAACATTTTGAACCAATACCGAAGCTACAGGATGGTATTTGAGTTTTTTTATGCTTTTTATTTACAGGATGATTACAAACAAAGAACTTTTTGTTTTGTTTTCGGGTATAACTTTTTTGCTCATCAACCGATTTTCATAATGGAGGGCCCTTATTTATGCCAGAGCTTCAGGTAGGAATACTTAGTTAACAGAATCGACGCAGAATAAACGAGCAATATACAGCGCTGCATCAAAAGTGATCCAAATCCTAATCGTTTTAAAAATTCTGTTTGACAGCAGAATTGACTTGAAATCAAGTTGCTTATAAAAGAACCATTAATTGTTGGCACAAAAAATTGTTTCTTGTGTGCATAGGTCGAAAATTGTTGTTAAAAGAAAGCGATTATAAACAGCTTGTCTGTAAAGAAGGACTCATTCAAGCTCTCGTCCGAAAATGCTCGTAACTAAGGTAATGAAAAGCATGACCTTGGTTACGAGCTTTTTCAGATGAGAGCTTGAATGAGTCTCCTTTGGAAACAAACCGTTTGTAATTTTCAGTCCTTTTAACGACAGACTTCGACCTATGCAGATGAGAAACAATTTTTTGTGCCCACAATTATTGGGTTTTTCATAAGCAACCTGATTTCCAGTCAATTCGGCTGTCGAAACGAAATTTTTAAAGCGATTAGGATTTGGATCACTTTGGGTGCCACGCCGTATACTAATCGGTCATTCTGCGTCGATTCTGTTAACTAACCGTTCCTGTCTGAAGCTTTGGCTTCAGCATGAGCTCTTCATTATGAAAATCAGTTGACGAGTAAAAAAGTTAGTATACCCGAAAACAAAAAAATGTTTTTTTAATCATCCTGTAAATAAAAAGGATGAATAAAAAATTTAAACACCATCTATAACTTAGGTCATATTTCAACATGTTTTAGAATTCAAGAAGGGAATTTTGACAAACCTTGTATAAAATTAATGTGAATTACCTGATGTTTTCCGGAACAACGGGCGTAGTGGAAGGATGTTGCTTGCAAATGCTTTTAACAGAGTTTTATTATTAGAGAGCAACAATCGAATGTTACATCAAATTTAAAAAGAGCACAATTTTCACGAGCAACGCTTTGGGTGTTGAGTGAATTTTCGTAGAAAAAAATCACTAATGGGGAGATCCCAACTTTTGAATTTTGAAAAAATTTGTGCAAATGAGCGGGAACTAGGACCCCTAGAACCCATATCCTAGGTCAGTTTCAATTTCTATATGTTATATATATATATATATATATATATATATATATATATATATATATATATATATATATATATATATATATATATATATATATATATATATATATATCACACCGATAACTCAAGAAAGAATGGGTAAATGGGTAACCAAATTTGGTAGGTAGGTTTACGTTATAAACAGTAAACTATACACCAAAAATTAATTTCTATGTTACAAGAAAAAAAAGTTATAATAAAATATTTTGTGCCAGATCATTTCTATGAAAATTCACTACCATAACGCACTTGCTGCGTCCAGGCTTTTTTTTACTCCTCTTAACACACCATTCAGTATACTAACCATCCTCTGCATTTATTGTTTCATTTCTTCTATCAGGGCTATGTCATGTACATAAATTAGGCAATGAAACCATTGTTCAATTATTTTTTCTTTCAGCCTATCTAATGCATGTTCAATAAATGAAACAAAAACAGGGTTCCCAATCGTCTGGAAAACAGGAAAAACCGAGAAAAGTCAGGGAATTTGTAGAAGGAAAAATTTTGTCGGGGAAATTACGGAAAAATTGTGAAAAGTGACTGAGAGTCAGGGAATTTTTGTCCATGTCAGGGAAAAATTATTTGTTTCCGGTTTATGATAAATAATGAAAACACGATAAGTGCATATTTGTATAAAGTATGCGTTTTTGTTTATTTGTAAGGAAAATAGTGTATGTTTTATAAATGTAATTCTGGAGAAGTGTGTTTTCTGCCATGAGGCGAAGACCTACTGTATTCTTTAGTAGTGTTACACATTTTGGGGTAGATTGTAGAATATGAAAGTCAGGGAAATAGGTTTTGGCATGTCAGGAAAATCAGGGAAAAGTCAGGGAAATTGATATGCTGTTTTTAGTGGGAACCCTGAAAAAGCAGAATCACCCCAAAACAAAATAACAGAGGGTTATGCGCTCGCTACATACGTATTTCCACAACGAACTTGTTTTCATCAGAAGCTGTCGCTCATTCCATAAATAAATAAAACAAATATGATTATAATGGGCGATGATAACGGGCATCTTTGCGGCACACCTTTTCTTATTAATATTTTTTAAATGAATTGTATGTCCTGAGAAAACAAATAATGCATGTTACTGTTTAATTTGAAATGTTCAACATTATATGTTTATAATTTAAATCCTAATAAATTATTATTATTCATTAATTTCAGCACCTGTTTCACAATAGATTATTCCATCTTCAATAATACCTTAAGTTATTTAAGTTCCTTTTCTTATAATATATTTATCTTCAGTTGTTTTTATTTTCTAGCCTACTATTACTGTACTACTGTATGTTATATAATATAGGGAGAAAAAATAATATATATTCTACAAAAATAAGCATTTTTTTATTAATGGAAATACCTATCAATCTTTTACAGTGAATAAAAAACAGTGGATCCGTTGATGTCTACAGAGCAGGCAAAGTTGCTATTAGTGAATTTTCGTAGAAAAAATTCACTGAGGAGATCCCCACTTGCGAATTTTGAAAAAATGTCTTTAAATAAGCGCGAACTAGGACCCCTAGAACCCATATTCGGGGTCAGTTTCAATTTTTAAATGTTTTTATATGTGTGTGTGTGTGTTTATCACAATGATAACAGAAAAAATACTGAGCCGATTTTGATGAAATTTGGCAGATACCTTTCTTTTGTAAGTGGCTTGGATAAGTTCATTATCCAGGAAATTCGGACTAGGTTTTCCGGGCAAATCTTGTGTTTTCTTTCGGAAACTTTTTTGTCTCAAAAAATAACAAAGCTATGGCAAACAAATTTATCATATGGGTTTATGTTATAAAAAGTAAAGTATGTAAAAAAAATCAGGTTCCTATGTTTCACAAAAAAAGTTATAAGATTGGTGTTTGATTATTTCTATGAAAATTCACTGCCATAATGTACTGTCTGTGTCCAGTCTGTTTTTTAAAGGTGAACCACTATTTCAAAACGAGATAGGCCCAAAACTGATGCCTGTGCCTGGCGCTCAGCTTTCACGAACAAACAATGGTGAAAACTGCATATCAATATCTATCACTGTTTCAGAGATACAGGGTGTTTTTCGAAACTGTGCATTTCTGGGAAGTGGCCAGAACTTTTTTCCTATTGAACATTTTTTATTTCTATTAAAACATTTCCAAAGCACTTTTTTATGTAGAATTCAATGGTGTAGAATACATTTTTATTATTTATATTATGTAGTTATAAGGAGAAAAAAAATTTTTTTTTAAATGGGACACCCGATATATTTGCGTAAAGCTTGGAATTGCCATTCCAAAAATATATGAATAAAGCGGTTTGCAGAAGTAATTACATCTCATGTTTGTAATAAGACTTGCAGAATGTCATAAACTAAATATATTATATTTAAAATGCAAATTAATCAACAAAACTAATGATTAATAAAACTAAACATAAACAATAAACAGGAAACTAGAGTTTTATGGAGGAAGCAATAAGTAATTACCTAATTCAAATTCCAAATTTTAAAATGTCGACAGTTTTTGTTTATGCACAAACACATTTTCTAAACATGTCTTGCTGAGTTAACCAATTCAGTGGGGGCTGAGAAGTTCAACACTGCGAGTTCTAAGTCTTGTCTAGAGTTCGTTGGCAATTTAAAAATTAGGTCTTTCACAAAGATAAAAGCTGGCTGGCGTCGCCGGCCGACGGTTGGGACCTTGATTAGCTATCCAATTATTGCCAAAAATGGTCAGATTAGTCTTCTGCCCGTGTTGATGCCATGAGAAGATTCAGTAATCTTCTATCTTTAAGACAATATAATTCAATAAAGAACCTAATAACAGATTTCTTGATCTTTTATTCTCTACAAAGGCTTGTTTTGTTGAGAAGGCTTGCGACTTTCCCGTTTGTGCTGACGTTCAGCATCCTCCTTTAAGTGTGAAGCTTTCTCTCGGTCAAGGGCAACGCTGATCACTGCTCGTACAACTTACGTGACTTTCAAGCACTTTATGCAGGCTTTGCTGAGTTAGCATAGGGTAAGCTGACGGTTTTGGCAATGTCGACTCTACAACTGCTTATTTTTATTCCAAAATATACAATCTTCTGTACGCTTCTGTCCCTAGGATCTCTTTCAGCGGAAAAAATTGTTATCCTCCATGGTTTTCAGAAGAAATTAGGCCCACCATTAAGCATAAAAGATTTTACTGGCGGAAATTTATAAAACCTGGTGATTCTTTATTCCTTGTTAAATTTCAAGAGCTGAGAGCAACATTTAAATATGATATAGCGGTTTCTTGGAGAAGGTTTTTCGGCAAGATTAAGCAAGCTATAAAACAGTGTCCTAAAAAGTTCTGGAGGTATGCATCTTATAAAAAACAACAATATTATAGACAAAGCATACTACGGTCTTCAAACAGACAGAGAGAGTCATGGTCGATTGTTAATGATCTTTCGGGGGGGACATGGTTTTCATCTGGTGAGTCCTGAACTGGATCCTAATCATCTCAATGATTATTATTGTTCCATTGCTTCTGGGCTGATACAGTGGAGGGTCCCTTGGACGGATCCACTGGGCTTCATGGGTGATGTTTTTATCCCTGACACCTTCTTTTTGACGCCGGTCGATTCTGCTGAAATTCATGGAGTGCTCCACGACTTTAAGAACAACGATTCTATCGGGTGGGATGGTATCTCTGTCAAACCCCTTCTTCACCTTCCTAACTGGGTTCTTGAAATCTTGGCAGATGCAATTAATAGTTCAATTATAACGGGATCTTTTCCTTCGTCTCTGAAAATGGCTAGAGTAATTCTTGCATATAAAGGAGGTCAAACAGATTCTCCAAATAGTTTTCGTGCTCTGTCTCTACTTCCTACCATCTCTAAAATAGTTGAGAAATTAATTAAAAATAGAATGCAAGTATTTCTTGGTAAACACAAGATCCTAACAGCTTCCCAGTTTGGATTTCAACCTAAAAAAGGTACAAAGGATGCAATATTTTCTTTTCTTGAAAATCTGTACCTTTCACTGAATAACAATCAGGTGGCTATGGCAGTGTTCTGTGATCTCACTAAAGCATTTGATTGTGTTGACCATGAGATACTGTTACGTAAACTTCCTACTTATGGCCTTAGGGGGACTTTGCTTGAATGGTTGAGGTCCTATTTATCTGATCGTCAGCAGAGTGTTCAACTTGGTCATATTAGCTCTGGTTACCAACATGTTAACATGTTAACCATGGTGTTCCGCAGGGGTCTGTTCTTGGCCCACTGCTGTTTTTACTTTATATTAATGACCTGTCTATGTTGAAAATTAAGGGTCATATTACTATCTATGCAGATGATATAACCATCTTGTGGAGTAGTGATAGTGTTGGAGCACTGGAGCGCACTGTGGCAGAGGATATAAGGATGATAGAGAACTGGTTCATTTCAAATCTGTTAACATTGAATGTCTCTAAGACTACTATCATGGATTTCAAATGTAGTCTGCCTGCTGTAACTCTAGCAGCTGAGGAACTTGGGAATGAGAGCTATACATTGATCAATCATTAAAATTTGAAACATATAAATCATCTATGTAAGAAGCTTTCATCAGGTTGTCACGCATTAAGAGTTGTTTCAAAAAGCTTGGACAAGAGTACATCTAGAAGTGTTTACTTCTCACTTGTGGAGTCCCATCTAAGGCATGGCATTTGTTACTGGGGCTCTTGTGCAAGTTACCTTTTCAATTCTTTATTTATTCTGCAGAAAAGAGCCCTCAGATATTTGTGTGGGGTTAGTGTCCGTGACTCTTGTAGACCTTTATTTGTTTCTGAGCGGATATTGACCCTGCCGTCTCTGTTTGTTTTGGAGACTGCATGCCTCATGCATGAAAAATATAAAGATGAAATCAGTTCACTGTCTACTCGTGATACAAGACAAAAGAACGGCATTCCTCTTCCTATACCATCCACATCATTGTTAAAGAGGTCATTAATATATAATAGTAAGAAGATATTTAACGGGATACCACTAAACTTGAGGAGGATTGGTGACAATGAAATTTTTAGGAAAGAGCTTAAGGAATTTTTAATTGCAAAATGTTATTATTCAATAGATGAATTTTGTAATGATGCACTATTACAGATTCGATTAATGTTGTTTGGGAGTTTTCATTTGGACTGCTTTCTATATATTGTGTGTTTATATTATATTGTTGCTTAGCTGTGTATTAATGTTTATATTGTTGCTTAGCTGTGTATTTACGTTTATATTGTTTTTTATAAATAGTTGTACTAGTTACTTATGCATTTATACTACTATTTGTTGTGCACTTATATTTTTGTTTTTTATGTTTTGAAAACTTTAACTTTTATATGTTAACTTTGCTTGTCAATAAGATTTTTATCTTTGGACAATAAAGCACCTATCTATATATCTATAGGGATCGTCTGCGTTGCCCCACTATTGACTGGTGATCAGCAGGCTTCTGCTGATGGCTTTCCATCCTATTTTTCTAAATGCTTTGACTCTAAACCTACATATAATATGACTTCTAATTCTAATAGGGACTTATCGGCTGTATTCACCATTTAGCATTTTACTGATAAGATCATAAACAGCTGCTAAGAAAATTAAGCAAAATTTCTCCTCCGGTCCAGACCTCCTGTCGGGATTTCTTGTATTAGAGATTGTTTGTATGCTTTTTTAACTCTAAAAGAAAATGCTCAACTTGATTTTTACAACGGGCACGTTTCCCAACAAATGGAAGATTTCTCATGTAATCGCTATGTTCAAATCAGGGGACAACTGTGATCCTTCTAACTATAGATCAATAGCTATATTCTGTAATTTTTGTAAGATATTCCAAGCATGTCTGTATGAACATAGAACCTTCCATATAAAAGCTAAACTGTCGTGGCATCAGCGCGGCTTTGTTTCTGGTAGACCTGCACTCACAATTTGGTCACCTTTACCCAGTTTGTTGCTGATCGAGTTGAGAGCTCTTCGCAAGTAGATGTTATATACACGGACCTGTCGAAGGCCTTTGATAGAGTCTAATCACTCTATTCTTATAAATAGACTTTATTACTTCGGTTTCAGTAACCAATTGATAAAAACCTTAGGGTCTTATTTGAGAGGTCTGAAACAATGCATTCAGATTCGAGGCTTTAAATCTGCACCTTATGACACACCATCTGGAATCCCCCACGGGTCAATTTTGGGTCCTCTTCTCTTAAATATTTGTATTGACCATGTGTCACACATATTAGATGTGTCATCTAATTTGCGCTGATTATATCAAAATGTATTCAGAAGATAGGGGATGTTGGCAGCTGCATACACCTACAAAGCAATATTTTTAAGTTTTCTATGTGGTATTGTGAGAATGCCCTTACTTTAAATATTTCGAAGTACTGTATAATATCATTTAGTTGGAACAAACAGCCAATTTTATTTGATTACCAACTGCAGGGACATAGCTCGACACATCCTGATACAGTTCATGACCTTGGAGTAATTTCCGACCCTATGCTCTCATTTTGGCATAATTATGAATTCATTAAAAACTCTGTGTATATCATGGGCTTTATAATTAGGAGTAGGAGGAATTTTACAACTCACGAAACATTGATCCTCTTCTTGTATCCTAACACGTTTTATCTGCAGACGGCACGTAAGGAGCTACTGAGCTCATCTCCAGTCTATTATATGTGTAGAATTACTCCAACTTGCAGGACAGCCTGAATATATTCTGCTCTTCTGTCTCTATCATTAAGAATTGTTTCTGTACTTATTACTGATGTAATGCAATGTATTGCCAAAAATTTTCATTAAGAAAAATTCGCTAATAGAGAAGTCACTATAAAAAGCTTTTGGAAAAATTTCTGAACGCGAATTTAGGTCCCTGGAACCCAAAACCAATGTCCGTTAAAATTCTTATTGTTTATATATATATATATATATATATATATATATATATATATATATATATATATATATATATATATATATATATATATATATATAACAGCCACTTGGGGTGGTTAGTGTTAGTTTTCCCTAATAAGGGTAATTACCGGGATGACTTCCGGGACACGGCTTTCCTAAGGGATCATGCTCGAGCGCCAATGCCTATAGAGTTTTCTTCAAAGAGTAGGCGTGCTCTCTCGGGATACTCACCCCCTTCCCAAGTCACTGTTGACGTACACACAACTCCAGGGTAGATTCTAGTGGAGACAGGTTCCTCCTAAGTTAAGACGAATTCCCCCGGGACTTCTGGTTATGGTCTCTATTAGAGATCTATAGGTAAGGTTTATTTGGACAGATATTCTGGAGTGGTTAAATGAAATGCTGAGTAAATTAAAATAAAATCTATTCACTAACTATTTACAAAAGAAAACAACGGGGTCCTGCTACGAGGGAATTATGTAATTATGTGGAGCCAGAGGCGGAGGTGGTTATTTGACTATCAAAGCTACGCGCGGGTTATAGGGAGGGGTTAAAGCAGCAAGGTTAAGCGGTGCGGGGTGGTGGCAAGGTAGTGAATAATAGCGGGTGTTCCCTAGCGGGCATGCAACTTACAGGGTGTGTCGGACACTACATCAAGCTAAGCTAGCTGCGTACTAAAATATATGGCACTAACAGGTATTATCTACGGCCCACCATCGACACGCTCCACTCACACGCTCGGGGAGCCTTGTTCAGTGCGGAAGATGCCCACCCCTGTTCCCGGATTTACACCCCCTCCGAACGGGACCGCGGACAGCTCGGGACGCCAGGCGTCGCCTGGCCGCTTCGATCCGGACCAGCGCATTCGCTGCAATACGAATCTACCACAGCCCAGGCATATCCTGATTACAACCCTCCCTCAGGAACACGGTGGTGACCACTCGAAGGGCTGTTTTTGACTGTCCCTGATGTGCAATCCCTACAACAGGGACAACTCCCAACACCTTCGTGCAGCCGAATGCCTCCGCGATCCCGGGAGGACAGAAACTTCGGAATGCAGCCCCTGATCCCCCGAGCGGCCCGCCAGCGGAGACAGGGAAGAAACGGTCCCCTCGAAGATTCCCAGTGTCATTGTGGAGCGTTCAACGATCCTACTACGGGCTCGATATATAGTATCAGGCTTTCACCTAACTGGAGTACTCTCCGGTGACGATGCTCACTAAACAAACGCTGCGGCGGTGGCCTCGTGGATCGGCGGCCTCGCTAATGTTTCTGCTTACCGGTATACTGTTCTCTCCCTAATGCCGGCTCCTTCCCTTAAACCTCACGTACTTTACAATTCCACTTACTGGCGGCCGACGTACTCGCTTGTTCGCGGTGACCGTAGAACTGAAAACTCTCCGTCGGCGTTCCGTCCGGCTACAATTCTTTTTCAAAATCGCAGCCGCCTAATTGCCCCCCTTGTAATTATTCTGTTCGACGTACCGGATTTCGTATATTACTCCACGGAAAATGTTGGAAAATATTCCAAGCTTCGCAAGTGGTAATTGCAGTTTATGGTGTATCATAATGCAGTGGCTATGACGGTAAATTAGGCCGGATAATCTCTCCAGGATTATCGACTTCGTGACACCCCTCCCCTTCTTACGGAAGAAAAAACGAAGTTTTTTCTTAACACGCGAACCTCGACTGCCTCCTGGCTACCCATGTACCAAACGCTAAATTTTCACCTCTAACAGAAATGAACAGCAAAGCAAATGGGATTTCTTTTTCCCCAAGGACCATCAGGACCAAAATAAAATTATATACAGTATCTTAAATCCTTGAATCTAGCCAAAATACGACCTATCTAAAAAAAATAATCTAATTCCTAACTATTAACGCTCAGCTAAACTTATGTATACACACAAAAGAAAATTGCCAACTGGATAAAATTAAGCGGGGAAATACTATGTGCATTTGAATTCAAAAATATAAAACTTTGAAAACACTATATTTTTGTAAGTATGAGAGTAACTGGAATGAGACTTTACATGAGGCTAGAAATAGTGCACATAAACCTATGTTTTGGTACACAATACCTATAATTTGGTACACAATATTTAGAGTTTTTTTCCAAATTAAAAATAAAATCCCAAAGACATGCGTTGAGGCGACTTAGTGGTTAAATTCTAATGCCTGACAGAGTAGTTAACTGACACGCGTAGATTAATTCATACAACAGGTATTAACCATACATCAACGGTAACCAAACTACATATATACCAGGCATAAAACATACTACCCGAACCAACAATCGTGAAATCTCAGCCGCAATTTTGGAAAGTGACAGACGTCATGAAATTAAAAATTTGTCAATTGATTGTTATTTAACTAGGGGATCCAACCAATTATTAAAAGACACTATATTTGTAGCTTTATGAACGGCCTTAAATACAGTTTTATCACAGCATAGATATATTATGCCGTGGTATAATATAGTAGAAATGTAAACAAAATCAAGCCAAGTCTCTATAAAAATGATCTAAAATAGTTTCTTTTATCTTTAATCTTAAATATAAGACCAAAACAGCCGTGGGATGTTTCAATGGTAATTATACTAATTCTGTAATTAATTACGTATACTTTTAATATAATATCCCGGGCATGAAGCTGATCTAAAGTATCACGCAAATAAAATGTTGGTTTAAGTATACTTTAATGGCGCCGGGGACATCGCCCTTGCCTGCTAAGCAGGTCACCCGATCAAATCCAGCTTGATGAATGTATGTTTTTTTATGTTTTATTTTAACATTTGGAGAAACAATTGTGCACAGATTTCATATGTTTTGAACAAGATCTCATTTTTGTTTAAAACACCTGAATAAAAAGACATGCGTTGAGGCGACTTAGTGGTTAAAGTCCAATACCTGACAAGAGTAGTTAACTGCCACGCGTAGATTGATTTATACAACAGGTATAAACCATACATCAATGATAACCAAACTAAATATATACCAGACATAAAACATACTACCCGAACCAACAATCGTAAAATCTCTGCCGCAATTATGGAAAATGACAGACGTCATGAAATTAAAAACTTGCCAATTGATTGTTATTTAACTGGGAGCATCCAAACAATTATTAAAAGACACTATATTTGTAGCTTTATGAACGGCGTCAAATACAGTTTTAGCGCAGCATAGATATATTATGCTGTCATATAATATACTAGAAATGTAAACAAAATCAAGCCAAGTCTATAAAAATGATCTAAAATAGTTTCTTTTATCTTTAAACTTAAACATAAGACATCATATGAGACCGAAACAGTCTTGGGACGTGTTTCAATGATAATTATACTAATTCTGTAGTTAATTACGTATACTTTGAATATAATATCCCGGGCATGAAGCCGATCTAAAGTATCACGCAAATAAAACGTTGGTTGAAGTATACTTAAATGGCGCTGCAGACATCACCCTTGGCTGCTAAGCAGGTCACGCGATCAAATCCAGCATGATGAATGTATGTTTTTTGTTTTATTTTGACATTTGGAGAAACAATTATGCACAGATTTCATACGTTTTGAACAAGACCTCGTTTTTGTTTAAAAGGCCTGAATAAGTTTGTCACCTTTGAATCTGAAATTATAATTTTGTTATTGTTGATATTGAAAACACCGGTTTGATTGGGTTGACTAAAACGAAATCATACTGGCGATTAATAAGGAAAAATAGCTGCTATGTTTATACTTTGGCAGATACTTTGCTTTTCTAAATATGAATGAAGTTTCCTTCTGGAAATCTTTTGTATAACTTTAATGAAATTTGTAATACAAGTTTCTTTTAAAGAAACTTACACTATCTACAGATATAGCAAAATTTAATTCTTTAGCTTCATAGGAAATTGAGTTTTGGGCATTTTTCTCAAAAGGAGTTCTTTTTTTTTGATAATAGAGAAATATGGATGGTAACACTTTGAAACGAATTCTTCAAATGTATGCGTACTAGGACCTCTAAATCGATCTTCAAGGTCTGTGTAAGTTTAAAGTATTAACTTTACTAATATGCCGTATAATCAGTGTACAATTCTTATGAAAATTCGCTACTATAGCACACATGCTGCATCCCGAAATTTTCTTTTATCTGTCTTGTATACCCCCATCCTTAAGTTGACTTCGTGCTATTGGATGGTGTATTAAATAAATAAATAAAATAACTATTATACCCACTATAATAAAATAAAAATTGAAAACAAAACACAGATTAACATAATGTTTTTAATGTGGAATGAACATCTTGCAAATACAATACACTCAATTATTTATAATTTGAAATATAATAGTTCCTGTCAATGTAATACTAATGTAAAAAAAAAGAACATCAAAGCTTAAAATCCCTGCTGATACTGCCTAGAATCCATTCTGCTTTGTAGTACTTCCAACTGACGTTTTGCTTCACACTGGGGGAAATTTTGCAGATCGTAATATTGTGGTGCTATCTTCAGTAACCAGTCCGCTGAAACATTTGACACAAAATTACATTAGGCATTTCTGTCACAATTCTTTAAATAAAACTTATGGTTGGTAGTATGTATCTGAATTTTAGTTAAAAAATAATAATCAAGTAATAATTTGGGCAATTAAACAATTTTTTTAAGAAATTAAAATTTAGAGTTTTCTGGTAATTAAATGTTAAAATACAGGGGCCCAGTAATTATAGGCCAATATTTTGCCAGCGTACAGGGGAGGCCAAATAATACTACTAGTTGATATAACCATTTTTCACCAATGTCCCAAAGGCGCACCTGAATATTTACATTTTCGATTCTAACTTTTAGACAACCCTGTATATTTTAATCCAATTTTATCAGGTCATATGGACGAAGAAACGCATACCAGAATAATTCTTGGGCATTGCAAGGGAAGGGAGGAACGGACTTAGCTCTGCACTTGTAGGATCAAAATTTTGACAGGTGTCATTTTGGAAAACTAAAAACTACTTTTTTTAAATTTCTGTTAAAAAATGGGTACTTATTTGTTTCAAAAAAATCAACCATTTTCGAGATAATCCAATTCTTATACAGTCTACTATCAGCAGTAGTTATTAAAAAAAAAATTACACTTTTTATTAACTGTCAATTTATAAAAATACAACAATAACTAACCTACTATGTTCACATACTAATTAGGGCCAGATATTATTAAAAACAAATGAACTTAAGAATTTAATATGGAGTACTGCTATCATGCATTTGTAAGGGTTGATCGAGGAATAAGAGGAAAAGAAAAATTGAAAAATAAAAATGATGCTTAAACTAAGTTTTGTTCTAATTGCTTATTTCATCAGATCTTTAAAATGGTCACTTTGAACTTCAATACACTTTCTTATCCTACGACTCCTTTGTCGCTGTACTTGGAACAACATTACACAATTGTTTTTTATTTCTTCGTAAAAATTGATCATCCTCTGAAGTAGCTCTTCTTCAGCATTTGCTGGAGTTAAGTAAACAAGTTTTTTCAGGTGACCTAAAAAAAGAAATCCAAGGGATACAGGTTGGAGACCTAGGTAGCCATGGAACAGGTCCACCGCGACCTATCCAACGATGACCAAAAATATGAGACAAATAAACACACATTACATTGCTATAATGTGGCGGCGCCCCACGAACACAAACCACATGTGTGTTCTAGTCTTCAAAGGCACATTTTCCAATAAATTATTTAATTATGTTGCAAGAATTGCAAATACAAAGCACCATTTAACTTTTATTCTAAAAGGAAGTGTTCAATCAAATGATTACCAATGATACATTTCTTCTAAAACGAATCACACAATCAAATGATTCCGAATGATGCCCACCAACAGATTAATCATAAACCTTTGTTGATGCCTGCTCTGTCTTATTACATGGGGTCTCCCGTAAAGTCAGCTTCGTCCGTAAACAAAACAGTTTCAGTAAAATCTGAATTTTTCTCTAAAGCGTTGTAAAAACCAGTTTGCATAATTTACTTTTGCAGGATAATGATCTGGGGATATTGCAGGTACCTTTTGAATATGGAAGGGATAAAGCAATTGTTCTTTGAGAGTTTCATGACCTAGCCATTTTGCTTTTCTTGTGGGAACTTCACCCCTACGACGCGGTAAAAAGCTTCCTTAAATGAATTTTTAAATCATTGGTTTAAGCACTTTTTATTTTCCCACTAAAAACAGCATATCAATTTTGCTGACTTTTCCCCGATTTCCCTGACATGCCAAAATCTACTTCCTTGACTTTGATCTTTTACAGTTTACCCCAAACATGTGTAACACACTAACATAGAATACAGGAGGTCTTCGTGTCATGGCGGAAAACACACCTCCCCAATACAAGGCGAGTAATGAATGCAAATTTAAAAAAAAACAATTATTGTGGTGTTCTGGAAAAATAAATCATTAAATAAATGGTTCAGAATTTCACAAAAAGCACACAAATTGTTTAAATTATTTATCATAAAAAGGAAACAAATAATTTTTCCCCGACGGGGATAAAAATTCCCTGACTTCTAGTCAATTTTGCCCAATTTTTCACTGATTTCCCTCACAACATTTTTTCTTCTACAAATTCCCTGAATTTTCCCGGTTTTCCAGACGAGTGGGAACCCCACTTAATTTATTATGTGTTTATCTTACGCTATGATCAATCCTTACAAATGGTTTACTTTTCGATTTCTAAATTTTGCAGCGTAAATTCTTCTTGCTTTCAGAAAATTGCATTGTGCCTGTCCATACGTGCAAACTCATGTTTTTCAGAACCTAACTATAAACGAACCCAAGTAAATGAGCTGCATTGAACTTCGAACCTCTGAAATAGTACATCTAAGGTTCACGGTCGACCTTCGACTTAAAATTTAAAATCGAACATCGAACTAAACAAAACTCTTTAATATTCACATATAATTTTCTTAAATACAAAGTTTGAGTATATTGTAGCATACAATATTGGGTATGTAGAACAAAAAGTAAAAGTTTGACAAAATTTGCAGGTAAATTGGGTGAAAATGCCCCCAGCGTAGATGTTAGTTGTGAAGATGGGTGAACATAGAATCAAAAATAGAAAAAGGCATATTGAAAACTTCTGACTTCTACTCGTACATCTATAGCAAAGCTCAGTCATAAATATTTTGTTGTTGTTTGGTATCGGCTAGACAGTTTTAGCAAACTGATTGAGGGGGTTAAAAGGATGATAGGCGCCTATATAATAATCACGTAAAATTTTAACTGTCTCCTGGTTGTGAATATTAAACTGTTTTTGGCTCATTGTGAAATAAAGTATGTTCAATCTAGTGTTTCCGGACGGCAATCTGCAATTATTGTCATATTATTATTATTATTATTAATAATTCTGAAAATTTACTTTACCGATTCGTTTCTAACACTACCATTATAATGTACCCGAAAAAGGCATTGGGATGCTAGGATATATAAAAACGTTAATTCTGTGATTGTTATATGGCTCTGTCATGTCTCAGTGTCCCAAAACTGTCAAAAATATACATGAGTGGAATCTCCTGAAATTACGCTACCGAGTCAAGTGAACCGATACAGAGTTTAAAGCGCTGCTGGAGAGTTACAACTTCGCTACCTTTGACAGCATTGAATGCCAGTAAAGTTCAATTTCCAAGTATTTTTGAACAACAAACTTCAAACTATTTTGGTAAATTACGTATTTCAAACTACTTTCAACATCGCATAGTGCGAACAATTTTTCGAGTTCGAGTTCGGTTCGAAATTTCGAGGCTTCTCGCACCTCTAGTATCCGGGATAACAAACCATTGCAGCTTTTATTGTAGCATTCCCACTAATTTGAATAATTTCTAAGATAAAACACCTTTATATTCAAATTTACCGCCATACTGGCAGTCGATTGGTACCTTGTATAGTAGTAACCAGATCCAACACCCTGTTTGTTGAGAGAATGGGGGGATTCTGACTTGCCAGTGGTAGAACCTGATCAAGCTCTCTTATGTATCAGGTCGTCTGGGGAAGTTTAGACGTTGATTTAGTTTTAGTTACATAGGTAATACATACATAAGGTGTCTTGTAAGAGCATATATTCATAAAAGCACTAGTTTTGTTTAATTTAATAAATATTTAAGTTTAATTTATTTTCAGACCACCTGTGTTTTGTTATCTTACAAATTATTGGCCACAAATCGATTGTTTCTGAATGTGGTTGTTTTTTTTTTTTAACAAATAAAGAGTACCCTTATTTAACAGAAAGGGTACTCTTTACCATCGCAAGCTAATGGTTCCGCTTAGAGTGAAAGTAGTTTTGGTGGACGGAAAGAAAACTGTTCACCTTTTTAAATGAACGGGCGGAACTTCACTACCTTCCTTTAAAAGACCCACTGGAAACAGTAGGTTGCCACAGTCTGTTTGTACTAAAAATAACTAAGTGGTTTGAAGTGGTGGCTATTGGGCAAACAGGTTACCAGAGCTCCGAGGTGGAAGGAGGCTGCTGTGAGTTACCTAAAAATATTAAAACCACTTAGCACGCCCTTGGCGTTTGCCAGCTACGCCGTTGCCCGGTTCCACCACGAGATGACAGAGGACGATTTATGATCCTTTTTCGCGTACTAAATTCAAGCGACTCAGAAAAGCGCTATGTTCAGGCGCCTGAACTGCAGTTCTTGCAGCCAGACTAAAAGATATCACTCTCTTATTAGCACACTACTCATGGGGACCACTCATGGAACCCAAAGTATTTAAAAAAGTAGTTTTTAGTTTTTTAAAATGACACCTATCAAAATTTTGCCCCTGCGAGTGCAGTGTTAAGTCCGTTCCAGGATTCCCTGGCAGTGTACAATGGAGAATTTCAGAAAAAAGAAATATTTTATTATCATGAATGGTTAATTTCATTACAATAACAATAATAATTTATGGGTATACGTTATAAGAAACCATTAAGCAGACAATATTATCGACAATGTAGTAAATGCACTGTGTCCACCAGATTTGCTGAAAGATTTTTTTTCATAGTGGGAAATAAAATAACTCACAATGTAGATAATGCATGACCTTGTAGTGAAATTTCTTGAAAGCATGTACAATTACTACAGTAACTACTGATGTATTTCATAAAATGTGTTAATTGTTTTTCAACCATCTATTAATAAATATACAGAACTGTTGAACCCCAAGGATTCAGAATTTTTTTCTGGGTGCAACATACCGCAATAATAGCTATTTATATAACAAGTACATATCCTAGGGCTTTATGAATAATTCTATTTATAATCAAGCGAGCCTGCAGGCAAGGCGAATGAAAGGATTAATCGAAAGCCATGTTTATGAACACATTACATACAAGATTTTATGTACGATCACATTATAAAAACAAATTTATAAATTATAATGGCATTATAATATGATATTATAACAGCTGCTGTTCATAACTGATGTATAAAATATATTGCAAAGTTTGCTGTCTTTTTGTTTGTGTCAACTACCAATCTTAATTTTGCATGTATTAATTACAGAAAAGTAAAATAAAGCACTTATTGTACTAGCAATATAAAAGGCCACTTTATAACCATGAAACTGGGTCATAAGCAATACTTTATAAAGCAAATCATACATAAAACACATTTAGCACATATAACACTTTGCAGATGACACAGCGATGTCGGTAAGACAGTGAACAATGTTCTTCGTGTGGTGGGAGCTTGGTTTAGTGATAATGAACTGTTCCTTAACGAGGATAAGACAGCTTTCATCCATTTTCATGCCAGGGTAACTTATAACCGGTCGAAGTCTGCTAGGAAATTTCTCGGTCTCAACATTAACCCTGCTCTTGTATTGAAGTCAAATACTCGTTGGCTGGTAGGCTAGCCTCATCAGTGTATGCAGTGCGTAAGATTTCTGCAATGGCCGGACCTGAGGCACCTTTTATGAAGTGTTTTACCCACATCTGAATTACTGTTTGCTTGCATGGGGAAATGCAGCGAGCATGCACTTGGATAGACTCTTTGTATTGCAGAAGCTGCTGTCAGAGGTGTTGTCGGGGCGGGTTGCTGTGCCCACTGTAAGCCCATATTTCAGGAACTTAACATAATGTTACTATACTCACTGATGGTTTACAGAAAATTGTTGGTGGTGAGAGAGAAAAGTGAAAGTTTTGACACACATGCTGAAGTGCATAGTTATAACACGAGACAGAGATAATTTAATCGAACCGGGGCATCGACTAAGTAAAACTAAAATGGTTAGGGTCCATTTTTTCAATGCACTCCCAAGGTGGTTGAGAAATGAAGCTATCAATAAATTCAGAACAATTATTAGAGTTTTAATATAATCCTGTCTATACAGAACATATTAATATTTTAATGCAGTGCAGCAGTTGAGATTCTCGACGGCTAGGTGATCCATTGTTTTAGAGATGGGCGCCAGGTGATCCATTGTTTTAGAGATGGGCAAACGTTGTGTGTTTTGCATTTGCATGTGCTTGATGTATAATTCTTTGTCTTGACTGGCCAATTTCCTTTTTGTGTGTGATCTTGTGGCTAATAAAACTATTATATTCTATTTCAGTCTGTGCATTTTATTTTGAATGCCTATTTACTACTATTCTTATTTCAAAATTGAAGGCTTATACAAAAAATTAATTGTATTTATATCTATGTGTTTCCACTACAAACACATCTATTTAACAATTCGGAATTGCATTTTTGAATTCAAACAGCACGCCAATGTTGAGAGAGATGGCAGATATCATTCTCTCTTTGCCTTCCTGGATCCTAATTGGCTATTGCAAATCCCTATGCTGTGAATGTATGTTATTTGAATTCTCGCCAGGCTACAGAGTACTTTTATGTCGCCAGCTGAAAATTTTGTCAAAGCTCTTCCTTTTGTAAGGAGGGTAAGAAAATGAAATGTAAAGCCCAACATCATGTTACATATGGGAACAATGACTTCACACTTCCTCTGAAAAGCTGCGCTTGCAGACATGCCACATGCAGACATGTCACATCAATTGCAAAAGCGGCTGCTAAGAAACTAGGTTTCCTCTTCCGGGCTCGCAAATACTTTTCACCAGCTAATCTCTCTACCTTATATACTTCACAAATAAGACCAAACCTCGAATACTGCTCCCTCATCTGGGGTGCAGCTGCCCCTTCTACACTCGCTATCCTGGACTCCATTCAGAAGAAAGCTATACGTCTCATCAGTGACCCTACCCTTACCCAAAGGCTGCCATCCCTTGCCCACCGACGTGCCATTGGTGACCTCTTTCTCTTTTATAGATATCTGCACGGGTACTGCTCAGAGGAGCTTTCTTCCATAGTTCCTCCACCTGCTGCCCCCAACAAATCTACCAGGGGAACAGAGCAAATGCACCCTTTTACTGTCCAGGTCACCAGACATAGAACCTCTTGTTATGCCCGCTCTTTTGTTCCAAGGACTTCCAAGTTGTGGAATTCCTTGCCGGCACATATTTTTCTTTCTTCTCCGAACCTCCAAACTTTCAAGTCCAGAATTAACAAGTTGTCTCTTCCCCGTTGTCAACACGCACGGTACGATAGTATTTAGGCTGTGAGCCCTCGTGGTGTGTTGTTGAAATAAAAAATAAAAAAATGCAACTTAAACAGACCCAATACCACTGCACAGCCTCTGTAGATGTTATGAGTTTGTACTGCTGAAAAAAAATTCTTAAAGAAAGTGTATCAGTCGAAATTTGAATAAAATTTCGTCCACTGAGCCTGCTATATAATAAACAAATATTAAACGTTGGTATTTTAATAATACTTAACTTACGTTTTATATCAGTGACTGTTCTAATGTAGTTTTTGGTTGTTAACACAAATTCATTATAGATGACCCATTCAGGCTTGTGATCTAAACATGTGGATGGATGCAGTTGAACGATCTGGTTGTCTTTGATGGTAAGGTAGTGACCTGTTCGCTCAAGATGTGCTACCTGTAAATAATAATTATTATTATACTGACTTTCCAACAAATCTAAGGACCTAGTAATAGTCAACCAATTGCAATGAAATTTTCTATACTACTCTGTTTTATCTCTGATAAATAATGATAACAATATGGACAAAAAATTTTAACAGGTGTACACTTTTTAAATTTTGTTCTATCAAAAAATTATCTCTTTAAATTTCCTTGAGTTTGAAGCAAAATTTCGTAGCGATTTGTACTCAAATTAATACGTCATTGTGTTTAGGCACTGTTTACTGAACAATTACAATCATCTAAGTGAATTAAAAAGGAGACGCCTTGGAATGCAGGAAGCCAGTTTTTCAGACAAATTTCTGACCGCACACGATGCAGTGTGTCAACAGTGTTACAATATTGGTCCAGGTGGTCTGAAGAGGAATCCACAAGCAACATCATGGATCCGTACCACCTCAAGCAACTTCAGCACAGGAGGATCTTTATTTGAGGATTGCGGCTTTACAAGACAAAACAGTCCATTGCGAATGCTTGGTTGAGAGTTTTATAATAAAGAGTCTCTATGGTAATGACATATCGCAGAATATGCGGTTTTGGTCTTGGTTCGTATAGACCAATTTTATCACTGACAAATCGACATTGTGCTGCTCAGCTTGAGTAGTGTAATGGCAGATCAAATTGGGATGGTGAATGGAATCGTGTTGTGTTATATGATGAGTCCCGATTCTGTCTTTGGGTACACGATGGTCACAGAAGAGTTGCTACGTCTGCTCGCATTTTAATAACCTTGACGTCTGTTTAAAAATTTAAGTCGAGCACTGTGTCAATTCTCATCACCTTAAATTGAAGTTCAGCATTCGTTAGAATGTCTCTCTCGTGCTATTTGATAGACAATATCCAGCCCATAAATGTCAAATCATTATCATGTAGATCAGCACCTGCTGCTGGGTTGAAATAGTTCCTGCCGACCAATTGCAGCTTCAGTTTAGCAAGACATTTCATAATATTGAAAACTTGGAGATAATGCATGTCGCTCCAAGCTACCTCTCCAGTCAATCGAATTTTGATCTGTTACACTCGCCTTTTTTTTGTTGGCCTACGTTTTTAATAATCTTCTCAACTGTTTGAAATTTTTTAATGGGCTACTATATATTTTTGATAGCAAAGAAAGTATCGCAACAATGAACTATGAAAATTCGCTACTTGGTAATACAGTATTCATGTTCATGTTAAAACGTTTTTAACAGGAATATTATTAAGTGACTGTTAGAAGATTAAACTGCGAACATGTTTCATACAAAGCAATATTGATGGTGATATAGAGTCAATTTTTAACTCCTCGAGAGATAAATATTGAGGCCCAAGCGTTTCTTTACTACACAGTATAAAGAGCTCATTCATTGGAAATATTGAAACACACTTTGTTCGACGATGGAGACAGTTTTTATGCAAAATTGGAATATCGGAAGAGGAAAAACACTATTTTGTGCCTCTAAATAAAATTCTTAGCTGTGAAGTGATGTTAAAATTCCATGAAATCTGATTTATGTTGCTCGTTTTAACGGTCGTTTAAATTTCCATAAATGCTTGAGTGTCCGTATACTAGGTGGCAAACAACGGGAAACGAGGAAATATTCCGCTCCAGGACCTTCTTGAGAAGCGGCGCAGGGCGATGTATTTATAAAAAGGAGAGCACAGTTAAACTGAGGATTCCACTAGTGGCCACTCAGTGTATGATTACTTCTCTGGTCACTTTAAAACCCTTAACTGATTAGGTCGAACAGTCATTGCATTTTATTAGTGTTTCAAATAACAGTTGATAAATTTGTGTCTACAGACTTTTTAATAGAACCTCATCGGAATAGATGGTAAGAATGAAACCTTCATTGTTATAAATTTCGGAATTTTCAAGGTATTTTTCTTGTTAAATTGCAGATGTCTCAGGCTGTGGCTGAAAAACAATTCTCAGACAGTTGCCGAAACATATAATTATTGTGTAATTACCGACAAATAATTCTTGGCCAGGTGTTGCCATATTGAACCACTAATCTCTTGTAATCCATCTCTAGACTTTGGGATTGTGAGCTCCATTTTCTGGTTATGGTTTGACAATTTCCGTAGAATTGTATTTGTCTTGAAATATTGATGTCAAGTTCAGCTTCAACTTTAGTAGTGAATGGGTGATCAGACAGAGGGAAACAAGTGAATCTTTTGAACAGAATGTATCTACCAAAATTTTTCTCATCTAATATTTTTCTGGATAAGAAAGAAGGCAAGTAAAAGGCCAGTTGAACGCTGTTCATTTTTTTTTTAAATTCTTTCGCAGTAACATTGCTAAAACTCTTACAGAATAATAACAGCATTTATTTTTACTTAAGTAATAAGCTGAGGTGTTTTGCAATAAATTTTGTTATTAAATAAAAGTTCTAACAGCTAACATTAATGATTTAAGAAGTGCTGCCCATAAAAATTTGAAATCCAAATTTTCTGGTTTCTTCTTTAGACTTTTAAAATTTTCATTGTAATTATGTATACATTTTTGGCTAAGTAAAGTCTAAAATGTTTTTTATCTTTTGGTTCTTTCAAGTTTAAGTAACATATTAAAAACAAAACAACGAGCATTAAGCTCCACTTTAATTTATTTTGGAGCAGGGCATTCATATACGACAAATAAACTAACACATCTGGCCAGATTAAACATTTACTTATGGTTATTTCTAAGAAATTTTTACATATGACATTTTTTTTGAAATTCATTATTAAGGATTGAATCATTTCTAACTCTTGACTAATCTACATCAATATCACTGTTTGTGTCCTAAATACTTAATAAAAACTATTGTTGTGTTTTACTTTTGTTCATCTTTGTAATAAATTTCCTAACCAAGTTTGCCCAAGCTCAAGAGCTCTATAATTATAAGGATATCTAGATACCACATTAATAACTATCGATAGCAAGCACCAGCATTTTACACTGAAGGTCTGAAAAATATAAGCTGTTGGTCAAAATTACCAGAGAAAGAGTAAGTATGCACCTTATTTATTTAAAAAAATGTGCGAATGGTCTGACGACCGCAGCCATGAAATAAGACAACACACACACCTTATTTAACCTTTTAATTTTCTCAGTTGTAATATCACTGTCTTTCACCTAGTTAAGTAACAATAGAAACGTCAGAGAAAGCCGCTACAAAATCTTTGGTTAAGTGTACAATATCGACACAAATTCTAAATCTTCAACTCTGTAATTAGCAGGTTTTCTTTGAGGTAATTAAGGTAGGGAACTAAACTTTAAAAAGGGGGCTGGGGTGTATCAGATTAAGACGATTACGGGGAGAACGTGGTGATGGTATGGGGTGCGATAACATAGGGTAGCAGGTCACCTTTAGTTTTTATCAACATAAACTTGAATGCAAATGATGATTAAATATTAAATGTACTGCAGCTTGTTGCACTGCCGTACCTGCCTACAACTTCTTAGAAAAAAATAATGTGACCCTGCTTCCGTGACCATCTTCCTCACCAGACTTGTCACCAATCGAACATGTGTAAAATATGATTGGCAATCGACTGGGTAATTTAACCCAACCACCAAAGAACCAGCGTCATCGAATTTAAGAAGCCTGGGATGACATTCCTCCGGATAACATAAATCATTTAATTTCAAGCATGTCTCAAAGAATTATTGAATGCATAAGAAATCATGGCAGACCCACTCATTTAATAACTTTGTTATTTTTTAATATTTTAGTTTGCTAATGTAATTAAGTTTGATTAAACACACATTATGTATAAATTTTATTAAAATTAATCAACTCTTGCTGGATGTTTCGTTTTTTTTTCAAGTCAGTATAATTTAATAAACTTTATTCAGATCCAACACACCAAAAATACATAACTGAACATATGTCAATAATAAATAAATAATTATATCGCCTGAGTTTTATTCCTTAAACTATTGTCCTAAAAATCTCTAACACTGTACAAGAGCTAAATTGTCTCTCTATCTGCTTTAGCTTGCTTCTGTGACAAACTATCATGTGTCACTTTTCAATTTGAGTTAATCTATGCCAAAAATAGTTATAGTTGACAAACTGTGTTTCATATGCACTTCTAGATTCAAAATCTTTAAATAAAAAACATGATACTATACAGTGTGGCTACTTTTTCATTGCTCCCTTTAGGATCTCACTTATTACAAGAGATACCGAGGCAGTTAAATAACAGAAAATGTGCACCATTTGTACCCAGTTTCAGATCTGCCACCAGATTTGTTGTTATCTGAACTCACTTAGTGGGTTGCTAGATATTTCTACAGTAGCTGCACTAAAACTGAAGGTACAGCACTCTGATAACCCTTCTTATACATGTGAATGATCGATTGGCTGTGGCATATGGCCACAATGAAGATCGGCACCATGCTTAGATCAGTAAAGACACAAATCCCAACTAGCACCAGAGTAATGGCACCAGAGATCGAAACTTGAAAAGAGTAGTTATTA
The DNA here is from genome assembly GCA_964006375.1 of Tillus elongatus. Classification (NCBI taxonomy): domain Eukaryota; kingdom Metazoa; phylum Arthropoda; class Insecta; order Coleoptera; family Cleridae; genus Tillus; species Tillus elongatus. The sequence continues at coordinate 213,086,699 of OZ023262.1, forward strand.
CATAATCACCACTCTGTGGTGAAAATGACTTTATATTACACATCAACAGTAACAATTACATAATATTCACCACTTGTAACTATCTTAGAATTATGCAACTTCCTAGCAGCTTTGTTAGGAACGTTATCATTACTCAGAAAATGGCTTAAAAGATCCAGGAACTCAAAGCTAGCAAATGACAGTAGCCGAAACTATGTTATGGTACTGAAATACTACATCAAAGTTGCAGCCACCTTCAAGTAGCGAAGTTGGGGCATTTTCATGTCACACCTGATAGTTGTGGAACTTCTTGGTGGTGAATTCTGGTGGCAGTCGCCGCTAACACTGAGTGAAGAAGTGCATTTTACTATTTATAATTACTGTAAAGTAGTAGAACCCTTTCAAGTTTACCATATGATATTTTTGACCTTACAGTCCCACAGATTCATAAAAGATTATTGTTCCATCACGAGAGCATGTAATGCGGTGTTGTGCAAGTCTAGTAGTGTGTGTAATGTGTGTGATCTAATAATACCAGATACGCTGCCTTTAAATATAAGGAATAATAGGATGTAATTTCTCCACTTCGGAGCTCCTCTGTATTTTGATGCTGACATTTATGCCTACTTAAATGAAGCGTATGGTGGTCACTGGATTGGCTGTGGTTGACCAATTAATTGGCCGTGGCGGTCACCTGACATCAACTCATTAGATTTTTACCCCTGGGACGCCTTAAGAAAATTATATAAAACACCCCTGTTAATACTCGTGAAGAACTATTAGGCAGAATAAAAAACGCCTATGAAACAGTAAGGAAAAATTGCAAAGTTTACGGTCATTTTTATCTTTTTTTTTGTAGTATGCGGTCTTGTTGTTTTATAGTCACTGGTCATATGTAGCATATTTCTTATGCAAAAATAATACAGGGCTTTTATTAATTCCCGAACTCCACATGACCGCTTAAGTCAGGAATTAATGAAATCCGTAATATGCCAGTGTTGTCTCATATTTCCTTTGGGGTTTTATAAAAATTATAATAAGTTGAAACAGTAAATGTCTTAAATGTATGTATTATTTAGTATTTTTAACAGCAAGTCTGTTCATGTATGGTTTACTGTTATTGATTGTTAAAAAATAAATTAAAAACATAATAAAATATTACTTTTATTTTGTATAGATATCAAAATTTTGTAATGTACGTAAACAAATTGAGGTCCGATTATTTAAACTTCTAATTTACGGTTTTAGGAATGTGTATTGTGTAACATGTAACAAATATGTACCTGTTTGGGCAGATTACCAACGAACAGATTTGGTAGGGCTTCGTTCCATGCGATGTCGAATATCGTCTACAACATAACCTTAACATATCTACACTTTTAATTTACGTAAAAACGCAATGAAAATGCTAAGTTTTGATAAAAACTGTTTATTGTCCAACAGATAGAAAATTATTTGAAGAAGGGAAACACTGGTCGAACTTGGAAAATGCACAATATACATACAAAATAACCGTCAAAAGGGAATTGAGCGCCCATGGACTGAACTGTCAATTGTCAATTGATTTAGTAACTTTAGGGTCCCTAGTCTAGTGGTTTTTTTGGTTACTTTTTGACTGCCAACTCATAAAATCATATTCCACTAAGAGAGAGACAGAATCCGGTCACGTGGGGTTCGGGAATTAATGAAAGCCTGTATTTTATTTGTTTGAACCAGTTTGATCAGTTGAATTAAAATTTTAGAAGGAAAAAAATATTTTAAATGTTTTTTAAAGGTTGTAGTAATTTTTTCAACACCCTGTATCTGCATAACAAAGCGTCAGAGGACCTATGTTTAAATAAACTTGTTTTCTTATTATTTGAAAAAGAAATACGGGGTGAGAATTTGGCGAATGTTTCTTAAAACAGCCTGTATACAAATATATAAACTTACCTGCATAAAGAAACCATTTACTAGTGCTTTGCGTATGTTAATATAGTAATCTTTACTTGTGAAGTCTGTAGATGTTCTTTTAAGGTTAAATCTATCCATAATTCTCGACAACTGCTGTCTGACATTGTCAGCTGATTTCAGGGAACGGTAATTGACATAATTCTCGTAGCTCCACTGTGGATCTTCCAAGCCTAGAAATGAAGAAAGACATAGTTATACTTTATGCAAACAAAATTATACAGCATATCATAAATATAAAACATAAGCATGGGCATATTTGGGGTACAATTTTGACAACTGTATTATATACTGCATAATATACACTATTCAACCCTCAAAGCATTGCTCGCAAAAATTTGACCCTTTTCAAATTTGATGTAACATTCGATTGCCGCGATCAAATTGAATTCTGTTAAAAGCGTTTGCAAGCACAATCCTTTCGCTATTAGCTCGTTGTTTTGTAAAATATTAGGTAAGTCACATAAATTTCATACAAGGTGTTGAATAAAACATTGAAAATTTTTTGAACCGTCAAGAAATTCCCGTTTGAAAAAATAAATTCTTTATTGAATTTTAACAAAAAATATGTTAAAATTAGAGTTGTGCGAAGCTTCGAAATTCCGAACCGAACCCGAACTCGAACCGAACCTTCGGTTCGAAAATATGTTCGCACAAGCAATGTTGAAGTAGTTCGAAGTTCGAAATATGTAATTTTTCAAAATAGTTCGAAGTTCGTTGCTCAAAAATACTTCGAAATTTCACTTTACAGGCATCGAATGTTGCCAAAGGTAGCGAAGTTGCGGCTCCTTTAACTCGGTAGCGGCGCTTTAAACTCGTTATCGGTCTCATTGAGTCAATAGCGTAATTTCAGGAGATTTCACTCATGGATATTTTTGACAGTAGGTAGGACACATTGAGACACGACGGAGTCATTTAGCAATCACATAATTATTTTTCTTGTATATCCTAGCTTCCCAACACCTATTTCAGTAACAACATTATGATGGTGGTGTTTGAAGGCGATCGGTAACGTAAATTCTCAGAATTTGAGGATAATTGTAGATTGTCTTTGGAAAACACTGGTTTCAACATGCTTTATTTCACAGTGAGCCAAAACAGTTAAATATTCACAATAAGGAGACAGTTCAAACTTGTAAGTGGTTATTTTATGCCTATCATGCTCACTTTGAACCCTCTCAATCTGTTTGCTAAAACTGCCTAACCAATACCAAACAACAACATATTTATAATTGAGCTTATCTATAGGTCTAGAAATCTTAAAAAGTTTAAAATATTTTTTGCTTTTGTGTTTTTGATTTAACGTTGACCCATCTCCACAATGATCAGCACCGGAAGGCAGTTTCACCCAATCAACCTGCAAATTTGTCGAACCTTTCTTTTTTGTAAAAAGAGTGGGAATCTTTTACGTATCAAATATTGTATGTTACAATATTCCTACATTTTGTATTTCAGGTTTTAATTATTTATCACAAAATGAAACAAATAATTTTTCCCTGACACGAACAAAAATTCCATGACTTTTAGTCAATGTTCACAATTTCTCTCAATTTTCCCCTGATTTCCCTGACAACATTTTTCCTTCTACAAATTCCCTGACTTTTCCCGGGTTTCCCTGTTTTCCAGACGAGTGGGAACCCTGTAGAACCCCAGCCACAGGATGGTGTTTGAATTTTCCGTTTATTCTTTTTATTTACAAGATGATGACCAAAAAAGAGTTTTTTCTGGTTTTGTGTATACCTGTTTTACTCGTCAACCGATCTTTGTTTTATGTATATTAATTAATTCATCCATTAAACAAACCGAGTTTCTGTTATATTTAGTAGCCGTTTTTTGTTTGAACATATGATATGAGTCATTCGGAATATAACTTAAGAGTGTGGTTTCCTTCCTGTGGACATCGAATTCAAGAGAGTTGTTATTTTTTATAACTAATACATCTAAATCATGTACTTTGCATATGCTTGTGTTACACACTGTCCACATAAGCACATACTCTAGGAAAATACTCACTTTTATTTTCTAAATCCGTTTGAAATCTACTCATGAAAAGGTCCACAATAAATGTAGAGAGGGTTGCCCAAGCTGTGCATTCGGTTTATTAAAAAAAAACTCATCGTTAAAATGAAAGATATTTTGTTTTATACAAAGATTTTTTTAAACACACCACCAGGGCTCACAGCCTAAATAATATCGTACCGTAGGTGTCGACAAGGAGGAAAAAGGCAACTTGTTAATTCTGGAGGTGAAGGTTTGGAGGTTCGGAGAAGGAAAAACATGTGCCGGCAAGGAATTCCACAACTTGGAAGTCCTCGGGACAAGAGTGGGCATAACAAGATGTTCTGTCTGGTGACCTGGACAGTAAAAGGGTGGATTCACTATGTTCCCCTGGTAGATCTGTTGGGGGCAGCAGGTGGAGGAACTATGGAAGAAAGCTCCTCTGAGCAGTGCCAGTGCAGATATCTATAAAAAAGGAGAGATGTCACCAACGGCACGTCGGTATGCAAGGGATGGCAGCCTTTGGGCGAGGGTAGGGTAACCGATGAGACATATAGCTCTCTTCTGAATAGAGTCCAGGATAGCGAGTGTAGAAGCGGCAGCGGCACCCCAGATGTGGGAGCAGTATTCGAGGTTTGACCTGGTCGAATGCTTTGGATATGTCTAGAGCGACAATCTGGGATTCACCGTGTAGTTCCACTTATATTGTTCATTCTCAACAATTGTTCTAAATACGTTAGCGTTTGTTTAGTGAGCACACTAGGAAACAAAGAGGCTACATAAAATGAAATCAAAACCACGCCTTCAACCAATTTAACATCTTTAACTGTATTTATAAATTCAAGTAAATTTGATACTGAAAAACTTTTTGTTTGGCAGGCAAGCCTACAAACTCGTTTGTCAACCACTTCGCTAAATTATTTGTTGGGGAATCTATATCCGGAATAATAGGTCTCATCAATTTTCCAGATTTATGAATTTTTGGGAGACTATATTTTTGGGGGGCTTTAGGATTTGTAACTTGTAACCCTCTTCCTAAGTCCGTTTTTATAAGATTGTGACAACTCTTTAAAACTAAATAAAAATACACTACCAAAAACGATTTCTCGTGTTAAAACTAAAAAAGTTGTATTTCTATTTTATAAGCACACAAGAATAAAATATATATACAAGATACTTACTTTGTTTGAAGGCATGGTAGACGTTCAGGAGAGTCAGATGGTCTCCATCAATATGTGCAAACCTCATCTTGGCATCGTCTGCAGCTTTCTTGGCCTCATTTGGTCTGACGAAACACTGTGGGACTAAACATTGGAGCAGGGCAGGTGCCCGTATCCAACCAATATAGTTGCGCTCTCAAGCGAAGCCTACAGAGCTACCTTAGTTAGAACATTTCAGGCAAAACTGTACAGAACATGTGTGTGTTCTGTTATATTATAAAATTGTTCATAATAAACAGTTTTGCCTGAACAGTCTACCATAAGACATAGCATACCAGGTAGCAGTTTTTTACATAGTTAAAGCAAAAGTGCATCATCTTAGTTTTCCTTTACGAATTATATTTAAGTTTTAATATTACTCATGTGAATCATAAGCCCTTTTTTAAATTTCCGAGAAAATATACTAACCAAAACACATCGGACCCATATATAAAAATAATGACATATAGTATGACAAATGAGTGGAATAATATCTGTGACTTTTTAAAAAACAACTGAACTAGAAATGTATTACAAATAAATAAGTCAGAAGAAAAATCAGCTAGTAGACAATTTGTTACAATATCTAACTTTTGTAATATTTTTATAATGCTAGGATAATAAAGCTTTGATAAAAAACTGGTGAAATTTAAAAAAATACTTGATCGAATAAATTTCGCTAAATTACAAATGTAATAAAATTTCATTTGGTTTTCTATTAGTTTAATCATGTTTGCATTGTTAACTGTCATAATGGAGCACATTTTTGAACTGCTATGGTTTAAAATTCAACAATACTGCTAGAGCCACTGGATGGATTAAAAATGGGCAATTGTAGTACTATGTATTTCAAATTCGTGTGCTGAGAGCTGTAGGAAAGTTTTTAGATTACACTAGAAACACCTAGTGCCACCTGTGTATGTGGAGTGACAAAACAGCAGAGCGTGTGCTTAGTTCCTGTCCGATAGTGGACAGAATCAGGTGCCTAACCAGTACAAAGACCCAACTTGCACAAGGAGATGTCGACAAACTTTCACTGTTAGGTATAAACCAACCACCACTATTTATTGTTGGGAATGCAAAAATACGAGGCTTGTTCAATTGAAACCCATCTTTGGTTCAGAAAAAAATTATTGGCAAATATATTTACAAATAATTACCACTATTATTAAGGCACATATCCCATTGTTTTACCAACCGATGTATACCCTGCTTAGAGAATTCTTGTGGCTGCTGCTCGAAAAATTATTTTACGGCATTTTGTACTTCTTCGTCCGACTGAAAACGATTACCTTTTAACGCCTTTTGCTGTAACCCAGTTTGTGTACGATACTATGGACAGATCCTATACTCACACCAACATTTTCTGAAATTGCTCTGATTGACATTCGACGATTTTCTCTAATCAGGCCTTCTACACATGCCACATTCCTGTCTGTTGAAGCAGTACTCAATGCACCTGGTCGCAGCTATCATTCGTCTCCTCTCTTCCACTCTTAAATTTCAGACATCATTCCTTGACAGTTGGATACGCAAAACATGCGTTTCCATACACTGCTTGCATTCGCATATGAATTTGCAATAGCTGCAAACCTTCAGCTCACAAAAATTTAATGAGCGCACGCTGATTATATTTGGATGGATTGTTAACAACAAATGCCATTTTAAAGTCACAATACTTAAAATCGCTGTCAAATACAAATGATAGGAACTGATCAGTGTGATGTTTACAAACACAACTAACATTGCAAAACGTCAGTTGAGTGATTACAACTGTTTCCAAGGCTGACCTGAGCAAAGATGGGTTTCAATTGAACAAGCCTCGTACTTTTTGGCACAATTACTTATTTTTATCCATAGATTCAGAATTTATGATCAGAAAAGCAAAATAACATTACATAGTGTAGATATTGACTAAACTTGAGGTTTTTTTTTAATGGAACAACCTGTATATTCTTACACCATCAGAAAGAGGATGAAATTTTAGACAGACTTCATGTATCATGTCACATTTTCCACTCAACAAAAAAATAAGCATCTAAAATGTGGATAAATGAAATTTTCAAACAAGCTCTACCAAATGACTACAATTTATTATCTCAGAAACAAAACGGCAATAAGAAATTGAAAAATTATTAAAACAACAATTGGGAATTTTATACATGTTCAAGGACATTTATATTCCATTCCACCATTTTCCTATCCTTGAGAGGACACTGTGTAGCTTTTCTTAAACTTTGGCTGTGCCAAAATGAACACTTTGAACGAGTTACTTTTGGTGGAACAAAGAAGTTGATCATAGAAAGTAAGTTAGGACAAGATACCTCTTGATGCGTCGAACATCAAGAGGCATGATATTAAAATATGTTAGTAAATCATCGATACTACTGTAATGATGGTGGCTTCTAAAAGTAAGAAACTTTAAAAACTTGCACTGTACTTGTTCAAGACTGACAGAGTGACATGTATAGTAGGGAGACCATAGAGAAGAGGCATATTCAAGATGAGGACGTACAAGAGAAAAATAAATAATTTTAACAGATATGATGTTGGTGAAATCAGAGGTAGATCTTTTAATAAAGCCAAGCAACTTCAGAGGCTTAGAAATCACATTAGAAACATGAAGAGTAAATGAAAAAGATGAATCAAATGTAACACCCAAATCCCTAACTAATTCAACAGACTTCAATGGTACACCCTTGATGTAATAGGTATGTTCAAGTCTGTTCCTTCCTCTATAAAAAGAAATTGATTGGCATTTAGATGGATTGAGTTCCATCCCATTGTTAAGACACCAGCTTATTAAGTTGTCAATGTCGTACTGAATCTTAAAAAAGTCTGAAGGACTTGTGATACTGGAAAATAATTTTAGATCGTCAGCAAACAATAAAAATCTACAATGAGAGAAACACTAATGAATATCATTAAAATTCCCTATCTGCACCACCTGATATCTGTCAGAAAGGTAACTACCTATCCAGCCGAGAAGTGGGTCGCCAACACCAAACATATGTAGCTTGTGGATTAAGAGGTTATGGTTCTGGTTCACTCTGTCAAAGGCCTTGGAAAAGTCGGTATAAACAGAGTCAACCTGAATAACTGCCGCCAAGGACTCCGACAAGTAGGCACTGTACACCAACAAATTTAGGTCAGTAAAACGACCTGATATAAATCCATATTGCTGGTCAATGATTGATGCTCTAAGGAGAGAAGTAAGAGTCTCACATAGAAGATCTTCAAAAATTTTAGGAATAACGCTAAGAATACTTATCGGTCGGTAGTTCTCAACAAGACCTCTGTCACCAGATTTAAAAATTGGGAAAATGAAACTAAGTTTCCAGCATGTAGTGAAAACACCCATTTCCAGAGATAAATTAAAGATGAACCATAAGGGCCTAGACAAATTAAAACAACAGCACTTAGGAAGAGAGGGGGAAATACTGTCTGGCACAGGACTTTTACTGACATCTAGTGCTGCAAGTTTAGAATAAATGTCTGATATTTTAATGTGGTGCACTGACAGATTCAGCTCCGCATAATAAAATTTATGGGTAAGGGCAGAACACTTATTGCCACTATAAACCGATGAAAAATACTCGGCGAACACGTCAACAATGTCTAATCCCGATGAACATATCTGATCTTTATATTTTAAAGTACTTGGAAAATCAGCATTCTTATACTTAAAGTTAACAAATTTCCAGAAAGCTTTAGTATTATTACATAAAGATGACTCAGTTTCGGAAACATAGTTAATGTAAGCTTCACGAGATTTTATCTTAGATAGAGACCTTAATTTAGAAAATTTAACATACTCATCAGCAGACTTGGATACCTTATATTTGAGATGTGCTTGATTTTTAAGATGGATTAAGTTTTTGAGTTCAGGTGTAAACCATCGTGGAAGCTTTTTAGAAGAAAACTTCTTTAAAGGAACATATAAATCAATAGCAATGTACAAAATATCATAAAGCGTTTTCACCATCAATTCAAGGGAAATCCAACATTGTTAGTGCACCAATCGTGATGTAGCTGAAACTGAAACGGTGGATGGTGCGAATCTTCAGGAATCAGAACCATATTTGGAGGCTGAAGAACAATATCACTGTCAGAGTATAAAACAAGATCCAACAGTGAACCCTTGATGGAGAGGAGACTATTCAGCTGGAGGAAATTGAGGTACGAACACATATTTGAAACCACCTCAGCTGCTAGAATTTCACTTGGCGGAGAGCCTGGCTGAACTGAAACACTGGAACCAAGGCTATCTTGAGACCATATGCCATGGGGAAGATTGAAATCACCACAGACCAAAACTTTTGCACTAGGATGAGTGATAGATAGTCTCTCGAGTTCCTCAGATAAGCCAATGTATGCTTCAGCCGAGGATCTGGGTGGTATATACCTTGCAGCAACTATCATTTGGTTGTTGCCTGAACCAATTAACACAAAAACATGCTCAAACTCATCTGATACCATTAACCGTTGGCTTACAAGCTCCTCTCTGACAGCAATCAAGACACCACCTCCTCGAGAACAATCACTGGTACTACTAGATCTGTCTTTACGATAAATAATAAAGCCATGAAGGCCCAGTTCAGCATCATATATGTCGCTGTTCAACCAAGTCTCAGTAAAGACCAATATATCACACGGCAAAGTTGAACATCAGTAGTTAAAAGGTTAAGTTTTGTATGAAGTCCGCGGACATTTTGATAATACACCATAGAAGCATTTTTACAGTTATTTACGTTAAAAGAATCCAATCCATCCTGGCCCGTTGTGAATTTTTTTGTATCTGAGAGACACTGTTTACATATTTAATATACAGACCTTCCTCACCACCTTCCCTTCTCTTCTTTAAGTCAGTTTTTAGTTTCTGCAAGTGGGCATACTGACGAGTTGTTAAATCAGCTTCGATGAAGACCTTCACTTCTCTATTCAAATTTTTCTTCAGCTTTAAAATCTTTAAGGCATCTTCAGACTGTGATAACTACCTTAAGAGCTCTAGCGCCATTCTTATTCGTCCTACCTATTCTAGAACAACTGACAATCTCAGCGTCATCTCCGGTCATCTCATGTGTGAGCTGTTTCACATGATTCAAATCAGAACCACCGTTATTAGGATTCTCAGCTAGATTATAGGTCATTATATTTCTCCTCTTACTATCATGTCATGCTCGTGGATCTCGCCTATCATAACCTCTTCATTTAGTGTAGGATTCAATTCGATCTTAGCTTTAAGGCTTTCAACCTCGTTCTTCAATGTATCTACAGCTATAATCAAAGAAGGTACTAGTTGCAACCCTGCAAGGCAATTGTCACAGTAAAATCTTAATGCACGCTTCTCCTTCAAATCCATCACCTTAAGTTCAGAAGCACTCAAATTGGAGCAGTCACGATGTATCTGACGTTCACAACTATCACAAAAAAGAACAGGAGCATTCTTCTGAATCTGGTATTTTAAGCATTCCATTTAAATGTATTTAACTTTGTGAACAGCCCTGTATATACAAACTAATACTTCAAGCTCCACTATCTGGGAATGATAAAGGTTTGATTGCTTTATCAGACAAATAAAAAAAAAAGAAAATGAAAATACAACACTGAAGGAATATTGGCGAAGATTTGTTGCTCAATGAGGAAAAAGTGCATTTATTTTTATTAAACATGTAAAAAAAATACAATAATGTGTTGTGTTTAAATAAAGTAGTTGGGTGTTTATTTAATTAAAAACGTTGAGACAAATTGAAACAAATTCTAAATCCGTCTGATGACTGAGAGACGGATGTTACTAGTGTTGGGAAATACAGTGATTTTCGAGTAACCGGTAAACCCGTGAAAGTGACTTAGAAATCACTGTGATTTTTAGCAGTGATTTGAATCACCCCAGTGATTGAGAATTTTTGAAAGCGTGAAAATAACTGAAAGAATTTATGACTGGTTTTACTAGTAGTCTAGTAGTAGTAGTGTTTCTAGTATTTTTGTGCAGAATTATAGGATATCCATATGTTAAATGTTTCGTACCACTATTCTGTATAATTAACTATAAGGCCTATTGGTAGTAAATAATTTGTTGTAGATTAATTAGCGTAGTTTAATTTGTTATAAAAGAATAAAAATAAAAAACAACTAGATTTTAATATGCAAAATTTGGAAAATCATTTGTGTCCCTACCTGCATTATCTTTTTTTTTGCGAACTGTAATGTAGTCATAGGGACCGTGGGGTGATTTGAGATTATATGTTTTTTAAAATTTGAGTTCGTTGTTTTGTACGAAAATTTTTTCTTGCGTATGTTGCATGTTGCATAGCAATTGTCCCCATCAATGGGTATAAAACGATTCCAAATTTCACTGGTTTTTGTTTTTTAGACATGTTTTGCACAACGCCGTGATATACGCTAAGATGAAAGATGAAACTAAAACTAAACTAAGTATGAATTGAAATGACACGGCACGGGCATAGCGCTTTGGAGATACTGCATCCAACATGAACGAACAAGTCTGAACGTCTGTACAAATAATTTTTCAAATAATCTCGGGCTGAGCAGTGAGCACTGTGTGCCAGTATATCGCCAAACCGGTGAACGCTAACATTCGATATTTATTTCCAAGCACTGTATCAGTGCGTTTTGCTGTGCAAGATGTTATCCCCAGCACCGGTTCTAGTCCAACAAAGTCTCTCTGGGCACCACTCCTGGCAAGCGTGTCGGCCGCAACGTTGCCATCATGGTCCGAGTGACCCGGTATCCAGATCAGCGACACCTCATTACAGCTGCCCAATTCGTTAAGGGCAGATTTACAACTCCATACCGTCTTTGAATTACACCGGTAGGAACCAAGAGCCTTTATTGCAGCTTGGCTATCTGCATATATCTTTATCGATTTGTGTGTATCCAGGTTTTTAAAACTTTCCCTAGCACACATCTCGATGGCATACACTTCTGCCTGGAGTATGGTTGCGTACTTGCCGAGGGTAGCTGATAGTCTAGCATCGGTGCTGCCCCCATATGCGCCGGCTCCTACTCCCAAATTGGTTTTGGAGCCGTCAAGAGTTCCAACAGAGGTCCTCTCTTGATCTCGGTCCCAGTTCTCCCTTCCCGGGAGGACGATATTGAAAGACAGATCTCTGCTGATCCTTGTAGGTATCAAGTCTGAGACCATTCCCAGAATCCCTTGACCATCCATGTCATCAAGGAGTCCGGATCCTCCCAGACTGACTTCCTTTGACATGCTGTCTGCCGTTTGCTTTAGTCTGTACGTTGTCCACCTCGCCACCCTCTCCAACCATATGTGAAGAGGGGGAATATTAAGGAGGACCTCCAGAGCGGCTGATGGTGCGGTGCTTATCGCTCCCATCATCATCAGACAAGCTTGTCTCTGTAGATGAGCCAGTTTGGCCCTCGCGATACCACGAAGTGCCTTAGGCCACCAAACTATGGCTCCATATGTTATCATTGGTCTGATAACCACTACATAGAGCCAGTACATCTGTAGGGGGTTTATTCCCCAGTTATTACCACAGATTCTCCGGCAGGTCCACAGGGACAGTTTAGCCCTGCAGATAACATTTTCTAACTGTATGTCCCAGTTGAGCTTCTTATCTAGGGTAACTCCCAGATATTTTGCTTGGTCCGAAAATGGAATGGTTTCTCCCATAAGAATAGGTGGTTTTAATTTGTCCAACCTTCTTCTTCTGGTAAATGAAACAATGATCGTTTTGCGAGGGTTCACAGACATCTGTTTCCTCCGGCACCAATCATTGATTACATTTAGTGCCTCCTGAAGAGTACTAGCCAGTTCCTCCTCAGATTTGCCTCTAACCATTATGACGAGATCATCAGCATACGCCGCGGTTGCCAGTGATCGCTTCGCTAGTCCACAATCGCTACTCACTGGATTAGCTAATCTTCAATCACAGGTAGCTCCAGTGATCTTCCGTTCACTGGTATAAAATCACTGTGATCGATATATCGCCCAACACTAGATGTTACCTATAACGCTAAATACCGAGATGTGTGACAGATATCACTTCTAAGTACAAAAGAAGGATGTTACTAGCTAAGGGTTAAAAAGGTTCGAAGTTTGAATGTATATCTTAGACTTACTAGTTCTTAGGTTGGAAGTTCGGACCAACATATTTTTTGATTTATTTATAGTCCAGTTAGAAAAAACATGGGTTCGCACAACCCTAATAATAATAATAACTGTATAGGATGCTGAGCAAAATGTTTCACATATAAAGATGTTATTCCACATTTGCCATACATTTGCCATATAAGGGGTGGTAAAGATAAAATAGAAATAGTGGTATGTGCACAAAATCAACTATTTTTAAAATAGCTGTAATGAATGCAACGTCAAGCATCTCTGTTATCACGACAATTGTTAATAATATATGCCATTCTCAAAAACTCCCAAAATAATGAAGAAACTAATACATATCAGAAATGTCTTTTAAGCTTATGAATTATCAAGTATATATTCTACTCCTACCAAGTCAATTTAACAACAAAAAACCATTGCAAAGCACCTGTGTGCTCAAAAATGTTTTTATAACGTGCCATCTTCAGGGGTTTAGACAAATTTCCTGTGTCAATTACAGAAAGATGCTAATTGAGACAGGCAATTTGTCTAAACCCCTGAAGATGGCACGTTAATGTGTTGAAACGTGTAGGGTTTTGAGAATAAATCAGTTTGTCTGGTAGTAAAAGCCTTTAATTTCTTTTAACCATGTCAAACCCAAACGTTATGATGTTCAGAAATAAATTCAGGACATTCAGTGTCACACCTGTACCCTACGAATGCAGTTCACTTATACATTTATCCCTGAATATGTTGAATAAGAATGGAGACATCACACATCCCTGTGTGACACATGTTTAATTATTAAATTGTCACTGAGCTTGCTGTTAGTTTTCGCACATGCTCTACTGCCACCATATGATAATTTAATAGATACAGATCAATTAAAAAACTTACAACCACTCCACCCATGATTGCCTCGAAGTTTTAAAAAAGAGTAAAAAAAAATTTGAAAACACTAAGGCATTAATTAAAATGAAAAATCATGTTCCTTCAAATTATGAAGAATTAAAACAACAAGCGGTAATTGATAAGTATATAAACCTAACAAAAAATATTATAAGATCATCAATGCAACAGTTTTTGAATTTAAATAAATTTTGTGCTAGGACTTGAGAATGTTAGAGAACCATGAAATGCAACAATACTATAACAAGAAATCTCTTTATACCATCATTTTCACCAGGGAACTCTTGCAATTAAAATTGACATCTGTGAGTATAAACAACACCAGATCTTTTTATTTGTTGTATGTCATGTTGCTGGTTAAATCTAGTTAGCCAACCAGACGAAGCATTAAAGTCACCACTTAATTTAAGTTCTTGAAAAAACTGCAGGGCTTTTACCATGCACAATAGACCAGAAACCGGGTCCCTTGAGCTCTTTGCTGGTAAAACCAAGGCCTTATCTAAATTCATCATAAGTAGCAGTTAACAGTTTTCCATTTAGACATGCCAGACACACTATCTGAGGTAGCTGAAAACTGCAGGATTCTGATTTTGTTTCTTACAATGTCATACAGAGTTTGATCGCCAACTCCATACTCTATCACTTAAATTCTTAACAGGCGCCCTATTCTCAATTTTTTATGATTTCCAGCTTTTGGTCGATAGCTAGCACAACACGCTTTCATGTAGCAGACATTTTGATTGCAATTGATGTGTTGCACTTGCTTACCAAAATGACTACTGAAAGAACAGAATACAGAAGATGAAGATGTTAAAACATTAAAGGCATCAGTTTCTACTAAAACGTGACCAAATTGAAATCACATGCATTGAATGTGATGATGGTTCTCGGTGGGAACATAAAGTCAAGTCTGATTTATTTACTTCCTGAAAGTAGCTCATTATGATGATAGCTTCTACTAGGATGTAAATATGTAAAGCATTGACGAGCCAAAAAAACTTCTCTGAAAAGAGAATATAAACTACTTGCAAAAGGCTGTCAGCAACTCGCTTAAATTGTTAGGATGTTTGCTATGTTATTGTTGTGATGAAATATTTAGTGAATATGGATGCGGTGTGGACGATCGATATGTAATTGAGGATCCTGATTAATAAGCTCCCAGTACATCGAGAGTCTACTGTATTTACAATTTCTTGAAGAAACTGCTTCATCAAGAATTTCAATGGATAAAAATAAACTACCATTGGGTGCCACATAAACTGTTGCGAGACCAGAAAAAATTAAGAAACTTACCCCTAAAATATGTCAAGGCCCTGATAATATCCCAAGCTTCTTAATCAAAGACTGTTTAAATGACTTGGAGGAACACCTTTGTTTTATATTCAACTTGTCCTTAAAAACCCAAACATTTCCTCAACTCTGGAAAATGTCCAAGGCCAGTCATATTCATAAGAAAGGAGATTACACCCTTATTGAAAATTGAAAATTACAGGCAGGTCGTAAGAATGTTGAATTTCACTAAAGTGTTTCAATATTCTCTTGAAAGGTATTTGTCACCATATGTATATCCATTTAGCCCTCCCAGTCAGCACGGGTTTGTAAGAAATCGCTCCACAGTTACTAACCTCTGTACCTTTACTCAGTATGTACCTAATTTCTGTGACAAGAACATTCAGGTTGATGCTGTATATTTCAACATTAGCAAGGCTTTTGATTCCATTCCACATGCACCACTTTTGAATAAACTTGAGTAAGCTTGGTCTCTGATTCTTTGTTGGCTTTCTTTGAATCTTACCTTTCTGGGAATATATGTCTCCTATGGCAGGTCTCATTCTTATGGCGTTTGATATATTATCTGTGGTGCCTCAAGGCTCAATCCTTGGCCCTGTCCTTTTCAATATATTCATCTATGATCTTGACAGCAGAATCTCTGTTCCAAACCTATTATATACTGACGATTTAAAAATATATATTCCTGTAAATTCTAAAGGCTGTCAACTTCTCTAGAACGACATTAATCCTATTAACACCTGTTGTCTTAATAATGGCATATCACTTAATATCCCAAATGTAAAGTCATGTCTTTTATTAATAAACTGTACCAGTTAAGTTTAACTACCATGTAAATAAAACCACTATTTGTCATGTCTCAACTATTCTAGACTTAGGGGTAACCTTTGATTCTCAGCTTAGGTTCAGTCAGCATGTAAGTAATATTTTGTCTTCAACAGTGAAATGCCTGGGTTTTATAATCTGAAACAGCAAATTATTTTCTGATGAAGCTACTTGAATCATCTTGTACAACTTTGTCCGTTCAAGATTAAAATATGCTAGTCTATGCTGTTCTCCTTTCTACTCTCTTTATAAAACTGTCTTGGAGTCAGTAGCACGTAAATTCTTGAAGTATTTATTTTTATTCAGTGAACACCATTATCGAGAAAGGGGTTTTCCAACACAGTTCGTTATTAGTCAGATTTCAGTTCGACTCTAGAAAAAAGACGAAAAATACAGCCAATGTCTTTTTTTGCATATGCTCATCCATGGTAATATTGACTGTCCTCAACTTCTTTCCCAGTTATCCTTCCATACAAGATCCTCACACCAGCATACTCGAAATGCATTTCCTCTTCCTGTTCTAAGAATGAACATTTTAATCAAATCCCTTGTTTTTTTTTATGTGGCATTTTTATAATAACTCCCCAACAGACATATTCAGAATTTCTAATTTACACTGCTTTCTTCTAAGCTTCAGAGACTATCTACCTAATACTTAGGTTACTTTTCTTTTGCTTCTTGTTATTTTAGTTTTTAGGCTTTCATTCGTTGAATTTTGTTTATATTAGTAAGTGGGTTTATATACCTGTTAATGTATATTTAAACAAATAAATAAATGAATAAAAATAAATTTTTATTTGTTGAGTAAAGGTGGTTCTCATTTTTACCATTAATATTAAAGTAGAGGTTTGTACACTAGGAATTTCATCAGAACCAGAGGGGCTCCCAACCCAGTTACTCATTAACGAACTGACCATGTCCAACATTCCAGGCCGAAATGGCAGCAATAAAACGTTGTGCAAGAAGGAATATTGTGCAAAGAACAACGGTCATATATTCTGATAGCCAAGTCACGCTTAAGCCACTAGGTTCCATGGAAATCAATTCAAAGACAGTATGGCACTGTCTGATACTAATTGGCTGTATTAGGAAGGCAAATTAAAGTGACAGTAGCATAGGTTTCAGAACATGAGTCATAAAGGCACAATGAGGCATGCAAACTGGCCAAGCAATATGCATCCAGGGCTCTGATAGCTCCTGAACTTTTTTGCAACCTAGCCAGGCTAAGCATTGGGCGAGTTCACCAGGCGCCAGTAGCTGCCAACACCTGCATTGTTACGTCAAAAAATGTCGACATTTGCCAACATTTTTTGACATACCAATAAAACTGCTGGCAGCAGCTAGAACCTGGTGAACTCTTCCATAAACTCCAAATGATTGCAAAAATGTATTAGGAGAAATACTTTGAAATTTAGGATTTTCAGCATGAGAGATGGTAAAAATATATCGATATATGGAAAATATCGATATATAATATAATTCAATACTGTTGAAGAAGTTGGAATTCTATGGAGTTTTCGTAAGTTCGATTAGATTTTTTAAAGTTGTATCTTAGTCACACGTGGCAGGTTGTTTTGATGGCAAGTGGGGGAAGCATAGAATTTAGGGTGAGTGGGCATGGTGTGCCCCAGGGTTCGGTTTAGTCACCACTTTTATTCATTATTTACATTAATGATCTGTATTACTACATGCCATTCAAGACTATTTGCTATGCCGACGACACCACTTTTATTAGTTCGCACAAGAATGCTATCGATATGACTGACTCAATTGGAGAGGAGATTGTTTGGCTGACTCTGATAAGACACAGCAACTTATTGTTTCCTCAAATCATAACATAGCAGGTAATGAGCCTGTAAAATTGTTGGGTTTGACTTTGGATGGTGACCTGAACTGGGTGCCTCACGTTGAGCAATTAAACAAAAAACTTTTTGGTACATCTGTTGCATAGATTAAAACCTCTAGTGAGCCTATATGTATTGAAGGCGGCATACTTTTCATTGTCTAACTCTAGATTGAGTTACAGTGTTATTTTATGGGGTAACTCTACCCATTCCATAATCATTTTTAGACTTCAAAGGCAGGCTATCTGGCTATTGGAGGGTGTTGGTCCCAGGGAGCATTGTCAGCCTTTATTTGTAAAGCATGGAATAATGCCTCTTCCTTTCATGTATATCTATGCCACTTTTTTGAGGGTACATGAGACATCATGAAATTATGTTTGCGGAGTGCTATTCACACATATGGCACACGTAATGCCAGTCTACTATCGGTCCCACGTTATCATTTAAATATGTCTTCCAGAAACTCTATAGAAGATGATTTATATAATCGTTTACCAGAAAAGATTAGGTCTGTTAATTTTGAAACCTAAAGTCATTTACTCTGCAGCACTGTTCTTACTCCATCGATGAATATACAAATACTGCTATGCCAGTATTCTGACCATGACTAACGTGTTTTTTATTGTGTTTTGTCTGTTTGTTCATTGTGTTTTATTGTTAGGATATATTGATTTTAGGTGTTTTTAACTTATGCTACCGTAGCTGCTTTTTAACATGTACACTGACTTGCTATAAATATAAAATATTTGTGTAACATGGCCAATATATCTATCTATCTATCCTCGGAAAAATATCAATATATTTATATCGTACAAATGTTTCGATATATCGAGTGAATTATCGATATATTTTGTGAATCTATTCATATCACAATTACATCAGAAAAGCCCATGCGCAATTGTAAATTACTGAATAATTATTAATGAACAAGCAGCTGATAAGATACACAAGCAACAAAGAGAAAAGAGAATTCCGAAAAGAAATATGTTTTTTTTTTAACATAGTCTATTTGTGCGACTATGACCAATCACCTACGCCAGGGAGTAATTTCACCTCACTATCCTGGCAATTTTGCCGAACCCCTGCCTTTCTCTAAGGAGGGTAGGAATCTTTATGGTGTCCAACATCACATGGACACGGGACCGACAGCTTTACGCCTCCTCCGAAGGGAGGAACGTGCAGACATTCAACTTGCTCAAATACAGTGCCACAACCTCCGTCGATGTTAATGTTACAGTATGTACATTTAATAATAATATTAATGCTCCTGAAATGTTGACATCCCAAGGAATTGAAAATGTAAAAGAAGTTGTGCCACTTCTAAGGCCATTTGAAAAAATGATAAATGAAATAAGTGGCAAAAAATACATCACAGTTAGTAAGGTCATCCCTATGTTACATTGTGTAAACGCTCGTTATGACCAAATTAGTCCATCCTCGGAGCTAGGAAAACAACTGAGAAACGTTTTATTAACTGAATTTGCAAAAATATTTGGCCAAATTGAGATCTTTTTGCTAACAGGAACATTCCTCGATGCTCGCTTTAGGCAGATGCATTTTAAAGATGCAGCTGCATGTGCAAACGTAATAACTTATTTGAAACAACAAATTTCTGCAAAAGCATAGGACCCTGAGGAATCAGATGAAGGAAGCATTGGTGGTTCCCAAGAAAAGACAGATGACGACTTATGGGAATATCATAAGAAACTTGTTCAAAACAAAAAACGGCCTGTGACTGCAAGTAATTTAAATGATGTAACACAGTACATGCAGCTACCAATACGCCCCTGAAATGAAACTCCGTTTTTTATTTAGAATTAATCAGACAGTTTTTCCAAACTTGTACGAGGAGGCACAAAATATTTAAGGACAGTTGCCTCTTCTGTTCCTAGTAAACGGGGTTTTCCTCGACAAACACTTAACATGGCGCCCCCATGTCGATCACGCCCGACGAAAAGCCTCGATGTTCATCTCGAAGCTGTTCCCACTTCTAAATAGAAGGAACCTGTTTATTAGCAACCCTATATGTAACAAGAGGAGCAAATCAGTCTAAAACTATCCTACATCTATCTACAATATCCTTAAAAATAACATCTACATCTATGCTGTCGAAATTCCATGAATTATCAATCAACTCTAAACATATATTACGGACAGAGTCATCATTCATCCTTCTGGTTACAATTTCTGTATGATCACACTCCACTCTTGAAACCGAAGCAAAGTTTAAACTAACAATGGAATGATCAGTAATTTTTGGCACATGGTGTACAGAAATATCTTTACTATTTGTCAAAACATAGTCTACTAAAGTACAACTTCTATCCGTACATCTAGTTGCCTCATTCACTAGTTGTTCTATACCAAATGTTTGGATGACATCCTTGAACCTATTACTGTAGAAAGAATTACAATCCAAATAATCCAAATTAACATCACCAACCAACATACACCTTGTACTTCCAGCAAAATGAGACTCACACCAGTCCTCAAATGCGTCTATGAACACCGGATGGCTAGAACTTGGAGAGTGATAAACTATCCCAATATTCCATCTTGTATTATGTACTTTGATTTCGAGAAACTGACACCAGTAGTTTCCATCCAACACATATTTCTGTTTCACTTTAAACTCTATACCCTGTCTCACATACACCAACACTCCTCCTGTGTGTCGACTTGCAGAATCACACCTGACCATACTGTAGTACACTTGGAGCTCAAAATCTTCAACATCACTAGTACATCTAGCTTCGCTCAACATAATAATCGATGGGGCATAGCAAAACACATGTTCTATAAGTTCATCCTTGTGAGCCAGAAAACTTGCACAATTCAAATATACAGCATCAGCTTGAAAACTTACATCAGGAACATTCACTCATTTTTTGACATTACCCTTGCATCAACAATGGTAGGTACATTGTTATAAAATTTGATTTTCTTATATACTATCCACAACTCAGTTCGCAAAAGCCGCTTCTCACCCAAATGCTCTTCTCCGTAGTGCCACCGACTACGACGAGCAACTTCCACATAAGCATAAACGTCCAAAGCCTATACTTACCTGCTAACGCCCCCGCGGCAAAAACAGAATGGAAACATTCATACCCAAAAAGTCATTGTGTGTATTCCTTCCGACGGAGGTATGGACTAAGGTCCGGTACTCCCTGGGAGGGAGTTTTAGTGAGTAGGTGTACTAAGAGTACGAGTCTCACAGTACCTCGATATTCCACAGCACTACGGTGTCGAGAATGAGGTCTGCACGAGGCATCTCTCCCTCCTGCATAAAAAAAGTAAACGGCTCTTTTCTAAAGCTGGCCTAACAACTTCTAAGACAAGAGACATATTAACTGGAAAGAGGCTATCTAGATTATTTTTTTTTACAGTCTTCCAAAGCGGTAGGTACTGGTCTTAAAGTTACTTATGTTTTGTTTGTTTACTACAAGCCACATGTTTATTGTAATATTTGTTTGGAGTTTTCTGTGTATGGCATTGTTGTTTTGTTTTATTATTATATGTATAATGTTCTTATCGTTACCCATGTTTTGTTAGTATTATATTTAACCATAACATAACATATTTTATCCATCAATAAACGCATTTCACAGTTTCTACATATATTTACCAAAAATCATATTTATGTGAGTATATGTATCTATATATTTCAAAAGTTTGCCATCCCTATTCAGCACAGATGTCCTATAAACTTCAGGTCTCTTGTGATAATTTAAAAAAAAAATGTAAGAGAATTGCGGTAAGTGCATTCAGAGTGAAATTTGAAATAATTTTGGTGGAGTTAACAGGCAAATAGATCAGTCAAAAACTCTCATTGTTAATACTATAAAAAGCAAAAGTTTTTAAGAAATAAATACCTGACAGCATAGCTGTGATAGATAAAATTTCATTTGAGCAGTTGTGATTACAGCTGGCGATAAGCATCTTTGCTAATTGAGGGTCCAAGGGGAATTCTGCCATCACTGCACCAAGATCAGTTAAGTTACCATCATCATCCAGTGCTGCTAAGTAGTTCAACAACTCCAGGGCTCGCATCAGTGTCTCTGGTGCTGGGGGATCCATGAAGTCAAAATGTACCAGGTCATCAATACCAAGCTTCTTCAACTGAAGCACTACTGATCCCAAATTAGAACGTAGAATCTCAGGGTATGTATTGTCTTGCATTTCATTTTTGTATGCTTTTTCTGTGTACAATCTGAAACATTTTCCTGGCTTTGTTCGGCCAGCACGACCAGCGCGCTGTTGTGCTGACGCTTTACTAATAGGTGACACCAGCAGAGACTCCACACGGATTCTTGGGTTGTAGACTTTTTGTTTGGCAAATCCAGGGTCAATCACAAACACTACACCATCGATTGTAAGCGATGTTTCTGCAATATTTGTGGATACAACAACTTTTCGTCCGATAGCCCCATTTGGTTTGTTTGGTGGAGGTTCTTCAAATATTCTCTGTTGTAGATTGGGAGGCAGAGTAGAATAAAGTGGTATACATTTTAATTCACCAACCTCCGGTCCCAAATTATCAATTTCCCTTTTAATACGTTTACATGCTACCTCAATTTCTTCTTGCCCGGTTAAGAAAAGTAATATATCGCCTGCAATTTCTTCACACATATGTATCTGTATGACAGTCCTGATAGCTGCTTCAAGGTAATCTCTTTCGGGCTCTGGGGTGTAAAATATTTCCACAGGATGTGTCCGTCCTGGTACGTTCATTAATGGGGCATTATCAAAATACATTTGAAATTTACCAGCATCTAATGTAGCAGACATAATGACCAATTTCAAATCAGGACGCTGTTTTATCACCTCTTTTAATACTCCCATGAGAATATCAGTTGCTAAAGTACGTTCGTGAGCCTCGTCAAGCAAGATGCATTGATAAGCTTCCAGCATAGGATCACTCATCCCTTCACGAAGCAACATACCATCTGTCATGTATCTGAAAGCAATAATATTTTTTTACACAAAGAAATAATTTTGTATCACAAATGTGCAGTACCTAGTGTACCCGCGGGCTATTTAGATTTCGTTTTTTTTGTGGTTTATTAACCCATTATCGACACATGAACATACAAATGCTATGTAGATTAGGATGGAGTGAACAACCAGAGTTTTTAAATCGCGAACGCCTATATGCGAAAAAGTGGTAGACTAAGTCATTATAGTTCCCCACAAAATCTGAAGTTGATTGGATAACGTTTAGCGGTGCCCTGCCACTTCTAAACTTGGCCGCTGACTGCCAAGAAACGAAGCCAGGTCAGCCAGTTCTCCAGGGACTGTTGTTAGGTGCGTGTGTGCTTAAACTGTCAATATTCATTTGAAAATAGCTTGATAGACGTGTAATTGTATTTCGGCTTTTGTGTAAAATACACCAAATACTAGGAAAGACACTGAGTGTCCTGTATTTGGGGCTCCTTCCGTGTTGAAGACAAATGTGTTACCTACATATGCAGATGTGATGAAGAATTATTCATATATATGTTAAACATTAATTAATTTAATTCAAAACAAAGCAGAACCGACCTTAGGTAACATTGCAGCCACTTTAATAGCGAATCGCAGAATTGTTTGGGCTAAGGCGTCTATTACCATGGTGACAGACCGACAATTTTACAGATGATATCACAATATTACAAAAAATTGAGGAATCTTCAAAAACCCTTGAGGTATTGATATAATGATGCACTTGGGTAAAAAGTGACAAAATTTAGGAACATTGCAAAAAAATATTTTTTGATCGTCCTGCAAGTGTGTGAAGTTCTCGTTGTGTGAATGTAAAAACAAAGTGTCAATTAGAGAAAGAGAATTTTTAGTAGACCAGAGAAATGAAAAAAAAAATGTTGATGGTTCTATTGATCCGGCAGCTACCAAAAGCATTCAGCGATTCTCACATCGAAAAGACTTGGAAAAAAAGATCGCAACCTTTAACTTGTACCTCAAATGTGCTGGATATGGAGATGTCATCAGATGGTGGAGAGACAGATGATAATGGTAACGGTTCTGATCCAAAGCAGGAAGCTAGCTCACAAGTAGTAGCAAGTTCTAACCAAATGCCCATGAAATTACCAAGCCTCGCACAAGCCTGTGATCAAACAGATGTTTCTGATAGATCTGCTGCACTTATTGGGTCTGCTGTATTGAAAGATATTGGACTGGTAACCACAGAAGAAACTTTTAATTAGGTAAGATAAGAAGATAGAGAAAACGAACACGAAACACTTTAAGATCCCAGCAAAAACAAGACTATAATCTTTTTACAAGCCATTTATTTCGACAGGCGAAAAGATAACACCCTGGTTCAGCATTTAATTGGTAATAAAAATCACAGAGCTAGAGTTAGCGAAGAATTGTGATTGCTTAAGAACACAGATCTAAATATTTTGGTCATATAACCCTTACATATGGCACAGCAAAGGCAATTTCCTAAAACATGATACACTTTCTGAAGCAACAAATGGATTTGGTGAACTTAATTCTAGCTATTGGATGCAGTGGAACTGCTGCAAATATGGTAAACCACAATGGTGTAAATAAAAAGCTAGAAGTTTACCTTGGAAAGCCACTATAGTGGTTCATTTGTATGTTGCACGCAAATGAACTACCTTTGAGCTATTTAATGAAACATTTAAATGGGGAAACCACTGCATTTTCTGGTGAAATCGGAAAAATATCACAATCTTGCGAATTTATACAGGTCACAGACTTTCAAAAGATTTCACAGAACATCGTGAAATTGATTTGCAAATGTTAAGCACAGACCAAAAATGTATAACCTGGGCTTGTCTATATCGAGCGGTAACGTTCCGGAAGATTTGGCCAACACACAACCTGGAAAAATAAGTCACTCAAGGTGGATAACTACCGCAAATAGTGTGTTGTGCCAGTATGTGGTCCCTTCAAACCCTTCTGAATATTTGAATTATTTAACAGAATATATTTTGAAAGTGTATGTTTCAACATGGTTTTCGATTAAAATACGTTCTGAAAATAAATATGCTCCACAACATTTACTAAACCTGATCAAGCAATCACGATATATGCCATGCCATTTGAGACGAACTGTTGACAAAATAATCCAAATTAATAGATATTTTGCACACCCAGAAAATATTTTGTCAGCAATGCTTGCTGATTCACGCACTCACGTCTGAAAATAGGGATTAAGGTGCACTTTAAAATCAAAAAATAATGTCGAGACGAGAATAAGAGTGGTCAAAATACCAAAAATTAATTTTGAAGCCAATGAGTACCTTGAGGTAATAAACTGGAAAAGGCTGTTGTTACTAGGCCACCAATCACTAAGAAATATCCTGTACATGAACTTAAAGAAATGATTGCTAATGTTCCAGACCAAATGTCACATTTAAAATGCCCCTTGTCATTCACAGGCTGTAGAAATATGTGTAGTTAGTGACAGAACCCTCATTATCTGTTTGTGGGAAAGAGGCAAGATATGGTTTTATTAGATGTCTAATAGCTTCCCAAGAAATTATGCTGAGAGACTAAATGTAACTTTTTAAATGCCTTGACTTGAAGAGCCAGAGTAGGTAAGGGTGGGTGGGTGTAACTCAACATGCAGCCACCTCTGTGTGGTGAATTCTGGGTTGTTTGATATTATAACAAATGAAGAGCTGCATAGAATGTAAGTAATTAGATGTTTATCTATTTCGTAAAAAGTCATATATGGAAATGGGCCTCATTTACGCAAAGGTCTCTCTAAATAAATAAAATCAATAAAGACAGTTGGCCTGTTACATGTATCAGACGACCTCGGGCCACCAGAAAACGTTATTATATTACACCCAGTTTTTTTTACATAAAATGGACTGCACACGTAGCCATTTTTCCGCATATAGGAAAAAACAAAATCGGGAAAAATTTTTTGCAACATTTCCACTCTAATATAGAAATGTGCCACTGTAAAATTCAGGAGATCGTGAAGGAGCCCATGCTTGAAATGAGGTCAGACCTTGTGAGCCCGGGAATCTGCAGGGAAAACATATCCCCGACCACGAGGCACGCCGGGAGGAGACGCCGGGCATACCACAGGACGCACTCGTCTGGTTCACGGACGGATCCGGCGGGGAGCGTGAAACGGGGGCAGGTGTTTATTCGGAAGAACCGAGGGTGTCATAGTATTTCCCTCTGAGCCCATGCAACAGTCTCATGCCGAAATGTATGCCATCCTGCACTGTGTGCGGGAGAACAAGAGGAGGGGCTACACCAACAAGCGGATGCTTCTAGCCACAGAGAGCCCAGGCAGCCCTTAAGGCCCTAAGTAGCCCACAGGTAAATTCCTGAGTGAGTGCCGAGACGAGACGAACTACCTGGCTGTGCAGAATGAGGTCACCCTCATCTGGGTGCTGGGTCACTCGGGTGTCAAAGGCAATGAAGAAGCTGACAGTCTCGCGAAAAAAGGGTCAGCAGAACCATTTATGGGACCAGAACCGGCTCTGGGTGTGACAAAGAGCACTGCCAGGGGAGCTATTAAGTCCTGGTCAGAAACCAACACAAAGTGTACTGGGCAGACTGTCCAGGGCTCAGACATGGGAAGTCAATAATTGACGAACCCAGTTCAAAGAGAGCTGTGGAGCTGCTAAATCTTATCAGAGGACAGCTCAGAAACTTAACAGGTCTTTCGACGTGACACATGGCCGTCAAGAAACACCTGCATAAAATGGAGCGGTTCGAGGGGGACCTCGCATGCAGGCTCTGCAGCGAGGAGGAATTAGCCCAGCACATCTTGTGCGAGTATAAAGCTCTGGACCACAAAAGACAACTCATCTACAGTCAGTCTAGACCAGAGAAGGAGCATTATAAAACTTCACCCTACCAATCGCTGTGCAGACTAGTTCAAGGCACAGTGATTTTGGAATGGGTGGAGTAAAAAGACTAAGGGCATGCACAATAAGCCAAAGGTTGCCGTGCTATCAGGGAGGCAAAACCACGGACGAGCCCTGAGGGAGAAAAAAAATATAGAAATGTATCTAAAATATTTGTGGCCTTAGTAGGCAACATCTAGAAAATTCTATATAAAAAATGAAAACTACATACATATCTATGATCTGCTATCTTTTTATTTGACAAAAAATGGTAAACTCAAAAGTTGTATGTTTCCTCAATCAAATCGGACATAACACATCAAATAAAAAATTTCAATAAAAATCTAACTGTGCAGTTCACATGAGAGAGTAATTTTTACATACCACTCAACAAACATATTTTAGGACTTTATTATATTATTATAACTATTATAAAAGAAAAAAAATTGCATAATTGTGCTTAGGAAAGCAAGCAAAAAGAACACTAGTTTTGAATGTAATAAACTTACAAGTTTCCTGGCTATATGAAGGCGGGAATTGAAACAGCCCTTACTTGTGTTATGGTATGTGATTTAACTAATAAAAACTCAAGTAGCATAGGTTCAAAGATGCATGAAATTTGAATTTAAATCATGTAAAGGACATTTTCTTTTTGTTTCAAAAAGAGAAAACAAATCAAATAAGTGCACGAAGAAGTCTAAAACCAGAACAACGCTGCACCGGGAGCCGTACCTGTGCTTATCACGTGTTTCTTATATTTAGTGAGTCATTCGCTACATAATGTTAGATTTCATTCACATTAGAAGGTTGTTAATGAACATTGTTAAGCGTTAACCCGTTAAAATAGACAGTGTTCACAAATATCTAGTAAGCCATGCAAATCTGAAAACAATTTGCAAACTTTTCATAGGCCTACTGTAATGATCTAAATGTAGTTCAAGGAAGTTAATAAATAATTTGACACATTTTTTTAATAAAAATGTTTGACATTAAAAATTATTTACATACACTTTCACAATGAAATAACTTTGGCACGAAAATAGTTGTTTTCATGATATCCTAATGAATGTCATGACATAATTGACTGTTAACTGTTCACAAAAGGTCAGTACTTTAGCAGCAATAAACGGGTAAACAACTTGTAACAAATCTCTGCTGTTTATATACTCTTGTTGCAATCCGTCACTTTGCAGAATGTCATTATCTTCCTATGCTTTACCCTGGTGAATTGGTAAATGTGATGTACATATTACACTGATATATGTTTATATTATACTAACAGACAAACTTTTTAAAAAATCTACAAATTAAACGAACAGAAAGAAAACAGCTGATAATGATATTGCCTTGTCAATTACAAGATGTATCAGATAGCACGATGCAAAATTTAATTTTGAAATTGGCACAAAGCGATTCCTAAGATTTTATTGGCTGATATATTCTTGATAACAGAAGTCTGGCTTGTTTTAATTCCCTTGACATATGAAGACCCCTTTCAAAATCTGACAACAGTGTGCAGAATTTCAACAGATCTCTTACTGTATGGAAAGCAACAATACAAAATTAGGCTGATATACTTGGTTTTCAAAAACAATTTGTTTTCCATATTGATTTTGGATTTCTAGAATTTGTACTAGTCTTTACTATAGAAAAAAACAAGAAAAAATAAACTTAAAATATAATAAACACTGCTAATAAACTTTCAAATGTCAGGCCACATGAAGACCCTTTTTGAAATATATATAAGTTTCAGGATTTTCATAGAGCTCACTTTTTGTGGTCTCAACGATAAAAACTTATGATTATTTAGTTTTTAAAAAGTTGGTTTTTTATAATAACTTTAAGTTCTCTGTGTTCACATTTCAGTACTAAGTAAGGAATATCACAGTAACAATGCCTTATATGTGTAACAATGGTAATCCTATGGTTTAACTGTCTCAGCTTGCACATAAAGCACACATATGTTGAGGTCACAGGAAAACGTCTGCAATGTTGCTAGATTTGGAACCACCTGTTGTTCAACCAGGTTGGGGGATGAAGGGTTATCATCATCCCCACCCCCCAACCTTTTTCATCCAAAAGACCTGAGTTTGCATCATTAAAAAGCTGGGGACCATGGGCAACTACATTCTCCCGTGCAATATGCTAAACTTAAAAGTATTGAGACAGCTAAACCCTAACAAGAACTAGGCTCTCTGCACAGCTCCAATGGACATAAAGTACTACCTATATATTTTTTTCTCCCTCAGGGCTTGTCCGCGGCTTTGCCGCCCCGATAGCACTGCAACCTTTGGCTTATTGTGCATTCTACCTATATATGGTATGTATAATAAACCAGGTATACACCATGCTTGGCACATTCAAGTGCAACTATATTCAGTCAATTTACTTTAGATACATTTTGACTATCACAAATTTGACATTAACTGGGGACGGTGCACTTAACTGCAACCAGATTGTAGCAAAACGGCGCACACCACAAGAAAGAGTATGTAACGTAGATTAATAAACATGAAAATAATTTACGGAAAACCCATAAATAACAGAATAATTGAGAAATGAAGTTCTAAAAAAATGCCACATTGAATATCTAATTCCAATAGTGTTTTGCCACTGTAACAAAATAAAAGTCCAAAATGCTTTTTACACACAATCCTGCCGACCTGACCTTCTGGACCTAACAACACTGCCTATGTGCAACTTAATCCCAAGAGTGTTTTGCCGCTTTAACAAAATAAAAGATCTAAAATGCTTTTTACACACACTCCTGCTGACCTGACCTTCTGGACCTGACAACACTGCCCATCTGCATGAAACTTCAGGTGCAAAAATTTACATTTTTGTTGCAAATCAAAACGTTTTAATTGTTTATCATAAAAATCTTATTAAAAACGAAATATACCACATTGTTTTACTTTATTAAGGTATGTACAACTGTTTTTAGGCCATATTTTATTATAATCACATTAATATGTAGTTGCGGTTAAGTGCACCGTTCCCCATTAACTATTCTTTAGCTCTATGCTACTACCCTCCAATATTATTTCATACCACTATGCAAATTAGAACACTTACTTTAGAATAGTTTTCGCTGAAGAACAATCCTCAAATCGAATGCTGTATCCAACCTCCTGACCTAAAGCAACATCCATTTCTTCTGAGACACGCTGTGCTACGGACATGGCAGCTACTCGCCTGGGCTGTGTACAACACACACCCTTCTTTCCAACTGAACGAGCATATTCTACACACCATTGTGGGATTTGAGTTGTTTTGCCAGAACCTGTCTCACCAACTAATACAATACATTGGTGTTCACTAAGCAACCTCATGAAATCGTTCCTGTACTCAAACACTGGCAGTGTGATTCTTTTTCGATATAATTCATGATATTTATTAGTGTAGGGTAATCCAGTATATGGATTGATAATCTGTGCCGTAGTAGTTGTGCTAATTCCTCGTTCTTCCCTACAAACATAACATGATGGTTCAATACACGTTGATAGAATTTGGAAAATCAACTTACCGTTTTTTCTTAATGAAGGGATCTAACACTTCAATTCTTCTCTTGGACATGTTTTACTCAACCAGATACCTAATAATAATCGCAAAAGAATTCAAGTTACGTCTAGAACCTTAAATTAATCAACTTATCACAAGGAAATCAATTTCCGCGTCAGACATTTTCTGTACAATATACAATATCTAACTATTATATTTCTGTCATTGATCTATACACTCACTTTACACTTCTCTGCTCTGTTCTCTGTTATGTGTCGGTGTCGGTAATACAGTCTAAAACCTTATCGGAATATTTTGAAGTTTTGACCAATGACATTATATAGAACAAGTCATTGGGACAGACTTTCGATCGACATATAAATCTTATGTCTATGATCAAAGTAAATCCCAATAAACTACTAGATGCGCCCTGCAGAATAAGATTGAAGCCAGCAGAGAGAACTTAACCCGAAACGAGTAGGTGCAAGAAAGATAGGTATAATTGGATCACGTGAGCTGGGGTGTCCAGGTATGTTAGGCCTTTACGAAAAGTAACCGGGTACACAGCTGACTTTATGGTAAAAGAACCCGGTACAGTAATTTTATTTTGGCTTTGAACTTTGAAGTACTAATATTAATATATCAGTATGGATATTGAAAAAATTGCTGTTGTATCTGAAATATTAGACAGCGATAGCGACGAAGAGTTATTAACAGGAGTTACGACTTATACATTAAAAAATTCCAAAAAGCGCCGCGCCATTGAAAATTATGTATCTTATGTTGCACACTTTACACTTTTACATTAACTACTATTAACATCCACTAAATGCCAATACAACACCTTCACCTTCCTTCAAGTAACGATTGAAAAATGAACGAATGAAAATCAAAAACCTTAGGGTGTTGGTATTGGTGTTATTATTTACATTCTACATCTAGTTTATAGGTTAGACTTTAGACAAATTGTAGAGAATAGAGAATTGAGTTAGTTCTCTATATAACTCAAAACTCAATTTACCGACTGTTTGGTTCGGTACACAAATCCTGCACCAGGTTGATACACCGGGTAGATACCGTATAATATTCGAACGATGGACACCATGATATAAGGACTTAGAAGAGATATGATATTGCGCATATGCCCCGCCCCCTTCTATGACGTCACGCGGTGAGTAACGTTATAGAAGTCCAACTACACGTTAAAACAAAGTCATTCGCAGTCAAAAAGTTTCTATACGTCATTGACGTCAGCTTAATTCGGTTGAAGTTACGCCTATATTGCCTTTTTCAGATAATATAGATCGCAGCACTAAATTTAATCTTTTGCATTTTTATTACTTCCAACTGTATGCACTTAAATATAAGTAAAATACGTAATTTGTTAAGAGGTTGTGATGAAACATCAAACCCCACTGCACGACAGCATATTATTGTTGCATTGGACTCACCACTTGACACCATGCGCGTGACAGGTCTAAAAATAGGTAGTCGGAATATCATATCTCTCGTTATTTGTATCATGGATGGACACAAGACACAGTAACGCATGATATGATGACTTGGAAGAGATATGATATTGCGCATATGCCCCGCGGTGAGTAAGGTTATAGAAGTCCAACTACACACTTAAAACAAAGTCATTCTCAATCAAAAAGTTTCTATACGTCAGTTTAATGCGGTTGAAGTTACGCCTATATTGTATTTTTCAGATAATATAGATCGCAGAACTCAATTTAACCATTTTCATTACTTCTATTCCGGAAAGGTGTAAGTTACCGCCTATCAAAAATCAGCTTCCTATTTCAAAATGTTTCGGAAATAATTAAATGAAAATCAACATCAACCACGTTAAGCAATGTAAGGTTAGATGTATCCATAATTAGAAACAAAGACCGGTTTCGCTCTAATTAGAGCTCGTCAGTGTGCTATACTAACTACAGCGAGAACACACCCATAAAGTAATACGGCTAAGGCAGCCAGCTTCCTAGAATATTGTGAGATGTATGACAGGGTCGCCATCTCGGTGCAGAACCAAGTAATATGTTGTCATGACAGCTCAAATTAACACAAAATGTTATAAATACAAACTGTGTACAACCAACCAACAATTCTGTAAATTGTCAGCCCAGGCCTATTTTCTTCCCTAATACTGGGAAAATGTATGTAAGGTTAGATCTATTCTCACCATAATTAGACACTCAGACCGGTTTCGCTCTAATTGGAGCTCACCAGTGCGCTATACTAGTTACAGCGAGAACACGCTCATAAAGTGATATGGCCAAGGCTAGGAGCCTGGCTTTAATCAACCTTTATCTCAAAAACGAAGCGTTTCCGATCTATGTTCATATTAACTTTTTATCTTAAAATTAGGTCTTATACCCACTGGTAAGTTCCTGCCACTATAGACTGACTCATCCTGTATACAACAAAATTTGCCTACATTCTACCAATTTCTTCCAGCAGGCGTCTTCCTGCTCTTACCTCTTCTTTCCTGCTACTATATACTGACTCACCTGTATACAACAAAATTTGCTTTCCTCCTATCAATTTTGTTCAGCAAGCGTCTTTCATCTCTCACCTGTACTAACACACTTAAATACTAATTGAAATCTCAACAGAAACCATAATCGTATTATTAGTATCTTAATAAACTGTGGGAGGTACGCAAAAATCTGGATGGCTCACTTCTTCACAGATAATATACAAACTGGCAATATCCCAAAAGAATTTAAACGAACGAAGATAATCGGTATATTAAAACCAGGCAAACCAGCTGACAGCCCCAAGAGTTACAGACCAATAGCTCTACTGTCTGTGACCTACAAGCTACAAGAACGGCTTATTTATAATAGAATTAGCGCAAGAATACTTGAGGTGATTCCGGTCGAACAGGCAGGCTTTCGGCCTAAACGAAGCTGTGCAGATCAGGTCCTGTCACTGACCACCTACATTGAGGCAGGATATCAAAGAAAACTTGAAACCTCAGCTGTGCTTAACGACTTGTCGGCAGCGTACAACACAGTGTGGAGAGAGGGCATGATATGCAAGCTCCTGTGTGTAATACCTTGCAAGCTAACAGCCCGACTGATAGACAGCATTTTTTTTCCTCAGGGCTCGTCCGCGGCCTTGCCGCCCCGATAGCACTGCAACCTTTGGTTGATTGTGCATACCCTTAGTCTTACTCCACCCATTCCAAAATCACTGTGCCTTGAACTAGTCTGCACAGCGATTGGTAGGGTGAAGTTTTATATTGCTCTGTCTCCGGTCTCGATTGACCATAGAACTGTTGTCTTTTGCGGACCAGAGCTTTACACAGGCACAAGATGTGCTGGGCTGATTCCTCCCCCTCGCTGCAGAGTCTGCATGCGAGGTCTCCTTCGAACCACGCCATTTTATGCAGGTGTTTCTTGACGGCCGTGTGTCCCGTCAAGAGACCTGTTGTGTTTCTGAGCTGTCCTCTGCTAAGATTTAGCAGCTCCGCAGCTCTCTTTGAACTGGGTCCGTCAATTATTGACTACACATGTTTGAGCCCTGGACAGTCCGCCCAGTACACCTTGTTGGTTTCTGACCCAGGACTTAATGGCTCCACTGGCAGTGCTTTTTATCACACCCAGAGCCGGTTCTGGTCCCATAAATGGTTCTGCTGATTCTCTCTTCGCGAGACTGTCAGCTTCTTCATTGCCTTTGACCCCGGAGTGACCCGGCACCCAGATGAGGGTCACCTCATTCTGCCCAGCCAGGTCGCTCGTCTCGTCTTGGCACTCACTCACCAGCCAGGAATTTACCCGTGGGCTACTTGGTGCCTTAAGGGCTGCCTGGCTGTCTGTGGCTATAAGGATCCGCTTGTTGGTGTAGCCTCTTCTCTTGTTCTCCCGCACACAGTGCAGGATGGCGTACATTTCGGCCTGAAACACTGTTGCATGGGCTCCGAGGATGACTTACCCTCGGTCCTTCCGAGTAAACACCTGCCTCCGTCCCACGCTCCCCGCCGGATCCGTCCGTGAACCAGACGAGCACGTCCCGTGGTATGCCCGGCGTCTCCTCCAGCCATGCCTCGCGGTCGGGGATTTTCACTGTAAAGTTGTTCCCTGCACATTCGCGGGCTCACGAAGTCTGACCTCATTACAAGCATGGACTTCTTCACGATCTCCTGAATTTTGCAGTGGCCCCGATAGACAGCATGCTGAATGACCGAGTGTTCAAGTAGCTATGGGAACCGACATCAGCTCCAAGGAAATTAAAAAACGGGCTACCACAAGGATCGATCCTTGCCCCACTCCTCTTTAGCCCATATATTGCCGACATGCCAGAAACAAGATCAAGAAAGTTTGGATACGCTGATAACTGGGTACTTGCAACAAGGAGCAGTTCTATTGGACAGACAGAGGAGACCCTAATGACGGATCTGGAAGTAGTGGGAAAATACTTCCGCAGGTGGAGGCTCCAACCTAATGCCACCAAAACAGAAGTTACCTGTTTTCACCTAAATAACAAACTCGCCAAAAGAGAACTCAACAGTTTGAAAACGCCCTACTTACCCACAATAAAACACCTAAATATCTGGGCGTAACCCTTGATAGGACACTGTCTTTCAGAGAGCATCTATCAAGAACTGCTGAAAAATTAAAAACAAGAAACAACATAATTCAAAAACTGTGTGGCACAACTTGGGGAGCATCGGCTTCCACTCTACGCTGGGTCTTGTCTTTTCTACTGCTGAATACCGCGCTCCAGTTTGGCTAAACAGTCCACATGTACATAAAATTGATGCGCAGCTAAATAACACCATGAGAATGATTGCTGGTGTCATCAAACCAACTCCCACGCAATGGCTTTCCGTCCTGAGCCACATCCCACCCCCTCAACTGCAACGAATAAATGCTCTTACGAACGAGTATAAAAAGATCATGGACAATAGAAATTTACCCATCCATCAGGATATCGAGGATGCCACCCATAACCGACTTCGGTCTAGACGACTGCCAACAAGAACGGTAAGGGTGGCTGTGGAAGATGAGTTCAACCTTACCAACGCGTAGACTCAAGAATGGACTGCACAACAGAACAATAACATGCTGTGTATCACCCACAAGCCACCGGGTTCCGATTTACCATGTAAAACATGGTCCACGCTTAACAGAATCAGAATCCAGCATGGCAGATGTGCATACTCTTTACACAAATGGGGCAAGCAACCACCTCCTCTTTGTGACTGCGGAGAAATCCAAACTAACAGACATATCACAGAAGAATGTATCATACGATCATATAATGGTAGACCCGAAGATTTCCTGATCGTCCTGGAGTCGATAGATTACATAAATAGACTAGATGTTCGTCTGTGACCTCTTAAAGTGTGTTTTGTACTATTGTATATTTTACTTTGTGTTTGTATTGTATTCTATATTCCTCTTAGTGTTTTATATTTTTGAAAACTCTCTTTTAATGTGTCTAATAGCCATACGATAAATAAAAAAAGTAGTGTTGCTAAAATGGATGAATGTAATTTGTATTACAAATATTAACACTTGTAAATTCTGATGTATAAAGATATTTTATGTATTATAGTAACACCAATGTTACTAAAATTATTAAAATATATATGTTACATGGTATATTTTAATGAAAGCCCACAAAATAACATCAAAAATTATAAATTGTTTATTTGGACACAGACTTATCAGCAAGGCTATCTGCAATATCTGTGATTTCTTCACTGAGTTCACAATACCCTTGTAAATTTTTGTTTACACTTTCTTCTCCCAGATGAGCTCCAGCAATTGCCCCAGTCATACTTGCAATTGTATCAGCATCACCACCCAGTGTGATTGCATACTGAATGGCTCTTCTAAATGCATTATCAGCCTGTAAAGAGTATACATACAGGTAAGTTTATTTATTCAGTGATTAACACACATCTTGACAATCAGTGCATGACCAATAATATTAATCATATAAAGTTTTTTAAAGTAAGTAAATTTATATAAGTCCAGTCAAATAAGGCTAAAAAAAGGCACGAGCTCGGACTGAAAGAAAAACTTTCGGGACACAGCAAGTGAGTTATAACAGTGAATTTTCATAAGAATTTTACACTATTAGTACGGCATATTAGTAAAAGTAATACTTTTAATTTAAACAGACGTCGAAGATCAGGTTTAGTCGGGTCCTAATACAAGCTCATTCGAAGAATTTCTCTTTCTATTATAATAAAAAATATTCAAGTCTTGTGTTATAGGTCCTTTTAAGAAAAAAGCTTCCCAAAACTCAATTTTATATGACGCTAGAAAATTAAAATTTGGCGAATCTAGGTACTGTAAGTCTCTTTAAAAGAAACCTGTATTACAAATTTCATTAAAGTCACAAAAGCTTATGAGAAGGAAACTTAATTCATACCCAAGAAGTCAATTCATTATTCAAACAACTTACCTACTTGAACAATTAATCAACAAGTATTAATGTTAAGTTTCTTATTCTTTGATTTCCAATTTTAGAAACATATTATACAATCATCAATGAACTATATACTATAAGTACCTGGAACGGACCCGCCTTCGGCAACAAGTGAGGCGCAACGATTGCATAGGCAACCCGCATCGGTTGCGGATATCTATCTCTTTCTATCTCATGTCAGTGAATGGAACGCTCACGCATTTTTTACATTATTTTTCAATTTTTCAAGTTTATTTAGGAGTAAACGTGACTTTTTGTTAATAGTTCATTAGGAAAAAAGTTCTGGATGCAGCAAGTGCGTTAGGGTGGCGAATTTTCATTAAATGCTTCACATTTTAATACATAACTCAATTTTCTATTGATCTATAAAGTTCAATTTTGGTATGTGTTAAGGTATTTACCACGAAAACAAATCTACCAAATGTCTTCAAAGCAGCTTTGTTGCTATAGGAGTGATCAGTATAGAAATATTTCTATGCAATGATTACATGTAGTCGCATTAATAAGGTTACGAACTATATAACCAAAAATATAAAACATTACATTTTCTTGAAATTCACTCAATTTTTTTTTGGTCCAAACTCCTAATTAAAATACAGTCTCATTCGTATCTTGTTTTTGCCTACCCTTTGAACGGATTTCAAATCTTCACTAATATAGTACGTTTTGAACAAGAATAATCGCCAACTACCTGAATTTCTACTTAAAAGATTATTATCCAAATAGGCATAACTCACTTGTCTGAGTATGACAAAGACGGTTACCGCAACTAAGGCTATCTTTGTTTCTGTTGCCCCTGACACACTGCAGGCTATGACAGAGAACGTCCGGGTCCGTTCCAAGTACGTATAGTGTATAGTTCACTGACAATCATTTACTATTTAACCTGAAAACAGAACTGTCCAACTTTAAAAGCATAATATAGGTACAAGTTGTTATGTCTATTTCAATGACAATCATTGACTACTTAACCTCAAAAAAGAACTGTGAAATCATAATAAATAAACAAAACACGTTATTATTCTTTAGTTTCAAATTTTAAAAGCAATATACAATCATTTACTTAACCTCAAAACAGAACTGTCGAATCATAATAAAAATAAGCAAAACACACTATCCCATCCAATTTTTACTTCAAGTAGCTGATATAAAACTTCTTTACTGTCCCCTCTCACTTTCAGACTGGATATTTCTGAACATTTTACAAATCCGGGCATTCGAACATACCCAAAGGCGGTCATTAGGGTGGGATCGCCACAGTTCCGATGTGAACGTTCCTTGCACATTAGGATCTTGTGGCGATCCCGCCTTACATGTGTTATTTTGTTTGGTTATCGCTGCATTATAATATATGCCTGTGGTATATGTATCAATCTACGCATGGCAGGTCACAACTCTGTCTTTGTCTGGCATCATACTTTAACCACTTAAGTTGTTCCAATTCATATCTTTCAGATTTTATTTTAAATTTGGGAGAAACAAAAAATTTTGTAAACCAAATTACTTAAAATTCACCACAGATTACTTCCTTTCTAGCTACATGTAAAGTCTCATTCCAGTTATTTTAATCCTTTCAAAAATATAGCGCATTTAAAAATATTTTTGTACATTTTTTGGAGAAAAACATAAAAATTCAAACGGACCTTGTATATGGGTTCTAGTGGCCCTAATTTGGGCTCATTTTCAAAATTTTCTCGAAAGTCTCACCATCGTTACCTCTCTAATAGTGAATTTTCTTAATGAAAATTTACTGAAAATTGAAATTTGTACATACCTTCCTTTTGATATTCGCAACACACCCTCCAAAAAGAGTTGCTCATTCACTGATTAAGTGTTTGTTGTGGTGTAGTTGGATAATTATAGGTTCTTTTATTTGCAAGAATGAATTACAAATTATATTGAAAAGATTCCAAGCAGGGCCAGTTTTTGTTTGTTGAGGTTTAACTATGCTGGATAGGCGTGTGTGAAAAGTGTCGAATGTTTTGCGATTTGTTGTGACACTTTTTGTTGCTTTAGAAAAGTTATTGTTATCATAGATTGTATTGGGTAGATTTAGGTATTTAGGTATCTGTATTGTTTTCAGTACGTCGTTGTATGTATGCATATATATATATATATATATATATATATATATATATATATATATATATATATATATATATATATATATATATATATATATATATATATATATGAATATATAACGAATGTTTTGCGATTTGTTGTGACACTTTTTTTTGCTTTAGAAAAGTTATTGTTATCATAGATTGTATTGGGTAGATTTAGGTATTTAGGTATCTGTATTGTTTTCAGTACGTCGTTGTATGTATGCATATATATATATATATATATATATATATATATATATATATATATATATATATATATATATATATATATATATATATCAGGGGCGGCTCCTCAATAAGTGCGCCCGTGCGCGCGCACTGCCGCCTGCCGTGGAAAAAAATATATTTTTTCTATGCTATATTTTAATAACTTTTTATTCACTTTTTTACCTCAACTTTTTTACATTCAACAAACAAAATTAGTATATCGAGGATCGCAGAGAGTCGGCAGCCATTAATAGAGAATACAGAATCAGAATAGGTATAGTGTTAATCGTTGCAGACATTATATACATCCATATCCATATAAAGCAGTCGGGCGGCGGTGTGCATTTTTCGGCGCTCTCACGAAATGCGATACTTCAGTGCGAAATGATCGCCGAATCTTGATGATCTTCATCGAAAACTACCGAATAAGCAATCTGTTGTGCGCTATAAAATTACACACTTCCAGCTTGTAGTGGACTTTTGGCACAACGTGTGTACCTACTACCTAGTAATTTTCGTCTTCGCGTCGGATCGATTTGGTGGATATGTTGCCCTGGGTAAGACGCTGCTATACACCAAAATTCAACTTTCTAAGTTTGTAGAAACTTGAGTTATCAAAATTTGAAGCATTTAATAAAAATGTACGACCATAACACACTTGCTGCGTCCCGAACTTTTTTTTCTTGCGCACCCCCAATGCATTAATATATATATATATGTGTGTGTGTGTGTGTGTGTGTGTGTGTGTGTGTGTGTGTGTGTGTGTGTGTGTGTGTGTGTGTGTGTGTGTGTGTGTGTGTGTGTGTGTGTGTGTGTGTGTGTGTGTGTGTGTGTGTGTGTGTGTGTGTGTGTGTGTGTGTGTGTGTGTGTGTGTGTGTGTGTGTGTGTGTGTGTGTGTGTGTGTGTGTGTGTGTGTGTGTGTGTGTGTGTGTGTGTGTGTGTGTGTGTGTGTGTGTGTGTGTGTGTGTGTGTGTGTGTGTGTGTGTGTGTGTGTGTGTGTGTGTGTGTGTGTGTGTGTGTGTGTGTGTGTGTGTGTGTGTGTGTGTGTGTGTGTGTGTGTGTGTGTGTGTGTGTGTGTGTGTGTGTGTGTGTGTGTGTGTGTGTGTGTGTGTGTGTGTGTGTGTGTGTGTGTGTGTGTGTGTGTGTGTGTGTGTGTGTGTGTGTGTGTGTGTGTGTGTGTGTGTGTGTGTGTGTGTGTGTGTGTGTGTGTGTGTGTGTGTGTGTGTGTGTGTGTGTGTGTGTGTGTGTGTGTGTGTGTGTGTGTGTGTGTGTGTGTGTGTGTGTGTGTGTGTGTGTGTGTGTGTGTGTGTGTGTGTGTGTGTGTGTGTGTGTGTGTGTGTGTGTGTGTGTGTGTGTGTGTGTGTGTGTGTGTGTGTGTGTGTGTGTGTGTGTGTGTGTGTGTGTGTGTGTGTGTGTGTGTGTGTGTGTGTGTGTGTGTGTGTGTGTGTGTGTGTGTGTGTGTGTGTGTGTGTGTGTGTGTGTGTGTGTGTGTGTGTGTGTGTGTGTGTGTGTGTGTGTGTGTGTGTGTGTGTGTGTGTGTGTGTGTGTGTGTGTGTGTGTGTGTGTGTGTGTGTGTGTGTGTGTGTGTGTGTGTGTGTGTGTGTGTGTGTGTGTGTGTGTGTGTGTGTGTGTGTGTGTGTGTGTGTGTGTGTGTGTGTGTGTGTGTGTGTGTGTGTGTGTGTGTGTGTGTGTGTGTGTGTGTGTGTGTGTGTGTGTGTGTGTGTGTGTGTGTGTGTGTGTGTGTGTGTGTGTGTGTGTGTGTGTGTGTGTGTGTGTGTGTGTGTGTGTGTGTGTGTGTGTGTGTGTGTGTGTGTGTGTGTGTGTGTGTGTGTGTGTGTGTGTGTGTGTGTGTGTGTGTGTGTGTGTGTGTGTGTGTGTGTGTGTGTGTGTGTGTGTGTGTGTGTGTGTGTGTGTGTGTGTGTGTGTGTGTGTGTGTGTGTGTGTGTGTGTGTGTGTGTGTGTGTGTGTGTGTGTGTGTGTGTGTGTGTGTGTGTGTGTGTGTGTGTGTGTGTGTGTGTGTGTGTGTGTGTTGGCGCGCGCGCGCGCGTACATCGCCTGATTAATTTTACTCCTAGCTTAGACTTTATGGTAAGTGTAAGAGATTTGAGCAGACATGGATCCGTTTATTAGAGATTACAATCACGAGACAATCATTGACTACTTAACCTCAAAAAAGAACTGTGAAATCATAATAAATAAACAAAACACGTTATTATTCTTTAGTTTCAAATTTTAAAAGCAATATACAATCATTTACTTAACCTCAAAACAGAACTGTCGAATCATAATAAAAATAAGCAAAACACACTATCCCATCCAATTTTTACTTCAAGTAGCTGATATAAAACTTCTTTACTGTCCCCTCTCACTTTCAGACTGGATATTTCTGAACATTTTACAAATCCGGGCATTCGAACATACCCAAAGGCGGTCATTAGGGTGGAATCGTGTGTGTGTGTGTGTGTGTGTGTGTGTGTGTGTGTGTGTGTGTGTGTGTGTGTGTGTGTGTGTGTGTGTGTGTGTGTGTGTGTGTGTGTGTGTGTGTGTGTGTGTGTGTGTGTGTGTGTGTGTGTGTGTGTGTGTGTGTGTGTGTGTGTGTGTGTGTGTGTGTGTGTGTGTGTGTGTGTGTGTGTGTGTGTGTGTGTGTGTGTGTGTGTGTGTGTGTGTGTGTGTGTGTGTGTGTGTGTGTGTGTGTGTGTGTGTGTGTGTGTGTGTGTGTGTGTGTGTGTGTGTGTGTGTGTGTGTGTGTGTGTGTGTGTGTGTGTGTGTGTGTGTGTGTGTGTGTGTGTGTGTGTGTGTGTGTGTGTGTGTGTGTGTGTGTGTGTGTGTGTGTGTGTGTGTGTGTGTGTGTGTGTGTGTGTGTGTGTGTGTGTGTGTGTGTGTGTGTGTGTGTGTGTGTGTGTGTGTGTGTGTGTGTGTGTGTGTGTGTGTGTGTGTGTGTGTGTGTGTGTGTGTGTGTGTGTGTGTGTGTGTGTGTGTGTGTGTGTGTGTGTGTGTGTGTGTGTGTGTGTGTGTGTGTGTGTGTGTGTGTGTGTGTGTGTGTGTGTGTGTGTGTGTGTGTGTGTGTGTGTGTGTGTGTGTGTGTGTGTGTGTGTGTGTGTGTGTGTGTGTGTGTGTGTGTGTGTGTGTGTGTGTGTGTGTGTGTGTGTGTGTGTGTGTGTGTGTGTGTGTGTGTGTGTGTGTGTGTGTGTGTGTGTGTGTGTGTGTGTGTGTGTGTGTGTGTGTGTGTGTGTGTGTGTGTGTGTGTGTGTGTGTGTGTGTGTGTGTGTGTGTGTGTGTGTGTGTGTGTGTGTGTGTGTGTGTGTGTGTGTGTGTGTGTGTGTGTGTGTGTGTGTGTGTGTGTGTGTGTGTGTGTGTGTGTGTGTGTGTGTGTGTGTGTGTGTGTGTGTGTGTGTGTGTGTGTGTGTGTGTGTGTGTGTGTGTGTGTGTGTGTGTGTGTGTGTGTGTGTGTGTGTGTGTGTGTGTGTGTGTGTGTGTGTGTGTGTGTGTGTGTGTGTGTGTGTGTGTGTGTGTGTGTGTGTGTGTGTGTGTGTGTGTGTGTGTGTGTGTGTGTGTGTGTGTGTGTGTGTGTGTGTGTGTGTGTGTGTGTGTGTGTGTGTGTGTGTGTGTGTGTGTGTGTGTGTGTGTGTGTGTGTGTGTGTGTGTGTGTGTGTGTGTGTGTGTGTGTGTGTGTGTGTGTGTGTGTGTGTGTGTGTGTGTGTGTGTGTGTGTGTGTGTGTGTGTGTGTGTGTGTGTGTGTGTGTGTGTGTGTGTGTGTGTGTGTGTGTGTGTGTGTGTGTGTGTGTGTGTGTGTGTGTGTGTGTGTGTGTGTGTGTGTGTGTGTGTGTGTGTGTGTGTGTGTGTGTGTGTTGGCGCGCGCGCGCGCGTACATCGCCTGATTAATTTTACTCCTAGCTTAGACTTTATGGTAAGTGTAAGAGATTTGAGCAGACATGGATCCGTTTATTAGAGATTACAATCACGAGACTGTAGACACAGTTGTGATGCAGCATACTAAAGATCTGAATATATTTCTCAGTCGATATAGGGGTGATGGCTTTAAGCTTGTACATTTGAACATTAGGAGTGTTGCTAAGAATATTGATGAGTTGGTTGTGTTGTTGGGAGCTGTGGATGAGAGTTTTGATTGCTTGGTTTTGACTGAGACGTGGCAGGTGCATGAGTGCGTGTAGGAAACAAGATTCGGAAGTAAAACCGTTTATTTATCACTCACATAACTGATGATTTGATGATAGGGTTGAGAGTAAATAAAAAAAAACTGCCCAAAAATAGTTAGTCAATCTAGGATTTTTATCGACTATGACAGGTTAAAACGAATTTTGGCAGATGAACAATGAACTGAAGTATATGCTGCAAATAACACCAACACTGCGGCAGAATATTTTGACAAAATTAGTCAATAGTGTTAACAACTGTTCCAGTAAAATTAAATGCAAGAACAAAAAAATGTTCAAGTTGGATTACTGTTGCGCTGGTAAAATCTGATACCAAGAACAGGAAGTCCCAGGACATGTTAAGGCATCCTAATGGCGAGATTAAACTTAGTGCCTATAATAGCTATAGAAATTATCTGGCCCGCCTAATAAAAAATGTAAAGGCAAATTATCATATGACATTTTGGACTTCAGTGTAAAAGTGCGAGTGGACTGTGGAAAACTGTCGAAGAACTAAGTGGTGAAGGCAAAAGTAGAGATGTGTGTGAGGAGAGGTTTGACATATTCTGGGTTAATTTTGAGGGATGAAAAGGAGGTTGCTTATGCTTTTAATACTTATTTTACAGAAGTAGGGAGTAAATTAGCGACAGGAATCAAAAGACAGATAAACCAGACATCAAGGGTAAACAGGCATCATCAGATGAACATGATCTTCTTGGCAAATACCAACGCAACCGAAGTCCGAAAAATTGTAGATGACCTAAAATTGGGAAAAGTCCCAGGAATCGATTCGTTGACTGTTAGAACTATTAAAAAGGTAATACAGGACGTAGTAGATGCTATGGTATACAATATAAATAGAATAATTGATACAGGTCTGTTCCCAGATATTTTTAAAGTGTCATTAAGCCTCTTTTCAAGAGTGGTAGTAGAGGATGTATCAGTAACTATAGGCCAATATCTCTGTTGAGTGTTATAACAAAAATTATAGAAAAAGTGATCGCAATTCGAGTAAACTCTTATCTGTTAAAAAACAACATACTCTGTGAGTTTCAATATGGCTTTAGAGAAGGAAGGTCGGCCCAGGATGCCATAGCAAAGCTGATGAAATATGTATATGAGTCAGTTGATAAGTCTGAGCCAGCACTGGTAGTCTTTGTGGATATACCAAAAGTATTTGATTCTATTGATCATGGGGTTCTTTCTCAAATGCTGGAATCGGTGGGTTTTAGGGACTTCCTTTGACATTAATGAAAAGCTATTTGCATAATAGAAGACAAGTGTTGGAGGCGTCTTAAGTGAAAGCACGGTTATTAGGTGTGGTGTTCCACAGGGATCGGTTTTGGGACCAATTTTATTCAACATATATATACATATATACATATATATATATA
This sequence comes from Tillus elongatus, assembly GCA_964006375.1. Classification (NCBI taxonomy): domain Eukaryota; kingdom Metazoa; phylum Arthropoda; class Insecta; order Coleoptera; family Cleridae; genus Tillus; species Tillus elongatus. Next base: position 213,131,460 of record OZ023262.1, read on the forward strand.
TATATATATATATATATATATATATATATATATATATATATATATATATATGATTTATACCAGGTTAAAAACTGGACATATCATTAGCTTTTCTGATGGTACGGCCATATTCTTTTCTGCAAAAAACTGGGTAACGGTAAAAAAATGGCTGTCAAATGTGAAAAGACTAAATATATACAGTTCTTGAGGTAGAGAACTGAAGAGATGGGTCCCCTTATTGTTGATCAGAGTTTTATCGTTTGTAGTGCCGGCTCCATTAAATATCTTGGCATTACTGTAGACAGACACCTAGGCTGGGATTCTCATGCTGCAGATTTGGTAAACAAATTAAGGGGGCCCATGTAAAGTAGAACAACTTAAAAAATTACTCAACACGCAGTACCTAAAAAGAATATTTTTTGCTCTGGTGGAAAGTCTACTTCGATATGGAATCGTAGCGTGGGGTGGAATGCTGGCAAGCCATATTAAATATTTGGAAGTAATCCAAAAACTATTCTTGAAAATTATATATGGTAAACCTGCGGTGTATCCCAGTGATGTTATTCGCAGAGACCAATGTGTTAGACATGAGACAGTTGTACTCGTATTCTGCCTTGATATATTATTATAAGCACGAGGGTGAATTTGATATTGTGGATCATACCTTTGGAGGGTGAAGAGAACAGTACATGAAGGTTCCTAGAGTGCATAAAATGGTGGGACAGAGATATTATACCTTTATTATGCCAAGGTTGTACAACATACTACCATTAGAAATTAAAAAATGTAGATCGGAGTTCGTTTTCAGAAGCAGGGAAAAAATTTGGCTACTTACAGTACCGCGAAAATTAGTGTGAAGTACTGTCGATATGAAAACCGCTGATTTGGTTTAGAATGAGATTGCGGCAGCCCAAGTCCGAGACGCAATCACCTCGGCCTATAACGCCAACTGCCCCCTCTAAATGAGGGTGTCCACCAGGAATGTCCCGTGGTGGAACGAGGACCTCAGGCAAAGGAGGACGCAGGTTCGTAAGCTGTGTAACGCGGCAAAAGGTCGGGAGCATGGGATGAATATAGACATTCCCTAACGACTTATAACAAAAGACTGAGGGATGCCAGGAAGGAGTCCTGGAGGAGGCACTGCGAAAAAGTGGAGAACACATCTGAGAGTGCTCGACTACACAAGATCCTGTGCAAGGGCACTCAGACCAACATACGCTCCCTTACAACATCCACGGGAGGCTTTACAAGCTCTGAGGAGGAAACTATGGACTTTTACTCCAGACGCACTTCCCCAGCTGTAACATAATAAACCAATCACCTCCGGACTGGGAACACACAGAAATAGAGGCGACGTACAGGTGGGCATCCAGAGTAGACTGGACAGTCGCTAAAGAGGTGGTTACTTTGAGCAAAATCAGATGGGCCATTAACAGCTTCAAGCCATTCAAATCCCGGGGATTTGATCGCATAATGCCCATCAAGCTCCAACAGGGTATAGACATACTGGCGCCGGCGCTTACCCTCATTATGAGTGCCAGCCTGGCTCTGGGGTACATTCCGAGGGCATGGAGACTAGTTAAGGTTGTATTCAATCCTAAAGTAAATTTGACATGAAATTGGACCACCAACAGTCCCCAATGTCACACATTAAATGACTGATATCATTTTCAAAACTAAAAAGGTACGAAAGATGCTCTCTTCTCTTAATACCAGGAAAGCCTCTGGCCTTGACGACATCCCAGCAATTGTTCTCAAAAAATGTGCACCAGAACTTGCTCCTGTCCTGACTCGACTGTTTCAGACACCTTACAATAGAGGCATATTCCCTAGTAACTGGAAAACTGCTCGAGTACAACCCGTCCCCAATAAAGGATCCAAAGCGCTTCCTAGCAACTACAGGCATATTTTTCTCCTTTCAGTCGTCTCTAAAGTGATGTGTGTGTCTGTGTTTTTGTTTCTTTAACGTCGGCCTATTTCCGCGTCTGACGCCAGGGAGCAGTTTCACCTCACTATCCTGGAAATTTCGCCGAACCCCTGCCTTTCTGTAAGGAGGGTAGGGATCTTTAACATGCCCAACATCGCATGGACACCCCTCCAAAGGGCGGAACGTGCAGACATTCAACTTGCTCAAATACAATGCCAGAACCTCGGTTGATGTTAAAACCCAGTTCACAGTTACGTGGACAACAGCACCCTCCACTCAAATATACAATATTCTAAGCCTGTCTCTTTAGCCCAATTAGATGGGGATCTCAGATTCATGGAGGGTTCTGTCTCCCTAGATCTCCAAAAAAACATTAGACTGGGGAAGTATAAATCTTCTACAATTCAACCCCACCAAATCTCAGTCTTGCCTTCTTTCTCATAAGAGATACACCAGCCCTAGCCCCATCACAATGAACAACCAAGTTATTCAAAGTAATGAGTCCTTTTCACTTGTTGGCATTTCTGTGGATCGATATCTCAGTTGGCACCCACATGTCACATCAATTGCAGAAGCGACTGCTAAGAAATTAGGTTTCCTCTTCCGGGCTCGCACATATTTTTCACCAGCTAATCTCTATACCTTATATACTTCACAAATAAGGCCAAACCTCGAATACTGCCCCCACATCTGGGGTGCCGCTGCCGCTTCTACACTCGCTATCCTGGACTCAATTCAGGAGAGAGCTATACGTCTCATCGGTGACCCTACCCTCACACAAAGGCTGCCATCCCTTGCCCACCGACGTGCCAAGAGTGGTGACCTCTCTCTCTTTTATAGATATCTGCACGGGCACTGCTCAGAGAAGCTTTCTTCCATAGTTCCTCCACCTGCTGCCCACAACAGATCTACCAGGGAAACAGAGTGAATGCACCCTTTTACTGTCCAGGTCACCAGACATAGAACATCTTGTTATGCCCGATTTTTTGTCCCGAGGATTTCCAAGTTGTGGAATTCTTTGCCGGCACATGTTTTTCCTTCTCCTCCGAACCTCCAAACCTTCAAGTCCGGAATTAACAAGTTGCCTCTTTCCTCCTTGTCGACACCCACAGTACGATAGTATTTAGGCTGTAAGGGTGTGTTGTTGAAAATATATATAAAAAAAAAAAAGAAAACTAGGCAAGATAAATGATGGCTTGCCTAGGCATCACAGGGGCCATGACTTCAATCCCAACAGCTACCATGGAGGTATTGCTGGATCTCCCCACCAAATAACTTACCTTTACTGTACGTATATCTGTCTGTGCTCTAAGAAAACAAAATATTGCAGTTGCTACTGAGTCCACAGCACCAATTGAGTTTCCAAGGGTTGCAATAACTTCATCATCGTATTCATCATTATAAGGAATAGATAGAAAATGTTGCATAGTTCTGATTTTATACTGATAGGGTTGAGCCTGCTTTAAACCTAACCTGAAATTGAGTTTTTATACTTTAGTTTTTGTTTTAAAGCAACTTAAATTTTTGATTTGATAACCAAACGCATTTTTTCCATTTTCACTAAACTTAGTTATCACATGACATATAATTTCCTTTCAAATGTCAAACTGACAAGCTCTTCTAACCTGATGAAATACATACTGATACAGCAGGTGTGTTATGGTAACTAATAAGGCAATATGTATTCTGAAAGAAATACTGATACAGCAGGAGTGTGGCGGTAAAGATATCAATTGGTAATATGAAAGAAGCACTGAGACAGCAAGTGAATTATCGTAACGAATAAGGTGTATACTTAATGAAAAAACTAAATTTAAATATGTTGAAGCAACAAGTGCGTTGTCATAACAGATACGGTATGGTCTTATTCATTACCATAGCACACTTGCTGTGTCAGCATTTTTGAATTTAGTTTTCTAATTAGGTCCTCCATACCTTATTTGTTACCATAACACACTTACTGCATCATTATTTCTTTCATAATATATACTGATAATCATTAATCATTACAATAACACACTTGCTAGCTCAATATATTTTTTTATGAATAAGAGTAATCACAAAACAGTGAAGTATGTATAGTCCGCTGCCATAACAATTTAATCATAATACAGATTATGTCTATTAAGTCAATAAAGAGAACTGGCAACGGTGCAAAAATTCAAACAGAAATTTGTGTGGGCGCTAACTTGGCAGGTTGGGGGAGCTGAGTTGTAGCATTATCCAAAATTTTATGAAGCATGAAATACTTACTCATCTTCTAAGAGCTCTATTGGTTTCATTTTTTCTATCAGTGATTCACAAAATTGTTGGGTATCTATTTTTTCTTTAGGATCAGAATACAACGCCTGATGTACAGCAATGCATTGCAAAAGAGCACCATTAACACCTAACTGATGTGTATGTGTAATTTCTGTAACCTTTCTTGCCACGTTTATCATGTTTTTATAGTTATCATGAAAATATAAGGCAACTGGTGCTACACGCATTGCACCACCATTTCCATAAGAACCAGTTCCATCAAACTGTTCACTAGCTGGCTTAAAAACATTTTCAAACTTAGTTTTCTTTAATTTAGCAAAAACATCTACTACATTAGCACCATAACCTCTTCGTGGGTCACTATAATACTCCTTCACGAATAATTGTGCCAAATATTTGTAATCAATTTCTGGTTTATCTACAAGACATTTAGCTACTGATTTTGTCATCGCAGTGTCGTCAGTGTATTCCCTTTTGGGCCCTAAAAGTAGATAATTTAAAACAAGAATTATAATTAATAAACAGAATTAACCTATAACATCGGGTGTCTCCAATTTATCAAAATACCTTTGGATCATTATTTTATCACCGGGTGAGATTTCTTCCCCTTCATAGGGTGCTCCAAGACAGTCTCCAACTAGAGATCCCAGCATGCATCCTCGAAATTTACTTTTGAGCAATGTACTTTCCATCGCGGCTACCACCAGTTGTTTTATTATTGCTCCTGGCATATTTTAATTATGTTTAGTTGCTGTTCCTAGAATACAAGACAAGATAAGCATTCAATCTGATATACTGAAAACAAAAATATAAGGTGTAAATAAGTCTTACATTTTTGACAAGTCGCCAAAAAGTTTTGAAAGTCAACTTTCACTTTCAACTTTAAAAATAAATAAAAACTTTAATGCTAGCTTGATTGATAGCAAGAGCCATAGAATTTTTATCTATTAGCACAGTGAAACATTATTTTATTTTGTGGCAGACAGATTACCGGCTGGTTGTGTTACCTCTTTTCACGGTTGGATCCAAGCGAGGTTACGCCATTGGCGTATCGTATGGGCCTACTTAAGGTATAGAAACGACCATGATTAGTAATGGTAAATGTAAAAAAATAATAATCAAGTTATATATTATTGAGCGAATCTCAAATGATTAGAACTTTCTGCTCATATTAGTCAATTGAAGAACTTTTTCGGATTTCTTCAAGGACATAATATGAAACATATCCAAATGGAAAATGTTATATCTCTTCGAATCCCATTTCTACTGATCTACTTACCTTGATGTAATAATCATTTATACTGTACTCTTAGATTAATAAATAGGAAATACATGATCCAGCAAACTTTTTGACAAATTTACTTTCTTTTGGTAAACAAAGTGCCACATGAAACCATAATTTTTATAGGCATAGAAAGTTAGGCCACGATGCAGTATTTTTTTAGTACTATAAGACCGAAGATCTACATTTTTACAGGCAAATAAACACGCAATAGAGGGTTTTAGTTAATTTTCGTAGAAAAAACTCACTAATGAGATGACGACTTTTGAAAAATTCCTCAAATGAGCCCCAACTAGGCTCCACAAAACACATATTCGGGGTCAGTTTCAATTTTTATATGTTAATACACAGACACACACACACACACACACAAACACACACACAAATATATATATATATATATATATATATATATATATATATATATATATATATATATATATATATATATATATATATATATATATACCACACCGATAACTAAAAAAAATAATGGGCCGATTTTAATCAAGTTTGGTGAGTGCGTTCCTTTTGAATATGGCTTGGGTAGGTTCATTATCCAGCAAAATCGAATCACTTTTTCTGGTAAAATTTTGGATTTTCTTTAGGAATTTTTTCTATCTCCGGAAATAACAAAGCTATGGCAACCAAATTTGGTACTCAGATTTATGTTAAAAAGTATACTCCGTACTAAAATTTAGATCTCTAGGTTAAAAGAAAAAGAAGAAGAATTCTACGTTAAAAGTTGCTGTAAAGATATTTTTACAGAATTTAAAATTTTTTATAAATAAAAAAGTTATAGCACGTTGAAGAAATGTGCCATTTTACTTATTTTTTAAAAATCCCAAAAACCAAAAAAGGTAGGGGAGTTGGATAAGCAGCTGTGTATTGGTAATAAAATTTCCTTCAGCTTTCCTCATTTAACCGTTTCTCTATCTCTTATAGTCTCTGAGATCCCTATACATGCATCACCAATTTGGGGCACACTATATATACACTTTATTTGTTTGCTGTACTTTTTGTGATTTTTTAATTGTTTACGTGGACTGCAATTTTGTACCGTTCTGCTTCATCATCAGCATGCTACTGACTATGATCGTTCCTGTGTGGTCTATGTCTGAAATTGTACGTGACGTCTGCGCGTTGAGCTTCTATTGGTCGGTTTACTGTTCTCTGGTTGGTTGTGTTTTCGGACTGTGTCGAGTGTATCGGTTTCCTGTTTCGATTATTGTGGTTTGATAATTTGTCTATTTGTATGGCTTTTATTAAGTTTTGTTTAAATGTTTGTATTTGAATTTGTTCTGGGATTAGTTGTTTCTTATTGTTTGTTAAATGTAGTATTGTTCCCAGATTTCCATTTTTTGTGGTCTTTAATATGTTTTATTAGTTGTAATTGGTTGATATCTGGTTTTTGGTGTTTTCTGTTGTGAATGTGTGTGGTTACGTTTGATTTGTAGCTAGGTATCTGGATTTTATCTAATGCTGTTATATGTTCCTTGAATCTTGTTTCTATTGCTTTTTTTGTCATTCCTATATTTTTTTATTGCATGTGTTACATTCTATTTGATATATTCCGTTTAATTCATGTGGGTTGTGTTCTTGTTTTTTATTTATTTTATTTATTATTTTGTTATTGGTTTTGTAGCTCATTTTTAAGTCATATTGTTTGAATGCTTGTGTTTTTTTTTTTTTGATGTGGTGGTTATAAGAGAATGTTGTGTATTTTGTGTTTGTTTCTGGTGTTTTGTTTTCGGTTTTGTTGATTTGTTTGTTTTTTATTTCTTTTACTAGCTTTTCTATTGTTTTCTTGTTGTATCTATTTGTTTGTGCTATTTGTATTATGATGTATTCCTTTTCTCGTTCCTCATTATGGAGTGGCACATTTAACATTGTTTATTACGTATCTGTATGCGGCCATTTTGTGTCTGTGTGGATGTATTGAGTGTTTAGGTATAGTGATGTGTATTGGTGTAGGTTTTCTGTATATTTTGTATTTAATCTGGTTTTCTTTTCTGATTAGTGTTAGGTCCAGGAAGTTTATGGTGTTGTTTTATTCTTTTTCTATTGTAAATTTTATGTTGTTGTTGATTTGGTTTATGTTTTCGAGGATATTGTCTATGTTGGTTTTTTGATTGTCATATATTATTAATATATCATCGACGTATCTTATCCATTTCATGTTTGGGTCTGTTTCTTTTATGATGGTGTTCATTTTATCTTCTAACTGTTGTATGTATATTATTGCCATGATGCTTCATAGTGAAGATCCCATTGGTAGTCCGTCTTCTTGGATGTAGTATTCCCCGTTGAATTCAAAGTAATTTTGTTTCAATATGATGTTTAATATTTCGTTGATTTGTTGTTTTTTGTTGTTATTTTTCATTTTATTTTCGATTATATTTGTGGTTTCGTTAATTAGTATATTGGTGTACATATTTATCTGGTGTTTTTGTTTATGTTTTCCAATTTATGCACTAGTTCTACGGAGTTTTTATGTTATATTTGTTTTCTAGTTTTATTTCTTGTTTTAGTACTTGGTCTATTTCTTTTGCTATTTTGTATGAAGGTGCATCTTTGAAGTTGATGAGTAGTCTTATTGGGTATCCCGTTTTGTGTATTTTTGTTATTCCTGTCATTGGTGGTGCTGCAGGGTTGTTGTTATTAATAATGTGTTGTTTTTTGGTTGAATATTGTCTTGTGTTTTTTTATTATGCTTAATATTTGATTTTGAAATTTTTTCGTTGGGTTTTCGGTCAGTTTCTTGCATTTGTTTGTTGAGATGAGTGTGTTTGTTTTTTCTGTAAAGTCTTGTGTTTTTATTGCTATTAGTACATCGCTTTTATATGTTTTTGCTATTGTTATGTTGTTATATGTGACTTTGTTGCTTATTTGTTTGATCATTTTTTCATTTAGTTTTGTCAATAATTCTGTTTATTTCTGTTGCCAGTGCCAGTTGGTTTTTCAGTAGTTCTAAGTTTGGGCTATCTATTGAGTTTATTGCGTGTTGTGTGTCTACTATTATGTTCTCTATTGTAGATTTTTTTGGTATCATTATACATCAATACAGCAACATAACCACACTTACAAGAAAATTATATAGACTACATATCTTATTAGCAAACCGACCAATAGACGCTTAACGCGCAGACGTCACGTACAATTTCAGACGTAGACCACATAGGAACGATCATAGTCAGTAGGGTGCTGATGATGAACCAGGACGGTTCGAAACTGCAGTCCACGTAAACAATTAAAAAATCACAAAAAGTACAGCAAACAAATAAAGTGTATATTTAAAAGTGATTACAATGTAGTGCAACATTCCAAAACATATTGTTACAAAGCACAACAAGAGATGTAGGTGCGGTGTTGCCACATCGCCAAATTGTCCCCAACATCTGGAAATTCTTGCACAATCTGGCAACACGCCTCGGGGTTGCTGAGGTGACCCCTCCACAGGCGAAGTCTCAACCCTCTATGACCAAAAATAACAAAGTTACCAACTTGTACCCCGTCAGAACGGATAACTAAGATCTGCGCATTCGGAACACCTGTAGATACACTGTGTATACGCAGAGAACCCTTACACCCTGTATACGATCGAAAGTCTCACCATCGTTTCCTCTGTTAGCGAATTTTCTTAATGAAAATTCACCAATAATTTGAAAAATATCAAGTACAATTAAATTTCTGTACCTAATGTGTAAGTAAACATCGACTGACTACCATTGGTTGTTAATTCGTAAGCTACCAGAAAAAATTTTACTTTTATTTTTTAATAAAGAAAAATTTCGCGAATATCTCGAAAACGGTTACTCCTATAGCCTTTAACAAAGTACACCTTTTTGGTGTAGAAAAGGTAGGAAATTAAATTTCTTTACGAGTTGAATCGATTACCGAGGCGCAATAGAGTTCCGCCGTATAAAAGAAATATTCTCTCATGCAGGTGTGCCCTGTATGAGTGACATCAAGACTATGCCCGAATTTGAGTTTTTCACTTCAATGAACCCAAGAATCCCCATTTCATGTAGTTGTCATGATTTACTCAGATGTTATCGAAATTCCTAAAGAAAATACAGTCAGACGATACATGCTGAATGCGTAAGTCTTACATAAAAATAAATCAAGTACACGTGTTAAAATGAACATCTCATTATTTTTGCTAATTGATGTTTCCCTTAGAAACAGTGTTAGTAAGAGAGAATAATCTTGATTTATGATTAATGATTAAAATGATCCTTATCATATACCTATTAAGATTATCACAATTTTATCAATTTCAAATAACCTGCGTCGCAGATAAGGTAAGAGTAAAGAGCACTAGCTCCTAATTTTGATTAATTATCCGATAATGAACATAATGTTTCCTCTGATTTTTCTAACTCTCTCAAAAATGAATAGAAAAGAAATGTATGAGAAATTAAAAAACTCGGGACGCAGCACGTGAGTTATGGTAGCGAATGTTCATTAAATGCTTCCAATTTGAATAACTCAATTTGCTATACGCTTAGAAAGATGACTTTTGGTATATAGTAAGGTCTTTACCAGAGCAACACACCAACCAAATTTTATCAACACAACTTTGTTATTTTTTGAGAGCCAAATTTTTGTTTCAGAAAAATTATTTTTTTTTAGAAAAAATGGTTTGCCTGTGCTGCCTAACGAACTCGTCGGCGGTCTTAACAAAATGAATACATATGTGCCAAGTTTCGTTCAAATCAGTTTAGTATTTTTTGAGTTATATATATATATATATATATATATATATATATATATATATATATATATATATATATATATATATATATATATATATAAAATTTATTGACTGATAATATACAGTCTGACTTTTAACAAACAATACAACAACAATATTAACATTGACATTTTTTCCCACAATCAGCAAATAATAATAAACCGATAAAGTCAGAGACTGTGTCGGTAAACGTCAACATACATTTGCCAGTGGCGATTTCTCCTAGTGAGCTAGGTGTGCGCCGCACACCCTAAAATATAATTAAAATGTGCACAGTTAAATATGTTTTATTTCTTTTTCCCTTAGTCTTAATACACTACATATGTTATGACAATCGATTTAATTTACTTATTTGATTTCATAAATAGTCGGTTAATAGTGACTTGGAATGAAGTCGGCACCACGTCTTCATTCAGAAAATATGAGTAGGTCAATAGCAACTGGGAATGAATTCGGGTTAGGTGTGCGTTGTTATTTCCGAACAACTTCACTCGACAGAGCTGTATTGGTATACAATACAGTCCCCCACCCACGTGTTTAAAATAGTAAGGAAATACCATTCGTTTTAACACTGCAGTGAGCGGTAAAAATATCGCTCAAGACAAATGAATGGAACGCCGGTTTAACAAACGTTGTGATAGCATTATTTACAAACATTACAACTGCGCTTGCCTGGACCACAGTATTCTAGAATCAAAGACTATAATACATTTTAGTAAATTTTCGTAGAAAAAATTCACTAATGGGGAGATCTCGATTTTTGAATTTTGAAAAATTGTTTGCAAATGAGCGCGAACTAGGACCCCTAGAACCCATATCCGGGGTCAGTTTCAATTTTTATGTATAAGAATTTAATTTGAGTCAAGTTTTAAAATATAGAAATTTTTGATTAGAATGAAGAAACTGATTTCAAGTACCATCCATATTTCTAGAAATTGTAATGGTACATAATGAGGTGAGGTAATTTTGGAGATTAGAAATCAGATGACAGAACTTTAGAACAATTGACATTTAGATTAAAATTTAGTCAAAATTGCATCATTTGCAGTCACAAGTTTAGACTTATTTGTAAGATGCTTTGTACTATTTATATAACAATAAACTATAAACTATATATATATATATATATATATATATATATATATATATATATATATATATATATATATATATATATATATATACATAGGTATCACACCGATACCTCAAAATATAATCGGCCGATTTTGATAAAATTTGGCATGTACCTTCCTTCTGTAAATGTATTGGATAATTTCGTTAGTCAGGAAAATCGGACGAGGTTTTCCGGGAAAATTTTGAGTTTTTATTCGAAAAAAATTTGTATCTCAAAAAATAAAAAAGATAAGATAACCAAATTTGGTAGGTAGGTTTACGATATAAAAATTAAACTATACACCAAAATTTAGATTTCTATGTTGCAAGATAAAAAAGTTATAATAAAATATTTTGTGCCAGATCATTTCTATAAAAATTCACTACCATAACGCACTTGCTGCATCCAGGATTTTTACACATTTTATTATTTAGTGCCTTATTAACATTGAACTACTTTTAATGTTTACAGTTTTCACCCCGTTCCGGACAGTGCTAACGCTAACACAAATTTGTGTGAAGAGAAGAGCTTGATAATAATTCCATGTTCTTTCGTGTTTTAAAGTTTTAAGTGACTTTTTAATTTGTTAGTGTTGCAGTGGGAAATTAATTTATTTATCTACGTATCATTCCCATATAGGTCGAATATATATATATATATATATATATATATATATATATATATATATATATATATATATATATATATATGTACATTTAATGTTAATAATTTTTAAAACCACCACTAACAGCAACTCGTTACCGCACACCCGAACATTTTGGTCAGGAGACGCCACTGACATTTGCCTATCTTGTAGGTGTGATTGAACAGAAATGTGTGTCCCGAACTAAACTCACATAGTGAACAAAAGGAGATTACCACCACATACACCCACACACAGAGAGCTACTTACACACATTCGCAATCCTATACGCCCGCATACTCAGTCTCTTAAACACACACATATGCACACAAATTTGCTCAGGTTTGTGGAACTTCCGGTTACACCGGAAGTAGCTATCACCTTCGTTACTGCAAATGGACTGTTATATTTTTAAATGTCTATCCAAAAATGCAATAAAAAGCATTCCACTTTAAATAACGAAGTTGATAGCTACTTCTGGTGTAACCGGAAGTTCCACAAAGCTAAGCATATTTCCCAATGTAGCCTAGAGTGTAGCATTTTCTATAGCTCTTTGATATTTGTTACCACTTTATTATTATTTTTTAGCTCAGATTTAAACATATGTTATTTCAAACGTATGCTGTGGGTTGAATTCTGAGTTTTGCTGCCCTAAATTCGAAATATCGATAGACGACATTCAAAGATTTGAAATAGTTTAAGAATGAACATAGGCGGAACTAGCAATCTGACTTGGAGGGGGGCTAGGTTAGGCCTGTAATTGACACTTGGGATCTTTTAAAAAGGAAAATAAATGTTTATCATAAAAGACACCAACTTTGTTGATCAAAACGTTTAATATCGATGAAATAAAACATAACTACAAAGTAATAGCAGTATTTACTATACCTACAAAGTAAACAAATAAAAACTATGAATTAAAATATATAAAATGAAAATCTTAAAGACAAACGACAAAAATCAGATTTCAAAGCATTCCACTTGTGGTTGCTTTTAAAACGTTTTCATCTAACTACTGGTTTTTCCTTAATTTTTATCTCTAATGGCTGCTGCGTAACCATAACCATTGACGACTAGACGGTACATATATTGCACTGACCGCCGAACACTGGTCGTTTGTTGTTTGTGATTTGTGAAGAAAAGAGATTGATAGCGGCGATAAAAGAGGGCGCAGAGCAGACGTGCTTTGCAAATTTACAGAGCGGATTTATAATACTCGTATTTCGGAAGTCGATATAAGTCAGCTATTTCCTAGTAGGGCCTAGCGAGGTCTAGGGGGGGGGGGGTCCGTAGGCCCCCCTCTTGGTCAACCTTATAGGTTAATAGCAAATTGAGCTATTCAAATATGAAGCATTTGATCAAAATTCGCTACCATAACGCACTTTCTGCGTCCAGAATTTCTTTTCTTACAAACATGCATTATATTTCGATGGAAAATGCAAAAATGCAATAACATAAGACGTGTTTGATTAAAAAAAAGAGAGAATTTGTATCACCAGCGACTTATAGGCCAGCCTGTGATTGTAGAAATATTTTTTTATATATAGCACAAGACACCCTATAATTAATGTATACAATTTTTTTTTCGTATCTTGTATAATAACGGATATATTGAGCGCTATTGATTTTTTACGAAAATTCGACAAAAATTATATACCATTAAACGATAAACTATATAGCTAAGGCTAATGCTAAGCATCAGAGAAAGGGTCTATTTTAAATGAATTTTCTGGAAATATTTTAGTAAAATGAAGGACAATGGAGGTTGAAACTAAGACTTCAGGGTTTGTAAAACATTCTTCTTGAGACATTTTCTTTCCATAGCCCGTATTAGATTCAAATTCTATGCCTAAATGTTGCCAATTTTGACGTTTTAAATCGCAACTATGATGTTTTGAGGAAAACCCCTATTAATTTTTATTTAAATGCCTATAACTTTTTTGTGTTTTGATCTACATAACTAAATTTTGGTAGGTAACTTACATATAATGATATAAACCAGTGTACCAAATTTGGTTGCCCTTACTTTGTTAACTCGGGAGATATAATTTTTTTTCGAAAGAAAACACAAAATTTTTCGGGAAAACTTGGGCCGATTTTCCTGGCTAACGAACTTATCCAAGCCATTTGCATATATATATATATATATATATATATATATATATATATATATATATATATATATATATATATATATATAATATTATGTATCTACACACTTTACCATATCCACCAAAATTTATGTTTCTAGGTTAATGGAAAATTGAAGAATTTGAAAATGTTTATGAAAGTTCGCTATCACAAAGCACTTGCTACGTCTGGACTAAGACATATCATTAAATGTATTTGATAGTTAAATGAACTTATTCGAAAGATGATTGAATTGTTAGATAAAACTAGAATGTTATTGGTATTTTTGTTTGACGTCAACAGACTCCGATTCTGAGGGTAATGTTCTTTGCATAATAAGGTAACTAGTTATCTACTTATTATTTTATAACATTTGAATTCAATTTTTAAGTTATCCTTTTTGCCTTTACTCCAATGTCAACTCGAAATTACTCTAGTTTTTACTAAGAGTCGCATCAACTTTTTAGTTTTGACACAATGTTATTCCTATAAAAACGACCTGTGTATCAAATTTCATCAAAATAGCTCTGTTATTTTAAGACGTATAAATTTGATTGAGGAAAATTTGAAAATCTCCCGAAAACCGGTCTGATACACACATACACATTTATACAGTAATGTCCATTTTTTTACTCCTTTTACGATAATGGCACAAAAATAATATTATTAGTTATCTTGAACCTTATACTAAAAGAAGGTACTCTGAAGGTTGATATTGATAAAATGAACTGTTTTCGAGAAAAAAAAACTATTTTTCTTTAACATGCTTTTTATTGCATCTGTTAAGATAACTCAAAAAGGTTGTAAGGTGCTGAATACCTATTACATAACTTAACGTTTTTAGTGAATTTTCGTAGAAAATATTCACTAATAGGTAGATCCCGACTTTAATATTTTGAAAAAAATGTTGCAAATGAGCGCGAACTAGGACCCCTAGAACCCATGTCCAGGGACAGTTTCAATTTTTATATGTTTATATATATATATATATATATATATATATATATATATATATATATATATATATATATATATATATATATATACCTATATATATATATATATATATATATATATATATATATATATATATATATATATATATATATATATATAAACATATAAAACATATAAAAATTGAAACTGACCCCGGACATAGGTTCTAAAATTTCCAAAATTCTAAAGTCGGGATCTCCCCATTAGTGAATTTTTTCTACGAAAATTCACTAAAAACGTTAAGTTATGTAATAGGTATTCAGCACCTTACAACCTTTTTGAGTTATCTTAACAGATGCAATAAAAAGCATGTTAAAGAAAAATAGTTTTTTTTTTCTCGAAAACAGTTCATTTTATCAATATCAACCTATTAGTGAATTTTTTCTACGAAAATTCACTAAAAACGTTAAGTTATGTAATAGGTATTCAGCACTCAATAACGATGAATGCAACTTGGATATTATATTTTGTTACTGCATTAAGTAAATCTGTGTTGAAACTATACGTTGTTGACAAAGTGTGATACATAAACTTGTGACGATTAATCACTTCAAAATAAAATAAAGCGATAACAATATGACTGGACACAATTTACAGACAATACATGGTTCATATGGATTAGGAATGTGAATTGTTCAAATTAGGCGACAATTCTCAATTTAAGTGTTCTTATTAGCAATAAAAATCAACTCTATAATTTGTAAACGTTAATAAGACACGTTTATATATCAGTATTTTAAAATCTTTTATTACAAAATATCAAGTTTTAAAATTTCGTAATCCATTGTTAGCATTAATTATTCTATCTTCAGATCCCAAAAATTGTCGACTTATGCTCTTAGGTCCAATATTTATAAAAAAATCTAACGTTGGTAAATGTTGGTTGTCTAGAAAACGGTTAAAACGACTTTTGAATTTTGAAAAAATGTCTTTAAATAACAAGCGAACTAGAACCCCTAGAACCCATATTCAGGGTCAGTTTTAATTTTTATATGTTATATATACAGGGTGTTTGGCGTGTCGCTTTCATTAGAAGTTTATGGCCTTCTAGCCCGAATTCGAAGGAGAAAATTTGGGTTTGCCTATAAGCGGTCATGAGGATTCTAGTTAATTACCTTGAAGTACACGGCGCTTCCGGTTAAACCGGAAGTACTATATAGATACTTCTCTTTTTTAAGTAGAATACTCTATATACTTTTGGATTTTTAGATTTCGCATCAAGATTCTACATCAAGTCTTATGAAAACACCATATTTCAAAAATACGACGTCTTCGAGTTACTTATAATTATATATTTTTTTTAATTTTCAAAATGTTACTACTGTGTTTGATCAGACATATCTGTAAGGTGATTGAGGAAGCTTGGTTGTATGTAAAGTGCAGTTGATGTTTTCAGTAACTTATACAGAGCGTTCTATATTAAAGTGCCCAACTAGAGCCACTTATTTCATACCTAACTTGAACAAAAAGCAGAATTACCTCAAAAACCACAAAAATAATAACATGCGCTAGATACGTATTTCGACAAGAAAGTTGTCTTTATCAGTCTAGCCACAGTGTCCAACCTCGGTCTTTCATACATAACTTAATAATTTCAAATGGAACACCCCTATATTTGTCTGCTTAGTCTTATTGCAAATTAAAATCTCTTTGAAATTTGTTAACACTTCCCTATACATATCTCTTACCATTTCCAAGATATATTGATTTTTTACTTTATATTACGTTGCAGATATTCAAATATCTGGCGAGACTTGTGACCAAAAATGTCAAAAATCGAATAAAACTCAACTAACGCGTCCTAGTATGTTTCATTGAAATATATTGAAAAGGAACGGAAAACACATTCAAAATTCCTCATAAACTTCTATCTAAGTATGATATATTTACATTTGTTTTTTCTTATTTTTGTTTTTTTAATGAAGGCAGGCATCAAATTTGGTTACCCCTATAACCTATATAATAAAATCAATGTGCCATATTTCACCAAAATAACTTTGTTGTTTGAAAATTACAAACATTTTCCGAAAATCAACTTAAGATGTTCCCCAAAAAACTGGTCCGATTTTTCTTGCCAAGGAACCTGTTCGAGCTATTTACCCCACCTAGCAAGATATAATTATTCACAAAAAGCTTTCCGACGGAACTCCCAAAAAAATTTACATAAAAAGTTGCAAACAATTTTTTCACGAAAATCCGAAATATATTTTTTTTACAATAACTTATTAAACATTTATTACCAAAATGTCACACAAATCTTAGAAACGGTGATTTCTAAGGAAACACAAAAAATTGAATATATTTTTTTACAAAAAAATTGCCTAAAGAATACATAAAATTCAAATTATATACCTAATCTGCACGAAGTTTAAAAAATAGGAAAATGCAAAAAGATATTTCCAAAACTAGAGTCTGCAGGTATAGGGGTTGTGGAATTTGAAAAAATTGAGTTACGACAGTTTTCATTTTTTTCAATCACTATTTGAGAGCGCTCTGTGTACAGCATCCCGATTTTTTCAACAAATAATATTAAACGAAGACCTCTCTGAATGCGTCACTTTTATGAGACGCTCCTATCTATCGGTAAATATGATTGGAAATCTCCCGACTTACGTTGGTTAAAACGCCGTATCACAATTTTTCATATGTTCCAAAATGTAAAAAGTTGAAAAACAATTGAAATAACTCGAAAACGATGAGCGATATAAATGTTATACAGGGTGACGCATTTCTACGGTAAATCTCAACATTACTGTTATTATACAAGTTGCGAGAAACAATTGTATATGTTAATTATAGGGTATCTTGAGCTGTATCTTATAAAAATTATTTCGACAATCACAGGTGGCCCATAAGTCGTTAGCGATACAAATTTTCTTTTTTTAAATATTCCATCGAATTTTAATGCATGCTTGTTTTCGAGTTATTTCAATTCTTTTGCAACTTTTCACATTTTTGGCACATAGATATAAAAAATTGTGATACGGCGTTTTTACCAATATAAATCGAAGCCCGATGCAAATGACGCATTCATAGGGGTTTTGTTTATATTATGTCATGAAAAAATCGAGATACCATGCACCGGGCGCTCTCAAATAGTGACTGAATTTAAAAAAATCAAACTGTCCTAACTCAATTGTTTCAAATAGTTTCAGAAGTGAAGGGCATAATAATAATGGTTTAGCAAGTTATTAAAAAAAATGTATTCGGATTTTCGTTTTTTGGGAGATTTGTCGAAAAGCTTATTTGATGAAATATGGTACATAGTTTTTACTATATATGGTATACTGGTAACCAAATTTGATGCCTGCTTTCATTAAAAAAAAAGAAATATTTATTGTTAAAAACTTTTTTTTTTGAAAATTCACTACCATAACGCACTTACTGCGTCCAGACTTTTGAACCTAGTTTCAAAAATGCAAACAAATATTCTTGGAAATTACTAATATTTTCACTTATCTAATCATTTGCACTTTGACTAATCTATACATACTTTAATATTTTTCTTTCAGTTTTTCAGCTCAATTAGATTACAGTAATCTTCCACAACTGTTTTGTAACGATATGTGTAAAACAAACCTAATAGATACTTAACGTGTCATGATCACTTAAATTATTGGCCCTTATTGGAGCAAAGTACCCATACAATCAAAATCTCATCAGCTTAGCATTCAACATCAATCATAATTCAACAAGATTTTATCTGAGCTTTAATACTTACATAATTTTTACGCGTTGTTTGTTAAGTTATAATAATAAAATAAATAACAATAAGAGTTGCATTTAGCGTTGCCGAACGCCGAATATCTATTTTATGAGTGGTTTAAGCGAGATCACAACATAAGTTACAAGTAGGACTTTCAACAAAGTCTGAATATCCACAAAGCGTTGATCAATTTTAATAAAATTTATACATGTTTAATCAAACTCAAAAAATGCTGGACGCAGCAAGTGCGTTATGGTAGTGAATTTACATTAAAATGTTTTTAATAGCAAATATGTGTTTTTTTCTTTCAGAAAGCAGGCATCAAATTTGGTTACCAGTATAACCTATATAGTAAAAACAATGTGCCATGTTTCATCAAAATAACTTTATTGTTTAAAAACGTACAGAAATTTCCGAAAGTAAACTTAAAATGTAATCGAAAAAATCCGTTTCTTGGTCAACCTTATAGGTTAATAGCAAATTGAGCTTTTCAAATATGAAGCATTTAATCAAAATTCGCTACCATAACGCACTTACTGCGTCCAGAATTTCTTAACTTACAAACATGCATTATATTTCGATGGAAAATGCAAAAACATAAGGCGTTTTCCACTAAATATTTTTTTATTTGTATCACCAACGACCTATGGGCTACCCTGTGATGGTAGCAATAATTTTTTAAGGTGTAGCTCAAGACACCATATAATTAATGTATACAATATTTTTATTGATTTTTTACGAAAATTCTACAAAAATTATATACCATTAAACGATAAATTATATAGCTAAGGCTACTGCCAAGCATCAGAGAAAGGGTCTATTTGAAATGAATTTTCTGGAAATATTTTAGTAAAATGAAGGACGATGACGGTTGAAACTAAGACTTCAGGGTTTGTAAAACATTCTTCTTAAGGCATTTTCTTTCCAGAGCCCGTATTAGATTCAAGTTCTTTGCTTAAATGTTGCGAATGTTGACGTTTTAAATTGTCACTTTGACGTTTTGAGGAAAACCCCAATTTATTTTTCTTTAAATGCCCATAACTTTTTTGTCTTTTGACCTACAGAGCTAAATTTTGGTAGCCATCTCACCTATAATGACGTAAACCAGCGTACCAAATTGTTGCCCTTACTTTGTTAATTCCGGAGATATAATTTTTTTTGAAGGAAAACCCAAAATTTTCCGGGAAAACCTGGGCCGATTTTCCTGACTAACGAACTTATCCAAGCCATTTGCAAAAGGAAGGTATTCACCAAATTTAATCAAAATCGGCCAATGATTTTTTGAGTTATCGGTGTGATACATATATATATATATATATATATATATATATATATATATATATATATATATATATATATATATATATATATATATATATATAAACATATAAAAATTGAAACTGACCCCGGATATGTGTTCTGGGGGGCCTAATTAGCGCTCATTTGAAGAAATTTTTTCAAAATTCAAAAGTCGGGATCTCCTCATTAGTGGATTTTTTTAAAGAAAATTCACTAAAATGATTACATTTTCGAACTAAAATATTAGAAAATAACAAAATTATTTAATGATGAGTTGGTCCGCCGCGGTTCCTTGTGCATTCAATAACTCTTCCAGGCATGCTTGTAATTAAATGGTTTATGTTATCCTGAGCAATGCCACCCCAAGCTTCTTGAGATCGTTGACGAAAGTCAACTAGGTTATTTGGTCGTTGGGGTAAATTACCCAGTCAATTGCCTATCATATCCCACACATGTTCGACTGGTGACAAGTCTGGAGAGCGACAAGGCCATAGTAGCAGTGTCACGTTATTTTCTTGTAAGAACCGTGTAGGAAGCCTTCCTGTATGAGGACGTGCGTTGTCTTGTTGGAAAAGAGGTTGAATGAACCCTAGTAGCAGCGCAACATACCGCAGTACGTTTCGTATGTAATCCTTTACATTCAAATTTCTGTCAATTAAAACCAGAGGTGACCTGCTACGGTATGTTATCGCACCCCATACCATCACCAACCGTGTAAGTGCCGTATGCCGTTCCAGAGCAAATTCTAAATTTCTGCGCTTTCCACGTAATCGCCCTACTATTCTGCGACCATTGTGAACCCAAAGACAGAATCGGGACTGTCAGAGAACACAACACGATTCCATTTACCATCCCAATTAGATCTGCAGTTACACCACTCAAGATGAGCAGCACGATGTCAAGGTGTCAGTGGGAGATGGTCTATATACTTTATACGAACGAAATCCAAAGGCACGTATTCTCCCATAGACTCTTCGTTGTAAAACTCCCAACCAAGCATTTCCAATCGACCGTGTTGTGGAAACTGTCTTGTAAAGCCGCAATATTCAAATAACGATCTTTCCGTGCTGAAGTTGCACGAGGTCGCCCGGATCCAAGACGACGGATATGGATTCCTTGTTTAGACCACTTGGACCAACACTGTTGTCACACTGCGCCCTATGCGGTCGGAAATTTGTCTGATGAAAAACTGGCTTCCCGCATACCGACAATGTTCCGTAAACGGCGCCTAAGCATAATGACTTAATAAATTTAACAAGCTACGAGATATTGCTTCAAACCGAAGCAAATTCAAATTTAAACAGATAATTTGTTAATAAAACACAATTTTAAAAGTGTAGGTGCACCTGTTAAATTTGTTGTCTATATTGTTATCATCCCTTATCAGAGACAAAACAGCGCAGTCTAGAAAATTTCATTGCCATTGGTCGACTCTTACGGAGTGTTCGGATTTTTTGGAAAGTTAGTATATTTCAGTTTATCAAATCAATTGCAAAGTCCGAGGATGTATTGTATTGAAAAGTACTAAGCTTTCAAATAGAAAACGCTTTGGTTTTTTAAAACAAAATTTTATTTATTCAACATAATCTCCACTAAGACTTACCTACATATTTAAGAGAACATTCTTAAAGCAATTATACGCCCTTAAAAAATCTTTATCTTGGTCTTCAAACCACTCCCCAACGGCACCATATGACTTCGTTGTTTGTCGTTTACCATTCAAATAATTTTTGAGCTTTGGAAATATATAATAGTCCGAGGGTGCTAAATCCGGCGAAAAGGGCGGGTGGTCAACCAATTCAAAATGTATCAATTGCTTGCAGTGCAATCGAAGGCTGTGAGCAAGGTCTTTCAAAAAGAGCGTACTTTTGGCAGGTTTCCGCAACACACTATAGCAAGTTCTCGTGACAGTTCTACATTGTTACAGAAAATCTAGCAGAATTATGCCACCGTTGTCGCAGAAAACTGAAGCGAGAACTTTGTCAGTCGACTTTTGACACTGATTTTTTTTTGACTCGTAGAGAACCGGAATGCTTTCTACTCATTCGATTGCTCTGTTGTCTCTGGATCATATTGATGGACCCATATGTTTCGTCCATAGGCAAGGCGACCTAAAAAGTTTGAGGATTCTTCTTTAGTAGGGTGGAAAATTTCATAGAACATTGTCAAACAAGCGCGCTTCTGATCAGCATTCAAGCATTTCGGAATTTATCTTGCCGGAAGCTTTCTTATTCCCAAGTTGTAATGAACAATGTCTAATATGCAATATTTCTGCTATATACATTTCAGCCCAATATGTCGATCTTCTGGGATGATTTCATGGACAGAATCAATGTTTTCTTGAGTGGTGACATAAATTAGTCTACCAGAGAGGTGCTTAACTTTGACATTTCATCGTCCTCTTTTAAATTCCGCAACCTAGTTTTTAATAGTAGCATACGAAGGACATTGATCACCTAACGTTTCTATCACATCTGCAAAAATTTCTTTGTCCAACAACCCTTTCCAAGTATATGCTTAATAACTGAGCGAAACTATTTTTAACAAAGTCTAGCTTTATCTCAGACATACCGTTTTGAAATATCCATGGTTTTGTGATTATTTAACTTTTGGATGTCAAACTTTTACAGATTATTTACAACACATCATAACAACTCAATTTAATTGTACCGGAAAGTTTATAGGCTAACTAGATATTATTCTAAGGGATCAATGTGTTCAACCCTAGACCTAAAAGAGATCTGACGGCCGCTTCGTGGTTTGTATTGTTTGTGGTGGGGTTTCTACCAGAGTCGTTATCGGACTCATTAGTCGAGTTGTTAAAGTTAATTTTGTCAGTTACCAAAATAACGGTATCAAGCGGATTATATGTATTTGTTGGTTCAGGTAAAAGGATAGAAAACCGTGTATTGATTTATTGGCCACTTATGTGTTTTTGATAAAGATTTTATTGTTTGTGATGGGGTCTCTACCTGAGTCGTTATCGGTGTCATTAGCCGAGTTGATAAGGTTAATTTTTTCGGTTGCGGAAATAACGATATCAAATGGATTAAAAGTATTTGTTGGTTCAGGTAAAAGGGTAGTAAAACTGTCTATTGATTTATTGGTCATCTTATGCGTTTTTAATAAAGATTGTATTGTTTGTGATAGGGTTTATACCCGAGTCGTTATCGGTGTCATTAGCCGGGTTGTAGGGAGTTAATTTGGTCAGCTACCGAAATAACGATATCAAGCGGATTAAAAGTATTTGTTGGTTCAGGTAAAAGGGTGGTAAAACTGTCTATTGATTTATTGGTCACCTCATGCGTTTTTAAAAAAGATTGTATTGTTTGTGGTAGGGTTTCTGCCTTAGTCGTTATCGGTGACATTAGTCGAGTTAGTAAGGTTAATTTTGTCAGTTACCGAAATAACGGCATCAATAGCAGATTAAAAGTATTTGTTGGTTCAGGTAAAGGGTAATGAAACTGTCTATTGATTTATTGACCACCTTATCTGTTTTCAATAAAGCTATAATGGAATGAGTAAAGATTGGAACCTGTGGTGAGCACTGATAAGTTTATCGTCCATTAGTCTGATAGATCGTGTTTACTAGAGTTCGAACCATGGAATTTAGTTGCAGTGGGTGATGGCGGAATTGGGAACTACGATAGCGATTGTTGTCGTTTGGTTTTCGGTAGAAAAATTGGATCAGATTTTTGGGAAAAGTTTGAGTTTTCTTTGGAAAAAGTTTGGTATCTCTGTAAATAACAAAGTTATGACAATCAAATTTGGTATTAAACTTACCCTACATGCCGATTATATATATATATATATATATATATATATATATATATATATATATATATATATATATATATATATATATATATAATACAACTTTATTCATAAAATCCCAAACGGGCAAGGAACACGTCAAAACATCATATGTAGCAACTCGTTACACAGAGCATAATATATAAAAATTCTAAATCTATAATTAGGGACTCAATAAAAAAGGCCCCAAACCTACAGTTAAGGAGTCATTATCTAAAATACAAAAAACATATAAAAACAAACTCATGAAAGGGCATAAAATGCAGAACACTGCGCAAACAAAACAACAATTAACCTATACAACATACGCCTTTACGCATGCACACTTCAACGGACAAATACACCATCATATGTTTATATTAAAAATAATCACACCGATAACTCAAAAAAGAATAGACCGATTTTGATAAAATTTGGTAGGTGCCCTCCTTTTGCAAGTGGCTTGGATAATTTCGTTTGCCGAGAAAATCGGACCAGTTTTTCCTGAAAAATGTTGGGTTGTCTTTGGAAAAATTTTTGTATCTCCGAAAATAACGAAGCTATGACAATCAAATTTGGTACACAAGTGTCTACTTAACCTTACTCTACATGCCGAAATTCAGATCTCTAACTTAAAAGAAAACATTTATAGGCATTTAAAGAAACGTTTGGGTGCCACTGGTGATCAGAGGACGGCACAAGAACAAAATAGTTTGTGTGGTTAACAAAGCCAATTCAATATTACATACAAAGATTAGGTTTTTATAACAAAATGTCTGCTGAAATTATAATTTTAGACTCAAAGGTGACAAAGTTTTTCAGGGGTTTTAAACACAAATGTGATCTTGTTCAAAAACTGTGAAATCTGTGCACTATTGTTTCTCCAAATGTCAAAATAAAACAAAGAAGACCATACAGCCATCGAGCTGGAATCGATCACGCAAACTTCTGCGTAGAGGACAAGCACGCTACCACTGAGCTATCTAAGGATACCAGTAGCGGCTCGTGCCTTAATGCATTGGGGGTGCGCAAGACAAAAAAAAAAGTTCGGGATGCAATAAGTGCGTTATGGTAGTTAATTTTTATTAAATGTTTCAAATTTGAATAACTCAAGTTTCTACGAACTTAGAAAGTTGAATTTTGGTGTATAGTAGGGTCTTTCCCAAGGCAACATATCCCCCAAATTTCATCAAAATAGCTTTGTAATTTTCAGAGAAACTCAAAATTTAAATTTAAATTTTCTAAAAATCTAGAAAGTTGAATTTTAGTGTGTAGTAAGGTCTTTTACAAGGCAACATATCCACCAAATTTCATTAAAATAGCTTTGTAATTTTAGATTTTTTTTTGAAACAAAACTCAAAATTTTCCCGGAAAACCTTATCCGATTTTCCTGACTAACGACTCATCCAAGCCATTAATAAAAGAAAGGCACTTGCTGAGTTTCATCGAAATCAGTTGCTTATGTTTTGAGTTATGGGTTGGATACATATATATACATATATATATATATATATATATATATATATATATATATATATATATATATATATATATATATATATATATATATACATATATATATATATATATATATATATATATATATATATATATATATATATATATATATATATATATATATATATATATATATATAAATTGAAACTGACCCCGGATATGGGTTCTAGGGGTCCCAAAAATTTTTTGCAAAGTCTCTCCATAGATACCTTCTATTAGTGAATCTTTTTAATAAAAATTCACTAAAAATAAAGGGCTCGCCTATTTTTTCCCCGAAAATGTATTATAAAAAAACATACTTACTAAACTAACTAATTATTAACTATACTTACCAAGTTTTTCTCTAGTAAGTTATAGGTTATAGTAGTTAAAAAGTTAACCTTTAAATTTAAAATATCCACTGAATTAATCACAGTATCACAATTATTTTGTCCACTTATTAAGCAACCCGAACTAGTAGCGATCATAATAATAATAATAACTGTCTTGTTAGAACATGTAAACAACAATGAGATCATCTAATTAAAATCAAACCGACGCGCAGCACTACACGAAAATTACTAAACACATGCTAGACACAGACACGCTCTGCCAAAATTCCACTGCAAACTGAAAGTGTGAAATTTGAGAGCGCCCACCAGATTGCTTATTCGGTCGGTTTCGACGATGATACTCGATCATTTCGCAATGAAGTATCGCATTTCCTCAAGAGCGCCGAAAAATACACACCGCCGGCAACTGATGTATATATGGATATGGATGTATATAACGATAACGTCTGCAACCAACCATTAACACTATACTTATTCTGATGCTGTAGTAATGGCTGCTGACTCTGCGATCCTCGATATCCTAATTTTGTTTGTTGAATGCAGGAGATAAAAAAAAGCAAATAAAAATTTATTAAAATATAGCATTGCAAAAACATTTTTTTTCCACGGCAGGCGGCAGTGCGCACGCACGGGCGCACTTATTGAGGAGCCGCCCCTGAAGGATACGTTAACTATCGTTTTGTTTACATGATACTTGACACCGGCTTCATGCTCGGGATGTATTATAGTATATTGAAAATATACGTAACAATTAATTACAGAATTAGTAGAATTGCCATTGAAACACGTTCATAACAAGAATATAATCCTACTTTTTGCTGGGTTCGGGCGGCAGACGTTATAATAAAGTGAAACAAGCAGAACTAGTGCGGGTCATTCAGAATTGTATAAAATTATTATTTTTTACTATTGGGCACAACTAGTTTTGCTTATTTTGTAACGCTCAATAGCTGCATACAAGTAAAATATCGAGTTTGGGAAATTGATCGCAACTATTTTTGCACATTTTTTCGGGCATTGCCCGAATTCGAGTATTGAGCGTAACATTTTCAGTAAAAAGTTGCCAATACAGTTGGCTTGTATGAGTGCCACTACTGTAAGTTTATCGGGGGAAACGAAAAGGTAAATAATGATAAAGAAAATATGATACAAACATTATAAAGTCTATTTTATAATAACAGTCTCACGACATATATTACAAAACATGTTATCACAAGTAAACGGATGTGTAATTAAATGATATTTTACTATATAACAGGAATCTACTTACTAAGTAATTATATAAGATTACAGTATTATACAAAACAAAGTTATTGCTTCTGTAAATATTCATCAAACAAGTACAGCGCAAGAGAGCTATCAGGTCCTTTGAGCATGGTAGCAAGGTCACTGGTATATCCAGATAGTTTTCTAATGGTACTGGCTTGTTTATGAACAAATTCTTCTTCAATGTATGAGGAAATCTCTGGGTCGTGCGATTCTTGACGATTTCTAGTGGCTTCTCTGTGAATATTGAACGCCTCAGTAGCTAGATGTTTTTCCGTATCGAGGGCCTTCGCCAGACTAGCAATTTCGTACAATTCGAAGTTACCTTTACCATCATCGGTGATAAGATCACCCTTACGACGGTTGAAGTCCATGACACCTCCTCGTTTGGTGATATATTTGATCAACTCAATAGCGGTATGCCATTTCGAGTCTGAAAGTCCACGGTACAATTTTTCAAATCCAACACGGTTCTTCTCGTAGTTTGCATAATGGGTGGACATCAGTAGGTATTCAAAAGATTTGGCAATATGTGCGTTGACATAAGCTTGTAGGTCAGGTTCAACTGCTTCGATGGCTCCATATTTTGCGTTACAGTTTGCCAGGTTACCTACACCTGAAACAAACAACAAAATTAAAATGAAAAAATAACAAATCCAAGGTCACTAAGCCACTAATTATTTCTACAAAAAAAAAGTTTAACTCTTTTATATCCCTAGGGACAAAATTTCACCCACCAAAATTGCCACTAAGTGTATGTTGGGACAAATTTTGAACCACCATCTTAACAGCATTCTAAAGTTGTGCCCAGTGGTTCAAAAGTCATCCTACAGCCAATAGAGCATACATTAGTCCTATTGGAACCACGGTAGACAGCGGCTGCGCACTTGGTCAGACATTGGCAACTCCAATAAGCTAAAATTATCAACTGCTGCTTAAGACATGTGTTTACAGATTTATTGTGTATGTGATAAGCGAATACCCGAAATCCGTTTTAGAAATTAGTGACTCCGGTAGTTATTTGGAACAGTGAAGGGAGTAGTGAGTACAATATTTAATAAATACACTTGGAGAACCCCAATTACCACAACACATTTAAAAAACCTGGAGATTTTTTCACTAACCAAGTTAGCGTCATCGGAATTTTTCATCCTCTGATGCGCTGACCTGGCTAGTGAAACGACCCTCAGTTTTTTTAAATGTGTTGTGATGATTTGGGTTCTCAAAGTGTAATTATCAGTGCTCTTCACAGGTTACAACCTTAAGAGTGTAAATTTGCTTTTTACTTTCACCACGCAATTTGTAAGCGAATGTGACAAAACTCAGTTGGTAAAGGATCCTGACAGGTACAATCTGTTTGATGCGTTTATTTTGCTTTTGGCCGATGAAGTTTTTCATCTTTTGATATTCCACACAAATTTGTATGCCCAACAGGAGCAAATAAAATCCGGAAAAGCATACATAGCGACTGATTTACAAGAAATGAAAAAGTTTATAGGAATAACACGATCATGAGTGTAAAGCAATACCCAAGTTATCGGGATCACTGCACCCAAGAGCCTGACTTGCATAACGCTTTTATATTAAAACAGATGTCTATACAGATGTAGATGGATTCTCGAAAATGTTCGCCTAAACGACAACTTAAACAGAACGCCCCAAAAAAAAACATACGAAAACAGTTTATCCGGAATCGGTGATGGCCGGTCAAATCCCCCATATTACACAGGTCGGACGGGAAATGTTAACAAAAAAATCTAAATTACAGGCCTTTCCAATAAAATCCAAAATAATCGCTTATTGTTTTATATTATATTATATTGACAATTATTTTTGTTTTGTGAATGAGGAAGTTGCATATAATTTACTTTTGATAAAAAACGTATTTAAAGTACAGCAAAATACTCTAAAAATATATGTCTACAAGTAAACCCCCCTTAAAGTGAACCACTAATTAGTAATTAATTATTGAAATATTGAATATAATTCAAAAAGACAGGGTGGGCGAAAACGCGATCTGATTGGTGAAGAGGTTTGTGATCTCACGATCCGGTACATCTGCTTGTTTGCGTTTGTGTTTGCATCGAATTCTGAGCAGTTTTATCATAATTTTAAGTAGTTTTGGTGTTTAGTGTATAATATAGGTTCACAGGTAGTAAGTTGTGTGTAATCTAGTTTATTGCGTGACTATGTGATGGCTTCAGCAGAATAAGAATCACAATACGAGAATGCGAAAGACATAGCAGTTCCTGGACATAAATATTATGTGCTGTATAGTGCCCAAACTTACTTCCAACTTCCACAATAATAACTACCCCCAACAAATTATTCTTTAATGTACCTAAGGATGAGAAAATCAGGAAGAAATGGTGTATATTTTTCTTGTAGATTATTTGAATGGAGAACATTTTGAGGTTATGCTTTTATTTACATTATATTTTATAAGAAATTACTACATAAAATCCAACAAAGATATTTAAAGGATAAAATAAGGTTCATATCAGACACATACCTCCCAGCTTTCACTCCTTTTAGCTCAGCACCCATGAAATTCGGGTTGTTTTCTAAAAACGCAATCATTGCTAATACATCAATTTTTGGTAAATGATCAGATTGTCCTTGGACAAATCCAACTTCTGTAGTCATACTATAAGACTGTACAGTTTTTAAAATAAATAATACGAGTATATAGATAATAACAATAATATAAGTTGATAACAATAACTATCCGGTACACGTAAGTCGCATAAACACTAATAGTGAGATGAGGATCTCTGTGTAAGCGAGACTAGTTTGGCCGATACCGGATCGTGACGTCACAGTAGGCCGTCTTTGTTTACGGCTGCGTATTGGCGCGAAGACAATTATTTTGATTTTCTATATTTGTTTACAGGAAAACTATTGGTTAAAAATTTTAATTTTATATGGCAATTGATTTTATACAATGTGGGGAATTGAATAAGAGGAGAATAAAAAAATGTGCAAATTCCTCATTTAATGAAAGACCTTCTCAAAGAAACCTGTATGCTTGTGACACTGTCAATGTTTCTCGTTTCCAGACAAGACCAAATGTTCTACGTAACAAAACCTTACGACGGGAGAAAACGGTGGTGTTGGTCAGAAGGTGGTATGGCGTCGACTGTACTCTCATTAACCACGGATTTTTTTTAATTTCTCGTTTGAATGTAACAGATTGTTTGCAGTGAAATAGAGAAATAACACATGCGTTCATCTTGTATAAAATTACGATAATCTACGTGAAGCAACAGAAGTCATGAGAAAAATAAGAATGACTCATCACTGCAATTGATTTATATTGACGGTTAGAGACTAAACCAAAATATGAATTTTGTAGACAACTTGACCAAGTAAAATCCACATATAGTATCGATCGGAAAAGACAGAAATAATGGGGACACCGGCTAGTTCTTCTTTATAATAGACACTTGTATTATCAATGCATGTATAATATACAAATTACTGCCTGGAAATCCAAAGATGTCAATGAAAGAATTTCGTCGTGTTATATTTGTACGGGATGGGCAACTTATTATGGGCCTAACAAAACCTTACGACTATACCTTTTATCACAAACTACAGCCTTTTTAGAAAAAAAAAAAGTGTTTTTGCCTTAATCTAAACCTTTAATTTATTCTATTTTCACATATACAGAGTGTTCATTGTGTTGTCGGCTGGTATTTACTTTATTATTTTCAATGGGACACCTATATATTATTAGTGAATTTTCGTAGAAAAAATTCATTAATGGGGAGATCCCGACTTTTGAATTTTGAAAAAATTTCTTTAAATGAGCGCTAATTAGGCCCCACAGAACACATATCCGGGGTCAGTTTCAATTTTTATATGTTTATATATATATATATATATATATATATATATATATATATATATATATATATATATATATATATATATATATATATATATATAATGGGCCTATTTTGATAAAATTTGGCACGTACCTTCCTTTTGTAAATGGCTTGGACAAGTTCGTTAGTCAGGAAAATCGGACGAGGTTTTCCGGGAAAATTTTTGAGTTTTCATTCGAAAAAAAATTATATCTCCGGAATTAACAAAGTAAGGGCAACCAAATTTGGTACGCGGATTTATATCATCACAGTAGGTAAGCTACCTACCAAAACTTAACTCTGTAGGTTGAAGGACAAAAAAGTTACAGGCATTTAAAGAAAAATAAATTTGGGGTTTCCTCAAAACGTCAAAGTCGCGATTTAAAACGCCAAAATTGGTAATGTTTAGGCAATGAACCTGAAACTAATAGGAGCTGTGGAAAGAAAATGTCTCGAGAAGAATGCTTTACAAAGCCTGAACTCTTAGTTTCAATCGTCATTGTCCTTCATTTTACTAAAATATTCCCAGAAAATTCATTTAAAATAGACCCTTTCTCTGATGCTTTGGTAGTAGTGTTGGCTATAGAGTTTATCGTTTAATGGTATATCATTTTTATCGAATTTTCGTAAAAAATCGTTAAAGTTCAATATATCCGTTATTATGCAAGTTACGAAAAAAAAGGTATACGTTAATTATAGGGTGTCTTGAGCTACATCTTAAAAAATATTTCCACAATTACAGGCTGGCCAATAAGTCGTTGGGAATTCAAAATTTTTTTTATCGAACACGCCTTATGTTATTGCATTTTTGCATTTTCCATCGAAATATAATACATCTTTGTAAGAAAAGAAATTCGGGATGCAGCAAGTGCGTTATGGTAGCAAATTTTCATTTGCTATTAACCTATAAGGTTGACCAGGAAACCAGTTTTTTCGGAAACAATTTAAGTTTACTTTCGGACATTTTTGTACATTTTCAAACAATAAAGTTATTTTGATGAAACATGGCACATTGTTTCTACTATATAGATTGCTGCCTGCTTTCTTAAAAAAACATGTTTGGTATTAAAAACATTTTTATGAAAATTCACTACCATAACGCACTTGCTGCGTCCAGAAGTTTTATATATATTTAGAGACCTGACCTATCTTCAAATCGACATAAATACGGAAAATATACAGTTATTGTAAATTTTTGAGTCGAATGAAACATAAAATCGTACTTTATCTACTCTCTATAAGGCAAATTTTTTTATGAAAAAAAGTTGCAGTGTTTCCACGTTTCAGGTATCATAAAATATGTAAAAAAAATTTAACACAACCCGCTGTATATTGAACAGAATCTAAATAGAGAATGAAAAATAATGAAAGAGTCGCCGTTTCGGACTTATGGACAATTATCTTTAGGAAAAGTAATATTATCATCTTGAATGAACGATTCGCCATAAAAGCCTTGATGCAAAATTTCTACACCACATCGTTTTATTGCTAGCTGAACTAATAAATAACTAAAATTTCAATATCTTTCAACTTCTGCATCAGTGAAAACTTCGAGGTTACATATATTTATTTTTAAATGATTTCCAATAGTGTGCGTGTTTATATTTCCGCGACTATGGTCAATCACCAACGCCAGGGAGCAGTTTCACCTCACTATTCTGGAAATTTTGCCGAACCCCTGCCCTTCTGTAAGGAGGGTAGGGATCTTTAACGTGCCTAACATCGCATGGACACGAAACCGACGGCTTTGCGTTTCCTCCGAAAATTCACTACCATAACGCACTTCTTGCGTCCAGACTTTTTTCGTCTCAAGCGTAATACGTACTTACAATATGTATTAACTTAAACCATTTTGAACAGCGTAAGGTGAATAAGTGTCATTGGTCATTGAGAATTATCTTTATTGTGATCAATCCTCCTGTACTGAACGTGAGGTTTTAATGGAAAAACTGGATGACTCAGTTTATAAAACGCAGACTTTAGTTGCTGACACGGTTAGTAAAAGTACAAAGTATAATGTTAACAAAGCCAGCTTTATATTGTTTATATGTATACAAATGTGAAATACAATAGATAATTCCGCTGGGAAATACTTATCAGTTGCCAACGTTGTTCTTGGAACTTGCAATGTGACAATGTTTTTATGAGTCAACTATTATAGTAAATGATAATTATAAACTCTGGAGACAGCAAATGCAAATTATCTACGCAATTCTTTACGAACATTATATATGCACCAATAAAAACAAAAAAACTCTGGACGCAGCAAGTGTGTTATGGTAGTGAATTTTCATAAAAATGTTTTTATTGCAAATATGTGTGTTTTCTTTTTAAGAAAGCAGGCATCAATTTTGGTTACCAGTATAACCTATATAGTAAAAACAATGTGCCATGTTTCATAAAAATAACTTTGTGTGAAAATGTACAAAAATGTCCAAAAGTTAACTTAAAGTGTTCCCAGAAAAACTCGTTTCTTGGTCAACCTTATAGGTTAATAGCAAATTGGGCTATTCAAATATGAAGCACTTGATCAAAATTCGCCACCATAACGCACTTGCTGCATCCAGAATTTCTTTTCTTACACATGCATTATATTTCGATGAAAAATGCAAAAATGCAATAACATAAGGCGTGTTTGATTAAAAAAAATTTGTATCACCAACGACTGTGATTGTAGAAATATTTTTTTAAGATGTAGCTTAAGACACCCTATAATTAATATATACATTTTTTCATATCTTGTATAATAACGGATATATTGAGCTTTATTGATTTTTTACGAAAATTCGACACAAATTATATACCATTAAACGATAAACTCTATAGCTAAGGCTACTGTCAAGCATCAGAGAAAGGGTCTATTTGAAATGAATTTTCTGGAAACATTTTAGTAAAATGAAGGACAATGACGGTTGAAACTAAGACTTCAGGGTTTGTAAAACATCCTTCTTGAGACAATTGATTTCCATATCCTGTATTAGATTCAAGTTATTTACCTAAATGTTGGCGATTTTGACGTTTTAAATCGCAAATTTGACGTTTTGAGGAAAACCCCAATTTATTTTTCTTTAAATGCCTATAACTTTTGTCTTTTGACCTACATAGCTCAATTTTGGTAGGTAACTTACCTATAAGGATATAAACCTGCGTACCAAATTTGGTTGCCTTTACTTTGTTAATTCCGGAGATATAATTTTTTTCGAAAGAAAACACAAAATTTTCCGGGAAAACCTAGGCAGATTTTCCTGGATAACGAACTTATCCAAGCCATTTACAAAAGGAATTTATTCACCAAATTTAATCAAAATCCGCCCATTATTTTTTGAGTTATCGGTGCGATACATACATATATATATATATATATATATATATATATATATATATATATATATATATATATATATATATATATATATATATATATATATATATATATATATGTATCGCACCGATAACTAAAAAAATAATGGGCCGATTTTGATTAAATTTGGTGAATAAATTCCTTTTGTAAATGGCTTGGATAAGCTCGTTATCCAGGAAAATCTGCCCAGGTTTTCTCGGAAAATTTTGTGTTTTCTTTCGAAAAAAATTATATTATATATATATATATATATATATATATATATATATATATATATATATATATATATATATATATATATATATATATATATATATATAAAAATTGAACTGACCCCGATATGTGTCCTGGGGGGCCTAATTAGCGCTCATTTGTGGAAATTTTTCTCAAAATTCAAAAGTCGGGATCTCCTCATTAGTGAATTTTTTTTAAGAAAATTAACTAAAATGCCTAAATTTTTATAGATTTTGTTTTCCACACAAAATATTCTCGTTTTTTTGCAATTCTCTGATCACCAGTCGCACCCAATTTTTTTCTTTAAATGCCTATAACTTTTTTCTTTTAATTTAAGAGATCTACATTTCGGTACATATTATTCCATTTATAGCATAAACCTGCGTACCAAATCGCGTAGCCATAGCTTTATCATTTTCGGACAAATTGGTTTTGAATTTTCCGAAAGAAAATCCAAAATTTTTCCAAAAAAACTGGTTCGGTTTTTCTGGCTAACGAACTTATCCAAGCCACTTACAAAAGGAAGATACCTAGCAAATTTAATCAAAATCGGCCCATTGTTTTTCAGTTATCAGTGACATACCTCTCTCTCGCTCCCTCCCCCTCTCTCTCTCTCTCTCTCTCTATATATATATATATATATATATATATATATATATATATATATATATATATATATATATATATATATAAAAAATAAATGACACCCTCCCATCAAGAAGCTCTGAGCAGCTGTGCGGCGAGAGATTACATAGAAGACAACGGACACACACTCAAGATACCGTGACATAAACTGCCACCACCGGGAATCGAACCCGGACAATTTCTACAGCAACCAAACACTCGTTCCACTGCACCACGGAGGTATATATATATATATATATATATATATATATATATATATATATATATATATATATATATATATAATAGACTTTCCAAAAAATCCGACACCCAGTAGGAGTCGACCAATTGCAATGAAATTTTCTATACTACTCTGTTTTGTCTCTGATAAGAAATGATATGGACAACAAATTTTAACAGCAGGTGCATACTTTATTAATTTTGTTTTATCAAAAAATTTACTCTTTAAATTTGCGTTTCCTTCAGTTTGAATCAATAGTTCGTAGCGATTTATGCTCAGTTTACTAAGTCATTAAGGCATTGTGGCTAGGTGCCTTTTACGGAAAAATTACAATCATTTAAGTGAATTCGAAAAGGGGCACATTGTTGGTATGCAGGGAGCCAGTTGTTCAATCAGACAAATTTCCGACCGCATAGGACGCAGTGTGTCAACAGTGTTACAGTGTTGATCCAGGTGGTCCGAAAAAGGAATCCATGACCTCGAGCAACTTTAGCACGGGAAGATCGTCACTTGAGGATTGCCACTTTACAAGACAGTTCCCAAAATTCGGTCCATTGGAAATGCTTGGTTGGGAGGTTTTACAACAGTCTCTATGGCAACGATATATCGCAGAATACGCGCTTTTGGGCTTCGTTTGTATAGACCATTTTTGTGTCTCCCACTGACACCTCGAGATCGTGCTGCTTGACTTGACTGGTGTAACGGCAGATCAAATTAGGATGGTGAATGTGTTGTTATCCGACGAGTCCCGATTATGTCTGTGGGTCCACGATGATCGCAGAAGAGTAAGGTGATTACGTGGAGAACGCAGAAATTTAGAATTTGCTGTGAAACGGCATACGTGCCTTACACGGGGGATGATCGTATGGGGTGTGATAACATACGGTAGCTGGTCACCTCTAGCGTTTATTGACAGAAATTTTAATTTAAATGATTACATACAAAATGTACTGCAGATTGTTGTACTGCCAACATACGAGGGTTAATGCAACCCATTTTCCAACAAGACAACGCACGTCCTCATACAGCAAGGGTTACTACATGGTTCTTACAGGAAAATTACGTGACCCTGCTTTCATAGCATTCTTGCTCCCGACTTGTCACTAATCGAACATGTGTATACCAAAAGATTGAACTGATGCAGAATATTGGAACCAAATACTAAATTTAAAAAATATATGTAATTGATATATAAGATACAACAAGATACTTAAACTATGAACCAAATATTTATCTCATTAGATTAAGTACTCATGCTGGGTAATCTTGAACATTTAATCAGACTATATCTTTCATTAAACCTTTTAAATTAATCTAAATAATTAATCAGCAAACAATAACATGAAAATAAAAGCCTAAGATTAAAGTTCATAATAATGAAAAAAACTGGGCGCAGCAAGTGCGTTATGGAAGTGAATTTTCATTAAAATGTTTTTAATTACAAATATATCGCTCTAATGCGAGCAGGCATCAATTTGGTTACCGGTATAACCTATATAGTGGGAACAATGTACCATATTTTGTCAAAATAATTATTTGAAAATGTACAAAAATTTTCCGAAAATAAACTTTCAATATTTCTGAGAAAACTGGTCTCCTAGCCAATGAACCTTAGGTTAATAGCAAATTGAGTTATTGAAATTTGAAACATTTAATGAAAATTCGCAACCAAAACGTCCTTGCTGCGTTCATACAAAAATTTACCGAAAATAAAGTTAAATGTTGGTTTCCTAACCAACAAAACTTACGTTAATAGCAAATTGAGTTATTGAAATTTGAAGGATTTAATGAAAATTTGCTACCAAAACGTCATTGCTGCGTTCATACAAAAATTTACCGAAAATAAAGTTAAATGTTGGTTTCCTAACCAACAAAACTTACGTTAATAGCAAATTGAGTTATTGAAATTTGAAGGATTTAATGAAAATTTGCTACCAAAACGTACTTACTGCGTCCAGATTTTTTCTTACAAACATGCATCATATTTCAATAAAAAATGCTAAAATGCAGTAACGAATTTGTTCTACGAAAATTAGCTAAAAATTATAGACCGTTAAACCATAAACTTCACTAAACCTACAGCGAAAGCAGCAACTAAACTAAACCGACAGTCATAGCATCAGAGAAAGGGTCTATTTAAAATGAATTTTCTATAAATATTTTAGTAAAATGAAGGGTAATGACGGTTGAATCTGAAACTCAAGGGTTCGCAGAACACTCTTCTTGCAACATTTTCTTTTCACAATCCGTATTGTTTTCACGTTCTTTGTCTAAACAATGCCAATTTTGACGTTTTAAATTGTGAGTTTGACGTTTTAAATTGCAAGTTTGACGTTTTGAGAAAAACTCCAAAATTTGTTGCTTTATCTGCCCGTCACGTTTTTGTCCTTAAACTTAGAGATCTACATTTTGGTACATGGTTCACTCTTCATAATACAAATAGGCGTACCAAATTTGGTTGCCCTCACTTTGTTATTTCCGGAAATGTGAATTTTTTTTAGAAAGAAAACCCAAAATTTTCCGGGAAAACCTGGTCCCATTTTCCTGGCAAACGAACTTATCCAAGCCACTTGCAAAAGGAAGGTACTCACCAAAATTGATCAAGATCGACCTATTATTTTTTGAGTTATCGGTACGATATATATATATATATATATATATATATATATATATATATATATATATATATATATATATATATATATGTATATATGTATGTATGTATGTATGTATGTATGTATATATATATATATATATATATATATATATATATATATATATATATATATATATATATATATATATATATATATATATATGTATGTATGTATGTATGCTGTATATATAAACACGGAAAGAAAATTTGAATCACCAACGACCTATGGGCCACCCCTGTAATTGTAGAAATATTTTTTAAGATGTAGCTCAAAGCACCCTATAATTAATGTATACAATTTTTTTTCGTATCTTGCATAATGACGGATATATTGAACTTTGCAGATTTTTTACGAAAATTCGACAAAAATGATATACCATTAACCGATAAACTCTATAGCCACAGCATCAGAGAAAGGGTCTATTTGAAATGAATTTTCTGGGAATATTTTAGTAAAATGAAGGACAATGACGATTGAAACTAAGACTTCAGGCTTTGTAAAACATTATTCTTGAGACATTTTCCTTCCATAGCTCATAGTAGTTTCAGGTTCATTGCCTAAATATTACCAATTTTGACGTGTAAAATCGCGACTTTTTATTTTTCTTTAAATGCCTGTAACTTTTTTGTCCTTTAACCTACAGAGCTAAATTTTGGTAGGCAACTTACCTATAATGACATAAACCCGCGTACCAAATTTGGTTGCCCCCACTTTGTTAATTCCGAAGATATAATTTTTTTTCGAAAGAAAACAAAATGTTCCGGGAAAACCTCGGCGGATTTTCCTGGCTAACGAACTTATCCAAGCCACTTGCGAAAGGAAGGTATTCACCAAGATTTATCAAAACCGGTCCATTATTTTGTTAGTTACAGGTGTGACATATATATATATATATATATATATATATATATATATATATATATATATATATATATATATATATATATATATATATACCTATATATATATATACCATTAACCGATAAACTCTATAGCCACAGCATCAGAGAAAAGGGTCTATTTGAAATGAATTTTCTGGGAATATTTTAGTAAAATGAAGGACAATGACGATTGAAACTAAGACTTCAGGCTTTGTAAAACATTATTCTTGAGACATTTTCCTTCCATAGCTCATAGTAGTTTCAGGTTCATTGCCTAAATATTACCAATTTTGACGTGTAAAATCGCGACTTTTTATTTTTCTTTAAATGCCTGTAACTTTTTTGTCCTTTAACCTACAGAGCTAAATTTTGGTAGGCAACTTACCTATAATGACATAAACCCGCGTACCAAATTTGGTTGCCCCCACTTTGTTAATTCCGAAGATATAATTTTTTTTCGAAAGAAAACAAAATGTTCCGGGAAAACCTCGGCGGATTTTCCTGGCTAACGAACTTATCCAAGCCACTTGCGAAAGGAAGGTATTCACCAAGATTTATCAAAACCGGTCCATTATTTTGTTAGTTACAGGTGTGACATATATATATATATATATATATATATATATATATATATATATATATATATATATATATATATATATATATATATATATATATATATATATATATATATATATATATATATATATATATATATATGTAGTGGTGGCGCATTGAAAGCGAAACAGACCGATTTGCGTCCAGAGAATATTTTTTTAAGAAACGCTGAAACACGTCAGTTTAAACATTGAGGGGGACATGTTTTGACATAAAACTCAACTTTGTTACATCAACCCCTTAAGGGTGGTGATAATAACCCTTATATTTTAAATAGGGAACATGGGTCGAGTGTTACATCATTTGAAAGCTCTTTCTTTTCTGAATTCAGCACACTAATTTTTTTTTGAAGTTTTATCAACTCGTTTAAAAATTATTCACAGTTGAAGATGCAAAAACGCATTTCACTCATTCCGATAAGAAATGTGCTGATAGCCAATGTTTTGTTGGTTTGTAAACAAAAAATTGACCATCAGAACATTTCTTATCGGAATGAGAGAAATGCGGTTTATTATTTCAGTTATCGGTCGGTTTGATACTTGATAGTACTACCGAAAATTAATTTCACAATGGTGTATTCTGTAGAAGAAATAGTTGAAATAATTACTCTTTTTTTTGAAAAATGATGACTGTGCCAACCGTACCGCAAATTTGTTTAATGAACGACATCCGAACAGACATGTTAACAGAAAATACAATTTGGAGTTAGTTGCAAAGTTTCGACAAAGTGGTCCAGTAGCCACAAAAAACGGGATCCTGGACGTGAATTTCCGGTTAAAAATGAGACTAGTGAGATTGAAGTTTTATGACAAATTGCTGCAGACCCAACTTTGGGCACGAGAAAATTGGCCACTGTTTCAAACATCAAAAGAAGAACTATTCAGCGAATATTGAAGTATCATAAACGTCATCTTGTACAACAACTGAATGAAGATGATTTTGATCGGCGGCTGGAGTTTTGTGAAGTTATGACTGCACGAATAGCTGATAACGGTAACTTTTTGTTCAATATCTGTTTTTCAGACGAGTGTACGTTTTTATTAAACTCTACAGTCAATCGTCATAATTGTCGTTATTGGGCAGATAATAATCCAACAAATTTTCACGAAGTCCACACTCAAACTCCACAGAAATTGAATGTCTGGACTGGCATTTTTGGAGACCGTTTAATCGGACCAATTTTTCTTGATGACAATTTGAGTGGCGAAAGGTATTTGGAGTTACTAAAAGATATCGTTTACCCTCTACTAATTGACATTGTTGAAAATGATGATGGCTATCAAGAAAATCAATTAGTGTTTCAACAAGATGGAGCTCCTCCGGATTATTCACAACGTGTTAAGGAGTTTTTGAACAGAGTTTCC
Organism: Tillus elongatus; assembly: GCA_964006375.1. Lineage (NCBI taxonomy): Eukaryota > Metazoa > Arthropoda > Insecta > Coleoptera > Cleridae > Tillus > Tillus elongatus. Next base: position 213,172,311 of record OZ023262.1, read on the forward strand.
AGAGCAATGGATTGGGCGTAGAGGTGCTATTGAGTGGCCCCCTAGATCACCGGATTTAACTCCTTTAGACTTTTTTCTATGGGGCCATTTAAAGAGTAGAATTTTCGCAACAGCACCGGAGTCTCTGGAAGAATTACGACAACGCATTGTTGAAGAATGCCGTCTAATAACTCCACAAATGCTCCAGAATGTCAGAGTTCGTTTTGAACAAAATTTGTACTTTTGTATGGAAGCTGATGGTCAACAATTTGAACACTTACTTAACTGAATAAACATTTTTGAACGTTTGGTTTTGTTTTTTTAGTTTTTTTTAACGAAAAATTGACTAATTAGTGCATTTATTATCACAATGAATGAAATACGTTCTTGCAACTCCAACTGTGAATAATTTTTAAACGAGTTAATAAAACTGCCAAAAAAATTTGTGTGCTGAATTCAGAAAAGAAAGAGCTTTCAAATGATGTAACACTCAACCCATGTTCCCTATTTAAAATATAAGGGCTGTTATCACCACCCTTAAGGGGTTGATGTGACAAAGTTGAGTTTTATGTGAAAACATGTCCCCCTTAATATTAAAATTGACGTGTTTCAGCGTGTCTTAAAAAAAATATTCTCTGGACGCAAATCGGCCTGTTTCGTTTTCAATGCACCACCCAGTTTGTTTGTTTATATATATATATATATATATATATATATATATATATATATATATATATATATATATATATATATATATATATATATATATTTAAACATATAAAAATTGAAACTGACCCCGGATATGGGTTCTAGGGGTCCTAGCTCGCGCTCATTTGAAAATTTGTTTGCAAAGTCTCACCATCGATACCTCTCTATTAGTGAATTTTTTAAAATAAAAATTCACCAACAGAAAATTTAGTTCAGTTACTAGATATAGTGCCGATTGAAAGAACCAAACCAACGAGAAATGAATTTTATTACGAGGATATGTAAGTTCTGACCAGAGCTAAACTACGCCACCTTACCCAATAACGCCCCCGCGGCGCAACAGAATAGAAGCACTCAATTCCCAACGTCACTATGTGAAATCTTTGCGACGGAGGTATGGACTAACGTCCGGTACTCCAGGGAGTGGAGTTTAGTGGGTAGGAGTCCTACACTACCTCGATATCCCACATACTACAGTGTGTGCATGCAACATTTTCACTCCTGATTCCAAAATAATAATAATATTAAACCACGCCCATAATTTTGCCTCCACAAGAAACTGAAATTTTTGTCGTAAATATCAAACAAACAGAAAATAGTGCTGCAAATTGAATCATAACTTCCACATAACTGATAATCTACTCTCTTCTGAAAGATATTCTCATGAAATGGATTTAGGGTCCATGACCGGACCACACAGAAAATATTCGGATTTCTGTACTCATAAACTTCTGAAACGTTGTCGAATCCGAGTTGTAATGAAAAAAAAATGTCAATTTTCACCAAACCACCACTCATTAATCCCCTAACCATGGAAGTGATCTTACCCAAAAACAATTCGAAGCGTTCTTTTGTGGATATCAAATTTGAAGATGATACCTTAATTCGTTCGAAAGTTATTGCACCTACTAAATTTCTGTCACCGATATTCCACCCCCACACATTCAACCCCTAATTTAATTCCAGCACAGAATACCAGATGTTTTATGAAAATGGACGTTTTCTAATAAATAAACCCTAAAACGTTATATTACTCGAGTTTCCACGAAAAACAATGACATTTTTCACCAGATGACCCCCCCATTCATTCCCCTACCCCCTGGAGCGATTTCACCCAAAAACAATCGGAACGGTTTGTTTGTCGGGTCTAACTGTATACCAAATTTCAAGACGATATCTCAATTCGTTCGAAAGTTGTTGCACCCACTAAATTTCTGCCACCGATATTCCACCCCCACACATTCAACCCCTAATGTAATTTCAGCACAGAATACCACATGTTTTTATGAAAATGGACGTTTTCTAATAAATAAACCATAAAACGTTATATTACTCGAGTTTTCACGAAAAAATTGACATTTTTCACCAGATCACAACCACCACCGCCTCCTCCCCATCCATTCCCCTAACCCCTGGAGCGATTTTGCCCAAACACAATCCGAACGGTTTGTTTGTCGGGTCTAACTGTATACCAAATTTGAAGACGATAGCTTAATTCATTTTAAAGTTGTAGCTACAGACATACAGGACACAACCAAAAAATCGTTCCAAAATCATCTTTTCTATATATTTTGACACTTTTTACGACGTTTAAGCCACAAAAAAAAAGATTTTTTTGTCGCCGATGCCATGCTTCCACACGTAATGGCAGTGTGGAAGGAAAATATATTAGAATCAATCATGGAGTAATTTTGAATTCAGTAAACGTTGATGTATGAACATGATAAATAAAGGGAAGAAGATTTATGTGATATTCAAAATTTGAAGTATGTCAGATTTTGTATGTAAAGCGTCAAATAATTTTGAACCACACGTGATCTAAATGCGCGGCACAACATATTTGGGATAATAACCACCACATTGATAAAGAACATCTGAAACTTATCAAAAATGTTAGAGGGCCAGCGGAGCTGGATGCGTACGAAAGTATTTATATTTCTGGGACAATAAAAAACAAACGTTCCTTAAACCGAGCCCCGCCACTGGTTTGTAGTCCTCTGTTTGCGCTATCTTTGATGCAGATAAACAGTCCGAAACCTGCCAGGTAAAGTGATAAAGGAAATTCAAAAAACCTCGTCTGGCAATTAAAATACAATACACATGAAATTTGCCTGCGACTGAGTCTCTCTCTCGGTATCATTCTTCACCTAAGAATCAGTATAAAAGGTGATGTTAGAAGTACTTAGAATTGTTCATCTTCTGACGACGCTAACTTTGTTAGTGAAACGATCGTCAGGTCTTTAAAGGGTGTGTTGTGGTGATTTGGGTTCTCCAACTGTACTTATCACAGGTTCAGATCTTCACTTTGTCTATACAGGCTAAAAACTTTTTAATATCTATGTCCTCGTAAACAAATGTTATAAAACTCTAGTCCACCAGAGACTCTATCTACCAAAACACATGTATATTATACATATGTTTTGGTCTTGGAATTTGACACTTAAACTGTCAATATTAAAACGTACCTACGTATGTTTTGTATTGTACAAAATAGGAAATACAATTTTAAATTGTCAATGTGATGCAATATGTTTACAGATTGTAGATAAGACAAAATATTTGCGCAGGCAGAGCTTGTATTTAATTTTATATTTTAAGGTTGCTTCAATGTATCATAATCATGACAGCGCTGAAAATCACCGGTAGCACTACCTATAAAGCGACGCAATTGGACATTGATTTTGATATTAAAGATATTATTTAATGGACCCCGTACCTACTTATACAAAATGACCTGGTAATTGTTAATACAGCAGATAGGTATATATACACAGAAAAAAAAACAATTATTAAAAATGATATTAAATACCTAGACTAGGTACTTAATATCATTTTTAGTAAATAAACAACCAAATTAAACAACAATCCCCAGGAATTATATTTAACATAACCTTAAAATTTTAATGAGCTATAATACTGAAATATTTTACGTACAAACAACTAACTGTTGCTTATCTTGTACGTATTTTATAGATAATTGACAAATCAAAAATAATCAACTGACAAAATCACATAATATGACGAATACTTCGTGATTGAAAGCCTTATGCAGCAGAATGTAGTCACCCATTCCCATTTCTATATCTGTTTTTTAATTCAAAATACGAATAAAATATCACCTACCTTGTTTATTGGCGGTCGGCGTACAGGCCCATGCTACATCTAAGTAACAATAATCATCGGCTGCCTTGGCAGCGACAAACAAGAAAACAAAAACTGCGAATGCCTTCATGATCCCTGAAACAATTAACAGACCAAAACTAAATTACAAACGGATAAACAGGAACTCTAATTTCTACTACCTGGTATCTCGCCAGCGTAATCACGAATAACATATAAAATTATGGAAAACGAATGTATTAACTTTTTCGATTTACCCCTTATCTGTTATTACTACGCATTTGCACACGATACTCAAGCGTTATCTATCACTACTTACTGTACTGAACTGACACTGACATTCTTCATCCTCGAATTAGCGATGCGCCATGTGGTTCAGCGCAAGAGTGGGAAAAACCAAATAACAAAGAAACTGACAGTCATTATGGTAGGGATGGAGAAATTTTGTTCTAGAGGGGAATGGATACGTAAGGGGCGTAGAAAGGGGGAGGTCATATTGTACAATGTAATGTATTTTCAAAAGTAGAATCAGTGCGCAAATTATAATAAGTGGTTAATTTCCAAGTTATCCTGATAATTTGTATAGTCACCTTCTGCACCAGTGAGTGTAAAGGCAGACTACAGGGCGTTCAAAGATTTGCGTGATAATAAGTGATTTACAGGTGCCATTTTTAACAATTAAATCAAAATGAAGACCTTATACTTCGTCGTTGCAATTGCTTGCTGTTTTGCGATTTCATCAGCTGAAATGCACTGTAAGTTTCTAATATATATCTTTATATATTTTATCATTTCTTTTGCACTGTTTAGATATGTAGGTATATAAAAAGAAGTTGTACCATACCTAACCTCAAAACATTTGCATAAAAAACTGTAAATAAGAATAAAGATGGCTCTACTTTTTAGTAATCAGTTCTTTTTATTTAGTTGAAATAAAATATTGAGATACGAAGACAATCTGTGTTTTTAACCCCAGAGAAACAAATAACCAGTCTTATCAGTTATTTAGAGTCAAGTTCTATTTGGCCTTCGTTAATTTGGTTTTATTAAATAATAAATAAAGGTTATAACTTTAACTTTCAGCTGTAAAGAATACAGCAAATAAATTATCATGACTAATTAGTTATCGGAATTGCTGTCGTTTTATTCTCAAACATCACATAATAATCAATTAAAAGTTACAATATGATTTCATTTCATTCTAATTACCTACTCGAGTAGATGTTATCTTTATTTTCAGTTCTTTGATCTATAAGTTTTATATTTTAATACGTAAACGAGTAAAATGCATTTCTTTTTTTATATTTTATGCTAAGTATTTAAATTGCATGGTCCCTTTAAGAACGATTTTAGGCATTATTTATGAAATGTGTCAATTAAGTATCTACGGTACCTACCTACTACTTGAAAAATAGGAGAAAATTTAAAATTTATTAATTTTAAGATAATAATACGAGGACATGTTGAAAAGTTCGATGACTGTCGACTTAACCGCAACTACATATTAACGTGATTATAATAGAATATGGCCTAAAAACAGTTGTACATACCTTAATAAAGTAAAACAATGTGGTATATTTCGTTTTTAATAACCTTTCAATGATAAACGCAATTAAAACGTCTCGATTTGCAACAAAAACGTAGCTGACGTTATGATTGTTGTTTCGTTGACATGATATGCGTTGTTGTCAGTTTCGAAGCTATTTACTTGATACTGGGGGAATGTCAGGTCAGGTCAGGCAGGCCGATAAGTAAGTAAGCACTGTCCGGCAGTGCATTCATTCAATGTGGCAACGCTGCTGAAAATTGACAGTTCGAAACGTGAAATTCGTGCATTTTTTCGAATTTCATTTCTCAATTATTCTGTTATTTCTGGTTTTTCCGTAAAAAATTTTCCGGATTATAAATCTACGTTACGTAACCTTTCTTGTGGTGTGCGCCGTTTTGCTAGATTCCAGTTGCGGTAAAGTCGACTGTCCCCAAAAGTTCTTACCCCACTATACAGGATGAGGATTTTAAAGTGTTACAATCGGGTATCTGAAAAACCGCCTGGAGTATTGTGCTTAAAATTTGGTGAGGTGATAAAGTAGGCTGGGGGACACATTTACCCTTCCTCCTCATTTTGAAGGGCCGGTGTCCCGTTATAAATTTCAAATGGAATGGTGCTTTTTTTTTCCAAAAATTCGATTATCCGTGAAGAATTGCGTATGTGCGTAGAAAATCGTTGCATTTGCTCTATTGATCTACAGGTTGCATACTTATGGACTTTGCAATAAATAAAATTAGGGTAAAAACTAGCATGAAATACCTTAAGTTTAACGACGGTTGTGTTCTAAAAGGGGTCTAGATAATTTGCAGGTCAGCAGGTTGGCTGCAGGTTAGCAGGTCATAATGTAAAAACTCTGCAGGTCAGTGCAATTTCCTGCAAGTCATACCATTTTCTACCTACACATGATATGTTTATATGAAAGTACACCAACCAACCCCCACCCCCGTAATTCACGTAAGTGGCTGCAGGTTGATATGTTACAGTTTATAAACTTTGCAGGTCAGTGCAATTTCCTGCAGGTTAGACCATTTCCTACCTATACATGATATGTTGATATTATAAAAGTACACCAACCAACCCTCACCCCCGTAATGCACGTTGCAGGTTGATATGGTACAGCTTAAAAACTTTGCAGGTAATGCAATTTCCTGCAGGCCAGACTATTTTCTGCCTACACACGATTTATTGATATTATAAAAGTACACCAACCCCCACCCCCACCCCCGTAATTCACGTAATTGGTTGCAGGTTGATATTATACAGCTTAAAAACTTTGCAGGTCAGTGCAATTTTTTGCAGGTCAGACTATTTCCCACCTATACATGATATGTTGATATTATAAAAGTACACCAATCAACCAACCCCCACCCCCGTAATTCACGTAATTGGTTGCAGGTTGATATTATAGTGCTTAAAAACTTTGCAGGTCAGTGCGATTTTTTGCAGGTCAGACCATTTCCCACCTATACATGATATGTTGATATTATAAAAGTACACCAACCAACCCCCACCCCCGTAATGCACGTAATTGGCTGCAGGTTGATATTATCCAGCTTAAAAACTTTGCAGGTCAGGTCAGGTCAGGTAGAAAATGGTCTGACCTGCAGGAAATTGCACTGACCTGCAGAGTTTTTAAAGTAAAACATATCAACTTGCAGCCACTTATGTAAATTATGGGGGTGGGGTTGATTGGTGTAGATTTGTAATATCACAATATCGTGTATAGGTAGAAAATGGTCTGCCCTGCAAGAAATTGCACTGACCTGCAGAGTTTTTAAAGTAAAACATATCAACCTGCAGCCACTTATGTAAAGTATGGGGGTGGGGTTGATTGGAGTAGATTTGTAATATCACAATATCGTGTATAGGTGGAAACTGGTCTGCCCTGCAAGAAATTGCACTGACCTGCAGAGTTTTTAAAGTAAAAGATGTTAACCTGCAGTCACTTATGTCAAGTACAAGGGTGGGGGTTGGTTAGTGTAGTTGTATAATATCAGCATATCCTGTATAGGTAGAAAGTGGTCTGATTTGCAGGAAATTGCACTGATCTGCACAGTTTTTAAAATAAAACTTATCAAACTGCAGTCGCTTATGTGAAGTATGGGGGTAGGGGTTGGTTGGTGTAGTTTTATAATATCAGTATGTAGTGTGTAGATAGAAAGTAGTCTGCCATGCAAGAAATTTCACCGACCTGCAGAGTTTTTTAAGTAAAACATGTCAACCTAGTGCTAATTATGTGTAGTATGGATTTGGGGGTTGGCTGGTATAGTCTTATAATAACAGCATATCATGTGTAGGTAGACAATCGTCTGACCTGCAGGAAATTGCACTGACCTGTAGAGTTTTTAAAGTAAGGCATATCAGCCTGCAGCTAATTATGTTAAATATGGGGGTGGGGGTTGGTTGCTATATTTTTATAAAAAACAGCAAATCATGTGTAGGTAGTAAATGGTCTGCCCTGCAAGAAATTGCACTGACCTGCAGAGTTTTTAAAGTAAGACATATCAACCTGCAGCCACTTATGTCAAGTACAAGGGTGGGGTTTGGTTCTTGTAGTTGTATAATATTAGCATATTGCGTATAGATATAACATAGTCTACCTTGCAAGAAATTGCACTGACCTGCAAAGTTTTTACATTATAACATGCTGACCTGCAAATTAGAAACCCCCTTCTAAAAGTTGTCTGAAATGTCCTCCATTTACTTCCAAACATTCAAAAATTTTCCTTTGGCAAGAGTAGCCCACATTACTCAACATTTCGGGGGTTACTAAAGTACATGCTTGTCTACTCCGGTCTGTTATATTTTCTGGCGTGATTGATGTTATAGCTCTAACTTTCTCTTTTATAAATCCCCAAAAGAAAAAAAAAACTAAAAGCCAGTAGAGATCAGTAGACCTTGCGGGCCAGTTTACCCGGCCACCACGACCAATCCATCTATCTCCAAACATGTGATTTAGAATGTCTGACTTGACGCCTACAGTGTGGCGGGGCTCCATCTTGCTGAAACCACACCTCTTGTTGATTTTCTATGTTGTTCGTTGTCCACAAGTTGAGGTAAATTGTGCCCTAAAAAAATAATTTCCCTCATTAGGGGTAAGAGGGACATAGCTAGAGTCCGTCTTACCCCATAGTATGTTAGCTTAGAATAAGAATTACTTGGCTGGCAAATTGCCTCAGTAGCCGAGCCCATAAACATATACTTAGAAGAAGAATAAGAAGATAAATTACTAACCAAACTTTTGCTTGTTTCATACTCATGCCTGATACCTGCTACATCATACATATAATGAGAAGTGACAGGTGAACGTTGAACAGTTCAATTCTTTTAAAATAAGTGTACAACAGAAATGTGATAATGGTTCATTGGCCTCCACTGTCTACATTGATAAAAACGCCGTATCACAATTTGTGATATGTGCCAAAAACGTAAACAGTTGCAAAGCAATTGAAATAACTCAAAAACGATTAACGATATTAATTTTTTCCCTTAGAAACATGCATTATAATTCGATGGAAACAAAATGCAATAAGATAAGGGGTTTATATTAAAAAAAAAGAATGTGTGTATCACCAACGACTTATGGGCCACCGTGTGATTGTCAAAATTGGTTTATAAGATGCAGCTCGAGACACCACCCTAGAATTAACGTCTATCATTTTTTCTCATATCTTGTATAATAACGGATATATTGAGCTTTACCGTAGAAATGCGTCTCCCTGTATGTATATAAACAGACAAAAACTGAAACTGGCCCCGTATAGGGCTTCTAGTTCGCGCTCCTTTGTAGAAATCTTTTCAAAGTACGCAAGTCGCGGTTTTCTCAATAAGGAATTTTTCTACGAAAATTTGCTAAAATATAGACTATCAAACCATAAACTTTATAGCTGAAACTACCGCCAAAGCATCAGAAAGAGGATCTATTTAAAATGGTTTTCCGAAATTATTTTAGTAAAATGAAGGACAATGATGGTTGAAGCTGAAAGTTGAGGCTTTGTAAAACACACTTATGACATTTCGCATGATGCATGACATTTCATGTACGTAATTCGTATTTGATTCAGATTTGTTGTCTGAAAATTGCAAATTTTGACGTTTTGAATCGAGACTTGACGTTTTAAGGAAAAAATTATAAAAGTTTAGAAATATTTTTCTGCTATTTCTTTTTGCGTCAAGAAAACTTAACCGTTGTGTGTAATATTCAATTGGTTTTGTTAATCACCCAAAATATTTTGGTCTTGTGCTAAAACGGCCTGATTCACAATCAGTCAAAGAAGCGGACCTGGTAGCACCTAATGGAGAAGACCACCGTATCGCTCAAATTCGTGTAGCTAATACAATAACGCATGCATATGAAAACGATATTCCAAGTACGTCTAACAGCATCAGGTTCCCAGAAATTTTGTTGAAACAAGTTAATAAACACAAAAGTACAGCGGAAAAATCGAAGAGAACAAGAGTTTCTAAAGGGTCGGTGGTATTGACAACTATGGACACAATTAATAGACTAGAGGAGATGAAACAAAGTAAAATTAAGCCAAAATGAATTAAAAATATACCTAAACCAAAAGTCAACACCAAAAAATCTAAAGCATCCAAGAAATTCGACTCTTCAAGTGACGAAAGTGATGCTCCAGAAATGTCACTACATGACTCCGAAAGTGAATATGAGAATACGGAGGAGATGGTTGAAAATTATAGAGAATTCAACCCACTAGAACCTGAACCTGAAGAAAAACTGAAAGTTGGTAATTGGGTTTTAGTAGCTTTTACTACAAAAAAAAAGTAAGAAACATTATCTGGGGCAAATTTTATGAATAGACAGAAATGAACTAAAAATCAAGTTTTTAAGATGAAAAGAGGAGATAAAAAGATTAGTTTTATTTGGCTCGAAAGGAAAGACGAAAGTGATATGTCTGAAGAACGCGTTATTATGGTTTTAGCTGAGCCAAACATTGGAAGACTGGTAGAACTTACATTTTCTATTAAATTTGATTGCTTTAATGTTAATTAGCGACTACATGAGCTATTTCAGTGGTGGATGTTTTTTTCCAGTGTTCATTGGAACTTTGTAAGGTCATTTAAGATTTTCTAAATAAAAATTTGTATGAATACTTGTAGGATGCTTTTATTTGTAAATCACTACAGGAAAGATTTCACATCTCGAATACTACACTAGATATCATCAACCTGAAAATTGCATATGAAAACCTACACTAGCATGTATGTTCTCACTTGCCCCGAACTTACTCGAACTTTACCTTATATATATATATATATATATATATATATATATATATATATATATATATATATATATATATATATATATATAAAGTGTGAGATATACTTAATTCTCGGGTTGAACCGCGTCCAGAATTTATTAAAACTCGATGTCTCTGCTCCTGTTTTGGAGTCATTTTTAAGAGGTTAATATGAAAGGAAAGGCCTATGGCCTATGGCTCCTAAACAGAAGCCGAAACGTTGAGTTTGAATAAATTCTAAACGCGGTTCATCCTGAGAACCAAGTATGTCTCACACTTATATAGCCGGAAAGGTTTCCGCGATCATTAGTGTGAGATATACTCGGTCACCGATTAACTTGGCACGTGTTTTTCTTTTGTTAATAGCTTGAAATAATTCGTTAACCAGCCCAATCCAGTTCTTCAAAAAACATTTTTTTCTGAATAAAAACATGTGTCCCAAAATTAAATTCCTAGGTTAACGGTTAATTGACTTATGAAAATTTGAAGAATTTAAGGAAAATTCACTACCATAACGCACTTGCTGCGACGAACTTTTAGTATGTTCGCAATACAATACATTTTTTTCCTCTCATAAGTATTAAAATTTGAAGTAAACTTGACTTCATATCTCTGGAGTTTTCTCATGGTCCCAGAGTTCAGAAAGGTACTTTAGGTTCCAATAGGAAAGTAATATTTATAGAGAGCGGGTATTTTGTATTTTCAAGGACGTTATTTTTTACATTGTGCAGTCTATTGTTTTATTAATGCTTATTGCTGTAGTGGTTATGTATCGTGCTTTGCAACCTGCTACGTTGTTTTTGTAATATGCATGAACTGTATCGATATTTTCGAGGACGGACACAGAAATGTGTGTCCTTGACCGTTCTTGATAAAATTATTGAATGAAGCTCGCAACCCAATTTTTTACCGTCGTATACGACGAACATTGATCGCCGTATCTTAATAAATAATTTTCTTTTTTAATCCCTTCAAATGGGCGATCATACCTTATAATGGCTCGATCAACAGCTCCTCATATTATGACCTCTGAAAAATACAAATTGTAACTATAATCACATACGGGAATAAAATAATTTTAACATTAAAAAAAGGTACAAATTCTATACAAGATAGTCACCCTAGACCTAAAAATAACAAAACTATTATTTTATCATATTTAAATATTTTAATAATAATATCTTGTTCAATTCATGATAACAGTGTTTGTTTTCTTTGTGTAAACATTAACTCAAATTCTTTAGCACACTTATATCCTTGTATATTTTTCTACTAAAACTGTATAGAAAGAAATCCGTATATTTGCTTTGATTTTATTTTAAAATTAAATAATAAAATTATGTGAATTATTTTAACTTTTTTGATGGAAAAGTTCAGTTTCACAAGTTTTGTTTTGCACCACAAAAGAGTTATTAAATTACTTACTTCAAAAATTAATAAGCAATTAAATCATTAATCACACATTTTAGCTTTTAAGTATTGGAAAGGAAAATTGATATTCTTATATACACAAAAAATGTGTATTAATTTTCATTTTGAATTAGTTAGATTAGTCATGTTACATGTTTTAAAACGAAGTGTATATTCCGACTTTCAAAAAAGTCCGAACACCCAGGAAGGGTTGATTAATTTTAGTAAAATTTATACATAACGTTGTGTCAATCAAACTTAAAAATGATTACATTTTCAAACTAAAATATTAAAAAATAACAAAGTTATTTAATACTGAGTGGATCCGCCGCGGTTTCTCATGCATTCGATAACTCTTCGAGGCATGCTTGAAGTTGAATGATTTATAGCACCGTGAGGAATATCATCCCAGGCTTCTTGAATTCGGTGACGAAAGTCAACTGGGTTATTTGGTGGTTGGCGTAAATTACCCAGTCGATTGCCAATAATATCCCACACATTTTCGATTGGTGACAAGTCTGTGAAGGGAAAAGGTCATGGAAGCAGGCTGACGTTATTTTCTTGCAAGAACCTTGTAGTAACCCTTCCTGTATGATTGCGAGCGTTGTCTTGTTGGAAGGGGTTGAACGAACCGAGGGTATGGCAGTGCAGCAGGCTGCAATACATTTTGCATGTAATAATTTGCATTCAAGGTTCTGTCAATAAAGACTGGAGGTGACCTGCTACCGTATGTTATCGCACCCCATACTATCACCCACCGTGTAAGGGCCGTATGGCCTTCCTCGACAGTTTCTAAATGTCTGCTTTCTCCACGTAATCGTCTTATTCTTCTGCGACCATCGTGGACCCAAAGACAGAATCGGGAATTGTCAGAGAACACAATTCACCATCCCAATTTGATCTGCCGTTACACCACTCAAACCGAGAAGCACGATGTCGATGTGTCAGGGGGAGACATAAAACATGGTCTAACAAAGCACAAAAGTGCGTATTTTGCGATATATCGTTACCATAGAGACTCTTTGTTGCAAAACTCCCAACCCAGCATTTCCAACCGACCGTGTTATGGAAACTGTCTTGTAAAGCCGCAATCCTCAAATGACGATTTTCCCTTGCTGAAGTTACTCGAGGTCGTCCGGATCCATGACGACGCTTATTGATTCCTTCTTCAGACTACATGGATCAACACTGTAACACTGGTGACATATTGCATCCTATGCGGTAGGATATTTGTCTCATTAAATAACCTGCTTCCCGCATACCAACAATGTGCCCCTTGCAAATTCATTTAAATGATTGTAATTGTTTCGTAAATGGCGCCTACGCATAATGACTTAATTATTTAATAAACTGAGCACAAATCGCTACGAAATATTGCTCATTCAAAACAGAGTAATATAGGAAATTTCATTGCAATTGGTCGACTCTTACTGTGTGTTCGGAGATTTTTTGGAACGTTTATTTTCGGAAAATGTTTGTACTTTTTGAAACAACAAAGCTATTGTAATGAAATATGGTACATTGCTACTACTATATAGGTTATACTGCCAACCAAATTTCCTTCTTTTAGAAACAAGACATATTTGCCATTAAAAACATTTTTATGAAAATTCGCCACCATAACGTACTTGCTGCGCCCAGATTTTTAATGAATTTTTATTTTAAAAAAATCACTAATAGAGAGGTATCGATGGTGAGACTTTGCAAAAAAAATTTCAATCCCTAGAACCCATATCCGGGGTTAGTTTCAATTTTTATATGTTTATATATATATATATATATATATATATATATATATATATATATATATATATATATATATATATATATATATATATATATATATATATATATATATATATATATATACCCATCCGATAACTCAAAAATAATTAACCGATTTTGATGAAACTCGGCAAGTGTCTTTCTTTTATTAATGGCTTGGATGAGTTCGTTAGCCAGGAAAATCGAACAGGGTTTTCCGGGAAAATTTTGAGTTTTCTTTCTAAAAAAAATTTTTTACTCCGAAAATTACAAAGCTGTTTTAATGAAATTTACTAGATATGTTGCCTTGGGAGAGACCTTACTACGTACCAAAATTCAACTTTCTAAGTTTATAGAAAATTGAGTTACTCAAATTTTTAGTTTTCTTTCGAAAAAAAATTTTTTCTCCGAATATTACAAAGCTATTTTAATGAAATTTGGTAGATATCTTGCCTTGGGAAAAACCTTACTACATACCAAAATTAAACTTTCTAGGTTTATAGACAATTGAGTTAATCAAGTTTGAAGTTTAATAAAAATTCACTACCATAACACACTGGCTGCGTCCCGAACTTTATAAATTTTAAGTAACATTCCATTACCGCGATCACACTGAACTCTGTTAAAAGCGTTTGCAAGCACGATCCGTTCGCTATTAGCTCGTTATTTTGTAAAATATCAGGTAAGTCATATAAATTGTATACAGGCTGGTGAATAAATTATTCAGAATTTTCTATACCGTCAAGAAACTCCGGTTTGAAAAACAAATTTTATTTCTTAAATTTCAACTAATAACATTTTGAAATAGGACCCAAGTTACAGGGTGATGTTTGAGTTTTCCGTTTATCCTTTTTATTTACAGGATGATTACAAAAATTAGTTTTTTCTGTGTTTGTGTATAACTTTTTTACTCGTCAACCGATTTTCGTAATGGAGGGCTCATATTGAAATCAAAGCTTAAGGAAAGAACGTTCAGTTAACAGAATTGACGCATAATGAGCGGCATCAAAATTGATCCAGATCGTAATCGGTTTAAAAATTTCGTTTCGACAGCAGAATTGGAATGAAGTGGCTTATGAGAAGGAAAGAAGCAATAATTGTGGGCACTAAAATTGTTTCTCGTCTGCATAGGTCGAAAATTGTCGTTAAAAGAACTCAATTACAAACGGCTTGTTTCCATTCCATCATTCTCGCTCGCATCTGAAAATGTCCGTAGGTAAGATAACGAAAAGCAACACCTTAATTATATTAAAAATTGTCTAGGTTACATGCACAAGCAATGCTTTTATTTAATATACACTGTATATTTTTTTTATAAACATTATATTACTATTACTATTGCGGGCAGTTTCAGGTGCGAGTTTGAATAAGTCTCCTTTGGAAACAAGCCGTTTGTAATTGAGTTCTTTTAACGACAACTTTCGACCTATGCAGACGCGAACAATTTTTAGTACCCACAATTAATGGTTCTTGCATAATCAACTTGATTTTGAGTCAATAGACCATTTGCATGGATTTTCCATTACATGAATTTAATATTTAACTATTAGTTTTTCATACATAGAACATTACATGCATGAAAATACCCAAAAATATATGTAGGGGACAGAAAAAGACTTTTAAAATAAAATAAAAATTCGAATTATTATCATGTGACCGCGAACATTCTGTTATTGGTCGTGACGTACTTGGACAGTGAACAAATGACGTGTTTAGATTTGCCCTATGGTATGATAAGTACGGTCGCTTGTCTTTCAACATCGTGGTGGTGTAAACACAGAGAAGCAATCTCATTGTCATTGCGACATTACTGTCCAGTGACGTCACAGATTAGTCGGCAAAATAGTGGTGTTTGAAATTATGAAATTCGCATTTTCAAATATTTTTCGCGTCGTTATTTTTGTAGTATGTGAAATGAAAAAAAATATGAAAAATCATCTTTGTGATAAGAAAAAAAAACATGCAAATTGTCTATTCTGCTGTCAAAACGAAATTTTTAAAACGATTAGGATTTGGTCACATTTGATGTCGCGCTGTATATTGATCGTTTATTCTGCGTTGGCTCTGTTGACTGAACGGTCTCTCCCGAAGCTTTGGTTTCAATATGAACCCTCCATTACGAAGATCGATTGACGAGTATATACGAGTATACCCAAAAACAGAAAAAAAACTGTTTTTGTGATCAGCCTGAAAATAAAAAGGATAAACTGAAAACTGAAACACCACCTGTAGCTTGGGCCCTCTTTCAATATGTTTTCAGTTAAAATTTAAGAAATAAAATTTGTTTTTCAAACGGGAGCTTCCTGACGGTATAGAAAATTTTCAATGTTTTATTCAGTACCCTGTATAACATTTATGTGAATCACCGGTGTTTTGCAGAACAACTGACTAATGGGGAAATCATCGTGATCGCAAACGCTTTTAACAGATATCAATTTGATCGCAGCAATCGAATGTTACATCAAAATTAAAAACGGTGAAATTTTTGCGAGCGACGCTTTGAGTTTTGAGTAGTGTATTTCTGTAAGCCTTACATTAAAATTTGCTTACCCATAAAAGCAAAGGAAATTTTGTCGCGGCATATTTTAAGTAATCCTCTAAAAAGCTGGGTCCAGAGACACACGTTTTACCTCGGGACCACCGATGCTGCGACAATTCGTTAAAAACAATATCATTAACGTAACCAGTTTTTTTTTCACATTGTATTCCTTTCTAGGTCAACACAGGAAACCAAACATACCAACTGACTGGATCGATATGGTAAGCCCATGTGTTAAAGAAATGAGAGGACAGATTAAAGAAGAACTGAGGGCAGCACTTCAGTATATGGCGATGGGAGCGCATTTCGCCAGAGACACCATTAACCGACCTGGTTTTTCCAAACTATTCTTTGAATCAGCAAGTGAAGAAAGACATCATGCCATCAAACTGATCGATTACTTACTCATGAGAGGTGAACTTACTTCATCAGTCAGCAATTTAATAAAAACAAATGTGAGTATATTTTCTTAATAAATGCTTTATGAAAAATTATTGTTGCTGTTTCCAGTACCAGCATGTTGACGTCGAAAAATTTCGGGGTTTTATGACTAGATTAGATTAAATGTTTCCAGTCCCTCCACCGCGATCTTAGGTCTATTGAGGCTCACGTCTAATTTCTTAGATTTCACCCATCAAATCCAGCTCCCTGCAGGATTCGCTTTTTTTTAGGGTAAAAGTTGGTTTGACAGGTGTAGTGCCATCTGAGTAAAGTCGCTTACCCGTTTCGAAGCTCACCGTCTGGATCCGACATCCTTCAGTGTTTGACTCGCAACGGTTCCAAGTTCACAGAGGAGGCCTCAATCTCCAGGTGTAATTCACCCCTAGAGATCTCAGCTCTCCTCCGGGTTCGTCTAGACCCGTTCCCCACCAGTGTTTGCTTAAATTTCACCCAACAAATCAAGCTCCCCGCAGGAGGTGATATTTTTGTGGGTGAAAGTTGGTTTGGCAGGTGTACTGTCATCTGAGTGAAGTCGCTTGCCCGTTTCGAAGCTCAAAGAAAAATAACCTTTCTTCGAGTTCGTCTGGACCCGACATCCGTCACCGTTTGACTCGTGGCGGTATCATGAAGTCCCGCACCCGTGCAGTCGGGGGTTGGATCCCCGAGGGACACCTGAAGCTTGTAATAACAAATGAAATCAAAAGCACCATAGAACACAAAATTTACCTGCTAATCAAATATGATCTGAAAAAGAGGCAGAGAGTGGCCGAGAAACCCGGAATTGAACCAGGGTTTTTTAATTGTCATAAATGACAATCATAAAATCAGACAGATCATACGTCCTTAACACAGAATATCCCCTAGTCAGAATTTTTTTCTCATTTAACGAGCAAATTTTGGTGATTTGAATCGACTTGTGTAAGAGACAATGCTAAAATATTTCTGATTTAACGAGACTATTTTCGGGCGATTTCCGTTTTAGCGAGGTAATTATTGCGCTGACCCGTTCACATTTTTATTGGGAAACACAGATGTGCGCAAGTAAACAAGAGGGCTTCGCCCTTCTGTGAATTTCGTTGCCTCTCTGCCTAAAAATATGATCATTCAGACACACTAGGACTAGATGCACATGTTTCTTGATTGAGACATGACACTAATGGGTAATAAATTTTACTAATTTTACTGCACACAACACAAGAGAAAATATTTATGGGTTCTTCCACTCAGAAAATGATATAGTCTTACCACTTGAAATCAACGTTCGTTACAACGGTACATTTGTGTGGCTTTTTGTTTTACTGTTCAAATCTTGAAACTTGCGCCGCCTTATTCCTATCAGTTTTCGATTACTGCGCGTTTGAGGCAGGTGAATCGAGTCTTGTTTATACAATGTCCGCGTCCGGTATTAAAATAAAACGCCTTACTATTGAAGAGAAAATGTCGGTATTAAAACTACTGAAAACGGGAACAAAAAAAGTGATGTTTGTATGCAGTGCCGTATTGCATTGTCTACATTATCAACAATTTTGTAGTCCAAGAATGCTATTGTCCAGGTTAGTGGTTCCAACACTATTGACAACAAGAGAAAAAGTCTAAAAACAACTGACATAGAGGACTTGGACAAAGCATTATTTGATTGGTTCAAATATCAGGGGCACACAAACATATAAGTGGTCTATTTTTCCAGGAGAAAGCTGTTTTTCTTGGTAGAGAAATGGGATATGGAGAGAATTTCGAGTGTTCTACAAGACATTCAATTAATTCAGGAAAAGTTTCCGGGGAAGCGAAATTTGTGAAACAGGAAGTCACATCTGAATGGCTCAAAATAACTTCTGAGAAATATCCAAGGAATATCAGGCATGTGATGCCTTCAATGCAGATTAGACAGGACTTTTTTACAAAATGTTGCCGGACAAAACTCTAAAATTCAAAACCGAAAAATGTGTTGGCGGGACGTTATACAAAGAGCGACTGACTACCAGTTTGTGTAAATTATGATGGTTCTGAGTTTCAAAGACTATTGGTTACTGGCAAATCACAAAAACTAAGATGTTGTAAGAATGTAAAGAATTTGTCGGTGAAATATGTTGCTAACAAAAAAAGCATGGGTGACTGGCGATATTTTTAAAACTGAAGTAGAAGAATTGGATAGGGAACTGGAAAGAAAAAATAGAAAAATTTTGCTTGTGGTGGATAATTGTGTGGCACATCCACAATTAACGAGTTTGAAGAACATCAAACTAGTTTTTCTGTCACCTAATACCACATCTGTACTGCAGTCTTTAAATAAGAGAATTATCAACTCTCTGAAATGTAATTACAGGAGACAACTCGTCACAAAAATAATGGACAACATGGACAAGAGTCAGTTTAAATTTTCGGTAAATGTCTCTCGTCTCCTTGATCGTGCATGGAAAAATGTCTTACAAAAAACCGGTGCAAAATTGTTTCACACATGCTGGTTTTCATTTGAGCATAGAAATGAAAACGTTAATTTAAGCGTTTGGGAACAAGTTATTGCTGACGAAGATATCGCCGACGGAGACAGTGACATTCCTCTGAGCGAATGTGCTAGGGTTATGAAATTGGAACAAGTGTCGGATGCGATGGATCACCGGAACAAAGATAATTCTGTAGGAACTTCAGGTGTTCCAACAGATTCCGAGATAATTGAAGGTGCAAATTTGAACACTACCCAAGAAGTGAAAGAAGATTCCGATTCAGACAAAGAATCTAAAAGGCCCGAATGCACCAATGTTTCACTGCAAGATGCCAAAGATTCCGCCGAGAAGCTTAGAATATTTTTAGAGAGGGCCTCAAACTCAGAGAATGAGCTAAGTTTATTAACTTGCATAGAAAACTTTTTGGAAAAGAAGGAAAAAGAAAAACCGACTGTATAAACGAAAATCACAGTGTACATTTTATGATGTGTATAAAGTTAGGTTAAGTAAGAATGTACAGCATATACAGTGATGTGGTTTTTTTTTAATGCGAATAAAATTGTTTGTTCAAACTAGGTAGTTACAGTTGACTTTCAATATTGATGTAAGGAGTTACAGGGGAGTAGTCCGGTTTGTACACTTACATATAGGTATGTACATACCTACATTTTTTTGTTGTTACTTCTTAGTTTTGATATAACGAGATTCGGTTGGTATGAGATATTGCTGGTCCCTTGGCTTATCGTTAAATCCGGATTCTACTGTATATATAAATAAATATAATGTAATGCTGTAATAATAATGTATGTGTGTACACCGTGTATGTATATACATGGTGTGCGAAAAGTCTTAGTATTAACTAATTTCTTTAATGTTGGTAGCTTTGAAAAGATTAATGTGTTTCTATAGTTTATTTATTAATATAGGTACCTTTTTTTATTTTCTTAATGTGTTTTAAAAAGTTTTATTTATTTGTTTATTTATTTTAGATCGATGCTCCAAAGACAACAACTTGGGCCACAGGAATAGATGCTCTCAAAGATGCTTTGAACTTGGAAGCTCAAGTAACTAAGAACATAAGAAAGGTCATTATTAACTGCGAAACTCCTCAAGATCCTACCAACTTTAATGACTATCATGTAAGTTGAGTAATATTCTTTTATTATTTTATTAACCTTGTAATTATATACGAAAGTTTGATCAATGATCATTTAAACTGGGGTTATAACCATGATCAGGTCAATAATCTTTTTGCTTGATGAATTATATAGTTTAAAATACTATTTTAGAATAAATACGAATGTAGAGACTTTCTCTCTAGTTTCATAACTCAATTCCATACAATCAACAATGAGACCGTCTTTCTTAATATCAGCAATCCAACCAAGGTTTTTGAATCACCATAAATGACAATTACAAAATCATCGACAGATCATACGTCTTTAAAAATAATATCCCTTGGCCGGAGCATCTCCGTGTTCAGAATTAGGAAATGTTTCTGAGGGTATCTGACACCAGGACCATTTATATTTCAGTTTCATTTTCATCATCAGAAGCGCTTGTAGTTTTTAGGTTTTGGAGGCTCCTGTGGTATCAGTGTTTCATTAGAAACACTTATACTCTGCTTTGCGAGAACTGCAACTTTCTGTTTCGATTCTGAAGGCCTGTTAATAGAGAAAACACTTCAAAATTTAAAGAAAAAAATATATAAAGATTAATTTAACAAAAATTTAGCCTATCAACAACTGAGATCCATATTTGTCCTATCTGGAGATCATAGTTTGTGATAAACTAATTTTATCAGTTCTATAAGATTATTCAACAGAAAGATAACCGAACAAGGATTATTATGTAATCAATTACGTTCAAAGTTTCATCTTTATCACCTGCACTTTTTTACTCACGAGTGTTTATATGTCCCGAGTGTTTATATGTCCCGGCTATGCTTTTTTACATTCTCTTTTGATAGATTTTTGGCAGAAAAATTTGTCTCGTGCTGTGAGCTACTAGGATTGAATTGACATATGAGGTATGTCTGTAAGAAATGGAAATTAAAAAAAGAATGTGGTTTATTTTAAACATGTTAAACCTTAACATTTCTTTTTTCAACATATCCCACTCCCCTAACTAAGCATTGTTGTGTCTTCAATTGCATAAACGAATATTAGACATATCCAAGAGCTGGCTTTTTCAATATGTCTGTCATTTTCAATTACACCTGTTTCACTGGCTAAAAAAAGGTTCTCTTTGATACACTTGTTACCCTTGGAAATAAGTATAAGTTGCGGGGAGTTGAATCAAACGGTACATTTTTAGTGAATTTTCTTAAAAAGTAGTAGTGATAAGTATGATCCTGTAATTATATTTTGTAACTAATATTTACTGTAAGGTATTGAGGGGGTGGTAGACTTGTCACTTTAACATTTGTCACGCTCTATGCAACTTAACAGCCATATCCACAACAGATTAAAATAATAGTAGATTTTCAACAGATGAACAGAATAATGTGTCAACCCTGTTATTCTGTTATATTGAGGCTCGGTGGTTAGACACGCCAACGTTCAAGTAACTGTTGAAATGTTGTACCTGTTATTTCTTGATGGGATAACACCCTGTTAATGTTATTTCAAAATAACAGTTGAAAAATAACAGATAGTTGAATAACAACCCATCACTAACTTACATGAAGGTTTCATTTCAAAAAATGTAGCCTAGCAACAACTCTTGAGTCATATTTGTCTTATCTGAAGATCATAGTTTATGATATTTAATTTAATCAGTTCTATAAGATTATTCGATTATTCAACAGAAAGATTGCTCCACAATAATTATCAAACAATCAATTATGGTTCCAAGTTTTATCATGGTCACATGAACATCTAAAATCACTAGTGTTTGAATGTCTCAGAAATACACAACTAAAATCCCAAACGAAGTTTAGAGATATGGATCTCTAAATTATTTGTCAATATGTGTAATTCTCTTTTGAGATATTTTTGCACTGAAAATTTGACTGATGCTATAACCTACTGGAACTGATTTACGAGATAGAGTTGTAAAAAATGGAATTTAAATAAAAATTATGATTTATTGTAAACATGTTAAAATTGAATATTTGTTTTTTCAACGTATGCCACTCCCCTAACTAAACATCGCTGCATGTGTATGTTTAACTGCATAAAGAAGTATTAAAAGTATTCAAGAGCTAGCTTCTTCAATAAGTCTGCCATTTTCGATTGTACCTTTTTCAACGAATGAAAATGGGTTCCTTTAAAATACTTTTTACCCTTCAAGAATAAGTATAAGCTGCAGGGAGCTAAATTTGGTAAATAAGGAGGATGCTGGAGGACTGGAATAGATTAATTGCATTGTGGGTGGGTACATTAGCTTAATGCAAAATCCATTAGTTGTCCTTCCACAAATTACACATCTTCTTCCTTACTTTTTCTCTCAGATTCATAAGCATTTCTATATTATGCTTCTAGTTTGGTCTGTCCTATGTAAGGCATTTAAATAATAATGCCCCTAATATTAAAGAAAACAATCAACATTGTATTAAGTTTGGTTTTGCTTCATTTCACTTTCTTCATTCTTGGGGACAACAGTTTTTCAATACAGTGCTTGTTAGAGTTTTATTGAAAAATTTATGTTTCGTCACATGTTAGTACATGTACTGGCAAATCTCGTTGTGTGTACATGTACACCACTTACATAAAACTTCTTATATAACTCTGAAGTATTTGTCTTTTCCTTGCCAAACAATGCTATTTGAGCTCGAACTCTGTGAATCATTGGTCTTTCTAGTCCTATTCTAATGTTGTTTATGGACCAGCTTTGTTACATTTAAACAATTTTTTTTAAACATTTAACTCACACCCGTCTATCTTTGAGGGGCGGGGGGTAACTTTGGATTTTTAATGGGATGTATTTTGTTTAATGACATTCGAATCTACGTAAAAAAACTAGTTATGTGTGCAAAACATTTGCTCGTTCGGTTACAGAATTATGATTTATTAGGTTAAAATACAAAAAAATAATTTCGATTTGTCTATCAAGTTTGTTATCATGGACGTTAATGTTGATTATTATATGCTTCCATGGAAACACATTACTTTTACTTGAGTCGATTAAACATGGAAAATAATTTTAATGTGCAAGTTGATATGTTGTTAATTTTGGGGGTGCAGAGAAAATTAAACAAACGCTTCACTAGCGTGGTCAGAGGGGTTTCCTAATAATCCGAAATCTCATACAACAATTCAAAGGCTAGAAACCTGGCTGTTGACACACATGTAAGTACCAGGTGGCTTGCTAGATATGCTGGAATGAATCAAAAATCAGTTGTGAACATGTTGCACTTGTGCAAATTTCATCCATATCTCATTACACTGCACCAAGAGCTATACGGACAAGATTTTGAAAACCGGGATACATTTTACAATTGGGTCACCAGACAAATTCAACGAAATAACAGGTTCCTAAACAATGTTATTTTTTCTGACGAAGCTATTTTCCATAATTATGGGCAGATAGGATTTAAAGTTATTTCTTATGAGTATAAATTAAATTTCTTTTTTTTTAAGGTAAATAGACACAATATTAACTACTGGGCGGTGGAAAATCTCCACTGGATAAGAACTCTGCCAAATCAACAACCATGGTCAATTAATGTCTGGTGTGGTATAATCGGGGATAAAGCTATTGATCCTCATTTCTTTGTAGGGCATTTAAATGGAGAAATGTACACAATTTTTTTAAGAAACCAATTACCTCAAACCATTATACCAAAACATAAGCCCAGACATGTGGTTTCAACAGGATGGAGCTTCACCCCATTATGCAATACAGGCCCGTAATCATTTGAATAAAATATCTGAAAACAGGTGGATTGCTCGAGCAGGTCCGGTGAACTGGCCTGCTAGGTTCCCGGATTTGACCCCCTTGATTATCTCTTTTGGGGTTTTATAAAGGACAAAGTGATGGCGATTGCACCTACAACTTTAGATGATATGAAAAAAAGAATCCGCTTTGCCTGCTCATTAGTGACACCTAAAATGTTGCAGTATGTATGTGATTCATTTATAAAAAGTGTAAGAAAGTGTTTGGAAAGTGAAGGGGGACATTTCCAACAATTTCTCACGCATAAGAGGCAATAAATAAGTTGAAATTCAATTGTTAATATATATTTTTTGCATACATACCTAGTTTTTTTTACGTAGATTCGAATTTTATAAAAGAAGTACACCCCCTCATTTAAAAATCCAAAGTTATATATATATATATATATATATATATATATATATATATATATATATATATATATATAACTTTGGATTTTTAAATGAGGGGGTGTACTTCTTTTATAAAATTCGAATCTACGTAAAAAAAACTAGGTATGTATGCAAAAAATATATATTAACAATTGAATTTCAACTTATTTATTGCCTCTTATGCGTGAGAAATTGTTGGAAATGTCCCCCTTCACTTTCCAAACACTTTCTTACACTTTTTATAAATGAATCACATACATACTGCAACATTTTAGGTGTCACTAATGAGCAGGCAAAGCGGATTCTTTTTTTCATATCATCTAAAGTTGTAGGTGCAATCGCCATCACTTTGTCCTTTATAAAACCCCAAAAGAGATAATCAAGGGGGTCAAATCCGGGAACCTAGCAGGCCAGTTCACCGGACCTGCTCGAGCAATCCACCTGTTTTCAGATATTTTATTCAAATGATTACGGGCCTGTATTGCATAATGGGGTGAAGCTCCATCCTGTTGAAACCACATGTCTGGGCTTATGTTTTGGTATAATGGTTTGAGGTAATTGGTTTCTTAAAAAAATTGTGTACATTTCTCCATTTAAATGCCCTACAAAGAAATGAGGATCAATAGCTTTATCCCCGATTATACCACACCAGACATTAATTGACCATGGTTGTTGATTTGGCAGAGTTCTTATCCAGTGGAGATTTTCCACCGCCCAGTAGTTAATATTGTGTCTATTTACCTTAAAAAAAAAAGAAATTTAATTTATACTCATAAGAAATAACTTTAAATCCTATCTGCCCATAATTATGGAAAATAGCTTCGTCAGAAAAAATAACATTGTTTAGGAACCTGTTATTTCGTTGAATTTGTCTGGTGACCCAATTGTAAAATGTATCCCGGTTTTCAAAATCTTGTCCGTATAGCTCTTGGTGCAGTGTAATGAGATATGGATGAAATTTGCACAAGTGCAACATGTTCACAACTGATTTTTGATTCATTCCAGCATATCTAGCAAGCCACCTGGTACTTACATGTGTGTCAACAGCCAGGTTTCTAGCCTTTGAATTGTTGTATGAGATTTCGGATTATTAGGAAACCCCTCTGACCACGCTAGTGAAGCGTTTGTTTAATTTTCTCTGCACCCCCAAAATTAACAACATATCAACTTGCACATTAAAATTATTTTCCATGTTTAATCGACTCAAGTAAAAGTAATGTGTTTCCATGGAAGCATATAATAATCAACATTAACGTCCATGATAACAAACTTGATAGACAAATCGAAATTATTTTTTTGTATTTTAACCTAATAAATCATAATTCTGTAACCGAACGAGCAAATGTTTTGCACACATAACTAGTTTTTTTACGTAGATTCGAATGTCATTAAACAAAATACATCCCATTAAAAATCCAAAGTTACCCCCCGCCCCTCAAAGATAGACGGGTGTGAGTTAAATGTTTAAAAAAAATTGTTTAAATGTAACAAAGCTGGTCCATAAACAACATTAGAATAGGACTAGAAAGACCAATGATTCACAGAGTTCGAGCTCAAATAGCATTGTTTGGCAAGGAAAAGACAAATACTTCAGAGTTATATAAGAAGTTTTATGTAAGTGGTGTACATGTACACACAACGAGATTTGCCAGTACATGTACTAACATGTGACGAAACATAAATTTTTCAATAAAACTCTAACAAGCACTGTATTGAAAAACTGTTGTCCCCAAGAATGAAGAAAGTGAAATGAAGCAAAACCAAACTTAATACAATGTTGATTGTTTTCTTTAATATTAGGGGCATTATTATTTAAATGCCTTACATAGGACAGACCAAACTAGAAGCATAATATAGAAATGCTTATGAATCTGAGAGAAAAAGTAAGGAAGAAGATGTGTAATTTGTGGAAGGACAACTAATGGATTTTGCATTAAGCTAATGTACCCACCCACAATGCAATTAATCTATTCCAGTCCTCCAGCATCCTCCTTATTTACCAAATTTAGCTCCCTGCAGCTTATACTTATTCTTGAAGGGTAAAAAGTATTTTAAAGGAACCCATTTTCATTCGTTGAAAAAGGTACAATCGAAAATGGCAGACTTATTGAAGAAGCTAGCTCTTGAATACTTTTAATACTTCTTTATGCAGTTAAACATACACATGCAGCGATGTTTAGTTAGGGGAGTGGCATACGTTGAAAAAACAAATATTCAATTTTAACATGTTTACAATAAATCATAATTTTTATTTAAATTCCATTTTTTACAACTCTATCTCGTAAATCAGTTCCAGTAGGTTATAGCATCAGTCAAATTTTCAGTGCAAAAATATCTCAAAAGAGAATTACACATATTGACAAATAATTTAGAGATCCATATCTCTAAACTTCGTTTGGGATTTTAGTTGTGTATTTCTGAGACATTCAAACACTAGTGATTTTAGATGTTCATGTGACCATGATAAAACTTGGAACCATAATTGATTGTTTGATAATTATTGTGGAGCAATCTTTCTGTTGAATAATCGAATAATCTTATAGAACTGATTAAATTAAATATCATAAACTATGATCTTCAGATAAGACAAATATGACTCAAGAGTTGTTGCTAGGCTACATTTTTTGAAATGAAACCTTCATGTAAGTTAGTGATGGGTTGTTATTCAACTATCTGTTATTTTTCAACTGTTATTTTGAAATAACATTAACAGGGTGTTATCCCATCAAGAAATAACAGGTACAACATTTCAACAGTTACTTGAACGTTGGCGTGTCTAACCACCGAGCCTCAATATAACAGAATAACAGGGTTGACACATTATTCTGTTCATCTGTTGAAAATCTACTATTATTTTAATCTGTTGTGGATATGGCTGTTAAGTTGCATAGAGCGTGACAAATGTTAAAGTGACAAGTCTACCACCCCCTCAATACCTTACAGTAAATATTAGTTACAAAATATAATTACAGGATCATACTTATCACTACTGTCCATCATGTTTGAGTTATGTTAGGACTAATGAAACAATTGCGAGAATTTAAATTTAGGGCTTATTACATAGAAAGATTAACAAAAATATGAATACCAGGTACATACGAAAAATATGTTTTATAATTTATAACTACCTACATTTTCCTAAGAAATGTGTATATATATATATATATATATATATATATATATATATATATATATATATATATATATATAGATAGATATATGTGTGTGTATGTATATATGCAAATAATAATTATTAATTATTGTCAAAAAAAATTTTTTAAATTTATTGTATGAAATTTGCAATTTGCATGAATTTTTTAAGCAACTATCAGCTAAAATATTGTTGAAAAAATATGTTTGACAGTTATAAAAGTTTTCATATATGAGGCAGTAAATGTTTAAATTGTCCCTTTGCAAATAGAAGCTTATCAGAGTTCCCACTCGCCTGGAAAACAGGGAAAAGTCAGGGAATTTGTAGAAGCAAAATTTTTGTTAGGGAAATCAGGGAAAAATTGAGAAAACTGTGAAAATTGACTAAAAGTCAGGGAATTTGTGCCCGTGTCAGGGAAAAATTATTTGTTTCCGTTTTATGATAAATAATTAGAGCACAAGGATTGGTGCATATTTTTGTATAAGTAGCGTTTTCGTTTATTTATAAGCAGCAGATTTATGTCAGCAGATAATCTGTTGCGGCGGTCTGACAGCAGTTATCCAGTTTTCGAAAAAATCAGTTTACAAGGGACCTAGGTAGCTATCATTGCATTGTCTTGTCATATGGCACATTATGGCACACATTATGGGCTTTTTTTTTTAATTTAAAATTTAGAAAAAAGAAAACTCGCTACAAAACTAATACTTACGCCTCTATTCACAAAGCAGCGTGAATCTATTTTTATTGGTTGTATTGACACCTGGCACACTTTATGCGCATTTTAAAAATTGTTTAAAATAGAGAAAGGGATATTTTTTATGAAAATTCGTTAAAAAAAACAAACCTCACTTCTGCATTCAAAGCAGGGTCATCTTTATTTTTGTTATTCTTTGTTTTCGACATCCACATCTGGCAAACATGTGATGCATATCTGACACACCACTGACCAGCATAACTCTCATTCTTTTTGTCATAATATTGGAATTCACAATCCGAAATCCGAAGACCCTAGGCACCTAAGGCCTGAATGTAGGTACCTGTTATTTGAGTATTTGGTATAATAACATATAACAGAAAGAGGAGAGACGCTATCGACTATCGATCGACTACCCAGTTGAAAAAGCAGATAAATAACAGATCTATTATTTTCAACTGTTATTAGAAAATAACTGTTTTGCCCATCACTAATGTAAGTTATTGTTTTAATGTTTAACCCTTCCAGTGCTGAAAACGTTAAAAGACGTCATGCACCTACTTAGTATCGTATCTTGCTATGCAAAATGCGGCAGGTAAATAAGGTAAATTACTATTTGAAATTACAATTTGAATTTATATTAAAGTTATATTTAAAAAATGTATCACAACCTCCTTGAATGCAGCAAATCATTTTAAATACAGAGCCGCATATAAGGCTTTATACTTATAAAATACCTGCATGTTTTGCTTTTACAGAAAAGTCACTATTGATATTGGCTTCTAGGAAGTTTAAAAATAATTTATATACTCAGTAATGTTTTTGTTTTGATGACAATCTAAATTTGGAAATGAGGACTTGCCAACTTGAATACTGAGAATAATTGGTGTATACTGCGTATTCTAAGTCTAATATTAAACAGGTCAACTTTGATATGATAAAAATAACATAGTCTTCGTCAGTTTGTAATTTTATGGAGACTGCATCTTAGTTTAATAAAAATTAATTTTTATTTCTGCTTGAGAATAAATGATTGGTTTATTAATTATAATTAAGGGGAGATAAGTTTTAACAATGAATTTGACTAAATACACAATGCAAGAACTACATAATTAGCAACTGTAAGTGTTTATAATAAAAGCAGATTTTATGCTTTAAACAATTACTACTGAATGTAAGAAAAAATAATTATTAAATTATTTGTGTATTGAAGTTGATAATTTTGTATTTTCAACACAATTGTAAATAAACTTGTTATCAGTTGTATGCTATTGATAAAGATGTTAATTATCATACAATTCAAGTATGTGACAGATAACTTGTAAATGATAAGTGAATTATTTTTCTGTTTATGACTACACAGTATATCAATGAGATTAACTACATATCCTTATTTTTTTTTATTAATTTATTTAACAAATTATATTTGAAGTACATTTCAACTTGTTCTAAGAGTTTCTGACTTACATATTCTTGTTTTTTTATTAATTTCTTTAACAAATTATATTTAAAGTACATTTCAACTTGTTCTAGATTTTCTAAGAATAATATAAAGTTTGTAAAAAAAGAGAGCCCTCAGTACATTCATCAGCATAGAGGCTGCCTTTGACAATACCTCATATCGATCCATCACATGGGCCCTACAAGAAAGGGCAGCGGAATTCCACATTGTAAGATGGATACCGTCAATACTAAAAAGCTGTGTTATCACAGGCACAGTAGCGGCTCGTGCCTTAATACATTGGGGGTGCGCAAGAAGAAAAAAGTTCGGGACGCAGCAAGTGCGTTATGGTAGTAAATTCTTATTAAATGGTTCAAATTTGAATAACTCAAGTTTCTACGAACTTAGAAAGTTGAATTTTGGTATATAGTAGGGTCTTACCCAGGGCAACATATCCACCAAATTTCATCAAAATAACTTTGTAATTTTCGGAGAAATAATTTTTTTTCAAAAGAAAACTCAAAATTTAAATAACTCAATTTTCTAAAAATGTATAAAGTTGAAGTTTAGTGTGTAGTAAGGTCTTTTACAAGGCAACATATCCACCAAATTTCATTAAAATACCTTTGTAATTTTTGGAGAAAAAAATTTTTTTTTGAAACAAAAGTCAAAATTTTCCCGGGAAGCGTTATCCGATTTTCCTGACTAACGAACTCATCCAAGCCATTAATAAAAGAAAGGAAAAGAAAAAAAGCCGAGTTTCGTCAAAATCAGTGGCTTATTTTTTGAGTTATCGGTTGGATATATATATATATATATATATATATATATATATATATATATATATATATATATATATATATATATATATATATATATATATATATATATATATATATATATATATATATATATATATATATATATATATATATATATATATAAACATATAAAAATTGAAACTGACCCCGGATATGGGTTCTAAGGGTCCTAGTTCGCGCTCATTTGAAAAAAAAATTTGCAAAGTCTCTCCATTGTTACCTTTTTATTAGTGAATTTTTTTAAATAAAAATTCACTAAAAATTAAGGGCTCGCCTATTTTTTCCCCGTAAATGTATTATAAAGAAACCTACTTACTAAACTTAATAATTATTAACTACTTACCAAGTTTTGCTTTAGTTAGTTATACGTTATACCTAGTAGTTAAAAAAGTCCCTTAAAAAGTTAACCTTTAAATTTAAAATACCCACTGAATTAATCACAGTATCAGAATTATTTTGTCCACTTATTAAGCAACCTGAAGTAGTAACCATAATAATAATAATAATAATAATAATAATAATAATAATAATAATAATAATAATAATAATAATAATAATAATAATAATAATAATAATAATAATAATAATAATAATAATAATAATAATAATAATAATAATAATAATAATAATAATAATAATAATAATAATAATAATAATAATAATAATAATAATAATAATAATAATAATAATAATAATAATTGTCTTGTTAGAACATGTAAACAACAACGCAATGATCTAATTAAAAATACGACGCGAAGAGGAAAATCACTATGTAGTAGGTACACACAAGTGCACTACAAACTGGAAGTGTGTAATTTTATAGCGCACAACAGATTGCTTATTCGGTCGTTTTCGACGAAGATCATCAAGATTCGGCGATCATTTCGCACTGAAGTATCGCATTTCGTGAGAGCGTCGAAAAATACACACCGTCGCCTGACTGCTTTATATGGATATGGATGTATAGAACGTCTGCAACGATTAACACTATACTTATTCTGATTCTGTATTAATGGCTGCCGACTCTCTGCGATCCTAGATATACTAATTTTGTTTTTTGAATGCAGGAGGTAAAAAAGTAAATGAAAATGTATTCAAATATAGCATAGCAAAAATATTGTTTTTTCCACGGCAGGCGGCAGTGCGCGCGGACGGGCGCACCTATTGAGGAGCCACCCCTGCACAGCCACCACAACTAAAACCAACGCAACAGTAACGACGGCAAAAGTTTGTCCTCAAGGAGTGCTACACCTTTGCTGTGGTCGCTCGTTAATAAACTTATGACTACGTTGAGCGGGCCTGTATTTATAGTAAAGGATATGCAGACGATGTTGTCATAACAATAAAGGGAAAGCACAATGCTCTAACATCCAGCTTAATGCAAACAGCCATGCACAATAAGCCAAAGGCTGCGGTGCTATCGGGGCGGCAAAGACGCGGAGGATCCCTAAGGGAGAAAGAAATGCAAACAGCTGTAAATATAGTAAAGAACTGGTGTCAGACAGGGAGACTTAATGTCAATCCTC
This sequence comes from Tillus elongatus, assembly GCA_964006375.1. Lineage (NCBI taxonomy): Eukaryota > Metazoa > Arthropoda > Insecta > Coleoptera > Cleridae > Tillus > Tillus elongatus. The sequence continues at coordinate 213,204,429 of OZ023262.1, forward strand.
ATAAGACAGTTATTGTCTCATTCACGAACAGAAGAAACTAAATTTATAAGCTCCCACTCTGAATTGAACACAGATACAATTTTCAAATGAAGTAAAATATTTAGGGATCTTCTTAGACCAAAAACTGAATTGGATTACGCACTGGGAAAAAACTCTTTCAAGAGCCACAGTGGCAACCTGGACATGCAGTAGACTCGTAGGAAAGACATGTGGGCTGAATCCCAGGATGGTATACTGCCTATACCAAACTGTGATTAAACCCATAGTCACAAACGCATCGCCAAATACAAAACAAGTCTCAACACAAAGCAAATTGCAAAAATTGTAGAGGCTGATAGGTTTTGGAATAACGGGAGCTATGGCATCATGCCTTACAGCTGCAGTAGAGGAAATGCTGAATATCACTGCACACATGCGTGAAGGGGGAAGCAGCACTAAGTGTCTCAAGACTATTCCAGGCTGTTAAATTCAAACCAGGAGACTTGGTGGGCCACTTGAAAATCCTGGAAATTATTCCATTGGAGTCAGTCGCCAAACCAACAGACCAAATGCCAGCCAAACTGGACTTCATAATTCCATTCGACGTGGTCGTAAACAGCCGTTAAACATGGGACAGAGACGGTGCATGGCTGACAAACAACTCATCTGTATGGTACACAGGCGGGTCTAAACAAATAAACAAATGGAGGGAGCAGGAGTGGGTATAAGAGGACCCAACTTTAGACTCTCTAAGTCCTCAGGAAAAACTTCCACCATATTCCAAACAGAAATGCTTGCTATAAATCTCTGTGTACAGGATTGCATACAAGAAAGGCTCAAAAATAGAGAGATCTACATGCTGTCAGACAGTCAGGCAGTACTAAAGATTCTGAAATCATTAAAACCGAGTCTAAACTGACCTGGGAATGCAAAAAATCCTTGAAGCAACTGACTGCAAACAACAAAGTAACTTTAATGTGGGTACCAGGGCATCAAGGCATTGAAGGAAACAAGGAAGCAGATGGCCTTGCAAAAAGAGCAGCAACAACACCATTATAGGGTCCTGAGCCTTATTGTAGGCTAACAAAAAGCCACATAAGAAATGAACTCGATACTTGGGGGAGGAACCAAATGCTGTCCTGGAGGAGAATGCCAGGCTTAAGGCAGTCAAAACGGTTCATCACCATATCAAAAGAGAAATCTGAACTGTTTCTTGGATTGAACAGGAACAACTTGAGAATAATCGCAGGACTTTCCACGGGACACTCCCCAGTAAGATATCATTTCGTAGATCACCGACATTTAATGGGACTTTTTTTCTTTTGGGTTACTTAGCTAGTTTTTTAAAGTATTTTTTGTCGACAATGTTAGTTGCAAATTCTGTCATATTCGGCTACGTTCTTAATATACTCCAATTCGTTGCTACATATATCTATTTTTACTTTAGGGAAAATGTAATAACCTATTTACTAAAAAGAAAAATGCAATAAGAACCTAAAATTAATTAAAAACATTAGACAACCAGGATAATATGAAACAACAGAACAGTTGCTGTGCGACTGCTTGGCTGAGTTCTGCAAAAGACTCAAATACCTTGGAGGAGTTACCCTAACACTCCAGGAAATAGGTAAAATAGCCCCCAAGAAGATCGTAGACTACATAAAAGGTTTGAACGTTACAGGCAACTATTAGGAAAAAGAGTCATGTACATAAAACACATTGGGGTCGCAGCACTCAGAGGTCAAGCCTATGCGACTCATTAAATAATCTACAATGTCTAAAATGTAACACCCTAAATTCATATCGTGGTTAATTGTAAGATTTTAGTAAAACTTCAAAACATCTCGATTTTGTTTGCAAAAATTATCTTCAATTTATTAATTGTTGTCCTTACTTGATGATACCATTCCATACTAAAAAACATAGATGAGGAGACTTTTCTCTGGCTTCTCAAGTGCTTCCGTGAATTGGAAACAAAATGTTTACACCATTTGACGGATCAAAACATATGAGTATTAAAGTCTATTAATATTTGAGAAACAAGCTAATAAAACAAAACTTAACAATCTAAATAAATATTTAAATAACGACAACATTGTGATGAAAACAACAATAACTAAAAAAAAACTCGGGACGCAGCAAGTGCGTTATGGTAGTGAATTTTTATTAAATGCTTCAAATTTAAATAACTCAATTTTCTATAAACTTAGAGAGTTTAATTTGAATACGTAGTAAGGTCTTTCCTAAGGCAAGATATCCACAAAATTTCATTAAAATAACTTTGTAATTTTCGGAGAAAAAAATTTTTTCGAAAGAAAATTTAAAATTTGAATAACTCAATTTTTTCTAAACTTAGAAAGTTGAATTTTGGTACGTAGCAAGATCTCTCCTGAGGCTACATATATAGTAAATTTCATTAAAACTGCTTTGTTACTTTCGGAGAAAAATTTTTTTTCGAAAGAGAACTCAAAATTTTTCCAGAAAACCCCGTCCGATTTTTCTGTATAACGAACTCATCCAAGCCATTAATAAAAGAAAGGCACTTGCCAAGTTTCATCGAAATCGGTTAATTATTTTTTGAGTTATCAGACGGATACATACATACATATATATATATATATATATATATATATATATATATATATATATATATATATATATATATATATATATATATATATATATATATATATATTTACAAATGAACTTTAATAAGATATTATGCTGTGACAATACCTCTTTCAAGCAGTGGCGATTTCTCCTAGTGAGCTAGGTGTGCGCCGCACACCCTAAAATATAATCAAAATGTGCACAGTTATATATGTTTTATTTCTTTTTCCCTTAGTCTTAATACACTACATATTTTATGACAATCGATTTAATTTTCTTATTTGATTTCATAATTAGTCGGTTAATAGTGACTTGGAATGAAGTAGATACCACATCTTCTAACATATTTAGAGAATATGAGTAGATCAATAGCAACTGGGAATTAATTCGGTCAGTCCCCCACCCACGTGTTTAAATAGTGAGGAAAATACCATTGATTTTAACACTGCAGTGAGCTATAAAAATTTGATTAACTCAGTTTTCTATAATCTTAGAAAGTTTATTAGAAAGTTTATTTTGGTAGGTAGTAAGGTATTTCCTAGGACAAGATATCCACAAAATTTCATTAAAATAACTTTGTAATTTTCGGAGAAAAAAATTGTTTTCGAAAGAAAATTTAAAATTTGAATAACTCAATTTTCTCTAAACTTAGACAGTTGAATTTTGGTACGCAGCATATATAATAAATTTCATTAAAACAGCTTTGTTATTTTCGGAGAAAAAATTTTTTTTCGAAAGAAAACTCAAAATTTTCCGGGAAAACCCCGTCCGATTTTTCTTACTAACGAACTCATCCAAGCCATTAATAAAAGAAAGGCACTTGCCAAGTTTCATCGAAATCGGTTAATTATTTTTTGAGTTATCGGTTGGATACATATATATATATATATATATATATATATATATATATATATATATATATATATATATATATATATATATATATATATATATATATATATATATATATATAACTAATAAAAATTGAAACTGACCCCGAATATGGGTTCTAGGGGTCCTAGTTCGCACTCATTTGAAAGAATTTTTGCAAAGTCTCACCATCGATACCTCTCTATTAGTGAATTTTTTTAAATAAAAATTCACTAAAAATTAAAATGACAAGAATGGATACTAAGCTTAGGAGTCAGTATGCAAAGACTTCTCCTTGCAACTCAATGCATTTTTGAGTATGTCGGTAAACGCTCATACTAGCTTTTACAATGGTTCTTCCATTAATTCTATCTACAACGGAAATGGCATTCTAAAGTGATTCAAAAATTTCATATCTGGTTTTGTACAAAATATTCTGGATATAGAGCCTGAAGAAAAAGTTGAGAAGTGTGAGGTATGGTGAACGTGGTGGCCCTCAAATGGAATCACTAGTTCCAATCCACCTATTAGAAAACATATTTTCTAACATCTTTCAAGAATTATGAGCGGGTGCCCCATCTTTCTGCATGTACATACTCCCCCTGTTAGCAGAGTCCATGTCCTCTAGAAGATCTTCCAGTACGGGCATAATTAATTCCATATATCGCTCTGCTGTGAGGTTGCCTTGCCAGAAAATTGGACCAGTTATTCTGTAGCCCATAAGACCGCACCAAACATTGGGGCTAAATCTCTTTGTGAGTGGTGAGTCTTGCTGAACATGGGATTTTGTCGGCTCCAATAGTAATGATTTTGTCTATTAAACATGCCCGCATTTGGGTTGTTGCTAACGTTATTTACAAACCATTGACAAAATTCAACACAATATTGGTATTTGGACGGCAAAAATTTGTTTTCTTTAAAATGTCATGTACTTACAATACCTAAAGACAAACCACTTTCATTGGATAAATCTTTCAATCAATTTTCTCTATGGGCTTCAAAATATGCCAGTACATCAAATTCAGAGAAAGTTTCTGGGGAAGCGAAATTTGTAAATAAGGAAGTCACATCTGATTGACTTCAAAATAACTTCCGAGAAATATCTGAGGAATATCAGGCATGTGATGCCTTCAATGCAGACCAAACAAGAGTTTTTTTACAAAATGTTGCCGGACAAAACTCTAAAATTCAAAACCGAAAAATGTGTTGGTGGGAAGTTATCCAAAGAGCGACTGACTGTACTAGTTTGTATAAATTATGATGGTTCTGAGTTTCGATTTCGAAGACTATTGGTTACTGATAAAGCACAAAAACTAAGATGTTTTTAAAATGTAAAGAGTTTGTCGGTGAAATATGTTGCTAATAAAAAAGCATGGGTGACTGGCGATAATTTTAAAACTGAAGTAGTAGAATGGAATAGAAAAATGGAAAGAAAAAATAGAAAAATTTTGCTTGTGGCAGAAAATTGTGTGGCACGTCCACAATTGACAAGTTTGAAGAACATCAAACTAGTTTTTCTGCCACCTAATACCACATCTGTACTGCAGCCTTTAGATCAGAGAATTATCAACTCTCTGAAATGTCATAACCAGTCACAAAAATAATTGACAATATGGACAAGAATCCGTGTCAACTTTCCGTAAATGTCCTCGAAGCTATTCGTCTCCTTGATAGTGCATGGAAAAATATCTCACAAAAAAGGGTGCAAAATTGTTTAAGGCATGCTGGTTTTCATTTTGAGCATAGAAATGAAAACGTTGATTTAAGCATTTCGGAAGACGTTATTGCTGACGAAGATATCGCCGACGAAGACGATGGCATTCCTCAGAGTGAATGTGTTAGGTTTATGAAATTGTCACAAGTGTCAGATGTGATGGATCACCGGAACATAGATAATTATGTGGAAACTTCAGGTATTCCAACAGATTCCGAGATAATTGAATTTGCAAATTTGAACACTACCCAAGAAGTAATGGAAGATTACAATTCGGAAAAAGAAAGCCCCGAATGCACCAATGTTTCACTGCAAGCTGCCATAGATTCTGCTGAGATGTTTCACTGCAAGAAGCCATAGATTCCGTCGAGGAGCTTATAATATTTTTAGAGAGGGCCTCAAACTTAGAGAATGAGCTAAGTTTATTAACTTCCATAGAAAAATTTTACGAAAAGACGGAAAAAGAAAAACCGACAGTATAAATGAAAATCACAGACTACTTTTTACGATGCGTATAAAGTTAGATGAAGTAATAATGTACATTGTAGACAGTGATGTGTTTTTTTTATGTGAATAAAATTATTAAAATAACTAGGCAGTTACTTTCAATATTAATGGAAAGGGTTACAGGGGAGTAGTCCGGTTTGTACACTTTTTTTTGCCCCAGGGCTCGTCCGCGGCCTTGTCGCCCCGATAGCACTGCAACCTTTGGTTGATTGTGCATACCCTTAGTCTTACTCCACCCATTCCAAAATCACTGTGCCTTGAACTAGTCTGCACAGCGATTGGTAGGGTGAAGTTTTATATTGCTCTGTCTCCGGTCTAGACTAACCGTAGATCAGTTGTCTTTTGCGGTCCAGAGCTTTACACTCGCACAAGATGTGCTGGGCTGATTTCTCCCCCTCGCCGCAGAGTCTGCATGTGAGGTCCCCTTCGAACCGCCCCATTTTATGCAGGTGTTTCTTGACGGCCATGTGTCCCGTCAAGAGACCTGTTGTGTTTCTGAGCTGTCCTCTGCTAAGATTTAGCAGCTCCACAGCTCTCTTCGAACTGGGTCCGTCAATTATTGACTTCCCATGTCTGAGCCCTGGACAGTCCGCCCAGTACACCTTGTGTTGGTTTCTGACCCAGGACTTAATGGCTCCCCTGGCAGTGCTCTTTGCCACGCCCAGAGCCGGTTCTGGTCCCTTATCATTCTGCCCAGCCAGGTCGCTCGTCTCGTCTCGGCACTCACTCACCAGCCAGGAATCTACCCGTGGGCTACTTAGTGCCTTAAGGGCTGTCTGTGGCTATGAGGATTTGCTTGTTGGTGTAGCCCCTCCTCTTGTTCTCCCGCACACAGTGGAGGATGGCGTACATTTCGGGGTTTGTACACTTACATATAGGTTTGTACATACCTACTTTTTTTTGTAGTTACTTCTTAGTTCTGATATAATGAGATCCGGTTTTTACGAGACATTATTGCTGGTCCCTTGACTCCTCGTTAAATCTGGATTCCACTGTATTACTTTATTAAGTGCAAATGCTGTACAAAATGTTGGGTACCACGTCCTAGCATTGGTGATTTGCTATTCTTGTAAAAATAGGCTAATATTAAATTTTTAAAATATATATTATTTCTTTCGCTGAAGTGCCCCCAAGAATTAAGTGTTTCTGTTCCCTTGTTGTAAAATCATAACCTTTTGTCTATACAATAGAAAAAATGTGAATAATTGTTTTCTGTTCCAGTTGGTGGATTATTTGACTGGGGAATTCTTAGAAGAGCAATACAAGGGCCAGCGTGATCTTGCCGGAAAGGTATCCACACTTGATAAGATGATGGACAAACATGGAGCACTTGGTGAATTCCTTTTCGATAAGAAATTGCTGGGTGATTTGTAGATTTCTGTTGATTTTTTGTATATTAGACATGTTTAGCTCATTCCTAAAGTAAATCTTAAACTGTTTGTGATAATTACCAATTGTAATAATAACTGATTTCATTATTGTCGTACATATTTCTTATTGTTACTCTAGGAAAGCCATGTCTCACTTTATAATTAGTTATTTTTATACCTATTGTATATTGTTACAGATATTAAAATAAACACTGTAGTATTTAAATATTGTTTTTATTTGAACAAGACAACAAATATGTATACTAGATAATAAATAATAATGTGTATACATTGAGAATGCAGTGACCTCATCACTTTAAACAAGTGTCGTAATATTTTGTTTATCAACTTAAATGCTGCGTAAGAAAACACGTCAATCAAATTAATCAGATCTGAGGCAAAAAAGCCATGATGGAAAAACTGTTCGCAACAGGGACAGGACACAGTGTATCAAAGAACGTTAGCCCAAATTCACCAAAGGGTCCACTCGTGGGTCACTGGATAAATGATTCGACTCGCACCAGTGAATCAAGTGAATCGACTCAGTTGCTGAAACGACTCACTTGTCGCCGAGTCACTTGTCACAGATTCACGACGCACTGCCCACAGACTCATCAACTCCGACTCACTGGTCACCGACTCACTACCATCGTAAGAAAACACTGATTAATGAATCATACCATGGGTCGGTTCGGTTCTCATCTCCCTTCAATAACCAGTTTGTTTGAAAGGAATGTATCTACAATCTACATTTTAGGTTGTAGTAGGTGTTACAAAGAGAGAGAGAGATGATATAGTCAATGACAAAGCCATCTTCGCACGTAAAAAAGAGTCCTGATTGCTGGAGTTTACAAAACCTTTATATGAGTTATGCAGTATAGGTCCTTATCTATACCCAGTATTAGTCATTTTATAGCCAAAACGATTATAGTTTTCATAAAATACGCATATCTTAAAAACATTATTTAAATTAAAAGGGGAAACCTATAAGAAGCCGCCTTTTTTTCATTGTCATGATTAATTTTCAATATCTTATTAATAGCAGTATTATTTTAAAATGTTTTATTTCATATGCTACTTGCCTTATTAAGAATTCTATAAAATAACAATTTAACTTCCTTAATTTTTCTCTAGGTCTCACAATTCAAAAGCTTTTCTTTTCTTTCTGTTCTGCTTATTTCAAGTCCAGCTTTCGGCAACTTACATTATAACGCTCTATACATGTGACTTGATGAACCTTTCCCCTAGGTCCAAGTTAAATTCGTTATATATTAGTGGGTATATATATATATATATATATATATATATATATATATATATATATATATATATATATATATATATATATATATATATATATATGACCTGACCTGGGGGAAACGTTCATCAAGTCATAGGTACCAAGCGTCATAATGTAAGGTGCAGAAAGCAGGACTTTGAATAAGCAGAACAGAAAGGAAATAAAAAGAATAGAGTACATAAAGAAAAAGTATGAGGATAAGTTACACTTATATAACGACGAACAAAAGTGTGTTGGGCGAGGTAGCTTGCTAAAAAGTTGATAGAAATAAGGCAAAATTTGTCTGAAATATTCTGGGATATAAATGATTTTCCGATGTTTTTTTAAAGAACACATATTTGGAGAAAAGAGAGAAGGCTGGCCAAGATAAAAACTTCTGGAAAACCTTATTGGAGTGGGGAAGCCACAATGAACTGCAGAGACCTGTGCTGGAGGCATAGTCATTGTTACGACGATAAGGCGACATCGCTTTTAGACTATGATTATATATATATATATATATATATATATATATATATATATATATATATATATATATATATATATATATATATAGGGTGGCGCATTGAAAACGAAACAGACCGCATCCATAGAATTTTTTTTTTTAAGAAACGCTGAAACACGTCAATTTTAATATTGAGGGGGACATGTTTTGACATAAAACTCAACTTTGTCACATCAACCCCTTAAGGGTAGTGATAACAACCCTTATATTTTAAATAGGGAGTCGAGTGTTACATCATTTGAAAGCTCTTTCTTTTCTGATATCAGCGCACAAATTTTTTTGGAAGTTTTATCAACTCGTTTAAAAATTATTCACAGTTGGGGTTGCAAGAACGTATCTCCTTCATTGTGATAAGAAATGCACCAATTAGTCAATTTTTCGTTAAAAAAAACTAAAAAACAAAACCAAACATTCAAAAATGTTTATTCAGTTAAGTAAGTGTTCAAATTGTTGACCACCAGCTTCCATACAAAAGTACAAATTTTGTTTAAAACGAGTTCTGACATTCTGAAGCATTTGTGGAGTTATTAGACGGCATTCTTCAACAATGCGTCGTCGTAATTCTTCCAGAGACTCCGGTTCTGTTGCGTAAATTCTACTCTTTAAATGGCCCCATAGAAAGAAGTCTAAAGGAGTTAAATCCGGTGGTCTAGTGGGCCACTCAATAGTACCTCTACTCCCAATCCATTTTCCTGGAAACTCTCTGTTCAAAAACTCCCTAACACGTTGCGAAAAATGCGGAGGAGCTCCATCTTGTTGAAACACTAATTGATTTTCTTGATAGCGATCATCATTTTCAACAATGTCAATTAGTAGAGGGTAAACGATATCTTTTAGTAACTTCAAATATGTTTCGCCACTCAAATTGACATCAAGAAAAATTGGTCCGATTAAACGGTCTCCAAAAATGCCAGTCCAGACATTCAATTTCTGTGGAGTTTGATTGTGGACTTCGTGAAAATTTCTTGGATTATTATCTGCCCAATAACGACAATTATGACAATTGACTGTAAAGCTTAATAAAAACATACACGTCTAAAAAACAGATAGTGAACAGAAAGTTCCCATTATCAGCTATTCGTGCAGTCATAACTTCACAAAACTCCAGCTGCCGATCAAAATCATCTTCATTCAGTTGTTGTGCAAAATGAATTTTATACGGGTGAAATTTATGATGCTTCAATATTCGCTGAATAGTTCTTCTTTTGATGCTTGAAACAGTGGCCAATTTTCACGTGCTCAAAGTTGGGTCTGCAGCAATTTGTCCTAAAACTTCAATCTCAGTAGTCTCATTCCTAACCCTAAATTCACGTTCAGGATCCCGTTTTTTGTTGGCTACTAAACCACTTTGTCGAAACTTTGCAACTAACTCCAAAATGTATTTTCTGTTAACATGTCTGTTCGGATGTCGTTCATTAAACAAATTTGCGGTACGGTTGGCACAGTTATCGTTTTTGAAAAAAAAAAGAGTAATTATTTCAACTATTTCTTCTACAGAATACACCATTGTGAAATTAATTTTCGGTAGTACTAACAAGTATCAGAGCGACCGATAAACTGAAATAATAAACCGCATTTCTCTCATTTTTTTTTGTTTACAAACCAACAAAACATTGACTATCAGCACATTTCTTATCAAAATAAGTGAAATGCGTTTTTGCATCTTCAACTGTGAATAATTTTTAAACGAGTTAATAAAACTTCCAAAAAAATTGGTGCGCTGAATTCAGAAAAGAAAGAGCTTTCAAATGATGTAACACTCGACCCATGTTCCCTATTTAAAATATAAGGGTTGTTATCACCACCCTTAAGGGGTTGATGTGACAAAGTTGAGTTTTATGTCAAAACATGTCCCCCTCAATAATAAAATTGACATGTTTCAGCGTTTCTTAAAAATAATATTCTCTGGACGCAAATCGGTCTGTTTCGCTTTCAATGCGCCACCCTATATATATATATATATATATATATATATATATATATATATATATATATATATATATATATATATATATATATATATATATATATATATATAGTGAATCGTCAGTAAATACAACAATGTTAAACAAAAAGTACAGTCTCACTCTTATGTGCCCAGCTATAAAATATTCTTTTTACATACTTAAAAGCTGAAACGCAACAACTGTGTTATGGTAGCGAATTTTCAGAGAAGTCTTATTTTATTGTAATAAGCAACTCGAATTTCAATTATCTTGAAAACATTAACTTTGAAAGTAAAGCCCTTTCAGGGGTAACCTTTACCAAATTTCATTAAAATAACTATTATTTTTAGAAGCACCTTTTTTTATTGGTTTTTTTTTCTTTGAAAGCAAATTTGGATTTTAGGAATCATAAATCATAAGATCTCTCAAAAAGATTAGTGGTTTAAAAGAATTTGGTGACTCATTTAACATTAAACATAGATTCATGCAGTGGTTCCAGATTTGAGAGTCGTACAATACAATAGACCAATACAACTTTTGTGACTCCGACTCAGTCATAGACTCACGAGTCGTGAAATTAATCAGGAGTCGGTGAATCAACTCATCTTAGTGAGTTGATTCATGTGAGTCGACTCACAATCATTTATTTTGGTGCTTCGGGTTAATAGATTTACTCAATACATATCATAAGTATTATTAGGTTCCACGGGGTTCTGGATTTGTTGACGAACAAAACACAGCTTTTCAAATTACTAATTTATTATAAGCAACTATTTTCCAACACCAGTATCAACTAAAATGTTTCTCTCTATTATTAAATGTCGATAGAATTATATTCCACTATTCGCCTTCTATGATCGCTTCTTAAACACCAATACTTACCGCTGGCTCGCTTAATACTCTATGATCACTTCTTCACCACACCGACTTAATACTGAACTAACTCACTCTATGTACCGTTCGTCTGTCTATATTCTCCACAGAGATTCTAGATCTTCTACACTTTTCTATACATCTCACTTCTGGTCCATTCTAGAAATATAATTCCAGAGTGTTCACTCTGACCAACACACGTAATTCTCATAGACAAATGGGACACTGCCCCCCCTCTTATATTCGACCGGTCCGGTCGAATTCTGACATTTCTTGGAATGGCGTAACTCTGTGCATATGGAACACCTTCATCTTGCTCTTTGGGCTCCTCTGAATTCTATAGCAACGTCATTGATCCTTTTGACCACCTTATTAGCACCTTCCCATACTTTCTGTAGTTTCGGTGACCGTCCCTTGCGTCATACTGGATTGTAGTAGAACAACACACGATCTCCTTCTTTAAAACCAGCTGAATTAGCTCGCACGTCATAACGGGTCTTCATGCGGTCGCTTTCTACTCGTATATGCATTCTGACAGCAGAGTGAATGGCTTCTATTCTTCTTTCCAAATTTTTTACGTATTCATCAGTTGACCGTGGAGCATCTGTGGGTTTTCCAAATATGAGATTAGGAGGAAGCCTTAACTCTCGCCCAAAAACCACGCTGGCTGGTGTATGTCCGGCAGTCTCATGTACAGCCGAGCGATATGCCAGTAGAAATAGTGGAATATGCCGGTCCCAATTCGTTTGGTGTTCATTGACAAATATTCTTAAGTGGGACTCCAAAGTAGCATTGAATCTTTCCACCATTCCGCCAGATTGAGGGTGCATGGGTGTAGTTCTCGTTTTTCTGATTCCCATAAGCTCACAAACCTTCTGAAATACAGCCAACTCGAAGTTGCGTCCTCGGTCACAATGAAGCTCTAGTGGTGCGCCAAATCTGCAGAAAAACTCATTCACTAATACTTCTGCAACGGTGGTGGCCTTTGATTCGGGACTGCAAACACTTCTGGTCACTTGCTAAAATAATCCATGGCTACAAGCATATAGCGATTTCCTGCGTCTGTTCTAGGGAAAGGACCAGCTATGTCGATTGTAATTCTTTCGAAAGGGGCTCCCACCTTGTACTGCTTCATTCGCCCCCTGGTTTTTGATTTAGGCCCCTTACTGGATGCACACTCTTGGCAGGTTTTGCACCATTCTTCCACATCAGCTCTACATCTTAACCAATAAAAACGTTCTCTGGCCTTTTCCAAAGTTTTCTTTACTCCTAAATGACCTCCACCTGCCCGCCCCGCCATGGATCTCCTCGATTACCTCCCTAACTCTTAACCGCGGAAGGATTATTTGCTTCAACATGCGGGTTCCATCCTCTGACTCCCAATTCCTGACCAGAAGATCACCTTCGATTTCAATTGAGTCCCACTGGACCTAGTAACTTTTGGTGGCAACGTTTTTATCACCAACTTCGGACCAAGTGGGTCTTTTGTGGCAAGTCTCCTTCCATCTGTAGATTGGTTGGATATCAGGGTTAATGGGTTGCACCGTTGTCCTCCTACACACTTCGAGATTCAATCCTTCCTTGTTTTCGGCAGAGATGCAATGCTTGCATTTTGGTGGGCAAGGTCTCCTAGATAGGGCGTCTGCATTACCGTGCTGTCGTCCAAGGCGGTGTTCGATGGTAAAATTGTACTCTTGAAGGCGTTCAAGCCACCTCGCCATCTGCCCCTCTGGATTTTTAAATTGAAGAAGCTAGCGTAGGGAAGCGTGGTCGGTTCTCAGGAGAAATTCTTGACCATATAGATACTTGTGAAAATGCTCCAACGTCTTGATAATGGTTAGAAGTTCTTTCCTCGTTACGCAATAGTTCTTTTCTGCTTTGGACAGGGCTTTGCTGAAATACCCTACAACCTTCTCCTGGCCTCCCTGTTCCTGTGAAAGAACACCTCCAATACCAACATTGCTCGCGTCCGTGTCCACAATAAACCTGTGACCAGGCTGGGGGTATGTCAGAATCGGGGATGAACAGAGAGCCTCTTAGTGTCTCGAATGCTTTTTCACAATCATTGGTCCAAATGAAGGGTGTCTTTTCTTCCGTCAGTTTATGCAAAGGTTTCGCGATGTCAGCAAACCCCTTTACAAAACGGCGGTAATATGTGCAGAGGTCCAGAAAGCTTCGCAGCTGGTGTACATTGGTTGGAATGTTCCAGTTCATAATACAGTCTGTCTTCTCTGGGTAGGTTTTGACTCCATCTGGGGTGATAATGTGGCCTAAGTACTTGATTGCTTTTTGAAAGAGAGCATTTCTTCGGATGTAATTTTAAATTGGCTGCCTTTAGTTTCTGAAACACTTGTTCGACATTCTTCATGTGATCTTCGAACGACTTTCCTAAGATAATGACGCCAACTAAGTACACGAGGCATGTTTTTCAGTGTAGACCTCTTAAAACTGTCTCCATTAGACGCTCAAAAGTGGCTGAAGCATTACACAACCCAAATGGCATGACGTTGAACTGCCACAGTCCACTACCAGTGGTAAACGCTGTCTTTTCTTTGTCTCTGGGCTCAATCTCGACTTGCCAGTAGCCACTTTTCAAGTCCAATGTCGAAAACAATCTGGCACCTGCCAGTGTATCAAGTGTATCGTCAATTCTGGGAAGTGCATAGCTGTCTTTCTTAGTGACATCGTTTAACCGGCGGTAATCTACACAAAACCTTGTGGAGCCATCTTTCTTTTTAACTAACACTACTGGAGAGGCCCAAGGGCTTTGCGATGGTTCTATAACTCGTGCCTGCTCCATCTTCCTTAGCATGGTGTCAACTTCGTGTTGTTTCGCCAATGCTACCCTTCGCGGTGGTTGCTTGATTGGCACAGATGTCCCAGTCTCAAGCGATGGCGTGCTAGATCGGTTCTTCCAAAATCGTTCTTGTCGGTTACGAAAACGTTGCGATATTTGGACAGCAATTTAGCCACTGCTTGCTTCTGTTGTGGGGAAACATTTCCACTAGCTTCTGCTAAGACATCGCGTAGATGTTCTGGAAGTGGTTCATTCGGCATGGACGAGGCTGGGTCTTCTTGGTCGTGGCAACGCCGTATGATGGTTACTGTCGAGAATGTTCCGATTTCGGAACCTTTGGAAATCTTTTGATAAAAGCTCTTAAGGTTGGCTATTCTGACAGCTGCCTGCTCTTTTGCTTGAATAAGAGTTTTACCGACTAGAAGAGCTTTCCTAAAAAAGATCGTTATCTTCTGGCTCTATAATACTCACCACTTGTCCCGAAATGTCTCCAACTATCTTCACTGGGACAATACATTCACGCTGTGCTCTCACAATGACGTCTTCTTTGGCCGTGACTTTTCCAATCACAAGGCTATTGACAGTCGACATGACTACTTCCTCATCACCGATATTTAAAACATTGTTCTCGAGATCTAACTTAACACCGTGACCTCGTAGAACATCTAGTCCAAGCATAATGGGGTCTGATATGGCGGCAACAATAACTCGCTGTTTGGTTTTCCAAGCTCTAATTTGTAGCTTGATCTCAGTCTCACCAAATACACGAATCTGTTCGCCACCAGCTGTGGTCACTTTGTAGATTCTTTCTGGTTCTCTTACCCGCCATTTTGGTACTATATCACGACCGATTATCGTTCTGGATGCGCCCGTGTTTACAACCATTGAACCTTCTTATCGCCGATGTATCCGTCTACGATGAGCGTCTTGCCAGAATCGTTGACCAGTGAAACAGTTGTCAACTTCGGGGCATTGTGGTGGGCTGCGCAGCTCTCGCCCCCTAAAGCTAGCTGCATTTAGTTTTCCTGTGCGTTGGTTGAAGATGATCTCGGGGCCTGGCATTCACTCCTTATATGTCCCACCTTGCCACAGTTCCAACAGCGTATGACACTTGCACGATGAGCTTGCGTTGGCTCCTTATGAGGTGTGGGCTTCGTCTGTTCTACTATCTTCTTTAGTAGCTGCACGACCTCGGATGAATCTGTTTTATTTTCTTCTCCTGAGGCTTGGAGACTGCGAACTCTCACATTGCCTTTAGAAGCTTGCTGGGCAGCTTCAAATTCTAGCGAATGCGCCAAAGCATCGTTCAAGTTTTTATGTCTCGCCATCCTCAGCGCCTGTTGATAGCGTCGCTATCCCTGATGCTGTCAATGAATATTTGCAGCGACAGCTGGTTCAAAAATTCCACCGAAGCTGCAGGGTAACCTGATCGTGTTAGTCTGGCAACGTCTGCTTCAAATTGTTGCAGAGTTTCGCCCGATTTCTGACCACGATTTTTTAGCTGAGTTTGATACAGCTGTTGCTGATCTCCAAATCTCGCTTCTAGGTAATACCGAATGCTGTCAAAACTGTCCTGTTATTCCCTGGGAATTCCTTGAAGCACGTCAAGGGCATCTCCTCTGAGAGCTACTATTAACGAGGTCACTTTCTCTCTCTCGCCCCAACCATTTACTGTAGCAGCGGCTTCGAACTGGCGTAGAAAAATACCCCATGGGACTGAACCATCAAATGTGGGAACCTTAATTCTTATGTGGCTACCTTCGAGTCTGATGTTTTCCTTGACTAGGGTATCATATTTCTTTTCTAGTGATTGCATTTTCTCCTGTACCTGCGCTTGTACCTCATACACACTCGTCAGCTTGCCACGTACATCGTCGCTGATACCCCTTACTCGACTTTCTACTTGTTGGAAGATGTCGTCTTTTACCTGCTTCATACGTACGTCGACACACAAAGTAATATTTTCAATTCTGCTGGCTTGTTCTTGCAGAATTGTCTTTGTTTATTCATATCTTCTTCTCATTTCTTTCTTAGCTTCTTCGTCCCTTTTTCTCAATTCCTCTTTTATCTCTTCGTCTCTTTTTTGACCTCTTCATCACTTTTTCTCATTTCTTCTTTGGCCTCTTCATCTCTTTTTCTCATTTCTTCTTTGGCCTCTTCATCTCTTTTTCTCATTTCTTCTTTGGCCTCTTCATCTCTTTTTCTCATTTCTTCTTTGGCTTCTTCGTCTCTTCTTCTGGCATCTTCATATCTTTTTCTCATTTCTTCTTTCGCTTCTTCATCTCTTTTTCTGGCTTCTTCTCGTGCTAATTTAGCTTCTACGTCTCTTCTTCTGGCCTCTTCATCTCTTTTTCTCATTTCCCCTTTGGCTTCTTCGTCACATTTTCTGGCATCTTCTTTCATTTCTTTAATTAATTCCAATAGCTGGGCGTCCATATTGACTGTTGCGCGACGTGTCTTAGCCATAGACGTACTTACAGCTTGTACACAGTTTATTCTATTTCAAGAACACACCCAGTTATGTCTCACTGCTGACACTGATCATCCAGAGATTCTAGAAATTTCTACGTTGTTCAACGAATATTGTGGAAAATATTTCCGCTGGCAGCTTGAAAATCCCATTTCTGACACCAGTTATTACGTTCTACGGGGTTCTGGATTTGTTGACGAACAAAACACAGCTTTTCAAACTACTAATTTATTATAAGCAACTATTTTCCAACACCAGTATAAACTAAAATGTTTCTCTCTATTATTAAATGTTCTTAGATTTATATTCCACTATTCGCCTTCTATGATCGTATCTTAAACACCAATACTTACCGCTGACTCGCTTAATACTCTATGATCACTTCTTCACCACACCGACTTAATACTGAAGTAACTCACTCTATGTACCGTTCGTCTATTTATACTTTCCATAGAGATCCTAGATCTTCTACACTTTTCTATACCTGTCACTTCTGGTCCATTCTACAAATATAATTCCAGAGTGTTCGCTCTTACCAACACACTTTATAACCGACATTTGACCACAGAATAACAAAGTCCATAAACGTAATTCTCATAGACAAATGTGACAGTATTTACAAATTTATTCTAAAAAAGTTTTGGCGCAGCAAGTGCGTTATGGTATAATCTTTCTCAAACACAAAATGAGTTACGTCATAAATCTACAACTAATCAAAGATAATCATTTAGAAGCGCCAAAATCCATTTGTCAGTATGCACGTCAAAGACAGAAAGCTATAAAATCAGTTCTCAAAGACAACGTTGCCGGTTTTGGTGTAATGCATTAAAAAGAGAAAACTATAAAAAATAATTATTGGCTTGTGCTATAAATTTAGTCCAGTGGCGTCAAGCCGCGTTGTCATTAGTTTTGTCTAGAGTTTTGTTGTGTTAATATACAGCACAAGTGAGATACTTATTGTATATGGACATACTGTAAAGTTGAGCCAATAAAGTAATAATAATAGTTTAGTATTTTATTCAACTTACTTAGGAAACCCCCACTGGTAAAAGCGTTAGGGGTAGGGAGGCTTGCTGCTGCTTCGTCTTGGGGGTTTTTCTATCCCATTCTTCATGCCTATACAACCACTCCTCTATGCATAACGCAGATAAAAAAATCGAAACAACTCCCAAGAAAGTTACAGGACCTAGGAAAAACAGGGGTGCTGTAGGAGGTAAGCTGGATTTCAGGGAGGTATATCTGCAAAATGTTAAAGACGCAGTTTACACAGGCCCAGCAGTCCCTTTTTTTGCATTTTCTACTCATATTTCCTTTTTATCCTCTTCCCCGCCCAGCACCCCTATTTACCCCTGGTCCCGTAACTTTCTTGGAGGTGGTTTGCAAGAAATGTTGCGTGTAGCTTGTGCATCTAGGGGGAGTTATAAGCATGTTTCTGGAAAAAAAATTAGTAAAAGCCGCCTGTCCCGGAAACTCTAAATTTAGCCTTGAAACAATTCGCCATGTTTGGTTTTTTTTATGGATTTAGAATGAAATTATTAAAAAAATTATGTTGTATACAATTTGTTTTATTTTCAATCTTTCGGTGTATTCGAAGCGATTAACACGTATACTGATACAGCCGAAAGTGATAAGTTATCAATGTCGATAAAAAGAATCAATACAATAACTTTAGATTTTAAGAGTGTTAGAAAGAAAAAAATATAGAGTTGCACAAGTTGATTAAAGAAAAATTAAAATTAAGTTTTGATCAAGTTGAATGCATACAATTTGATCACATCAGAGGAAAAAGGTATATATAAAGGTGATCACGAAAGTATTGGCACAAAAAAATTGTGAAAAAGATAGAAAATAATGAAATAAACTATGAAGATAAAGACGGCAGACACAATATAGAAATATATGAAGAATTAGAAGAAATAAAGGTAAGAATATATGTCTTGCCAATAGATATGGAAAATTAGAAGATCGAGTATAAACTTCACAAATATGGTAAGGTCAAATATATAGTAAATGAAAAATGGACTGGATCAGATGAGATATTTCCAGTAGAAAATGGGGTACGTACAATAGGCATGATAATGGATAGACCAGTTCCCTCATATTTAAAACTAAATGGTTACACTTCGTTAGTAACTTATTATGGACAAATAAATACCATGTCTCTTCTGCAATGAAGTAGGGCACTATAAAAAAGATTGCCCAAAAAGAGGAAACACGAATTATAAATGGAAGACGAAATGTGGAAGTTGAACAAGGAGAAAGAAGAATTGAAAAGTGAAAACGAACAAAATGAAGAAGAAAGTAAAAAAGCCAACGACAATAATGAAAAACAAAGTAAATTGATATAAATTAGTGACGATTACACAGATCGGGGAGACAAAAGCAACAAAAAGGAAAAAAGAAAGAAAAAAATACTCACAAGTTCAAGTGAGGAAGAAGACGAAGAAAGAATACCAAAAATTAGGATCAACTTGTCCCAAGAGAAGGTAATAGTACATAGGGAACCTGATAAAGAAAAGCAGGACCATATAGACAGAGTGAAAGAAAAATAAACTAAAAAAATTAGCACAAGTAATAAAATGCAAAAAAAAAACTCAACTTACTAAGAACAATTGCATCAGTGTATATAAACTGTTAATCTTTATGGACAGTATAAATAGACGAGCGGTGCGCAGAGTAAGTTAGTTCAGTATTAAGTCGGTGTGGTGTAGAATAGTGATCATAGAGTATTAAGCGAGTCAGTGGTAAGTGTTGGTGTTTAAGATACGATCATAGAAGGCGAATAATGGAATATAGTTCTATGGACATTTAATAATAGAGAAATATTTTAGTTGATACTGGGGTTGGAAAATAGTTACTCATAATAAATTACTAGTTTAAAAAGCTGTGTTTTGTTAGTCAACGAATCTAGAACCCCGTAGAACGTAACAACTGGTGTCAGAAGTGGGATTTTCAAGCTGCTAGCAGAAATATTTTCCAGAATGTTCGTTGAACAACGTAGAAACTTCTAGAATTTCTAGAAGATCAGTGTCAGCACTAAGTCATAACTATGTGTGTTCTTGAAACAGAATAAACTGTGTACAAGCTTCAAGTACGTCTACTTAGCGCAACAGCCAATATGGACGCCCAGCTATTGGAATTGATTAAAGAAATGAAAGAAGAGGTCAGAAAAAGAGACGAAGAAGCAAAAGAAGAAATGAGAAAAAGAGATGAAGAGGCCAGAATGAACACCAAACGGATTGGGACCGGCACATTCCACTATTTTTACTGGCATACCGCTCGGCTGTACATGAGACTACCGGACATACACCAGCCAGCGTAGTTTCTGGTCGAGAGTTAAGACTTCCTCCTGATTTTATATTTGGAAAACCCACAGATGCACCACGGACAACTGATTAATACATAAAAGATTTGGAAAGAAGAATCGAAGTCATCCACTCTTCTGTCAGAATGCATATACGAGCAGAAAGCGACCGCATGAAGACCCGTTATGACGTGCAAGCTAATTTAGCTGGTTTTAAAGAAGGAGATCGTGTGTGGTTCTACAATCCAGTACGACGCAAGGGACGGCCACCTAAAATACAGAAATTATGGGAAGGTCCCTATAAGGTGGTCAAAAGAATCAATGACGTTGTCTATCGCATTCAGAGGAGCCCGAAGAGCAAGATGAAGGTGGTCCATATGCACAGACTTACGTCATTCCAAGAAATGTCAGAATTCGATCATGACGATCGAATATAAGAGGGGGGGGGGGGCAGTGTCACATTTGTCTATGAGAATTAAGTTAATGGACTTGGTTTATTCTATGGTCAGATGTCGTTTAAAGTGTAGAAGGTCTAGAATCTCTATGTACAGTATAAATAGACGAGCGGTGCGCAGAGTTAGTTCAGTATTGAGTCAGTGGTGGTGCAAATAAGTGATCATAGAGTATTAAGCTAGTCAGCAGTAAGTGTTGGTGTATAAGAAGCGATCATAGAAGGCGAATAGTGGAATATAGTTCTATGGACATTTAATAATGGGAAGAAATATTTTAGTTGATACTGGTGCTGGAAAGTGGTAGTTTGAAAAGCTGTGTTTTGTTAGTCAAAGAATCCAGAACCCCGTAGAACGTAACAATATATATATATATATATATATATATATATATATATATATATATATATATATATATATATATATATATATATATATATATATATATATATATATATATATTCAACCGATATCTGAAAAAATAATGGGCCGATTTTGATGAAATTTGGTATGTGCCTTCCTCTTGTAAGTGACTTGGATAAGTTAGTTAGCCAAGAAAATCGGACCAGTTTTTCCATGAAAATTTTAGGTTTTCCTTCGGAAAATTGTTGTATCTCCGAAAATAACAGAGCTATGATAACCAAATTTGACATATACGTTTCTACTATCAAACTTACCATACGCACAAAAATTCACATCTCTAAGTTTAAAGAAAAAAAAATAGGCATTTAAAGAAAAAAGTTTGGGTGCCACTGGTGATCAGAGGAAAGCACAAGAACAAAATATTTTGTGTGATTAACAAAACCAATTGAAGATGACATGCAACCGTTAAGTTTTCTTGGCGCAAAAAGGACAAGTATCAGAAAAAATATTTTGAAAAGTTTATAATTTTTCTTCTTGAAACGTCAAAGTCGCGATTTGAAACGTCAAAATTTGCAATTTCAGACAACAAATTTGAAGAAAATACGGATTATGTGGAAAAAATGTCATAATAAGTGTGTTTCACAAGGCCTTAAGTTTCAGCTTAAATCATCACTGTCCTTCATTTTACTCAAATATTTTCGTGAAATCCATTTCAATAGGCCCTCTTTCTGATGCTTCGGTAGTAGTTTCCGCTGTAGAGTTTATGGTTTAATAGTCTGTATTTTAGCAAATTTTCGTAGAAAAAATTCGTCATACAGACGGCGACTAATGAATTTTAAAAGATTTCTTCAAATGAGCGCGAACTAGAAACCCTAAAACCCATATACGGGGTCAGTTTCAGTTTTTGCCTGTCCAGCCTGTAGGTGACGCATTTCTACGGTAAAGTCCAATATATCCGTTATTATAAAAGATATTATGAGGAAAAAGTATATACGTCAATTATAGGGTGTCTGGAGCTGTGTCTTATAAACCTATTTTGACCATTACAGGATGGCCCATAACTCATTGGTGATACACGCTTTATTTTTTAATAGAACACCCCTTATGTTATTGCGTGTTTGTGTTTTCCATCAAATTATAATGCATGTTTGTAAGGGAAAAAAATGATATCGTTCATCGTTTTTGAGTTATTTCAATTGTTTTGCAACTTTTCACGTTTTTGGCACACATTTTAAACATATATCACAAATTGTGATATGGCGTTTTTATCAAGCCCCATTTTCTTTGTATTACTCGTCGAAAAAATCGAGCTGCCGTCTACAGCCACTATCAACTAGTGGCTGAATTTGAGATGTTTTCGCAGAAATGTTTTTAGTGTTTCCGTAGAAATATTTTATGTAAGATTTTTGTGATATATTGGTAATGAATAATAAATGTTTAGTAAGTTGTCGATTTTTTGTGAAAAATATAATTTAGTGTAACATTACTGAGAGCAATTTATGTAAAAAAAATTATCATAATTTTTTTTTCAATTTTGGTCCTAAAGCTGTTTGTGAATAATTATATCTTGTCAGGTGTGTAAATAGCTTAGAGGTTCGTTGGCCAGGAAAATCGGACCAGTTTTTCTGGAACTTTTAAAGTTTATTTTCGGAAAATGTTTCTACTTTTTGAAACAACAAAGCTATTTTAATGAAATATGGTACATTGTTTGCGCTATCAGGTTATACTGTCAACCAAATGTACTTGTAGAAACAAGACATATTTGCCATTAAAAACATGTTTACGAAAATTCGCTACCATAACGCACTTGCTTCGTCCAGACTTTTTTCATCATAGCCTCCATCAGAAGCTGTTTCTTTTGAAGGCTCACAGCTTTTCTTCATCCATTCAAAAGGCGTCTGCGAATTGTAGAGTTGTGAATTTTCACTCCAGCCTTTTCTAGGTCATGCTGAAGGAAATAGCTTGTCTGTTGGAGGTTCAGCTTTCTATTTATCAAAAAAAGTGATTCATCTCGGGAAGTATTCTTCCCTTTTCTCACACATTTCCCCTTCCGCTGAACTTCAACTGATCCAGCCTCCTTTTTCTGTTGAATTACATTATTTACAGCTCCCAAGCTCGGAACACCCACTAGTAGGTCTCTTTGCGTCATGGATATGTGTTCACTAACTGTAATTATCCTTTCTCTTTTCCTTGGCGTAATGTCCATGATGACACAAATATGAAAAACTAACTAAAACGTGCTTTTTCCCCAAAACCCAAAAAGGAAACGTATAACTTAGTCACAATAACCAGCAAAACGACTGACATAGACACTACTTAATGCAGAATTACAGGTTATGGGATATGTCGAGAAACAGTCTGAATTGTCACAGCAGTGTTGCCATGTTGAAATAATAGATAAATTCCCAATACTCACATTAATTCACACAATACTGTATAAATGAATATAAATATATCTTCCATTTTAAAGTTAAGTTTTAAAAACAAGTTCAAGATATAAGGTTACACTACAGCACATAATATAGTAAATACATTGCATCCGAGGGCGTACCCAGCGACGGGCAGGGGGGACAGCTGCCCCCCCCCTGGAAACAAAAAAATAAATCCTTATAAAAAAATAATACCACAAACAAATAGGATAATTATCGTACATCTCGCAAAGCTTTACACTGATCTAGAGCCATCTAGCGACTGGAGCGAAATCTGTAATCCAGTTAGTGGGATTCGAGAAAGACTGAGAGATCGCTAGAGTCTACAGGCGGCAGCCAATGAGAGAAAAGGAAATCTTCTAGAAAGGTCTCCGCCTTCCCCTTCGCTCTAGAGAGTTCCGCATGTCCGCATCACTATATAAACTGACCCGCCCGCCGCTAGTTGATCAGTATTTGTATGTTAGTTGAACTGTTGGTGTTTACTACTAAGTATTTTTTTAAACAACCAACTATTATAGTTTATTAGTTTACCTTCTTATTTACGTTTGGAGAACACCGAGGCTGCCTAAATGGATATAAGAAACTGGTTTCAAAAAGGTAAGTTAAGTAATTTCTCAATTTATGTAGAAAATAAAATTTTAAATTAAATTTATCATATAATATAATGAAAATTACTTCAAAATGAGATTTACACTATCAAAATTATGATTTTCATTTCTTGAATGAGTCGCGTAATGTGAAATACCATTATCCAAATCAAAACTTGTTTTGTGCTCTGAAATACGAGTTTAAAAAGGTTTTCCGATATAAAATTTATCGCAACTGCCGCAATTTAGTTGATAGACACCTGATTTATTTTCTTTCAAACTCCTTGCTTTATTGTTCTTAATGTATTTACTGAGATTATTGTTTGTTCAGAACGCAATATTTAAATTAAAATTTGATAAAAATGATTTCAATCTATTGCTGGATTTATTGATATAGGTTAAAGCAGTGAATTTCGTATTGTCTTCAACTAACGGATAAGCCTGTTTTATTGAAATTTGAATTATGTCAATTTCTATTATTTTCAGGCAGAAAACCTCTCAAACGGAAAAAGGATCAAGATGACAGTAGTGGAAGTGGAAACAGTGATGGTGATGAAGATGGAACTAAACTGACCGAACCATCGGATTCTGTGTCTATTATGGAACAAGGGTCTAGTAATTCTTCACCTCTACACGTAGCTGTTCCTGGTACATCTAAAACGATTGAAGCATACGATGGCTACCATGAAAATGACATTGGTCGTTATGTTGGTCATGCCCTTAAGTTGCCATCAGAAAAAAGGAAGGATTTGCTTACAAATCCTTGGGTTCCACCATCAAATTACGATTTTGGTTCTGATGCCAGCCATTTGAAAAGAAAATTTAACCGCGGCTGGTTAGATCAATATACTCCTTGGTTGGTGTACTCAAGTCGTTTGAAAGGTGCTCTATGTATGCACTGTGTTCCTTTTCGTCCTAGTATTGCTACAGTTAAAGGAGTTTTGGGGTCATTCATGGTAAGGTCATACGTGAAGTTTAAAGATATACATGAAGATTGTAGAAAACACATCGGCAGTCACTACAACAAAACTTCAACAGCTGCTGCAAAAGCGTTCCTTGAAAATGTTCCAGTTGATGTACAGTTGCAAAGTGGTCACCAGAAGATGATTAAAGAAAACAAACAAATATTGTCATCAATTATTTCTTGTATCATATTTTGTGGAACTCATGATTTGCCACTTAGAGGAAAGGAAGGAGATGAGGGGGTTTTCTTTGACCTTTTAAAATTGAGAATTGACTGTGGTGATGTGAAGTTAAAGAATCATTTGGATACATGTCGAAAAAATGCAGTCTACACTTCACCAAAAATTCAAAATGAGATTATAAGATTATGTGGTGAAGTTGTCAAAGAAAGAATTATTGAAGATTGTAAACAAGCAAAAGCTTACGCTGTAAATGAAACAGGAGATATCGCTGGAAAAGAACAGCTTTCTATCGGATTGCGGTTTTATGATGAGAACCAAGAAAAAATCAGAGAGGAATTTGTAGGCTATGTTGAGCTGAAATCTCAAGATGCCCCTACAATCGCTAGCACAATTCTGAGTTTTTTAGTTGTTAAGAATCTTTCAGCAGAGAATTGTGTTGGATTTGGATTTGATGGATGTTCTACGATGGCTGGAAAAGAAGGTGGTGTACAGGCCATTTTGAAGAAAAAGTACAATAAATCTTTATTTTTCGATTGCTCAAGCCACAAACTAAATCTTGTAGTCAATGATGCTAGCAAACTACCGGAAATAAGAAACTTAACTGCAACAGTTAAGGATACAATATCCTTCATTCGTGAATCGCCAGTCCGCAGGAATTCGGCTCCTAATCTATCAAGGCTCAGTGAGACCAGATGGTCTGAGAAATACAAGAGCATTAGAAAGTTTTCAGGCAGCTTCCATGAAATCGTCAATGCACTAGAACATCTCTCGGTCGAAGGAAACTATGCTACAAGAAAATTTGCCTATCAATTGCACTGTGCAGTTACTAAACCAATTTTCATCGTAGGTTTAGTCATGATTGCAAAGTACTCTGCGATTTTGGAACCCGTTGTGAACGTTCTACAAAAATATGGATTTGATTATGGTGAGGAAACATATTGGTGCAATCCTTGATGTCATCAAGAAGGATCGACAAGAAATTGAACATGTTTCTGATGAATTACTTGAAAAATCACATGATATCGCAGAGAAAGTCGGCGTTGAGTTAACAGTCCCATGAATTGTTCAAAAGCAAATACACATAAGTAATCCGCCATCTGAAACTGCAACTGAATATTGGAGATGGTCGTTGATCATCCCTTATCCTCACTCTTTAACTTTATCATTGAATGTTAGATTCTCACACGAAAATACACCTGCTTTTGCCTTATCCCATCTTCATCGTTCATACATGTTAAAAATGACTTCAAAAGATTTGGAGAAAAATGCAAAATCTTTCATGGAGTTTTATGAGTTGGGTGATATATCTGCAGAATTAGATTTGTGGTATAATCTGTGGCAAAAGGATTTAGCAGGAGACAAATTAAAGGATATTGAAGTGGCTGCACTTTTGGAGGAGGCTAATATTTTTTTCCCTGCAACAAGGCATCCACTCCTCATTTTAAGTACTTTCCCATCAACTACGGCTACTATTGAACGATCTTTCAGTACCCTTCGAAGGGTAAAGACCTGACTGAGAAGTACAGGTTGACTGGGTTGTGTTTGATGAGCGTCCATTGGAAATTCTTCAAGGAAAATCAGGACTGGATTGAAACTAGAGTTTTGAACAAGTTTTGTACAAATCCAAGAAAAATTATACTACTATAAGACATGTAACTAGAATAATTTTTTTCAAGCAATTAATTGTAATAACTTACTTGATAAAGCACTGCTATAATTATAGATAATTTTCTTACAATTTTGGTTTCATTCACCTTTTCCGCAATAAGATGTTACAACCTGAACAACCATGGCTTGCCCCCACACCACCTACCCCACCCCCAGTTTTGATCCTTGGTATGCCCTTGATTGCATCTATACTAATTTAAAAAATATTTTTTATATGCAGTTTGGGGGTACATGCTCCTTGAAGAAGGCGAATTGAAAGGTAATAACATTAACAATAATGGTGAAAACATAAAAAATGTAAATTTATTACTTTCGAATCAAAGATAAACTACATGACTAGGTGATATTTACACTAGTATTACTGGCTTTGATGCAGATTGGTATAACTTAAAGCATATAATAAATAATACATTCTACAAATAAGTATGTTTATCAATAATTATTATATACTACACCTATATACGTATTTAAAAAATATGTTTGTTTTATACAATTAGAATAAATTATTTTGCCGATAACATTTTTCAATCCAGTTAAATTTGAAAACCCAAAAGAGCCCTGACTTTGAATTTACGTTGGCACTAATGTTGGAAAATCACTAATAAAGTGTACGTTTATGGTTTACATACAAATACATTGAACTTATCAAAAGTGTAAGAATTGCACTGTTTTCAGTATTATTTATTTTAAACAAAATCTTAAAAATTTAATTCCTAAAATGTCATGATGCAACAACTGCAACGCTATTCAAGTATATATTGTGAAACTTTTAAAACTGAAAGGAAGATCACATAAAAAGGCATTTCAAAGATATCTTAATTTTCTGTTTGCCAAAACAGTTTTTCAAAATCAAAACATGTTCAAACTAGAGTTTATTCTAGAAAACCCCAAGTCTCTAAAATATAATGTAAGCCTTAAGCATTTAATCCGGCGACAGTGAGGTGGGGTATCACCTACCCCAGACATTTTGAAAATGGCGCCATTCAGTCTACCTTGTATTTATGCAGTCAGGAGGCTCAGGTCCTTCTGTTCAATGCATTCCACAGCCAAAGTAGTAACTGTTTTGAGCTTGTGGTCGCCACATGTCAAGTGATTTGTCGTTAAAGTGCATTGGGGTATCAGATACCCCACACACCACATAGGTGAGTTATTTATATGTATTCGAATTATTTCATTTTGTCTACTGTTCATATTAGATAAATATTATATTTCTTGACATGTTATATCGTGTTGGTCAAACTATATGAATGAAAACCAAATAATGACTTTTTGCAGTGCATTTTTGTACACGTCAAAAATCAGAGAACAAGAGTCAATACATTTTATCAAATAGATTAGAGATTTGGTAGTAAGATCTGTATGTTTGTTTCAAATTTACAGTTATGGTGGGATTGTATGAACAAGACCAAGCACGATTGCTGGTTCTTTGAAAATAAGTTGAAGTCGAAGATGCTATTGACAGTGAAAAAGAGATAGAATCTGATTATGAAGGTGGTAACAATCACAAATCTGAGAGCGAGGAATATGTAAAGGAGGACATTGCACAGGGAATATGTCAAAGTAAAATTCCGAAAATAAATGAAGAAATCCAAAGAAAATATGTAGGCAAAGATGGTACAAATTGGGCCACATTGCATTTCCCTAAAAGCACACGCAGATGATGAGAAAATAAATCACACACTTACCAGGTGTAAAAATAGCCGCAAAGGGTGCTAAATTTCCAATTGAATGTTTCTCAGCGTTTATGACCCCCGAAATAGTGAGTGATGTTGTGAGGTGGGCCAACATAAAAATATGCATGAAATCTGTTGGTTATGACAAGAATCACCAATGTTATTCAAGAGACGGACGCTCCAGAAATTAGAGCCTTATTTGGACTCAGGAGTTTTCAAAAGTGGTAGGCATGAGGAACTCTGGTCGACTGATGGTACTGGAATTAGTTTGTTTAGAGATGCCATGTCATTGCAGTGGTTCACTTTCTTGCTATCCTGTTTACGTTTTGACAATCTAGAGAATCGCGAGGATTGAAAAAATGTCAATAAAATGATAGAGGCTAGGGCATTATTGGAAAAAGTCATCGAGAATAGTCATAATTCATACACGCCTAGTGAGTATTGACCATAGTTTAAAAAATGGAGGGGTATGTATACATACCTAGTAAGCCAGTGTTATTACTCAAAATATTTACCCGCGTTGATGTGAAATCGTTTTACGTCTTGAAATTTGGAGCTATATGTTGGACCGCAATCTGAAGGGCTGTTTCAGTTGAGCAATAAAGCGAATGATGTTGTTCTCAGACCTATTGCTCCAAATTCTGGATCAAAGCGCAATGTCACCTTCAACAATTAGTTCAGCAGCTTAGAGTTGATGCTCACTCTCCTGAAGGAACATCAGATTACATCAGAAGAGACGGTGAGAAAGAACAAATGGCAAATACTTAAGAGTTTTACTATATCAAAGAACCGATCAGAATATTCATCTACATTTGGTTTTCAAAAGGATATTATGTTAGTTTCGTATGTACCAAGGAAGGGTAAAATAGTCTCATGTCAACCTTACACCACACTCCAGATATTGATGAAACTACAGGAAAGAAGGAGGTGAAGCCAGAAGTAGTAGTGTTTTACAATGCGACAAAGAGTGGTGTAGATGTAGGTGAATTATCGGCATCTTACAATGTATCCTGTAATAGTAAGAGATGGACACTAACAATTTTCTATGGTCTTTTCAATTGCGCTAGAAAAGAAGGCAGTTTTTGAAAACCCTTGCTATTCAATTTTTGACTGAGCATAAATAAATTAATGCTGCAAATGGAAGACTTTCACGATAATTGCAATCTAGAATGGTAGATCATGTAAATGATGAACAACCACGAGAGAAAAGACAAAAGGTTTCGTGAGAGGCGAAATATATCCTGGAAAGAAAGATAGGAAAATATTTTACAGATGCGGAAATTGTCAAAGAGCTATTTATCTCGAGCATTCAGCAGTAAGTCAAGGGTCCATTCTAGGACCACACCTGTATATACTATACATAAACGAACTGAGCCTATACAAATTAAATGGGAAACAAATGATGTATGGAGATGACTTGGCAATTTTCTATGAAAATGTGGACGACAAGAAAACCAAAGCTGAGATAAATGAAGATCTAGAACTACTAATGAGATGGACAAACACAAATCGTCTAACTATAAATGAAAAGAAATGCTACTTAATCCACATACAGAAAAGCACTAAACGACACCAAATGAATATTACAATTAAAGGAAGAAGCATAAAAGAAGTAGAGTGTAAAATATCTAGGCCTAAACATTGATAAAAACTTAAAATGGACTAAACACATAAATGAACTAAAATTGGAGATATCATCATATATAGCAATGGCTTATAAAATCAAAAACTGTCTCCCAAAATCACAGAAGATAATGTTGTACGAGGCATATATAAAAAGTAAATTGATGTACATGATTCCTTTCTGGGAAACTGGCAATAAAACAGATAGATCTAGTACACAAATGATACAAAATAAAATCCTAAAATTAATATATGTTCTGAGTTGTTGGACCCCAACAAATGAACTTTTCAGAAAAACTAAACAATTAGACATTGCAGAACTAACAAATTATGAAACAATGAAAATCATCCACAAACAGGGAGAAATAAATGAACCAGAACTGCAAATGAGACACAGCAACGAAGTACATAGTTATGGTACAAGGAGACGTTTAGACATAAGAACAGAGGCTGCAAGAACAAACACAGGACAAAAAAGGATAATATTTAATGGTGTAAAACTATACGATGAAATACCTGAAGAAATGAAAAGATTAAAAACAAACAAATGGAAAAGTGAGATAAAGAAGTACTTGCTGAACAAGAGAACACTACGATAATAGAGACATTAATGTAGTATTGAAGACTAGTTCCCAATTACACATGTTAAATTTATGTTTTTTTTATTATGTTGTCAGACATAATCCTTAAAGGGTTTTTATAACGTATTATTGCACTAAATTAAAAAAAAGTATATTGTGATGACTGTAACCAGAGAAAAATTAATGGATTATATTCTAGGTTTTTCTGTGATAGTGGGTTGTATTCCTACTTTATTCACAATCTAATTTAATTGCTATTTGTTTGTACGTGTTTTGACATATTTGAAGAAAATAAGAATGTTAATTTTTTGTTGCAATACGGAACTTTTATGGATTTGTATGGTCATCTTTTAGTAAATAGTTCATATTTACTGCAAACCTGTGTTTTCTTATTAGTATGATCTGGTAGAGGAGAAAAACGGCACAAATCTCCCAAAGATGAAACAACTAAAAATTGAAAATTTGTTCAGTTTGGGGCATATGATACCCCACCACACTGGTCCTATGTTAGAAAATTACCGTCGCCGTGTGGGTAAGGTTGGATTTACAATCAGAACTGATTTGCTAATATTTCCTTTGAAAATTAATAACATTAAATAAAGTAATTAAATGTATTCAATTTACAGTAAATATCAATTCACTGGAAATATAGTCATACTTTAAATGGAAGAATTCAAATTCCTGCAAACCCAAATAAATATTCTATGCAGTGATATGTTCAGGAAAATATTATTGTTCCGTCAGGCAATAATACAAACACATAACATTATTGTTTCTGAAATCGATTTAAAAATAACAGTTTCCTTATTTAAAAATTAATATACAGAAAAACAATTGTAAGCAAATAATTGATATAATCCCTAGACACTAGTAATTAAATCTTGCTGAATGATTATTTCACAAATGCTTGTTATTTTTAATTGTACTGCCTACACTAATATGACTATATACATTATTATCTATTTTGTTGTTTTTATCGAGATATTTATGACAAGACTTAAATACCACTGTGCATCAATAATTTTAAAATAACTCTTATCCACTTACATTATTTTTATTTACAAATCATCGATATTAACAAATACCAAGCCTCTTAGCTGTTATATTCATTATTTATTGCTTTATATTATTTTGCAATGCAGATGGTAATCTGACTTAATTTTTTTATTTCAGTTTACTTATATCATATGTTTTCACTTTATATATATATATATATATATATATATATATATATATATATATATATATATATATATATATATACATATATATATATATATATATATATATATATATATATATATATATATATATATATATATATATATAATTTGTGTGTGTATGCATGTATTTCTTATATTAAGCTGTGAACACAAAAGAGAGCATCTTTAGAACACGAAGATAAAAAAGACAAGAAACAGTGACAAATTCACGATATATAAAAACTTAAAAATACAAATAAATATCAAATGGCACACATGCTATTAAGGACCCAAAATACTAGTTAGTACTTATTGGGGAGGCACATTTGGGATTACCTCTGACCATCAAGTTTTTTCCAAATCTTCTTCACTCTAGAAGAGTCATCAAACAAACTTTTCACCATCACCACTTGTATTAACCCCACAGTAATCATAATGAAGATCTGTACTGTTGAAAATGTATTCACAATAAGAAAGTTCTCCTCAGCTAAGTTTCTGTCTCTTGCTTCGCTAGATTTGATAAGGTCTTGTAAATGTCTAATCTTATTTAGTTGTGTCTTTACATTATTTACAATCTCGTTAACATCTTGCAACTTTAATCCATAAATTTCATCCGGTCCAAGACCATCAATATCTTGTGTGTTCCAATCAGTTTCATCATCGTCGCCCTCTAATATGAATTCAAAAAATATGGTTTTCGAATTGAAAGCACTAAAAGTGTTGTCGAAACAAAACTTGTAAACGCCTAGTTGTGTCACATCTACTCTGTGATTATTTTCTGATTTCTTGTATTCTGCTACAAGTATCCTTCCATTTGGATCGGCAACATGAAATGTAATATCTAAATCACCGTGTCCCCCGTCTATTACTTGATATTCAAGATCAATTACTTGTCCTGGCTTGGCTTCTTGGAAAAAGCAATCTTCCTTTCCTGGATCTATGTTGACTGTTAACTCTCTTTCTAAGCCGGAGCATATCTGTGACAATAAGAGGGGCAGCAAATAAATTAAAGTGGATGCCATTTTTTCACAATAATAAATTTTGAACATCAACTTTTCTTCCTGCTTAAAATGTATGCCAAATAGTTAAAAAAATAAATATACAAAACCAAACATAATAAGTATTAATGTTGATTCATTCTTCATTCAAAAATGACAGTGACGTGACAAGTGACAACAATTATACTGAAGTGTCACTAATGTCACTAACGCCAAAACCTGAAGCTTGTTTGTTTATTATTGACGAGCGTCTCCCCATAATAAAAACTTGGTTGCACTGATCATGCGCACTTTGCAGAATATTTTTAATATCAAAATAAAAGGCCTCTCTGACGCAAGATCTATAAAACTTATAGCTTATAGATCTTGTCTCTGGCGTACTGTTTACACATGATAGAAATAACGAGAGATATGATATTCAGACCACAGAACATCCCTATAGAAGGGAAACGCCAATGCTGACGTTTTGAACAATATTGCAGCGCCTCTGGCGGATGCGATGAATTTTAGTCACACGCGGGAAATTTGATTTCATTTTCATTTAGCAAATCCAAATGAATTCTATTTAATTTTATACCACTGCCAGTAAATAGGTTAAATTAGTCAAATAATTTTTTAATGATTTTTATAGTCAAAGCAAAACCAGTTATGTTTTAATAACACACATAAGCCTGTTTTAAGCTTTGCAATCATAGGAAAAATTAATTAACACTTTGCAGCTTCAGTTTTTACTATCGATATGATTAATGGAAAATCAAACAAGATAAAATACAATTGTGTTTTATTAGAACAGTATTACTATTACATTTATTAAAAAACCTAGAACAGTATTCGTATTACATTTATTTAAAAACCATTGCAATTCTGAAAGTAAGATGAAGTATATATTGCTATTTCTTATCGATAGGTAGGTATATTACAACAGCCTAGTGCTTGTACACTATTACATTTATATGCTCACATAACCACAATGTATGGCAAGGTTGGTTTTCTTTTAGGGAATGTATAAATGACGTCATATTGTCATTTATTATAAAAACATTTGTGCACCCTTTAATTTCCTTCTTTATTTAAAATGACACTTGGTAATATTCATCTGACAACAGTGTGCACTATCAGGTTTTCTGGTCGCCCTCCGAATCCACCCGATCCATTGTTTACTTCTGAGATGTTGTGTAAATAGAAATAGAAATTTTTATTTGCACTTTTATAAATATATGAATACTTACTCAAAGGAAGATGTAATATGGGAACAGCAGTTCTTTTCAGGCCTCTTCTCATTTCAGGTACTTTATCATCATCAACGAAATGACGATTACAAATATAAAATCTATCGTAAATGGCTTGTGGATATAAACCAAGCATCTTAGGGTTTTGTACAGCTTTCACACAGTCATCAAAATGGTCTTCAGATGATATCAACGAAAAACGATATCTTTTGCTAAATAATTCCAGGCACCCCGGAACACAATTAACAATAAATCGTTTTCTTGGTTGGTATATTTATATCCACAAAGCTTCTGTAAGTAAACGTTATTTACTTATAACGTATTAACTACTAAAACGTTCTAAACTTGCCTGAAAACTAAAACAGTTTTAATTATGTTTCACCAAAACACCTTGAAGTATGAAAGCACCTTGCTTTTTTGATAAGAAAACTGAAAATAGAATTGAAATTACATGATTGTTTAAACACATATTATGATAACGATCATTTTTTAATTCACAAAAATACGCACCTCTAAAACACAAAAGCGACGAACAATGAAAACACTGTAAAGTATCCACTAAAAGTTAATATAGGTAAAACTTAATTAAAAGAAACGTTTAGCAACAAACTTGTATTATAATTATACAATGAAAGAACTAGAAGCGAACAAAAACTTTTTTTGCATTCAAAACATTTGAATTTTGAATGTATGATAAAATGGCGCACTGAACAGCTTGTTCAGTAGAATTGTAGCACTACTAGCGACATCTACTATATGCGATGTCCGAACTAGAGCCCTAATAAAGTCCAGGTTAGGTCCATTTAGGTGAAACTTCTATAGGGAGTGTTCTGTGTATTCAGACTACCTATTTTTAGACCAGTCAGGTGCATGGTGTCAAGTGGTGAGTCCAATGCAACAATAATATGCTGTCGTGCAGTGGGGTTTGACGTTTCATCACAACCTCTTAACAAATTACGTATTTTACTAATATTTAAGTGCATACAGTTGGAAGTGATAAAAATGAAAAAGATTAAATTTAGTGCTGCGATCTATATCATCTGAAAAAGACAATATAGGCGTAACTTCAACCGCATTGAGCTGACGTATATAAACCTTTTGATTGAGAATGATTTTGTTTTAAGTGTGTAGTTGGACTTCTGTAATGTTACTCACCACGTGACGTCATAGGAGGGGGCGGAGCATATGCGCAATATCATATCTCTTCTAAGTCATTATATCATGCTGTTTACACACAATTTTCCTACTGCTCGTCCTGACCTGCCCTGACATCAGTTTACCTAATCAAAAGCTGAACGAAGGAGAAAAGGGAAAGAAAAGTACATTATGCTCACATGAATGGGAGGGTTGATTTTCCTACCCCTTTTAGCTTTTAATTAGGCAAACTGATGTCAGGCGTGTCAGTTTGGAGGATTGTGTGTAAACAGCACGTCAGGGAGATCTTTGATTTTAGGCAATGTGCACATGATCAATACAACTGAGTTTTCACTGTCGCGAGACGCTCGTAATTATTGAACCTCAAAGAATTACATGTTCCGCTAGCAAGATCCATAAAAGTAATGGGTTACTGCATAATATCGGCTTAGCAGCGGAAACGGAAAACTCTGAACTCTTACGTTATCTTTGTCATGAGCATAAAGTAGAAGCAACTAATCGTTGTAATAAAGTTGGAGGTTGCCACATGTGAGTATTCATCTGTCTCTTAGATTAGGTATTACCTAATCTAAAACCTGTCTTAAATGGCGCCAAGTTTACAGAACTCTACATTTGTATCATGAGTCAAAGACACGTCTCTGTCTCTATGGTAAATATAAAGAACTTTGAATTATTAATTTTGGCGAATATCAATTGTCAACAGAAAATAATATCCCTAGAATTTTTGCGAAATTTGTATGAACAGAGGGAAAAATTATGACATTTATTTTTCTGCGAAATTCGCTTTCGCAATTCGCGAGTGTAGGAGCCCTACCTAACGCATAATGTTATTTAAGGTGATGATTCAAATTACGTTGACTGGAATAAATTTTAATACAATGTTTACATGAAACAGGTATTTTCTTCATTTTTAGTAAGTCGCATCAAAAGATACGCTCTACCCGTAATACAAATAACTAGAGATATAATAATGAGGCTACCTATTTTTAGAACTGCCACGCGCATGCTGCCATGTGGTGAGTCCAAGTGCAACAATAATATGCTAATGCTGTCGTACAGTGGAGTTTGACGTTTCATCACATCTTATAACCTCTTAGCAAATTACGTATTTTACTAATATTGAAGTGGTGCGGTGCTATCGGGGCGGCAAAGACGCGGACGAGCCCTAAGGGGAAAAATATGAAAGTACATACAGTTGGGAGTAATTTTTTATGATCAGATTATGTGACATGATGATCAAATCAAGTTTATGAATGTTAACACTCTCTAAATGTCTGCGAACGTCCTCTCTACTTTTTAAGTTTGTGTAGCCCCAATGTTAATTCAGAGCTGTCCTTAATTATTATACTTGTCTTGTGCTTATATATGTAATATAAAAATGGAAAAGATTAAATTTAGTGCTGTATTCTATATTATCTGAAAAAGACAATATAGGCGACGAAGTGGAATGTAATTTCAACGGTATTAATTGACGTGTAGAATTTTTTTAATTGCGAATAACTTTGTTTTAAGTGTGCAGTTGGAGTTCTCTTTGGCGTCACTCACCACGTGACGCCATAGGAGGGGGCAGGGCATATACGCATTATTTTGTAAATCATTTCTATCATGCACTCTGCCTATACACGCAGACTACAATACAAAATTCCAAATCGTTTCTTAAATCAAAAGGTATTGAGTATATAGGTGAAGTAAATTAAACGTTAAAATATCAATTCATGACAACGGGCACCTCGGATTTTAATGCTACGCGATTAGTTCACCAATGGGTGGGTTTACCAGAGTCAGTATAGATCATGATACAAATAAGGAGAGATATGATATTCAGACTACCTATTTTTAGACCTGTCACGCGCATGGTGTCAAGTGATGAGTCCAATGTAACAATAATATGTTGTCGTGCAGTGGGGTTTGACGTTTCATCACAACCTCTTAACAAATTACGTATTTTACTAATATTTAAGTGCATACAGTTGGAAATAATAAAAATGAAAAAGATTACATTTAGTGCTGTGATCTATACTATCTGAAAAAGACAATATAGGCGTAACTTCCACCGCATTAAACTGGCGTAAAGAAACTTTTTGATTGCGAATGACTTTGTTTTAAGTGTGTAGTTGGACTTATATAACGTTACTCACCACCTGACGTCATAGGAGGGGGCGGGGCATATGCGCAATATCATATCTCTTCTAAGTCATTATATCATGAGTATAGACAGGGAGAGTAGCACATATTCACGATGTTGTATCCTATGGCCCGGGACCTTCAAATTGAATGTAATCTTT
The DNA here is from genome assembly GCA_964006375.1 of Tillus elongatus. NCBI lineage: Eukaryota > Metazoa > Arthropoda > Insecta > Coleoptera > Cleridae > Tillus > Tillus elongatus. The sequence goes on from OZ023262.1 coordinate 213,242,061, forward strand.
ATTAACTCATAACTCGGTAACGGCTAAACCGATTTACGAGAGACTTCCACCAACGTGTTTAGCATTACAACGGCCAGGTTAATATAATAATACAGAGTATAATACACAAAATAATAAAGAAACAGTGACAACAAAGTTCAGGGCGACTTATGTCTTCCACCGGAAACGCAGCTAAAAACCTTAACATATGGAAAAAATACATAAAACAATGTTGCAGAGACTTACATTTTCTTTAAAAAAGCACATGTCTTATTTTCAATCGTTTAGACACGAGAGTAGTCGCAAAGTGTGGCTCTTTTGATCAACATAGTTACATAATAATTATACAAATGTATTAGACACGTAGGTAAATAAAACAATAATGACGAAATTAAAACCTAATTTGTAAAAGCATTCCCTCATGCCTCATTCCCATACTACGACTACCACATTTTACAGACTTATTCCAATCTACATTATTTGTTTTATTAATAGTACGACAGGTAAATGTACATCCGTGTTTTGAAAAATAATTTCACAATTTTTGGAAGGATGTCATTACACATTGGCAAAGAATAATCGCCTATACAGCCTGCGCAGATTGAAACTAAATTGTCTAATTTCAGCTTATTGTCCAGTAAAAGATTAATTTTTTTCCTAACAAGAGTTCCCGTTTTGATTATAATATCATACATAGATACCTAAAAGGATATAGGTACTAACGTATTTTACTTGTAGCATCGTAAGGTAACTAATTCCCTGCACTTATCGACTCATTATTACAATTAGTTACAGTCGACTGTAATCTGAGCATAACAAGTATCACAAGTTTTGACATTCTTTGTTTTATTTTATATAATACTGAGCGTAGTAATAAGTAATACAATATATGTTTTATTTATGTTCACTCAAGCTCAATATGGACATACTTCTGTCATTTGTCTATTCAACACTAAAATTATCTTCACAAAAAGCAGTTGTTTATTTAGTAGTGTATATTTATTGTTATTAAAAAATTTAGACGTTTTAACCATTTATTAAGCGAAAGTGAATCCAAACCACGTAATCCTAGATATGTAAACACAGAAAAGTGGATACAACATGGCGGCGGCGTCAGCATTTGTCTGTTCAAACGAATGCACCACTCTACTAATCTACTGACTCTGGAGTCAATCAGGTGCCAGCGCTGCATTGTTATATCAAAACATGTTGACAAATGTCAACATTTTTTTGTTTTTATGGCAACTAGGCGAGTTCCTCAGGCGCCAGCAGCTGCATTGTTACGTCAAAAAGCGTCGGCGTCAACATTTTGTTAACATTTTTTGACTTAACAATGCAGCACTGGTAGCTGCTGGCGCTGGCGCCTACAGCATCAAGTCACTAATACGACGAAGTCACTGTACGACAGCATATTATTGTTTCATCATTGGACTCACCACTTCACGCCATGCACGTGACAGTTTTAAAAATAGGTAGTCTGAAAGTCTGAATATCATATCTCTCGTTATTGGTATCATGGATGTGGAGTAATATTAATATATCTTCATAGAAGGCAGGAGCATAACCCACGAAGAAAATCCTAAAACTGTGTTCCAGTACATATCTACGCGGTGTCTACTGTGAAACTGTGAACAGTTATTTTTCTGGAGCTCGGGGATGTGTCAAGAACCAATAAATCCATACACAAACCAAAGAACTTCACTATATAACTTCTTACTCTAAAAATATCCTGCGTTTGCGTCTTGCGTTGAGTTATAGTTCCTGGTCGCTGTCTGACAGTCTGACGTTTATTACGATCTAGTAGTATTTCTTTTATTTCACATTCTATAAATGGAAATATATTAATAAAACTATAAAACGGAATTGCAGTTCCAATATATGACTGATAGTGATAGCGACAATGGTAACGAATCTAACGTATTGAAAAGAAAGAAAACGTCTGTCTACTGATAATTTTTTCTTACTTATCTAACAAGAATGTAAAAATTTGATTTAAGTTACCTGTAAATGAGTATATAAGTAATATCTTATTGTGATATAAACATATGGTTTTGTACTTTAAAAAAATTTCATTTCATGACCTGACCTCACCGCCGGCTCTGACCCTGAATTTTCCAATTATTCTGTTGATAACGAGTTAAATTCTAGTTAAAAAATTTGCATATCATGAATTCTGTTTGAAACAGTGGTCTGTGTACTCTATGAAAATTTTACATCAGAAAATGGCTCTCTACCTACTTAATTTATTTTCTAAAACTAGTAAACTAACGAATCTAAACATAATTAACCTAAACATAATTATCATAAATATAATAATATAGAATTGCGTTTAACGCAGTCTTCTAAAGATAGAATTTTTTCATCGTCTATTAATGTGCTAAATACGGTAATTGGAAATGCGCGGCACGGTAATTTCGACTCCAGCTGTTGGCAACTCTGCAAGGAGCTAACCAATAACCAATAACATTAACCAAATGATAGATGAAGCAGTACATCTGTACCAAGATTTGTAAAGTAATAGGTCTTTGGTCTGTACAAGGTACAAGTGCAGCTAAAGGATAGCAGCTAAGCTAATCAAATAACGTATCTGTTGTCATCTGTCGTCCAGCCTTTCTTTAGAATAGAATAACCAACAAATATTTTGCGGTAATGAAATTTGGGTTTAAACATGGAGGCCAATAGCGATTTGAGATTTATGTTCGACTGCAAGGAAGAAGTAAACACAGATGAAGATTTTAAAACAACAGTTGCAGAACATGATTTGGTTGCACTTGTGCATTTAAAAAAGGAATACTGCAGTGATAACGACAGTTGTGGAAATAATGATTGCAAAACGACTTTAAATGCAGCTGTTTGCCAACAGTTGAACAGTAAGTGTGATTATTTAAATGGTCACTGTAATTTACAGCGAACAGACTTCTCAAGAAATGCTGTTTCCAAGCACATGAGTAAAGAGAGACCTTTTAAATGTGACAGGTATGACACTACAGACCAGAAAACCAATCTGTCTGTACATATCTGTACTCACAGAGGTTTTGAAGACACACCTTTTGAATGCAAATTGTGTGATTACACCAGTGTACAGAAGAAGCAACTGTCAACACAGCTTATCTCCAAACGCACAAGTGTTAAAAGAAGATGTTTCCAATGTGAGCTGTGTGATTACGTTACTGTACATAAGGTGCTACTGCCAAGACACATCATCTCGAAACATGGAAGTATTGAAGAGAGACCTTTTAAATGTGAGCTATGTGATTACACTAGTGTACAGAAAAAGCATCTGTCAATACACATAATCTCCAAACACAAAAGTATGGCAGAGAGACCTTTTAAATGTAAGCTGTGTGATTATGCTGGTGTACGGAAAGATCATCTGTCAAGACATATCATTTTCAGACACAGAAGTATTGAAGAGAAAACTTTTAAATGTACGCTATGTGATCACACTACTGTATGTAAAGAGTACATGTCAAGACATATTATCACCAAACACAGAAGTATTGAAGAGAGACCTTTTAAATGTGAGCTGTGTGATTACACTACTGTTCGGAAAGATTACTTGTCAAGACACATCAGCTCCAAACACAGAAGTATTGAAGAGAGGCCATTTAAATGTGAGCTATGTGATTACACTAGTGTACAGAAAATTCAACTGGCAAGACACATCATCTCCCAACACAGAAGTATCAAAGAGAGACCTTTTAAATGTGGGCTGTGTGAATACGCTAGCGTACAGAAAGTGCAACTGTCAACACACATCATCTCCAAACATAAAAGTATTGAAGACAGACCTTTTAAATGTGAGCTGTGTGATTATACTAGTGTACAAAAAGTGCACTTGTCACAACACATCATCTCCAAACACAGAAGTAATAAAAATTAACATTTTGAAGTTTTATGATCACCACAGCCTAAAGGCCATAACTCTTGGTTTCTAACAGTACTTTTCGTTTTATTATACTTTATCAAATTATCTAAATTAAATTTCATAAAGATTTGTAAAAGTGACACCCGTAGAGTTTGTGTCTGAGCTTCCCCACAACTCATGGTGTGTGTTCGCAACCATCCCGATGATGGTCTGCCATCCACCTGCTCTGCTACCCACCATCAGCTGCCCCAATTCCTTTGGCGGAGGAGAGTCCGCGCTGTCCCCTGTCAGATAAGCTGATCCGACAGTATGTCCCTTGGCCCATTGGCTCCTCCACATCGGATTTTGATCGTTGCCAGCTCGCTGGAACAGAAATTCATTAAAGGCAGAAACTATATCCCTTTTCTGACAAAAATGCAGGCCCTCAGATTCTTGCTGGATCTGCTGTCGATGAGCTTTCCAGCAGCTCCGCCGAGTCCCTTGATCTCTCCTTTATAGTAGTACGGTTCCTGGATGAAGGCCACATCTGTGTTCCTCAGCGCCATGAGTAGTCCGGCTGTGGCTGCCCTACTGTGTTGGAGGTTGACCTGAAGGAACCTAAGTCCCATCAACCCCTGGTTGCTTCCTCAGTGGGCGGCACGAGTATGTAGCCGGAGCCACTCCTCGAGCCTCATTGGTTTTGGTCTTATTTATATTTATGTTCTTCATGTTGTTCCAACGAGAATGGGGGAAATACTGTCCACACCGTCAGAACCCCCTGTATGGTGCAAGGCAGATTACTCTGGAGGGTTGCCCGGTACTCCAGAGGTTCCGTTCGCCGACACCATCACCCTGGTGCCATCCATCCCTAGGCACGGGTCACGTGACACCGTAGATTGGGGGAGTTTGTTTCCACCTCCACGTCTAGATCCGCCATGTTTAGTTATCAGCGGGGTCACCTCGTGCAGGATGCAGCTCTTAACCGCACATGACGGTCTTGGGGAAAGCTTCATAGAAAGCTTATGTTGTTGTTGCCACTTCCTCAGCTTGCCCCCTGGAGTCCTTTGGCCCACGACTCCTCGACCCCAGACCTATCCTTATTTTTTTAAGTAAATCTCCACTTGTCTCCTTAAGTTTTTTGGTGGTCTGTTGTCTCTATGTTTAGAAAATTTTTTTACTAGTGCGTTCTTCTGTTTACTTGTCCAAGATACCAGTATTCGTTTTTTGTGATTTTTCTTAAACTGTCCTTTATTTACCCGTATTTAAATTTAAATGTTCTTTCTCATCTTAAGTTTCATTGAAGTAAAGGTCATTTAGTGACTCTGTTTTTACCTCCTCTGTAGTGCCGTGTTTATTGTTTTCTATTTATAATAATAATATTTATTTGTCCAAAAACACAAAATACAGAAAAAATACAATATTGGCATTTTACAGGAACGATAAATTATTCATGCACTATAAACCAAATTAGGATTGTGTGCGCACATAAGTAATAAAATAAATATATTAACATAAGCATGAAAACAACATAAAAAAGAGAAAAAAATTAAAGAGTTAAATAAACTAAGATAATTAAAAGCTATATACACATTATGGACTTAAAAGTAGTTTTTCTCCTTTATAAAACCTTATTTACGAAAATAATCACCTATACATACATTTACAAAAAGCAAAATTTACAATATGGCAAAAAGCATTATATAAGTAATTGTTATTCAGAGCTAATCAAAATATCCACCCAAGTTTACAACCAAACAAGACAATGCTCCATGATGTTACCTCTATTTTTAAGAAACGTACCTGTTAACCATCTGTGTGACTGTTTCCCAGTTATACAAAACTTCGACCTAAGGCAGTTTAGTAATTTAGGGCCTACAAATGAAATGTGACGCTGTCTAAATGTAAAATATTTAAATGGGACAATTACCTTATCGCTAGAGATATCACAGGTCATGTTTCAGCTAATTCCAATAGATTGTCATCCATTTTTACATCTATTTCATCTAAAGTCTTACCCTTATATTCACTTAGGTTTCCACCTTCAAGTAATATAAGTAGTTTGGAGATTTTTGTCGCTTGGTGGATGTCATCTGGAAGCCTATATGAATTTTTAGTGAATTTTCATAGAAAAGGTTCACTAATGGGGAGATCCCGACTTTTGAATTTTGAAAAAATGTTTGCCAATGAGCGCGAACTAGGACCCCTAGAACCCTATATATATATATATATATATATATATATATATATATATATATATATATATATATAGTATTGTTATTTAAAGTATATATAGTATGATTGAGTTTAGAATTTAAATAGATATTTTTTTAAATAAAATTATCTAAATAGAACCCAAACTAGACAGACATGTAAAATGATATAAGAGGGAATTATAAAACCTAATTAAATATTGGAGAATTTAAAGTAAAAAAGCAACTTATGTACCATAGGTAGGTCAAGTAAGCACAGCTAGAGAGGTATAAAGCGAATAAGGGGGTAGAAAATATTTAAAACAAGTAAAAATGTTATTTACCAACTGTTAAAATATGTAAAAGATTAACAAGAAACAGGCCGTAGTTCACATACTGATTCATAATTCTCAGTAAAGTGTATATAAGAAAGATAGATGGAATAGTTCTCCACATCTTAAGGATTAAACAACATATAAGAATAATTAAAGCTGGTATAAAGAAGTATTTTATTTATCAATTATATATTATGTCCAACATGCACGACGGAAAGCTTTCGATGTTCATGTCGACTTTCTTTCCACTTAACGGAAATTCCAAATTGTCCATGAACAATAAAGTGTTCGTGTTCATAGTCATAATCCGGCCAGCCTTGACCTATGCATCCCCTGCATGGGCCACCGCGGCTGAGACGCACATTAAGACCCTTCAAATCATCCACAATAAAATTCTGAGAATTGTTACCGGAGCGCCATGGTTTGTCAGAATCACGCTGATCAGAAAATGCATCCGATACTTCAGTTTATAACCCAACTATCCACCACTCAGTTCGCAAAAGCCGCTGCTCACCCACTTGGGTGAGAAGAGCATTTGCTCTTCTCCGTAGTGCCACCGACTACGATGAGCAACTTCCACATAGGCATAAGCGTCCAAAAGCTTATTACTTACCCAAACAGGCCCCCGCGTTAATGCGTATTGATGCTTGTTACAGTTCCCAAATTTGGGAGCTCTTTTGGAGAGCAACAGGTGTAGACAAAGAACTATACATACTTGTTTACTTTAATGATGATCATGTACGGTTTTGTACGTATACCGACTAGGGTGTCGTGAAATTATTCTATATATATATATATATATATATATATATATATATATATATATATATATATATATATATATATATATATATATATATATATATATATATATATATATATATATATATATATATATATATATATATATATATATATATATATATATATATATATATATACAGTATCAATTGTTGTGATTTGTGATTACTCGAAGGACCTTATGTGATTTGGAATTACTCTATGAACTGTTGTGATTTAAATAATTGAACGCGTCAAGAATAAACTTAACTTATTTATCCTACATATAAATTTACATAAATGCTGCACTATTACAAAAATGTACCAAACTTAAACTGCACTAGTCATTATTGTCACTATAATAATAATAATAATGTGATAACTCCTTCACCAGCATATTTTTATCCTGGTAAGTGGAGGTACGCACGTACCTTAAGCAGGTATACACCCTTCCACACAATATTCAGAACGAATTCCAGGTAGCTAGTATCCAAGTCAATATAATACAGGGTGATTGAAAAAATATTAAATTGTGATTAATATACAGAGCCAACATTAACTACTTACGGTGAAGCCATTTCATATTATAGTTATAATTAACATAAATAACATTATAATAATCATAAATGTAATAAGGGGTGCTGCAATCATAGGTTAATTCTGTTCAAGAGCTGAATGTAAAACAGAATTCTTACCCCATCTATGTTTAAAAATGTGATTGAGAAATAAAAAAAAATATTTACAATAAAATGTATTGTCCTCGGGTAAAAATCTTGGGTAACTGAGCTGCTGAATATATTTATGAGTAGGGTCAAGTGGAGAAAGTGTACCCCTAAAATCAGCAAATTCTACTTTAGGGTATATTATAATAGCGATACATAACTCTTTTTAAATTTGCATCTTTACAGGTAAAAGTATGATGCTATGTAAAAAAATTTCGATTTGTAAAAAAATTGATTATGATAACAATTTTCTGATTTTTTACAAATGTTATACCTAGATGGTGCATATACCTCTTGTAGCTGGGGGAATCGCGCCACCTCATAGTATTTTGGCCTAATGGAAGAATAAATACACTGTGGGGTAGGTGCCTGAAATATGCATTAGTCAACTACCTCTACCCCAAATATTAGAATTTTAGCCAATCTGATTTCCCAGAAAACTAAGAATAAAAATTTAAAAATGGTTTATTGAATTTATACCAACATACACAAATCAAATTATATGCTAGTTTATGTCGTATCCTGTAGTCAACACCAAAATCTAGTGAATCCAATCTATTGCAAAGAGGTTCTGACAATTTGCAGACCACATAGCATCTATTGACCGTGGATAAATCATCCACAAGTGGCCATTTAAATTTTGAATTCTTTACATCGAACCTGAAAAACTTCATTTCAATTTCGTTTCCATATATGTTTTCAACAAGTCCTACAAAATAACGACTCCTTTTATTTGTTGAAAACTGAACAAAGAGGTAGTCATCTATATTTATATTTTCGGATCTAGGAAAATGTGAAAGCATTTTTTTCCTATGGAAGCTGGCTTCAAACTCCTTGGTCTGCTATTTGATTTTTCCATTTCAGAATTACTGAAAGAATAAATTAAATTTTGCAAATTAGATTCTTGAGAAATATTTTCCTTGTCAAGATTAGCAAGGTTTTGGCTTTTTATATTTAACATAGGTGAATGTAAATCCGTATCCGGGTCGATCTCGGAATCACTAGAGAAAGATATGCCAACTTTTTCAGTAGATTTTGGTTTCAATTTCTTCTAGGAGACTCTTTCTTTAATTTAATGTTTTGTACACTGTTATTGTCATCGCAGTATCTGCTATATCACTTATTTTTTTAACGTCATCTTTGGTTAGCACTACTGCTTCACCAGCAACTTTTCTCCTCTTATTGGGATTTATAGTTTTCTTTCTGTCAATTTTTAGGAGCACAATGCTTTCGAAACTCAATTTGTTCACCACAGTATCGCCAAAAGGCCTTTGATTATGAGGGAGAAACTGGATCCAAAACTTCACTGGCGGTGGTTGCTACCAGTGATGAGCTGCTTGGAAATGCTTGACGGATTCCTTGTTCGAGGTTATGATCTTCAAGACTTCTATGAAGAACTTCAAAACTTGAACTGTAAAATACTGGTTCGGGACTATGGAGAGTTGGATTGGGAACTTCAAGACTTCTACTTTGAGTTTCTGTGCATTTTGCTTCATTGTACCTTTTCAAGTCTTCAGTTTTAAAAAAATCTTGATTTATAACATACCTATTAACTTTCATTTCAGAGTTTGAGGATGCACCATAGATGCCTGTATTTTGAAATCCACTCTTTATATTTGAATCTGTCAAAGATAACCATGTTTCACCAAGTAGTTTAGCAAATACTTGTTTTGGTGGACGTTGCCTGATATGGGTCCGTTGCCATTTAATAAACTCCTGGTCCCACCTGGCTTTTAGTGCACTAAAACGTGACACATCCAGAGGCTGGGGAAGATGCGAGGTATGGGCGGGAAGTTTTAACATGGTAACGTTATTCTCTTTAGCTGAAGCAATCAATGTCTTTGAAACGCGACTACAGTGCACATCAAAGATAAGAAGAACTGGCCTGGCACTGCCAATCTCTTTCAGGGATCTATTTGTAAACCAGTTTTCGAAAATCTCGGATGTCATCCAGCCTCTTGGAGTTGCAGCATATGATGTGTTTGGAAAATCATTTGTAGCAGGTATCCAAGATTCCCATAGATTCTTGCCTTTGAAGATCACAAGGGGTGCCAGTTTTTCTCCAGCGGCGTTTACACAGACTAACACTGTTGTGTTTTCTCGGCCTGAGCCTGCAGTGTATATGGCAAACTTTACCTTTCTCACACATCACTTTGCTTTTGTTGGGGTCATGGCAGAAGCTTGTCTTGTCGCAGTTCCATATTTGTTGGCGTTTTCCAACCAGATTAAGTTCGGTTATTGTTGCCTCTAACAGATCAAAACATCCATAATGTGTGTTATTTGGAGCTGGCGTGACAACATACTACTTGGTTCCGCAACTAGGTGGCGGCACGTCCACCACTCACTTAGTATTGAAAAGCTGGCTACCATAGCCGTATTATTTTATAGGTGTATTTTTAGTGAATTTTCTTAAAAAAAATTCACTAATGAAGAGATCCCTTTTTTTGAATTTTGAAAAAATTTCTTCAAATGAGCGCTAATTAGGCCCCCCAGAACACATTTCCGGGGTCAGTTAAAATTTTTATATGTTTATATATATATATATATATATATATATATATATATATATATATATATATATATATATATATATATATATATATATATATATATATATATATATATATATATATATATATATATATATATGTATCACACCGATAACTCAAAAAATAATGGGCCGATTTTGATGAAATTTGGTGAATACCTTCCTTTTGCAAATGGCTTGGATAAGTTCGTTAGCCAAGAAAATCGGTCCAGGTTTTCCCGGAAAATTTTGTGTTTTCTTTCAAAAAAAAATTATATCTCCGGAATTAACAAAGTAAGGGCAACCAAATTTGGTACACGGGTTTACATCCTTTACCCATAGGTAAGCTACATACCAAAATTTAGCTCTGTATGTCAAAAGAGAAAAAAGTTATAGGCATTTAAAAAACATAAATTGAGGTTTTTCACAAAACGACAAAGTTGCGATTTAAACGTCAAAATTGGCAACATTTAGGAAAAGAACTTGAATCTAATACGGGCTATGGAAATAAAGTGTCTCAAGAAGAATGTTTTACAAACCCTGAAGTCTTAGTTTCAGCCGTCATTGTCCTTCATTTTAATAAAATGTTTCCAGAAAATTCATTTCAAATAGACCCTTTCTCTGACGCTTGGCAGTAGCCTTAGCTATAGAGTTTATCGTTTAATAGTATATTAATTGTTATAGAATTTTCGTAAAAAAATCAATAAAGTTCAATATATCTGTTATTATACAACATATGAAAAAAATTGTATATATTAATTATAGGGTGGCTTGAGCTACATCTTAAAAAATTATTTCTACAATCACAGGGTGGCCCATAAGTCGTTGGTGATACGAATTTTCTTTTTTTTTTAATCAAACACGCCTTATGTTATTGCATTTTTGCATTTTCCATCGAAATATAATGCATGTTTGTAAGAAAAAAAATTCTGGACGCAGTAAGTGCGTTATGGTAGCGAATTTTGATCAAATGTTTAATATTTGAATAGCTCAATTTGGTTGACCAAGAAACGAATTTTTTCGGGAACACTTTAAGTTTACTTTCGGAAATTTTTGTACATTTTCAGACAATAAAGTTATTTTGATGAAACATGGCACATTGTTTTTACTATATAGATTATACTGGTAACCAAATTTGATGCCTGCTTTCTTAAAAAAACACATTATTGCTATTAAAAAATAGTTTTATGAAAATTCACTACCATAACGCACTTGCTGCGTCCAGAGTTTTGCTACAATTAGTATGTCGTACTGAAGAGCTCTAATGAGAGCGAAACCGGTCTACGGTTCTAATTGTTGCGAGAATGCATCTAGCTTTACATACTTATTTGTCCCTATATTAGGGTAGAAATGGGCCAGGGCTGACAATTTACTAAATTGTTAGTTAGTTGTATACAGTCTCTACTTCTTTAACACTTTGTGTTATTTGGAGCTGGCGTGACAACATACTACTTGGTTCCGCAACTAGGTGGCGGCACATCCACCACTCACTTAGTATTGAAAAGCTGGCTACCATAGCCGTATTATTTTATAGGTGTATTTTTGCTACAATTAGTATGCCGTATTGAAGAGCTCTAATGAGAGCGAAACCGGTCTACGGTTCTAATTGTTGCGAGAATACATCTAGCTTTACATACTTTGTCCCTATATGAGGGTAGAAATGGGCCAGGGCTAAAAATTTACTAAATTGTTAGTTAGTTGTATATAGTCTCTATTTCATTAACACTTTGTGTTATTTTGAGCTGGCGTGACAACATACTACTTGGTTCCGCAACTAGGCGGCGGCACGTCCACCACTCACTTAGTATTGAAAAGCTGGCTACCATAGCCGTATTATTTTATAGGTGTATTTTTGCTACAATTAGTATGTCGTACTGAAGAGCTCTAATGAGAGCGAAACCGGTCTACGGTTCTAATTGTTGCGAGAATGCATCTAGCTTTACATACTTTGTCCCTATATTAGGGTAGAAATGGGCCAGGGCTAACAATTTACTAAATTGTTAGTTAGTTGTATACAGTCTCTATTTCTTTAACACTTTGTGTTATTTGGAGCTGGCGTGACAACATACTACTTGGTTCAGCAACTAGGTGGCGGCACGTCCACCACTCACTTAGTATCTATATCCATGTTTTAAATATGTTAGGTTAGTTAAAAGTCAGTTGTAAAATGTCAACAAGGCTACATAACAAGCGCAAGCGAAGAAGCGTAGAAATAATGCGCTTGTTAAGCTTGCAAGCAACTTGCTGCTGTTAAAGATCAGCGGTGTCGTCTAACGTCAATCAGCTATCAAGCCGCTTGCAGTCGCATTCTAAAATTTAGCGGTTTTAAAAGCAAACATTGTCCCGGTATTGAGAAAGAAATGGACCAGGGCTGACAATTTACAAAATTGTTAGTTGATTGTACACAACCTCCATCTATAACATTTTGTGTTAACTAGAGCCTTCGTGACGACATATTACCTAGTTCCGCACCGAGATGGCATCCCTGTCGTAAATCTTGCAATGATACTTGTAACTTCCATTGTTTAGATTTTTATCCACTATTTATTCAAATAGCATAGCAGTACAGGTAACGTCATCTGTCTTTGTCCAACATTGTAGATATTCATTACAGAATCTGAAGTGAGGTCGAGGAATATTTTCATTTTAATTTCGAACTTTATTTTTCTTTGATCAAATAAAGACTTGAAAATTGGTACACAACCACGTCTGTCTATGTTCTTCTAAGTTGTAGATTTTCTGTTCAATCACTTAAAGAATTTGAGAGATATTGCGTTTTAAAAAATATTTTTTAATTGTTTGTTAAGAAAAATTGGGCGTTAAGATCTGATGAACGAACTCATCCAAGCCATCAACAAAATAAGGGTAATTCCCAAATTTTGTCCAAATCAGTGAAGTATTTTTTAAATTATCGGTTGGATACACACACACACACATACAGTGTGTCCACGGATTGAGTGTGGGTAAGGTATAAGTGACAAAAACATGTTGAATTAGATTATGATATTCTGGGAATCGCTCCTGCTTTGTATTAAACTAAGATGTTGACGAAATGAAAAAAACAATTAATATACAGGGTGGTTTAGAATTGATTTAATTAAATGTGTTGAGTAAACTACCTTTATTTATAAAGATACCGCAAAAAGTTATTAACAAAACTTGTTTAGAATTAAAATTTATGACAGGCTCTCAATTTTCAGCCAGATCAGCCTACTTTGAATGTTCAAGTAAATTATTAACATTTTGTCCCTATCAACATGGAGTTTTTTACCTGTGGTTTTCTGAACGCAGGTGCGCAAAGTAAGTAACCATGCAATGTTAAATAATAATTTATTAGCAAAATATAAAACGCTTATTGCTAACAAAAATCTAAACGAACAACGAAAAATAAAGAAATTATTCAAATATGCTGCCACCCACCGATACACATAACTTAGCCCGTTTAGTAAATGCTTTGTAGGCATTTTGAATATGTTGAATTGGAATACTGTCAATTGCTTCTCTCAACCTTAGTTTCAACAAATCAAGATCGTGGTTTAATGGAGCCGCGTAGATTTTCTGTTTGAGGTAGCCCCATAAATAAAAGTCCATTAAGGTAAGATCAGGACTTCTGGGAGGCCAATGTATTGGCCCATATCGACCAATCCACCGCCCAGGAAATTCGCGATCTAACCATTCTCGAGCGATTCCTGTTGCATGTGCTGGGTGGCCGTCATGCTGAAAGTATGCTGTTTCTCTATCTTCTAGTGACATGTTATGCAAATGGTCTTGAAGAATATTTTCCAGCATTTCCAGATAACTGTACTGGTCCATATTCCGCTCAAAAAAATATGGCCCAATTATCCCAGTGTAAGAAACAGCACACCACACTGCATTTACTTTTTTATGGCATTGTCTTCTGCAATTAACTCTATAATTTGGATTCTCCATAGACCAATGCCGTGCATTTTGGGAATTTACCACCCCATTAGTGGTGAAAGTGGATTCGTCCGAAAAAATAATACTTCTGCCAAAATTGTGATTTTGTAGATATTGCTCGCCGTACCATAAACAAAAATCTAATCGTTTTGACTTGTCATTTTCTTCCAAAGTGTGTATAAGTTTTGCTTTGAAAGGTTTCACCTTGTTGGTACGATAAATTTGTTGCAAATGCGATTTGCTAATATTGCCAATTTCTAAGGCCCTTCTTCTTAATGATAATTTCGGAAAACGCCTAACAGAATCCATAGCTAATGCAGCTGCAGCATTGTCTTCTTCATTTAGGTCGGATTTTACCTTCTTAACATTTAAAACACTCCCAGGACGCATAAATTTTGTAAAAACTTTTTTTACACCAGTAGCAGAAACCGAATAATTTGGCCAGCGTTCAAGGAATTTTCTTATCACTCCCTGATAAGAATGTTCTTCACCCAAACCATAGCACTGCACAATAAACACTTTTTGTTCTGTTGTTAACATTTTTAAATACAGAAGCTTGCCGTTCGTGACAAATAAAATCGTCGTTTCAATTTTCCAAATAAGTAGTATCCCAGGAAACGAACAACAAGGCAGAGCTCAAGCAGCCATGCAACACGCCAATTATTGCTTCGAATGTCCAATTGTGCGTTTACTTTACTTTTTTTATAGGTTGAGATGAAAGGAAACCTACCCCAAGTTTAATTATGGTAAAGACTTTTTTTAATACAATTTCAAGTATTTTTTAAAGTACACCTAATCACAGAAGCCGTCGAACGTCATTTAAATAAAGTCGCAGCTAAAAAAAGATTATAGTAGGCTGATCTGTTTGAAAATTGAGAGCCTGTCATAAATTTTAATTCTAAACAATTTTTGTTACTAACTTTTGCGGTATTTTCATAAACGAAGGTAGTTTACTCTTAATACATTTCATTACATCAGTTATAAACCATCCTGTATATTAACTGATTTTGTTCATTTTCTTAACATCTCTGTTTAAGACAAAGCTGGAGCGATTCCCAGAATATCAGATTCTAATTCGAAATTTTTTTGTCACTTATACCTTACCCACACTCAATTCGTGTATATATATATATATATATATATATATATATATATATATATATATATATATATATATATATATATATATATATATATATATATATATATATATATATATATATATATTATATAACTGTTATACACATTATCATTGACTGTTGTAAAAGCATATTGATATAATTTCATGTTTCTAAAAGTTGTAACTTTGCAAGTGGCCATATTTCTTGTGAATAAGGTTGGAGACAAAAAAAATGAAAAAAATTGTATCCTCCCCGGCGGGGAATCGAACCCCGTCTCCCGCGTGACAGGCGGGGATACTGACCACTATACTACCGAGGACTATATATGCTACAGTTTTCCAAAGGGGTTTTCCGTGTAGTAACGTCGATTTAAATTGTTAGAATAACTAACAATTTAATTTGAACCTTATATGTATACTCGTTTTAGGAATATGTTTACATTATGTTATTGTAGTGTTACTAAGTAAACTACAAGCTTGTAACAAGAAACTCTAGTCAAAACTCTAATTAAAAGAAAAAAACTCTAATCTCAAAGTACATACCACCTTTACGTGTCTTTTCTTATATAGTAGGTACTTAAAATAATTGTATTACTTTCATAAAATTATTACATATTTCCAATCAGATGATTACTGCAGCACCATCAATAAAACTGCGACAACACCAATTCTACTTTGTGTATAACGTTTGAAGTTTGATAAGGCATGCAGAATCGGACACTATGACCGCTATGTTATCCGCATACATCAACAACTTTGCCTCAATTAATAAAAAATGTACAAAAATTTCCGAAAGCAAACTTAGTGTTCCCGAAAAAACTGATTTCTTGGTCAACCTTATAGGTTAATAGCAAATTAAGCTATTCAAATTTGAAACATTTAATGAAAATTCGCAAGCATAATGCACTTGCTCCGTCCAGAATTTATTTTCTTACAAACACGCATTATATTTCGATGGAAAATGAAAATTGCATTAACATAGGGCGTGTTCGATTAAAAACAAAAAAAGAAAATTTGTATCACCAACGACTTAATGGGTGATTGTAGAAATATTTTTAAGATGTAGCTCAAGACACCGTATAATTAATGTATACAATTTTTTTCCGTATCTTTTGTATAATAATGGATATAGGTATTGAGCTTTATTGATATTTTACGATAATTCGACAAAAATTATACACCATTAAACGATAAACTCTATAACTAAGACTACTGCTAAAGCATCAGAGAAAGGGTCTATTTGAAATGAATTTTCTGGAAATATTTTAGTAAAATGGAGGCCAATGACGGTTGAACCTGAGACTACAGAGTTTGTAAAATATTCTTCTTGAGACATTTTCTTTCCATAGCCAGTATTAGTTTCAAGTTCTTTGCCTAAATGTTGCCAATTTTGACGTTTAGAATCGCGACTTTGACGTTTTGAGGAAAACTCCAATATATTTTTCTTTAAATGCCTCTAACTTTTTTGTCTTTTAACTTACAGAACTAAATTTTACATATGATGATGATATAAACCTGTGTACAAAATTTGGTTGCCCTTACTTTGTTATTTCCGGAGATATAACTTTTTTTCGAAAGAAAAAGCAAAATTTTTCGGGAAAACCTAGACCGATTTTCCTGCCTAACGAACTTCTCCAAGCCACTTGCAAAAGGAAGGTATTCACCAAATTTTATCGAAATCGGCCCTTTATTTTTTAAGTTATCGGTGTGATACATACATACATATATACCTACGCACACACACACACACACACATATATATATATATATATATATATATATATATATATATATATATATATATATATATATATATATATATATATATATAATATATATATATATATATATATATATATATATATATATATATATATATATATATATATATATATATATATATATATATATATATATAACATATAAAAATTGAAATGGACCCCGGATATGTGTTGTATAGGGGGCCTAATTAGCGCTCATTTAAGGAATTTTTTCAAAATTCAAAGTCGGGATCTCCTCACTAGTGAATTTTTTTAAAGAAAATTCACTAAAAACTAACACCTAGATTACAAATACTGTTGCTAAGGTTACTCAAATACAAAATCAAACTTATCTATACTCCAGAAAAGAAACAATATATTGCAGATACACTCTCACGTGCGTATCTGAGAATAACCATTCGTGAAGATCCCCTTGCAATAAATGTCCCAATGTCTGAAAAAACGGGAGAATTTATTAGAGCTATAAATAACGATAATCCAGTCTTGTCACAAATTAAAAGATATTTTGTGACATCTAGACCTGAAAATGACAAATCTGTAAGTTCTGAGTTCAAATTATATTTTAAATTGAAAGAGAAGATTTTTCTCTCAAGAGAATTACTATTTCTAGACAGAAAAATTATAGTTCCAACCTCACTCACAAAGCAAATGTTAAACCTAATTCACGAAGCCCATTTTGGTATTCAAAAATGCATATCCAGAGCAAGAGATATATTTTATTATAACTCTTTTTTTCATGTAACATAGAAATTTAAATTTTGGTGTATAGTTTACTTTTTATATCGTAAACTTACCTACCAAATTAGGTTATCATAGCTTTTTTATTTTTTGATAAAAAATTTTTTCGAATGAAAACTCAAAATTTTTCCGGAAAACCTCGTCCGATTTTCCTTTCACATTTCCGATCTCAAAGATATTTTTCACAAAATTTATAAATTATATGGAGAAAAAAATGGGGGTTGCTGTTTGAAAAAAACACCGATGACGTGACCATTCTTTAGCACGTGACTCTATATAATTGAGCAGTATGTCAAAATGTGGGCTATTTTTTCAACAAAATTGAGATGTTTTTTAGTTTGCTCAAAAATATCACTTTCGCTGTTTTATTGAATTTATTCTTTACTTTTGACACACACTGTGTTATTTATATATATATATATATATATATATATATATATATATATATATATATATATATATATATATATATATATATATATATATATATATATATATATATCAGGGGCGTGCGGTGACATTTTAAATAAGGGAAGCAATTTTCAGAAACTTACTTATTTGTAGTGTAACTCAATTCTTCTGTCGTTTTTGGCAAATTCGTTAATAATGTCATAAAACTGTGGATTCTGGGACATTTCCTCGACGAAGTTATTTTCAATTGACAAAACTGAAATTTGGGAACGTCTTTCCTGTCCAGTAGAATTCTTAACAAAACTCTTGATACGTTTCAATGTAGAACAATTTCGTTTTACAGACGCACTAGTAGCAGGAATTATTAATACTAATTCACATAATTTGAACGCTTCATAATATGCATTTTCCAATTTTGATTCTTTTAAGAAAGTTAAAGGTTCACTCGCGTTAGTTTTTGTGTCAATAACATCGGTTTCATAAATGACTGTAAGTTCTGATCGTAATAACGCTTTGTCAAAATAATGTCCATAGTGGTGGAATGATGATTTGAATGAATCTTCTGGGAAAGGTATCCCTACAAATCCTCCAAAATTACACAATTCAAGAAATTTCAGGTCACTGAGATGATCAAATCTGCAGTTAATTTGCTGCTGAATTTGATCTATGATTTTTGAAGTTTGAAGGTCTCCCACATTATCAGTGCGCAGACGTTTTCTTCGTGGCTCACTTTTCCTAATTCCATTGTTTTTTCCAGAACTTATCAAATTCATTCCTTCTTTGACTTATAATGGATTTAAATTCACTAATTTTTTTCAGGCAAAAACCAATGCCATTTGTTTTAAATTGCAATATATTAAATACATTATCTGAAAACGGAAATATTTCCGAAAATATATTAAGTAAAAAATTAAAATTAAAGTCTCTTTTCAAACCATCCAAAAATCCTCTAGAACTATTTATTGTTTCTGCATCCCAATTGTTGCTATTTTCTATTTTGTTTTCAAAAAGTTCAATTAACGATTCACGGTGTTCAAATATAGTTCACACAAGTCTGCCGTTGTAGTTCCATCGCGTTGCAGCTACTTTGGGTAAACGTTTTTTAACAATTGAGTCTAAGGCTTGTGTGCGCTTCATAGATTTGGAAAAAAAGCAGCCATTCCACTTAGGGTAGCAAAAAACACCTTACATTCTTTAATATGATTTATGGGATAAAATTAAATTTAATTTATGAGCACAACAGTGTACAAATAAAGCACTGGAAAACGTTTCCGCACTTTAGCTTGAAGACCTCCTAAATGTTCGGCTATAACAGCAGCCCCATCATAGCCTTGGGCAATTAATTTATTATCAGCCTCCTCAATATCTTTCATAATATTAAGCACAATTTTATATAGAGCGTTTGCGGTACGATCTTCTGTCACATTTTTAAAGCCTAAAAATCTTTCTTGCTCCCATCCATTTTTACATAGCGTATTACTACAGATAGTTGACTTAAATTAGTTACGTCGGTTGTTTCATCTAGAACAATAGCAATGAAACGAGTCTGTTTAATTTCAGATTTAATTCTGTTCAAAATAATAGTGGCAGCAGCCGCAATTAAGTCATTCTGAATGCGATTTGATGTCCCGCGAAAAACTTTAGACTGTTCCAAGTGATTTTTTTAAACAAATGTCGTATTTGGCTATTAAAGAAATTAGGTCTTGAAAGTTTCCTCTATTTGCAGATGTAGTTGTTTCGTCATGACCCCTGAAACCCAATTCATGCTGACCAAGAAAACACACAACATCAATAAGTCTTTTTAATATGTTTCTGTTTTTATCAACCAGTTCATTGTGTTGGCGATGACTAATTTCTATCTGCTTGTCAACGGCGTGTTCAATTCGCGTTTGTTTCAAAGACACTTAATTTTAAAATGGTCTGTAAATGCGCTTTAGACATAACTTGTCTTTTTACTACTTTATGTAGATTATTTAAGTCGGAAAACCCACTTTTATTCCACACCCCCTTTTCAATCACAAATAGACTACCAGGCTAACAAAACAGTTTATTCTTGTTAACCATTCATATTGTTTATAAGTTTTTTCCGCGTTGAAATGTCGAATACATGTTTTAATTCTTGTATTTAAGTTTTTTAGAGTAGGTTTCGGCCTACCTTTATTAATAATAGCAAGTTTTTCGGCAAACGATAAAGCTGAAAATCCTTTGGTTATCAAAAAACACACGACACAATCACAGTTATTATTACGACTTCTTCGTAAAGTTTGTAAATTCCCACCCCCAACGACGTCACTTTTAAAAGCTGATGTAGTTGCAACCATATTAATAATCATAAAATGCCAATTTATTTAACTTAGTCAACTGCTCATTTCTACGAAATAATCAGAGACATTCACGTTGTACGTGCATCGGGTCTTCCAACACGTTCTACATGTTGAAATACACGTACATTGCGTCGAGCATCGAACAAGGGTTTCTCATTATGTGGCCTGCTGGCTACGTGTATTTAACTGAAGTCATTGCATCCACTCTCGTAGTATCAGGTTCATGCTGTTGGTTGGCGGTCGGTTTACTGGGACGACGTCCTTGCCAAGAGCGCAGAGCGCATATACAAGTACAATATGATGCATAATAAATAATTATGTGTGAGCTTCCGAATTAAAAATTGTAATAGATAAATTAGTTTTAGAATTTGAAATTTAATATTTAAAATACAAAATGGATTTTTAAATAATGCGGTTTAATAAAAATTATTTTTAAGTAGGTATGTGGCCGTTATTTTAAGGGATGCAATGCTTCCCTTGCTTCCATCGACCGCACGCCAGTAATATATATATATATATATATATATATATATATATATATATATATATATATATATATATATATATATATATATATATATATATATATATATATATATATATATATATATATATATATATATAGAGTGTCTCAAAAGTCATAAATCAAACGTCACACGAAGATAGACTCGCTCAAGCCCTTTCAAACAAACCTATATGATCTTTTCAAAAAGTTTACGGTTTTCAGGATATTGACAATTTTTTGAAAGAAAAAGAAATTTGTCAAATTTTAAGGTATTTTGACGCCAACTCCCAACCACCGCCAACCCAACCCACAAAAGTTTTCTAGAAAAAAATTAATTATTTACAAATGTACCTACCAAATCATAAATATCGCAGGTATTTTTCCTTTTAATTGCTTGGATGGTTCTGTTTTAGTCAACCCAATCGAATTACTTTTTGCAAACAAAACAACAAAAAATGTTTTTTAAAACCAACTTGTAGTTATCCGCGAAGCTCATTATGTTATTTTTAGTGAATTTTCATTAAGAAAATTCACTAATAGAGAGGCATCGATGGTGAGACTTTCAGAAAATTTCTTCAAATGAGCGCGAATTAGGGCCCCTAAAACCCATTTCAATGGTCTGCTAAAATGTTTATATATATATATATATATATATATATATATATATATATATATATATATATATATATATATATATATATATATATATATTTGTGTGTGTGTGTGTATGTATGTATGTATATGTATGTATCCAACCGATAACTCAAAAAATACTTCACTGATTTGGATCAAATTTGGGAATTATCCTTATTTTGATAATGGCTTGGATGAGTTCGTTCATCAGATCTTAACACCCAATTGTTCTTAACAAAAAATAAAAAAAATATTTTTAAAACGCAATATCTCTCAAATTCTTTAAATGGTTAAAACGAAAATTTACAAATTAAAACAACATAGACAGACATTGTTCTGTACCAATTATCAAGTCTTTTGATCTAAGGAAAATAATGTTATTCGAAATTAAAATTAAAATAATCCTTGACATCACTTCAAATTCTGTAATGCAATATCTATAATGCTGGACAAAGACAGATGATGTTACCTGAACTGCTATGATATTTAAATAAATGGTCGATAAAAATCCAAAGAATGGAAGTTACAGGTATTATTGCAACAAGCTAGAACGTACAGTGACTTGATAGAAGTCACTGTACTAGAACGTAGACAGGGACGCCATCTCGGTGCGGAACCAGGTAGTAACTGCTCTAGTTAGCACAAAATGATATAGATGGACACATTTGTACAATCAACTAATAATTTTGTAGATATCAGACCTGGCCCATTTATTTTATAATACAATAAAAATACAATGTTAGCTTTCAAAAGCGCAAAATTTTAGCATACGACAATGTTCTCTGCAAGTATCAAAACCTGCTCAAAAAATGCGAACGAAACTGATAGATAAGTTATTAGATCCATCATTTTTATTATCGATGATTTCGCAGGTTAGTTTTTTTAGTGAGTTTAGTAAATAGCACTTTAAAGCGTATTTCTGTATTTCTCATATTGTACGTTTCAAACAGGTACAGTCCCGCTTAAAATTAGACATACCTACGTTTGTTTAGCGTCCAAACCTATCGAGCTTAATTTAAAATGTTCTTGCTTTCGGCGTCGACCGGATTTCAGTGTAGTCTTGGACAAAACCTAGATTCATACACTGGCGAATTCCGAAATAGCCGCGGAACGTATGCCTATTGGTTTATTTAAAATAATATCGTAAAACTGTTGTTTCTTATTAAATTTTCTAATTTATTTTAGTAATTTTTGTGTGCACACAGACACGATCTAAATGTCTTCTCTACTTTTAAGTTTGTGTAGCCCCAATGTTAATTAAGGGCCCCCCATTTATTATAGTTACTTATCTTGTGCTTATATATGTAATATAAAAATAAAAAAGGAGTGAAATAGCAAGTGAATTTATTTACTTTAGTACTGTATTCGATATTATCTGAAAAAGGCATTATAGGCGACAAATGTGGAATGTAATTTTGGTAAATTTATAGTTTACTGCAAGGAAGGGTTATTTAGATTTGTTTTTTTTTCAGAAACATGCTAAGAACCCCCCTTGGATGCACAAGTCACAAGGCAAATTTGGTGCAAAAAACCCTTAAGAAACTTAAGGGACCAAGAATGAATAGGGTTGCTGGCCGGGGAGGAAATCTGAGCGGAAAATGCTAAAAAAACATTTAGTCGGACTTTGAAAAGTTGCGTTTTTCACATTTTGCAGCAATACTTCCTTTAAACCCTGTCAGGCCCGAACAACATCCATATTCGCCCAGGTCCAGTAACTTACTTGGGAGTTGCTCACAAGAAATTTTTCTTGTGCTTTATACTTTGAAGGTAGTTTTATGCATGGACAAGGGGAAGGAGAACCCCCGTGTTTTTGGGTGAGGGGGCAGAAACCCTCTTCGTTCTGGGGGTTCTTCTTCCCGTTCTGCATGCATACAATCACTCTCAATTCATGAAACACAGGAATCTTTTTATGTTCCGCATTCTAGTGTATTTTTTGTTGAGTATATTTCCTGTTTATCAACTATTTTGTTTGAGTTTTGTGTCCAAATTACTGTATAAATATTTATGTTAGTGATCATGTTTTTTGCTTGCGCTTCTTTACCTTATTTTTACCGTTCCTAATTAAATAAAGTAACGTTTTCTAACTTTTAATATAAGGCTAAATCAGTTTTATATATTATTCTTATGAACATTCACTACAATAACGCACTTGCTGCGTCCCGAACATTTTTCTTTAATTTAGTACCCAGGCTGCGTTTACATTATACGTGTTACTATGGTTCAATATTGAAGATTCTAGCTTAATAGGAAATTGATTTATCGGATTTCAAATATTTTTACAGAAACTCTCCACCATAATGTGTTTGCTGCACCCAGACCTTTTTCAGCACTTAGTTTTTAGTCCACTCAATCAAAACAGTTTCTGCAAACAAAATAACAAAAATGGCTTTCTAAAACAAATTTATCGTTGCCTGTAAAGCTCATTGTGTTATTTTTTTAATTTAGTACCCACGCTGCTTTTATATAGGTTTTAGTATGTATCAAAATTGAAGATTCTAGTTTAATGGGAAATTGAATTATCAACATTTGGAACATTTTTACGAAAATTCGCTACCATAACGCATTTGCTGCACCTAAACCCTTTTCAACATTTATTTACTGTTGCTCTATCCATACTCTTTGAAAATGAAACAAATAAATATAAACAATAAAAAATTTTGAAATTAAAATTTTAATAATTTACACTGAACATATGTTTATAGGTATAGATTAAACTATTGCAAGATATTATGTAGTTTCACTTACCTACAATTTTCCATATACGACATGAAGAGTAAGCAATAATGAAAATTCACTAAAAACTAAAACTAAACAATAAGTACCGTATTCTCAGATTCTAAGGTATTAGTTAAGTCTTATTATTTGTTTATGACGCATGTAAACAAAGAAGAAGATAACCTCGAACTCGACTCCTCCCACTGACAGTTTGCAAAATAACAAATGACAATGGCAAATATAGCTAACTGGCGTTGTCAGATTTAACTAGGAAAGGGCGATGGGTTTTAAATACCTTGAAGAATGAGAAGCTTAATATTTATACTTAATGAAACGTAGTTCTAGATTGCCTTTAAACAAATTGAATCACTTTTATTAAAGTTTTTATTTATTACTATATATTTTTCTGATATCTTAACATTCAGATGACACTTTTGGCAAATGGAAACCCCGCTGATTCTTTATTGTAACATATTATGTCATGATATAATGACTTAGAAGAGATATGATATTGCGCATATGCCCCGCCCCCTCCTCTGACGTCACGCGGTGAGTAACGTTATAGATGTCCAACTACACACTTAAAACAAAGTCATTCGCAATCAAAAAGTTTCTATACGTCAGTTTAATGCGGTTGAAGTTACGCCTATATTGTCTTTTTCAAATAATATAGATCACAGCACTAATTTTAACCTTTTTTATTTTTATTGCTTCCAACTGTATGCACTTAAATATTAGTAAAATACGTAATTTGTATCATGATATTATGTAGCCTGTTCGTTTGAAGTTTAATTTGGAGCATTTGTTTCCAATAGCAGCGTAACCCTGATATATGATATATCTGTCTGACCTGTCTACCACTATAGAGGCCCATTCAGAGGTAATTTCAGGTTATATCGTAAATTATTTATTTTTTATTTGGTTATAACTCAGAATTTACTGAACCGATTAAGTTCAAATTTGGTAGAGAGGACAACTGATACGATATCTACGTGCGCGTAAAGTTGAGTTTCATACTTCTGGTCATTTAAAAGATATTGCGTTTTTAAACAGTTTTTTGCATTTTTTTTCTGAAAGTATGTGTGTCACAACTGTCTAACGAACTCATCCAAGCCATTAGCAAAGTAAGGGTAATTCCCAAGTTTGGTCCAAATCAGTGAAGTATTTTTTGAGTTATCGGTTGGATATATATATATATATATATATATATATATATATATATATATATATATATATATATATATATATATATATATATATATATATATATATATATATATATATATATATATATATATATAAACATTTTAGCTGACCATGGGAATGGGTTCCAGAGGCCCTAATTCGCGCTCATTTAAAGAAAATTTCCCAAAATCTCACCATTGATACCTCTCTATTAGTGAATTTTCTTAATGAAAATTCACTAAAATTTACTGGCTCATAATTTGAAAAACTTTCCTGTTTTATCGACATTCTAAAATGGTATTAATATCTCTAAAAGTAATTCACTGTCGACGATCGAAAGGAAACTTGGAAGTGAGATCAGGTCCCTAGCTAATAAACAAAAACAAAGAGATTTTGGCATTTATAAAAAATATTTCTATCAGTGTCAGTAAGATGACTAATTTGTACTTGCTACACACGCGCTCACTTCTTACGAAATTAATTCACCAAAGGACTTCGTTTCCCTCTGGATTTTTGATACAATGGAAAATCAAGTGAATTACACCCATCAAGAGTATGCGGACATGCAACTTATTTATGGAGACTCGATACGTGCCGTTCAGAGGTGGTGTGGCTTAGACCGCTAGACGAGCGGCAAGGATTTATGCGCAGCGCTACCCAGACTGACAAAATACCTTAAAATTTGACAATCTTCTTTTTTTTCCATAAAATTGTGAATATCTTAGTAACCATTAACTTTTTTTATAAGATCATATAGGTTTTTCTGAAAGGGCTTGAGATAGCCTATCTTTGTGTGACGTTTGATTCACGACTTTTGGGACATATATATATATATATATATATATATATATATATATATATATATATATATATATATATATATATATATATATATATATATATATATATATATATATATATATATTACAGCAGTGTACTGGCCTTGATACTGATATTTACTTATTTCATGTTCAATTCAAATTTAGTGTCTTTAGTCCTGTAGGTGCAAGGGAACATGTCAAAAATAATACTGGAAATATTAAGTTTGGGAATTAATAACAAAATAAAAGCTAAGCACCAGACTCCTCACTCTTCGATTTTTTTAACGAAATAATTGAGAAGTATAAAAAGTAAAAGAAACAATTTATCTAATTTGTGCAATACTTACTATTTATTGCAGGAATATTCTGAATTGCTTTTTGTACCTCAAAAATTCACTGTTACTTGTACGAAGACCAATGCAAACAGTCAACTATATTTTTTAAATTAGAACTGATTTGCAATTAATATAATATTGCTACTTTTTTTTAGTTTAATTAATCACTTAAAATTTAAATAAACGATATTCAATACGCAGAAACATAAAAAATATACATTTGTATTCATTGTTTCCTTTGTCTATCTGCATGCAGGTGTATGTTAACTATATACAGAGTGTGCCAATTTCAACTTTCCACCTGGAAAATATCGGAATTTAAAAAAAATAATCTCGGGACGCAGCAAGTGCGTTATGGTAGTGAATTTTCATAAAACTATTTTTTAATAGCAATAATGTGTGTTTTTTTAAGAAAGCAGGCATCAAATTTGGTTACCAGTATAATCTATATAGTAGAAACAATGTGCCATGTTTCATCAAAATAACTTTATTGTTTGAAAATGTAAAAAAAATTCCGAAAATAAACTTAAAGTGTTCCCGAAAAAACTCGTTTTTTGGTCAACCTTATAGGTTAATAGCAAATTGAGCTATTCAAATATTAAGCATTTGATCAAAATTCGCTACCATAACGCACTTACTGCGTCCAGAATTTTTGTTCTTACAAACATGCATTATATTTCGATGGAAAATGCAAAAATGCAATAACATAAGGCATGTTTGATTAAAAAAAAAAAGAAAATTTGTATCACCAACGACTTATGGGCCATCCTGTGATTGTAGAATTAATTTTTTAAGATGTAGTTTAAGACACCCTATAATTAATATATACAATTTTTTTTCATATCTGGTATAATAACAGATATATTGAGCTTTATTGATTTTTTTTACGAAAATTCTACAAAAATTATATACTATTAACGATAAACTCTATAGCTAAGACTACTGCCAAGCGTCAGAGAATAGGTCTGTTTGAAATGAATTTTCTGGAAACATTTTATTAAAATGAAGGACAATGACGGTTGAAACTAAGACTTCAGGGTTTGTAAAACATTCTTCTTGAGACATTTTATTTCCATAGCCCGTATTAGATTCAAGTTCTTTTCCTAAATGTTGCCAATTTTGACGTTTAAATCGCAACTTTGACGTTTTGTGAAAAACCCCAATTTATTTTTGTTTAAATGCCTATAACTTTTTTGTCTTTTGACATACAGAGCTAAATTTTGGTAGGTAACTTGCCTATAATGATATTGTTACAAAGCACTTCAATAGACGTAGGTGCGGTGTTGCCACATCTCCAGAATTTCCCCCAACATCTGGGAATTTTTGCACAGTCTGGCAACACCGCCTCCCCACCCCCCTGGGGGTGCCTGGGGTGACCCCCCTCAGGCGAAGTCTCAACCCTCTAGGACCAGAAATAACGAAGTTACCAACTTGTACCCCGTCGGAACGGATAACTGAGGTCTGCACATTCCGAACACCCTGTATATACACCCTGTATATACACCCTGTATATACACCCTGTATACGCAGAGAACCCTTACACCCTGTATACGCAGAGAGATCTTATAGTTCGAGAAACACCTCTTGTGTAACATAGGAGTGGTGACCACATTTGGATCATCCTGTATATACATCCCCCTGTATACACACGGGACCGATCTGTATTCACAGAACCTTCTAGTGAAAGAAGGTCCTGGAACGTTCTGGAATGGAATGCTCTAGAAAGGAGGGGAAGGTACGGCGAGTATATAAAAGCGAAAGCAAGCCAGCCCGAGTTCAGTTCAGTAAGATAATGTGGTAGTGACTTGAAGAAGCAGTGTAAAGTGTTAAGAGAGTAGTGACTGTAGTACCAGATTAGTGACTTTTGTTGAGAGTAGTAATTGTAAGGCCAGTAAATGAAGTGTTTTGTGAGAGAGACATTCTAGAAATTTTATTGTATCCATATTTAGAGTGTAAATAAAGTTGTTTTGTTAAAATTCAAAGTCTCACTTATCCAGAACCCGGAGAAAACGCAACAATTTGGTGTCAGAAGTGGGATAAGTGAGTGAAGAAGTGAACAAACAAGCTAGCTGTAAATGGTAAACACCAGATCGACTGACTACGACAAGATGGCTGAAATCAAAGAGTTGATGGACTTACTGAAGAAGCAACGCGAAGAAGACGAAAAACGGCGACAAGAAGATAAAGAAGACCTCAAGAGGCAACGTGAAGAAGACGAACAACGGCGACAAGAAGATGAAAGAAGGCGGCGCGAAGAAGAAGAGAGAAGACGACAAGAGGAGGAACAGAGGCGTCTTGAAGACAAAGAAGACATCCGAAGTATGTTCCATGATATGAGAGTCGATGTAAAAGAAGAAATTGAACAGATCAACGAACAAATAGAAAATGTGGACAGGAAAGTAGATAATGTAACAGAGGATTTGAATAAACGATGGGAAGAAGTTGAAGGGTTGAAAGAACAAATGAAGATGATGATGAAAGGCACAGAAGTCAGACATAGAGAACTGACAGAACAGGTGATGGGCCAAACTGATAGAACTCAACCAAGAGGAGTTACTGGAATGGCCCCAGTTCAAAATCGCCCGGAGGCGGATGTACCAGCCGTGCAGCAGCCTCATGGAACCTTGAAGCCGCCGACCTTTGACGGAGAAACATCGTGGCCCATGTACAGGAGGCAGTTTGAGGCGGCAGCTCTCAGCAATGGATGGAGCGAACAACAGGCAGCAACTGCTCTGATTCTCTCGCTTCGAGGTAAAGCCCTAGAAATCCTCCAGAACATCCCGGAGTCGAAACAGCAAAACTACTTAACAGTGATACAGGCCCTAGACTTGAGATATGGTAACAAGTACATGAGCCAGGTCTACCAGACACAACTAAAGACAAGGGTCCAGAAGCCAAATGAGACTCTGCAAGAATTCAGTGCCGAAGTGGAGAAACTTGTGCGACTGGCATATCCCCAAGCCCCAGAAGAATTTGTCAACCAGATCACCGTCCAGACCTTCATCGATGGGGTACTTGACAACGAGATGCAACAAGCTTTAAGGCTCGGAAGATTCAAAACACTTACAGACTGCGTTATCTATGGCTTGCAATTTGAAGCAGCGAAGAATGCATCTCAACCTCGCCGCAACAGGCTGCGCGAAGTGAAGGAGATAGAGGACCATGCAGACACGACAGAGGAACTAAGGCGAGAAATCAAGTTGATGAAGGAAGCCATAAGCAAGCTCACTGCAACGGTTGGAGCACGTAAGACGAAAGCAGATTGGTCCCACATAGAATGCTACAAGTGTGGTAGGAAAGGGCACATAAGTAGGCAGTGCTCACAAACCCAACAGGTGGCATGCAGAAGACAAGAATACACCAACAGGGAGCGCCATCAGGGAAAACGACCTGACGCCAGTGTAGGTGGGCGACACGTGGCATGCGAGACCCAATGCCCCAAAGTCAGGGTCTCCACTATCCGACGCTGCCGCGAGAGCCTCGTCATACCTGGCAGCATAGACGGAAGACAATGCAGTTTTACCATCGATACTGGCGCCACTACATCCGTTGTACGCCCAGACATGTTGTCAAATATGTCGGCACTAACTACCAACAAACAGCCTGTGTTGGAGACGGCAAAAGGAGATAGAATACCCGTGCATGGAGAGGCCACTGTTTACATTAGGCTGGGCAGTACTGAGCTACAGGTAAGGGCTGTCGTCGCAGAAATCGTCGACGAATTTATTCTGGGCCTGGATTTAATGGAAGAGTTCGATGTCCTATCAGTAGACTTCCAGAATAAGATCTTGAAAATCGGTAACGAAGAGTTGTATTTATCTCCAACAGCAGGCGAAGCTGGTCCCAGGGTGAGACTTATTGTCGACGAAGATACACGGATTCCTGGTAACAGTGAGAAGATTGTCAGAGCCAGGCTAGAGAAGAAACTTGATGGTATGTCTGCTCTCATAGCGGAGCCCCTAAAAGATAGACATGATGGTGCCCTCGTCGCACGATGCTTAGTAGACCCGAAGAGGACAATACCCATAAGAGTGGCTAACGTACAAACTAACAGGGTCACATTGAAGAAAGGTGAGGTTATCGCCACTTGCGAACCCATTGACCGAGTGACGTTGTCCAAAAACGTGACACCCACTGCATTAGACAGAAGACTGCCAGTAGAATTAGTAGAGCGGTTCAAGAATTCATGGGGCCAATTGAACAATATGGAGATGGAGATGGCAGTGAAGTTCATATTGGAGGAGGCCGATATTTTCGCTCAAGATAAAATCACAGGTCGTACGAGTCTAGTGCAACACAGAATTAATACTGGCGACGCAAGACCAATTAGACAGCCGCCGAGAAGACTGCCTTTTGCCAAGCAATCAGAAATCAAGGCGATGGTTAACGAAATGCTGGAAGATGGTGTGATCGAGGAGTCTAATAGTCCTTGGTCGTCCCCAGTAGTTTTGGTCAC
Source organism: Tillus elongatus (assembly GCA_964006375.1). Classification (NCBI taxonomy): domain Eukaryota; kingdom Metazoa; phylum Arthropoda; class Insecta; order Coleoptera; family Cleridae; genus Tillus; species Tillus elongatus. The sequence goes on from OZ023262.1 coordinate 213,273,382, forward strand.
CAAGAAAGATGGCACTATGAGATTTTGCGTGGACTATAGAAAGCTGAATGATGTCACCAAGAAGGACAGTTATCCCCTGCCCCGGATCGACGACACTTTGAACACTTTGGCCGGATCAAAGTGGTTCTCTACATTAGACCTGAAAAGTGGCTACTGGCAAGTAGAACTTCATAAAGACGATAAGGAGAAGACTGCTTTTTCAACCGGGAATGGGTTGTACCAATTCAAGGTCATGCCATTCGGCTTATGTAATGCCCCTGCCACCTTCGAGCGACTAATGGAATTAGTGCTAAGAGGACTGACATGGGAAACATGCCTGGTGTATCTCGATGATGTCATGGTGATTGGAAGGACTTTCGATGAACACCTGTCGAATCTGAAACAAGTTTTCTCCAGGCTGAGAGGTGCCAATCTGCAACTCAATCCCAAGAAATGCGTCCTCTTCCAGAAGAAAGTGAGTTTCCTCGGACATGTCGTTTCTGAGAAAGGGATAGAAACCGATCCAGAGAAAATAAAGGCAGTAAGAGACTGGCCTGTGCCGAAGAACAAACATGAGGTCAGAAGTTTTCTGGGACTTTGCAGCTACTACCGACGCTTTGTGAAGTACTTCAGCAGCATTGCGAAACCTCTACATAGCCTAACTGAAAATAAGGCCGAGTTCATCTGGTCACCAGATTGCCAACAGTCTTTTAGAGAACTCAAACATCGTCTTCTCACTGCTCCTATACTGGCTTATCCTCAGGACGAAGGACTGTTCATACTGGACACTGATGCTTCCCAGTATGGCATTGGGGCAGTACTCTCGCAGCTCCAAGCCGGAGAAGAAGTTGTGATAGGCTACTTCAGCAAAACGTTCGGAAAAGCAGAAAGAAATTACTGTGTAACCCGGAAAGAACTGCTGGCAGTTGTAAGATCCATCGAACATTTCCACAGCTTCCTGTACGGAAGAACATTCCGCGTGAGGTCGGATCACTCTGCTCTGCAATGGCTTCTGAACTTTAGAAATCCCGAAGGACAGATAGCCCGATGGATAGAGAAACTGCAGAGCTACGACTTCCGGATTGAACATCGAAGAGGAAGAAGTCACGCCAATGCAGACAGCCTGTCGAGAAGACCATGTTCAGTGCATGAATGTAAATTTTGCGAGCGACAAGAGAACAAAGAGATCGACAAAGTAACTCATCAGATCAAACAACTGGTGGCAGGACAGGAGAATAACACCGATCTAGACGTAAATCTTGAATACATCAGAGACGCACAGAAGACAGATCCAGACTTGAAAAATATTAGAGAATGGCTACAAAAGGGGAAAAGACCTGAGTGGCACGATGTGTCCCGGTTTGGGGCGGAGGTTAAAGGCTACTGGCTACAATGGGACTCCTTGTGTCTAAAGAATGACTTGATCACTCGAAAATGGGAAACTGCCGATGGTAGAGACTGTATATACCAGACCGTTGTGCCAAGTGAGTGCATAGACAGTGTTCTTCAAGAGTTACACAATAGTAGAAGTGGAGGCCACTTTGGGGTCAACAGGACTCTTGCCAGAGTGAGAGACCGCTTCTATTGGATAAACTGCCGAAGAAGCGTGGAAGAATGGTGCAAAAGGTGTGACCAATGTGCTTCAAAGAAAGGACCAAAGACCCGATCCAGAGGAAAAATGATGCAGTACATCTCAGGTACACCGTGGGAGAGAGTTGCCGTAGACATCGCAGGACCTTTTCCCATCACAGAGTCTGGGAACAGATACATAATGGTGGCGATGGACTACTTCTCGAAATGGCCTGAAGTTGCGCCGATCCCCAACCAAGAGGCAACGACCGTAGCAGAAGCCCTGATGGAAAATGTCATATCACGGCATGGCGTACCCTTGGAGATTCACACCGACCAGGGCCGGAATTTCGAATCAGAGGTCTGGAAAAGCCTAATGGACTTGCTAGGCATAAAGAAAACGAGAACAACGCCACTCCACCCTCAATCAGACGGCATGGTAGAACGGCATAACAGGACCATCAATCAGTATCTTGCTATGTTTGTCGACGAGAATCAGAGAACCTGGGACAAGCTGATACCTCTGTTCCTCCTAGCTTACAGAAGCTCTCAGCATGAATCTACCGGCTACACTCCATCCATGATGTTGACCGGCAGAGAGATGCGGTTACCAATCGACATGACGAGACCACCACCGAACGAGGGCATAGCGGACCTAGCTACGTTACCTGAGTATGTCGCCGACCTAGAAGGAAAACTGCGCGCTATACACAGATGTGTCAGAGATAGGCTCCTCTTAAGCAGTGACCGGATGAAGATGCGCTTGGATCGCAGAGCAACACCCCATACATTCAAGGAAGGTGATGCAGTGTGGCTGTACCAACCAACAAGGAGAAAGGGTCTCAGTCCAAAACTTCAGAAACCATGGGAAGGGCCATACTTGGTGACTAAGAAAATTAATGACCTAGTCTACAGAATCCAGCTGTCTCCAAGAACTAAACCCAAAGTTGTTCACATAGAGAGGTTGAGTCCCTATCGGGGCAACGAACCCCCAAGTTGGCGGCCGGTAAATACTGTTCGGGACGAACAGTCTTAAGGAGGGGGGCAGTGTTACAAAGCACTTCAATAGACGTAGGTGCGGTGTTGCCACATCTCCAGAATTTCCCCAACATCTGGGAATTTTTGCACAGTCTGGCAACACCGCCTCCCCACCCCCCTGGGGGTGCCTGGGGTGACCCCCCTCAGGCGAAGTCTCAACCCTCTAGGACCAGAAATAACGAAGTTACCAACTTGTACCCCGTCGGAACGGATAACTGAGGTCTGCACATTCCGAACACCCTGTATATACACCCTGTATACGCAGAGAACCCTTACACCCTGTATACGCAGAGAGATCTTATAGTTCGAGAAACACCTCTTGTGTAACATAGGAGTGGTGACCACATTTGGATCATCCTGTATATACATCCCCCTGTATACACACGGGACCGATCTGTATTCACAGAACCTTCTAGTGAAAGAAGGTCCTGGAACGTTCTGGAATGGAATGCTCTAGAAAGGAGGGGAAGGTACGGCGAGTATATAAAAGCGAAAGCAAGCCAGCCCGAGTTCAGTTCAGTAAGATAATGTGGTAGTGACTTGAAGAAGCAGTGTAAAGTGTTAAGAGAGTAGTGACTGTAGTACCAGATTAGTGACTTTTGTTGAGAGTAGTAATTGTAAGGCCAGTAAATGAAGTGTTTTGTGAGAGAGACATTCTAGAAATTTTATTGTATCCATATTTAGAGTGTAAATAAAGTTGTTTTGTTAAAATTCAAAGTCTCACTTATCCAGAACCCGGAGAAAACGCAACAATATAAACCCGCGTATAAAATTTGGTTGCCCTTACTTTGTTAATTTTGGAGATATAAATTTTTTTCGAAAGAAAAAACAAAATTTTCCGGGAAAACCTCGTCGGATTTTCCTGGATAACGAACATATCCAAGCCACTTGCAAAAGGAATGTACTCACCAATTTTGACGTTTAAAATCGCGATTTTGACGTTTTGAGGAGAACTCAAATTTATTTTTCTTTGAATGCCTGTAACTTTTTTGTCATTTAACCTACGGAGCTAAAATTTGGTAGGTAACTAACCTCTAATGATATAAACCCGCGTATGAAATTTGGTTGCCCTTACTTTGTTAATTTTGGAGATATAAATTTTTTTCGAAAGAAAACACAAAATTTTCCGGGAAAACCTCGGCGGATTTTCCTGGCTAACGAACTTATCCAAGCGACTTGCGAAAGGAAGGTATGTGCCAAATTTTATCAAAATCGGTCCATTATTTTTTAAGTTATAGGTGTGACACATAAATATATATATATATATATATATATATATATATATATATATATATATATATATATATATATATATATATATATATATATATATATATATATATATATATAAACATATAAAGTCTGAAACTGACCTCGGATTTGGGTTCCGGGGGTCCTAAATAGCGCTCATTTGAAGAAATTTTTTCAAAATTCGAAAGTCGAGATCTCCTCATTAGTGAATTTTTTTAAAGAAAATTCACTAAAAGAACAAAGCCGAGACGTGTTTTCAAGGCGGACACATGATGGCGCAAGTTTTGATGTCTTCAAACTTACTTTTTAGGCAGAGGCGTAAAGTATCCCTCAATTTTGAATAGCACCCTATGTTGTCACCCCCTTTTATGGCTTTTTCAATTCTGCTCAGGACAACATATGACTTTTTTAAATTTTGGTTTGGATATGGCAATAAGATCATCAATTAAAGAATAGGACGAAATAACAATGAATTAAAGAATGTTATTGAATTAAATGTTCAAATTGTTTTCTCTCCACTTCCATACCATTATAAAATCTTTGCTTCACTTCCGAACGAATATTTCAAAGCATTTTGGGCGTTATCTGACGACTTTTTTTTAACAGTTTATAGATAAAAATATTTTATTTTATTTTTCATTTGTCTCCTAATAAATTATATCAATTTAACTTTCTTATCTGTTTTACTTTAAACTAAGCGAGATGTAAGACATGCTTTTAGACGTGTCGCCATCTCGTTGTGGAACCAAGTAGTATGTTGTCACGGCAGCTCTAAATAACACAGAATGTTAAAAAATAGAGACGGTATACAACCAACTAACAATTTAGTAAAACGTCAGCCCTGGCCCATTTCTTCCCCAATATAGGGACAAAGTATGTAAGGCTAGATGTATTATCACAATTAGAATTAGAATATTTTAACCTATTGGCGGATTTAAAAAAATATTATTTCACTTTATGAGGAAGTTAATTCTAAAACTTTTATAACTCTTATTAATTTTCAAAAAAACTTTGTCGTTTTCAACAAAATTCCGAATAACTATTGTGTATAGTGTTATTTGAAATCGTCGGAAATTCAAACGTTGGCTATGAAATTTAACTTCAGACTTGACAATCACGAAAATAAGTCATTTTATTTGTGAAAATGACCGGGAAGTTTTCATTTAGCGAACAGGTTGACATGCTATTAGTGTTAGGTTTCTGTGAAGGAAACTACAGAATAAGTGTTGAAGAATATCGGAGAAGATTTCCTAATCGTGTAATCCCTCATAGAGAAACATTTGCCAATGTTGAAAGACGGGCTCGAGAAACAGGCAAGTTCTTCAGTAACACTCGAGAATGTGCTACTGCAACCAGGGCACAAGATGAAGAACTTATTTTGAATACAAAAGAAGATGACCCACATATTAGTACTAGAAATCCATCTCGACAAACTGGTATATCGCAAACTTCTGTTCACTGAGTAATAAGATGTAACCTACTGCACCCATATCATATCCAAAAAGTGCAAGAATTGTTACTCGAAGATTTGGTTAAACGAATGAATTTCTCTCAGTTTATTTTGCATCAAGAAATTAATTTTCAAAAGAAAATTCTTTTTACTGACCAAGCTTGTTTCACCGGCAAAGGTATTACAAATTTATATAACCATCATGAATATTCTGATGTAAACCCTCATTCAGTAACTCCTCGACATTTCCAAAGCGAGTTTAAAATAAATGTTTGGATCGGTATTATTGATTGGTATTTAATTGGTCCAGTTATTTTACCGAATCGATGAAATTGCGAAACTTATTTGGAATTTCTCCAAAACAATCTCCCAGATCTACTCGATGACGTTCCTCTACAACTTAGACTGGAACATTGGTTTATGCACGATGGAGCACCGCCTCATTTCAGTATTGCTGTTAGAGACTATTTAAACCACCAGTATCCAAATAAGTGGATTGGAAGAGGAAATAATTGCCCACAAGTTTGGCCTCCACGATCGCCAGACCTCAACAAATGTGACTTCTTTCTTTGGGGAATGTTAAAAGAATTTGTGTATTCCTTGCCAATTACGTCTCGAGCCGAATTGTGGAATCGCATTACAGATGAATGCACACTCATTAGAAACAATCCACAGTTGTTGGATAGAGTAGACTTCAATTTTAGACAAAGAATAAATTTATGCCTGAGAGAGAACGTTGATCATTTTGAACAATTTCTGTAATTTATCGGTGCAAATGTTGTATTTCTATTGTTTAAGTTGTTTGTTTTTCTATTAAATTACTCTTATTACAACTTTTTTCCTGATGATCAAGTCTGACGTTAAATTTCATAGCCAAAGTTTGAATTTCCGATGATTTTTAATAACACAGTTCTAATACATGTATTTAGTTCTTCGGAATTTTGTTGAAAACGACAACGTTTTTTGAAAACTAATAAGAGTAATAAAGGTTTTATAATTAAATTCCCCATAGAATGAAATAATATTTTTTTTAATCCACCAATAGGTTAAAAAATTCTGTCACATTTTAAGGGTAAATCATCCTTTATCAACCCCTTAAAATGCTTCAATTAAATTTTTATTACTGTCGATTATTGCTCTTGGTACACTCAAAACGTGTACAAAATTTAGTTCTTCCAGGTTCAAGCATAACTGAGATATTAATGTTTTCGAAATTAGAAACCCCACTTTGAAGGCCTATAACTTCTCAGGGGTGCAACTTAGTGTGGGGGTAAGTTGCGTTAAATTACAATATTTTGGGTTCTCCTACATGCCCCTGCTCTTGGTTGGTTCTTATGTGAAACACCCTGTATGTATGTATGTATACAGGGTGCTTCATGGTGAGTGGCCTATTAGACGTTTTTGGAGAACTACATGTATTTAAATTCTGAAAATTTGTATCCGCACGTTTTTGATATTGATCTTTCTAACTAAAATATTTTCAATTAGCCTGCACTTCCGGTTATACCGGAAGTCGACACAAACTTTGTTTTTTTAAATGGAACACCCTGTATATTATTAGCTTTTTGAATTACACGTTCAATTTAAGGGCCACTTTATACCAACACATTCGGGCTAGTTTGTACCGTTTCGGATTTATTCGCCATTTTGTAGAAAAAGTTACGATCGGAGCACTTTAGAAAAATTCCGATATCTTTAAAGACATGCAAGACAGAAACATGCGGTTTTCACTATCCAATAGAGCGTAAAAATTTCTACATACTGTTATAAACACAATACGATTTTAAGATAACTGTTATTTATAAAATACATTTGAATTTGAAAATGTTCAATCAGAGATAAATTGATTTTTTTTTAATGGAAGGGTACCCATATGTCCCCAGCATCTGATTCGGCGTTAAATTCCCTATCTTCTAAGTATACATTACCCTATACCTATCTCTTATAGTTTTCTTTGAAAATTGATTTGAAAATATTAATGGTCAGCGGGGTAGCGCCAACCTTTGACTACTTCTGCCTTTAATGAGTGTCTTATTTTAAAAGGGACATACAGTAACTTGCAGTTCCAACCGATTCATTTTTTGATAACTTTCCGACCTATATTGGGTATTTCCTATAGCTAAAAAGGACAGTTTTTGAGGTATTTAGAGACATTCAAAAACATAACACAGCATAATTTTTCCTTATACTATGGTTGAACGTCAACGTTAAGGCAAGTGTGCCATGATGAACAATTTATATTACATACTTGTTATTCTAAATTATTCGATAAATGTCCATGTACTAATGTTCACAGTTACGATGGAAAATCATTATGCCAATGCAGATTATTTGAATTTATTTTACATCCATGGAGAATGTAACCGAATTATTAGTAGAACATATAGAAGGTTTAATGAGTTAAATCCTAATCTGCCACCCATGAGTGAAAAGAAGTTTAAAAGGATTGAGTAAATTTTCCTAGAATTTGGTACTTTTAAAACACCCAAAGTGAATCCCAGTCCAGTGACTAGAGATGAAGATAACGAAATAACTGTCCTGGCTTATTTCGAAGCATATCCACATGCCTCTATTTACACTGCAGTGAATGACATAGGTATTCCTTACTCCTCTGTGGAAAGAATCTTGTGGAAGCACAAAATGCACAACTATAAGTTTACTTTAGTGCAAGCTCTGCATCCAAAAGATGCTAGTAAAAGGGTCCAGTTTTGTGAAACGATGTTAATTCATATTCAAGATGACTTTGTAAAAAAAAAATTATATGGGCTGATGAATCAAAATTTTCTCATGAAAGAGTTTTCAATAGACATAGTCATGTTTGGGCAAATCAAAACCCTCACGCTATTAAGGAAAGGGGATTTCAAGTAAAATTTAGTTTCAATGTGTTTTGTTTATGGAAAGGTAATAACTTTTATTATCATATTTATGATGGAACCGTAACTTCTAATCGTTACATGGAAATATTAAGAACAATAGTTACAGACTTTTTAGACAATTTACCATTATCAGAATATAGAACTTGTTGGTATCAACTTGACGGAGCTCCTGCTCACTCTACACGAGAAATATCTAACACACTCGACGATCTATTTGAAGATAGATGGATTAGAAAGTGCGCTCCCTGGATATGGCCTGCAAGAAGTCCATATCTTACCCCGCTTGATTTCCATCTTTGGGGAAAGATAAAAACCAAAGTATATGAAACGCCTGTCAATTCACGTGAAGAATTAGAGATCAGAGTAAGAAGGGCGTTTGAAGAGTTAGATAGGAATGAGATTCTGTCAGCAACCACTAGCGGCATAACGACACGAATATTAAAATGTTTGAGTGTTAATGGACAACATTTTGAGCAGTTACTAGTTTAGGAGGTGTGAGTTGTTTTGTTACTCGTGTTGTAATAATACTTATAGGATTTATAAGATTGTGTACGGTAATATCACTGTTGTTATCCCTAGAAATTTTTTTAATTTTTTTTAAAAATATATTAAATACATAATTTTCAAACACAGTAACAATATTTCTTCATTATAATTTTTTACTTGAACATGAAATATTTTTGTTTCTACTGTATTTTTGTTGTTGTTACATACAAAAAAATCTCGGGACGCAGCAAGTGCGTTATGGTAGCGAATTTTCTTTAAAATATTTTTAATAGCAAATGTCTTTCTTTGATGAAAGCAGGCATCAAACTTGGTTGCCTCTATATAGTAGAAACAATGTATCATATTTCATTGAAATAAATTTATTGTTTGAAAATATATAAACATTTTTCAAAAGTCTAGATGTAGCAAATGTGTTATGGAAGTGATTTTCCATAAAAATGTTTTTAATAGCAAATGCGAGCAGGCATCAATCTGATTACCGGTATAGCCTATGTGGTAGAAACAATGTACTATATTTTATCAAAATTACTTATGGTTTGAAAATATACAAAAATTTTCCGAAAATAAACTTAAATGTTGGTTTTCTATCCAACAAAGCTTACGTTAATAGCAAATTGAGTTATTGAAATTTGAAGGATTTAATGAAACTTTGGTAAATTTGCAGATTAGCGCCCGAACGCTTTTCAACAAATTGTTTTCAGAGACATTACTAGGACCTCACCTGCAGGTTTCTGAACAGTTTTTTGAAAAACGTTCGGGAGCTAAACTGCAAATTTACCGAAAAGTTGCTACCAAAACGCACTTACTGCGTCCAGATTTTTTTCTTACAAACGCATCATATTTCGATAAAAAATGCATCAACGAAAATTAGTTTTAAAAAATTATACACCCCTACTCACTCCTGGTCCCGTAACTTCCTTGGGGAGTGTGAACAAGAATTTTTTTTGGGGTTTGTGGATCCAGAGGGGTGGGGGCCTAGGCAGGTTTCTGAAAACAGTTTTTTGAAAAGCGTTCGGGAGCCAAACTGCAAATTTATCGAAAATTCGCTACCAAAACGCACTTACTGCGTCCAGATTTTTTTCTTGCAAACGCATCATATTTCGACAAAAAATGGAAAAATGCATTCACGAATTTGTTCTACAAAAATTAGCTAAAAAAATTATGCACCCCTACTCACTCCTGGTCCCGTAACTTCCTTGGGGAGTGTGAACAACAAATTTTTCTTGCGGTTTGTGGATCCAGGGGGGGCTCTAGGCAGGTTTCTGAAAACAGTGTTTTGAAAAGCGTTCGGGAGCTAAACTGCAAATTTACCGAAAATTCGCTACCAAAACGCACTTACTGCGTCCAGATTTTTTTCTTATAAACGCATCATATTTCGATAAAAAATGCAAAATTACATTAACGAATTTGTTCTAAAAAAATTATGCACCCCTACTCACTCCTGGTCCCGTAACTTCCTTGGGGAGTGTGAACAACAAATTTTTCTTGGGGTTTGTGGATCCAGGGGGGGGCTCTAGGCAGGTTTCTGAAAACAGTGTTTTGAAAAGCGTTCGGGAGCTTAACTGCAAATTTACGAAAATTCGCAACCAAAACGCACTTACTGCGTCCAGATTTTTTTTAAGATAAACGCATCATATTTCGATAAAAAATGCAAAAATGCATTAACAAATTTGTTCCACGATAATTAGCTAAAAAAAATTATAGGCCGTTAAACCATAAATTTCACTAAACCTACAAATAAATATCCAAACAGCTACCAAACTTAACTAAACTGACAGCCAAAGCACCAGAGAAAGGGTCTATTTGAAATGGATTTCCTGTAAACGTTTTAGTAAAATGAAGGGCAATGACGGTTGAATCTGAAACTTAAGGGTTTGCAGAACACTCTTCTTGCAACATTTTCTTTTCACAAATGGTATTTGTTTTACATTCTTTGCCTAAACATTGCCAATTTTGACGTTTAATATTGCGAGTTTGACGTTTTGAGGAAAACTCCTACATTTATTGCTTTAACTGCCCATAACACGCGTACCAATTTTGGTTGCCCTTACTTTGTTATTTCTGGAGATATAAATTTTTTTATAAAGAAAACACAAAATTTTCCGGGAAAACCTGGTCAGATTTTCCTGGCTAACGAACTTATCCAAGCCACTTGCAAAAGGAAGGTACTCTGCAAATTTTATCAAGATCGGTCCATTATTTTTTGAGTTATCAGTCGGATATATATATATATATATATATATATATATATATATATATATATATATATATATATATATATATATATATATATATATATATATATATATATATTTTTATTTTTTTTAAAAAATTCGCTAAAAATGACCGCCCTACTAATAATTACTACTTTCAAATCAATTTTCTAAGAAAACTATAAGAGATAGGTATAGTGTAATGTGTACTTAAAAGATAGGAAATTTAAAGCTGAATCAGATGCTGGAGACATATGGATACCGTTCCATTAAAAAAAATCAAGTTATCTCTGATTGAAAATTTTCAAATTCAAATGTATGTTATAAATAACAGTTATCTTAAAATCGTATTATGTTTATAACAGTATGTAGGAATTTTTACGCTCTATGGGATAGTGAAAACCGCATGTTTCTATCTTGCATGTCTTTAAAGATATCAGAATTTTTCTAAAGCGCTCCAATCGTAATTTTTTCTACAAAATGGCGAATAAATCCGAAACGGTACGAACTAGCCCGAATGTGTTGTTATAAAGTGGCCCTTAAATTAAACGTGGAATTCAAAAAGCTAATAATATACAGGGTGTTCCATTTAAAAAGTTTGTCGACTTCCGGTATAACCGGAAGTGCAGGCTAATTGAAAATATTTTATTTAGAAAGATCAGTATCAAAAACGTACGGATACTGATTTTCACAATTTAAATACATGTAGTAATCCAGAAACGTCTAATAGGCCACTCACCGTGAAGCATCCTGTATATATATATATATATATATATATATATATATGTATATGTATATGTATATGTATATGTATATGTATATGTATATGTATATGTATATGTATATGTATATGTATATGTATATGTATATGTATATGTATATGTATATGTATATGTATATATATATATATATATATATATATATATATATATATATATATATATATATATATACAGGATGCTTCACGGTGAGTGGCCTATTAGACGTTTCTGGATTACTACATGTATTTAAATTGTGAAAATCAGTATCCGTACGTTTTTGATACTGATCTTTCTAAATAAAATATTTTCAATTAGCCTGCACTTCCGGTTATACCGGAAGTCGACAAACTTTGTTTTTTATATATATATTGCTGGATATAATAGCTTCACAACAATGTTTGAAGGAAAGGAGTTGTACAAAATCTGACCAAGTTGATAAAGTATAATAAAACGAAAAGTACTACTAGAAACTAAGAGCTATGGCCTTTTGGCTGCCATGACCATAAAACTTCAAAATCTTAACTTTTAATACTTCTGTGTTTGGAGATGATGTGTTTTGACAGGTTCACTTTCTGTACACTAGTGTAATCACACAGCCCACATTTAAACGGTCTCTCTTCACTACTTCTATGTTTGGAGATTATGTGCGTTGACAGTTGCACTTTCTGTACACTAGCGTACTCACACAGCCCACATTTAAAAGGTCTCTCTTTAATACTTCTGTGTTGAGAGATGATATGGCTTGACAGATGCTCTTTCTGTACAGTAATGTAATCACACAGTGCACATTCAAAAGGTCTCTTTTCAATACTCCTGTGTTTGTAAAGGATGTGTCTTGCCAGTTGCATTTTCTGTACACTGGTGTAATCACATAGCTCACATTTAAAAGGTCTTTCTTCAATACTTCTGTGTTTGTAGATAATGTGTCTTGCCAGTTGGATTTTCCGTACACTAGTGTAATCACACAGGTCACATTTAAAAGGCCTCTCGTCAATACTTCTGTGTTTGGAGCTAAGGTGTCTTGACAGGTAATCTTTCCAAACAGTAGTGTAATCACACAGCTCACATTTAAAAGGTATATCTTCAATACTTCTGTGTTTGGAGATGATGTGTCTTGACAAGTACTCTTTGAATACAGTAGTGTGATCACATAGCGCACATTGAAAAGTTTTCTCTTTAATACTTCTGTGTTTGACGATGATGTCTCTTGACAGATGATCTTTCCGTACACCAGCGTAATCACACAGCTTACATTTGAAAGGTCTCTCAGCCATACTTTTGTGTTTGGAGATGATGTGTAACGATAGACGCTCTTTCCGTACACTAGTGTAATCACACAGCTCACATTTAAAAGGTCTCTCTTCACTACTTCTGTGTTTGGACATGATGTGTCTTAACAGATGCTCTCTCAGTACACTGGTGTAATCACACAGCTTGCATTTAAAAGGTCTCTCTTCAATACTTCTGTGTTTGGAGATTATGTGTCTTGACAGATGATCTTTCACTACACTGGTGTAATTACACATCTCACATTTAAAGGGTCTCTCTTCAATGTTTCTATGTTTGTAGATGATGTGTCTTGATAGATACATTTTCACTACACTGGTGTAATCACACAACTTACATTTAAAAGGTCTTTCTTCAGTACTTCTATGTTTGGAGATGATGTGACTTGACAAATGCTCTTTCACTACACTGGTGTAATTACACATCTCACATTTAAATGGTCTCTCTTCAATGCTTTGGTGTTTGGAGACAATGTGTCTTAACAGATACCTCTTCAATACACTAGCGTAATCACACTGCTCACATTTGAAGGGTCTCTCTTCAGTACTTCCATGTTTCGAGATTATGTGTCTTGACAGTTGCACCTTATGTACAGTAACGTAATCACACAGCTCACATTGGAAACGTCTTTTTTTAACCATTCTGCGTTTGGAGATACGCTGTGTTGACAGTTGCACCTTCTGTACACTGGTGTAATCACACAATTTGCATTTAAAAGGTGTATTTTCAAAACCTCTGTGATTACAGATAGGTGCAGCCAGCTTGGTTTTCCGGTCTGTAGTGTCATACCTCTCACATTTAAAAGATTTCTCTTTAGTCATGTGCTTGGAAACGTCATTTCTTGAGAAGTCTGTTCGCTGTAAATTACAGTGATCATTTAAATAATCACACTTACTGTCCAACTGTTCGCAAACATCGGCATTTAAACTCGGTTTGGAATCACTATTTCCAGAACTGTCGTTATAACGAGAGTATTCCTTTTTTAAATCCACAAGTGGAATCAGATCATGTTCTGCGACTTGTATTTTAAAATCTTCATGTGTGTTTACTTCTTCCTTGCACTCGAACTTAAGTCTCAAATCGCTATTTTCATCCATGTTTAAATTTTAAACCAAAATATCATTACTGCAAAAAAGTGTAAAACGCAAAATATTTGTTAGTTTATTCTGAAGAAAGGCTGGACGACAGACGACACGTTCTCTGGCCTACACTGTATTAGTTTTGTGTGTTTGAGTAGTTTGAGTCACTGAACACCCCCTATAGAAGGGAAACGCCAATGCTGACGTTTTGAACAATATTAGGCGTTTACGAAAAGTAACCGGGTAGATATCGGTTACACCGCAAGCGTTCTGAAATGTAATCGGTAGTGATGGGTTGTTATTTAACAGTCTTTTATATTTTAACTGTTGTCGAGCCGCAGCAGTAACAACCTGTTATGGATATATACAAATAACAGGTACAGTGGAGGGGATGCTGTTGCGAAGTGAGTCGTATCTGTTTCTGTTTTATCTGTTTCTGTTGCACTGCTACGATGAAGCAGCTTCTGTTTTCATCCGCAACTGTTATAACAGGATGAATGGACATGAGACTGGGAATGGGGTATAGAGCGGACTTTACTTCATGACATGAGACTGGGAATGGGGTATAGAGTATAGAGCGGACTTTACTTCATAACATACTACTTTATACTAGTGTGCTCACAGCTTTGGGAACGTAGGGTCGTCGGTACAATGAAACTGTTAAATTTTGACAGGTTGTTGATTCACACAAGACACACACATATATTTACAATTTATAAACAAACACAAAATATGAAAAATGTAAATAAAAAGGCTGTATATGTAGCAAGTGAAAATTATTAAAAATGAACTATATCACTGTAAAAATAAAATCAGGTCACCGCGTATATAAAAAAATAATCACATAGGCGTTGACGTAAACTCAATCTTCATTAGATAACTCGATATGCTGATGGCATTTTTGTTTTAAGAAAAAACTGATATGTATACAAACGTACAGTTATGCTTTAACGTGAGTCCTTAGGTATTATATTATATTAGGTAGTTTTTTGCTCATTCTTCTTTGCCTTATGTAACTAATAAATCAATATTCCTTTTTACTTTTCACTTTGGAAATCTAAGAAATAGGTCCGATTTTAAACATCTTTTTTTTTTAATTACTACTGCAAAATAAAAAATCCCTGAAACTTAAAAAATCTCATAAACAGTACCAATTTTAATGAAATTATAAAAATATTCCCTGTACCCGGTATAGTTGAAACCAGACACACTTCGCCCTATAGGTAGAGAGAAAAAAATTAGTTTTAATTTTTTTTAAATTATTTATTTTATTTTTTGCTTACAATAATTCATTTATTTCATATAGCTCTCATTTTCAAGGAAAAGATTGCTATAGAGGTTTTCAAGCTCAATGCTTAACTAATACTTAATTAGTTAAGAAAATTCGAAAGAAATTCTGCATTGTTGAATTTTTTACCAAATTATTATTAGTGATGAATACCCAAAAAAAACCTCCATCATTTTTTTAATAAAAAAGTTATTAATTGTTTTAAACATAATACAAGAATATTTTTTTATTTTAAACATTACCCAACTACACCACCGGACGGGTTCAGCTACTGTTACTACGTCTACGTGGAATTCTTAATAATTCATAGTTCATACTGTTATTTTCAACCTGTTATATTTAACTGTTATTTCTAAATAACAGTAACAGGTGCGACCTGTTAAAGCAATATAACAGTTTTTCCCATCACTAGTAATCGGTTACTCTGTTCATCGTTCGAATATTATACGATATCTACCCGGTGCATCAACCTGGTGCAGGATTTGTGTACAGAACCAAACAGTCGGTAAATTGAGTTATATAGAGAACAAACTTAATTATCTATACAAATTGTCTAAAGTCTAGTGATGGGAAAAACTGTTATATAGCTTTAACAGGTCGCACCTGTTACTGTTATTTAGAAATAACAGTTAAATATAACAGGTTGAAATTAACAGTATGAACTATGAATTATTAAGAATTCCACGTAGACGTAGTAACAGTAGCTGAACCCGTCCGGTGGTGTAGTTGGGTGATGTTTAAAATAAAAAATATTCTTGTATTATGTTTAAAACAATTAATAACTTTTTTATTAAAAAAATGATGGAGGTTTTTTTTTGGGTATTCATCACTAATAATAATTTGGTAAAAAATTCAACAATGCAGAATTTCTTTCGAATTTTCTTAACTAATTAAGTATTAGTTAAGCATTGAGCTTGAAAACCTCTATAGCCATCTTTTCCTTCAAAATGAGAGCTATATGAAATAAATGAATTATTGTAAGCAAAAAATAAAATAAATAATTTAAAAAAAATTAAAACTAATTTTTTTCTCTCTACCTATAGGGCGAAGTGTGTCTGGTTTCAACTATACCGGGTACAGGGAATATTTTTATAATTTCATTAAAATTGGTACTGTTTCTGAGATTTTTTAAGTTTCAGGGATTTTTTATTTTGCAGTAGTAATAAAAAAAAGATGTTTAAAATCGGACCTATTTCTTAGATTTCCAAAGTGAAAAGTAAAAAGGAATATTGATTTATTAGTTACACAAGGCAAAGAAGAATGAGCAAAAAACTACCTAATATAATATAATACCTAAGGACTCACGTTAAAGCATAACTGTACGTTTGTATACATATCAGTTTTTTCTTAAAACAAAAATGCCATCAGCATATCGAGTTATCTAATGAAGATTGAGTTTACGTCAACGCCTATGTGATTATTTTTTTATATACGCGGTGACCTGATTTTATTTTTACAGTGATATAGTTCATTTTTAATAATTTTCACTTGCTACATATACAGCCTTTTTATTTACATTTTTCATATTTTGTGTTTGTTTATAAATTGTAAATATATGTGTGTGTCTTGTGTGAATCAACAACCTGTCAAAATTTAAGGTTATGAAGTAAAGTCCGCTCTATACTCTATACCCCATTCCCAGTCTCATGTCCATTCATCCTGTTATAACAGTTGCGGATGACAACAGTATTATGTTATGAAGTAAAGTCCGCTCTATACCCCATTCCCAGTCTCATGTCCATTCATCCTGATATAACAGTTGCGGATGAAAACAGAAGCTGCTTCATCGTAGCAGTGCAACAGAAACAGATAAAACAGAAACAGATACGACTCACTGCGCAACAGCATCCCCTCCACTGTACCTGTTATTTGTATATATCCATAACAGGTTGTTACTGCAGCGGCTCGACAACAGTTAAAATATAACAGACTGTTAAATAACTACCCATCACTACTAAAGTCTAACCCTAACCTATAAACTGGATGTAAAAAATAATAATACTAATACCAATACCCTAAGGTTTTTTATTTTCATTCGTTCATTTCTCAATCGTTATTTGAAGGAATGTGAAGGTGTTGTATTGGCATTTAGTGGATGCTTATAGTAGTTAGTGTAAAAGTGTGCAACATAAAATACATAATTTTCAACGGCGCGGCGCTTCTTTTTGGATTTTTTTAATGTATAATAAGTCGTAACTCATGTTAATAACTTTTCGTCGCTATCGCTGTAATATTTCAGATACAACATTAACTAAAGCTATTTTTTCAATATCCATACTGATATATTAATATTACTACTTCAAAGTTCAAAGCCAAAATATCATCAAACAACAAAGACGAACCTTCGACAACTTAGCGGTTAGTGTTTGTCATTTAGTTACCGCGCATTTAAAAGCGTTCGAAAATTACTGCACCGGATCCATTTACCATAAAGCCAGCTGTGTATAATTCGGTAAACGGTAGATTTCTACCCGGTTACTTTTCGTAAAGGCCTATTGCAGCGTCACTGGCGGATGCGATGAATTCTAGTCACACGCGGGAAATTTGATTTGATTTTCATTTAGCAAATCCAAATAAATTCTATTTAATTTTATACCACTGCCAGTAAAGAGGTTAAATTAGTCAAATATTTTTTTAATGATTTTTATAGTGAAAGCAAAACAAGTTATGTTTTAATAACACACATACGCCTGTTTTAAGCTTTGCAATCATAGAAAAAATTAATTGGCAATTTGAACCTTCTAACACTTGCAGCTTCAGTTTTTACTATCGATGTGGTAAATGGAAAATGAAACAAGATAAATTACATTTGTGTTTTATTAGAACAGTATTACAATTACATTTATTTAAAAACCTAGAACAGTATTCCTATTACATTTATTTAAAAACAATTTTAATTCTGTAAGTAAGATTTTTTTTATAAAACTTTATTTACAAAATAAACTATACATTGTCTAAATCAATAAATAAAAATATAAACATATATCTCAATATTCGTTAAGAGCTTAACTATCATAATATACTGAATTTATGCATCAAAGATAAAAATTCTGCTATTATTCCCCTTCCCCGTGCATATATAAGGGCCATATACACACATTGTACAGATATGCAGTAAGATGAAGTATATATTGCTATTCCTTAACGGTAGGTAGATATATTACAGCAGTCTGGTGCTTGTACAATATTACATTTGTCCTTACATAATAATGACAAGTATGTTTTATAATTATGGATGTTAATTGCACTTGTTGATATTAAATCCATACGTAAACATTTAATATACTTTATTATTTCACTAACTGAATAAACTATACATTTAACTATAAAACAATCACAGACAGCACATAACAGATAACTGACCTAGCGTGGAGAGACGTATCTTCACTGTGTCGGTTAGTAGCGAGGAGAGAGAGAGAGAGATCCCTGGTGTCTCTTATATAGTAGTTCTTGACAGCTTGCTGTCGAATAACGTAACGCAACGTTTTAGCTGTCAAGAGAAACATAGGGTAGTGTTGACTAAAACACTGCGGTCGGAACCACCGCCACATACTCCCCTCTCAGTGGCAACGCTATTAGTTCAAGTATCTTCGTGGAAATCGAACTCTACGTCCATGGCGTGTAGTTTGAACGGGAACGGGAACTTCACTGTCACTTTCAGTTTCACTGGGTGTTGGACTTTCACTGTCACTTTCAGTTTCACTAGGTGTTGGACTTTCACTGTCACTTTCAGTTTCACTTGGATGTCTCTGAGGGTGGAAAGTTGTCTGTTCGTTATCACAAAGAATGAATGCGGGTTTAAGACGGTCAACAGAAATTGTCTCTTCTCCGTGTGATTTCTTGATTTTGAAGACTTTGTCAGTTCGGGATAACACTTCAAAGGGGCCGTCATAAACTGGTTCGAGAGTTTTTCGCGGAATATCAATGCGAACAAAAACAAAAGGAGCTTCCATAAGCTTAGGATGGACAAATACCTTTTTTGCAGTATGGTGTTTAAAAGGTACTGGTCGAAGTTTCCTTATGTCTTCTTTCAGCTGAGATATAAGTGGTGGAACATCATGAGCTTGTGTGCTGTTGAAAAAGTCGGTGGGAAGTTTGATTGATTCTCCATAGACTATTTCAGCGGGTGTTGAGCGATATTCTGGAATTATGTACGATCTGAGTCCTAGTAACACAATTGGCAATTTAGCGACCCAGTTTTCGTCCATATGAGCTTTCAAGGCCTGTTTCAGAACTCTATGCCATCTCTCGATTACACCATTTGCTGCTGGGTGGTAAGCTGTGGTCTTGATGTGGTCTGCACCTAGTGTTTTAGTGAGGTGTGTGAAAAGGTGGCAATCGAATTGTTTACCTCTGTCTGTGGTGATGTATTGCGGAACACCGAAACGAGAGATCCAGCATGATAAAATAGTGTTCGCTACTGTTTCTGCTGTAATATCTGACAATGGAATTGCTTCGGGCCATCGAGAAAATCTGTCTATTATTGTTAACAGATAGCGTTGACCTTGTGATAGTGGTAATGGTCCCACAATGTCAACATTTATATGCGAGAATCTTCTCATGGCTGGGGTGTATTGTCCAATGGCACTGGAAGTGTGTCTCCATATCTTGACTTTCTGGCAGGGAATGCAAGTTTTAGACCAAAGAGATACATCGCGTTTCAATTTGGGCCAACAAAATCTATCCTGGACCAGATCGACTGAAGCTGATATGCCTGGGTGAGATAAATTGTGGATAGAATCGAAAATCTTTCGGCGAAATTTGAGCGGAATGAATGGGCGAAGTTTCTTTGAAGAAGAATCGCAAATAAGATTCATTCCGTTGTCAAGAGGCATGTTTTGAAATTTGTATGAGGAAGATTTAGACTGCAGAAGGTGTTTGAGTTCCTCACAAGATGACTGAGCTTGCGCAATTTCTTGGAGTGACACAGTGGAAGAAAGTGAAATTGTTTCAATGCGAGAACAATAGTCTGCGGGAATGTTTGTAGGACCTGGTATGTAGCGAATGTCTGTGGTAAATTGACCTAGGAAGTCTAAATGTCGTAGTTGCCTTGGAGATGCTTTATCGACGCGTTGTTCAAAAGCGTATGTCAAAGGTTTGTGGTCCGTATAAATGGTGAAATGGCGACCTTCTAGGGTATATCTAAAGTATTTAACTGCCTGATAAGCAGCTAGAAGTTCGCGATCGTAGGTGCTGTAAGATTTTTGGGCTGAAGTAAGCTTTTTAGAGTAGAAACCTAGGGGTTCTAGTGTTTGATCACGTAATTGTTGGAGGGAAGCGCCTACGGCATAATCAGAAGCATCGACATGGAGAATCAGTGGTAGCGAAGAAGACGGATGAGCTATTAGTGTAGCGTTTTTTAGTGCCTCTTTCAAACGTTCGAATGCTTCTCGAGTCTGAGGAGTCCACTCGATTTTACGTTTGTCGCGTTTTTTGGGATTCTGGCAGAGGTCGAATAGTGGTTGCTGAATTTCCGCAGCACGTGGAAGAGAACGACGGTAGAAATTTATGAGACCTAGAAATCTTCTGAGTTTTTCAATGGTATCGGGAAGAGGTAGGTCGGTAATAGCTTTGATGCGTTCAGGAAGTGGAAATAATCCAGATTTATTTACACGAAAACCTAAAAATGAAATTTCGGCCACTCCGAATTCACATTTAGATGAATTGATACGGATGCCGTTGTCTTGAAGTGTCTGAAAAAGTTTTGCTAGATGCTCTTGATGTTCTTTTTCAGAGGCTGATGCAACGAGAATATCGTCAAGATAGGAGTAGGCAAAGTCAAGATGTCTTAAAATTGAATGTAAATATCTTTGAAATGTTTGTGCTGAATTACGAAGGCCAAATGGGGTTTTAACAAATTCGAATAACCCAAATGGAGTTATGACTGCTGTTTTGGGAATATCTTGAGGTGCTACTGGGATGTGATGGAAAGCGCGAATGATATCTAATTTTGAAAAAATACGTTTGCCTTCTAACTGGGCATTAAAATCCTGCAAATTTGGAATGGGATATTTGTCTGGGATTGTTTTAGCGTTTAGTGCTCGGTAATCCCCACATGGTCTCCATGAGCCATCCTTTTTTTGCACCATGTGGAGGGGGCTTGACCATGGACTTTTGGAGGGTCTACAAATTCCCAAGTCCATCATGTGCTGGAATTCTAGCTTTGCTTGAGCTAGCTTTTCCGGGGGCAATCTTCTAGCTTTTGCAGTGACAGGTGGTCCTTCCGTACTTATAGTATGGAAGAACTCAACCTCTGGAAGGTTGCTAGAAGAAGTTTCCTTAAACAGGTCAGGAAATTGTTGTAGCAATTTGAAGTACTGGTGTGTCGGGTCTACGAGATGAATTTTAGAATTAAATCCTGGTGGTGGGTTAGCACCGGTCTTAGAGAGGTTTGTCTTTGTATCGATTAAACGTCTATGTTTCATATCTACAAGTAAAGCAAACTCTGCTAGAAAATCAGCGCCTATAATTGGTTGCTTGATATCGGCAAGTGTGAAGGGCCAGCAGAACCTACGGCGTAAACCTAGATCCAAATCTAATAGTTGTTCGCCATAGGTATGAATAGGGGTCCCGTTTGCAGCATACAAGGTACGTTTCGATTGAAATTTCCGTTGGTCGTGAGTGGGTGGAATAACTGAAATATCCGCTCCAGAGTCGATTAGAAATTTCATATTGGAGCGTCTATCAAAAATAAAAAGGCGGCGTGTTAGGTGGCTCTCGTCTCCTGCCGCGTGGAGGGAGTGCCTTATTAGTTTTCCGACACATGTTTTGCTTTGAAATTGCAAGGTTGGATGCAACGTTTGGCCTTGTTGCCAAATCGTTCATGATACCAACAAGTGGAGGTTGAGGAATTTGCGGTTATGGAGTTTCGAGAAAGCTTGGGTCTTTCTCGGGAGGTAGATCGGGAACGCGTTCGCAATTCGTTGACTGATGCTGTTAGCTTCTCTAATTGCGCTTCTAATTTGGCTAGCTTGTCGGGCTCGCGTGACTGAATTTCAGCCACGTTGTATTTATCTCTGGAAAATTCCACGATTTTGTCTGCTGTAACCGACAAATTTTCTAGAGAATCGTTGCTCAAAGCCAAAATTGAACGAACGTTGACTGGTAAACGTTGTAGAAATAAAATTTTAAGGAAATTTTCTCCAATCTGACTACCGGCTAAAAACTTCATTTCGCGTAAAAGTTGCGATGGTTTTCTGTCGCCTAATTCTAATTCTGTTAAAAGTTTATTTAGTTTGCGACTATCGGACTCTTCAAATTCTAATAAAAGACGTTTCATTAGATCTGAATAGGGGGTTGATGATAATGGTTGGGTTAAAAAATCTGAAATTGACTCTGCGACATCAGGATCGAGTATAGCGAGTACATGACTGAATTTTGTCTTTTCAGAACTGATCTGCGATATATCAAACTGGGCGTCAACCTGCATTTGCCAGATTTTCACGTTACGTCTCCATATAGGAGGTAATTTTATTGCAACCCTTGCCATGATATTGCTGCTTGAAGAATCTTCGGCCATTGTGAAAAAAATCAGATAATTTTTAAATTAGAAAAGACTAACCTGTTTAGATATTAGTTTTCTGTAGGCATGAGCACGTGCGTGGAAGTTAGGCGACGTCGGCTGGAACATCAGGCTGGGCATCTTCGGCTTGCGGCACGGGGTCACCAATATGGATGTTAATTGCACTTGTTGATATTAAATCCATACGTAAACATTTAATATACTTTATTATTTCACTAACTGAATAAACTATACATTTAACTATAAAACAATCACAGACAGCACATAACAGATAACTGACCTAGCGTGGAGAGACGTATCTTCACTGTGTCGGTTAGTAGCGAGGAGAGAGAGAGAGAGATCCCTGGTGTCTCTTATATAGTAGTTCTTGACAGCTTGCTGTCGAATAACGTAACGCAACGTTTTAGCTGTCAAGAGAAACATAGGGTAGTGTTGACTAAAACACTGCGGTCGGAACCACCGCCACAATAATAATTTTAAAAAATGAAGCCAGTATAAGTACACTTTGTAGAACTCAATTCTCGGCAACATATTTTAACTCAGTATCGTGTTTTGCCATTTTACGAAATGAAAGACATACCTGAAGTATTTTACCATAATCCTGACCTGCAATCACATCAGTTTGTCTAAAGCGTATGAAGGAAAAATATGCTCACATGATCGCAATGTAAGGCAAGGTTGGTTTTTCCTTCTTTTAGGGTACATATAAATGACGTCATATTGTCATTTATTAGAAAAACATTTGTGCACCCTTTAATTTCCTTCTTTATTTAAATGACACTTGGTAATATTCATCTAGCAACAGTGTACACTAACAGGCTTTCTGGTCGCCTTCCGAATCCACCCGATCCATTGTTTATTTCTGAGATGTATAAATAGAAATAGAAATTTTATTTACACTTTGAAATATATGAATACTTACTCAAAGGAAGATGTAATATGGGAACAGCAGTGATTTTCAGGCCTCTTCTCATTTCAGGTACTTTATCGTCATCAACGGAATGACGATCACAAACATAAAATCTATCGTAAATGGCTTGTGGATATAAACCAAGCATCTTAGGGGTTTGTACAGATTTCACCCAGTCATCAAAATATGGTCTTCTGATGATTTCAACGGAAAACGATGTCTTTCGCTAAATAAATCCAGGCACCCCGGAACACAACAATAAATCGTTTTCTTGGTTGGTATCATATTTATATCCACAAAGCTTCTGTAAGAAAACGTTATTTACCTATAACTTATGAACTACTAAAACGTTCTAAACTTGCCTGAAAATTAAAACAGTTGTAATTATGTTTCACCAAAACACCTTGAACTATGAAAGCAACTTTCCTTTTTGATAAGAAAATAGAATTGAAATTACATGATTGTTTAAACACAAAGCTTATGACAACGATCATATTTTGATTCACAAGAAAACGCACCTTTAAAACACAAAACCGACGAACAATGAAAATACTGTAATGTATCCACTAAAAGATAATGTAGGTAAATTTAATTAAAAGAAACGTTTAGCAACAAACTTGTATTTTGATTATACAATGAAAGAACTACAAGCGAACAAAAACTTTTTTGCATTCAAAACATTTGAATTTTGAATGTATGATAAAATGGCGCACTGAACAGCTTGTTCAGTAGAATTGTAGCACTACTAGCGACATCTACTATATGCGATGTCCGAACTAGAGCCCTGATAAAGTTCAGGTTAGCTCCATTTAGGTGAAACTTCTATAGGGAGTGTTCTGTGCTCGTATCTGTTTATTTTCCACTGCAATTAGCTTCGATGAATAAACATCAGTTTTCATCGCCAACTGTTAAATTTAACGGGTAGAATGGACATGAGATTGGGAATGCTCTAAATATGTATGGGTATGCTACATGATACAAATAACGAGAGATATGATATTCAGACTACCTATTTTTAGACCTGTCACGCGCATGGTGTCAAGTGGTGAGTCCAATGCAACAATAATATGTTGTCGTGTAGTGGGATTTTACGTTTCATCACAACCTCTTAACAAATTATGTATTTTACTAATATCTAAGTGTATGCAGTTGGAAGTAATAAAAATGAAAAAGATTAAATTTAGTGCTGCGATCTATATTATCTGAAAAAGACAATATAGGCGTAACTTCAACCGCATTAAACTGACGTATAGAAACTTTTTAATTGCGAATGACTTTGTTTTAAGTGTGTAGTTGGACTTCTATAACGTTACTCACCGGGTGACGTCATGGGAGGGGGCGGGGCATATGCGCAATATCATATCTCTTCTAAGTCATTATATCATGGGTATGCTATGCAGTATAGAGCGGACTTTACTTCATAACATATTACTTAACACTCCACATTTTTTAAATTAACGTTAACTGGTTCAACTGTTAATAGAAAATAACCGTGTTGCCCATCACTATTAGCTACAGCTGCTAACCGCTAGCTGCACTTGCACCTTGTAGCCTGATATAAGGACTTAGAAGAGATATGATATTGCGCATATGCCCCGCCCCCTCCTATGACGTCACGTAGTGAGTAACGTTATAAAAGTCCAAGTACACACTTAAAACAAAGTCATTCGCAATAAAAAAGTTTCTATACGTCAGTTTAATGCGGTTGAAGCTATGCCTATATTGTCTTTTTCAGATCACAGCACTAAATTTAATCTTTTTCATTTTTATTGCTTTCAACTGTATGCACTTAAATATTAGTAAAATACGTAATTTGTTAAGAGGTTGTGATGAAACGTCAAACCCCACTGCACGACAGCATATTATTGTTGCATTAGACTCACCACTTGACACCATGCGCGTGACAGGTCTAAAAATAGGTAGTCTGAATTCTGAATATCGTATCTCTCGTTATTTGTATCATGAGTAGTAGTTAGTGTCCGTGTCCGTATGCCGTATCCCCATCAACCACCTGTTAAAATTTAACAGTTTCATTGTACCGACGATCCTACGGTCCCAAAGCTGTGTAAATAACACTAGTATAAAGTGTTAAGTATTATGTTATGAAGTAAAGTCCGCTCTACACTGTATACCCATACATATTTAGCATTCCCAGTCTCATGTCCATTCATCCTGTTATAACAGTTGCGGATGAAAACCGATGTTGATTCATCGTAGCTAGTTGTAGTGCAACAGAAACACATACGAGTCCGAGTTCTATTGTAAAGCGCAAATAATAGATTTCTGCTGTAGCGTTTCTCGTCCTCTTGTAACCTGTTATTTTTATATATCCACAACAGGTTGTTACTGTTGCGGCTCGGCAACAGTTAAAAAAACAGATTGTTAAATAACAACCAAAGAGGTTATATACAACCTCTTTGATAACAACCCATCACTATCACTACATTCCACTGAACATTGAAGTTAAACTTCTACTTGGTATGTTCTGTTTTGTCTGTGCAGTAGTGCACTGTGCACTATTCTTTGTACCTGTACCAAATACTACAGTATTTGCCTGTACCCTATATCCATATCCTATTCCTGTATTCGACGTTTGCCTCCTCGTCTAATGGTATGGTCAAGTGCAAACTCAAATCATACAATTTAATGTGCAGTAGGCTGTCTTTATGACCATTAGCAGCTATAATTAAATTTGTTTTAAGATTGTTAGATTTAAACATGGATGACAATAGCGATTTGAGATTTAAGTTCGAGTGCAAGAAAGAAGTGAACACAGATGAAGATTTTAAAATACAAATTACAGAACATGATTTGATTGAACTTGCGGATTTAAAAAAGGAATATTGTAGTAATGACAGTTCTGGAAATAATGATTGCAAAACCAGTTTAAATGTTGGTGTTTGCGAAAAGTTGGACAGTAAAAGTGATTATTTAAATGATCACTGTAATTTACAGGTAACAGACCTCTCAAGAAATGCCATTTCCAATCACATTAGTGAAGAGAGGTCTTTTAAATGTGACAGGTACGATGCAACTACAGCCCATAAAGCCAATCTGTTTTCACATATGTGCAATCACAGAAGCCTTGAAGGCAGACCTATTAAATGTAAGTTGTGTGATTACACCAGTATACAGAAGGAACTGCCAACACATCCTATCTCCAAACGCAGAAGTGTTAAAAAACGACCTTTCAAATGTGAGCTGTGTGATTATGTTACTATAAATAAATTTCAACTGTCAAGACATATCATCTCGAAACACCGAAGTATTGAAGAGAGACCTTTTAAGTGTGAAATGTGTGATTACACTAGTGTATTGAAGAGTTATCTGTTGAAACACATCATCTCCAAACACCGAAGTATTGAAGAGAGGCCTTTTAAGTGTGAGATGTGTGATTACACTGGCGTAGTGAAAGAACATCTGTCAAGTCACATCATCTCCAAACATAGAAGTACCGAAGAGAGACCTTTTAAATGCAAGTTGTGTGATTACAGTAGTGTAGTGAAGATCGCTCTGTCAAGACACATCATCCACAAACACAGAAGTATTGAAGATAGACCCTTTAAATGTGCGATGTGTGATTACACTTGTGTACTAAAACAGCATCTGTCAAGACACATCATCTCCAAACACAGAGATGCTGCAGAGAGGCCTTTTAAGTGCGAGCTGTGTGATTACGCTAGTGTACTGAGAGAGCGTCTATTAACACACATTATCTCCAAACACAGAGGTGCTGCAGAGAGGCCTTTTAAGTGCGAGCTGTGTGATTACACTAGTGCACGGAAAGATCATCTGTCAAGACATGTCATCCGCAAACACAGAAGTATTGAAGACAGACCTTTTAAATGTGAGCTGTGTCATTACTCAGCTGTTGTGAAATGGAACCTGTCAAGACACATTATCTCTAAACACAAAAGTATTGAAGAAAGACCTTTTAAATGTGTGCTGTGTTCTTACACTAGCGTACAGAAAATGCAACTGTCAAAACACATCATCTCCAAACATAGAAGTATTGAGGCGAGGCCTTTTAAATGTGAGCTGTGTGATTATGCTAGCGTACGGAAACTGACCCTGTCGAAACACATTATCTACAAACACAAAAGTATTGAGGAGAGACCTTTTAAATGTGAGCTATGTGATTACGCTACTGTTGAGAAAGAGCACCTGTCAAGCCACATCATCTACAAACACAGAAGTATTGAAGAAAGACCTTTTAAATGTGAGCTATGTAGTTACACTGCTGTTCGGAAAGATAACTTGTCAAGCCACATCAGCTCCAAGCACAGAAGTATTGAAGAAAGACCTTTTAAATGTGATCTGTGTGATTATACTGGTGTACAGAAAATACAACTGGAAAGACACATCATATACAAACACAGAAGCATTGAAGAAAGACATTTTGAATGTGCGTTGTGTGGTTACATTAGTGTACAAAAAGAGCAACTGTCAAGACACATCATCTCCAAACATAGGAGTATTGAAGAGAGACCTTTTAAATGTGAGCTGTGTGATTACGCTAATGTACAAAAAGTGCTACTTTCAAAACACATCATCTCCAAACACAGAAGTATTAAAAATTAACATTTTGGTTTTTTATGATAATGACCGCCTAAAGGCCATAACTCGGCATCTAGCAGTACTTTTCATTTTATTAGACTTTATCAACTGGGTCGGATTTTGTGCTACTTTCGTTGCCTTCAAATATTGTCAAGAAGTTAATCGTCGTGTTGGAATAACAAGGTTCTATTCGGCCCGGAGGCCATTTTCAGAAATCGCTTTTGAAATATTCGATTTTGTGTGGTTTTACTAGATCAGCTTCAAATTAAATATTGCTTTTGCATAAATTGTGTGGTAGTTACCCTAAATAATAGGATTTTCCTGGCTAACGAATTCATCCAATAAAAGAAAGGTACTTGCCGAGTATCATCAAAATAGGTTAATTATTTTTTGAGTTATCGGTTGGATACATATATATATATATATATATATATATATATATATATATATATATATATATATATATATATATATATATATATATATATATATACAGGGTAGCCCATTATTCTGGGATTCCTCGATATCTCCTAAGATATTCAAGTTATCAAAAAATTTAAAAACCAAGGTTGCTTTGTTTTTGAAGGTGTATAACCTAAAATTATTTTAAACTATACAGCATGTCCCATAAGTCACCGGCAGTATGCAACTTTGATATTTTAAATGGAACACCCTATATATTATTACATATTTCGTCCTACGTAAAATTTTAATGTTACTTTATATAAGGTACTATATGTCATAAATCAATAGTTTTTGAGTTATTCAATTTTTTCAAAATAATTTGACACTTGCACAGGTTTGCAAAAAACCGAATACTTCCTCTGCAAACAAACATATCAGGATGTTTCTTGTTGTAAGCTTAAACTTAATATTCCTTAACTACGGGTAAAATGTTATACTTCGATTTGCAATATACAGGGTGTTTATCTAGACTGTTCACTTTGTCATATTTCAGACGCTAAAAACTTATTTTTTTCAAATGAAACACCCTATATATTTTTTCTGAATCTTATAGAGAATTCAATTCTGCATAGATCTATGGTGCATACTATACACCTATTACATATAGTTTTAAGGTTAGAATCAACTTTTTATTTTATTGGGTTGCATTAAATAGTCTCTAATTAATTAGTAGGCTTTGACATTATTTAGGGAAATTTATTATTATTATATTATTATTATTATTGGATAACTCAATGCCTTAAAGGCCTATTTTAGTAAACAAGATTATGAACTTACCTTTTATTAAGGAAAGGTCAATTGAAAAAGATGGTATAAAAGATCATATTCTCAGAGTAATACATGTTATACAAAACTACTATATTAGATTGTCTTCAAGTATTCTATTAAATATGTTAAACAATTAAATATGAAGTTTACGGGAAAACATCACTCATGACTAAATTATTTAAACTAGTAAACACTGTAATAATTAAATAATAGTCAATATAATAATGTAATATTCAACAAAAAATTTATTAATGAAAGGCTCGAAATATGTAATAATATATAGGGTGTTCCATTTAAAATATCAAAGTTGCATGCTGCCGGTGACTTATGGGACATGCTGTATAGTTTAAAATAATTTTAGGTTATACAACTTCAAAAACAAAGCAACCTTTGTTTATTATTTTTTTTTGATAACTTGAATAGCTTAGGAGATATCGAGGAATCCCAGAATAATGGGCTACCCTGTATATATATATATATATATATATACTAGCTGACCCGGCAAACGTTGTTGTGCCCTGTAAATAATTTCTAGAGAATTTCTAGTGCAGAAAAAAAAAATAACTAACTTATTGGAAGTGTATAAGGATGTGGAATATGAGTGGAAAAGGCATGGAGCGCTGTGAACGATGAGGGAATATAAAAATAACAAAACACCAAACATTAATTTTTTATTAATTTAAAGTAATAATTATTTATATCATCCCAATTGTAATAAAAATCTAACTTTCACCGAATTCGTTTTTCACCATTCCCAACAATATTTTCGTTATAAATAAGAAAGAATAATTTTTGATTTTACAATAAACGTATAAAAATAATTTATACTTACAACTCAATAGCCGTTGTTTGCGGGAACTCGTGACACGTGTTGAGTATTTTAGAGGTTATGTAAATCACTTAATTAACTGATCGTGCGAATTACACTCAAAATTAATAATTTTATTAGTTATTAATAATTAATTATATTCAATAATATTAGTTATTAATAAATAAATAATAAAGTTACTTGAGAATATATTTGATATGAGAGTTACACTGAGATAGTAAAAACGCTTGACGCATAAACACTAATAATAGCCGAAAACTGTAGAGGGACTGAGAGAAGGCTCCTTTTTTGAGAGAAATAGGAGACCATCTTCGTTGTCATCCCTACTCCGTGCTGTTTACTGGGTGAGAAGTGACACCGGTAGACACATGGAGGGGATAACTTACCAAGTGATAATAATTGATGTTATCGAGCGGGATAAAAAATGATAAAATTATGAAAATGACTATTAAAAAGCAGGGGTTGGTGATAGAAAAGTGAAAATTTAGGGTTGTATGTATTTTGTAATGCCACATAATAAAAATAATTAAAAAAAATTTTATCAAAAAAAAATTTTTTTTTGGGGGTGGACACCCCTTATCACTTCGAGGTTTGAAAAATAGATAGTAGCCGATTCTCAGACTTTCTGAATATGCATAAAAAATTTCATAAGAATCGGTCAAGCCGTTTCAGAGGAGTATGGGAACGAACATTGTAACACGAGAATTTTATATTATATATATATATATATATATATATATATATATATATATATATATATATATATATATATATATATATATATATATATATATATTGAAACTGACCCCAGATATGGGTTCTAGGGGTCCTAGTTCGCGCTCATTTGAAAAATTTTTTGCAAAGTCTCGCCATCAATATGGTATGGTATTTTTCAAAAAACATACTTTTCGTTTTGTGTTAAAGACCAGTAAGAGTTAAAAGCCTGTTGCCTTTCTGATTGCAATATTTGTCTTGCACAATTAAATTTACATTTCTACAAACAAATTTTCTTATTTTGTATTCTCCTTGCCTTCACAAATTTTCCCCTCATATTAACATATTCTTCACCTGACTGACATATCTTTTTTCGTACATTAACTTTCCATTCAGTACAATCCAGTTTATGCTTTTGCGATTTTTGTTTGCTCTTTTTTTTTTCCTGTATTTGGTCTACTGCTTTCTCCCATGCTTGGTCTTCTACTCCCTCCTGTGCTTCCTTCTGCGTTTTAATTACTACAATATGTTGCTCTTTAAATTGGTTTTGTATTGTCACATTCAGGTCATCACTATAATGTATGCCATTTCCTAAATCGTCAATAATTTCAATTGTCTCGACATTTTGTGGTGTTAAAATTTCTTCAATCATAAAATTGTCTTAACAAGAAACTGCTGAATTTTCGACGCAATTTTCTGTTTGTATTACACTAGGAAAAAAAATTTGGCGTAAGTCTAAGTACTTACGTAAGTGTAACTTACTTCTTAATAATTTAGGGCTCATATGCTTCTTGTGTTGAGATGTTCAATTGTATGTTAGATTCAAAATCTGCTGAATCTTTATCATTAATACAATATCCTGAATTCATTGCTAAAACACATTCAATTAAAAAACAAAAATCAATAGGTCAACTCAACTTACCCATTTGTAACATTTTGGAAGCTCGTGATCGTGATTCCATAATTAATGGATTTCTACTATTAAACCAACGTGTTAAATAAAACCTTATTAACGGTTTTTAAATTATGAAACAACTTAGAACTAAACACATAAAATACCGAAAAAAAATTCAGTTTAGGTAATGATCAAAGAACACACCAAATTGTTTTATACCAACAATTTCTAAAACAGAGTTCCATCTGCATTCAGATAGAACCTTGTTATTCTAGACTGTAGATAGAACTAGTGTTAAGGGAGCGGAGGATAATTAGGAATAACTTTTATAACTAGGATAATATGGACATGGTAACGATGTAGTAAAATTTAATAATAAAAATAAATTAACAATTTTTTACCAACACCACTATTTATAGCCTTGCATGTTCTACATAATCAACAAATTGCAAACCTCATCAGTCAGCATTCCTTGTACTGTATCCTGCAATTCCAACTTGTTTATTATGTAGATAAATATGTAATATTATTTCAATGCCAATGTTATGATATCTATGTGACCTACTTCTACATGAAATATTACATTAATTATTGTAGCGACTTTTCCTATAACTAATTGTTAATTATAAATTGAATGATATTAAAAATATATTTTCACGCCTAATAATGCCCTCCTGCATAGCTTCCTGTTCCATGAACAACTAGTGATGGGCGATTATGAATGATACAATCGAAATATATTGATTATGCCGGTATAATCGATCTTTCGATTATGACGAGAAGATCATTCGTTATTCGTTAAAATCATTCGGTATAATAATTTGATTTGTTTAGACTCTCAACTCATAACCGATTTGAAATATGAAACATGTATCAAATTACTTCTAATCGGTAGGCAACACCCAAACAAACAAAAAATACAATATATAATTAAAATAGAGAAAATATTGTAATATATAATAAAAACAAATTAAATAGATAAATAAGTAAATAAATATTATATATAAATTATCAGAAGTAATAAATTAACTAGAAAAGTAATAACAAAATATTATATTATAAATGGACTTAATCTTAGTATATTTAGTATAGCACAATTTTGTCATTTGGGGTAATAAAACAACAATGACATCATATATCATACGCACACATAACTCCGATTTGTTACGTACATTCTCTTTATGGTGGACTCTCTTCTTCTATTTCTGTCTGTCTCGTACAACAGTTTGTGGCTAATGGACTTTGCTTCCGAAGCCATCCCTAGACTAACACACACTCACACGTTGGTAGATCACATATAACATCTAACAACTCAGTGGTAGGCTGACGGGAATTAATTTGGCGTAAAGAAAAACAAAAAACGGAAGGTTATGTTACCTATGTTTTAACATTCGTTTAATTAATTTTTAGTTTCAGCGAATTTTTTTTTAAATTCGCTTATGGGGAGATCTGTGTTTATATATATATATATATATATATATATATATATATATATATATATATATATATATATATATATATATATATATCCGACCGATAACTCAAAAAATAATGGACCGATCTTGATAAAATTTGCAGAGTACCTTCCTTTTGCAAGTGGCTTGGATAAGTTCGTTAGCCAGGAAAATCGGACCAGGTTTTCCCGGGAAATTTTGTGTTTTCTTTATTAAAAAAATCATATCTCCGGAAATAACAAAGTAAGGGCAACCAAATTTGGTACGCGTGTTTGTATTATAAAGAGTACCAAAATCTAGCTTTAAAGACAAAGAAGTTATGGGCAGTTAAAGCAACAAATTTTGGAGTTTTCCTCAAAACGTCAAACTCGCAATATTAAACGTCAAAATTGGCAATGTTTAGGCAAAGAATGTGAAACAAATACCGTTTGTGAAAAGAAAATGTTGCAAGAGTGTTCTGCAAACCCTTAAGTTTCAGATTCAACCGTCATTGCCCTTCATTTTACTAAAATATTTACAGAATATCCATTTCAAATAGACCCTTTCTCTGATGCTTTGGCTGTCAGTTTAGTTAAGTTTGGTGGCTTTTTGGATACCTATTTATTTGTAGGTTTGGTGAATTTTATGGTTTAACGGTCTATAATTTTTTTTAAGCTAATTATCGTAGAACAAATTTGTTAATG
The DNA here is from genome assembly GCA_964006375.1 of Tillus elongatus. Classification (NCBI taxonomy): domain Eukaryota; kingdom Metazoa; phylum Arthropoda; class Insecta; order Coleoptera; family Cleridae; genus Tillus; species Tillus elongatus. Next base: position 213,307,477 of record OZ023262.1, read on the forward strand.
CATTTTTGTATTTGTTATCGAAATATGATGCGTTTATAAGAAAAAATCTGGACGCAGTAAGTGCGTTTTGGTAGCGAATTTTGGGTAAATTTGCAGATTAGCTCCCGAACGCTTTTCAAAAAACTGTTTTCAGAAACCTGCCCCCCCCCCCTCCTCCTCCATAGATCCACAAACCTCAAGAAAAATTTCTTGTTCACACCTCCCAAGGAAGTTACGGGACCAGGAGTGAGTAGGGGTGCTGAGCGAGGTAGGTAGTAAAAAGGAAAGATGAGCAGAAAATTCGAATAAAGCGGGCTTGAAAGCTGTCTTTTTCACATCTTGAAGCGATATCCCCCTTAAACCTTGCCTAGCACACACACCACCCCTATTCACTCCCAGTCCTATAACTTTTCCTGGGGGGTGTGAACAAGAAATGTTTCTTGTGGTTTGTGCATTCAGGTGGGGTCCTAGTAATGTTTCTGAAAACAATTTGTTGAAAAGCGTTCTGGAGCTAATCTGCAAATTTCCCGAATTTTCATTAAATCTTTCAAATTTCAATAACCCAATTTGCTATTAACGTAAGCTTTGTTGGATAGAAAACCAACATTTAAGTTTATTTTCGGAAAATTTATGTATATTTTCAAACAATAAGTAATTCTGATAAAATATAGTACATTGTTTCTACCACATTGGCTATACCGGTAGTCAGATTGATGCCTGCTCGCATTTGCTATTAAAAACATTTTTATGGAAATTCACTTCCATAACACATTTGCTGCATCTAGACTTTTGAAAAATGTTTATATATTTTCAAACAATAAATTTATTTCAATGAAATATGGTACATTGTTTCTACTATATAGGCAACCAAGTTTGATGCCTGCTTTCATCAAAGAAATACATTTGCTATTAAAATATTTTAAAGAAAATTCGCTACCATAACGCACTTGCTGCGTCCCGAGATTTTATGAAATAAAAATTTTTTTAATAAAATTAAATAAAACTGGAATCAATACAGAAACAATTAAATAGTTTTAAATCTCCACTACAAGTTTATGTTTAAAAATACTTTGCCCAATGTTTGCCCGAAAGTCGATTCCTTCTTGCATTTGTGATAAGACCAGTTTTGGAAAGCATCCTTTCAGAAGGTACAATGTAGTCTGTGCACAATAGTATATTACGTACCATAAACTGTAAGTGACACTTTTCATGCAGAGAATGCAGTTTGGAAAATCGAGGCCCGTAGGGCCGAGGTTTTCTAAGCATTCGAGGCATGAAGAGTCACTTACAGTTTACGGTTTAGTAATAATTTTTTGCAATACCTGCTTTAATGGTTTTTTTTTGAATTTGCATTCTTTTTTAATAATTACTGCGTGAAAAGATGTCAGACTGACAGCACTGACAGTCGAATTAATTAGATGGATTCTAACATACTACTTAACAACAAGTAGCTTGTGACTTGGTTGTTGTGTTGGGTTACTAAGGACGCTACGGGTAAACAAACAAAACTAAACGCTGGCTGCAGTTCAGCACAGGTCCAGGTTAAACATTAATTTGTATTTTAATTGTGATTTTTGAATTAAAATTAGTGTTGAAGTGACTTTGAATATGGAAGAATCTGACATCGAAGAAGCGGCAGGTATTGCTTGTTTGTCACTTTTACCAGAAAAGTCTAAGCAAAGGTATGAAAGTTGCTATGAGGGTTTCAAAAAGTGGTGCCACACTAAAAAGGTTGTAATACATACCAGTGAGACAGTTTTACTAGCATATTTCTTGGAAAAATCAGGTAAATATTCTGCTCCATCAAGCTTATGGTCCGAATACTCTATGTTACGATCGACAATCTCTTTGAATGACAATGTTGATATTTCCAAATATGCAAAGTTAAAGGCATTTTTAAAGAAGAAAAATATTGGATATGTTTCAAAGAAAAGTGAAGTGTTTACGATCGAGGAAATTCAGACCTTTTTAAGTGAAGCACATGACCAAATATACCTGATGAAGAAGGTGGTTGTAGTTATGGGAATTGCAGGTGCCTGCCGTAAAGATGAATTATGTAAGCTAACAATCAATAATGTTATTGATAAAGGAGACATTATTTTGGTCAGAATACTTGACGCTAAGAATCATCAATCCAGAAGTTTTACCATTGTCGACAATGAGAATGAGAAGTTTCACTTTGTGGCATTAGTGAGGAAGTATATGAACCTGCGACCAAAAAATTCAATACAGAGATTCTTCTTGAGGTATCAAAATGGGAAATGCTCTAACCAACCAGTTGGAAGAAATATTTTTGCCAAAATTCCTTATGAAGTTGCGAAATTTCTACATTTGAAGAATGCGGAAAAATATACTGGGCATTCTTTTCGCCGAACTTCCGCTACTTTTTTGGCTAATAGCGGAGTAGACATTTTAGCACTGAAGAGGCATGGCGGGTGGAAATCCTCGGCAGTAGCTGAAAGCTATGTGGCGGATTCCTTGAATAATAAAGTACAAGTCGCTAAGAAGATATTTCATATTAGCAACCAAGAAGCCAGCTCCTCTCGCCAAATCCCTATTATTGAGGTCGGTGATTCTTCGAATACTCCGCAAGATAGTCTTGATAATTTAACATTGCTAGAAACTGAAGATAATAATATAAAGAAGAGCATGGCGTCAATCCTTACTGTTAATCATATGACTAATTGTACTTTCAATATTTCGATGAATTATAATAATTAATAAATCTTCTCAAACAATTTGTTCATTATTCAGATTTGCTATTTATAGGTTTGCAGTACTTACCGTACCTAGGTAAGGTAAGTCTTACCGTACCTAGGTATGAAAAATGTCCTGTTCTCATGGAAACTGACAAATGCTTTAAAAGTTCAACTTACATTGTCAAAAAACTGTCATTAAAAGTGAACTTACTTAACAGGTATTGCAAAAATATATTTTGTGTGCATTCTGTACAATTCAGGAGATAAATTTTTGTTTTCTGACCAAAAGTGAAGTGGATTGCTGGAACGAGGTACATTTGGCACGGATAAATATTGTTTCACTGTCAGAATCGCTTTTGTAGTGGGTGACGAGGTCATTATATTAGTTGATTGTGCTATTTTGTTGTCAAAATATTTCCATAACATATCGACATCACTGGCCTCAGAACTCCCAGGATGTGCTTCAAGTACAGCTGCTGGCTGTTCAACTACGGTGTTTGCAAAAAGACTACCCAAGTTCTTCTAGTACCTACCCTGTAAGACATTATTGAAATAGTTTTATTTATTATAATAAATAAAATCATAAATACATGGTTATAAATAGTTACATTATTATTTGTTTCCAACTGTTTAAATCAAAAGTGCCGCCAGTCATTTCATTGGTAAGTTGAAATCTTGATAACTGGTAACTACTCAATCGTGCTGCTTAGTTTCTCCTTCAGTCGTTTTCGTAACTCATTCATGCAAATCATTCATAATCAAAATATCATTCGATCATTCTGGTTGATTATTTCGATTCATTCGAATATGGAAATATATTGATTATGCCCAACACTAGATAGAACTTTAAGACTAGATGCATTCTCGCAACAATTAGAACCGTAGACCGGTTTCGCTCTCATTAGAGCTCTTCAGTACGGCATACTAATTGTAGCAAAAATGCAACAAAAATAACACGGCTATCGTATAGCCAGTCTCAAAACACTAAGTGAGTGGTGAACGTGTCGCCACCTAGTTCGGAACCAAGTACTATGTTGTCACGCCCGCTCCAAATAACACAGAGTATTAAAAATAGAGACGGTATACAACTAACTAACAATTTAAAAAATTGTTAGCCCTGGCCCATTTCTACCCCAATATAGGGACAAAGTGTGTAAGACTAGATGCATTCTCGCAACAATTAGAACCGTAGACCGGTTTCGCTCTCATTAGAGCTCTTCAGTACGGCATACTAATTGTAGCAAAAATGCAACAAAAATAACACGGCTATCGTATAGCCAGTCCCTATATTGGGGTAGAAATGGGCCAGGGCTAACAATTTTTTAAATTGTTAGTTAGTTGTATACCGTCTCTATTTTTAATACTCTGTGTTATTTGGAGCGGGCGTGACAACATAGTACTTGGTTCCGAACTAGGTGGCGACACGTTCACCACTCACTTAGTGTTTTGAGACTGGCTATACGATAGCCGTGTTATTTTTGTTGCATTTTTGCTACAATTAGTATGCCGTACTGAAGAGCTCTAATGAGAGCGAAACCGGTCTACGGTTCTAATTGTTGCGAGAATGCATCTAGTCTTACACACTTTGTCCCTATATTGGGGTAGAAATGGGCCAGGGCTAACAATTTTTTAAATTGTTAGTTAGTTGTATACCGTCTCTATTTTTAATACTCTGTGTTATTTGGAGCGGGCGTGACAACATAGTACTTGGTTCCGAACTAGGGGGCGACACGTTCACCACTCACTTAGTGTTTTGAGACTGGCTATACGATAGCCGTGTTATTTTTGTTGCATTTTTGCTACAATTAGTATGCCGTACTGAAGAGCTCTAATGAGAGCGAAACCGGTCTACGGTTCTAATTGTTGCGAGAATGCATCTAGTCTTACACACTTTGTCCCTATATTGGGGTAGAAGTGGGCCAGGGCTAACAATTTTTTAAATTGTTAGTTAGTTGTATACCGTCTCTATTTTTAATACTCTGTGTTATTTGGAGCGGGCGTGACAACATAGTACTTGGTTCCGAACTAGGTGGCGACACGTTCACCACTCACTTAGTGTTTTGAGACTGGCTATACGATAGCCGTGTTATTTTTGTTGCATTTTTGCTACAATTAGTATGCCGTACTGAAGAGCTCTAATGAGAGCGAAACCGGTCTACGGTTCTAATTGTTGCGAGAATGCATCTAGTCTTACACACTTTGTCCCTATATTGGGGTAGAAATGGGCCAGGGCTAACAATTTTTTAAATTGTTAGTTAGTTGTATACCGTCTCTATTTTTAATACTCTGTGTTATTTGGAGCGGGCGTGACAACATAGTACTTGGTTCCGAACTAGGTGGCGACACGTTCACCACTCACTTAGTGTTTTGAGACTGGCTATACGATAGCCGTGTTATTTTTGTTGCATTTTTGCTACAATTAGTATGCCGTACTGAAGAGCTCTAATGAGAGCGAAACCGGTCTACGGTTCTAATTGTTGCGAGAATGCATCTAGTCTTACACACTTTGTCCCTATATTGGGGTAGAAATGGGCCAGGGCTAACAATTTTTTAAATTGTTAGTTAGTTGTATACCGTCTCTATTTTTAATACTCTGTGTTATTTGGAGCGGGCGTGACAACATAGTACTTGGTTCCGAACTAGGGGGCGACACGTTCACCACTCACTTAGTGTTTTGAGACTGGCTATACGATAGCCGTGTTATTTTTGTTGCATTTTTGCTACAATTAGTATGCCGTACTGAAGAGCTCTAATGAGAGCGAAACCGGTCTACGGTTCTAATTGTTGCGAGAATGCATCTAGTCTTACACACTTTGTCCCTATATTGGGGTAGAAGTGGGCCAGGGCTAACAATTTTTTAAATTGTTAGTTAGTTGTATACCGTCTCTATTTTTAATACTCTGTGTTATTTGGAGCGGGCGTGACAACATAGTACTTGGTTCCGAACTAGGTGGCGACACGTTCACCACTCACTTAGTGTTTTGAGACTGGCTATACGATAGCCGTGTTATTTTTGTTGCATTTTTGCTACAATTAGTATGCCGTACTGAAGAGCTCTAATGAGAGCGAAACCGGTCTACGGTTCTAATTGTTGCGAGAATGCATCTAGTCTTACACACTTTGTCCCTATATTGGGGTAGAAATGGGCCAGGGCTAACAATTTTTTAAATTGTTAGTTAGTTGTATACCGTCTCTATTTTTAATACTCTGTGTTATTTGGAGCGGGCGTGACAACATAGTACTTGGTTCCGAACTAGGTGGCGACACGTTCACCACTCACTTAGTGTTTTGAGACTGGCTATACGATAGCCGTGTTATTTTTGTTGCATTTTTGCTACAATTAGTATGCCGTACTGAAGAGCTCTAATGAGAGCGAAACCGGTCTACGGTTCTAATTGTTGCGAGAATGCATCTAGTCTTACACACTTTGTCCCTATATTGGGGTAGAAATGGGCCAGGGCTAACAATTTTTTAAATTGTTAGTTAGTTGTATACCGTCTCTATTTTTAATACTCTGTGTTATTTGGAGCGGGCGTGACAACATAGTACTTGGTTCCGAACTAGGTGGCGACACGTTCACCACTCACTTAAGTGTTTTGAGACTGGCTATACGATAGCCGTGTTATTTTTGTTGCATTTTTGCTACAATTAGTATGCCGTACTGAAGAGCTCTAATGAGAGCGAAACCGGTCTACGGTTCTAATTGTTGCGAGAATGCATCTAGTCTTACACACTTTGTCCCTATATTGGGGTACAAATGGGCCAGGGCTAACAATTTTTTAAATTGTTAGTTAGTTGTATACCGTCTCTATTTTTAATACTCTGTGTTATTTGGAGCGGGCGTGACAACATAGTACTTGGTTCCGAACTAGGTGGCGACACGTTCACCACTCACTTAGTGAGATAGAACTTTGTTATTTGAATATCATGAATTGAAGTCAAGCAGATAGAATTCTGTATTAGTCCTATTTCTGATATTAACACACAGATGGCTCTAGTATTATTAAAAGAAGCTCAATTTGATCAGATAGAACTCTATTGCATTAAAATCACCATATTGACAAAAAAAGCAGATAGAACCTTGTTATTTCTACGTGAAGTAATATGTCCAGCAATATTTGCCTTTTTTTCTGTCGGCATCTTCCTTCACTTTCACTGGTAGACTTTGTCATTTTTCTGCATGTCCACATTTCATAAGCTTCTATTTTCATTATGTCTCTCTTATCAAATATTAAGCTTTCTGCTTTCTGGCCCATTCATTACACACCACTCCATATTGTAGATTATTTCATGAATCGTATAGGCTTTTGGCCTCTCAGCACTGCAACCCCAATGGGTCTTCTATCAATTACGCTTTTTTTTAGTTGTTAAAAAGTTCAGACTGTTTATGTGGTCTACTAGGCTCTGTAAGACGTCTGGTCGATCAAGAAGGCGAGACTCTATCCTTTCTCCTCTGCCTTCCTGCTTAGAACCAACCAGTGTTGTGTCCCCAGTTCAGGGTTCTGGATCTTCAGTCTACTGATCACCGTCTTATGCGGGACGGTGTCAGGGATCCGTACGAGGACCTTGCGTCTCTTTGGGAGTTCCTTGGGCTCGACGGCTGTCAAGTCCGCCCCCTCCCAAATCTGACACAGGCTCCCGATCGTTTTCCGCAGCCAGTCCCGCGACTGCGGGCCGGCACAGGTTATCCAGAGGATGCCCCCCAACAGGCGCGCCCGGTGGAACTGAGGCGGGCTCTCGCCTTTCTAAAGAGAGTCCACCGCAGCCTGGATCAGGTCTGCCTTCCCCTGGTCTAGCGTGACCTCGGGATGGCGTCTGTCAATCACCGCCATCCCGAGGCCCTCCGCAGCCTCCCTATGCGAGCCAGTCTGCGCCGGTCTTCCGGCCCTGGTCCTTTTGGAACGTCTGTAGTAGGCGTGCTAGAGCCCGAGCGCGGCCTCTTCTGACTCGCACTCTCCTCTTGCACCTTTACAGCTGCCCTGGCCCTTTTGGGACGTCTGTCTGTAGTAGGCGTGCTAGAATCTGAGCGTGTCCTCTTCTGACTCGCACTCCCCTCTTGCGTCTTTACAGGTTTCTCGACCGTCCATATCCCGGTCACCGTTTTCTGCGCCCTCCGGAGCTTCTTTCTTTGCGCCATGGAAAGACGCTTGGACTGCCGGGGCAGTCCCTCTACCCCTACAGTAGGGTCCTCACTGGTGGAGGGGCCCCCAGAGTCCGCGAACCTCTCCGTCCTCCGGTGGGACCCAGCCTCCAGCTTGGGTGTCGGGGACAAGTCTGTGGCGAAAGCTATCCCCCGTATCTACGTCGGTCGTGAGACTTCCAGAGTCCGCGGACGCTGCCGCCCCCTCAATAGAATAGACTCAAGGCACGAGTCTGTAGCCGGAGCCACCCCTCGAGCCTCATTGGTTTTGGTTTTATATCTATTTATGATCTTCATGTTGTTCCCACGAGAATGGGGTAAATTCTGTCCACACCATCAGAGCCCCCTGTGTGGTGCAAGGCGGGTTACTCTGGAGGGTTGCCCGGTACTCCAAAGGTTCCGTTCACGACACCATCACCCTGGTGCCATCCATTCCCAGGCATGGGTCACGTGACACCGTAGATTGGGGTAGTTTATTTCGACCTCCACGTCTAGATCCGTCATGTTTAGTTATCAGCAGGGTCACCTCGTGCAGGATGCAGCTCTACGGCTCTTCACCGTGCATGACGGTCTTGGAGAAAGCTTTATCGAAAGCTTATGTTGTTGTTTCCACTTCCTCAGCTTGCCCCCTGGAGTCCTTTGGCCCACGACTTCTCGATCCCTTATGATATCGAAAGTGTAACTTTATCAACAATCTTGCCAAGAAGTATATCGTTGTGATAAAGCAAACATATCTACTGGATATATTACAATTTACATGTATCATGTACATCGTGAAAGCTACATCTCCAAAGTTATGTCTATAGATAGTTTAGACAATATTACGATATGCCTTTAATATAAATAGGTTTGTTATATGTTATAACAGTAACATAACCTTACTTAAATGTTTGCGTCGTGGATTATTCGTTTCTGTTATGTTTTGTTTCGTGTACCTAGTTTGTGTGATGTGTTAAAACAGTAGGATTGTGTGTTAATAAATACATTCAATATAATCGTTGTTAATATAAGCTATTGCAGTTTGCTTTTGACATATTGATACTAATATAAAACGGTGAATATCATTATACCATAACCCTTAACGTTCTGTATTTTTTAAGCGTAATATTTAACGAAATACATATTTTTCCTGAAAATAATCTGAATTTTGGTTATTTTATTCGGACGTTCTAGACAAGGCAAAAATATAGTTATTTTATTTTTGTTGTAACATTTTTTTCAGTTTCTTGTGTATTTATACCATTATATTTTAAACTGCCGTATAACAGTGCACTGGGATGAAAGTGTCAACTTTGTTAAAAAAAAACCTTACACAAAAACATTTTAGGGCTCTGATACATTACACCGTACACATACATTAGATAAGTATAAATATATCAGTACACAATAATTATATCACGAGACCATAAGGTTTAATCACATGTCACAAACTTTTACTTGAAACAGCACAAAGCGACATACTGGTAATATAATTAGATAGCATCAACAACATCTCCTAGATATTACTGTTACATAACCGTTCCGTATCTGAGATAATACAATGTGATATACCTGCGACATACTAATAAGGTAGCTTTGTTGCTGACATAGAACGTATTCAGGAGACTCTCATGTCATTTATATAGTACATCGATACGATATTAGTCACATTTGGTGCATACTCTGTACATTGATGCGTTGTAATTGTGTTGACTGGGATTCGAATCTTTTTCCAATGTTCTCATTCTCACACACACAAATTCTCGTTCTATTTCTTTCTTTCATCTGGCTACCTGCGCAGATAATTTTCCTTCTTGCGCTTTACTACACGCCAGCAAAGCGGCGAGAGCGAGACGATCCGACAGGTGGCTGCAGAGTGCCGGCGGACACACAAGTTTCCATCTTTTATTCCGAATCCGGGTATTGGGAATAGATATGGGTAACTCAACAAAATTCCTTGCGTTAACTCAGTAACTCAGGCGCAGTATACTGCGCCGGCTCATTGCGTCAAGTCAAAATTGCGCCATGGCGCAGAAAATGAAACGCTCCGAGTGAGCAGCGAAACGCAATATAAAAATTTAAATGGTTATATATTGTGGTAATATTTATTTTAATTAAACTAAATAAATATTTCATAACTTCATAATTCATCATTCAACTTATATCTTATATTTAATAGGTATGTAGCATATTCTATCTTAATATCTAATAAGTATGCAATTAAAAAGTTGAGTGCTGTTTTTTTTTCAGTCAGTTTATATGATATTTTTCACGTAAGATAGGTAGGTACTATGACAATTCTAAGTGTCAAAAGAAATTAATCTTTAATTCAATGGTATTAAGGCACAAAACCATAGTTAATTATAGAAACAAGTAATGCCTCTTATTGCCATTGAATAAAGTATAATTCCCTTTGACACTTAGAACTGTCACAGTACCCATCTTACATGAAAAATACTATAATCAGTGTTAGGACCGTGACTAGTAATGAACGATTATTCAGTAATATTAAATAGATAATGCTTTAAAAAAAGTAGGTAATATATTTTTAATGAATTGTTATATTTATATTATGTATGTTTTTGAAAGTGACGCCTGGCAACACAACACCTTAACACATTTCGAATTTCCCGGTCCTGCGCTGTGCGCCAACATATTTTGAAGACGTGAGTTAACACATATGGCGCAGTGAACTGAGTTGGCGCAATTGCGCGGCGCAGCGCAGTGTTACACATGCCTAATTGGGAACGAATAATTTGAATAATTGTGTTTGAGCATCTAGGATTCATACGCAGATTCGATCCTTTGTGTGGGTACTGGAGTACAATTTGGACTTTTGAGGATCGTATCCTTTCTGATCCTCAGATTCGATCCTCCCATAGAACATACAACACATTTAACACGAATATTCCATTCCATACACTCTTTCAGAACAACTGCGGCAGTTGAACTGGAGCGTAAAAAAATTTGCTATATAACGCTATCTAACGTATCTAACCGAAGAAGACCTAACGTTATTTTAAGCAATTTGATGGGATCCAACTTGGTATTGCCATTTAGAAATGAGGGACTATAAACTAGATGAGCTGAGAGAAAAATTGACTTCATAATATGGCATCATGGTTAAGAGTCAGACAGATTATCATTTATTTCATCCCTAATAAGCTGCCGAATTGTTTGAAGAAACAGCCCCATAAACAAAAAATAAGAAGAATACTAACCTCAAATATTAAAAAGATAACTATAACCACATTTCAATAGTAATAGTGTAGCAGTAAAGTAAGCAGTAGCTAGTAGCTATTTAGCTATCCATGTAGCTATCTTATGCTGATAAAAAAGTGTGGCATGAGAATTGAGAATCCAACTTAACCGTTTGTAAACATTAAACATCCAGAAAAACATAAACTTGGGATAATCGAACCAAGGCAGTTGCTTATGTTCGTATTTAAAAAGTATGTATTCACATCATGCGTTTTCCTTTTAAATCCTATTAGGTTATTATTAGCCAAAAATAGTATTAGTGATAGCATACAGAATAAAACTATAGGTTGGACCCGTAAATATTCCGATAGTGTGGTAAATATGACGAGTATTGATCCATTAAAACCCCCAGAAACAGTATGTGGAATGATTAATCTAAGGAAAGAAGCATTTACGAAACTTATAAAAGTACCATGCTTACATGTAAAAACATATGTAGAAATTTCTAAAATATTACCTTATGTTAAAAAGTACCTGTTGAAATTGGAGCACTTCAGGCCCGTTCAACGTGTAGATAGTGGAGAAACTGTAATATATCTTAATCCAAATTTAGTTTCAAAATGGGAGGACTTACCTGATAAAGAAAGAAATGATCTGCAACAGTTATCAGCCGATTTGTTAGAAAAAGAAATAACACTTAAGTATGAACATTATTCTGCAGAAGACATTTTTAGAGCAGTGTTACCAGCTGACAAAGAGGGTTTCTCTAGTTATACAAAGACTGGCCATATAGTACATGTAAATCTGAGAGAGCATTTGCTTCCATTTAAGTGTTTAATTGGTGAAGTGTTACATGATAAAGTTAGTGGTTGTCGGAGTGTAGTTAATAAACTTGATATGATTGATACTGAATATAGAAATTTTAAAATGGAAGTTTTATGTGGTGAAAATGATATGGTCACAAGAGTAAAAGAGAGTAAATGTTTGTTTGAACTTGATTTTTCCACTGTGTACTGGAACTCTAGACTAAGTACTGAACATGAACGTATTGTTAACAAGCTAAACTCTGGTGATGTTGTATTTGATGTGTTTGCTGGTGTAGGACCATTTTCAATACCTGCAGCAAAAAAGAGGTGCATTGTATATGCAAATGATCTAAACCCTGATTCTTATAAATGGTTGAACCAGAATAAGAAAATTAACAAAATTAGTGACATTTATTTGAAGACCTACAACAAAGATGGAAAAGATTTTATACTAAATGAGATTAAAACTCATTTGCCAAATTATATTAATAAACATAAAGTATATGTTATAATGAATTTGCCATCAATGGCAGTAGAATTTTTAAGTAATTTTGTTGGCTTATTGAAAGAATCAGATGTGGATATAAAAAGTCCAGCAGTTTTGTTTGTTTACTGCTTTGCAAAAGGAGATAATCCTGCTGATATTGCAAAAAATTTGGTCACCAAAAATATACCATTTGATATAAATGATAAAATCCTTGAGACTTTTAATGTTCGGACAGTAAGCTCATTGAAAGAAATGATGAGGGTTACAATACAACTTGATAATGATATCTTGCTTGTCCAAGGTGCTTCCAAAAGAACAGCAGATGAGAATGAAACTACAAATTCAAAGAAATGTAATTTTTTTAAGTATCTACCTAATTTAACTTTTAATTCTCTTAGATATATTTTAGATGGTTTTATGTGGGTGTCAACACTAAATATTGCTATCAATTTATTCCATGGTACTTTATAAGATGACATATTACTTACTACAATTTTTCAAAGATTTGTTTATATGTTAATAAATTTTTGCCTAATATTGCTACTTAAGAAACTACCAAATTTAAGGCCTTAAATACATGGTGAAATTATTTGGTAAAACTGAGAAATTACATTGTTCTGGTGCTAGTTTCAGATTACATTGACGCACATGATGCAATGAATCCGCAACTATATATTTATAATATTTTTAATATTACACATACAGGGTGATTCCCGTAGCCCGTTCCGTAGAAAATTTTTGATTTGCCAAAATCATAGTATTATCAAATTTTGCATCCGGCCATAATCGACTGTTGCAAGTCTAAATACATTATTTCCAAAATTGTGGCCCTTCATCTAGATATACCTGAAATTTGTCCCATCTTTGTTTTTTTTTAATGGGATTCCCCTACTTTGATTATACACACTTGGATTCTACATTAAATTCTGAGTTTAGAATGTCCAACTTCATTGATTGTTGTTGCCCTTACTTGGTGAAACTTGTCCATACTGCATACAGACTTGGAGAATACTTCTCTGGCGTCAATGTTGGTTTTTAGTGGTGAAGGACGTAGCCAGCGCGTGAGCTAACTGGAGCAAGTGGCCCTTCGAATTCTGGAAGTTCTAGGATGTTCTTCAATGCTTCTGTGACTATAGTTTCGCTGCTTGACAGCATTTTCAGACAGATTAAAATTGAATTAGTACGAAATCATGACAACTATAAGTAAATATCTGTTGCTATGTTATGATATGATGTTTTGATCAAAAAATTTTATCAAATTGAAAATAAAATGAAACACAGATGACAGATGAGGTTTTCAAAATGTCTATGTGATGTATGTCAATATTTAACATAAAAACTAGAACTAGCCTATAATAACTATGATAACAGTTACAACAATAAAATAACTAAACAATAACAGTATAAAAGTAGTCTCTATACAACGAAAATATCGACATACATCAACTCATTATTTTATTACAACTTTTTTGAAATAATAGTTAAATTTATTTTCTTTGACATATTTAATTAGAAAGAAGAATATCCAAGAAAGGGGAATTCATTAAATCAGTTTGCTTGTTTAAAACAAGGTAGTTATTGTCGTGTGTGTGCCTTTTGACTTCTAAAGCTTCAAAAAAGTCTAGTTTACGTTTGTCATTATAAAAATGTAGTGGTTGTATGCGGTTATTTATTGTAGGTCTATGTTCGGTATCAATAATATGTTTTGCAAATGTAGATTTGTCAGCGTGGTTATTTCTAAATGCAGAAATATGTTCTTTGTATCGGGTGTTAAAATTTCTAGAAATTTGACCTATGTAGATTGCGTTACAATGTGTACAAGCTAATTTATAAACTCCAGCTTTTGTCAGGAAACAAGATTTTTCATTCGCGTTAAATAACAAATCACGCGTCGTGATGTAAGATTTAAAAGCTACCTTTGTATTTGTACAAGTGTTTAAAATTTTTGAAATGTTTTCTGAAATGGTTCCAAAATAAGTTATCGAAACGTATCTGTTGTCTTCTTTGTCTCTAATATTTGGATAAATTAAATTAATCGCTAATTTCTATTCTTTTTTCTCTATCATTTTATCTATTATTTTAACAGAGTAGCCATTATTAAATGCTGTTTGCTTAATTATTGAAATTTCTTTTTCAAAATTGTTTTGTGACATAGGTATTGAAAATGCACGATGTATCATAGAATGATAGGCTGACAGCTTTTGTGAAAAAGGGTGACATGAATCGTATGGTATGGTTGTGTCAGTGTAAGTTGGTTTCCTATATATTGAAAAGTCAAATGAATTATTTTCTAATTTTCTAATTGTTAAGTCTAAAAAGTTTATACAACTGTTAGCTTCTTCTAAAGTAAACTTAATATTTGTGTGAAAGCTATTAATAAAATTTAAAAATTCATTTAATTCTGTATGACTACCTTGAAAACATGCTAAAATATCATCTACGTATCTGTACCAAAAGACAATATTATGTGAAAGTTCTGATGTTAAAATTTGGTTTTCTAAGTTTTCCATAAATATGTTGGCTAATAAAGGTGACAACGGACTACCCATAGGCAGACCTTCATTTTGTATATAAATTTTATTATTAAATTTAAAATAGTTTTGTTTTATACATTCATTAAAAAGATTCATTATTTCTTGTCTTTTTATGACATTTACGTTCTTTTCTATTAAAACATTTTCTAATAGAGGTAAACATTCTTTAGGGGGTATCTTAGAATACATGCTACAAACATCAAACGAGACTAATTTACTATTTGTGGGAATAATTAAGTTATTTAATTTTTGTGTAAGTTCATAATAATTCTTAACTGAATATTTTGGAAAGTAATTGTATTCTTTAATAAGTGAAACCAGTTTGCTCGCTATCTTATGATTAGGTGTATTAACATAGCTAACTACTGGTCTCACTGGTATATTTGGCTTATGAATTTTCAGGTGGTCATATAATTTTGGTGGTTGCGGGCTTTTATATAAAAGATATTTCTTTTCTTGTTGACTAAACAGAGACACATTTTTAAGTTCATTTTTTTAGTTTTGTCTGAAATGCGTTTGTTGGGTCTCTCCTAATTTCTGTTAAATTTTCCGTAGTAATAAAATCATTAATTTTAATGTTATATGCGTCCCTACTTATAGCTACAGTTGTATTTCCTTTATCAGCTTTAGTAAAAACTAGATCATTGTCTAATATTTTATGCTGAACAGATTTTAAAATTTGAGTTTCGTTAATTTGACGTTTGTCATATTTTGAAGTTAAATGTCTTAAAAATTCACATATTTTTAATTTTTAACTTCAAAATATGACAAACGTCAAATTTTTCACAAAAGCTGTCAGCCTATCATTCTATGATACATTGTGCATTTTCAATACCTATGTCACAAAACAATTTTTAAAAAGAAATTTCAATAATTAAGCAAACAGCATTTAATAATGGCTACTCTGTTAAAATAATAGATAAAATGATAGAGAGAAAAGAATACAAATTAGCGATTAATTTAATTTATCCAAATATTAGAGACAAAGAAGACAACAGATACGTTTCGATAACTTATTTTGGAACCATTTCAGAAAACATTTCAAAAATTTTAAACACTTGTACAAATACAAAGGTAGCTTTTAAATCTTACAACACGACGCGTGATTTGTTATTGAACGCGAAAGAAAAATCTTGTTTCCTGACAAAAGCTGGAGTTTATAAATTAGCTTGTACACATTGTAACGCAATCTACATACGTCAAACTTCTAGAAATTTCAACACCCGATACAAAGAACATATTTCTGCATTTAGAAATAACCTCGCTGACAAATCTACATTTGCAAAACATATTATTGATACCGAACATATACCTACAATAAATAACCGCATACAACCACTACATTTTTATAATGACAAACGTAAACTAGACTTTTTTGAAGCTTTAGAAGTCAAAAGGCACACACACGACAATAACTACCTTGTTTTAAACGAGCAAACTGATTTAATGAATTCCCCTTTCTTGGATATTCTTCTTTCTAATTAAATATGTCAAAGAAAATAAATTTAACTATTATTTCAAAAAAGTTGTAATAAAATAATGAGTTGAGATGTATGTCGATATTTTCGTTTTATAGAGACTACTTTTATACTGTTATTGTTTAGTTATTTTATTGTTGTAACTGTTATCATAGTTATTATAGGCTAGTTCTAGTTTTTATGTTAAATATTGACATACATCACATAGACATTTTGAAAACCTCATCTGTCATCTGTGTTTCATTTTATTTTCAATTTGATAAAATTTTTTGATCAAAACATCATATCATAACATAGCAACAGATATTTATTTGTAGTTGTCATGATTTCGTACTAATTCAATTTTAATCTGTCTGAAAATGCTGTCAAGCAGCGAAACTATAGTCACAGAAGCATTGAACTTCCAGAATTCGAAGGGCCACTTGCTCCAGTTAGCTCACGCGCTGGCTACGTCCTTCACCACTAAAAACCAACAGTGAAGCCAGAGAAGTATTCTCCAAGTCTGTATGCAGAATGTCCAACTTGTCAACATATATCTGCCATAGTTTTGACATATGTCACCTTTTTCGCAAAAAATCAGGGGTGCAAGGGTTTATTAAGAAATTCATTACTCTTGAACCATTGGAAGTAAATAAGTGATTTCTAAAATATTAATTCCTAAAGGCTTGCCCTACATTTTGCTTCATTACTGACCCCTTTGCTAATTCATGCGCCTACTGTGATGTTTCAAATTTGACAATCAAAAAATGTCAGAAACTAAATTTTTTCAAGTAGCAGCTACCATTTCTGATGCCACAAATCAATGTAAAATTTAATTTAAGGTCCACTTTTATTAACATTATACATGCTTATCTTTAGTCATTTTTGAGATATTGACATTTTTTAAAGAAATACTATTATTTTTTCCCTCAAGTCTAGTAGGCTTTGGAAACAATCTTTCAATTGAATTTTTATTCAAAAATGTTATTACAATAAGAAATAGTAACAACAAAAGAACAAATTTACAGATTAACAAAATAATTATTTCAATACAAATACTCAATATGTGCACTGTTTTTATTGAAACAGTATATGTACAATACGCTCCTAAACAGACTGCATTGCTCTCCGAATTACGAACGGTTCCAAATGATCAAAAGCTCCCAACTATTCTTATTCTCAAGTATTCTCATTTAAAATCAGATTTGTGTACACTAATTCTTTGACCCAACCCCCACAAATAACAATCTAAAGGGGTAAGTTCCGAAGATCTGGCGGGCCAAATTGACTGACCCATATTTCTAACGATCTTCAAAGAGTATTGCTAATTTGGCGTCTACGGCTCTAGTTGAATGTGCCGGTGCTCCATCCATTTGACACCAACGACAGACAAAAAAAAACATTCATTACAATATGAGAATTTTCACCAGCCCAAAAATGCTGGTTTTCTCGATTAATTATCTCTTGCTGACAAAATTTTGCTTCGTCTGTCCAGATAATTGTTTGTAAAACATTATGATCTTCATGAATTCTTACCAAAAATTATTTGCAAAAGTTGACCCTGCATATGTAGCCTCCGGGATGTAGTTTTTGTAGCTTATAAATTTTTGGAGATTTGAGTTATGGCGACAAAGAGTGCTTTACAATGATGAATAAGAAATTCCCACATCAGCCAATGCTGTTCAGACTGAAGCCCGTGGATATGCTTCAAAATATCACAAGACGTTAATTTCAACCTCTTCGTTCATTGTTATAGGTTTAGTTCTCACAACGGACTTAGCTACGTTCCCATGATCAAAAAAATAATTTTCAAGTCAAAAAAATTAATTTGTGGTAGATGTGGAATATTGGAAGTTGTGTCAATGTTCTGTCAACTATGCTGTTATTTTCTCTGCAAATTACAAACAAATCAAAGACAACATCAATCAGATAATGTCCCATCATAAAAATTGCAATAGTTAATTGGAACACTGACAGAACAATGACTAGGTTTGGCATTTTGCATCTTTTCCAAAGCATACTAACCTCGAGGAAAAAAAAAAATTTGTTTAAAAAAATGCCAATAAATCAAAATGACTAAAGAAAGGCATGTGTAATGTTAATAAAAGTCGCCATTAAATTTAATTTAATTTCTGGCGTCAGAAATGATACGTGACAGTTGAAAAAATGATGTTTTTGACATTTTTTGATTGTCAACTTTAAAACATCACAGTAGGTGCATGAAACATAGCAAATGTGTCAGTAGTTTCCTTTAGGTAGTCCTTTAGGAATAATTTTTTTTTAATCATTTATTTACTTCCAATTCTTCAGGAGTAATGAGTTTCTTAATGACCCCTGCAACCCTGATTTTTTGTGAAAAATGTGACATGTCAAAATTATGACAGATGTGTTGACAACTTGGACATTTTGAACTCAGAATTTAATGTATGTAATCCAAATGGGGTATTTCCATTTAAAAAACAAAGATGGAGCCGATTTCCGGAAGCGCTGCAATTTTATAAATACTTTAGACTTGCAGCAGGCAATTATGGCCGGATACCAAATTTTATAATAATAGGATTTCGGGAAATCAATTTTTTTTTAATGAAGAGGCTACGTGAATCACCCCGTATAGGCAGTAATTTCAGGTTATACATTATCATCGTTGTCACAGTCTCTCGGCAATGTCCCCATTCCATCACAACCTTGAATCTCTGTCTCAAGCAGCTCTTCAACATTTTGTTGCAGCTTCTGTACTTCATCAATTGGACCAGGTTTTCCACAAGTGTTTCTCGCCGCCTTTTCTCTTTGTTTAAGTCTTTAAATATTTTATCAGAGAGTTGTTATTGTGTCCTCAGAATGTCCACTAAATTTTGCTTCTTTTAATATATTTCAGGAAGAAATTTTCATTTTTAGTGAATTTTTATTTTAAAAAAATTCACTAATAGAGACGTATCGATGGTGAGACTTTCCAAAACATTTTTCAAATGAGCTTTGGCCTTGCTTTTGTAATTAGTTACAGTGCTGTAAGTGTTTTTTAATGCATAATATAGATGTTGTGCTGATTTTTATTCATTTTTAGTACTCCTGAAGATGCTCGGGATCCCGAGCTAAATATATCGAGTTTTAGTGATTTTCTTTAAAATATAGCCCTCGTTTTTTTGGTCGTAATTGCCCTTATATATATATATATATATATATATATATATATATATATATATATATATATATATATATATATATATATATGTATATATATATATATATATATATATATATATATATATATATATATGTATCCAACCGATAACTCAAAAAATAATTAACCGATTTCGATGAAACTCGGCAAGTGCCTTTCTTTTATTAATGGCTTGGATGAGTTCGTTAGCCAGGAAAATCTGACAAGGTTTTCCGGGAAAATTTTGAGTTTTCTTTCGAAAAAAAATTTGTTCTCCGAAAATTACAAACCGCTTTTAATGAAATTTGATGGATATTTTGCCTTGAGAAAGACCTTACTACGTACCAAAATTAAACTTTCTGAGTTTATAGAAAATTAAGTTTTGCAAATTTTCAGTTTTCTTTGTAAAAAAATTTTTTCTTCAAAAATTACAAAGCTTTTTTAATGACAATTGGTGGACATCTTACCATAGGAAAGACCTTACTACATACCAAAATTCAACTTTCTAAGTTTATTAAAAATAGAGTTATCCAAGTTTGAAGCATTTAATAAAAATTCACTACCATAACGCACTTGCTGCGTCCCGAACTTTTTTTTTTCTCACACTTTAGCATAATTTTATTCTTTTTTTGATGTATCTTATTTTCCATGTTCACATTTTTGCAGCTTATCTTCTCTTCATGTCCTGCTTATTCAAGCCCAGCTTTCAGCCCCACTCATTGCAACATTCCATATGACTTGATGAACGTCGTTCTCATGTCCTACTTCGAAAGTTCATTAGCAAGAGAGTATTTTGTCCATTGAATGCTTGCTTTGTTAAAGCTAAATAATAGTAATAGTAATGTATATCGAAGCAAATTTTACAGTGTGTTTTATGCAAGAAGTCCAAGACTTGTGCTGTATATGTATAAAGTGGCCCATTTCCCTGTGATAGTACCTTTACTCAAAAATAACCAAAGATACCAGAGTTTTCCATTTATTTTTGTGGTTATTCCGTTCTAGTACACAACTCAAACTTATTCTGTACTATACAGGGTGTAATGTAATTCCTTGAGAGCCTTAAACTTTGTTATTTTAAATACAATACCCTGTATATTTATGCATTTGTCAATTCTTTATTGAATTCTGAGCAAAAAATTTTCAGGCAGTGGTGGTCAAAATCTCATCGTTTTTTAGTTTGAAAAAATTGGTCAGTTTATGGTTGAAAAAGAAAGATCAATATCTCATAAGCTGAACAAGAGTGATACCTGAAATTCAGCAAAAATATGTAACGAGCTATGAAATATCTGTACATGCCTCTCTAATTTCCAAATCTTCTACTGGGTGCTTAAAGAAGAGCTGCCAATTTAGGAGAATATAAACAGCAATAACTTTCTTTTTTCAAATGGAACATGGCATATCTGTATATTATGATGAAATCCAATGTGGAATCTAATATCCTTGGTGATACTATCAGGGTTCCCTATATCTAAACAGCATCCTTTCCGAGATATTCAGGTTTAACGAGAAAAGTTAACATAAAAATTATGATATTATTGAGACAAATTTCTAACACTATAAAATCAACATAATGTGTTTTCAGAAATTATTGACAGAATCATTTTTACATAATAAACATACTGTTAAACTATTCAATGATAATCAGAATTTTTCATCCTCTGATGACGCTAACCGTGTTAGTAAAACGATTGTCAGGTCTTTATACAGATGCATTGTGGTGATTTGGGGTCTCCAAGTGTACTTATCAGTGCTCATCACAGGTTCCAATCTTCACTTAGTCAATGATAATTACTAAGGATTTTCGAAATGTCTTCAATTTTGTTGGATGCAATTGTTCAGTCGGTTTGCATACGATGATAAAACATTGTTGAGCATGCTTCTTGGAATTTCCTGAAATACTTGAATGATTCTATGCTTCATGTCTTAATGGCAGTTGAAGGACTACTATAAACCATCTCTTTGATATACCGTGACAGGAAGAAATCCATTGGGGTGACGTCAGGAGATGTTGGAGGCCAACTTATAGGCCCACCCTTGCCAATCCAATGGTTTGGATAATGTAAAAACTCCTCAAAAACTGGATCATTTAGGTAACCTCTGAAAAAGTGAGGACTGATTATGCTTTGTCCCATTATGCCTGCCCAGGCTACCTTTTCTGACACCTCTTCTCAATCTTAAAATAGGGATTCGTATCGGAATAGTAATGCGTGTTTCTTCGATTTGGGGTTTCACATTTCTGGAAAATGCATTCATCAGTGTATAAAACTTTACTGAAAAACGCATTATCTTCATTCATTCTATCCAAACCCCATTGGCAGAACTGAAATCTAGATGGAAAATCGTTTTCCTCAACTCTTGCATTATCTGAGGCTAAGTGAAGATTGGAACCTGTGATGAGCACTGATAAGCACACTTGGACAACCCAAATCACCACAACACATTTTAAAAGACCTGACGATCGTTTCACTAACCAAGTTAGCGTCATCAGAGGATGAAACATTCTAAATACTTAAAAAACTAACATCAACTTATATAACGGATCTCAGGTAAAGAGATCGAATCGAGATGAGACACTAGTCTGCCGTCGCCCGACATATTTGGGATAATAATCATCACGTTGATAAAGATAATCTGAAATTAATAAAAAATGTTAGAAATCCAGTACAGCTAAATGGGTTTGAAAGCGCATATATTGCGAAATATAGTTACAACAAAAAAAGTATGAACACCAGTGCCAATTACGAGTCACTTGATCGATTGCTTTGCTAAATAAAATTCCCACGTTTTCGGCACGTTCTACCTATTAACATAAGTATACAGTTGGTGCCGCCAAAGGAATCGGTGTTAATTTAGTTGGCGTTGAACCTTCACAAAACTATTACAGATGGACACTTTTTAGATGAAGCAGTAGGGATAGCGCAAAGACCTTGTCCGGCGTTAAAAATACAATACACTGTGGAATTTGCCTACGACTAGTGTCTCATCTCAGTTCGATCTCTTTACCTGAGATCCGGTATATAAGTTGATGTTAGTTTTTTAAGTATTTGAATGTTTCATCCTTTGATGACGCTAACTTGGTAGTGAAACGATCGTCAGGTCTTTTAAAATGTGTGGTGGGGATTTGGGTTCTCCAAGTGTACTTATCTGAGGCTTATATGCATGGAAGTTGTTGGATTTGAAACACCTCTGTATCGAACTTCTACTCACATTTATTTCTGGGCTGATTGTCCTCTGACTTGAATGCGAATGCTCAATTACTGAAAGCAATATATTGAGCTCGTGATTTCCGTCAAGACGTATTTCTGTTTATTTGGGGTCAGATATTTCACTGATGAATTCGCATGAAATCTTTCCTTCAGTTTTCTGAGCGAAGTGATTTGAGGTTGCCTACAATTCGGGTGCACTTGACGATATAAACACGCTGCCATTATAGCATTTGCAACAATCTTACCGATACAGTAAATCATATTTTTCATTTCTTCCATTGAAAATTTCATAATTACTTTTACTGACAAAGAAAATGAATATTTAATTCGTTTATACGCAATCTAAATGCAAATGAAGAACAACAGTTTGATATGAATGACAGTTGTCAAAATCACAAGATACCTTGTTTCTCTCCAAAGCCAAGCATTGCTTTCAAAAATTAATACGTATACATCACACATATTCGTCAGTGTATTTCTCTTATCTCTTCCTAATGAAAAGTTGTTTTCTCAATGGAATTCACGATATAAATTGTTAATATCAATGCAATATGACCTTTATAATAATAATAATGATAATAATACATAATCTGTATTCTTTATTGTTTTAGCTGTCATTTTTTGTGGATTTGTGATTTTATCGACAATGTTTTCATATGTAATGCCTGCATGTAATAGTCAATTTTGCAATTGACTTCGAAGAGCTAATCGCAGGCATCTTTTCTCATCATGATAGGTTGTCTAAAATAGCCAAAGGTTATTGAATACTGGCGTTTGAAAATTTCTTATTGTGAAATTTTATGCCTGCTGTGATGAAACAGGAAAATGATAAATATCGAGACAAGATTAGATTAGATTTATTGTGAGTGGGCTATTCCAGTCCCTCCACCGCGAGCTTAGGTCTATTGTGGCTCATGTCTAATTATTTAGATTTCACCCATCAATTCCAGCTCCCTGCGGGAGTAGATCTTTGTATGGGGGTGAAAGTTTGTTTGGCAGGAGTACTGCCATCTAAGCGAAGTCGCTTGCCCATTTCGAATCTCAAAGAGAGATAACCTCTCTCCCAGTCCGTTTGAACTCGACATCCGTCAGTGTTTGTCTCGAGGCAGTATTATGAAGTCCCACTCCCAAGCAGCATCCAGTCTTTAATTGATCCACCCCTAGCCCCCCAGGCTAGTTCGTGTAAACCTGGCACCCAACAGTGTTAGACTCAAGGCAACATCCCATCGAGTCCCGCTCCTGAGCATCACCCAAGCGAGGCCCGTCTGTCAGTTTAGTAGCACACAGTGGGGGCCCCAAACTCCGGATGTATACCACTCATCAGAAATCACAGCTCCCTCCGGGTCGTCTGGACACACGACACCCGCCAGCGCTCACCCAGGGCGTTATCATTTGGAACCCCGCTCCCGAGTAACAACCTAGCGAGGCCAACTGTCCATTTCTAAGCCCACAGTGAAGGCGTCAAAATCCGGGTGCATATCACTCCCCAGAGATATCCGCCTCCTTCCAGGCTCACCTGTACCAGACCCTCGCCAGGGTTTCATTGACTCGAGGTGGTATCATGAAGTCCCGCCCTCGAGCAGCATCCAAGCGGGGTCGTTAGCCCGTTTCGAAGCTCACAGAGTAGGCTTAAGTCTCCAGGTGTAATTCGCCCCTAGAGATCTCAACCCCTTTCTGGGTTCACCTAGACCCCATACCCGCCAGCGTTTGCTTAAATTTCACCCAACAAATCGAGATTTCTGCAGAAGACGATATATGTGAGGTGAAACTTTGTTTGACAAATGTACTGCCATCTGAGCGAAGTCGCTCGTTTCAAAGCTTAAAGAGAGATAGCCTCTCTCTGAGTTCGTCTAGACCAGACGTCCTTTAGTGTTTGAATCGAGGCAGTATCATGAAGTCCTGCATCCGAGCAGCATCCAGGTGAGGTTGTTTGCCAGTTTCGAAGCTCACAGAAGAGGTATCAATCTCTAGTTGTAATCCACCCTTAAAGATCTCAGCTCTCCTCTGGGTTTGTCTAGACTCGACACCCATCAGTGCTAGACTCAATGTGACATCCCATCGAGTCCCGCTCCCGAGCATCACCCAAGCGAGGCTGTCCGTCCGTTTCGAAGCACACAGTGAGCGCCTCAAACTCCAGGTGTATACCGCTCATCAGAGATCGTAACCCCCTCCGGGTCGTCTGGACACACGACACCTGCCAGCACTCAACCCAAGGTGGTATCATCTGGAACCCCGCTCACAAGTAACAACCATGCGAGGTCAATTGTTCATTTCTAAGCCCAGAGTGGAGGCCTTAATATCCGGGTGCACATCATTTGCCAGAAATATCTGCCACCCTCCAGGCCCACCTGGACAAGTGTTTGACTCCGATTAGTCGCCTCTTACGACAGGCAGGAGTTACATTGGGAATTCTTTTAGTTAATCCCCGGACCGACAGGGGACATATCGAGACAAACAACTCTACTAGCAAGTCTTTATCTTGACTTTACTGATAGTTTCTCTTGTCATTAACATTTATTCAATATTAGTACTGAGTTTGCCATTATAAATTTTGAAACTCTTTGAGAAGTTGCAATTACAACTCTTGCGTTTACGCAACATACTCTTATAATTTTAAACATTAAAAGTGAAAATGTATCTCGGAAACGACTATGTTTGGGTATAGGTAACCCTGATACTATCATAAAGGATATTAGATTCCATCATAATGTACAGGCTGTTCCATTTAAAAAAATAAAGTTATTGCTGTTTATTCTCTCCTAAATTGGCAGCTCTTTTTAAAGGACCCAGTAGAAGACTTGAAAATTAGAGAAGCAAAAACTATGACATTTTGACCACCAATACCACAATATTTTTTGCTCACAATTTAAAAAAAATATTGAAAAATGCATAAATATACAGTGTTGTATTTTAAATAACAAATTTTGAGACTGTCAGTGAATTACGTTACACCTTGTATCGTACAGAATAATTTTGAATTGTGCACAGGAACTGATTAACCACGAAGGTAAAAGAAAAACTCCTGTAGAAATGTTCACGTACGTTGTGAATATTATTACAGGTGATGGTAAATGTAGCAAAGAACCGAGGAGGATTGTGGTGGCAAAGCAAGCATTCAATAAAAAAATACTCTTCTCATGAATAATTATTTCAACTTCGATCTGAGGAAGAGATCCGGTAAGTCATATGTATGTATTCAGGGCATGAAAAGAATAGAAACTTATGAAGTGTAGTTATAGAGAAACATGACAAAGTCAAAGAATACTGATTGAACAACAAATAAAAGTGTGCTAGAAGAGGCAAGAGAAGAAAAATATTACTGAAAGACAATGAGAAGGAAAAAGCAGAGTTTGTTGGGACCTGTTTTGAGGCATAATAACTTACTGACAACAATAATATTTGAAGGGCATATTTTTATATGTTAGAAAAAAATGAAGTGTTAGACCGAAAGAAAAGCTTCTCAAACCTAGCTCATTTGAAGTGTGAAAGCTACAGCTAAATGAAAAGAAAGATATATGTTATCATTGGCGTTACAACCCACGCTTATATCCATAACATCATATTAGGGTTAATTCCCTGTGATCATAGAATGATATGATTTTTGGTTTAATTCTCACCATTGAATTTTTTTAATGCTGGCCTATTTGAACTCACACCTGCCATGTCAAGATGTGTAATTTAAAGCCCTTTAAATTAACCCCCTGTCGGCCCAGTAATAATAGACTTTTATTTAAATTTTAAGCTATCAGGTTAAGAACTTAAGTGTTATACTTTTAATTGCATGAAACTCTTAATAATTTTAAATATTGATTATTTTAGATGAAGATTTTTATGTGTGCTTATTGTGGAATGGTTTTAGGTAAATATGGGGAAGAACAAGAAGATAAATCAAGTCTTCAAAGTAGCAGGAGCCAAGAGCCTAAAACTGAAGGCTAAAGCTAAAGCAGTGAAAAGCAATTTAAAGAATGTAAGTTGACTATTGCTTAAGGGTTGGGGGACAAATCTTTTTTTTATATTTTTTATTGTAGAACAAACCAGTTCAGCAACATGTATGCTATTCATGGTTGTTTTATCTGCCATGAGCTATTGTCTAATATAAGAAGCAATAAAAAATTATAAAGATAAGATGCTATAGTTAGAAACAAATTAAAAATAGTTTGGTCGATAAGTTAGTAACATTATTTGGTAGGCTTACATTCGTATGTACACATCCACACTCACACACACACTCACATGCGCCCAAATACCCACACATACTTAAATTATATTTTAACTCTGATCATGGACCATTAAACACATCTTGTGGAAGTCTTTTTCTTAGTCTTTGTTGTAGTCTTGCACCAAGATTGTAATGTATTGCTTCAGGATATTCAGTTAAGTTGTTCAGGAAGTTGATTGCACTTGCTTTTATAAAGTCACTGATCACTGGTATGTTTAATTCGCGATGTATTTGCGTGTCCCTAATGAACCACGGTGCATCAGTGATGATTCCTAGCACTTTGTTCTGGAAGGTTTGTGCCATATTTATTGTTGTATTTGACGCTGTTCCCCATATTGGACAGCCATATGTGAGAACTGGTCTAAGAATACTTTTGTAGATGAGAGTTCCGCATTAAATCTTCAGTGATGATTTTTTGTTTATAATGGGGTACAGCATTTTTAGACGTCCATAAGCTTGCTGAGTTCTGTTTTTGATATGATGCCTCCAGGTTAAGGTACGATCGTAATGTAGGCCTAAATATTTGACGGATTCGTGTTTGTGATTACAAAGGATTGATTGCTTTATTATCTATTTGTAACGGTGGCGGATTTGGTCCTCTTAAGAGCGTAAAGATTTTAGCTTGAGTCTTTGATGAGTTTATAGTGATTCCCCAGCTCTTGCACCATTTTGTAACTTTGTTTAAGGAATTTTGTAAAAGGTTCGTGGATTCGATTATGCTTTTGTGTTGTGTTGCTATCGCTGAATCGTGGGCATACATCGCCAATAAGGAGCCTTGTTCGTATGGTATGTCGCTTACATATAAATTATATAGTGTAGGTCTCAATATGGAACCTTGAGGTACTCCTGTGTGAATTGCTTTAGTTGTGGAAAATTCAGCGTTTATTCTTACTGCAAATGTTCTATTTTGTGTGAAGCTGGCAATGATTTTGAGTAGATAGAAGGGTAACTCTTGGATTTTTGCTAATTTGAAGAGGAGCCCTTTAATTAATAAAGGTTATTAAATAAGTTGAACAAAAATTATTTGTCTTTATGTGCGCACGGGCCATAAAGTGTACGTTGTGCCCGCGCGTGCCATAAAGTACACTTTATGGCCGGTGAGCATAAAGTACACAATTATGTAATTGGCAACTAAGCAATAAAAACACAATAATGAACTAGTATGACATAATAGTTATTTATGTCATACTAGTTCATTATTGTGTTTTTATTGCTTAGTTACCAACTACATAATTGTGTACTTTATGCCCACGGGCCATAAAGTGTACTTTATGGCCCGCGCGCACATAAAAACAAATAATTTTTGTTTGACTTCTTTATTAATGAAATTACAGATAATGGAATAAAAGTAATATGTAAATTTTTAAATAACATTATTTAGTCGAATTAACATCAAATTGACAGTTCTGAAAAGATCCGGTGATGGTTAGGTTGCCTTCAGCAAACAGTGATTCATGTTTCATTGTTTGGGTATGACTAGTATGACATAATATTTTGTATGCACCGCTGGTATAAATAGAGGTGTATGCCCTCGAGCGACTTACAAACCCTCGGGCCGGAGGCCCTCGGATTTGTAAACTCGTCGCTCTCGGGGCATAAACATCTATTTATACCCTTGGTACCTAAATAACTATTCTGAGCAGCACATGCTCTTTATAAATGCGACCTGGTTTTGTCAATAATTAATTTTAGAGACCTTCTTGAGGTCTGTTTATTACTTCCACATCGTGAATACGTGTGGACGTATGGCATCAGTGACAGAAATTTAAAAAATAGAAAACATGATTTGAGAATGACTTTCTTTTGTCTGTCGGTCTGTCTGTTAGTAGCCACGATAACTTCAGAACGAATTGAGATATCGTCTTCAAATTTGGTATACAGTTAGCACCCGACAAACGAACGGTTAGGATTGTTTTTGGGTAAAATCGCTCCATGGGGTAAGGGATGAATGGGGAGTGATTTGGTGAAAATTGACATTTTTTCGTTAAAACTTGAGTAATATGACGTTTTAGGGTTTGTTTATTAGAAAACTTTCAATTTCATCAAACATCTGGTATTATGTGCTAAAATGAAATTGGGGGTAGAATGTGTGGGGGTGGAATATTTGGTGACAGAAATTTCGAATTTTTTTGCTAAAATGGCATAAACAGTCTCAAAATAGAAAACTTGATTTTGAAACGAAAACTTTTTTGTCTGTCGGCCTGTACGTCTGTCTGTTAGTAGGCGCAATAACTTTCGAAAGAATTGAGATCTCCCTTTGGATACAGGAATATGAATATTTTGTTTGTGGTCAAGTCATGAGAATGTCTTTCTGGGGAGAGTCAATTATCACAGCTTTGTGGAAGTTATGATTCAATTTGCAGCACTATTTTAGAATGGAATAGAACAGCAGAACATTGGTGTTAAACAAACCCAAATTTTACTATTTACCTACTGTACCATATATCTAGAATCTTAGTTACGCTTTTATTCTTATTATTACACTGGAAAGGGTGGTTTGGTAATCTTAAATGAAACCAAGATATTCTATATAACTGCTTTAATGATAAAAATAAGAACATTGAAGGGACGGTCAACGCAAAAGAATACTAAAGTAACTAGTCTGCCTTTACAAATATCTTGACAATATTTTAATTGTTACCCTCTACGTTTATCTAGTGTTGTAATAAAAAATTCTTCTATAGCCCATGCTGCTCAAATTTATATATTGATATTCTACAAATTGTTTCGAAAACAACCACTCGGAGGTTTTAAATACAAACCATTAAAATCTTACCCGGTAGTGGAAAATTAAGTTTAAAATATAGTGCTGAATTAATACTTTAAAGGCTCAAAACACTCATAACACCTTAGTGTAAACTACTGCGCTCTGTTACGGCAAATTATCATGCGAATCGACTTCCCTACTGAAATCTAACGGCCCATTTAGCTTTTCTATTTTTGCAATACTTAATCACCCACAAAAATATCAAACCAAAAATTCAATTATTGCCAAAATGCTACCGAATCTGTCTACCGTACAGTACCCATTTTCGAGCCCTGCATATGTCACGACAGACCAGTCTCCACTGTCTTCGCTCTAAATCCAAGGTACCCATATTTTCTCTGCTACTTTTTCGCCCAATTAAAAATTGCAGTTTTTACAACATTTGTTAATTTAACTCTGCCCTATCCTAAGAAAATGGTGGTGATTTTATCGCCATTTTTCCTGGCGACAGCGGATTCGCTCGGTCAACCATCACGTTTTTTGGTCACGTCATCACTATATGGGAGTTTACAATTAATCCCTGAACCATAGTTTTTAAGTTCGGATGAAGAAAGTGCAACGTAAGTTTGCAAGTGTTTTTTCTAAAGGTAAAGAGTTTTCAGCATTGTGCGTGTCTAGAGTATCATATTACTCGATACACTGGCGACACTCTGGAATTTTTACACTTAACATCGAGTGGTTTTATGGTTAATTTACGATAGTTTTTTTTCCCCTCAGGGCTCGTCTGCGGCCTTGCCGCCCCGATAGCACTGCAACCTTTGGTTGATTGTGCATACCCTTAGTCTTACTCTACCCATTCCAAAATCACTGTGCCTTGAACTAGTCTGCACAGCGATTGGTAGGGTGAAGTTCTATATTGCTCTGTCTCCGGTCTAGACTGACCGTAGATCAGTTGTCTTTTGCGGTCCAGAGCTTTACACTCGCACAGGATGTGCTGGGCTGATTCCTCCCCCTCGCCGCAGAGTCTGCATGTGAGGTCCCCTTCGAACCGCCCCATTTTATGCAGGTGTTTCTTGACGGCCATGTTGTGTTTCTGAGCTGTCATCTGCTAAGATTTAGCAGCTCCACAGCTCTCTTTGAACTGGGTTCGTCAATTATTGACTTCCCATGTCTGAGTCCTGGACAGTCTGCCCAGAACCCCTTCTGTTGGTTTCTGACCCAGGACCTAATGGCTCCCCTGGCAGTGCTCTTTGTCACGCCCAGAGCCGGTTCTGGTCCCATAAATGAATCTGCAGACCCTCTCTTCGCGAGACTGTCAGCTTCTTCATTACCTTTGACCCCCGAGTGACCTGGAACCCAGATGAGGGTCACCTCAAATTTATGATAGTTATTTTGTTATAAATTATGTGGCCGTTAATAATATATTACTCAAATTATTTAGACCACTAAATTATACTGGGGTCCCATAAATTTATGCCCATATTAAAACCTAATTTACCCTCCCAATTACTTTATGGCGATAAAGTTTATTAAATAAAAGGGCTTAACCCAGTACCTTGCTTACAACAATAAATTTAATTAAATAAAAGGGTTTAAGCAAGTACCTTGCTTGCAATGCGATGGCTAATTGATCAAAAGTTAATTAAAATATGTTTATTGTTTTTGTTTCCTCCAATGCAGACAGTCTCTTCTTTGAATGCGATTCTTGTAAATGTCTTAATTTGTTTGAATGTAGAAAAACAGCTGACAGCCAACACTTTTCGTTGACTTTGTGGAAATCGTTCATCACAGCTCCAACATATTTGCGTGTCAGTTTTATTTTTCAGTGTGTTTTCCAATTGGTTTGATTACATTGGATTCAAAAGGCCAGCTTCTGTAACAATGTATGTTTCTATTGCAGATAAGCAGTAAAAACAAGGACAAAGTAGAAGAATTGGATCGGCAGTTTGTAAATTTACAAGATAAAATTAGAAACCCTCAAAATGAGTCAAAGAAAAATACAAAGAAAGATTCATCAAAATTACCAAATTTCAGCAATATGCAGCTTGAAACACATAAAAAGTCGCAAGAGGCAATAGAAGATTTGAATAAAATGAAACTGTAGATATATTTTTGACTGTAAATAAATGGTTTAGAATTAATTATTGTTTTTTATTGAAAAAAAAAGAAACATGTATTAGCAATGATTTGATGTTTGGTCAAGCCAAATATGCAGAATTAAACTGAAAGGAATAAGACTTTTTCAATTTCAATTGGGAAGCCTGGTTGGCTCAATGTAAGGATGTGTGCCTCCAATGTAAGCATGTGTGTCTTTAAAGTCAAGGGTCATGGATTCGATTACCAATAGGTGCGGGATTTCACTTTTTGGTATGTACTGTATAATTAGCATCGACCAAGGTTATTGCATTATTTGAGCAAGTTGAATGCCTGCACATTCCGCGTAAAGCCGTCGGTCCCATCTACCACTCAATAAAATATTGGTCTTCTCCATGAAATAATCTAGGAGATAGACGTGGGCTGAAGCGTATAGCAGAAACATTGAGTTGTAATAGAAAAATACAAATATAAGTAAATATGCTTATGGATAAATCGTTGTTTTTTAAGAAGATATAAATAGTTGTAAGCCATAACTACAATGTCCACACTCAAATGAAGTATATGGAGAATGACAGTCAGTTCTGTGATTGTCGTAAAAAAGTCGAATGATGTAAGTTTCATTCAATTTTTTCATTAAAACAATTTGATTTAATGAAAAACCAGATTTTAATAAACTTTCTATTTTCTTCTTTTATTGCCAAATATTTTCAAAAAAGCTGTCTTTTACATTATTTTTAATACCTTTATTGACGGCAAATTTGTTTTTCAAAATTTATTGTCTTTTTTTTAATAATGTACATAATACATGAAGGAAAGACTGTTCTACATTATTTTTTAATGCTTATTTGCTGCAAACGTGTGTGTATGTATATATATATATATATATATATATATATATATATATATATATATATATATATATATATATATATATATATATATATATATATATATATATAACCAAAACGGACTTGCTGCGTTAACACTTTTTTGTTATTGCAAATGGATAACTCTTATTAGGTGCCTTTTATTGTTATTTTTTTCAAATATCAGAAAAATCTGATAGTTTGGTGATTTAGTTTGCTTTAAAATGGTCTTATAAATCCAAGACAAGGGTTCTGTTAGCTTAATCATAGGTATACTATATCATAACACGCAAAGGTGTTAAGTAGATTGCCTATTGCATAAACTTAAACACTCGGGGGATGAAATATAGTCTGCCAATATATTATTGTACATATGCCTAAATGAATTGGTGTATGCAGGGATTGCGTACATTTAGGAGTTGTTGGTCGAACAATACCCACTCTCGTCTTGTGTGGCATATCGTTCAGCCGACAGTTCTTTGGGCCGACATCTCGTTTAGTCGACACTACAATAGAGCGACGATTCGAGCTATAATACCGCTTTTTTCAGTATTTGTCTGGTCGACTAGCTGAAGCGTTTTGTTTCCTTCTATAAAGCCTAATATTGATCTCTGCTTCATATTTAGTTGCAAAACATGACATATAAGTGAAATTGAAATAAAAATGCCAATTTATGTCCAGGGCAATACACACTTTTTATATGTTTAAAATGGCTAACCTAATTGCATAGCAATATTTTGAGGTTTAGTTTGTCTTTGATTTTTGTTTTTCTTTAATATAACATTGTAAAAAAATGTGTTTAAGTTATTAGATACAAATAAACATACTTATGGGTAATTAATTGTTATATATATATATATATATATATATATATATATATATATATATATATAAATGTATGAAACTCAATCCTGACACCTTAGTAAAAAGGTCATTGTCTAATAAAAAAAAATCGATTGATATAAGATTTATTCCATATTTTTATTACAAAAATGTGATTTAAAGTGAAGCCACATATATAGGCAATGAAGAAAAAATCATTGGAAATTGAATATGTGGTCATGCCATTAAAGTTATCTGTGTCAAAAAATATGTTGAGTTAGATATAAATAAATATACTTATGGATAAAACGTTATTTTTAAAGAAGATATAAATAGTTGTAAGCCTGAATTACAATGTCCACACTCAAAGAAAGTATGGAGAATGACAGGCAGTTCTGTTATTGTCGCAAAAAAATCGAATTATAGGTTTCATTCAATTTTTTCATTAAAACAATTTGATTTAAAGAAAAACCAGATTTTCATAAACTTTCTATTTTGTTCTTGTATTGCTAAATATTTTCAAAAAAGCTGTCCTTTTTTTCTCTCGCTCAGGGCTCGTCCGCGGCCTCGCCGCCCCGATGGCACTGCAACCTTTGGTTTATTGTGCTATGCCCTTAGTCTTTTTACTCCACCCACTCGAAAATCACTGTGCCTTGAACTAGTCTGCACAGCGATTGGTAGGGTGAAGTTTTATAATGCTCTGTCTCCGGTCTAGACTGACCGTAGATCAGTTGTCTTCTGCGGTCCAGAGCTTTACAATCGCATAAGATGTGCTGGGCTGATTCCTCCCCCTCGCCGCAGAGTCTGCATGCGAGGTCCCCCTCGAACCACCCCATTTTATGCAGGTGTTTCTTGACGGCCATGTGCCCCGTCAAGAGACCTGTTATGTTTCTGGGCTGTCCTCTGCTAAGATTTAGCAGCTTCACAGCTCTCTTTGAACTGGATTTGTCAATTATTGACTTCCCATGTCTGAGCCCTGGACAATCTGCCCAGTACACCTTGTGTTGGTTTCTGACGCAGGACTTAGGTTAGGTTAGGTTTGTATGTGAGTGGGCCATATCGGCCCTCCACCGCGACCTTAAGGTCTATTGTGGCTCACGCCTACAGTCTATATTTCGCCCAACAAATCCAGCCGCCTGCAGAGGTCGATAATCTTTGTGGGCGAAAGTTGATCCAGGTCTTCTAGAGCAAGCTTTACCTTGCCAAAGAGCAGGTATCTAGTCCTGTCCGCTGCCGGACAGTAACACAGCACATGCTCTGCTGTTTCTTCATTCTCCATGCACAGCCGGCACTCGGTCTCCTGACCGACCCCAATACGGTGCATGTGGTGCCGCAAGCGGCAGTGTCCTGTATACAGGCCGACTAGAGTTCTCAGTTGTTGTCTGTTCAACTCTAGAAGCTTTTTAGCCCTTGACTCAGACAGCCCATTTATGAAGGCCTTAGAGTGGGCTAATCCTGGAAGATTTTGCCAATATTGGATTGTCATTCTTTCTGTCCAGGTCTTTAAGGTGCGTTTTGCTGTGCAAGATGTTATCCCCAGCACCGGTTCTGGTCCAACAAAGTCACTCTGGGCCCCACTCTTGGCAATCGCGTCGGCCGCAATATTGCCGTCATGGTCCGAGTGACCCGGTATCCAGACCAGCGACACCTCATTACAGCTGCCCAATTCGTTAAGGGAAGATTTACAACTCCATACCGTCTTTGAATTACACCGGTAGGAACCAAGTGCCTTTATTGCAGCTTGGCTATCTGCATATATCTTTATCGATTTGTTTGTGCACAGGTCTTTTAAACTTTCCCTTGCACACATCTCGATGGCATACACTTCTGCCTGGTGTATGGTTGCGTACTTGCCGAGGCTAGATGAAAGTCTAGCATCGGTGCTGCCCCCATATGCGCCGGCTCCCACTCCCAAATTGGTTTTGGAGCCGTCAGAGTACCAGCAAAGGTCCGCTCTCAACAGGATCGATTGATTCCGGTCCCAGTCCTCCCTTTCCGGGAGGACGGTCTTGAAAGACAGATCTCTGCTGATTTTTGTAGGCATCAAGTCTGAGACCATTCCCAGTATCCTGTGACAATCACTGTCATCAAGGAGACCGGACCCTCTCAGATTGACTTCCCTCGGCATGTTATCTGCCGTTTGTTTTAGTCTGTACGTTGTCCACCTCGCCACCCTCTCCAACCATATGTGAAGTGGGGGAATATTGAGGAGGACCTCCAGAGCGGCTGATGGTGCGGTGCTTAATAGCTCCCCTGGCAGTGCTGTTTGTCACGCCCAGAGCCGGTTCTGTTCCCATAAATGTTTCTGCTGACCCTCTCTTCGCGAGACTGTCAGCTTCTTCATTGCCTTTGACCCCCGAGTGACCCGGAACCCAGATGAGGGTGACCTCATTCTGCCTAGCCAGGTGGCGCGTCTCGTCTCAGCACTCACTCACCAGCGAGGAACTTACCTGTGGGCTACTTAGGGCCTTAAGCGCTGCCTGGCTGTCTGTGGCTATGAGGATCCGCTTGTTGGTGTAGCCCCTCCTCTTGTTCTCCGCACACAGTGCAGGATGACGTACATTTCGGCCTGAAAGACCGTTGCATGGACTCCGAGGGAAATACTATGACACCCTCGGTTCTTCCGAATAAACACCTGCCCACGCTCCCCGCCGGATCCGTCCGTGAACCAGACAAGCGCGTCCAGTGGTGTGCCCGGCGTCTCCTCCCGGCCGGGGATTTCCACTGTAAAGTTGTTTTCCCTGCAGATTCGCGGGCTCACGAAGTCTGACCTCATTTCGAGCATAGGCTCCTTCACGATGTCCTGAATTTTTCAGTGGCCCCTGAAGCCTAAGTCTGGGTTGATCTTCAGTCTACCATGGCAGGATAGTCTGTATAGTCCTAGCCTGGCCTCCCCCATAATAACTAAGTGTACGCAGATCCAGCAACACCTCCATGGCGGCTGTTGGGGTTGAAGACATGGGCCCTGTGATGCCTAGGCAAGCTATCCTTTGGATCTTACCTAGTTTTTGTTTGGCACAGGATTGTGTCACCTTAGGCCACCAGACCAGTGCCGCGTATGTTAAGGATGGTCTAACCACCCTTGTGTACAGCCAGTGGGCCATACTAGGTCTTAGTCCCCACGTTTTTCCATATACCCGCCTAGTGACGGCTAAGGTCATGACAGCCTTACACAGTATTTTTTCAACGTGACCATTGCAGGTTAGCTTAGAGTCCAATACGACCCCAAGATATTTTATCTCCCTGGCCATTGGAATGTTCCTATCGTATAGAGTGAGGGTTCTGTGGCTGTCCGACTTCCTCCTCCTCGTAAACGGTATGACAGTTGCTTTCTCGGTGCTCACCCCGAGCCCTTGACCAACCGTCCACCACTTTCAGTGCTGTTTGCATGCGCTCCCACACTGACTGTGTAACCTTTCCTCAGACTATGATGACAATGTCGTCCGCATAGCCCCGTACCCCCCTCCCGAGAGTCTCCCAGCAGGCCGTCCACAACTAGGCACCAGAGCAAGGGAGACAGAACGCTCCCCTGCGGACACCCCGCCGCGACCCCCGCCAGCAGAGTCCCTCCCGCGAGATAGGTGAACACCGCCCTGTCCCTGAGCATGGAACCGATCCACCTGCAGCAGATCTCCTCTAATCCACGCTCCCTGACAGCTGCCAGAACTGATCCAAATGAGGCCCCCTCCATGTCTAGGAAGGCCCGCAGCGCCACCTCCCTGTTCTCCAGCGTATTCTCCAGCTTCAGCACAAGTTGGTGCAGTGCTGTTTCTGTTGAGAATCCTGCTCTGTATGCATATTGTCCGCAGTGTAAGGGCTATGCTTCCAGTACACCGCCCCTAATGTGCCGGTCGAGCAGTTTTTCCACTGTTTTTAGCAAGAAGGACATGAGACTTATTGACCTCAGGGACTTTGCCTGGTCTGTTGGACGCCCAGGTTTAGGAATGAATACAACCCTGGCCAGTCTCCATGCCCCCGGAATGTACCCCAGAGCCATGCTGGCCCTCATAATGAGGGTAAGCGCCGGCGCCAGTATATATATATATATATATATATATATATATATATATATATATATATATATATATATATATATATATATATATATATATATATATATATATATATATATATCCCCTGTTGGAGCATGTTGGGCATTATTCCATCGAATCCCGGGGATTTGTATGGCTTAAAGCTGTTAACGGCCCATCTGATTTTGCTCCAAGTAACCACCTCTTTAGCGACTGTCCAGTCTACTCTAGATGCCCGCCTATAAGGCGCCTCTATTTCTGAGTGTTCCCAGTCCGGAGGTGATTGGTTTATTATGTTACAGCCGGGGAAGTGCGTCTGGAGTAAAATTTCCAGTTTCCTCCCCCGAACTTGTAAAGCCTCCCGTGGATGTTCTAAGGGAGCCTATGTTGGTCTGAGTGCCCTTGGACAGGACCTTGTGTAGTCGAGCGCTCTCGGACGTGTTCTCCACTCCCTCGCAGTGCCTCCACCATGACTCCTTCTTGGCGTCCCTCAGTATTTTGTTATAGGTCGTTAGGGCCTGTCTATATTCATCCCATGCTCCCGACCTTTTGGCCGCGTTAAACAGCTTACGAACCTGCGTCCTCCTTTGCCTGAGGTCCTCGTTCCACCACGGGACGTTCCTGGTGGACGCCCTCATTTTCAGGGGGCATTTGGCGTTATAGGCCGAGGTGATTGCGTCTCGCAGTTAGTCTGCCGCAATCTCGAGGTCTATTGAATTGTCTATGGTACTATTAACCCCCCGCAGTCCCACTGCTAGGTCTGCCCTGTACGCATCCCAGTCCGCCTTGCGTGGGTCCCGGTAACATACCGTTTGTCTTTCGACTTTAGCGATTTCAAACCGGATGTATCTGTGGTCTGAGCTACTCACTTCCCCAGACACAGCCCAGTTCTTAACAAAGTCACACAGAAACTGGGTGTAAACTGTTAGATCTTAAACTTCCTCACGCCATGTTGTGACAAAGGTCGGTTTATTACCTCAATTCAATATGTCTAAATCAAATTTCATAAAGAATTGTGCCTCACCCCTAGAGTTTGTGTCCGAGCTTCCCCACAACTTATGGTGCGCGTTCGCATCCATACCGATGATGGTCTGCCATCCACCTGCTCTGCTACCCACCATCAGCTGCTCCAATTCCTTGGGTGGGGGAGGGTCCTTGCTGTCCCCTGGTAGATAGGCGGACACGACAGTATCAGCCCATCCGCTCCTCCACATCGGATTTTGATCGTTGCCAGGTCCCTGGAACAGAAAGTCATTAAAGGCAGAAACTCTATCCCTTCTCTGACAAAAAGGCAGGCCCTCGGGTTCTCGCTGGATCTGTTGTAGATGAGCTTTCCAGCAGCTCCGCCGAGTCCCTTGATCTCTCCTTTATAGGAGTACGGTTCCTGGATAAGGGCCACATCCGTGTTCCTCAGAGCCATCAGTAGTCCGGCTGTGGCTGCCATACCGTGTTGGAGGTTGACCTGAAGGAACCTAAGTCCCATTAACCCCTACTTGCTTCCCCAGTGGGCGGAAACTAACCCTTCCCACGCCCCAGAATGTCTTGAAGGAGGTTCCTTCAAGGGCTCTGTAAGACGCCTGCTCGAGAAGGCGAGAGTCTGTCCTTTCTCCTCTGCCTTCCTGCTTAGAACCGACCAGTGTTGTGTCCCCAGTTCAGGGTTCTGGATCTTCAGTCTACCGATCACCGTCTCCTGCGGGACGGTGTCAGGGATCCATACGAGGACCTTGCGTCTCTTTGGGAGTTCCTTGGGCTCGACGGCTGTCAAGTCTGCCCCCTCCCAAATCTGACCGATCGTTTTCTGCAGCCAGTCCCGCGACTGCGGGCCGGCACAGGTTATCCAGAGGATGCCCCCCGCGCCCGGTGGAACTGAGGCGGGCTCTCCCCTTCCTGAAGAGTCCACGGCAGCCTGGATCAGGTCAGCCTTCCCCTGGTCTAGCGTGACCTCAGGATGGCGTCTGTCAATCACCGCAATCGCGAGGCCCTCCGCAGCCTCCCTATTATATGAGCTAGTCCGCGCCGGTGTTTCGGCCTTGGTCCTTTTGGGACGTCTGTCTGTAGTAGGCGTGCTAAAGCCCGAGCGCGGCGTCTTCTGACTCGCACTCTCATCTTGCGCCTTATTTATATATATATATATATATATATATATATATATATATATATATATATATATATATATATATATGTAACAAAAATTTTAGATCATTTATATGAACACTCATTTCCATAGCGCACTTGTCGCGTCCAGACTTTTTATTATGTGTAGAAGAATGTTCGCCACATGACTGTACACTTATTTTCTTATGCTGGTTGCATTATCGCGCATTCACTGTTTTTAGAATACTTAGTAATACTTTAATTCTTTATAAACTCAGTGGACAGTTCTCCAGACGTATAACATTTCTCAATCTGCACATTTTTATAATATTTGTTGATAACAAATTAAATTTCTTAATAATAAACTGACAGATAAATATAGTTGGAACTGAAATGGTCTCAAAAACTTTTTAAAATTATAATTATAATTTGGACATATATTTACTATATTATTTTAAGTATGTTTTAGGAAGATTCGCTGCTATAACGCATTTGCTGCGGGCACACTTTTTTGTTGTTATGGACAAACCTTATTAAGGCGCCTTTTATTAATTTTTTCAAATATATCAGAATAAATGTGTGCTTATGTAAAGGCGTGACTATATATGCATCAAGATTATTCAAGATTCTAACTGAATGGGAAACTCGCTTATTAAGATTTGAAATTTTTTTATAACTCTTTGCAACAAAGCAGTTGCTGCATGTAGACTTTTTTATGCTTTTATTTACTATTTACCATTAAAAAAATAAAACTCGCTACCACAAGTAACTTGCTGCATACAAGTTTTTAATAAATATTTACTGTTTAACAACAGGGATTTTTTATACAAATTTGTTACCATTACGCATTTGCTATGCCCACAGTTGTTTGTACACGGGCGAATAGATCAGCCTTTCATTTTGTGGATACAGTGAATACTCCATACTTGAAGCCAGTGCAGGAAAGAAGCTGGGATGACATTTCTACCTATAATCTTTGCCACAGACCATAAATGACGCGTATTGTTTGGGCAAGAAATGACTTTGTCCCTTATTGATTGATGAAATTCATTTTTAGCTTGATCGATTGTGTGTTTACACCTGTTTCTTGCTGATACAAAGGTGACGTGAGTTTCGCTGCTCGGGTTTTTGCGCCAAACATTGTAGGTAGAATTTTTAGTGACTATTGCTTTTCGGCAAGCTTTATTGAACCAAGGTTTTGATTTAGAATTGACATGTTTTGATGAATGAGCGGAATGTATGTTTCCATGCTTAATAAACGAATTTCAGTTAGTGGTTTCTGTGTGATTATTATTTCGAAAACAGACATCTGCACAAGGAAACGAACAGTAAAAATTCTTTAATTTGTCCCATTCAGCATATTTATAATGCCAGATTTCTAGAGTGTAAGTATATTCTTGTGAGAAGTTATCTATTTGTAGAGGATGTGTTGCAGAGATGAGACAATGATCAGACTTGCCAAGGTGAGCCGACGTTAGTAGTAGGAGAAGGCAGGGTACAGTGGAGGGTGGTTATACAGTGAATCAACGAGTATATATCTTATTCTGTTAACTATGCACACATAGAACATAGTCGACCCCCCCGCCAGAGTAGTCGTCACGCTCTAGCTGTGGTTGGATGCGTTGCCGCCATCGCGCTATTCGTAAGTACAAAGTCTTTTTTTTCCGCCGTGTTTATTGAATATTTTTTACTGAAAACGGACACTTTTTGTAATTTTTAAAATATTATTATGCTACATGTATATATATATATATATATATATATATATATATATATATATATATATATATATATATATATATATATATATATATACAACACAATCTAATAAGCTATCGAAATAAAGACTTTGACTTGACATACAGGTTATGTAAATTACAGAAATGCGATGGCTTTCAAATATGACGTGTTGGGTAACAGTGGGCCGTTGATTTTTTGGTACAGCAAAAGTAAGTATTTTGGTATTATTTAGACAATAATTATCAAAGACTGGTAAAAGTTTATCATTTATTTGATTGTATTATAAAGTTCATTAAAACTATAAATTAATAAACAAGTATTTTATTTAACACATTGCATCAGTCCATTGTTATCCAGGTAAAATAGTATGTGTCGGTTCACTGTGCCCTGATACGATCCACAGCACAGCCCACAAATAGATCCAGTGTTACCCAAATGCGTGGTACAGTGGATCAATTTCAGCTTTTTAAAAAAACCTTGGTATCCAAAAATTATTGATGATTTTGCCAAAATTTACATGAATTTTGATAGTCAACATCTCATGATAACAATCAAGCCGTAAAAGTTTGTAACTAATGGTCTATTTACTGTTTTGTCGTCCTTAAAAAAAAGGAATCACTGTATCCCGCTTTCCCCTACTTTGTAGTTTTCAGGGTTAACTGTCAAAAAAAGATCAAGACTTTTTTTTAATTTCAACAACACACCACGAGGGCTTACAGCCTAAATACTATCGTACCGTGGGTGTTGACAAGGAAGAAAGAGGCTGCTTGTTAATTCTGGACTTGAAGGTTCGGAGGAGAAGGAAAAACATGTGCCGGCAAGGAATTCCACAACTTGGAAGTCTTCGGGACAAAAGAGCGGGCATAACAAGATGTTCTATGTCTGGTGACCTGGGCAGTAAAAGGGTGCATTCGCTCTGCTCCCCTGGTAGATCTGTTGGGGGCAGCAGGTGGGGGAACTATGGAGGAAAGTTCCTCTGAGCAGTGCCCGTGCAGATATCTATAAAAGAGAGAGAGAGAGAGAGGTCACCAACGGCACGTCGGTGGGCAAGGGATGGCAGCCTTTGGGTGAGGGTAGGGTCACCGATGAGACGTATAGCTCTCTTTTGAATGGAGTCCAGGATAGCGAGTGTAGAAGCGGCAGCTGCACCCCAGATGTGGGAGCAGTATTCAAGGTTTGGCCTTATTTGTGAAGTATATAAGGTATAGAGATTGGCTGGTGAAAAGCATTTGCGAGCCCGGAAGAGGAAACCTAATTTCTTAGCAGCTGCTTCTGCAATTGATGTGACATGTTGGTGCCAATTAAGATTTCGATCCACAGAAATGCCAACAAGAGAAAAGGACTCATTACTTTGAATAACTTGGTTGTTCATTGTGATGGGTCTAGGGCTGGTGTATCTCTTGTGAGAAAGAAAGCAAGACTTAGTTTTGGTGGGGTTGAATTGTACAAGATTTCTACTTCCCCAGTCTAATATTTTTTTGAGATCCACGGAGACAGAACCCTCCATGAGTCTGCGATCGTCATCTAATTGGGCTAAAGAGACAGGCTTAGAATATTCTATATTTGAGTGGAGGGTGCTGTCGTCCGCGTAACTGTGAACTGGGTTAGATGTGCTAGAGAGGAGGTCATTGATGTGGAGAAGGAACAATGTAGGGGCTAAAGCTGAACCTTGAGGAACTCCTGCATTAATTGGATACAGTTTAGAGGAATGGCCATCCACAACAACAGATATGCTCCTGTTGGAGAGGAAATTTGCTGTCCAGGTACAAAGTTTTGGTGGTAGGCCGTAGGCCGGAAGTTTATTAAGCAGCGCTGCGTGCCAAACTTGGTCGAATGCTTTGGATATGTCTAGAGCAACAATCTGTGATTCACCGTATTGTTCCATAGACTTGTTCCAAGAATGGGTGACAAAGGAAAGGAGGTCGGCAGTCGATCTGCGCTGACGGAATCCATACTGCCTGTCGTGGATTAGACTGTGTTTTTCAAGAAGTTTTGGTAATTCGGTGTTTATATACTTTTCCATCACTTTAGAGACGACTGAAAGGAGAGAAATAGGCCTGTAGTTGCTAGGAAGCGCTTGGGATCCTTTCTTGAGGATGGGTTGTACTTGAGCAGTTTTCCAGTTACTAGGGAATAT
The DNA here is from genome assembly GCA_964006375.1 of Tillus elongatus. NCBI lineage: Eukaryota > Metazoa > Arthropoda > Insecta > Coleoptera > Cleridae > Tillus > Tillus elongatus. Next base: position 213,350,835 of record OZ023262.1, read on the forward strand.
GCCTTTATTGTAAGATATCTGAAACATACGAGTCAGGACAGGAGCAAGTTCTGGTGCGCATTTTTTGACAACAATTGCTGGGATCTCGTCAAGGCCAGAGGCTGTCCTGGTATTAAGAGAAGAGACTATATTTCGTACCTTTTTAGTTTTGAAAATGATATCCGTCAAGTAAGTAGGTTGCTGAACCATATTGGCTAAAGAATTGCTGACTGCAAAGGCCTCCGCTGCTCTCCCTTTTGGATCGGTTTTTGAAGATCCTAGCCATTCCTTATTATGGACATTGAAGTCACCAAGAATGGTGACCTCGGAGGAAGGATATTCAGAAATCAGATAGTCGGTTTTTTCAGAAAGGTAGTCAAAGAGCTGGACAAAGTTTTTGTCAGAAGGTGACCGGTAAATGCAACAGATGAATTTAGTTGCCGCCCTGAGAGAGAGGATCTATGGTCACATATCTGAGATGCAAGTATAAACATCTACTAGCTGCGTCAGATCTTGACTAATAGCTAATAGCTCAGCGGCTCATACTGAGCCATTTACAGAATTTGAAAACTTGAGACAGTTAGGAGTATGAACATTAAAATCATCAAGCAGAACAAGGGCGGAATTCGGGTAGTTTTGTACCAAATAATCGACTTTACTTATGTCACCCACCACATACAACCAAGCTTCCCCGTGCCTTCCACAACCTCTCTTACCATATACTTTTTTTGTTTGTTGTACTCATCATTATCCATGTATTCTATGAAACAAACTCATCTAAACATGCTCCTCTCACATTTACTTTCAATATAATTTTTAACTTTACACTCATAGGTACATTTCCCATCTTCATATCTTCTTATTTACCGATTGGTAGGAAGGAAAAAAAAGAGACTACCATGTATCATCAGTTTTTACTTCAAAAATATAGACTCCTGCAGGAAGCTGGTTTGATGGGTGAAATTTAAGCAATTAGACGTGAGCCACAATAGACCTAAGGTCACGGTGGAGCGACTGGAATAGCCCACTCACATTGAATCCAACCTAATCTAAATATAAATATTGCTAGATTTTTCATTTGAAAACGTATATGATATTTTAAAACTTTGCGGAGTTCAAATGCAAATTAAAAAAATATATCGAAGTTAGACAGTAGCATTTAGACATACTGTTTCCGAGGTTCAATCAGAGTTCGAACCTACATATTTGCTTGTTCTTTCATAATTTGGCAAGAAAAAACATCGGTGTGCACACCAATACTGAACTTCAATTCTTACTTCAGCGCCAGGTAAGGTGGTATTGCTAGTTGCTATTGTCAATTGTTTGTACGTGGTATTGCTAGATTTACAATAATTGCTTTTACTGCGCAAGACAAGAACTTTCTAGTGAAGGATGCTTTCAGATGGCATACAAATAGAAAAAATATAACTTATTCCATATAAAAATTATTTACTGAATTGTGTGAACATTTGGACTTTATTGTTGAATTATATATTTTTTTTTAGCAAATGTGAGTTTATCATTTGAAATTTTGAACCTGGCAATGATGCAAACATGAAATAATGAATCACTTGGCCCTTAGTGAGGTATATTGCTTAACCCTTAAGTACTAATGCTACGTCTCAGAGACGGGACAACATTATACAATATGTGTAATGCGCATGCTCTTGGGACTTTTGACGATAAGCTTCTATGTAATTTATCATCGTTTAGTTTGCCATCGGTATTCCAAGAGTGGTGACCGTGGTGTTTACTTTTTGGAATATTACGCATCAAAGTGAAGAAGCCGTCTCCCAGACGTACAGTTAGTGTTAACGCGCCTATAAAAGCCAAAAGCCGTCACTCAGACGTAGGATTAGTTTTTAACAAATTAAAAAGAATTGGCTATGGATTCCCGACCCAGTACTTCTAAATCGGTGAAATTCTTAGACTCTAATTACGAAGAACAGTTACTGAAATGTTTCGCTGAAAGTCTTAGTGATACCAGTGATGTTGAAGAAGAATGTGATGAAGAATTTCACATAAACAGTGACCACAATACGGACTCCGAAGAAAAAGGTAAATACACTTCTTAGATATCAATGGAAATACATTATTTTTTTCTGAAATCGATCGGGAATGTCTAGAATTTGTTTATAATATTGATTGCGTTTTTCAGAAAAAATAGTATTTGCACCTTGTAGTAAAAGCACACTACCAGACGCCGGCCGGACGATGATGTAATAATTTACATCGTCGTCCGGGAATGTATTGCGTTTATTTCTAGATACACAATGTAATATTTTTTTATTATTGTCTACAGCTGGAGTTGATGAAGATAGCGATAAGAGAAACGAGAACACAGATGAGGAAGTTCCAAGCTACTATTATGGCAAAAATCGGTTCAAGTGGTCCAGTAAACTCGCTGTTTCTAGTAGGGGACGTCGTTTACAGGAAAATATCGTTGTTCATTTAACTGGTTTACGTCCGTCAGGTACAGCAAAAGCACTGGGAAGAAAAGCAAGTCCTCTTCAAATCTGGAAATTGCTTTTTACAGAAGAAATGTGCAATATAATACTTCAGTGGACGAATCATAAAATTAAAGAGGAAAGAGACCACTACAAATATAAAAATTCTGCCACATTAAAGGACTTGGATAAAACAGAATTGTATGCATTCTTGGGTCTTCTTGCATGCACGGCCCTGTTCAAGTCAAATAATGATAGTATACATACGCTATTTGCTACAGATGGAACTGGTAGAGAAATGATTAGGTGCATCATGAGTAAGGAAAGATTTGCTTTCTTGCTCATATGCTTTAGATTTGACAACCCTGACGATAGGCTAATGAGAAGATTGGGTGATCCAGCGGCTGCCATATCTCAAGTATTTGACCTCTTTGTGTCGAACTATCAGGCTTGTTATACTATCGGAGAATCAGCTTGTATTGATGAGATGTTGGTCGGCTTTAGAGGGAGATGCAAGTTTAAAATGTATATCCCGAATAAGCCTGATAAATACGGGATAAAAATCATATGTTGTACAGACGCTCGTACTGGATACTTTTATAACAGCTACATTTACACAGGCAAAGACTCAGATGGAAGAAGTTTGCCAAATGAAGATAAAAAATATAGTAAACCAGCCCAAAGTGTTCTGCGTCTTACACAACCAATCTACAAAACAAATAGAGGTGTCACATTTGACAATTGGTTTACATTCGTTGAACTTGTAACAGTAATGAAGGAGAGGGGACTGACCTGTATCGGGACAATAAGGAAAAATAAAAAAGAAATTCCACCGGAGCTTTTATCGAAAAAAAAAAAACAAGACAGTCTGGTGCGGCACTGTGCAGTTTTACCAAAGATATCACATTAGTTTCTTATGTACAAAAAAAAAAAAATAAAGCCGTTCCTTTGCTATCCTCTTCGCATCACCATGAAAGCTACGATCCAGAGTCTGGAAAACCACATATTATACTCGACTATAATTCTACAAAAGACGGGGTGGACGCATTTGATAAAATGTTCAAAATTGTCATCCAGTCGCAGAAGTCATCGATGGCCGATGACAATATTCTACAGAATTTTTGACGTTAGTACTGTCAATTCCTATATTATTCACAACTCTTATCCAGAAAATCCTAAAATAGAAAGAGGTTAATTCGTGAAACAACTTGCTTTACAATTAGTGACACCCCACTTACAAAGGAGAGGAAATAATCCATCTGTAAGCCGAAAACTGCGACTCAGTATTTTTGAGATATTAGGTAAAGATTACATCAAAAATGTTCCCCAAACAAGAGTGGAAAAACGAAAAAATTGCTCTTTGTCCATACCAAAAAAGTCTGGACGCAGCAAGTGCGTTATGATAGCGAATTTTCATAAAAATGTGTTAAAAAGCAAATATGTTTTTTTTTTTTTTAAAGAAAGCAGAGGTCAAATTTGGTTACCAGTATAACATATATGGTAAAAACAAGGTACCATATTTCAACAAAATAACTGTACTGTTTCAAACTGTACAAAAATTTTTTGAAAATAAACTTGAAATGTTCCCGAAAAAAATAGTTTCCTGGCCAACGAACTTTATAGGTAAATAGCAAATTGAGCTATTCAAATTTGAGGCATTCAATAAAAATTCGCTACCATAACGCACTTGCTGAGTCCCGAATTTATTTTCTTACAAACCTGCATTATAATTTCGTTGTAGAAATTCCATACATTTAAGGTCAGCTCAGAACTGGTACGGACCGAGGGAATCCGTCTGTCAAATTAAGCCAAATCAATGTTTATTCTATTTCAACTAAGCAGATTTTTCTGGCTAACGAACTTATCCAAGCCACTGGCAAAAGAAAGGTACTCGCCAAATTTGATCAAAATCAGCCCATTATTTTTTGACTTATCGGTGTGATACATATATATATATATATATATATATATATATATATATATATATATATATATATATATATATATATATATATATATATATATATATATATATGTAAACATATAAAAATCGAAACTGACTCCGGATATGTGTTCTCGGGGGCCTAATTAGTGCAAATTTGAAGGAATTTTTTCAAAATTCAAAAGTCGGGATCTCATTAGTAAATTTTTTAAAGAAAATTCACTAAAAAGAGACAAACGGCATATATTTGTTTTGATTGTCAAAGTCCTATATGCTTAGAGTGTGCCAAAAAAGTTTGTCCAGAGTGTGCCTCATCTATATAGTTTTAGGACGTTGTCAGTTTTTTTATTTTTTATTCTTTTTCTTTATTTCTGTCACATACTTAGTTCCATTATTATAGTGTAGTGAATAAAATTCATCTATTGCAAATATTAATGTTTTAATTTTACTTTTAGTATTTTAAGAACTCTATGTCGATATACAAAAATTTCGACACTTCTTAAACATAACATGTTTTTTTAATAACTTTTGTTCAATGTTAATTTTAAACGCCATTATCATATTGGCCAATATACTAACAACATTCAAAATGATGTTAACCCTAATAATCTCCTAATGTTTGAAAAAATATAACACACACACAAATTATATATATATATATATATATATATATATATATATATATATATATATATATATATATATATATATATATATATATATATAGCCGTCTGTGAGACCTTGGGTTAGAAACAACGTTACATATTCAAGACGTTAGTAGTTAAAGGTTAAGAAAAAAATATTTGCTAAAATTTCACAGGAGATAATTTGTTAAATTCAGGCGCATTGCTCCTGGTCATTCGGTATGTAGTATATATCTAGGGCTGGTCCAGAATAGTTATGAGACCAAAGCTTGGATGTCTGAGCTCAATAATCTATCTCCTGTAAAGTTTTACCAAGTATTTTTCTTACCATGAAATAAGCTAAGTAATGTGGACTTCTGCCTACCTTTAAGTATAAATTTTAAAAACGCTACAGACATGTGGAAGTTATTAGAATAATTGTTTTTTTTTTCTTCTAATTGTGTTCCTAGAGCAATGCAATATTGCATGAAATTTTAGATCAGTTCGCTGGTTAAAGTTACATCAAGCAAAATTATTATTTTCTAGGTTTTTATGAAATCATATATTATAAGAATTGATTGATAAATATGTCATGTTTGCAACACTGTACAGGAACTGACAGTTAATTTAAGATGGAGATTTTGGCACGGTAAATGGTAACTTATATTAATGTCCTCATGAAGAAATCAAGAACTCTTGCCAAAACTGGTGTGTGTGGTGGTGTTTACAGCATTCACACAAAACCCAAAACTGGTGTAAAGGCACATAGATCTAACCTTTTTTTTGTCTTTATTAAATGCCTAAACACATTTAAAAACATAAATCACTTTTACTAAGATTTTCATCAAAAATCTCATCTTTAGCTACATTATTGTTCCCATAAGGATGATGTTTTTTGATGTGGGATGTTAAATAGTATTGTCTTATGAAACCTTTGCCACAATAATTACAAACATGAGGTCTTTCTTTTGTATGGACCATTATATGAAACTTCAAGTGCATTTTTCTAACAAAAGCTTTGCTACAAATATGGCAAACATATGGTTTATTACCTAAGTGAACATCTTTGTGTCTCTGAAGATCAAACTTCTTAATAAATGCCTTATCACACAAATCACAACCAAAGGGTCTTTCACCTGAATGTGTTTTTTTGTGTCGGTCTTTGTGACACTGAATTGTAAATCTACGACCACACACATCACAAGCATAAGGTTTCTCCTTTGTATGAGTCCGTAAATGGTATGTTAAACCTGTTGGGTGACTAAAACACTTTCCACACAATGTGCATAAGTAAGGCTTTATACCAGTGTGTCTGCGAGAGTGAAGATTTAAGTTATTAGCTGATGGAAACCTTTTATGACACACCTCACATTTATATTTCTTTTCGCCAGTATGAACTCTTGTGTGCCTTGAAAGACAAGATTGTGCATTGAAGCCTTTACCACAGACTTTACACACAAATTTACCTTTGTTTTGATGTCGCCTTACATGTGTTATCAAAATGTATTTATTTTTAAATGATTTATTGCATTCAGCACAAAATATTAGACCAGCCTCATCTGGCTTCTCTTTTTTCTTTGAAATCCCTTTGCCCTTGTTGATAAGATTAGATGTGATATGTATTTTCTTGCTGTATTTACAATCTGTTGATAAGAATGGCCTATTAATACTTGTACTATTCTCACCATCCAAGAACAGATCAGTTTGGTCTGTAACAACACCTTTTAACTTTATGTCATTTTTATTATCATATCGATTGGAAAAACTAAGGATTTCTTGTATTTCCTTCTTTGAAGATTTTAAATCATGTAAGTTGCAGTCATTGCCATCACTTTTACAATAGATATCTGACTTTACAATTTCAATGTTGTCTTCATATAATACACTGCTTTCCTTTTCTGTAAATTTAAGACAACTTTTTCTAGTCATACTCTCAAATACAGTAGTTGATTTTTGACACTGAAGTTTGAAGTCGTAAACATTAATTATGGTTTGAAAACAAACTGAACATATGGCATCGGAAAAATTTTCTTGGACCTTAAAAATCTAAGTTTAATATATTATTTAAAAAAAAACATACTTCTACCTTTACGTCAAATATAAGCAGTATGTCTGATAGATTTACAAAAATTCCATTCCTAATGAATGAGTAAGTAATTAAAGTCATATTCGCGTCTTTATTTGTGCATGTTCTGCATAATTCACTTATATTTGCTTCTTCCATTTCATTCGAAACTATAAAAGGTTAACAGAAGAGAATAATGTAATTAATTGAATAATTGGTGGATATTCGTATTTATTTATGACTTTCATGTCCTTTTTTTTTACGCAACGTTGTCAATCTAAAATTCACAATTTCACCAGATTGTACCTCAAAAATCACCAGATTTCACTAATTTTGTTCTAAATCACCAGAATTCACCAAACATATTACGCAAATATGTATTTTATTGTCAGAAGTTTGAAAATTAGCATTTACTATTAATAATATTGAGATATTATTTATTTTACTTCCATTTAAATTAGCATCCCTCATTTATTAGCTCCAGTAGGTGCTTAACTGTCGTTCTAAAATGTTAACTACCAAGGAACACGCCTAAGGATTATATTTTCCCGTTAGCGAATTTTCGTAGAAAAAGTAAGGTTGATTCTCGACTTTGAAATTTTGAAAAAATTTCTTCAAGTAAGCACGAACTAGGACCCCCCTAGAACCCATATCCGGGGCCCATTTAAATTTATATATTAAAATCGGTTCATTATTTTTTTAGTTATCGTTTTTAATTAAACTTTGCACGCGTATGATTCCTTTGGTAAATTGCTTGGACAAGTTCGTATCTTCGAAAATAGCAAAGCGTAGCGGATTTTAACAAACTTTTTTCAAAATTTAATTTTCTCAATCCATAAAATCCAACTTTGGTATATAACAAAAATTTTATAAAGGCAACGTGTGTACCGTTATCGGATCAAGCCAAAACTGTTGTTCATTTTTCATTTAGCAGTTGATGCATAATGGCAAGATGCAATTCTAAATTTTATAACCTTAACTTTAGTCCAAACTATTTCAAACCAAACAAATACGAACGGATTTTTGTCATTGTAGCCAACAATTCAAGCATCCAATGCCCGAAGGTGAGTTATTAAATGATCCGGCGATTATTGTTCGGGAGAGCATTAATGCATAACAATGTGATAATAGATTCTTCTCACGAAATAAGACATAAACAGTAATACTCTCTGTATTGAAATAAAAATAATTTTATTATATGGTTATAATCGCAATTAGAATTTGGATGGAGATATGTTATTGGCGTTATTTTTAACGCTTTCCGGTAATTCTTGTGCTAGAACAGCTTATTTTTCTTCCCTTGTCTTTTACAAACGTAAATAACGGTTTCAATAATTTATCAATATTGTTTTCTGCTGGTGTGAACATATTAACGGAACATCAACTGGATGTCCAGTGGACATCTAATAGATGTGTTCTGTATATCCATGGGATATCCAATGGATATCCATTGGATGTCTGATGGATATATACATACCTGAATAAAGTATATACACCCAGAAAGTCTACTGCATTCGTGATTAGATTTTAATGAATGAGAAATGCTCATATGATCACATTATTTAAGTTTTATTAATATTTTTCTGCTCTAACAATATCCATTGGATGTCCATACGATATCCATCATGGTCATGGACGTAAAATGGATATTATTTATATCCAATGGCTATCTATTGGATGTCCTGTGCTGTGTGGGAATATTTTCGAAACTACAATTCTTTTCGTTTTCAAGAATTTTCGGGTTTAAAAGATTTTTATGGTAAATGGTTACTATAACGCACTTACTGCGTCCAGACTTTTTCAGTTTTTTAAACGATTCGTTATTCTAATTTAAGATCATAAAAATCACTACATTTCAGTTTTTTACTAAGTTTTCACTAAATCACTATAGGGTCCAAATTCACCAAAACCAGTAAAAAATTACCATAGATGGCAACAGCGCTTTAAGTCTCCTGGGTTTTATCAAATACTATATAATGACAATACCGGATACCCATATGCTTTAGCATTGGTGATATTTGTGACAAGTACACTAGCGCCACCTCGCGGGACTTACTGACAACTGAGCGTATAATTTGAATTGTATATTTACCTGCATATTCTTAATTTAGACAATTGGTTTATTATAGATGAATATAAAAACTTGTACATGACAAAACAGTGAAAATTTTCTGATTATATAGTTATAAATAGAATTTGTATCAACAATCAGCTTGAAACCTTAATGAATTCAGCATGAATAATTCTGAAAATTTCTCTTACCCATAATCTTATTTCATCATAATTTAAAGTACTACCTTAAAACAGTCTATTCAAGGGTAGGTATAGGAATATACTGAAAGCTGTTTCTGAGGATATTAAGTTACAATCTGTACTTACCTATAAATAATTGTTCTAGGTATAAATGGTAGCACAGTACCCAATTTGCTATATCTCTACATAAAAACTGTCTTATTAATCTAATTTTTTTTAAATATGTCACTGATATACTTAGTACATAATTAAGAAATTGTGGAGATGAAACGTGAGACTAACTCTTACTTCCGTGAATAAATCTATTATAGGGCTGAATCTGCTATTTCTAAGTACTTGTCTCTTTAAAACTTGTCTTGGGAAGATAATTAAAAGCCTTTACCAAGTAAAATAATTTTAAATGTGAAAAAAGTGACAATTTATGCCATACTAAAATAAAAAAGGACACAGGAGAATATAGAAAAACAGTTTTCTTATACCATTTAGTATTAATGCAAAACTTTTTTTGCCTTCATATTTCTTTTTTTTTTGTGCACTGGAAGACGAGTTATGATTGAAGCCTTTCAACCACCAGTTTACAAAGTTTATCTATAAATAGGTACATGATGGTAAATATTACACAATAAATTATCTTCTGCGAACTGTACATATTGGAATAAAGTGATTCTGAATTCGTCTTCTACTTCAAATCATATTCACGTTTAGCCATCCTTTGGAAACCTATGAAATGTCTTTGATAGATTTAGCACGTTATAGTTCGAACAATTATAGATTGCAAACACCCAACCACTAACATTCATTGTAAAAAACACAGCTCAAACTTAATTATACACAGTTAAACACCAGCAATTGCTAGTGTTAAACGTTCTCGAATGACGTAACATCAGTACTATCCGCTAGGGGCGCTGATATTCTTGAAACACGAAATCAGCCGGAGTGTCCTGTATTGTCATTATAATTATATAGTATTTGGTTTTAGTTTTAGTCTTCGCATTATTGACATGTGACTTATAATTTCCATAGAGATTACATATAATAGTAATTTTTATTATATATTTTGAATAATAATAATAATAGTAATATAATAATACAGGAAATGTGTACATAAATAATTGTTTAGTGTATAAAACAGAAAACAGACAAAACGAACCACACATAAGAAAAGAGAATCTATAGTTTATTGTTTAATCGTTTATTCATTAAACGTGTTTTCTGTGAACAAAAACTTAGCCTAGATGGTATCTTTTAAACCCTGGTCAGGTGAAAATCTGAATAAATACAGGTTCCAAACCCTCCAAGAGTATATATTTTTCTCCTGGACCTAGATAGTTTTATGCTAAGCTGAATTGAAACCAAATCGTTTATTTAAGTATATATAATATCATGGAAGAAGTCACAGTTCGAACATTAAATTTAAATAAAATATGTAGAGTATGTTTAACAGAATCAGAAATATTGCATTCAATTTACAGCTCAATTCAATTAGATGACGATATTGAGGAAGAAATCCATTACATATATGAAATACTTATGTGTATATCAGCAATTAAAGTAAGTACATTTAACGTTCTAAATTAATTGTTCATATTAAATTTACCTTGACTTTTTTTTAACACATCTCATCACCAATAGTGTAAACATGATTTTGAGGTAGGTATATGTATGCTGCCAAATAAAAGAGTTTTAAGATGCTTTACGCATGTGAAGTACACTTGATGGCATTGTCAAACTTAAGTAGGTATATGTATAGACTTAAAACTGATACTTAGAGGTTGTAGGTCCTTATTTTTTGTTTACTAATTTTTGAAAATAAGGTGAGGGAGAGTGCTTTAGTGATGTACACTACACAACATTACTTGAGCGATCCTTAAGTAGACGGGTCCCGTCATTTCTTGCATTGTGAGAGCGGCATTGCCGGACGGTGCTTATTGTTCTAGGGGCCTGCCTGGACTGACCTACAGGACAGGTCAGGCAGCCCTGTAAGTCAGGAAGGTCAAGTCAGGCAGGACCCTAGAGCCATAAGCACCGTCCGGCAATGCCACTCTCTCGATGCATGGACGGGACCCGTTAATGATCGCCCATTACTTGCTTATTAAAACATCCAGGGTAACTTTAAAGTCAAAAGAAAAACAGGAGTCAATAACATTCAGAAACACAAGAACGAAATCATGGAAATATAGAAATGATACTTTAAGAACTATTAGCAATATTAACAACAAAGATATGAAAGGAGGATGTGTATTGGAAGGCATGGAGGAAGGGTGTATGGAGAGTAGATGTAGACACAATGATGAGTGATTTGGAGATGGTAATTACAAAATTATTAAATGCCACAACTTTATAAGAACATGATAAAATAAATACAGAAATGTTTACATGGGATGTGAAGGACAACAACTGCTAGAATCTTGCTAGAAGTCTGCAATAAAACTTGGAAAGGGAAATTGTCCTAAGACAATGAGATTGCAGTAATTTAACTACTACATAAGTCGGGAGATTATACTATTATACAAAAACCTACTTTCCACAGTCAATCAAAACATGTCACTTCCAAATCTAGATCCTAGTTCAATTCTTCTTAGTATCACCGTTTTCCCTTAAGGTTGCTAATGAACATTACAGTTCTTACCTTTGAGACAGTTGTGAACTGAGCTGATGAAAGGCCAAATCTAACATGCAGATGTCATAACTAAGAAATCCTGCACATGTGAAACTTCTTAGTCCCATTATTAAAATATTGAATACAATTTGAAATAAGTGATCTTTTTTAATTACAAATTTCCATAGTTTGAAGATATATCTTAAACATCCTGTAGCTTTGATTATTTAGGCAGAGCTTAAGTTAATCTTCCCTCGATCAAAATATAAAAGTTTTCCTAGCAAAAAACAGCTTAATGCATAATAATAAAGTGATACTTGTAAATGTGATTTTTTGATAAAATTTTAATTAATTTGAAAACCATGAATATGTTGTGATACAAGGGGAGTTCAGAGCTAATCATTTTGAAAACGTGCAAATGGCATTAAAGCTGTAGCGAAGTTAATTTGACGACTCTCTCACACACGCATGCGTGCACGCACGCACGCATGCACACACACGCACACACACACACACACAATTAAAATAGTCCATTCATTCTGCCGTTTATTGTATATCCAAGTTGGGAGCAATGATGATAATAATATAACAATAATAATAATATAATTTATTCTTCACCCTATGAAACAAAATGAATAACTGTCAAAAAGAAACAAATACATGTAGAGGTACAAAAATTTCTAATATTTTACCATCTAACAAGAAAAGTATAGTAACTCTAAAACAGAATTGCAATATATATATATATATATATATATATATATATATATATATATATATATATATATATATATATATAAATGTATATAAATGTATATACTTATAAAAGAAATAAGAAATAAATTTAAGTATCAAAAAACTCTTTAAGAGAATTAAATAGTTCATTGGCTTTTTCTTTAATGCTTTATAATTAACTGCATTTTGAATATAATCAGGTAATTTATTATAAATACTAATTCCCAATTATAGTGGACTCCTTTCGTACAATGTCAAACGATGCATAGGTACTGTAAGCTCCCTTCGTCTTGTCCCATAGTTATAATCAAATTTATACTCTTTGATCAACTCTTTATTCTGAAAAATATGTAAGACTATCTCATGTATAAAATCTGCGATGACCGTAAGTATGTTAAGTTTAACAAAAATTCATCTACAAGATTCCCGTGAATTCATGACATTGTCGTAATTGATCTTTTTTGGATAATAAAGGTTCTGTCAATATCAAGACTACTACCCCAAATTATGATACCAAACCTAAGTGATGATTCAAAGTTTTCCAGATATACCATCTTTAAAAATTTCAAGTGTTAAATACAGTATTTACTACAGTGGTTGAAAGAGTAACAAGTCCATCGCTGCAGTCTAGTGAGTTTTCCTTTCGATATCAACTTACATGAAAGATGAGATTTTTTTTTGAAAACCTCATATTCATCGAAAAATCAAGATGACAAACAGTAATAGCTGTTATAGGGATCCTTCCAGAAAGTGGGCCTTAATTTTCCGTAAAGTTCAAAATCGTTATCAAATACATGAGGTTCCGTAAGAAAAAATATAACTTTGAGGTGTCACACTTTATTGGACAACCTTGTATATTCGAAAATAATTTTAAATTCTAGTCCTTGTTGACCTGCATAATCCTCCGCCATTCAAAATTCTATATAAAAAATATATATAGACGTGAGACTCCGTGCTGTTAGCCGTGGCACACCCTATATATATATATATATATATATATATATATATATATATATATATATATATATATATATATATATATATATATATATATATAGGCTGTCCCACGACGAACGTCCTATACCTAAGTCCAGCCGTTTTTGACATACCTCAAATTTTACGTCAAAAATGACGTATATTTGCTTGATAGATAAAGGCCATTTAACATTTTGATATTGTAAAAATGTTATACGGCTTTAAGTTTTGTCGTTAGTCAGCTATGATGGCGACGCGCGTTAAAAGAAAACTGTCGTGCACTACAGAAACGTCAATATTTGTTGTCAGTTGACAATTATTAATTAAAATCATGGCAGGGCGACTGAATTATACCCACGAAGATTATTTAAATTTGTTTATTATCTATGAGGAATGTAACAAAGTTTTATAAAGAACATGCCAGATATTTGCTGATAGATATCCAGATAAACAGAATTGGTCCCGGAACAGTGTTCGGCAAATAATAGAAAATTACAAAAGTTTTGGCACTGTCAAGGCAAAAATTTATAGAAGACCAGTTTATCCTACTAAAATAAAACCATACCTACGCAGGATAACAACTTATTTTAATAAATATTTAAAATTTCCACCCTGAACTTCCAAACATTTATGGCATCTCCGAGTTAGTTCTTCATGGGTGGCCGCTCTAATTGAATTTGGAGATAAGCCCTAACCCTTACCATACAGTCCTGTTTCGTTGTCAATGGTTTGGTGCTAACCATGTTTTTTATCATTTCCCATATAAAGTAATCAAACACTATCGAATCAGGAAAACGAGAAGACCATAGGAAAGGCCCATTGTTGGTGATCCACTTGTCATCAAATGCTGTTTGTAAAACGTTGGTAATGGAAAAGGTCTGTGGGGTGTGGTGCCATCATGTTGGTAAAAAATTTGCCTCTGTTCCGCCAGGTTCCAGGTAACTTGCTCAAATACTGATTATCCAAATCTTCTAGAATATTTAAATATCTTTCTCCTACAAAAGTAATACATAATTTCAGACTGAGAAATAATTTACATTGTATTGTGAATGACTTACCATTCAAGTTTTCTTCATAAAAATGGAGTTTCACTATTCTATCATTTCTCACAGCACAAAAGACGTTAAATTGTCAGGTGTTTTGAAAATTCCGCGTTCTTAGTGCATGAGGATTTGAATTACGCCAATAATCGGAATTATGTCTGTTAAAAAGTAAATTTTTGGTAAATTTCGCTTCATCAGTCCAAATTATGTTGTTTAAAAATTGAGAGTCATCTTGTATCATAGTTAAAATGAATTCGCAAAACTGCACTCTTTTCGGCATATCCATTTCTCTCAAGTGTTGAACCAAAGATATTGAATAAGGGTGGAAGTTGTGTTTTAACAGAATTCTATGAATCGAGCCTTTCGAGAGTCTTGTCTGTAGAGCCACTTGTTTCAAAGATCTTATAGGATATGCCCCGAAATATCCCAGAACTGTAATTTTCACATTTCCATCATTAAGAATGGGTTGTCTTTTATACATTTTTGCCTTAACGGTGCCAAAACTTTTGAAATTTTCTATTATTCGGCGAACACTCTTCTGCGACGGTTTCTGTTTATGTGGATATCTATCAGTAAATATCTGGCATATTCTTGATAAAACTTTGTTGCATTCCCCATAGATAATAAAAAAAATTAAATAATCTTCGTGGGTATAATTCAGTCGCCCTGCCATGATTTTAATTAATAATTGTCAACTGACAACAAATATTGACGTTTCTGTAGTGCACGACAGTTTTCTTTTAACGCGCGTCGCCGTCATAGCTGACCAACGACAAAACTTAAAGCCGTATAACATTTTTACAATATCAAAATGTTAAATGGCCAATATTTCGAAAACTACAAATTTTTGGCATACACAACCTTATACAAAGTTACCCTCTTTTTTAATACTGAATAAGATAAAATTATAAAAACAGGGGGTTTCTGTTTGAAAAAAAAAACTTTAAAAAATTTTTGAAATCAATTTCGATGTGAGTTTGATCACCCTGCATTTATTTATTTTCAAAATAACATCACAGGACACTAAAGTAGATCCCCTTCTACAAGGAAATCAAATTCAATTAAATGATAAAAGCTTTCATATAGGAGAAATTGACAGTTATGTTTAGGCCTGCAAATGTCATTTTTGGCATAAAATTTGAGACGTCAAAAACAGTTGGACTTAGGTATAGGATATTGTGCATTAATGTGTCTACAATTTCGCACGTTATCTAAAAATGCAATAATATATAGGGTGTCCTATTTAAAAGAAGCAACTTAACATCAACACCTTGTATAACCGGAAGTGCCACCATTTTGAAAATATTTTAGCAGAGTTGCCCCTATCGACTTCAATAAGCTGCCAAATTTTCAAAAATTTTCAATGTCTACTTTCCGAGAAATCGTTCCTCGTAGGTCGCCCTGTATATATATATATATATATATATATATATATATATATATATATATATATATATATATATATATATATATATATATATATACTGGATATTACACTAAAGTCGTTGGGGGCCATAGGTTAAAAATATTGTCAAGATGGCGGCACTTCCGGTTATACCGGAAGTAGGTGTCGGATTCCACAATAAATTCTGAACACTTTTCATAAATGTTCTATACTTATCATCAACAGTCCAGAAGATATTTAGACTTTAAGATAAAATCTGACATTTACGGCCAGTCATAAAGATAACGATATTTTTATAATAAGAACATATTTCATTACGATTTTTAGAATTATCTTAAAAGATATTTCACTTCATCTATTTCCACATCGAGACTAACGATAGAGTATACAGAGTGTCCAAAAAAAAAATTCTTCAAGTTTGCAATGAGAAATTGCAAAAATCTCGCGATTTTCAAATTGGAACCCCCTTTTTTTATAACACTATCGTGTTAAGCTAAAAAAAATCACTGATACTTTGTATGTAATTATCTATACCTAAATCAAACGGTTTTCATTTTATTTTGAAAAAACTCATTTCAAAGCCTGATATTTTGATAAATTTCCTACCATAAGCGTTAACCATGGAAAATAAATTGCCGAGTGTGTTTCTATGGAAACTTTGACAGTTTGTTGATTAACTAGCTAATAATGGCATGGTTAAATTACACACACGAAGATTATTTAAATATTATTTACTATTTATGGACAATGTAATAAAGTAATTTTGCGAACGTGTGATACATTTGCTGACAGATACCCAGATAAACAGAAACCGTCAAACGAATAGTAGATAATTTCAAAAACTGCGGATGTGTCAAATCGAGACAGCAATTTTTAGGTATCTTGCCATATAACCTTATATAAAATCATCAAACAGATAATAGAAAAAAAAAAAAACAATTCACACAACATGGACTGAATAAAATGAAACATAAATTAACGTCCTAAGTATTCAAATTGATGACCTCTGGCATCAAGACATTTTTCACACCTACGTGTCAATCCCTCATGTGTGGCCCTTCTTATTGAATTCGGATCGAATTCAGGAAATGATTCTCGAACCCACTGCATGCAATATTCTTTAGTAGAAGCTGCAGTGTTGTAGATTTTATTTTTTATAGTACCCCATATAAAAAAATCGAGAACAGATAAGTCAGGCGATCGAGACGGCCAAAGGTGTGGCCCATTGTTGGAATCCATTGGTCAGCAAATAGAGATTGTAAAAGCTTGTTAACCAGGTGACAATTGTGAGAAGGGGCCACATCATGTTGGTAAAATATTTGCCTATATTCATTCAATGAAAAGTTGTCCAAATAAGTTACTTCAAAATTTTGCAAAATTTCCAAATAACGCTCACCTACAAGTAAATAAATAGAGTTTACACAAAGTATCTTATGAATTTCGGATTAATTTTTACCATTCAAATTATCGTGGTATATTTCTAGGGCAACAACGCCGTCATTCCTTATAGCACAATAAGCATTAAACTGCCAGCTTTCCTGAAAATGTCCTTCCCTAGAAGGATAAACATTGGTGTCAATCCAATAGTGAGAATTACGACGATTGAGAAGTCCATTCTTTGAAAATTTTGCTTCATCCGTCCATATGATGTTATCTAAAAACAGCTCGTTTTCTTGGAATCACATTAAAATAAATTCACAGAACTCCACCCTTCTTGAAAAAGCAGTTTCCTTTAAATGTTGCACAACTGAACAAGCATAAGGATGAAACTTATGTTTTCGTAAAATTCCCAGAACGGAGGTTTTGGACAATCCTGACTCCAGTGCTACTTGCCTCGTTGACTTTGTAGGGTATGCGGCAAAATATCCCAAAATTGCTGTTTCAATTTGTTTGTTGTCAACAACAGGTTTAGCCCTCTGCACCTTTTCTTGACAGATCTGCAGTTTTTGAAATTGTCTACTATTCGTTTGACGGTTTTACGTGAACATTTTAGTTGAACATTCGGAGATAAATGATAATTAACCACAACAGAATAAACAATGTGTGACAGTTCATTCTGCTTCTACATACATACTACTACACTACAGGTTCTAACGAATTTTACAGTTTTATTTTCCTCCTGATTTTTGCAACGTAGTAATTATAATAGGCAGACCCGTACTTAGATGGTCGGTGGTTTTTATTAGGGATATTTATTATGTTTGTGCGAGAGGAAACAAAAAAAATTAAAATTTTGATTTGAACTTTTGATCCATTTCTCAGCATGAATATTGTATTTCTCAAAATACATAACACTTCGCAATTTTTCACCCAATTCTGTAATATGTTGTGACCAACTCAAATGTTGATCTATGTGAATGCCTAAGAATTTAGTGTACTCAGTGATAAACCAGTGTTTCCGTTTTTTTATATATATCATGCTAATACAGTTTTATCACTTTTTTTAGGTAGATGCTAGTGATGATTTACCAAATATGATATGTCCTCTATGTATAGGAGGAGCACAGGCTTCATTCAAATTTCAGAAACAGTGCAATAGGTCTCAAGCTTTATTAGATGCCTTTCTAATTCAGAAAAAGGAACTAGAAGAAAAAGAGGCTGAAGAAGTTCAGATGTTCGAAAATAATATTTTAAATGAAATTAACAATGATAGTGATGATACCTGTGATGCAATACAGACATGTATACCTTTAAATCTAGTTCTGATTGAAAGCGCACAAAATTGTACATTAGGAAAAGCTCTAGAGGATATACATCCAGAGGAAGAACTACCAGTCATTGAAGAACCCTCTGTTAAAGAAGAACATGTTTATGGTCAGCTTAACGAGGAAAACCAGTTAACAAATTTTGATAGTGCTGTGACGAGTGAACCATTAGATAAGAATAACGTGGTTGCTACAGACTGTGATTTGTCAGCTCTCACAAAAGATGAAATAAAACAGGAAATTTGCAAGGAAAAAGTGAACAAAACTTCTAGAAGAAAAAGAAAGGAAGCTTCTGGTAGAAAACGTAAATCTACTAAAAAATACTCTGCGAAGACTGAAAATGGAAAAAAGGTAAGTATCTAACAAACCTGCCATTCTTTAGGTGGCATTACCACATGAGTACTGCCTTCTCTCCATGTGTATCATGCGTCATTGCCTGGTAATAATATAAGATACTGAGGATCTACATGAATTGCTGAGTATTAAAAGGCACTATAGTGCAGTCATTTTAGGGGTTTCACCTTGGAATGAGATATAATAAGCTGGAAACTCATATACACCTTCGTTTTGGCGTTCCAAAAGTTGTCTCAAAAGTCTATAAAATCTCATGCCTGCAGCGTAAGTTATTCAAGGTCAAAGGTCACAAAAATCGTTTTTTAGCGATTATCTAGGTTTCTATAGCTCCAATCATGTTAACATCTATTATAAAAATTGTAGAGCATAAAATTTGCGACAAATTTTGTTTCAAAAATTTTTTCACGTTCTCAACCGTTGTTGAGATAGAGGGCGGAGAGCGTGGGGGAATTAGTGTCTAACCTGAAATAAAGTAATCCGAAATGGCCGACCGGAAGTGAAAAAAACTGAGAAATTTAAATTTTTAAAAGGTATCTGATCTGACCTGTCAAAATTAGAGGCTCCGCCATTTTGGTTTCATCGAGAATGACATATAGTAAGATAGCAGTTCATGTGCAAGCCAAACCTTTTAGTTTTTAGTTTAGAGCCCATGTGTGGGGTATCAACGTAATCGTCTTGATAAGTAGAATTCAAATATGGCGACTGACGCATGCCCAAACCAATTCTGTTAGTTTTTGGTTTAGAGAGCATGTGTGGGGTATCATTTTACTCACCTTGAAGAGAAGAATTCAAATATGGCGGCTGATGTATGCGCAAATCAACTTCTAGTTTAAACCTCATGTGTGAGATATTTTACTCGTCTCGACAAGTAGAATTTAAATATACAAATCCAACATGTGTAGAAGCGGCAACAAAGCATGCTCAAACATGTGGTAGGAAATTTAAGTTCTGGTACCTATATCGACATCTGCTTGCTGAATTTGCAAAAAAAAGAAACTTTTTGAATAAGAAGTTAAATGGGTGCGAAATCTGAAATAATTTACACTGTATTATATGATTTTAGATATACATAAAAACAAATGTTTACTTTCTTTTATACCAAGCATCTTATATGGTGTGTAAAATTTGAAGCTCATGATTCAGTTATTTTGGATCTATATTATGTAATGTTGGGCTAAAAATATTTTTAATGTTAAACCTAAACTGTATTATAATAATTATTATTTTTAGATCTATTCGTGTGCCTCATGTGGTAGGACTTACAAGCACTGTGGAAGTCTTCGGATTCACATGAAAGTGCATAACAATGAATACCCACATAAGTGTTCCCAATGTGATAAGAGCTTTAACCATTTGTCATCCTTGGTTTACCATAAGCGAGGACATACTGGAGAGCAGCCTTACACTTGTAAAATTTGTGGAAATAAATACAGACAGTCTGGTACTCTTACTGCACATATGCGAGTTCACACTGGACAAAAACCATTCTTATGTTCCATCTGTGGCAGAGGTTTTAGGTATGTAGATTATACATTTATAATGGAGTATTATAATGATTTTTATTTATGATATTGTGGAGCAAATACTTGATGTAGATTAGATTAGATTAGATTTTATTGTGAGTGGGCTATTTCAGTCCCTCCACTGCGACCTTAGGTCTATTGTGGCTCACGTCTAATTATTTAGATTTCACCCATCAATTCCAGCTCCCTGAGGGAGTCGATCTTTTCTTGAGGGTGAGAGTTTGTTTGGCAGGTGTACTGCCATCTGAGTAAAGTCACTTGCCCGTTTCGAAGCTCAAAGAGAGATAACCTCTCTCCGAGTTCGTCTGGACCCAACATCCGTCAGTGTTTGTCTCGAGGCGGTATCATGAAGTCCCGCTCTCGAGCAGCATCTAATCTCCAGTTGTAATCCACCCCTAAAGATCTCAGCTCCCCTCAGGCTCTTCCAAACCTGACACCTAACAGTGTTAAGACTCAAGGCAACATCCCATTGGGTCCCGCTCCTGAGCATCACCCCAGCGAGGCCGTCCGTCCGTTTCGTAGCACACAGTATGGGCTCCAAACTACGGGTGTTTACCACTCATCAGAGAGCAGGGCCCCCCGGGACGTCTGGACACACGACACACGCCGGGGCTCAATCCAGGGCGGTATCATCTGGAACCCCGCTCCCGAGTAACAACCAAGCGAGGCCAATTGTCAGTCTCTGAGGCCACAGTGGAGGCGTCAAACTCCGGGTGCATATCACTCCCCAGAGATGTCTGCCTCCCCCCAGCCTCACCTGCACCAGACCACTGCCAGTGTTCCATTGACTCGAGGCGGTATCATGAAATTCCGCCCTCGAGCAGCATCCAGGCAGGGTCGCTAGCCTGTATCGATGCTCACAGAGTAGGCCCAAGTCTCCAGGTGTAATCCACCCCTAGAGACACCAGCCACCTCCGGGTTCATCCAGGTCCAACACCTGCCAGCGTTAGCTTAAATTTCATCCAATGTAAATACCACGTGTATTTATTTTATAATGAATAACAAAAAAAAACAGAACAAATAGGGCACTGACAATAAGCAAAGTTACCTACCTTTATTCTCCAATAATGCAGGAACATAAGCTTCGTTTTTCTGTATTCACACACAACACCTCTAGGGACCTCGTGTCTCCCAAAGGACTTACAAACAAAATGGATATTTAGAGACCTCGTGTCTCTTCAAGGGGTTGAAAGCAATTCGCTTTCTCGAGACCTCTTGCCTCTTCAAGGACTCAAAAACAAGTGGCAGAGGGATGCAAGCTTCTCTCCCTTCTCTCATTCTTCTTCCCCCTCTCTGGTCTTCTGGCGGAAACCATTAGTAACACTTACTCTATGTCAGTGTAGCGCGCGACATTTGAATTTAAAAGTGACAGAACAACGAGCATGAACATTCCGCCCACCAAAATAAGGATTTATTTTCACAATTATATTGTTTCTCAAATAAACAAACAAAACAAAAATTTACAATAAGCACAAAAAACAAAAAACTGAAGCTATTGGATTTATAATTAACTGTACAAAAAAATTTCAAGGCAGACGTATTACTGCGATGGCAACAGACATAACTTCGTCAGAGGCCTATCAAAAGTGCCACTACTAGTGCGAACTTGAGCTACCCGAGCTATACCATCACGGCCTGGGTATAGTTGCATAATGCGTCCGAGCTTCCAAACAAGAGGTGACGAAGTCTCATCTTTAATCACAACTAAAGCTCCGATCGGGGGGGACGTTTGCACAGTATCCCACTTACCACGCTGCTGCAGTGTATGCAGGTATTCGTTCTTCCAGCGGCGCCAAAAGTCCTGGTGGATCCTTTGCACCAGCTGCCAGCGTGACAAGCGATTCATACTTAACAAAGTCAAATCAGCATCAGGAGGAGCACCTAACGGTTCCATTGTAAGAAAATGTCCTGGGGATAGGGCTAACAGATCATTTGGATCAGTACTCGCACTACACAATGGTCGAGAATTCAAAACTGATTCCACTTGAGCAAGCAACGTGGACATTTCCTCAAAGGTCAGAATCTGCAAACCGATCACCCTTCGCAAATGAGTCTTGACTGAGCGCACTCCTGCCTCCCACAGACCTCCAAAATGCGGAGCTGATGGGGGGTTGAAATGCCACTCAATGGTACAAGCATCTGCTGCCCCCTTTGCATAGTTTAAGAGCTGCTTATTTGAGCCGACGAAGTTGGTACCTCTATCGCTATACAAATTGTCACATCTTCCTCTGCGAGCCACAAACCTCCGAAGAGCTGCCAAGAAGGCTTCAGCTGAAAGATCAGACACTACTTCCAAATGGAGGGCCTTCGTTGCCATGCACACAAACAAACAAATATATGCTTTCACCTTTCGGACACCTCGATATCTGCCCTGTGTCACAAAAACTGGACCTGCAAAATCAACTCCGCTGTGTGAAAACGGCTTCAACTGAGAAACCCTGGCAACTGGCAAATCAGACATCATCGGTGCCATGGGAGTAGGATTCACTCGAAAGCAACGATAGCACCTTGACAAAACATGATGAATAGCTCTCCGAGGGGACAAAATCCAAAACTGTTGCGAAAGCAAATGAAGCAATGTGCGAGGACCAGGATGAAGATTGACATGGTGTGTGTGTGCAATGATTAACTCGGTGAGACGATGTGAGCGGGGCAACAATATAGGGTGTTTCACTTCAACTGGAACATCAGCTTGACGAAGGCGACCGCCCACCCTGAGGATACCCTCTGTATCCAGAAAGGGGGCTAACTTATTTATTGCCCTCGCACACCTCTCACCTTTAACCAAGGATGCTATTTCCCTTTGAAATACTTCACCTTGAGCACATTTGATAAGCATATGAAGCGCCTCCTGTAATTCGGTGGCTGTCAGAGATGCAGTAGTTCGGTCAGATGGAGACACCCTACAATTTCGCACAAACCGCTGACAATATACAACAACACCCTGAATTTTCCGTAGATGCGAAAAGCGATTCAAAAGTTTACTGAGCCACTCCTCATTTGCCAAAGTAACTAGTACGGGGAGAGTTCGTTGCTCCGCCAGGCACTCTTCTGGCGGCTCAAAACGCAACGACTTGGGCCAATTTTCTCTTGCCAATTTTAGCCAGGCGGGTCCCGCCCACCATAGTGGATGCTCACAAAACCCAGAAGGTAACATGCCTCTCGATGCACAATCAGCTGGGTTTTCTTGTCCACTTACGTGATGCCATGACTCTGGAGGAATCTTCTCTTGTATGCTTGCTACTCGATTCCCAATAAAGGTCTTCCACCTATTGGAAGATGATTTTATCCAGGCAAGTGCCACCATAGAGTCTGACCAAGCATACATAGAGTTAAACTCAAAACGACCTTCATACACCCGACACACAAATTCCAGAAGCTTTGCCAACAATAAACACCCACACAATTCGAGACGTGGAATCGATATTCTTTTTAAAGGTGATACCTTGGACTTGGCACACAGAAAATTGATCCAAACTTGACCCTCCTCTGATACTTGTCTTAAGTAAACAACTGCAGCATACCCTCGCTCCGATGCATCACAGAACCCATGGAGTTCTGTACTGATGATATTATCGTGTTTTACGCCTCTGGGAATTGATAAACCTGCTAGCGCACTGAGTTGTGATTTATACTGAGACCACTGACCAACAATATCCTTTGAGGGCTTATCATCCCATCCCACTTTTTGCTCCCACAAGCACTGCATAAGATATTTTGCCAACAGGGTAACAGGAGACAAAAAACCCAGGGGGTCATAAATTCTTGCCAATTCCGAAAAAAGATTTCGTTTTGTGCACGGACGATCAATAGGTTCAACATTAAAAGAGAATGTATCACCTATGGGACACCACTGCAATCCTAAAATTTTCAACACTGATGGATCATTTAAATCTAACGATCGAGGTTGCTGACTATCAGCTGATACTGTGGACAACAGTTTCGAATTATTGCTGGCCCACTTCTTCAATTCAAAACCCCCCTTAGCAAACAACCCAATCAATTGCCGTTGCAACTCAAAAGCCTCTGACAATGAGTCGACTCCACTGACTACATCATCCACATAGAGATCGGACCGAACTAGCTTTGCTGCCAATGGAAAAGATGATTCCTCATCATCACAAAGCTGCATCATTGTTCGGATTGCCATGTGTGGGCTTGAGGAGACCCCATATGTGACAGTATTAAGGCGATATTTCTGTACAGGTTCCCCCTTTGAGAACCTCCAGAGAATTCTTTGATAATCCCTATGATTATCTACAACCAAAATTTGTCGATACATTTGCCGAATGTCAGCAGTAAATGCAATTTTGTTTGAGCGAAATTTCAACAACACAGTGGCAATATCTGTCTGCAACTTCGCTCCCACTAACAACGTATCGTTCAGAGATACACCATTCGTACTTTTGGAACTAGCATCAAATACCACCCGCAGTTTGGTCGAAAGGCTGTGAGGACGCAACACACAATGATGGGGAATATAGTATGCATCAGATGGTTCCACAGCTACATCTGATACCAGAGACATATGGCCAGACTCATAATAATCCCTGATAAACTCCGAATAGGACTTGTGCAACGCTGGATCCCTACTAAGACGTGCTTCCAGGGAGTAAAACCGCCTCAATGCAACACTGAAAGATTCTCCCAAACACGGAGTACCCTCACGAAAGGGCATATTTAAAATATATCTCCCAGCACTATTTCGGTGCTGAGTCTTCTTGAAGATTTCCTCACATTTTTTATCTTCCGGAGACATAACTAAACCTTGTGGTACCTGTTCCAAGCTCGAAAACTGTTTCAAGGTATGATCCAAGTCGACCAACGTGCATAAACTATTCACAACAGAATGAGACTTTGACTGTTCTACACTGCCCATAAGCACCCAACCAAAAACAGTATTGATGGCCACTGGTGCACCTCGAGGCCCTCTCTTTATTCCAGGTCTAACCACATGAGCATAAACGTCAGTACCCAACAAAATTTCAATGTCCCCTGGTATACCAAACTCTGAATCTGCCAACTCTAAGTTCTGAATATGTTGCCAGTGGCACTGCTCAATTTTAGCAGAAGGGATCTTGGAACAAATGTTCGGAATCACAATCATGTCCAACTCTAACTTTGTTGGCTCATAAATGGACTCTACTCGACATTTGAGAGTGCCTTGGCTAGCAAGCGAGCTCATTTGGTTCAAGCCTTGAACCATCACTGAACGAGATGAGGTGTTAAGCCCCAATTTTTCAACACACTGCTGCGAAATGAAATTAGCCTCACTCGCACAATCCAGGAGAGCTCGACATCTCCTAACCTTTCCATTTTTATCTCGTACTAATAGCATTATAGTTGCCAGTAACACGGACTGTTCCCTTTTTACCACACTTGCCAACACACGCAATTGCTCTGCACCTTGTGGCTCTTCCACAGGTGGCTTGTTTGAGTCACTCTCATCTCCCGATGCCGGTGCTTTTGGGAAGTGCAATAATGTATGATGGTGTTTATTACATACACGACAACTTGATGACTTGCACTCCCTGCTGGCATGCGAGTTTGATAAACAGTTAAAACAAAGATTATTCTTTTTTGCGAACGTATACCGTTTATGAGAGGATAAAGATAGAAATCCATCACACTTGAGCATGGGGTGCTCCTCCTTACAATAAGCACATACAAGCTTTGTGCTGGTA
This sequence comes from Tillus elongatus, assembly GCA_964006375.1. Lineage (NCBI taxonomy): Eukaryota > Metazoa > Arthropoda > Insecta > Coleoptera > Cleridae > Tillus > Tillus elongatus. The sequence goes on from OZ023262.1 coordinate 213,377,167, forward strand.
ACAAAGGACGAAGCGGGCCTAGCAGTGGTTGCTGAAACATGCTGCCTTCTATTAGTCACATAATTGGAAGTTAAGGCAGTTGTCTCCATTGCTTTACACTGCTTTTCCAAGAATCTACATAAACTACTAAAACTGGGAATGTCCGATTCGCAAAACTCAAGCTCAAATTTTTGCTTAAGACTCATATCCACCTTTTGCAGCAACATGTTGAATTTAGTGAAATCCCACATGTCATGTTCAAACTGCTTCAACGCTTCCAAATTTTCACTGAATACAGACAACAACGTTCGTAGGGAAGAAGCAGATTCACTATTTGCTTTGGGGGCCTGTACAATACCCTGCCAATAATTGGTCAACAAAACCCGGGTATTGTGATACCTTGAGACCAGAGACTTGAATGCAATCCCATAATTGCTTCCCGTTAGCGGTAAATTCTTGATTAGGCCAGCTGCATCCTTCACTAACGAAGCACTCAAATATTGGAACTTTTCAATATCTGACAATGATTCGTTCTCATGAATCATTGTTTTAAACAGATCATAAAAGGTTGACCAGTTTTTCCAATTTCCATCGAATTTTGGCATTTCGATTTTCGGTAACCTCAAATGTCTGTTTAAATTTGAAGTTGACATAATCGCGTTTGCGTTCGTTACTTCCTTTTCACTGAGAGATCGAGCGTTCGATGATTTGACAGAACACCGCGACTTACTCGATGCTCGACTCGATTTCGAACTACCGTGAAAAACGGATCGAGCTTGATTCTCAGCGGCTTTATTTGCATAACCTCTCAGTTCTCGATAGATAGTTTTTATAGAGTATTGCAGTTCATCGAATTTGTTCTGCATTTCATGCTCGCTCTCCAACTCTGATCGATCAACTACCGACACGATGTCCAAATGCAATGAATCAAATAGATTGACCAACTCATTCAACGCCTCAAAACGAACCTCAAATCTATTCAACCTATCTAAATCCACTACTGCGTCTATTTTGACCTGTTGAGCCACGTGCAATATGGCTTCTACTCGTCTATAAACGCTTTCGCGCTTATTTTTTAGCTGAATCAACTCCATTGTTCAACGCAAAAAAATTCCTAAACGCGATTTAAACAATATGCAAACGTGATTTCAACAATATGCAATTCGAGTATGTACCTAGTTATATACAAGCAATAACGTCACCTTGAAATTAAATGACTCAACACGGCAATAAACAATTACAAATTTACTAGACTAAAGGAAACAAGTAAAATTACTTCAAAAAATGGACTGTATCAACTAATAACAAAACAAAACAACTATAAAAATCCGGTCGATGGGCCAAATGTAAATACCATGTGTATTTATTTTATAATGAATAACAAAAAAAAACAGAACAAATAGGGCACTGACAATAAGCAAAGTTACCTACCTTTATTCTCCAATAATGCAGGAACATAAGCTTCGTTTTTCTGTATTCACACACAACACCTCTAGGGACCTCGTGTCTCCCAAAGGACTTACAAACAAAATGGATATTTAGAGACCTCGTGTCTCTTCAAGGGGTTGAAAGCAATTCGCTTTCTCGAGACCTCTTGCCTCTTCAAGGACTCAAAAACAAGTGGCAGAGGGATGCAAGCTTCTCTCCCTTCTCTCATTCTTCTTCCCCCTCTCTGGTCTTCTGGCGGAAACCATTAGTAACACTTACTCTATGTCAGTGTAGCGCGCGACATTTGAATTTAAAAGTGACAGAACAACGAGCATGAACATCCAACAAATCGAGCTTCCGACAGGAGACGACACCTGCGAGGTTTGACTTTGTTTGACAGATGTACTGCCATCTGAGCGAAGTCACTTGGCCGTCAAACCTCAAAGAGAGATAACCTCTCTCCGAGTTCGTCTCGACCAGACATCCTTCAGTGTTTGACCCGGTGCAGTATCATGAAGTTCTGCATCCGAGCAACATCCAAGTGAGGTCGTTTGTCCGTTTCGAAGCTCACAGAAGAGGCCTCAACCCTTAGTTTTATTCCACCCCTAAAGATCTCAGCTCTCCTCCGGGTTCGTCTAGACCCGACACCCACCAGTGCTAGACTCAAGGCGACATCCCATCGAGCCCCGCTCCCGAGCATCGCACAAGCGTGGCCGTCCGTCCGTTCCGAAGCACACAGTGGGCGCCCCAAACTCCGGGTGTTTACTACTCATCAGAGTTGTCAACGGCACCCATCCGGAACCCCGCTCCCGAGTAACAACCAAGCGCGGGCAACCATCCATTTCTAAGCCCAGAGTGGAGGCCTCAAAATCCGGGTGTACATCACTCCCCAGAGATATCCGCCTCCCTCCAGGCCCACATGGACAAGACCCCCGCCAGTGTTTGATTCCAATTAGTTGTCTTTTACGACAGGCAGGAGTTACCTTGGGCCTATTCTTTTAGTTAGCCCCCGGACCCACAGGGGACTACTTGATGTAAATCCAATGTCAACTTGGCGAGAAAAAAAAAACAATTTGATTTACACTATTATTTATTATATTGTATGCATGACTGCTGTTTCGCTGAAGTTCTCAGCTTTGTAAAATATAGAATGAATATAAGATTTTACAATTCGAAATATCTACTTAGTGTTGAAATGAACATTTCTAAGAATTGAGATGTTACTGTTGGTTTCTCCACTAAACTAATAAGGGAAATGACGTAGAGATGTGGCGACCTCACCGCCCAGGCTTTTAATAGATCTTGCAATCAGCCAAACCGAGTGACTGCCAGGATAAGTAGTCCCCACTTTGTAGACAACAGTTTCGGGTGGAAGAACTGGAAAGTGCAAGGGCACTCTATTGTACTGGGGTTGAGAAATTGACCCCAAAGGCAGAAGAATCAGTTACTGCTCAACAGCATTAGAATACAGAAGGCGAGGAGAAACCACTGTATTAAAGATTTAATTGGATATCTCTATCAGAATTATCATGGCTGAGAATATGAATAACGCGGCCCTCGGTCCGGGACAATCTTAAATGATCAAAAGGTGCTAGGAATCCCCCCGTCAGCTGTGATAATCTCTACATGGAATGTAAAGAGTCTAGTTGGATCCGGAAAATTAGATAACTTAATCCTGGAAATGGAACACCTGAAAATTGACATCATCGGAATAAATGACGTACAATGGTCAGATGCAGGAAAATTCCCAAGAAAAAATGAAATGTTGTACTACTCAGATAGCAACAAATCAACTCTCGATATGGTGCTGGCATTCAAAAAAAATTAATAAGTCTGTAGTTATTCAGAAAGAATTATGAGGATACTACTACAATCAAGTGAAGGGATGTTAAACATTATTAACGGGAGCGTTAGGATATTTGGAGGAATAGGGTCGTCGAACTAAGCATATTTGAACATTGGTAACAGTTTAATTTTAACTTTTAATAAACTCACAAAGACTCAACACTAACATTAAAATAACAACTAAGATGAACCTAATGTAGACTATTACATCGTGAATCTTAATTGAACAGTTTTTTATGTTTACATAATGAAATCACAAGTATCGCGTCTTTACATTTTAAGCAACCTAAATTAACTGTCTACATCGTAAGAACTTATTTAACATACTCATGCTGACTCACTAAAATTAATCTCATTTATGTTTACCAACAATACTGCTTATATTGTTTCTTAATTAGTTTACGACCTTCCAAACTGCTGACTTCAACATTCCTGCCTACCTTGCGAATTTACTTGTTTACTGTTTACATACTAAATGTGATATTTTCAATGTCAATCGATACAATTCTGACCTCTAATTATTTTCAATATTTACATTCCTTGCTGTATAGAATTAAACTGAACTACTTTTAATTATTATTTTAGTGTTTTTAACAATTATGTTTCTACTTCTATTACGGCCCTTCTGAAGACCTTTCCTGTTCGCTGAACAAAGATTGTTCAGATATATGCGCCCACAGCGGATAAGGATGATGACGAGAAAAATTTTAATACTACAACTAGCCATAATGAGGATAAAAGAACAACAAATAAGAGAAAATACTACAAGAGACATCAATCTCAGAGAATAGAATATCAAATGAAGCAATGAGCAATATCAACCAAAAGTCGACGAATATAAAACAGGCAATAACAAAAGCAGGAAAAGGAAACTTGACACCAACAGAATCAAAACATAAAAAATTGATTACAGAGGAGATACTTCTACTAATGGAACAGAGGTCATTCAAAACACGAGATCGAACCACCTACAAGTCCACAAATATAGATAAAGAGTAAAACTAAAGAAGCCAAAGAGAACTGGTTGAGTGAGATATGTCAGGAAGTTGAAGAACTAGACAAAAAAGATGATACTTTCAACTTACACAAAAATATTAAAGAGATGGCAGGAATGATAAAATCTGGACAATCGAGACAACTAAGAGATGCCAATGGTACACTGATAGCAGCTATGATACAGAAACTGGATAGATGGATAGAGTATGTAACAGATCTTTTCGAGAACAAGAACAAAGAGAACCAAGATGAATACACAGAAGACACAGGACTTGAAATAATGATAGAAGAAATAGAATAGGCACTCAAACAAGCAAAGATGAACAGAGAATCTATCACAATCATGCTAGAGCTATTTAACAACATATATAAAACTGGAATCTTACCAGAAGGTTGGCTCCATTCCGCGTTCATTCTAATTCCAAAGAAAGCCAACGCAAAAGAATGCAGCGAAAATCGTACTCTAGCCCTGACGAGTCACATGCTAAAGCTTTTTTTGAAGATAATACCTATACAACAGTTTTCAAGAAATTAGATGAAGATGTTGGTGATACTCAAATGGGATTTAGAAAAGGAATAGGTACTTCAGAAGCTTTGTTTGGAATGAACATCTTGTCCCAGAGATGTATTGATATGAATCACAAAGTGTATGCTTACTTTGTTGATTTCGAGAAGGCATTCGACAAGGTACATCATGACTGCTTAAGACAAATGCTGCTGAGTAAAGAGAAAACGACAACACCATAAATTGAAATATGTCAAGGAGTGTGTCGAGGGTTGTATTATCTCGCCTCTTCTGTTCAATCTGTATAGCGAAACCATTTGTCAATAATCAGTATCAGAAATGTCCGAAGGCCTGGTGATAAATGGAGCAACTCTCAATAATATTAGATATGCAGATGATAAGTTAATGCAAAATTGTCACAGCAGTGTTTCCATGTTGAAATTTTTGCACAATTACCAAAAAAACGACTGAATGATTCAGTTGGTCTTAAGTTAAAGATTATCCTTGTTAACCCTTTCACTACGCATTTAGTCTGAGCGGCTACCTGCAATATGCACATAATTTCCAAGTGGTGTGCATATATACGACTGTAGCAGTCATTATTATTGAGATAAAATTAAAACCAAAATGCAGTATTATTGTGTTAAATTCAACTAATAGAAAGGTATTGATGGTGAGACTTTCGGAAATTTTTTCTCAAATGAGCGCGAATTAGGTCCTCTGGAACCCATTTCCATGGTCAGTTAAGATTATATATATATATATATATATATATATATATATATATATATATATATATATATATATATATATATATATATATATATATATATATATATATATATATATATATGTATTCATGCACATTCAGTGATTTGTTATTTGTTATACTTCACTGATTTGGACCAAATTTGGGAATTACCCTCATTTTGCTAATAGCTTGGATGAGTTCTTTCATCAAATCTCAACGGCCAATTTTTCTGAATAAAAAATTTAAACATTTTTTAAAACGCAATAACTCTCAAATTTTCTAAGTGATTGAATCGAGAATTTACAACTTAAAAGAACATAGATAGACGTGGTTGTATACCAATTTTCAAGTTGTTTGATCAAAGGAAAATAAAATTATTCGAAATTAATAATAAAATAATCCTCGACATCACTTCAGATTCTGTAATGCAAAATGTAAACAATGGAAGTTATTGCAAGATGTCAGACTGGAGAACATTGTGAGAGATACAACAGGGACGCCATCTCTGTGCAGGACCAGGTAGTTGTCACGACAGCTCTAGTTGACACACAATTTTATAGATAGAGCTGTGTACAATGTACAACCAACTAACAATTTTGTAAATTGTCAGCCTTAGACCATTTCTTTCCCAATACCGGGACAAAGAATGCGTCCAAAAGCGCTGAATTTTAAAATGCGAATGTATACTAATAAATAAAAAATTTAATGACAGTGATTCAATTTGCTTAAAAGCAATCTAGAACGACTTTTCATTATGTATAAATTATAAGCTTACCATTCTTCACGTTCACGGTATTTAAAATTAAAAGCCACCTCTCTCTCTCTCCTAGTTTAATCTGACTACACATAGCTATTTGTCACAGATAAGCGTGTACGCTCACGCTTTGCGCATCACACAACTTCGAAATCGAGTCCGCTGATGCTAATTGCTAATACCTTATTACGATCTTATAATACAAAACAACTAGGTACCTATAAGGTTAATATAAATGGTAGGTAAATAATAACCCAACTTTTAATTTTGACTTAACTTTAACAAAATCACTGTAGTAGTATATTATGATTGTAACATCCAATCAAACAAATATGAAAGTGATAGGTTAACTGCATGTTGATTGTAAATATTGTATGTATTATTACCTAGTGAACTCTATACAGAATACACTGGTAGGTTTTACAAGAAATATACCTACCTCAAACTAATACAGCAAGTACTAATAATATCTAGGTAGCTACTACAACATACATATAGCCCGAGTTAAAATTATATAAGCAGATGTTTAGGTTAAATTATTAAAATTTTAATTTCAAAATTTTGTATTGTTTATATTTATTTCATTTTCAAAAAGTATGGATACAGCAATAGTAAATAAGTGTTGAAAAGAGTTTAAGTGCGTTATGGTAGCGAATTTTCATAAAAATATTTCAAATGGTGATAATCCAATTCCCCATTAAACTAGAATCTTCAGTTTTGATACTTACTAAAACCTATATAAAAACAGTGTGGATACTAAATTTAAAAAACAACACAATGAGCTTCACAAATAATTACTATTTTGTTTTAAAAAACCTTTTTTGTTATTTTGTCTGAAAAAATTGGTTCGATTGAGTTGATTAAAACCTATCATTCAACCGATGAATATGGAAAAATACTTGCCACGTATAATTTCATAGATGCATTCTCTTTGTAAATAATAATTAAATTTTCGGTAAATTTGCAGCTTATCACATGAGGGGTGTTTAGAAAAATCTTTTCAGAAATATGCTTAGAACCCCTTCTGGATGCCCAAACCACAAGAATAATTTCTTGCAAACAACCCACAGTTACGGGACCAAGAGTGAATAGGGGTGTTGGGCGGAGACGAATATAAAAAGGAAATGTGAGCGGAAAGTGCAAAAGAAACAGCTTAGTTGGACCTCTTTAAGCTGCCTTGATCCAATTTTGCAGCTATACCTCCTTAAAATACTGTTTACTGTGCCCTGAACCTCTGTATTCACCACAGGTCCCTTAACTCTCTTAGGAATTGCTCCAAAGGAATTTTTATTGTTTACATTGTGCTTGTTTATGCATTGAGAGTGATTGTAGGCATGCAGAAGGGGAAGGAGAACCCCCGCGATGAAGCAGCGAACCAAGATTTTTAATTTATGTTTAAATTGTTGTCTCATTTCATTTTTTAAATTTTTTTTACAAAAATGATTTTGAGGTTGCCTTGTTTGTCAGTCTTACATAGTAAGCTGCAATATTTTATCATTTTCAAAAAGTATGGATACAGCAACCGTAAATAAGTGTTGGAAAGGTTCTGGGTGCAGCAAGTATGTTATGGTAGAAAATGTTCGTAAAAATATTTCAAATCTGATAGCTCAATAAATTTCCCATTAAGCTAGAATATTCAATCTTGAAGCATAGTACACCTATGTAAACGCACTGTGGGTACTAAATTAAAGAAAAATAACATAATGAGCTTCGCGGATAACTACAAATTTGTTTTAAAACACCTTTTTTGTTGTTTATTGTTTGCAAAAACTGGATGGGTGGACTAGAACAAAATCATTCAAGCAATTAATAAGGAAAAATACCTGCCATATTTATAAGTTGACAGGTACATTCCCGATCTCCAAAGTTCATTTAAATTTAAAGAATTAGTTTTAATAATATATCTTACTAATAGCGTAATATTCTTATGGAAATTCACTCCTATAACGCACTTGCAGCATCCTGAAATTTTTTCATCTGTTTAGGTAATACGACACGAATGAACTCTAATAAAGATAATTCAGCATTTAATAACCTGTTCAGGTAATTCTCAGGCTATGGCGTCGCATCTTAGAATGCGAGACTCTGGAAACTGCTGCGGAGAGGGAGCAGTAATAGGGCATGCAAGAGTCGCCAAGGAGGTGGAAAAGGAAATTCCAATTTCCGCCATCAAGGTGCGGGATGCCGAGGACGATATTAGGTTGACTAGGCCATATACCCTCAGGATCCCCAGTAGGGATCAGTGAAGGGAAAATGAGGTTGCATTCCAGCCCACAAGCCTGGTCTGTTTCACTGACTGATCGCGACTGGAGGATCAACAATCCTCCGGGGCAGGAATATATATCGAGGGCCTGGGGGTGCCCGAGAGTAATGCTCTTGTCGCATATACCACGGCATTAGAAACAGAGGTGTACGCCATCCTGTCTGGCCAATAGACAGGATGTAAGGAGGAGTCCTGAGAAATGTGTGTACATTTGCTTGGATAGCCAGGCGGTCCTCCGGGCAGTCTGCGCGGCCAGAATCAGGTCAACACTGGTTCAGGAGTGCGCTGAGGCCTTCAAGGGACTAGCCAGGACAGAGGAGGTGCAACTGGTGTGGGTTCCGAGACACTGTGGCGTAGCGGAGAATGAGGTGGCGAATAATCTCGCAAGACTTGGTTCCCGGCGGCCGTTCTGTGGCCCGGAGCCTGCAATAGGCATAAGTAGGAAGACGGTCTCTGTCGCCTTAGACAGGTGGACAGAGGAAGCAATGGAGAGGCACTGGGGGTCGGTTGGTGGCTGTAGGCAGGCGAGGGACTTCGTGGAGGGGCCGGACAGAGATAAAGCTGTCTGGCTACTCGGTAGGAGTCGACCTACGCTTCGCCGCATCCTTGGGGTGCTGATAGGCGTAGAGAGGGATCCCATTTGCCAGGAATGCGACGAGGAAGAAGAAACGTCCTACCACTACCTGTGTGAATGCGAGGCTTTTGGGAGTCTTTGAGCAGAATTGTTCGGATCGAGGACTCTGCAAAGGAATCAGGTAAGTACCGTCCAATTGAAGACCGTCACGGCCTTCATCTTGAGGAGTAGAGCATGGTTGCTGGGGTTGGCAAAAAGGGCCCATTGTGGCCTACTTGCTTGGCATTGGCCTCCCCACTACTGTTACTCATCAGAAACTCAGAATGCTTTCAAATTCAATGTTAAGTGGCTTAAGCAACAGTTTCAGCTTTCAACTAAAATGATGTTATGAATCAGTAACCGCCCAATAGCATGGTAGTGCCTATGCTCATATTGCGTGTTAAAAAAGAATGGGGCATTTTTTTCAAAAGAAGTTAAAACGCAAGATTTTTAATAATAGAGAGATATCGATGGTAACACTTTCGAAAGAATTCTTCAAATGTGCACGTACTAGGACCTCTAAAATGGATCTTCAAGGTCTGTGTAAGTTTAAAGTATTGACTGCTAATATGCCGTATAATAATAGTGTACAATTCTTATGAAAATTCGCTACTATAACGCACTTGCTGCGTCCTGAAATTTTTTATATGTATGTTTGTTAATAACCGGTATTGTCCTTATTTTGCATATTATTTATTTGTGGTTTTATCCATACATATTCCTTATAACACTATAGGTAATGTTTTTTCTTATTGCAAATAAAGATTGTAGTTATTCTTATTATAATTATTATTATTACCAAGTAGACTTATATAAAACCGCATACTTGCACATAAAAATAAATATCTCCGATTCGATGGCCAAACTATAGACCTTAGACATATCTATACGAACAGTAGACGTTAGACATGTCTATACGATTGTAGCAGGGAACCGCTCTAAAGATTTCTCATAGGAAATAGTTTATATATGGCTGGAGCATTAAAACGGTTGGTGTATACATACGCCTGGAGCAGCAAAAAGATTAATCTTTTGTAATTCTTTTTCTCTTTCTCCTATCAGCACTATGCCAACAGTATACTTTGTCTGACAAACCCATTGTCAATTTACTTTAAATCATGACTTTTGTATAGATTGAGAACCACACGCCTATCTCTATGATCCAGTTCAGCCCTCTTTGTTACATGAAACAATATTGTCCAATTCACATTATCAAATGCTTTCAAGTGTACAGAAGCATTGAACGTATATCGATTTTTCTCAAGCGGCCTTTTTCCTATTGTCCTAAATTGTAGGTTATTTAATGAGGCGTATAGGCCTTTGGCCTCTCAGCGCTGCGACCCGGATGGGCCTTTAGTGCATGATTTTTAGTGAATTTTCTTTAAAAAAAAATGCACTAATGTAGAGATCCCGACTTTTGAATTTTGAAAAAATTTCTTCAAATGAGCGCTATTTAGGACCCCTGGAACCCAAATCCGAGGTCGGTTTCAGACTTTATATGTTTTTATATATATATTTATGTCACACTTATAACTAAAAAAAAATGGACCGATTTTGATAAAACTTGGTGAGTACCTTCCTTTCGCAAGTGGCTTGGATAAGTTCGTTAGCCAGGAAAATCCGCCGAGGTTTTCCCGGAAAATTTTGTGGTTTTTTTTTCGAGAAAAATCGAAAAAAAATTATATCTCCGGAATTAACAAAGTAAGGGCAACCAAATTTCATACGCGGGTTTATAGGTAAGTTACCTACCTAAATTTAGCTCTGTAAGTTAAAGGACAAAAAAGTCCTCAAAACGTCAAAAGTCGCGATTTTAAACGTCAAAATTAGTAATATTTAGGCAATGAACCTGAAACTAATATGAGCTATGGAAGGAAAATGTCTTAAGAAGAATGTTTTACAAAGCCTGAAGTCTTAGTTTCAATCGTCATTGTCTTTCATTTTACTAAAATATTCCCAGAAAATTCATTTCAAATAGACCCTTTCTCAGATGCTTGGCAGTAGTGTTGGCTGTAGAGTTTATCGGTTAATGGTATATCATTTTTGTCGAATTTTCGTAAAAATTTCGCAAATTTTCATTAAATCCTCCAAATTTCAATAACTCAATTTGCTATTAACGTAAGTTTTGTTGGTTAGGAAACTAACATTTAACTTTATTTTCGGAAAATTTTTGTATGAACGCAGCAAGGTCGTTTTGGTTGCGAATTTTCATTAAATGTTTCAAATTTCAATAACTCAATTTGCTATTAACCTAAGGTTCATTGGCTAGGAGACCAGTTTTCTCAGAAACATTTAAAGTTTATTTTCGGAAAATTTTTGCACATTTTCAAATAATTATTTTGATAAAATATGGTACATTGTTCCTACTATATATGTTATACCGGTAACCAAATTGATGCCTGCTCGCATTAGGGCGATATATTTGTAATTAAAAACATTTTAATGAAAATTCACTTCCATAACGCACTTGCTGCGCCCAGAGTTTTTTTCTAATAGGTGCCCAAAATGTAAAGCCTTTTCTTATAGTCTACTATCTTTTTGACTATTTTACCTATTTCCTGGGGTGTTAAAGCCACCCCCCTTTTGCAGAACTGAGCCATGCAGTCGGACAGCAAATGTTCTGTTGTTTGTGCTGCTTCAGTGCAGTATCTCCAGTTTTCACTATCCCCCTTACCCATATTTATGAAGTGATAGCTTACTGGGGACTGCCATGTGAAAAGTCCTATGATTATTCTTAAGTCGTTCCTGTTAAATTCAAGAAACAGTTCAGACTTCTTTGTTGATATAGTGATGAACCGTTTTGCCTGGCATATTCCTCGAGTTTGACAGCATTTGGTTCCTCTCCCAAGTATGAAGTTCATTTCTTACATGGCTTTTTGTTAGTCCACAATGTCTCTGGACCATAGAATGGTGATGTTGCTGTCCCTTTTGGAAGGCTATCTGCGGCTTCATTTTCTACATTGCCTTGATGCCCTGGTACTCACATCAAAGTTACTTTGTTGTTCATAATCAGTTGCTTCAAGTATTTTTTCCAGTCCCAGGTCAGTTTAGACTCGGTTTTGAAAGATCACAGGGTTTTAGTGCTGCCTAAGAGGATATAGATCTCTGTGTTTCTGAGTCTTCTTTATAAGCACTCCTGCGCACACAGATTTATAGCAAGCATTTCTTCTTGGAAGTTTTTGCTAGGCACTTAGCTAGTCTAAAATGAGGTTCGCTTATTCCCAGTCCTGCTTCCTCCATTTGTTTAGACGTGTCTGTATACCATACAAAGGAGATGTTTGACAGCGTTTTACTGTCTCTGTACCATGCTCGGCGGTTACTTATGACCATGTCAAATGGAACTATGAAGTACAGTTTAGCTGGCATTTGATCTGTTGGTTTGGCGAGAATTTCCAGGATCTTCAAATGGCCAGTCTCCTGGTTTAAATGTGTCTGTTTGAAATAGTCTTGAGGCACTTAGTGCTCCTATTGTCCTAAGTGCCACCACTACTTCTCTAGTTTCCAGATTTTACTTCGTATTTTATTTTTCACTATGATTAGCAGATGCTACGACATGACTGCATTTTCGTGTGTTCTAAGAATAGTAATACTTTTACTCTTCATAAACTCACTGGGCAACTCTCCCGTTGTAACATTTTTCGATCAGTTGCAAAAGTTCTTGTTTCATTTCTTTCACTGAAATATTTCAAAACTTCCGCTGTTACATATTTTGTCTACACCGGGAGTTTTCCTTGTCTTAGCGGTTTCTGGTCTTCCTTCAATTTGTTACGTGAAATGAGCGGGCCCAGATCATCTAGGTTTCTCTTCTTTTTCTTCTGTATATAATCTTCTTCACAACTAATTTCCTCTTTGTGATACCATTCTTTTATAACGGCTTTCCAATGGTCAGCAATGTCTTCCTTTTCTAGTAATGAATTTCGGTTGTCCTTCATCAGGGTTCGTCTTCTCTTTATCCTGTATATGATCTTCGTCACAATACATTTCCTCTTTGTGTTACTATTCGTCTAGAACAGCTTTCCAATGTTTAGCAACGTCTTCCTTTTCCAGTAATGAATTTCCGTTGTCCTTCATCTGGGTTTTTCTTTAAAAAATTCACTAATGAGGAGATCTCGACTTTTGAATTTTGAAAAAAATTCTTCAAATGAGCGCTAATTAGGCCCCCCAGAACACATATCCGGGGTCAGTTTCAATTTTTATATGTTTATATATATATATATATATATATATATATATATATATATATATATATATATATATATATATATATATATATATATATATATATATATATATATATATATGTATGTATGTATGTATGTATGTATCACACTGATAACTCAAAAAATTATGGGCCGATTTTGATTAAATTTGGTGAATAAATTCCTTTTGCAAATGGCTTGGATAAGTTCGTTAGCCAGGAAAATCTGCCCAGGTTTTCCCGTAAAATTTTGTATTTTCTTTCGAAAAAAATTTATATCTCCGGAATTAACAAAGTCAGGGCAACCAAATTTGGTACGCGGGCTTATATCCATATAGGTAAGTTACCTACCAAAATTTAGCTATGTAGGTCAAAAGACAAAAAAGTTATAGGCATTTAAAGAAAAATAAATTGGGGGTTTCCTCAAAACGTCAAAGTTGCGATTTAAAACGTCAAAATCGGCAAGATTTTGGCAAATAACTTGAATCTAATACGCGCTATGGAAATCAAATGTCTCAAGAAGGATGTTTTACAAACCCTGAAGTCTTAGTTTCAACCATCATTGTCCTTCATTTTACTAAAATATTTCCAGAAAATTCATTTCAAATAGACCCTTTCTCTGATGCTTGGCCGTAGTCTCAGCTATAGAGTTTATCGTTTAATGGTATATAATTTTTGTCGAATTTTCGTAAAAAATCAATAAAGTATAATATATCTGTTATTATACAAGATATGAAAAAAATTTGTATATATTAATTATAGGGTGTCTTGAGCTACATCTTAAAAAAATATTTCCACAATCACAGGATGGCCCATAAGTCGTTGGTGATACAGATTTTCTTTTTTTTAATCAAACACGCTTTATGTTATTGCATTTTTGCATTTTCCATCGAAATATAATGCATGTTTATAAGAAAATAAATTCTGGATGCAGCAAGTGCGTTATGGTAGCGAATTTTGATCAAATGCTTCATATTTGAATAGCCCAATTTGCTGTTAACCTATAAGGTTGACCAAGAAACGAGTTTTTCCGGGAACACTTTAAGTTTACTTTTAGAAATTTTTGTACATTTTCACACAATAAAGTTATTTTTATGAAACATGACACATTGTTTTTACTATATAGGTTATACTGGTAACCAAATTTGATGCCTGCTTTTTTTTTAGAATAACAATGTTATATCTTATCAGTTTCAACGTTAAACGATACATTTGCCTACAACAAGCTGCAACGCTATAATGAAACAACGTTAAATGAGAGGACGTTATGCGAGGTCCTAATGTAATTCAAATGAATTTTCTGTAAATATTTTAGTAAAATGAAGGACAATGGCAGATGAAGCTGAATCTTAAGGGTTTGCAGAGCACTCTTCTTGCAACATTTTCTTTTCATAATCCGTAATTGTTTCAGGTCCTTTGCCTAAATATTGCCAATTTTGACGTTTTAAATCGCGACTTTGACATTTTGAGGAAAACTCCAAATTTGTTTTCTTTAACTGCCCATAACTTTTTTATCTCTAAACATAGAGACCTAAATTTTGGTACATGGTTCACTCTTTATAGTACTAACACGCGTGCCAATTTTCAAACAATAAAGTTATTTTGATGTATATATGGTACATGGTTTCTACTATATGGGTCATACTGGTAATTTGATGTTTGCTTTCTTTAAAAAAAAAAACACGTGTTTGCAACAGTTTAATGAAAATTCACTACCATAATGCTCTTGATGCGTCCAGACTTTTTTCTGTATATAATCTTCTTAAGAATTAATTTCCTTTTTGTGTTACTATTCTTCTAGAACGGATTTCCAATGTTTAGCAATGTCTTCCTTTTCCAGTAATGAATTTCCGTTGTCCTTCACTGTGTGCTTGGTTTATATTGTAGTCTTATCCACCAACAGACTATGACTTATAAACCCTGAGCTACAACCCTGTCTAGTTAAAACCAGTTTTAAAAGTCAACATTCTTTAATTTATGCTTCTTTTATTTACAGACAAGCACCAGATCTAATGTACCATATGAGAACCCATACTAAAGAACGACCTTACATGTGTAATGTGTGTGGGATAACAATGTCAATGCAGTGTCATCTAGTTCAGCATATGAGGTCTCATACAGGAGAAAGGCCCTTCAAATGCAAGTAAGTTATTTTCTATGACACGGTCGATTTTAATTTATTTGTTTTCGCTTCCGTAAAATAATTGCTATTTTTAATCAATGAATATTCTAAAGACACATGTATACAATAAAAAAGCCATATAAAATATATTTTTAACCATAAAGAAGTAAATAAAACAATCATCAGAATGCTATCATAGCAATAACGCCCATTGCAAATTTGTGAATGGCAGAATTTTCAATTTTAAAATTTTAATCAACACAATAAGTTAAATAAGGAAGTCAAAGCTTCTAAAAGTAAAGAAAGGCACATATTTTATGCCACATATAAGCCGGCTGGCCAATTCAATGGAGTTAAAAATTCAGACTCCGAAGTGAGTATTTACTCTCAAGAAGTAAAATTCCAGTCGTCCGTAAATCTGTTAAAAACAACAAGTACCATTTTCCACTAAAATCTAACCTAGGGAAATTCATAATTATTTTTGGTGAGAAATATTTTATTTTATTTTCTTATTAATTTTGATATTTACATTCTCCGATTTATTTGCAGAACCATACATAGCTATCCTGAAAGTTGTTTGAAATATCTGAACTAATTTTGTTTCCCAAAATTTGCCTTTGAATATTCTATATATATATATATATATATATATATATATATATATATATATATATATATATATATATATATATATATAGGTGTCCCTAACGTTAAGTTTTTCTTGTAAGAACTGACAGTTTTGTCGGCCCTACTGTATTTTTTTGTTTCCTTTAATTTGTCCAGGCACGCATCAAATAACTGAGAAATATCACTTAGGGTACCTGTCTTTCTAGCTGTATTCCGTAATATATTTTAGTAATAAATAACCTTGTGGTACCATTGTGACTTCGGTCTTCAAGTTAAAGTAGACTAATAGAAGCCCTCTATGTGGTCAACCTGTCGAAATAACTTCGGTTTTGTAGGGCTACAAGTATTTTCCGATGTTTTATCACTCACTGGTGCCCCAGGTATGGTCCGAGTGTTAGACATTGTAAAGTATTGTTTCTTGTTTGTTACCTTCATATAGTAAAACCCTCCCTAAAAAAAAATCAGCTAGAGACAAGAGTGACACTGCGACTAGGTTTTACGGAAAACTGTGTGTTTGGGCAAAAAACTGAAAAAGGAGTCTGGTATCTCCGTCTTCATTTGTTTTCACACACCTTGTATAACATCAGCCCTGGTGAAAACATATTTTAGGTTATAAGTTTGGATTTTCATTTTCTTTCGACGATTTGTACATAATTTTGTATATATGTTTATGTTTCATATTAAATCAATATTTATTTTGAGCTAAAGTATATCTTTTCTGTTTTCGCAAATTTTCCTGGTAAACTGAAGTAAAATCTGACCACTGAGGATTAACTATCTCCACTAGAGTTTTCCTATGTATCCTACTTTCACAGCGTGGTCTGCTGCAGTTTCTTTTGTCAGTGTTGGGCTTCCAACTTTCCCCCAAAATATTGTGGTGGCGCTCGGATTAAACCCTTTTTTCGATCAAACACCGACCCACTCCACCCTTCGGAAGTGGACAGTTACAGTACTATCATCAGCAAAGTTGTGGATTAGATTGTTGGTTGTTGACAGGTCATTTATATGCAACAGAAAAAGTGTGGGAGCCAAATAGAACCCTGTGGTATCCCGGCTAATCTGATAAAACACCATCAACAACAACATGCAAGGAGCGCTCCTTCAGAAAACTAGATAACCATAGGCATAGTTTCGGAGGCAATCCTTATGATGGAAGTTTATTGAGGAGTGCCGCTTGCCAGACCCAATCGAATGCTTTAGAAATATCATGATATTCTCCAAATTTTTCGAGAGCAGAACTTCCAAGATGAGTGACGTATGTCACAATATCGCTAATTTTGACGAATGTCATATTGTTGATCACTTAGGATCTTTGATTTTTTGAGATATTTTATAAGCTGTATATTAATAACTTTCTTTCTAATATTACATAAAACTGATCTGATGGAAATTGGGTGATAGTTCCCCATATCAAATTTATCTCCCTTTTTAGGGATAGGCTGAACTCAAGCTTGTTTCCAGGAAGATAGAAATACCCCCATCTTATAGGACATCGGAAAGAGGCAAAATAAAATTTTAGTGAGTACAGGAGCACACAATTTAAGAACTATTGCTGGGATTCCAGTGCTTAACAGTATGATGCCTAAAAAATTTTTCTCCCATCTTTGACTATAGCTAGAATGGTTGGTGGGCTCTGTTCCTGCAGATCAAGTGTGGAATAAGAAGCAAATACACAGGTGTATAGATTGACATTTTCTTTTGAAGATACAGCGAGTATTCCATGATTTGAAGCCAGGGCAGGAAAGGAGCTGGTGGTTAAATTTCTACCTATGATTATTAAATTTATAATATATAAATATATTACCATTGCCGTTATATGGGAGGTATACTTTCAGCGCCTGTAGAGTTTGAATTAAGCAATTCTTCCACTTGAAATGAACCAGACTGAGAACTCGATGTTTTAACTATCAATTTACAATTTAAAATAACCTATTTTGTTATTAAAATCGAAAATACATTACCGGTCGCTGTACATCAATAATTACGGGTTGACATTCCAACATCATGAATTCCATTTAACCTCCAAAAATTGCATTGCTTTGCATTTGTGAATCATTAACACTTGCTTACTGTTTAGTTTATATTAATCGTTAGTGTGTTTTCTGTTCGCTGGATAAAACTTGATCAACTTCATCTATTAATAACTTTTATCGCAATGATATGAAATGTGTAAATCTGGTCAGCCAAAACTTTTCACTGTGAAGCTGGTACTCATACTAAAAAAGAATTTACTACTGATCAAACCTATCAGCTAACAAATCCATAAAAACCCACCATTTACAAAATAGTTTTAACAAAGGACAACAAAAAATCTTCATTAAAAGATGTTTAAAATTTTCAAATAATCATCCTTAAAGGTGGCTTTAAGTCATGTTGCCATATTTATTGTTACATCGTAACTTGCCTTTGAAAGAATTACAGTATACTCTTAATTATTCGTGTGCAGCTTATCCGTGCTGAAAAATTGATCAAAATGTCAAATCAGGAATAGATCGAAGTTTCAATTTTGTTTGCTCACTCTCTCACTAATATAATAAATATCACTATTAAAAACCAACGAACATCTAAGTACGGGTCTGCCTATTACAATTACTACGTTGCAAAAAATAATGAGGAAAATAAAACTGTAAAATTCGTAAGAACCTGTAGTGCAGTAGTATCTATGTAGAAGCAGAATGAACTGTCACAGATTGCTTATTCTGTTGTGATAAATTCTTATTTATCTCCGAACATGTCACTACAATAGGAACCCTCAGATCCATATCCAGGAATGCTTATGTTAATGTCATAAACTTTAATTGTCCCTAGCTTTTCACACTTGATCTCATTCAGGATTTCATATGTGACAGGGCAGAAAGGAACAAGATAACAGCGGAGAAAGGTACAGCTTTTGAACATTGTGTGTATGTGTGTGTGTGTATATATATATATATATATATATATATATATATATATATATATATATATATATATATATATATATATATATATATATATATACATACATATACATTTTATTATGTTTGTCTTATTAATGTTTTTCAATCCATGTGGCCGATCCCCCCATTAGTCCGGATAATTAGAGTATACTGTATTTGTCTTCTTGTTATTATATTATCACTTCTTCATTAAGTCCCGTTAAAAACTAGAGTTCCTAATCAAAAAACATCATTTTATGTTTTCTTCAAGCCATTTGTTGGCATTTGGCTGCCGATCTTACCGCTTTCGAAGCAACGACCTTCAAGACCTTGAATGTCAAATCGACAGTGGATAAATACGCTAATGCAAAAGTACGTGTTAAGCTAAGACCTACAAATTTTCTAAAATGCAGGATTCGATTATTTCTTCACTCTCTCATTGCAAAAGCTGGTTCTTCATGGTGATATTTTCATCACAAATGATAATAAAATCCATAGGTTATCGTATTTTTGAACTCATAGTTAAGCAGTTCTATTTAAATACTGTAACAGAAGATTAAAAAGTACCCATTTCGTTCGCCCATAAGAAATGCATGGCATGTGAAGTTTCTTGTGTTATGAACCCAACTTGATATTCCTGCTTTGAAAAAATCGTTACCTTAATGCCGTCCATTGTTTTTATTCAACTTTTAGGTAGTATACCCATATCATATTTGAATCAAATGTAATATTGTAAAAAATATATTGTCAAAAAAAAAGAGATTTTTAATTGTTATTTTTTTATTTTTTAGTGATTGTGGGAAAGCATTCCCATCTTCTACAAGACTAAGACGGCACGCCATAATCCATACTGGCCTGAAACCTTACACATGTGAAGTTTGTGAAAAGTCATTTAATAGGAGTAGCAGCTTAAAGGTGCATTCAAAAATACACACTGATGAGAGACCCCACCTTTGCCCCATCTGCAGTAAAGGCTTTATTCAAGCCAACACACTAAAGAGTCATATTGCTACTCACTCTTCTGAAATCGCAATACAACTGCTTTCATAATAAAAAACTTGACAAATATGTTATTTTTTGTGAATTGTTTCAATTACTCATGTCATTGGTGAAATAAATGAATAGTAGATGATGTTATGATATTTTTACTTCATTGAATTTGCCCCTGTTGATGGCATCAACCCAGATCAAAATGGTTGTGTAAAAGCTGACAAGCCGACATTAACCTGTTACATCTAACTAAAATGTTATTGCCTGAGCGAGAAGACTGTTATATGTTACATATTTTCGTTCAAAATAAAAATATATATATCATGTTTCTAGAAAATAAATCTGTCACTAAACTCTTGCTGTGTAGCCTAAAAGATCCACATAGATCCATACAGTTTTCATATTAATGACATTTGTTTTATTGCAAATATGTTGGAAGCCATTTTCTCAAAAATAAGATTTCTTACTTGTAACACTCTTCCGGCAAGTGTGCTATATATCCTTAGACAACTGTCTAATTCCCTGACAATAATCCGCCAAACACCTCAGGGTTATCCTCAATAAACGTTTGACATGGCGCACCCATGTCCAACATGCCGGACAGAAAGCTTCGATGTTCATCTCAAAGTTCTTTCCACTTCTTAACAGAAACTCCATTGTCCATGGACAGCAAACTGCTCATGTACAAAGTCACATTCCGGTCAGCATTGACCTATGCATCTCCTGTATGTGCCACAGCGACCGACATATCAATACCCCTCAAATAGTGCAAAGTCAAGTTCTGAGAATGGTTACCATGCAACGCCAGCATGATTTGTCAGATTCAATCTGATCTGAAAATGGCCCTCAATACTTGAGTTTATAACTTACCTATCCACCACTCAGTTCGCCAAAGCCGCTTTTCATTCAAATTGTAGTGCGTGCCACTGACTACGACGAGCAACTTCCACTAAGGCATAAGCGTTTAAAGCTTATCTTGACCGGCTAATGCCCCTGTGGCATAACAGAATGCAGAGATTAAAAACCCAATGTTATGTGTGAATCTTTTCGACAGAGAACCAAGGTCCCGTACTCAGGGAGCGAGTCCCACATTACCTCAACTTCCCACACACTATGGTGTCTGATTGAGTGTGTCCATAATGGATTACCCGCTCCCGGTTCCAAAAAAAACTACTAACCTATAAAATGCAGAAGCTCTAACTCAACATATGTCTCCCAGCATCTCCAATTCGCGATTATTTACAGAAAATTTCTTAAACGTTAAAGGTCGATCTCTATTAGCAAATTGTTTCTATGAAAACTCGGTAAGAAGAAAACATTATAAGGTTTTACTGAAGCAATGTTTTATGTATTTTATTATATGTGCAAAAATAGAACCGATTGGTGACAGAAAATGTAGATGACCTAAAATGTGTTTTCAACTTAAGGACGGTTTCGTCTACAAAGTTAATCCTAACGTACAGCTGAATTTATTCACTGATGCAACTGATTCACTGATGACGATATGATTGTTAACTGTATATTATAATAAAGTGCATTTCTTCAAAATGTATTTACCATGAATAAAGCAAAAACAGTCCCAAATAATCAGCTAATATGTACAAACACCTAGAGTAAAAAAAAAAATTTTTTTTATTTATTTTTATTTCAACAACACACCACGAGGGCTTACAGCCTAAATACTATCGTACCGTGGGTGTCGACAAGGAGGAAAGCGGCAACTTGTTAATTCTGGACTTGAAGGTTTGGAGGTTCGGGGGAGAAGGAAAAACATGTGCCAGCAAGGAATTCCACAACTTGGAAGTCCTCGAGAAAAAAGAGCGGGCATAACAAGATGTTCTATGTCTGGTGACCTGGGCAGTAAAAGGGTGCATTCGCTCTGTTCCCCTCGTAGATCTGTTGGGGGCAGTTGGTGGAGGAACTATGGAAGGGTGAGGGTAGGGTCACCGATGAGTTGTATAGCTCTCTTCTGAATGGAGTCCAGGATAGCGAGTGTAGAAGCGGCAGCAGCACCCCAGATGTGGGAGCAGTATTCGAGGTTTGGTCTTATTTGTGAAGTATATAAGGTATAGAGATTAGCTAGTGAAAAGTATTTGTGAGTCCGGAAGATGAAACCTAATTTCTTAGCAGCCGCTTCTGCAATTGATATGACATGTTGATGCCAATTGAGATTTCGATCCACAGAAATGCCAACAAGTGAAAAGGACTCATTACTTTGAAGAACTTGGTTGTTCATTGTGATGGGTCTAGGGCTGGTGTATCTCTTATGAGAAAGAAAGCAAGACTGATTTGGTGGGGTTGAATTGTACAAGATTTCTACTTCCCCAGTCTAATATTTTTTTGGATATCCACAGAGACAGAACCCTCCATGAGTTTGTGATCCTCATCTAATTGGGCTAAAGAGACAGACTTAGAATATTGTATATTTGAGTGGAGGGTGCTGTCGCCCGCGTAACTGTGAACTGGGTTGGATGTGCTAGAGAGGAGGTCATTGATGTGGAGAAGAAACAAAGTAGGGGCTAAAGCTGAACCTTGAGGAACTCCTGCATTAATTGGATGCAGTTTAGAGGAATGGCCATCCACGACAACAGAAATGCTCCGGTTGGAGAGGAAATTTGCTGTCTAGGTACAGAGTTTTGGTGGTAGGCCATAGGCCGGAAGTTTATTAAGCAGCGCTGCATGCCAGACCTGGTCGAATGCTTTGGATATGTCTAGAGCGACAATCTGTGATTCACCGTGTAGTTCCATAGACTTGTTCCAAGAATGGGTGACAAAGGAAAAGAGGTCGGCAGTTGATCTGCGCTGACGGAATCCATACTGCCTGTCGTGGATAAGACTGTGTTTTTCAAGAAATTTTAGTAATTCGGTGTTTATGTACTTTTCCATCACTTTAGAGACGATAGACGAATAGGCCTGTAGTTGCTAGGAAGCGCTTTGGATCCTTTCTTGGGGAAGGGTTGTACTCGAGCAGTTTTCCAGTTAGTAGGGAATATGCCTCTATTGTATATATGCCTGAAACAGACGAGTCAGGACAGGAGCATGTTCTGGTGCGCATTTTTTGAGAACAATTGCTGGGATCTCGTCAAGGCCAGAGGCTTTCCTGGTATTAAGAGAAGAGAGCATCTTTCGTACCTTTTTAGTTTTGAAAGTGATATCCGTCATTTTATGGGCGACATTGGGGACTGTTGGTGGTTGAACATTTGGAGGTGGGTTGAGAGTAGAATTTCCAGCGAGCAGCGAAGCAAAAAGTTCAGCCTTGCCCAGGGCAGTAGAAACAATTTCATCCCCTGAGACAAGAGGTGGGAACATGCTCTTGCAGAAATTATTCCCTATAGAATGGTTTTAAGATCATATGCATTTGTGTTAAATTTATAGAAAATGATATTTTCTATAAGAAACTTTATGTTTCTAAGCAATTATTTCCAGGAGATCCTAGGCACTTGTTATATTTTTAGAAAATCAAAGTTTCCATGATTAAACTTTTTAGTTTCTAAACAATTATTTTCAGGAGACCCTCTCCCTTTGTTAAA
The DNA here is from genome assembly GCA_964006375.1 of Tillus elongatus. Classification (NCBI taxonomy): domain Eukaryota; kingdom Metazoa; phylum Arthropoda; class Insecta; order Coleoptera; family Cleridae; genus Tillus; species Tillus elongatus. The sequence goes on from OZ023262.1 coordinate 213,400,683, forward strand.
TTTCGAGTCAAAGTTTCCATGACTAAACTTTTTAGTTTCTAAACAATTATCTTCAGGAGACCTTAAGCATTTGTTATATATCTAGAGAATAAAAGTTTCCATGGTTAACCTTTTAAGTTTCTAAACAATTATTTTCAGGAGACGCCTCTGCCACTGCGTTAAATTTACTGTGTTGAAAAGAAACGATTTCAGTAATATAAAGTACAATAAGACGCTCATAAATGAAGCCAAAGACATTGCAGACGCGTTTAATGAACATTTATGTAGAAGTTTGTCTATTAATTTCTAACCTATAATTAATTTAGTTAAAAAGCAAGTTATTAGATACATTATGTATCTTTGAATCCACTTACAGTAGTAAATAGTTGCATTTTCATAAGAATTTTACTTCTTTATCATGGAAAGTACATTCATTTAGAAAAGAAAACGCATGCTGAAAATGAAACGAACTTTGTTATTTTATTCATTATAAAGCTTCGGGTGCAGAAAGGGTGTTAGAGCAGCGTATTTTCGAAGAAATCCTAAAAAAAATCAAATAACTTAATTTCATGTCAAAGTATGGAAATTACAATTTTGTAATCCAATAAATAAATTTTAAAAAAACACCTGTGCTGTGATCGCTCGTTGTTGATAAATTGAGCCACATTGAACGGAACAGGATTTATAATCCAAGCATACGCAGATGATAAGGTCATAACATAGTGTGTGTGTGTTTTTGTTTCTTTAAAGTCGGCCTATTTCCGCGACTATGGCCAATCACCGACGCCAGGGAGCAGTTTCACCTCACTATCCTGGAAATTTGGCCGAACCCCTGCCTTTCTGTAAGGAGGGTAGGGACTTTAACGTGCCCAACATCGTATGGACACGGGACCAACGGCTTTACGCCCCCTCCGAAGGACGGAACGTGCAGACATTCAACTTGCTCAAATACAATGCCAGAACCTCGGTTGATGTTAATGTTACAGTTTGTATTGAAAAAGTGAAAGGAGTACCCTGGGATCGAACCCAGTACCCTTCGGTTCATAGGCACACATTCTGGCCCCTGAACCACTGAGGCTCTTGTCATAACATAGTAAAGGGCTAGCATAATGCTGTAATATCCAGCTTAATGCAAACAGCCCTTAATATAGTAAAGAACTGGTGTAAGACAAAGAGACGTAATGTCAATCTTCATAAGATAGTTATCTTGGCCCATTCATGAACAGAAGGACTGACTAAATCCAAAATCTCCCTTGCTGAATTGAAACAGATACAATTTTCCAGGTTTCCTAGCCAACGAATCTTAGGTTAATAGCAAATTGAGTTATTGAAATTTGAAGCATTTAATGAAAATTCGCTACCAAAACGCACTTACTGCGTTTCGATTTTTTTTTTTCATACAAACATGCATCATAGTTCGATGAAAAATGCAATAATATAAGGGTGTTCGAAAAAAAAATTGTTGGTATCACCAACGATATGGGCCACCTGTGATTATCAAAATAATTTTATAAGATGCAGCTTAAGACACCATATAATCAAGGTATATCATTTTTCTTGTATCTTGTATAAGAACAATTATATTGAGCTTTGCCGTAGAAATGCGTTACCCTACACACACAGATATATGTGTATATATATATATATATATATATATATATATATATATATATATATATATATATATATATATATATATATATATATATATATATATATATATATATATATATATATATATATATATATACAAACTGATGAAAACTAAAACTAAACCCGGATATGGATTCTAGGCAGCCTAGTTTGCACGTATTTAAAGAAATCTTTTTAAAATTCAAAAGTCACAGTCTTCTCATTAACGAATTTTTTCTACAAAAATTAGCTAAAAATTAAAGATCGTTAATCCATGAACTAAAACTACTGCCAAAGCATCGGAGAAAGGGTCTGTTTGAAATGAATTGTCTGGAAATATGTTAGTAAATTGTGAGACAACGGCGGTTGAAGTTGAAACTTAAGGGTTTGGAGAACACTCTTCTTGCGACATTTTCTTTACATAACCCGTATTCGTTTCAGGTTCTTTGCCTAAATGTTGCCAATTTTGACGATTCAACTCGCGACTTTGACGTTTTGAGGAAAACATTTTTTTAAATGGCTATAACTTTTTTGTCTCTACTTAGAGACCTAAATTTGCGTACATGGTTCACTTTTTATAACAAACACGGGTAAAAAATTTGGTTGCCATTACTTCGTTATTTCTGGATATAAAAATTTTCAGAAAGAAAACACAACATTTTCCAGGAAAACCTAGGCCCATTTTCCTGCATAACGAACTTATCCAAGCCGCTTGCAAAAGGAAAGTGCTTGCCAAATTTTATCAAAATTTGTTAATTTTTTGAGTTGGTATATATATATTATATATATATATATATATATATATATATATATATATATATATATATATATATATATATATATATATATATAAACTGACGCCGGATATGAGTTCTAGGGGGCCTCGTTCGCGCACATTTAAAGAAATTGTTTCAAAATCAAAAGTCGGACCTTAATGAATTTTTTAAAGAAAATTCACTAAAACTAAATTAGAATGCACACTTGGAAAAACTCTTTCGAGAGCCATAATGGGAATCTGGACATGCCGTAGACTCCTACGAAAGACATGGAGGTTGAATCCCTGAATTGTATATTGGATAAACCAAACTGTGGTTAAACCCATGGTCACATATATGCATCTATAGGATCGTAGCCAAAAACGGAACAACTCTCAAATACAAAGCAAATTGCAGAGACTGATCTGTCTTGGAATAACGGGAGCTATAGTATCATGCCCTACAGCTGCAATAGAGGCAATGCTGAATGTTACTTCACTACAAATATGCGTGAAGGGGGAAGCAGCACTAAGTGCCTCAATGCTATTTCAAGCAGACAAATTCAAACTAGAAAACTTGGTTGGTCACTTGAAGATCCTGGAAATTGTGCAACGGATCAAATGCCAGCTAAAGTGGACTTTATAATCCCATTTCTGGAAGTAATTACATGTATCACCACTGCTTTGGTTTGTAAAAAAATGCATGTTTTTTTAAGAGTAAATAAAAAAGAGATAAGTAATTAAGAGAATGTATAGCAACTATAATCTACATAAATTAATATGTAAAAGCTAATCTAGGGAGATTACACGCTTTAAATTATGAATTTAGATATTCATATGGCCATGGGTAAAATGATAAAAATACATTACTAGTTCAATAGAAGAAGAAGATAATTTGAAGGTTATGTACCAAATGTCAGATTTAAGATGAATCACATTCCCATCTGTCACAACCACAACTTTTGTATGATTGGGATGTCAAAAATGTCGTTGTTTAACTGATAAGGGACCGGGTGTAGTCACTGTTGTTGATTGTTACTAATTAAATGTTACATTCAAACGGATGTTCGCATAAAGTGTTAATTTGTTATGAATTAACTATCGCCGACGTAGCACTTTTGTAGTGATATTTCTTTTAAACATAAAAGCTAAAAATGTGGAAAGCTACAGCAGGGACCCAAATAGATATAAGTAAGCAAAATACTGAGGATGATGAGTGGGAAACAGACCCAGACTTTGTAAATGATGTAACTGAACAGGAACAGAGATGGGGCTCAACGACAGTGGAAGGATCTGGGCGTACAGCAGGTGCTATCGAGTAAGTGTCTATTTTCTTGCTTTATGCACCTTTTTAAGTAACTGTTTTGTAGTATGGGAAAGTTACGCAAGGAAACTGAGGAAGCAGATGCCTTGAAGAAGAAAAAGCTTTTGGAAGGCCCAGACAATCCATCATTTGGATATGGTGGTAAATTTGGAATAGAAAAAGATCGTATGGATCAATCGGCTGTCGGTCATGAATATATTGCTAAAGTGGAAAAACATGCCTCGCAGAAAGATTATAGTACAGGATTTGGTGGAAAATTTGGTGTTCAAACAGATCGAGTAGATAAAGTAGATATATTTTGATTATTTCAGTCAATAATCATATTTTTAATTTATTCAACTTTTTTGTGTGTATGGTGTCAATGTCTTGTTATTGGCTTTCCTAAATCAAATGTTAATAAACAACCAACCCATTTTGTAACTTAGGTGAATTTGCAGTTTAGTCCATGGACAATTTAAAATAAATCAACTGCTGATAGATAAAGTTTGGCATTCATGCACATTGACACTATTTTTACCTTTTGCTTGTTTGCCTTTGCTGAGTTACTAACATTTATACTTGGCACCTGGTCTGATGCAGTAGGTTAAAAATGTTTTTGTTTAATCACAATTACTCAATTTTATGCTTGCTATGTTACATGCTCCTTTCTTGACACACCCCTTTCCCTACAGTTATCTACCACTATGTATTTCTTTGCTTACACTCCGCCATGTTTTTGACTGAAGGAGTAGGGTATGGTCCGCTACTTAATCGTGGGGATTTTTCTTTCTCTCCTGCATGCCTACAACCACTCTCAATACATACACCACAAGAAAAATTTGTTGGGAACAACCTCCAAGAGGTTACAGGACCTAGCGTGAATAGGGGTGCTGTGCGGGCTAGACGGGGATTAAAGGAGGTCTGGCTGCAAAATATGAAAAAGACAGCCTTTCGAGGCCCAACTAAGCTCTGTTCTTCGCATTTCAGCTCATATTTCCCTCTTATTCTTCCCCTCCCCGCACATCTATTCACTCCTGGTCTCCTAACTTTCTTGGGGGTTGTTTACAACAAATTCTTCAGGTGTTTATTTTCTTGATTCACTTGTATGATTTCACCAAAAAAAGTAAGGTAAAAATTTGTTTGAATTTTATAAAATTATTGCTTTCTGCACACACGTTTCTGAATTTTATTATCAAATATCAAATGTATTTCTTAGAGTAAAGTACTACAATGTAGGTAATCTTACTTGATTATTTTTGTTGTTCTAGAGTGCTGTAAGTTGGGATCACAAAGAGAAGGTTGAGAAACATGCATCACAAAAAGATTATGTAGCAGGATTTGGAGGCAAGTTTGGAGTGCAGTCTGATAGGCAAGATAAATCTGCTGTTGGATGGGACCATGTGGAGAAGGTTGAGAAACATGAGTCACAAAAAGGTAATCAATTCAAGGACCTAAATATAAGAAATATTAGGGGTGACTAAAAAATTAAAAATTTTGATTACCAGGGTCTTATTGTTATTATTATTATTGGGGATAAACTAAAAAAACAGCTAGATAACAACTCTGAGGTAGGAATATTGGAGAAAATATAGATATGCTAAAATGCTGATTACTCTGGTCAAAAACAAAGTAAACATCTTAACACATTACAAAAATACACCTAATAGCTGTGGTCACAAATTAACACTGTTCGAGGCAAATATATTGTAGATTGCTAGTGGGTTATCTAGGCCTTTTGCCTCTCAGCTCTACAGCCCTAATGGATCTCTTGTGGATGACTCTTTTCCCAATAGTTGCCCAAAAACTTCAGACTTCATGTAGTCTGCTATCCTTTTGGAAGCTGGTTTACCTATTTCTTGGGGTGTTAAAATCACCTCTTTAACATTATGAACTTCTGCAGAACTGAGCGATGCAATCCCACAGCAATGATCTGTTGTTTCTGCAGTTTCAGTGCAGTATCTGCAGTTTTCACTGTCCACCTTACCCAGCTTCCTAAGGTGATACCTTACTGGGGAGTGTCCTGTGAAAAGTTCTGTGATTATTTTCAAGTCGTTCCTGTTCAGTCCAAAAAACAGTTCAGTCTTCTCTTTTGATATGGCGATGAACCGTTTTGACTGCCCACCGTCTGGTGTTTTCCTCTAGTATGACAGGATTTGGTTCCTCTCCCAAATATCAAGTTCATTTCTTAAATGGCTTTACTAAGCCACAATGGGGCTCTGAACCATAAAATGGTGTTGTTGCTGCCCTTTTTTCAAGGCTATCTCCTTCCTCATTTCATTGACACCCTGGTACTCACATCAAATTTGCTTTGTTGTTTGGGGTCAGTGGCTTCAAGTTTTTTTTTGCAGTCCCAGGTCAGCTTAGACCCGGTTTTAAATGATTTCAGATTCTTTAGTACTGCCTGACTGTTTGAAAGGATATCAATCCGTATGTTTCAGTCTTCCTTGCATGCACTCTTGTACACAGATATTTAGAGCAAGCATTTCTGCTTGGAAGATGGTGGAAGTCTATCCTAGAGACTTGCCGAGTGCCTTAGTGCCCGACCAAGTCTACTGGTTTGACTTGTCTGCTTGAGATAATCTTGAGGCACTCTAGTGCTGCTTTCATCTTCACGCATATATGCAGTGAAGTCAGATTCAGAATTGCCGTTATTGCAGCTGTTCCAAGACAGACCCGCCTCTGCAATTTTTGCAATTTGCTTTGTGCTAAGGGTTGTTCTGGTTTTGGCCACCATACTATAGATTCAAATGTGACCATGTGTTTTATCACAGTTTGGTATATCCAATATGCCATTCTGGGATTCAAACCCTATATCTTTCCTACAAGTCTACGGCAAGTCCAGATTTCCATAGTGGCTCTTGAAGGAGTTTTTTCCAAATGCAAGTTCCAATTCAGATTTTGGTTTAAGAAGATCCCTAAATATATAACTTAATTAGAAAATATTATATGTGTTCCATTCAGAGTGAGAGCTTTTAAATTTAGTTTCCTTCTGCTCGTGAATATCTAAGAACTGGCTTATGAGGACTGGCATTAAGCCCCTCTGTATTACACAGGTTCCTTACTATATTTAGGGCTGTTTGCATTAGGCTGGATATTACAGCATAATGCTTGCCCTTTACTGTTATAACAATAATATCTGCATATTCTTGGACAGTTAATCCTGCTCCGTTCAATGTGGTCATAAGTAGTTTATCAACAATGATCAATCATGGCAGAGGTGGTGGCACTCGTCCCTTAGGACAACCTTTTATTATCGTCACTGTTACATTGGTTTTATTTATTGTAGCTATGATAGCGTGGCTTTTTAGCATTGACTCAATCCATCTTACAATGGGGAATTCCGCTGCCCTTTCTTGTAGTGCCCATTTGATGGATTTATATGCCAATAAATGCACTTAGCGCTTCTTTTTTGGTCACAAATGTTTTTTCTACACCCCTCACTAAACAGTGTAGGGCATATAATGTGGACTTGACCACCTACTCGCTTCTGATGTATTGATCTAATGTCTTACCCAACGGGCTTTAAGAGAAAGGATGTAAGGCTAATGGGATAGAAAACCAGTGCGCTCACAAATCGATAAAGATATATACAGATAGCCAAGCTGCAATAAATGCTCTTGGTTCCTACCGTTGCAACTCAAAAACGGTATGGAGTTGTAAATCTGCCCTCAACGAACTGAGCAGCTGTAATGAGGTGTACTGGTCTGGATACCGGGTCACTCGGACCATGATGGCAATGTTGCGGCCGACACGCTTGCCAGGAGTGGTGCCCAGAGGGACTTTATCGGACCAGAACCGGTGCTGTGGATAACATCATGCACAGCAAAACACACCTTAAAGATATGGACAGAAAGAATGACAAGTCAGCAATGGCAAAATCTTCCAGGATTACCTCACTCTAAGGCCTTCATAAATGGCCTGTCTGAGTCAAGGGCTAAAAAACTTCTAGAGTTAAACAGACAACTGAGTACTCTAGTCGGCCTGTATACAGGACACTGCCGCTTGCGTCACCACATGCACCGTATTGGGGTCGGTCAGGAGACTGAGTGCCGGCTGTGTATGAAGAGTGACGAGACAGCAGAACACGTACTGTGTTCCTGTCCGGCAGCGGACAGGACTAGTTACCTGCTCTTTGGCACAACAAAGCTTGCTCCGGAAGATCAGGATCAACTTTCGCCCACAAAGATTATCGACCTCTGCAGGAGGCTGGCTTTGTTGGGCGAAATATAGACTATTAGGCGTGAGCCACAATAGACCTTATGGTCGCGGTGGAGGGACCGGTATGGCCCACTCACATTCAAACCTAACCTAACCCTAAGGCTAATGGGGCGGTAGGACCTTGCTTCGTCCATAAGGCGACATCCTGTTTTTGGTATAAACACCTTTGCTTCTCTAGGCCTGTGGAATATAGCCTAGGATTAAACTAGCTCTGAATATTTGTTGTAGGTGGGGTTATAATAATAATGTAGCAAGCCTGGAAATATGCCGTCTTTTCCACCAATTTTGTCTTGGCTAAAAAAGTAATTTTATTTCAGTATTTATGTTATTTAAAATTTGTGTCTATATTTGGATGCAGACTTCACCATGAAGGACGGCAAGCAAGGAGTTGACATTTTTGCACATGTAGATGTGCTTTTAATATAATAATCACTGATCTTGGCATCACATTTTTATCTTTGCTAAAGTAGCCAATTCATTTCAAATTTTATGTTATATAAAATTAGTGTCTATATTTGGGTTGCTAGTTCACTATGTAGGACCACAAGCAAGGGGTTGAAATTTTTACACAAGGTTACTATGTAAATATGATTCAAACATTGCCATCACTTATCCTGGCACCTCATTTTTATCTTGGCTAAAATAGCCATTATATTTGCATTTTATGATATATAAAGTTAGTGTCTATATTTGGGTGCCGACTTCACTATCAAGGACGGCAAGCAAGCGGTTGAAATTTTAGCACAGGGTTGCTATCTAAATATACTTAAATCTTTTCTTATAACTCAATAATATCCTGGTACTCCGTTTTTGTTTTGGTCGTATTTGGTGTTAATTATGTTTCCTTTTGTATATGGTAAAATTATTATTTTTGTTGCGATTTTTTGCCATCTAGGTGGCAAACATGCAACTGAAGTTTTTCGGGTTGAAATTAATATTATTTATAATATATTGGAAATTAGCCGCTGGAAATTTTAGCTGCTGGAATTTGGCTGCTACCTTCACGCCATTGTTTCTCAACCATTGATTAGCTGAGCTGCTTTGCTGCAAATTACCTTCTGTGTTTTGTGGACCTAGAAAGTGAGTTTGTAGGAGAACTCTGTTGTTTTCCTCTCTGCTGTCTGTATATTCAGCGTTTGACTTTTTAAGTAGACCAATACCGTTTGAATGTTTCTTTGATAAGATTTTCGGTAGGCACTGTATGGGGGACAGTTCATCTATACCTTTGCAAAACTCCCTCCAGGTTCTTCTTTTAGATTGTCTTTAAGTTCTTTATTATATGAGGTTAGGGCTTGTCGGTATTCAGCTCAGTTCTCAGTCCCTTTTGGCCTATTAAACAGCCTTCTGGCCTCCGCTTTAAGACAGCTGAGTTCCCTGTTTCACTAAGGCACATCTTTCGCTTAACAGGACAGTTGCTCTCATAGGCAAACTTTATAATTTAGTTTAGGTTACTTGAGGCTTCTTCAAGCTGGTCTGCAGTGCCCAGATTACAGTTCCGCCCTTGAGCCTGGGCACCCTGTGTTCCCTCACACACTTAATTGCTGCCTCTATGTCAAACCTGATGGATTGATGATCAGACATAGAGGGTTCATCTGATACAAACCAGTGTGTTATTGTATGTGTTATAAAAATGTCAGCAAGTGTTACATTTAAAACATCTTTTCTGATCATGTTTATAAAGGTTGGCTTATTACCTTTGTTGACAATCTCTATGTTGTTGGCAGACAAGTAGTCATACAGGTACTCACCTCTCCGATTAGTATCTGTGCTCCCTCATCCTAAGTGGTGGTGAGAGTAGGGGTTGAACTTCCTCTGTGGGTGGCTGACTTTCATCATCCCCCAGTAGGTAGACTGAGAGGCTATTACAATATGCCTTTTGCCACCCCCTGTTGGCACTTCTACCAATGCAGCTACCAAACCTTGAGTAATGAACTCTGAAATAGAAGTAACATGTGTAATACTATTTAGTAGGAAAGCTGCTTTTGTTATGTCATGTGTGTTACAGTAAATCAACCTACATCATTTGATATTTAGGCCTCTAATTTGTCCTGTATAAATCCAAGGCTCTTGTACTAGCCCTATGTTTAGGTTTTGTCTAATAAACGATCTTCTAAGCGCACTCGTGGCTGCTTTAGAATGTCGAAGGTTTATTAGGATGTATTTACAAAGAGGTTATTGAGGGAGTTTTTATTGCCTCACAACCTTTTTTCTTCCTCTTCGGATACCTCTCCCATCAGCCCCCATAAGCTTTTACATTTATAGGCTTTTCTGTCGACTTTGCGGTCGAAGGAGCTGTAGTTGGATCTTTTATGGTCTTCCTCACAACCCCTGGGCATGTGCTGCTCTGACTTTGGTTTCATCACTTTAGGCTCCTTAGCTCCCTTCTTTATTTTGGAAATTCTTGCCCTGTTGAGAGAGCCTCCCTCTGCCGAGACCTTATGGGGCCTCTTTGCTCACTTTGAATGACAGTTGAGTTTACACTATCATTATAAAAAAGTAATTAACTTTAAAATACATATTTTAGTGAGTAAATGGCTTAGAATGGTTCTTTCCTTGATCCAATCAGTGCCGAATTGTTCTTCAATTGTTTTGTCTAAGCAAGTGTCTTAGTCAGGGCAGGTGTGATTTTGACCTTTTTGCGAGGACGATTTGCAGGCAATCCAGCAGCAGTCAGCCTTCGACTTGTAGAAGAATCAGTAACGTTCACTCCATACTGCTTCATACTGATTTTTAAGTATTTACTGGTACATCTTCTGTTTGTCATAGCGAATTGGACCAGTTTCTTTCGATTCGTGGCGTAAAATATTATTTCGTCTACAGACTTCTACTTGAAAGGGTGCGTACTCGAAACGTATATCCAAAGATCTCGTCGCTCTGTCTACAGATAGAGCAATTGCTGCATGAGTATTGCGTTTTTCTTATAGAAGAATCATGATCTAAGCAATTCTTCTAGAAGAAAGGTTACTTGTGTTACCTATAGTCGAGAACTAATCAGCGACAACACTAATGAATCAATAATTTAACTAATAAACTCTTCTAAACTGACCCAAATCCTTTGAATTGCACAGTCTTCAGGTACACTTATTGTGACATAACATGACGTTACCTTGGCAAAAAATGATATAACTTATTCTAAAGTCAACTGCCGATTCCTATGCATTGTTGCCAAGATAACAGATTTATTGAAATATTTTCCTTATAATTTATGATTTCAGTAAAAACCTATAAAATATATTGTATAATATTTTTGCTCAATGTAACATAAATTTAACTTGCAATATTGCATTCGTTTAGCAAACGAACAAAATTACAAGAAAGAAAATCGATCACCATCAGTTATTGTAATAATTCTATCACGTGTGTATTTTATTTACACATCAGTGATTCCATTAAATCACCTTGCGACCTGAGGCGAGCACTTTATTCCATTTTTTTTTTTTTTTTGGTTCCTCATTGGTTTGCCACGAAAAGCTGGGGATATAGATTTCGCCTTTATCAGAGCCCTGCATGTCACAGGAAGGCAGGTGAATGCTTGATTGGACCAGTTGCTCTGGAGTTGGCACTGTAGCTGTTAAGCTACCTTTTAACCATGCAATCCTCGGCCTGTGCTGCTCCACCTTGATTTGGGGGATTTATATTGTGGTTCCCTTCCACTTGGCCGGCCAGTCAAGGCAAGCCCCCCACACCCAGCAACTTCTTCCTCCACAACCACCGAGCTGCTAAGCAGAGGTTTCCATAGAGAGTCTGTTGCACGGCTGCATCTAGGAAGCAAAAGCTGCTGGTCGTCCATGGCTATAGACCAGAACACTGATCCCTCCTCCACACTGTGCTTCTTGGGGCTTTTAATAAATCACCCAACTTTTTTGTGATAGCTTTTCCTTCTTAGGGTTATACCAATTCTGTCAAAAACTAATATGATGCAATATTGGACTTTGTTTTATTTCTTAAGATTCAAAAATTGTTAGTGAATGTGATGGATTATTGCTCTGTGACCAGTATCATCCTTCTCTGCTTATTTCAATTGATACTGAAATTAATTACACATTTTAACTGATCCTATATACTTTATATGGAATTTGGAAGGGGCTCCTCATGTCCCAATCAATAATTATTTACTCTCTGTTGGCTAAAACTTTTCAAATGTAAATGTGTTTTATGACATTTTGTATGTTTGCCTGGAGAGGTTTGTACCAGTGCTGAAGATTATTTGATCTTCTTTTTCTGTTTGGTTTAAAAAGAGTTAGATAATGTTATTTATAGGAAGAAAGCTACTCATAGAAAATATAAAAACTCTCATAATTTTACAGATGTCCAAAACTTCAGGTTTCTTCGAGATAATGTAACTTCATTTTAGTTACATAGACAAGATAGAATCTGACTTTATAGATCAGTCACTGACGTTAACAGTCTTCCATCTCTTATACTCTATAATGACTCATCTGCTAGTAACTCACAAGATCTAGGAAACCTTTTTGCTTCTTAGATAAAGACAATTTATGAAGCGCCTATACAATTCTGACATAATCTGTGGAACCTGAATTTACAGTTGACATTAACCGCATCGTTCTTTCTGGGGAGGAAATTCTGTCTGTGTAAGTAAACTTAAATATTAATAAAGGTACTGGTTGAGATTAGATGCCTCCTGTTCTCCTTTAAAAATGTTTTCAACCTCTTGCAACACCTCTCGGCCTCATATTTAATATTCCACTTTAATCTGGAATTTTGCTGGAGGCCTTTAAAATCTCTGATGCTACTCCTGTCTTCTAAGTTAGTAATCAATCACATGTCATAAATTATAAATTATAGGCATGTTTGTATCAGTTCTGTCTACTGAAAAGTATTTAAGATCACTGTGATGCCGGTTCTCAAATTTTCCTTCAAACATGTTATTGTTGAACATCATAATTTCTCTGTGGGAAGGTGAACTACAACAAACTTGTTTTAATTTTTTTACCAATTACATAATTTCATCGTTAAAAAGTGGTGGTGAAGTACACTATCGCTATACTGAATTTAGCAGAGCTTTTGATTCTGTATACCATCCTCTATTAATTCATAAGTTATATGCATATGGCATTCAAGATCCGCTGCTTTCTGAGTTAAAGTTAGTATTACTCTGATCTTACATTTGTTACTTCTGGGCTACTACACCTGGAGCCACTTCCATTCAGCAATTTCTTCAATCATATTAATGTCCTTTAGATCACCTCAGTTAATGTTTGCAGGTTTAAAATTGTTCACTTCTGTCTACATAGTTGCCGAAATGTCGGCCGTTACCCATGATTTGCAGTACTTGTCTTCATGGTGTCATATAAAGCATCTTCATTTGAACATACATAATTGTTTTATGATCAAGTTTTCCTGTAGAGCTACCTCTCAGTTTGTCACTGTGGATTCTGATTATCTCATAGATGGCATCTCCTTAAGGTGGTTTGATCCTGTTTATGATCTGGGTTTCACGTTAAATTCACAGCTTAAGATTTCACTTCACATTAAATCCGTTACTTCAAGAGCTGCAAGAATGTTCAGTCTAATAACTAGAATGACTAATCTTTTTAGCAATGTCTTCACATTGACCATCTTCTACTCATCGATTGTACAGTCTTTATTTGATTATTGTTCGGTGATTTTGTCACATCACTACCATGTACATATTGATAGAATTGAAAATCTTCAGCCAAGATTTGTCAAAACTGTGTGTTATAGAAATTCAATGTGTTTTTTAATTATTATAGTTACAGTTCATTGCTTTCTTTTCTTTTCGCGATAGGACCATAGCGAGAGGCGTCCATGAAGGATTTCCACCTTCCTAAAAAAAAACTACCTTTATCTGGCTGTGGTGCACATATTGAATGTGTACCTACTGTATAACTGTTCGATTCTCGCTAATCTTTTGTGTGTTGTGCGTCTGTCCATTTCACTTTAATAACGTGTGGTATAATAATAATAATTATACTTTATTCGTTCCATAAATACCCTATTCGGTGTAGAACACGTCATTTGTAAATATAAAATAAAATATAAATCTAAATATAAACATATATACACACATATATAATAACATAATAAATAATAACAAATGTATACACAAATCTAAACATAAAATAAAATACTGTCAATGCAACAGTATTAACTCGACAATATAAAACTTACAGACTTAACAAAGCAGCCACAGACCCGCATATACACCCCACAAATATTGTATTAACCCCCTCAGAGAAAGCATGCAATGGTGAACGTTGCCATGCCAAAGTGACAGCTATTAATCTTGATCTTAGAGTGGTGGCCATATGTCTCCGTCTCTGAAGAATTCATTGCAGGAATAGTAACACTTTATCAGTAGAATATCTTTTAGTTCTTTTTTTAATGTTTTTACGTCCATATTTTTCCAACAGAGAGGTAGGTGATTGAATATTTTTATCATCTGATATTCTACATTTCTCTGCACCTTTGTTAATAGTGTTTTTGGAAGTAGGAGTTTCTGATGCAATCTGAACCTTGTATGATGCTCAGGCAGGTATTTTGAGAAAAACGACATATTTTGCTTGACAAACAGGACACATTCCAATATGTATACACAATGTAGGGTCAGTATCTTCTTCTCTAAGAAATACCGCCTGCAGGATTCTCGAGGTTTCAGCCCATACATGGACCTGACACAAAGACTTCTGCAGTATGAATATGCGGTCCACATCCACAGAGTTTCCCCAGAACACTATGCCATACTTAAGTATTGCATACACATAGGCATAATAAACCATAAGACATGTGCCCTCATCCACACTTCTCTGCAGCACTCTTAAGGCATATGAAGAACTAGAGCTCTTGGGAGCAATATACTCTATGTGTTTCCTCCAGTTCACATTATTGTCTATAATTAGGCCAAGAAACTTGCAGGTTTGTGAAGTCTGCAACTGAGTGCTACCACAATTTATCATCATTGCTTCTCCTCCAACAGCAGAAAATTTAATTAGCTGTGTTTTTTCAGCATTCATCTTCATTTGATTTGCACTAAACCAAGCGTCAAGGTCTCTCATGACAGAAATCATCTTATATTCTAGTTCATCTAGCTGTCGCATGCGTAGGATGATCTAAGTGTCATCTGCATATAAGATTGTTTTGTGGTTGAGAAGTGTAGGCAAGTCATTAATGTAAATTATAAACAGCAGTGGGCCCAGCACTGACCCCTGTGGTACCCCTCTCTTAACTGTCTCTACTGAAGAATAGATGTTTTTACCTGTAGTTGTGTGTTTACTATGGATACACTGTTTTCTGTGGGTCAGATATGATTTCATCAACTCCAGCACCGTTCCCCTTACACCAATCATCTCCAAATTTTCATAAATTATCTGACAGTCTATGCTGTCAAAGGCCTTGAACAGATCCGCGAAAACACCAACAACCTCCTCTCCAAGAGTCATAGCCTGAAGAACCTCTGAAGTGAATTGGTAAATTGCTCTTGTCGTGCTTCTTTCTCTTATGTAAGCATTCTGCAAAAAGATGTTACACAATTCTGGTGACAATAACTCTCTCGTATACCTTTGCTATAACTGGAGTTAGCATAATAAGCCTGTAATTTGAGGGGTCAGAGGTGTCACCCTTTTTGTAGATTGGCACACCAGCCGACATCTTTAGATCATCTGGGAAGGCTCCAGTCATCATACATTCATTGATGGCCTCTGCAAGAAGTGTAGATATAATGTCAGCATTATCCTTCAATATCTTAATAGGCAGCTCATCAATTCCCACTGACATGGTATTCTTGAGGCCCCTAATTATTTTAAATACTTCCAAGTGACAAGTTGGAGTCAGCGTCATGATCGAATCTATATTCATCAGGTTCTCAGTCTGAATTTTTGGCCCCCTAACTGGATTACTCATATTGTCGCAGATATTAATAAAAAACTTATTCAGACTATTTAGTTTCTCATCTACACTCGAAGAATCAGGATATATACTGTCGAGGTTCATCCCAAGTTTATGCTTTGTCCTTCTTCCAGTCGATGCATTCACAATCCGCCAAGTTGCAACAACTTTATTTTCAGCCTCCTGAAGAATTTTTGAACTGTTATTTATTTTCGACTTACGTATTGAATGCTTAAGTAACCTACAATATCCCTTATAGCATTCATTACTCACTTTTTTTTTCTGAAGCTCAGTGTATAAAAATCTTTTTGTTTGGCACATTTGTCTGATGTCATCGTTCAGCCACAGTTTTTCATGAGTAATTTTATTTCTAATTCTGATGTGAACACAGTGCTTATTATATGTGCCGAGGATTTTGTCAGATACAAACTTATATTAGCGAATTTTTTTTAAAAAAATTCGCTTATGGGGAGATCTGTGTTATATATATATATATATATATATATATATATATATATATATATATATATATATATATATATATATATATATATATATATATATATATATATATATCCGACCGATAAGTCAAAAAATAATGGACCGATCTTGATAAAATTTGCAGAGTACCTTCCTTTTGCAAGTGGCTTGGATAAATTCGTTAGCCAGGAAAATCTGACCAGGTTTTCCCGGAAAATTTTGTGTTTTCTTTATAAAAAAATTCATATCTCCGGAAATAACAAAGTAAGGGCAACCAAATTTGGTACGCGTGTTTGTATTATAAAGAGTGAACTCTGTACCAAAATTTAAGTCCATAGCTTTGAAGACAAAGAAGTTATGGGCAGTTAAAGCAATAAATGTAGGAGTTTTCCTCAAAACGTCAAACTCGCAATATTAAACGTCAAAATTGGCAATGTTTAGGCAAAGAATGTAAAACAAATACCATTTGTGAAAAGAAAATGTTGCAAGAAGAGTGTTCTGCAAACCCTTAAGTTTCAGATTCAACCGTCATTGCCCTTCATTTTACTAAAACGTTTACAGGAAATCCATTTCAAATAGACCCTTTCTCTGGTGCTTTGGCTGTCAGTTTAGTTAAGTTTGGTAGCTGTTTGGATATTTATTTGTAGGTTTAGTGAAATTTAAGGTTTAACGGCCTATAGTTTTTTTTGGCTAATTATCGTGGAACAAATTTGTTAATGCATTTTTGTATTTTTTATCGAAATATGATGCGTTTATCTTAAAAAAAATCTGGACGCAGTAAGTGCGTTTTGGTTGCGAATTTTCGGTAAATTTGCAGTTAAGCTCCCGAACGCTTTTCAAAACACTGTTTTCAGAAACCTGCCTAGAGCCCCCCCTGGATCCACAAACCCCAAGAAAAATTTGTTGTTCACAATCCCCAAGGAAGTTACGGGACCAGGAGTGAGTAGGGGTGCATAATTTTTTTAGTTAATTTTTTTAGAACAAATTCGTTAATGTAATTTTGCATTTTTTATCGAAATATGATGCGTTTATAAGAAAAAAATCTGGACGCAGTAAGAGCGTTTTGGTAGCGAATTTTCGGTAAATTTGCAGTTTAGCTCCCGAATGCTTTTCAAAAAACTGTTTTCAGAAACCTGCCTAGGCCCCCACCCCTCTGGATCCACAAACCCCAAAAAAAATTTCTTGTTCACACTCCCCAAGGAAGTTACGGGACCAGGAGTGAGTAGGGGTGTATAATTTTTTTAAACAAATTTTCGTAGAACAAATTCGTTAATGCATTTTTGCATTTTTTATCGAAATATGATGCGTTTGTAAGAAAAAAATCTGGACGCAGTAAGTGCGTTTTGGTAGCAAATTTTCGGTAAATTTTCAGTTTAGCTCCCAAACGTTTTTCAAAAAACTGTTCAGACACCTGCAGGTGAGGTCCTAGTAATGTCTCTGAAAACAATTTGTTGAAAAGCGTTCGGGCGCTAATCTGCAAATTTACCAAAGTTTCATTAAATCCTTCAAATTTCAATAACTCAATTTGCTATTAACGTAAGCTTTGTTGGATAGAAAACCAACATTTAAGTTTATTTTCGGAAAATTTTTGTATATTTTCAAACCATAAGTAATTTTGATAAAATATAGTACATTGTTTCTACCACATATGCTATACCGGTAATCAGATTGATGCCTGCTCGCATTTGCTATTAAAAACATTTTTATGGAAAATCACTTCCATAACACATTTGCTGCATCTAGACTTTTGAAAAATGTTTATATATTTTCAAACAATAAATTTATTTCGATGAAATATGATACATTGTTTCTACTATATAGGCAACCAAGTTTGATGCCTGCTTTCATCAAAGAAATACATTTGCTATTAAAAATATTTTAAAGAAAATTCGCTACCATAACGCACTTGCTGCGTCCCGAGATTTATTTTATATTGGATCCATTCAGGTTCTCCATGTTCCAATCCATGCTTGACAATTCATCCCTAATCAGAGATTTGGTCACCTCATTATATTTACGCACACATCTGAAGGATGCTTCCTCTTTGACGTTGGCTCCCTCTACCGTGGCCAGGATGGCATAATGATCTGACAAGAGCCGATACAACAACGTCACCTCTACATGTGCTATCATTGGTGATAACATTGTCAATTGTAGTGGCTGAATCATTGCCAACTCTTGTGTAATCTTTTATAATTGATGTCATATTGTATGAAGATAGTATATCTTCAAGCTGTGTTAGTCGCTTGTTACTTGATTTAAAATCGATGTTGAAGTCTCCACATACAAATAACTTATAATTTGACAAAGTAGGCTCAAGCATACTAAATACATGTTCCAGAACCGACATTAATAGTTCAAAGTCTCCTGCTGGTGGTCTGTAGACAGAAATCACTATCATTTTTGGTCTTCGAATTTTTATGGCTGACAGTTCTATGTGCATTTTTACACTTTTTTCTTTAACCTCTCCAATTTCCTCGGATATCACACTATTTCCAACGTATATGCGGCTGCCCCCTTTTACTCTCGATGATCTACAATAACAGCTAGCAAGATAATAAGCGTCCAAACCCCCTAGCTCCTGTGGCCTCAGATAATAATCTATTTAAAAATAAATTCATCTCTGTCCTTTATTTTAGAAAATAGACCTTTAAATTATGAGGATAAAATAGCCCTAAAAAGACCCCAGGATCGGATATTAAAAAATTGATGCAGGAAGAGTGAGGCAATTTAATAGATATTATAATATAAATAAATAAAATTTATCAGAAAAAGTAAATGACCTTGCACATGGCTGCTTATAACTATGGCCTTTTAGAGTTGTGACCCCCAATTTTTTTATTTACGAGCCGCCACTGCATTTCCTATTTAATAAATTCCACATATGGGTATAAATAGCCTTTTACAACTCCCAGTTGTATTGAATTAAAATGCCATAACATAGGCGATTATTTATGTTTATCCTAAAAATTTCTGTGTATATTTTTTGAATTTTATATTATCTCGCAAGTTCATTTATGCCAGTTGTAATTTTTATATTTTTATTTAGATTACAGTAGAGGCTTTGGTGGTAAATTTGGTGTCCAAACAGACAGGCAAGATAAGTCAGCTGTGGGTTGGGACCATCATGAATCGCCACAGAAACATGAAAGTCAGACTGATCAGAAATTTGGATTCGGGGGTAAATTTGGAGTTCAGACTGATCGTATGGATAAATCTGCTGGAACATTTAACGAGGAACCAACCAGAGTGGGCACTAACTACACAAAAGTTAAACCTGATATTGGTAACGCTAAGCCTTCGGACCTGAGAGCGAGATTTGAGAACATGGTTAGTTTTATCATTTTTTAATTTATCAATATCTTTTAAGAACTGTAGGAAACATTATAATTTTGTTTTATTGCTTTATTTATTTTTTCTTCTTTGGCGTTGCTTGCACATTATGCAAGTTTAGTCTATAAATACATCCGTTCTAATGTTTTGTGAGAGCAGAGCAACATTGATCATGCATCCAGACCAGAGGTTTTCAAACTTTTGTACCATAGACCACATGCTAATATTTTATGTTTTCTGTAGACCCTGTGGTTTTATAATACTGCATTTCTACAAATTCATCAACTTCAAACGTCTTTTTGACAGCTGACACAGAGCTGCCCCCTTTGATAGAGTAGAAAATTTTGAAATAAAAAACGTGTAGTCTTTATTAGAAAAAACAACACAAAATGAAAGTCTTATAACATTCTTACACAAAAAAATTAATGTTTTTAATAGGAGCGATGAGCTGCATGCTTTGATATTTTCAATGTCTCTCTGAAGCCAAGATTGCTGATATCCTTTTCTAAACTGCACCTTGTGTCAACTAAAACATTTCTCTATTATTAAATGTCCATAGAACTATATTCCACTAACGCCTTCTATGATTGCTCCTTATACACTAACACTTACTGTTGACTCGCTTAATACTCTATCATCACTTCTTTACACCACCTTATTCAATACTGAACTAACTTACTCTGCACACCACTCGTCTATTTATATCTGTCTATAGAGATTCTAGACGTTCTACACTATTCTCCACTATTCTACACCTGTCACTTCTGGTCTATTCTAGAAATGTCATTCCAGAGTGTTTGCTGTGACAATATATATATATATATATATATATATATATATATATATATATATATATATATATATATATATATATATATATATATATATATATAGTTTGCATCATCTTTTGTTAAATAAAATATTGAACATTGACATGTAATTAATAAGGCAAAATGATACTTGATGACAAATTGTGAAAATTGAAATTATCACTTTAAATAGATTGAAAAATAAGGTGGAATGTAAATTGTAATATAAACTGAAATTTAAATTTAAGAAAAACAATCAAATGAAACTAATTTTACTTAACGTTGGGTGTTGCAATTTAGGTGATGTGACAGGGCTTCATTCAAATAAATAACCACTTAGTGCTGGTAAAACTTCTTTAGAGGATTGAAGGCATTCTGCAGCTTCATGGGGCTGGTAGCATTAGCCTTCTTGCTCTGAATGGTGCTGTGAACGGTGGTTACTTCCGTGCTCTGAACAGGATATTCTAAATAAAAATAGATTTTCTCTGGAAACATGCTGTTTTATAGTTATAGTGTACTCGCTTTGGCGGTCCATATATTAAAATTGGAACGATACAGAGAAGATTAGCGGGGCCCTGCGCAAAGATGACACGCAAAATCGTGAAGCGTTCCACATTTTTAAGATTTGATGCCATGCTAAGCGAACCTTTTAAACAGAAAAGTAGGGATTCATAGCGCTCTTATGTCACTCACCTCAACAAAAATACATAGTGTATTTACTTATTTGGTTACTGTTTTATATTTTGTTTCACAGGGATCCTCTCAAGGAAGTCAGCCCAGTTCTGTCACTAGCTCACCAGCACCCAGGAAAGTGCATGCAAAAGCTGCTGTGTTCACTAGCAAACCTGAAGAAAGTTTGCCTTCAACTCCAGAGCGAGCACCAAAACAGTTAGATCAATCAAAGAAGGCGTTTCTTACACAAACGATTCAACCAGAACCTGTACAACAAGAAAAATCTGCCCCCAAACAGCTGGATCAATCTAAAATTGCACAATTTATTAATAATCAGGATGACACAAATTCACATTCGAACAATAATGCCAGTCAGGTAGGTGCTATATCAATAATTTTACTCGACTTAGTGTAATGTTCTTACTTTAAAATATTTGATTTTACAAAACGGTAATATAATTAATTTTTTTTCATGAAGGTCTTAAGGAAATATGAATTACGACACTTAAATAATAATAATAAAGAAATAATTCAAATTTAAATGATTTATTGTCCAATAGGAAATAAACCAGTAAGGGACACCAAAAATAGTGAATAAAGCCATAAAAACAAAACAAAAATTAATTATAACAATCATAAATGAAATAAAAGTAATAATAACTAAAACAATAAGTAACAAAAAAATTACTACAAACACTAAGTGAAAAAATCAAGCTTAATTAATCATCAAATGCCCCCAACAGCTCTAGATGTGACTAAACTAATATTTCTAACATCTGATACTGAACATATCAGCTATTAAAAAAAAAAAAAATCCACAACCGACACATTGAACAGCGTTGGTTGTAGCAGGTGGTAAACAAAACAATTTATTTTTTCTTGTAGATACATTTGGAATGCTGAATTATGTTTCAGAAAGCAAATCAGCACAATTTATGAAACTATGAGGGAGGCGGATTCTCTGATGAGTGATATACACTCGGATTTTGAGGTCTCCACTGTGGGCTTCGAAATTGAGCTCACTTGGTTCTATTCGGGAGCGGAGTTCTAGGTGATACTGTCTTGAGTTAAGGGGTGTCAGGTGTCCAAACAACCTGGAGGGTGTTGCGATCTCTGGGGTGTCGTGTACACCCGGATTTTGAGGCCCCCCACTGTGTACTTCGAAACGGACAAACAACGTCGCTTGGGTGTTGCTCGGGAGCGGGACGTGGTGGGATGTCACCTTGAGTCTAGCACTAGTGGGTGTCAGATCTAGACTAACCCGGAGAAGAGCTGAGATCACTACGGGTGGATTACAACTGGAGACTGTTGCCTCTGCTGTGAGCTTCGAAACAGGCAAGCTTGGACGCTGCTCGGGTACAGGACTGCATGATAATGCCTCGAAATAAACACTGATGGATGTCAGGTCCAGACGAACTTGGGGAGAGGTTATCTCTCTTTGAGCTTCGAACAATACCAGTTACTAAAACAATACCAGGGTTATGCGAAATAATCCACCAGCTAATCGAACTCTTCAAAAGACAAAAAAAAAACAAGAATGTGGACGATTAGAAAAAACTCATGGCTTTTATATTACCTCTCTCCTATAGAGGGCTGAAGCGGTGTTAATACAACTGTATTGACGGGCTAGTTCTGCAGCAGTCAACAAATCTCTTATTCTTGAAACTTCACGGTAATGGCTTGCAAATGGTGTTTATTCCCGATATAACGGATGCTTGCGTTCCTGTCTACCTCCAGCTCGTACGTACATCTTCTTCACACTTCGGTGACAGCTTCCACAGGAAATCGTAAAACTTATTTAGATGCCAAGTAATCTCCGAAATCCAGCAGGATAGAATCTATACACAATTCTATATTTCTGACATCTAAATTGTACACCAAATACTCTTTGTAGTTGGCACACTTCTTGAATAAATCATCGCTTTTTCTATCAATATCGACATTTCAACAAGGGTATCTTTCTCTCTGTCATACCTGTTAAACTCTCTTATGTAAAAAAAACTATGCAGGTGAAATTTCTTTATTCACCTTGACCACACCCTCTCTCCTAGAATACAGCAATGTGCCTATTATGTTGCTGCGCTTCTCGATCTCTTTGACCACTATAGTCTTCACATATATGCAACCCATATTACGCGGTGCGCATATCTCGTCCGTAAGTGGCTTAATATGCAACCAGGAAATAATACACATGGCTAGACCTCTTCTAATAAATTCTAGCAACCTTACAACTCTTGAGTTACGCCTGCCAAACAAGAAATAAACAAATTGACAAAATCTGCGAAGTCAAACAACCTTGGGCATAAGACACGCTTGGCAACAACACTAATACAATTTGTGATGTTCAATGAAAATGAAATAACGACAACAAATCAAGCGAGACTGCGCTTGTGAATCGTTTCATCCATAGGTGATCACAAGGTATGCAATATGTAAAACTCGCTGCAAGGATAAATAAAATTATTGCGTGTTCACAAACAAAGAACCTGTGACGTGTAAAATAAAGATGTTCTTATACCTAATTTGCTCTATGGTGATTTTTACATGTAACAAGATTTTAACTTAGTTTTAAATGTAGCATGTTTAAGATGAGGCATAGGCTCACTGTACAGCCCAATGCAGAAATAAAAATTTTTGCAGGGTCAGTGTATTTATTGAGGATATTATTTATTATCTGATATAATTATTGTTATTACTTTAATTCATTGAACATTATTTATTATTTAGTTGATTCTATACTTTCCAGATTAAAGAAGAAATACAGCAATTGCGTCAGACTCAAGAACAGAAAAATGAAGTTGTAGAGGAACAAATATATGAAAATTATCAAGCTGCTGTAGAAGCAAAAGAAAATGCCCAGGTATGTTTTTCAGTTGTAATAAAAAATAATTGTATTTTTATCTCATTTCTTTTATACAGTGAGTCTGCATAGAATGGAACAAGTTCCGTAAAATCTCTAGAGGGCAAACAAAGAAAAATCGCTGAGACATGTAAAACCTAAGATTTGAATGTGCACATTTTAACATAAAAAAATTTTGACATCGTCAATTTTTGTAAATGGTAAGCCCTGCTTTTGACAGTTCTGAGTGAAGATTGGTACCTGTGATGAGCACTGATAAGTACAATTTGGAGAACCCAATTGATCACAATACAGTTTTTTTGACTCTTTGGGCAGTTCTATTGAAAAGAGCGGCTTTTTTGAATACAGATCACAAAATTTGACGATATCTGACATAAGGATATTTTTTACAAAATTGATGTTTCTTACTTTAAACCATGCACTTGTATTACGCTCCTGCTGAGGCTCCTCCTAACTACTACATTTTTTTCTATGGATTTTCAATTATTGCTAATTTGACATGTCCCAACTTTGTAACTTAGCAACCTTATTGGAGGTCCTCCGAAATATTTTACCTCTTCACATATGGTTGGAGAGGGTGGCGAGGTGGACAACGTACAGACTAAAGCAAACGGCCGACAGCATGCCGAAGGAAGTCAATCTGGGAGGGTCCGGACTCCTCGATAACATTGAGGGTCTCGGGATTCTGGGAAATGTCTCAGACTTGATGCCTACAAAGATCAGTAGAGATCTGTCTTTCAAGACTGTCCTCCCGGAAAGTGAGGACTGGGAGCGAAATCAAACGACCCTATTGAGAGCTGATCTCTGCTGGTACTCTGACGGCTCCAAAACCAATATGGGAGTATGAGCCAGCGCATATGGGGGCAGCACCGATGCTAGACTATCAGCTAGCCTTGGCAAGTACGCAACCATACACCAGCCACAGGTGTATGCCATCGAGATGTGTGCAAGGGAAAGTATAAAAAACCAGTGCACACACAAATCGATAAAGATATATGCAGATAGCCAAGCTGCAATAAAGGCTCTTGGTTCCTACCGGTGTAATTCAAAAACGGTATGGAGTCGTAAATCTGCCCTTAACGAATTGGGCAGCTGAGGTGTCGCTGGTCTGGATACCGGGTCACTCGGACCATGATGGCAATGTTGCGGCCAACGAGCTTGCCAGGAGTGGTGCCCAGAGAGACTTTGTCGGACCAGAACCGGTGCTGGGGATAACATCATGCACAGCAAAACGCACCTTAAAGACCTGGACAGAAAGAATGACAATCCAGTATTGGCAAAATCTTCCAGGATTAGCTCACTCTAAGGCCTTCATAAATGGCCTGTCTGAGTCAAGGGCTAAAAAACTTCTAGAGTTGAACAGACAACAACTGCGTACTCTAGTCGGCTCGTATACAGGACACTGCCGCTTGCGTCACCACATGCACCGTATTGGGGTCGGTCAAGAGACCGAGTGCCGGCTATGTATGGAGAGTGACGGGACAGCAGAGCACGTACTGTGTTCCTGTCCGGCAGCAGACAGGACTAGATACCTGCTCTTTGGCAACATAAAGCTTGCTCTGGAGGATCTGGATCAACTTTCGCCCACAAAGATTATCGACCTCTGTAGGAGGCTGGCTTTGTTGGGCAAAATATAGACTTTTAGGCGTGAGCCACAATAGACCATATGGTCGCAGTGGATGGACCGGTATGTAGAGGTGTGCGAAGCTTCGAAATTCCAAACCGAACCTTCGGTTCGAAAATATGTTCGCACAAGCGATGTTGAAGTAGTTCGAAGTTCGAAATATGTAATTCTTCAAAATAGTTCGAAGTTCGTTGCTCAAAAATACTGAACACTGAAAAATATTGGGTAGTTCGATGTTCGATTTTGAATTTCTAAGAAGTTCGAAGTTCGACTGTGAATCTTAGACATATTATTTCAGAGGTTCGAAGTTCGAGCCAACATATTTGCTTAGGTTCGTTCATAGTTCGGTTCGAACAAAACATGGGTTCGCACACCTCTACCGGTATGGCCCACTAACATACAAACCTAACCTAACCTAGAAACCTTATAGATAGTTTAAAATAACATCATCCTTATGACAGTTTGTAATAAGGTTAGGTAAGATAAGACAAGCTGAAAATGGCACTTTTAACTGAGACACAGCGAATTGAAATTTTGATGATGATAGGCTATGGAGACAAGACCCAAACACAAACTGAAGTTTGCGGGTTATTCAATAATAAGTATCCGGGCTGCCCTATTGCACAATCAGCAATTAATAGAATCAAGAAAAAATGTAGACATTTTTGCCATGTAAGAGAAACATTCAAGACAGACCATTTTACAGTTACAGAAGATACAAAATTAGATGTTTTACTTAATTTGCAAGAAGATCCGCACAAATCAGTTAGACAAGTGATGAGAGAAGAGTCAATATGTAAGTCTTCTGTTCATAAATGCTAAAAGAAGAATAAATGACATCCTTACAACGTACATTTAATTCAGGAACTTACTGCAGATGATTCTCATCGCTGCTTAGACTTTTGCGAGATCAGAATGGGTACTTGTAATGCCAACCCTCAATTTTCTGAAAGAATGGTTTATTCTCATGTGGCCACATTTTATTTAAATGGATCAGTAAACAAGCAAAATTGTCGATAGGCACCCGAAAATCCACATTGGAAAAGAGAGCCATTCCCAATTTACGTAAAAAATAAATGTTTAGGTGGGAATTGTTGGTCCATTTTTTATTCATGGTACACTTAGTGCTAATAATTTTTTGGATCTGGTTCACTAACACATAATTCCTAATCTAACTATGCTTTATCCAAATGGAGCAAACCCTAATATTCCCGTGATTCAATATGGCTTCAATAAGATGGAAATCCTTCATACTACTCTCGAACAGTACGTGATTACCTCAACACACTTTTCTAAAATAGGTGGATCAGTAGAAGAAGATCTGTTGAATGACCAGCTGGATCTCAGGACCTAACTCCCCTAGATTTTTCTTTAACTCTAGATTTTTTTGTGGGGGTTACATAAAATCTATAGTTCATTTTGGTCAACCGAGAAATATTGCAGAACTGCAAAATAGGATATCCATGGAAATAAGGTAAATTCTGCCACAAATGATAAAATGTCAAAATGTGCACATTCAAATCTTATGTTTGACATGTTCCAGCGATATTTTTTTTTGCTTTCCCCCTAAAGATTTTAGGAAATCTGTTCCATTCTATGGGGACTCACAGTATTTAAATTTAATATGTCTTAACAACTAACACCACATTGACACTAACAATGTCCTAATCTAAATGAGTGGTTCCGAAACTTGTTCGAGTTGCAGTGCCTTTTCTAATTAAGATTTTCCCACACGCCCTACCCTAAGTAAAAGTATGACTTTTTTTGGCCTCCCTTTTGTTAATTCTACCCAAATTGATGCTTTCAATAGCTTCTGCTAAAGATTTCTTTGTCTATGTAGTTCTTGGATTCGTTGTGGTATTCCTGGATTTACGCTATACATAATTTACCACCTTATTACAATGCACTGAGGTTCTGATTTGGTTAACTTTTTATTATTTTTTATAGGAAATCATTGAACCAGTGACATCAAGTGTACCTGAAGTCGAAGATCAAGATTTTACTAGTGAAGAAGTTGTATATGCCAATTTAGATGAAATTATTGATTCTGGTATATCAGCAATAGCTTTGTATGACTATCAAGCTGCGGCAGAGGATGAGATATCTTTTGATCCTGATGACATAATTACACATATAGAAAAGGTTTGTTTTTGCGTATTTCTTTCTTAAGTAAATTATTAAATTATTATCACTTATAACTCTAGCGATAATTATTCGGTTAAAAGGCTCAACTTAATTTAAATGCTAAAGTGCAAACAGCTATGGTAATAATAATAATAATAATAATAATAATGATGTGTATATATATATATATATATATATATATATATATATATATATATATATATATATATATATATATATATATATATATATATATACAGGGTGCGAGATTTCGCTGGTAAAGCTAGACTGTGCTTACACTAATGGCATTATCAAAGATTTCACTTCAGAAAATCACTAGGCAGCATATACTTCAGAACCTAAAATTATTCCGAATACACAGGCTGTTCCATTTGAGCTGACCACTCACCAACTTCGTTATTTTCAATGGGACACCCTATATATTTTTACTTTTTCGGAATCCTCGAGTGAATCTACGTCGAAAATGTATACAGTAGTATGAGCGGAAACCCATCCATTTTTAAGTTATCTCTTCTTTTTCAAAAATAATGGCCTTTGCAGTCTTTATTTTATAAGTCTCTCTCTTGGTAAGTGATAGAGAAAGGACCATCATTTTAGCAAAGCAGGTGCGCAAAACTATTGTGACTATCCTAATGTACACTAAAGCGTGACTAGATATACAGTGCGTTCACAAAAGGGCCTCCACTTCTGACAACTTCAACAATCAAAAACTATTTTCTTTCAAATGGAACACCCTGTATATTATTATATTGTTAAACTTGAAATTTCATTACCTTTTATCCTATGATACCTATACAAAAACTTAAAACATTTTGAGATATATAATGAAACAACAAATTTAGAATGAATTTACGGCTGTTCGTGTGTAGGAGCTAAGAGAGACCCAGTATAAGCTAATTACTTGGACTTTGAATAATTTATTTAATTGATTTCCTGAGAAGTCTCTCATATTTTGAAAATTATGAAATCAGAGACACCTAATATTCATTAAATTTTTTACAAATTTTATGCAAAGTCTATGCAGTTAAAAGTATACATTTATCATTCTTGAAGAAATACCAACATATTTAATGAATATTCAACCTTTCACTTGGTTGTAGCCCTTTACTGGAAACAACATTGTACATAAACATTTTCCCCTTTTATCATGTATACAAAAATTGATAATATAATTGTATCCCAACATATAGGGCTAAAGACCAAATACATATTATATATATATATATATATATATATATATATATATATATATATATATATATATATATATATATATATATATATATATATATATATATATATATATATATATATATATATATATAGAGTGTGGGTAAGGTATAAGTGACAAAAAATGTTTGAATTAGATTATGCTATTCTGGGAATCGCTCCTGCTTTGTCTTAAACTAAGATGTTGAGGAAATGAACAAAATCAATTAATATACAGGGTGGTTTAGAACTGATTTAATTAAATGTGTTAAGAGTAAACTACCTTCGTTTATAAAGATACCGCAAAATAAAACTTGTTTAGAATTAAAATTTATGACAGGCTCTCAATTTTCAGCGAGATCAGCCTACTTTGAATTTTCAAGTAAATTATTAACATTTTTAGTGAATTTTCTTAAAAAAAATTCACTAATGAAAAAATTTCTTCAAATGACCGCTAATTAAAGCCCCCCAGAACACATATCCGAGGTCAGTTTCAATTTATATATATATATATATATATATATATATATATATATATATATATATATATATATATATATATATGTATCACACCGAAAGCTCAAAAAAGTATAGGCCGATTTTGATTAAATTTGGTGAGTACCTTCCTTTTACAAGTGGCTTGGATAAGTTCGTTAGCCAGGAAAATCGGCCCAGGTTTTCCCGGAAAATTTTGAGTTTTCTTTCGAAAAAAATTGTAAAAAATTTATATCTCAAAAATTAACAAAGTAAGGGCAACCAAATTTGGTACGCGGATTTATATCATTATACCTAAGCTACCTACCAAAATGTAGCTCTGTAGATCAAAAGACAAAAAAGTTATAGGCATTTAAATAAAAATTTATTGGGATTTTCCTCAAAATGTCAAAATTGCGATTTAAAACGTCAAAAATTGGCTACATTTAGGCAAAGAACTTGAATCTAGTACGGTCTATGGAAAGAAAATGTCTCAAGAAGAATGTTTCACAAACCCAGAAGTCTTAGCTTCAACCGTCATTGTCCTTCATTTTACTAAAATATTTCCAGAAAATTAATTTAAAATAGACCCTTTCTCTGATGCTTGGCAGTAGCCTAAGCTATAGAGTGTATCGTTTATTGATATATAATTTGTCTCGAATTTTCGTAAAAAATCAATAAAGCTCAATATATCCGTTATTATACAAGATATGAAAAAAATTTTTATATATTAATTATAGCATGTCTTGAGCTACATCTTAAAAAATATTTCTACAATCAGAGGGTGGCCCATAAGTCGTTGGTGATACAAATTTTCTTATTTTTTTAATCAAACACGCCTTATGTTATTGCATTTTTGCATTTTCCATCGAAATATAATGCATGTTTGTAAGAAAAGAAATTCTGGATGCAGCAAGTGCGTTATGGTAGCGAATTTTGATCAAATGCTTCATATTTAAATAGCCCAATTTGCTATTAACCTATAAGGTTGACCAAGAAACGAGTTCTTGTGGGAACACTTTAAGTTTACTTTTGGAAATTTTTGTACATTTTCACACAATAAAGTTATTTTTATGAAACATGGCACATTGTTTTTACTATATAGGTTATACTGGTAACCAAAATGGATGCCTGCTTTCTTAAATAAAAAGAAAACAGACATATTTGCAATAAAAACATATTTAAGAAAATTCACTACCATAACGCACTTGCTGCGTCCCGAGTTTTTTCCCTATCAACATGGAGATTTTTACCTGTGGTTTTCTGAACGCAGGTGCGCAAAGTAAGTAACCATGCAATGTTAAATAATAATTTATTAGTAAAATACAAAACGCTTATTGCTGACAAAAATCAAAGCGAACAACGAAAAATAAAGAAATTATTCAAATGTGCTGTCACTAACCGATACACATAACTCAGCCCGTTTAGTAAATGCTTTGTAGGCATTTTGAATATGTTGAATTGGAATACCGTCAATTGCCTCTCTCAACCTCAGTTTCAACAAATCAAGATCGTTGTTTAATGGAGCCGTGTAGACTTTCTGTTTGAGATATCCCCATAAATAAAAGTCCATGAAGGTAAGATCGGGACTTCTGGGGGGCCAAGGTATTGGCCCATATCGACCAATCCACCGCACAGGAAATTCGCGATCTAACCATTCTCGAACGATTCCTGTTGCATGTGCTGGGTGGCCGTCATGGTGAAAGTATGCTGTTTGTCTATCTTCTAGTGACATGTTATGCAAATCGTCTTGAAGGATATTTTCCAGCATTTCCAGATAACTGTACTGGTTCATATTCCGCTCACAAAAATATGGCCCAATTATCCCAGTGTAAGAAACAGCCCACCACACATTTACTTTTTTATGGCATTGTCTTCTGCAATTAACTTTATAATTTAGATTCTCCATAGAGAAATGCCGTGTATTTTGGGAATTTACCACCCCATTAGTGATGAAAGTGGATTCGTCCGAAAAAATTATACTTCTGCCAAAATTGTGATTTTGCAGATATTGTTCACCGTACCATAAACAAAAATCTAATCGTTTTGACTCGTCATTTTCTTCCAAAGTGTGTATAAGTTTTGCTTTGAAAGGTTTCACTTTGTTGGTATGATAAATTTGTTGCAAATGCGATTTGCTAATATTGCCAGTTTCTAATGCCCTTCTTAAAGATAATTTTGGAAAACGCCCAACAGAATCCATAGCTAATGCAGCTGGAGCATTGTTTTCTTCATTTAGGTCGGATTGTGTCTTCTTAACGTTTAAAACACTCCCAGTACGCATAAATTTTGTAACAACTTTTTTTACACCAGTAGCGGAAACCGAATAATTTGGCCAGCGTTCAAGGAATTTTCTTATCACTCCCTGATAAGAATGTTCTTCACCCAAACCATAGCACTGCACAATAAACACTTTTTGTTCTGTTGTTAACATTTTTAAATACAGAAGCTTGCCGTTCGTGACAAATAATTGATGTTCCAATTTTCCAAATAAGTAGTATCCCGGGAAACGAACAACAAGGCAGAGCTCAAGTAGCCATGCAACTCGCCAATTATTGCTTCGAATGTCCAATTATGCGTTTACTTTACTTTTTTTATTGGTTGAGATGAAAGCAAACCTACCCCAAAGTTTAATTATGGCAAAGACTTTTTTTAATACAGTTTCAAGAATTTTTTAAAGTACACCTAATCACAGAAGCTGTCGAACGTCATTTAAATAAAGTCACAGCTAAAAAAAAATTCATAGTAGGCTGATCTGTTTGAAAATTGAGAACCTGTCATAAATTTTAATTCTAAACAATTTTTGTTAATAACTTTTTGCAGTATCTTCATAAACGAAGGTAGTTTACTCTTAATACATTTCATTACATCAGTTATAAACCACCCTGTATATTAATTGATTTTTTTCATTTTCTCAACATCTCAGTTTAAGACAAAGCAGGAGCGATTCCCAGAATATCATAATCTAATTCGAAATTTTTTTGTCACTTATACCTTACCCACACTAAATCCGTGGACACACTGTATATATATATATATATATATATATATATATATATATATATATATATATATATATATATATATATATATATATATATATATATATATATATATATATAAACTATGATGGTCCAATAAAAACCACCAAATAACATTACGATTATAACACACCTTGACAAAACACGCCTAATAGTGATAAGATAAATATTCATCTACAGAATAAAAAACGTTTTTTAATAAAAAGTCTTTTATAGTTTTTTAAAGATCTTACTGTCTGGTTCCTTGAAAACAAACGGCAATTTGTTATATAGTTTAACGTCGGTGAACACAGGAAAACTGGAACCTTGTTAAGCGATGCCGTGGAGTGGTGAATTTGTCCCTATTTCTTGTATGTAATATTATTGGTTGTCATTTAGAATCCTCTAACTGAATGCCGTTTTGCACAACTGTGTTTGAATTACCACGCAAAAGGTATTGCTGGATGGACCAAACTATTCGAGACACACATAACATATTCCTATCCTGCATTGTGCCTACCTATCCCTAAAGCATTGTTTCACACTGCTACATATCCTATTCATTGGAAACAAGGTAAGGATTTGTCCTGTGCATAAGTGTCGGGATAATTCGTGCATTGAAAACTATCAGTGTGT
The DNA here is from genome assembly GCA_964006375.1 of Tillus elongatus. Classification (NCBI taxonomy): domain Eukaryota; kingdom Metazoa; phylum Arthropoda; class Insecta; order Coleoptera; family Cleridae; genus Tillus; species Tillus elongatus. Next base: position 213,433,697 of record OZ023262.1, read on the forward strand.
GGTGGTATCTCATATGGTGTCGAAGCCCTTTGAGAGTGTCCTCTATGATCGAATATATTATGAGTTTAAAAGTAACTTAAGCTGTAATCAGCATGGCTGCGTCAAGGGCAGATCAACTGTAACTAATTTGACAAACCTAAACAGTGTATCTCTGAAGCTCTTGATTCTGATGTTCAGGTTGATCTTGAATATACTGATTTTTCAAAAGTCTTCGACAGGTTGGATCATGGCATCTTAATTTCAAAGTTGGAACAATCATTGTCTCCACTTTACTTGACAAACTTAATTAAATCCTATTTATCCTACCGTATATTGGCTGTTGAATATCTTTGTTATTCATCATTTAAATATGCAGCGTCCTCTGGTGTTCCACAGGATTCTCATCTAGGTCGCTTATTGTTCAACATCTTAAATGATATCTCTAATGACTCTTGTTGGGGAACTGCTGTAGGCAGATGACTTGAAACTTTTCACTGGAGTGTCATCCACCTGTGATCAGGTAAATCTTAGGGATAATATATCTAGGCTGGAGCGATGGTGTCACAAGAATTTAATCTGTTTGAATGCTGAGAAGCATTGTGTTCTTTCTTTCTCAAGGGGGTTGCAGATTCATCGATTTGACCTCAGAGTGGACACTACACTACTCAGCAGACCTTGCACTGTTAAGGATCCAGGTGTCATTTTTGATAATAATGTAATAGACACACTTTCGCCCTATCTATATGAATTAGGTTTAATCAGCCTTAACTGACCTAAAAAATGGATTATTGGGATGAATACTGTAGAGCATAGGGATGTTTTATTGAAAACCCCAATTTTACTATACACCTACAGTATCATATACCCTGCAACCACTCTTTGTCGCCCTCGTACAAGGTTTCAATATCACTTGAAATGTAGGGTTTTACTATATCTAGAAAATAAAATTCAATCGTGTTTATAAAACTACTTTAATGTAAATTAAATGAATTTAACACACCTGATCTTTTATAATAAAAGAAACGGAGACCTTACAAGTACAGTATTTAATAATATGACCTTACTCTATTGTGCCCCCTTGGAAGGAAGCGAAAAATTCTTGCGAAAAGGGGTGCCTTAAAAGAACAATGAATTTGTGTACCCCCCTTCAATAATTTACAAGACCCTGCTTGTCTTAAAAATTACGAGCAACAAAAAAAATTGGAACTGATAAAATATTAGTCAATATTTAATTAATTTATTTACTCCTTAAATATTGTGCTTAAATTCCCTAAACCTCCCAACTTATATCCTTTGACTACTACTATAATAGTCCTTTGGATCTAAATTTACTCCCCCGTACAACTAGTTAAAATAATCTGAACCCAATTGATAATTTCTGATCTAGTTTAGATTTTATTGTGCTTATGCTAATATCCTCCCAATACAACCACCATGTAAGTCCTTATATTATCATTGGCAAGAAAATAAAATTATAACTAGTACTTACCCTTTGGCCCTCTCTCTCTCTAGGTTGAAATATTTATCGGACAGTAACGATTACGTATTTTACTTCGGACTAATCAGTAGATTTCTACCTTTAATAGATCTATAACTGCACACCGCGTATACCCTAGCTCTACCGGCCTTGCTTGGCTAGTTCCGAGTTCCGCGTTTCACTGCCCCTGCTCTGTATTTTCTCTCTCCAAGAAAACTCTTTCTCTGACTCGACGTTTGAACTGTGGCCTTCTCGTCAGCATTCTCCCCGGTCATTGAATTATTTCAAGTAGTCTTGCACTTAACTTGGACATGTAATATTTTACGGCTTCCCCGCGATATCGGTTTACAACATCCTTTTCACGTTCCTAAGCCAGTCGATGCCCGTTATTCTGCTGACACGCCAGTAATCGCGCGGTTGAAACAATTACATTGTATTTTTCTGCCTGCAATATGGTTTCGTTCTTACCATGTATTAAATTAATTAAATTAGGTTTTTTTTTTATGTATGCTATCCTTTATTTATAATTCCCACTTGAAAAAAAAACATTTAGCGGTATCTAGGCGCTCTATAGGCTGATCTATAATTATAGTTATCTTCCTTGGACACTAGTCCAAAACTTAAGCAGGTAGCCCTGCTTACAAAAAGTTATCTTTCGATTATCATTGCCTTGAGTGTGTTAACAACTCTTACAGGCAGCTGGGCTTTATACTGAGAATCTGTAAGCCTACCACTGATTATGACTGCTTGAGATACTTGAATGATGTTATATTTTATTTAGTGAAATGTGTATTTTATATATACACGGTTTAATTTAAATGTTTGTGTATTTTATCTATATATTGTGTTGTGCAAATTAATGTAAAAACTGGCAGATTTATGTTAAGTACCGTTTATTGAAAGGAAAAAATGCAAATAGTACTAGTTTATAAATATTTTAGTATTATTCAATAGGGTATATTCCCCTGTTGGCTTTCAGTGCAGCTCCAACTTGTTTTGGCAAAGAATCGATTAATTTTTTGCAATTCTCCTTGATTTTGTTATCTCGGTACCACACCTGAATGACAACCTCAATCATCTTACTTTTTGTTGTACAATCCATTTTTAGCAATCTGGCCTTGCATGTTTCTCAATGGGATTAATGTCTGGTGAGTTTCCTGGCCAGTCTATAAGGGTAATCTTTTTGTCCTTGAAATATTTCACCACCTTCTTGGAAACATGACACAGTGCTTAATATTGCTGGAAAATTGGTTTGCCAACTGCTTGAATTTTTTCCAGTTCTCTGAACAAACACGTTTCTAACATCTTTTTTTAAAATATTTTTCACTATTCATCATGCCTTAGATAGGTATAAGCTTCCCTGTTCCCATATATGAAAAACAACCCTAAAACATCTTTTTGACTGGATGTTTTACTGTCTAATCCAAGTAAGCTGCAGTTAACTTTTCGTCCACAGCTGTTTCCACGATTTTTGATCGATACCCCTGCACCAAAAATTGTGTCTCGTCTGAGAAACAACACATTTCTTCAGTTTTCTTCTGTCCAATGACAATATTTTTTTGGCCAAATCAGTTTTTGTTTTTCATCATAGCCTCCGTGAGAAGCTTTTGAGGTCTCGCAGGTTTTCTTCCTCACTCCGAAAGGCGCCTGCGAATTGCAAAGTTCTGAATTTTCACTCCCGCCTTTTCTAATTCTTGCTGAAGGTCATACCTTGTCTTTCTGAGGTTCAGCTTGCTATTTCTCAAAAGAAACGATTCATCTCAGGAAGTTATCTTCCTTTTTCGTTTAATTATCTCATTTACGACTCCCAAGCTCACAGAACACTCACTATCAGTGTCTCTTTGCGTCATAAATGTGTCCTCACTGAGTGTAATTGTCCTTTCTCTGTTCCTTAGCGTAATGTCCATGATGCCACAACACGAAAAACTAACTAAAACGTGCTATTTCTCCCAAAACCACAAAAACACGTGTAACTTAGCACAATAACTGGCAAAACAACTGGCATAGACAATAACTTAATGCAGAATTACAGGTCATGGGATATGTCGAGAAACACTTGTCAGAATTCACAGCAGTGTTGCCATGTTGAAATAATACAGAAATTCTGAAAGTTCACATTAATTCGCACAATACTGCATTTATTAAAATTTTTGCACAATTACTAAAAAAACTACTTTGAATTATTCAGTTGGTCTTAAGTTTAGAATTATCCTTATTAACCCTATTTTATTAACAATTATTTATAACAGGTTAAGCAAATAGCTTAGTTTTCTTGCTTTGTATTTTTCTGTTACATGCACAATATTAGTTCTACATCTAGTTGTGACTTACTCTGTGCCTGTGTGTCACTCTGCGCCCATGTGTCATTGTATTCTTTTACTGAGCGAATAAATTATTATTATTGCTTGTAGTAACTGATTCCAGCTAAATTAATAAAATGACAATAACACAAATACAAATATTTTACTAAGTGAAGATTGGAACCAGTGATGAGCACTGTACACAAGTACACTTGGAGAACCCAAATCACCACAACACATTTTTTAAAGACCTGACGATTGTTTCACTAAGGAAGAGAGGATGAAAGATTTTAAACTACTTACAACTAAACATCACCTTTTATACTACGTCTTACGTAAAGACTGATAAAGAGAGAGACGACATCCCAGGGAAATTTTCTTTGTGTTGTATTTTAATTGCCGGATGGGGTTTTTGAACTTTTCTTATAACTTTACCTGCCAAGTTTCGAAATATTTTCTATGTCGAAGAAAGACTGCAAACAAAGGGCTATAAATCAATGCCGCAGCTTGGTTTATAGAACTTTTATTTTTTATTGTCTTAGAAATATAAATACTTTCGTACGCAGCTAACTGCAGGTTATCTAACATTTTGGATAAGTTTATGATTTTCTTTATCTATGTGGTGATTATTATCCCAAATATGTTGTGCCACGCATGACTTGCCTACACTACCATATTTCAGCTGTGTCAGATGTTCCTTAAATCTGGTTTCAATGGTTCTTTTAGTCTGCCCAACGTATTTAAGATTACGATATATACAACTTATCTCATAGATACCCGAAATTTCAGTTTGTTTGCCTACCATTTGAACCGTGTATCGCAAGGGGTCTCGATAGCATTTTTAAGAAAGCTGATTTGCAGCTAACTCTGCAAAAAAAAATTAAAAATTTGTTAGGTAACACGAAAGATAAAGTCACTGAAACGTCCGGTATATATGAGATAAGTTGTAAAGATTGTACTTAAATACGTTGGGCAAACTAAAAGAACTATTGAAACCAGATTCAAATAACATCTGACACATCTGAGATACGGTAGTATAGACAAGTCATGCGTGGCACAACATATTTGGGTTATTAATCACCACAGAGATAAAGAAAACCTGAAACTTATCAAAAATGTTGGACAACCAACGAAGTTAGATGCTTATGAAAGTATTTATATTTCTAAGGCAATAAAAATAAAAGTTTTTTACACCAAGCTCTGTCATTAATTTATAGTCCTTTGTTTGCACTCTCTCTCGTTGACATAGAAAATATTTCAAAACTCAGCAGGTAAAGTTATAAAGACGTAGTATAAAAGGTGATGTTTGTTTGTAAGTAATTGTTGATGTGTGTCTGGTTCGTGGATTGTAGTTATTGCGGTGACATATTAAAGTGGACTGTATCATGTTATAAAGATAAAATCACTTGGAAACACTTAACTTAGTTATATATTTAAAGTAATATAAACTATATACTATCTATGTGCATTAATATAGGCGACACATGTAATACTAAAACGCGTGGTCGAATACGAATTATTAGTGTTGTACTCGATGCAACCACTTGGAAAACGAATAGCGAATATGAATTGAAGCTCTTGGAAGCTAACGAATGAATAGGCTTAACATACCTAAAATATGGCACTCGCGATACGAATAAACGCGGGTCGAATACGAATTATTGGTATTGCACTTGGTGCAACCACTTGGAAACGAATAAGATGTCATGCTCTCCTAAGCGGACAACGAATAGACTGAGACCAGGTCTTGATTGTTGCAGGTACCCTTGTTTCGAAAGGTTGGAGATGCACGCAATAGACTGTAGTTATGTCAGATGTGACGTCCAGAACTGCACTCTCACAACAATTGGGTGGTAAAACTAAACAGTAATTTAGAATGTTTAATCATCTGATGACGCCAACTTTGTTAGTGAAATGATCGTTGGGTCTTTAAATAGATGTGGTGTGGTGATTTGGGTTCTCCAAGTGTACTTATCAAATACTTTACATAGCTTTGTTTTCAAGCCTCTTTTTAATCTAGAATTTATGTTCTAGATTGACGAAGGTTGGTGGAGAGGACTGTCTAAAGGAAAATATGGGTTATTTCCAGCAAATTATGTGCAGTTGCATGAGTGATACTGTTTTATTTTATAGATTTTACATATGGCCTATAGTGTACTTATTAATTTTATATTTTTTTATGTGTTAATTTTTATTTTATAATAGCCTAAACGAACAAACTCTGTTATGAAGTTTTAAATGTAACTAAGCCCAGTAACAAAGCATATAAAGAAGCCTATATTGTATCATGTTGAACTATTTATAATCTGGTGATATTTGTTTTGTTCTCCTTTTGCCGTATTCTATATGGTCAGAAGCTTGTCAATTATATTTTTTCTTGCGAATTTTAGATGTGTTCAAATAAACACAACAAATGTTGTTTGATCAAGATTTTTAAAGTGTAGGTGATTCAATATTCTAATTACCTACTAGTTACTTTCATTTTATATTATTTCTCTACATCCTGCATTATTAATAAAAAAAAGTGTATGAAAATACTTTTTATATTTTAATATGATGTCCATATCGTACTATGCTTCCATAAATAAAATTTTATATTCAGTACTAGGTGTTTAATTTTTACAATTGGAAAAAGCTGCCTATAATTTTAAATAATAGAAACACTTGGTAACTATTTCACAGGATATAGTTTATTTAACTGTACAGTGAAACGTAATGTGTATCTTTATTTCTAGTTTGCGAGTTTTGTTTATACATACTTTTGACAATTGTTTTTTCATTTTTATTAATTTTGTTGTATATTCTCCATACTTTTGACTCAGGCCCTGGACTGGCTTCTCTGTGGCCCTCGGCTAGGTACTGAAAAGGGCCCCCTACCAAAAGGGTCTGGGGAGTATGGAATACACACCAGGGACGAGGGGCCGGGACCAAAATGTTTGAAAATTATGTGCCTGGAAACCGTATTTTGCTCTATTTCGGGACTTATAAATTAGTTAAACTGAAGCTACATTTTTATGTAAAAAAAACAATGTTTTGACATTTTGCTTGACTAACTGTTTATCAAAACAGGATAGATAGTAACTTGAGAAATTAGTAACAAACTATGAAATGCAATGTGAAAGGAAAAAGTTTATGAGTAAGCTAAGAACACTTACTAAAGAAACATCTATTTATTAAAGAACATCTATTCATTAAAAAAACAATGTTGCCTTATATTTCTGTACTGTATGGAATTGTTGTTAGTAAAATATTAAAACAAGAGAAAAGATGTCATTAACATAGCTATAGTTACGTCTACTAGTGATCTGAAAATCTTTGAAATTAATTGATTTTAACCTGGCTAATTCAACAATAATTTGATCTTTATCCAATCTGTGAGATAACTCCCTCTCTACGTTCATGTATAGCAAGTTTGACAAAATATCTTGGCTTAAATTCGACCTGAGTCGATTTTTAACGATCTTAGGTTTACAAAATATTCTTTCACAGGTGACTTCTGTACAAGGTATGGTAAGTACAAGGAGATGCGGGGGTTTTCTTTGACCTTTTAAATTTGAGAATTGACTTTGGTGATGTGAAGCTAAAGAATCATTTCGATACATGTCGAAAAAATGCAGTCTACACTTCACCAAAAATTCAAAATAAGATTATGTGGTGAAGTTGTCAAAGAAAGAATTATTGAAGATTGTAAACAAGTAAAAGCTTACTCTGTAATGGCTGATGAAACAGGATATATCGCTGGAAAAGAACAGCTTTCTATCAGATTGCGGTTTTATGATGAGAATCAAGAAAAAATCAGAGAGGAATTTGTATGCTATGTTGAGCTGAAATCTCAAGATGCTCCTACAATCGCTAGCACAATTCAAAGTTTTTTAGTTGATCAGAATCTTTCAGCAGAGAATTGTGTTGGATTTGACGGATGTTCTACGATGGCTGGAAAAGAAGGTGGTGTACAGGCCATTTTGAAGAAAAAGTACAATAAATCTTTATTTTTCCATTGCTCAAGCCACAAACTAAATCTTGTCGTCAATGATGCTAGCAAATTACCGGAAATAAGAAACCTAATTGCAACAGTTAAGGATACAATATCCTTCTTTCGTGAGTCGCCAGCCCGCAGGAATTCGGCTCCTAATCTATCAAGGCTCAGTGAGACCAGATGGTCTGAGAAATACAAGAGCATTAGACAGTTTTCAGGCAGCTTCCATGAAATCGTCAATGCGTTAGAACATCTCTCGGTCGAAGGAAACTATGCTACAAGAACATTTGCCTATCAATTGCACTGTGCAGTTACTAAACCAATTTTCATCGTAGGTTTAGTCATGATTGCGAAGTACTCTGCGATTTTGGAACCTGTTGTGAACGTTCTAGAAAGTAAAAATATGAATTTGATTATGGTGAGGAAACATATTGGTGCAATCCTTGATGTTATCAAGAAGGATCGACAAGAAATTGAACATGTTTCTGATGAATTACTTGAAAAATCACATGATATCGCGGAGAAAGTCGGCGTTGAGTTAACAGTCCCACGAATTGTTCAAAAGCAAATACACAGAAGTAATCCGCCATCTGAAACTGCGACTGAATATTGGAGACGGTTGTTGATCATCCCTTATCTTGACTCTTTAACTTTATCATTGAATGTTAGATTCTCACACGAAAATACACCTGCTTTTGCCTTATCCCATCTTCATCCTTCATACATGCTAAAAATGACTTCAAAAGATTTGGAGAAAAATGCAAAATCTTTCATGGAGTTTTATGAGTTGGGTGATATCTTTGCAGAATTAGATTTGTGGTATAATCTGTGGAAAAAGAAGGATTTAGCAGGAGACAAATTAAAGGATATTGAAGTAACTTGAGAAATTAGTAACAAACTATGGAATGCAATGTGAAAGGAGAAAGTCTATGAGTAAGCTAAGAACACTTACTAAAGAAACATATATTTATTAAAGAACATCTATTCATTGAAGAAACAATGTTGCCTTATATTTCTGTACTATATGGAATTGTTAGTAAAATATTAAAACAAGAGAAAAGATGTCATTAACATAGCTATAGTTACGTCTACTAGTGATCTGAAAATCTTTGAGATTAGTTGATTTTAATCTGGCTAATTCATCAATAATTTAATCTTTATCCAATCTGTGAGATAAGTCCCTCTCTATGTTCATGTATAGCAAGTTTGACAAAATATCTTGGCTTAAATTCGACCTAAGTCGATTTTTAACGATTTTAGGTGTACAAAATATTCTTTCACAGGTGACTTCTGTACAAGGTATGGTAAGTACAAATTTATAAGCTACATACAGATGGTAAAGAGTTCAGATTGTGTGAGCAAAAAAGAACGGAAAATGCACATGATAAACACTGAAAGTGTCGTTTCTTGTCAGAGCAGTAAACATAATGATTTTGTTTTTCCTCTTCTTCTCCAGCTTCTGAAATAAACCGGCATCTTTACTGTTTATGTTTCTTTCACCTTCGTTTTGCTTGTCTCGTTTTATTTCATCATCTGTTTTTTCAGTCGTTATAAAATTGCTGTACTGAGTTGCAAACTCTATTTTATAAGTGTCTTGAAAGGGCTTCTATTGGAGATTTATCAAGCTTCAAAGTGGCACTAAATTTTTTTGGGTCTATCCAGAAACAATTTTGTAAAATTTCTTTGTGTGGACAAAATCTTTCTTCAGTACTTATCCTGGCACAGTCTAAAACGTCGAAAAGGACTATTTTATAATTTTGAGCAGTTGACATTCCAGGATGTTCGTCTTTTGGTTTTGCTCCAGGCATCGTTTTTTTTTCTTTTTGATGTCCAACTCTATTTCTATATCGATTATGTCATCCACATATAGAGCATATTCGCAATAGACATACTGTTTGTGTTTAACACTGTGCTGTGTGGACATTATGCTACTTGTATAAAACTGTTGTATAAGCAATTGCGATATAAAGTATCCCGGGAAAAAGTATTATGAAGCAGATGCAAATAGGTGTAAATAAATTAAAGATATGTAAAAAAATTTGTGCCATAAAATTATAAATTTTTCCTCTCCGTTTTTTTGGGAAGCCCCTACCCCGCGGGCGATCGCCGACCAGGCCAGTGCAGGCCTGTTTTGACTTATCTTATGTACATTTATTGTTTGAAAATGTACAAAAATTGCCTTAAACTAAAATATTCCCGAAAAAACTGGTTTCCTAGCCAATTTAGTTATTTAAATTAGAGCATTTGAAGAAAATTCGCTATCAAAACACACTTGCTGCATCCCTAATATTTTTTTACAAACGTGCCTTAGATTTTGATAAAAAATCCAAAAATGCAATACTATAAGACATGTTTGATTAAAAAAGAGAAAATTTGTATCACCAACGACTTATGGGCCTCTCTGTGATTGTAAAAATAATTTTATAAGATGCAGCTTAAGACACCCTATAATTAACGTATACATTTTTTTCTCGTATTCTTGATTAAAAAAAGATATGTTGAGCTTTGCCGTAGAAATTCAGATACAAACTGAAACTATCCCCGGAGATTGCTTCTAGGTGCCTAGTTTGCGCTCATTTGAAAATATCTTTTCAAAAGTCGCAGTGTCCTCAATGGTTGATCTTTTCAATAAAAATTCACAACAAATTATAGACTATTAAACCTTAAACTCTATAACTAAAACTGCTGCCAAAGCATCAGAGAAAGGGTCTATTTGAAATGAATTTTCTGCACACATTTTAGTAAAATGAAGGACAATGACCATTGAAGCTAAACTTAAGGGTTTGTAAAACACATTTCTTGCCACATTTTCGCTACATAATGCGTATTCGTTTCAGGTTCTTTGCCTAAAACTTGCCAATTTTGATGTTTTAAACCGCGACTTTGACATTTTAAGAAGAAAAACTATAACATTTTCAAAGTAATGTTTCCAGGGCTTCTTGACCTTTTTGCGCCAAAAACTTAATTTTTGTCTGTATATACACCAGATTTTGTTATCCGTACAAAATATTTTGGTTTTGTACGTTTCTCTGGTTATCAGTGGCACCCAATTTTTTGTTCTTCAAATGCCTATAACTTTTTTCTTTTAACTTAGAGATCTAAATTTTTATATATAGCATACCTTTTATAATATAAACCTGTGTTCCTAGTTTCGTTGCCATAGCTTTCTTCTTTCCCGAGATATAGTTTTTTTTTCTAAAGAAAACCCAACATTTTCTAGGAAAAACTGGGGCAAGTTTCTTGGATAACGAACTTATCCAAGCCACTTGTAACAGGAACGTACTCAGCAAAATTAACCAAATTTCTTTTTTGAGTTATCAGTGTGATACACACACACACGCACACACACAAATATATATATATATATATATATATATATATATATATATATATATATATATATATATATATATATATATATATATATACACTCGTGGTACTTTTTTTTTCGTGAAGAGTTGTGCTATACTTTATTGGGTTTGGTTTCGTAGAAACTTCTTTATTTACAACAACAAAAAATAAAACAGCATTTGTGTTTAATTTCGCCGCCCAATGTGCGGCTTCCTCAGGTTTTTATTTTCTGTTTTTTATTAATAAAAACAAAGTGTACAAAACAATACATTCCACATTTATGTTGAGAGTTGTGTGCCTCACACCATCAATCAACTATATTCGTTAGAAAAATATACTCTGATTATCTACAACTTGTTGGAAATCCAACAGTTAATTGTTTTGTTTTTCTTAGAGACGACATTTTTATTAGAGAAGACATCTGCTCCAGCATATTACAATGATATATCACGCGATACGATCACATCTTACCTGCTATCAATATTTGAGAAAAATACTTTCTGTGAAGAGTGCTTTGAAAAGGACTGCAATAAATTTGTTATGGACCAAAGTATTGACAGTCCAGTTAAACTCTGATGGTTATAGTATTTCTGTACATTGTCTCTGTAGCATTTGTTTGAAAATCATAAGTTTTGCAAATAATAAAAATGTATTATCAAAATAATAGAAACTCTAGAATTACTAGTGAAAACTTTTTAATGAATATCCGGAAAGGCGGCAACCACACTATTCTTATTTTAATAAACTAGATCGCAATCTACAAGAATATGTGGTTTATTTGGAGGCACCAACAACAAGTATGGTGGTAGAATTAGCAAAGTTGACGAATATCTAGGAGTACAACAGCGGCCCTTAATGGATTTAATTTTCATTCTTATGAATGGAGAACATCGTTATCAATATTGATTATTACTTCCACATCGTCAATACGTGCAGAAATATAGTATCGGTGACAGAAGAAATTTCGATTTTTTTTTTCGCTAATACAGCGTAAAAAGTTTCAAAACATATAAAAAATGAGGTGAACGTGCCTTTTTTCAGACAAGTGTGGACAGTTTTTACCCGAACGAAGCGAGCAGAAACCAAAGCATTCTTCGCAGAAACGAGTTTTTCCAAATTTTGATAACAGGTAAGATGTGATTGTATTGTGTAATATATCATTGTAATCAGAAAAAAAAATACTTTTTAAAAATGTAAAAAGCCAATATGGCGCCCATAAGGAAAATCAAAGTTAAATATTGTAACTCTTACATCAAGAACGCCTTGGAAAATATGATGAGATATTTAGATTGCCCACAAAAAAGTGTCCTAACAATGTCATAGTTAAGAAAGTGTAGTTGTTGCGGTGTTCGCTTGAAAATTTATCACCATAGAAACACGGAACTTTGCCTCAATTTAGCTATCATCGTTCTCTTATGGTTTACAAGATCCCAATGATGAGGCTCGAATTTGAACTGCCCTGTATATGTATGTATATATATATATATATATATATATATATATATATATATATATATATATATATATATATATATATATATATATATATATATATATATATATATATATATACTCGGTGTTTTTCGAAAATGGCTTACCCCAATAACTTTTTATTTTTTGAGATAAAAAAATTAAATTTGTTATCTTAGTATATGACATAAATCCAGATTTATTGACGTATTCAGTTGTTTTTGGTCACTTCCGGTTTCACCGGAAGTGTTAGCAACTTGGGATTTTTAAATTGGACCTCTGCTATTTTTTTAGATTATTTGATAGAAAATGGCATTCTGAATACATTGATGTCTCTCATATGTCAACTTAAAATAATATTTAAAATTTCAACCATTTTAAATTTTAACCATGCTAAAACTATTATTTTTTAATCGTGGAGCCATGGAAAAATAGATTTGATCACCTATAATGTTTTTTGTCTCTTTTTCCGGCGGGTTAAAAAATCCCAAAATCGTATTTTTAATCATAACTCATTTTTTTCAAATGGAAGGAGCATGGCTTATTAACGTATTCGGCAAAACCATTTTTTTACATATAATTTGGTGCCACACACATAATATTTCAAGTTAAATTGTCGTTATAAACCACCTATTATAATTTCATACGATTACAACATTGCTATTTGCCATAATTATAGTGTGGTACCAAATTATTAGTAAAAAAATGCTTTTGCCGAATACGCTAATAAGCCACCCTGGTTGCATTTGAAAAAATTGAGTTATGATTAAAAATACGATTTGGGGATCTTTTAACCCGCTGGGAAAAGAGACAAAAAATATTATAGATGATTCAATGTATTTTTTCATGGCTCCACGATTAAAAAATAATGGTTTTTAACATTTAACACCCCAACTACAAATTTCAAATTGAAATGTTGAACATTGTTGCCGTGTGGTATGCGATGTCACTAGGCATGTAAAAGATCCCTACTCTGGCATAGAGTCCAGAAGTCTGGAGGTTCGGCAAAATTTCCAGATTAGGGTGATTAGTCTGCTCCCTGGCGCCTGTGCAAAATAAAAACTATTTGCAGTTGGGGTACTTGAAATGTGTGTCCTTGGTCATATATTTAGTCATATTTTTAGAAAAATGCAAACTATCACATTTTTACTTAGGTCAAATTTAGTTTTTCTGGTTTGTCACGAGCTGATCTGTCAGCACCTGCAAGGCTATCGTCGTTATTTAAGACAGTCTGTGTGTAATATATGAAATTGGCGATTTTGAAACAAAGATGCTGAAACGAATGCAGCTTATGTAGAATAGGTAATATGGCAAAACGTGTGTTTTACAAAGCAATAAGTTTCTGATAAGTACAATTTGGATAACCCAATTCATCTCTCTGGTAACGCTAACTTTGTTGGCGAAACGATCCTCCGCTGTAAAAACTGGATTGTGATAAATTGGGGGTAATCTTGTTAAACTCATTTCAGAAGTAAACAAAGGATCGGGTCTATTCGGAAGACGAAATGAAAACGTGGTGTGCTTGTTTCCAGATGAATACCAAGTGTCGCATTTCCATATGATATTTGTTACATTTCCACTCCCTTTATTTCCACAATAAATGAATCAATAGTTCAGGACACAGCAAGTGCCTTATGGTAGCGAATGTTCATTAAATGCTTCAAATTTGAATAACTCAATCTTCTATACCCATAGAAAGTTGATTTTGATGTAGTAAGGTCTTTCCCAAGGCAACATATCCACCAAATTTTGTCAGTAAATTTGTAATTATCGGAGATAAAAAATTGTTTCGAAAGAAAACTCAAAATTTTCCCGGAAAACCTTGCCCGATTTTCCTGGCTAATGAACTTATCTAAGATATATATATATATATATATATATATATATATATATATATATATATATATATATATATATATATTATATATATATATATAAACTGACGGTGCAGATAAAGGAGCTTCCACCTGCAGAGATGAGAAAAACACTGAATAATATTCTGGCGGCAAAGACCTATTATAATATTGAGGATCTTTTAGCTGACAAGTTGTAGCTGTTGGTAATCAATATCGTGATTGTATAGTTTTTTCAATTGAAATTCCTGTGTTTTTTATGTTTTTTTAAATGTTGATGTGTTCTACACATTTTTTATGTGTTGATGGTGCGAATAAATATATTTTATTATTATTATTATTATTATATATCTTTTGGAATGTTCAACAAACACTCAGTTAAAACAAAAATCATGTACTTTCCAACTCCAACCGTTAGAGCCGCTAGTGTACACATTGTCGATTTCCATTATGTATAGTATTTAGTGTTAGTAGTAGAAATTACAGCTACTTATTATGCTGTTGTCGAAATACTGGATAATTTCCAAGCATAAAATATATATATTAATAATTGATAAGTTATTTAATAGAAAAATTATTTGCACTTTATAGAGCTATCATATTGACTAAATAAACAAAAGAATATACTTTGGTGGCTATTAGCCATAATCATATGATTAGTCAATTATAGTGTAGATGTCACTTTAACAATCGACTGGAAAACGGGAGTCGAAAGTCGAATTGTCGATACCGGCGGTACAACGTTGAGTTTGTTATGCTGTGGTCGAGGCCGATAGAGAATAGAGAAGAGGCGACAGTCGAGACGTCGAGGTCGAGAGTGGTAATCTGTCTCCGGTCTCTGTCTGTTGTTCAGGAGTGACGTTACGTTCGCTAAGAACCTAAGAACTAAAACCAATGTTTAGTTAGTGTAAAAGTCATGTTGGTTAGTGATAGTGTAATTAGTGTTTTTACATAAAATATAAGTTTAATAAATTGTTTAAGTGCTGTTGAGTGGCTTGTTAAACCAGGATTAATGACGACTATAACAGAAGATATGAACTGGGGCACAGAGCTCTGGGTAAGTGCCAATTCCGACTCACTTAGAAATCAACTTATAAGCCCGGTTTTGGTAAAAATGCACCTATTCACTTGGTTATAATGTAAAAGGTTTGTTATAAAAAGAATTAGGATGCTGCGCCAGGTATTTGTCGTTATAACAGACGTTAAATTCAATTTTGAGAGAAGTAGTTGATAAACGGTTAACCGATATCAGGTTTATAAAAATACTTGGATGCGTGTATATCCTCAGCTTAACATAAGTGAATATTTAATACCAGTTTGTGAGTTTTGATCCTGCTCTATACAGGTTGCAGGTGTACGGTGTGTCAAACATCAAGTGCATAATTTTAATGACAATATTAAAGCTTGTTTATTCAGCTTCATGTATTGCTATATTAGTGAACATGAACACTGAATACGTTAAGAATTGCGTTGATAACATTGTATTTTCAAATGATTATATAATAAGAACATAAATAATATAAGTTGATAAGCCGATTCATAGCCTGCTTAATTTTTGGTTTACACCATTCACGTAATAAAGATAAATTTGCCTCTAAATAATATTTATATTTATTATGTTTGTGTTGTTTTTGATAACAGTTGTATTAAACCTTTCTAAAAGCATGGTTACAAGTAGTGACCAATCGGGGGTTTTGAATTAGCGATTAGTAATCAACTAAATTAAAAATTAAGGGTGGTTTCTTCGCTGGAACGACTGCGCACTAAGAACTGATATGGAGTTTCCCGATTTTCAACAATTTGGTGACTCATCCAATGATTACCAGTAGACAACATGCTTTTTCACACACATTGGCTTCTCGTATTACCATTCTGGATGGAATCTGGTGTAAAAGTTCATTTAAAATTTTCATCGGATTTAGCTTCAACCCAGTCATAAAATAACCGCGTGTCTCAAATATCACAAATTAGTTGAACATATAATTTTTTGTTTGTTAAAATATTGGTAATTATTTTATCCACTCGATAGTATTCTGGAACAATTTGGAATGTTTTAAAATATTAACCCTTGTAGTTTCCCCCTCTTTTGTTGTAAAAATAACAGAGAAATAAAGAAAATATTTTTAGTTTTGTGAAAACGTCTCCTTTGTAATTCTTAGAAACAGTTTACATAAGAAAAGAAAATATAACACTAAGAAGGTTTTTTGCACCTTACACACAGGTTGAATTTTAACACTAATATTCACTGGAGTATTCACTGTACTGGCACGACACCTTATTAGATATTAGACCTCCTTAACTTTTGTGAAAAACTTCAAGGCGTGTGTAGTTTTTCTGTAGTTCTTTCAATATCACATTTAAAATATTCTAGAGCCAAAGATACAGCACTTATATTTGAAAATCTGGTCTTAAAAATATGGGGAAGGTCACGTCATATTCCTAAAGTATTCGATCAGGAGTGGCATGCAGCACTACTCAATAAACTTGCAGATTCTTATGTATATTTAGTTTTATAAATGATCGCTTCTTTCAGTTAGTTTTTGATATCGTTTCATCAACTACATTTCAAATAAACGCAGGTATTCTCCACAAGGTTAGGTTTTGGCTCCCAGTTTTTTCGCATATAAATAACTGATAACAACACCAATATAATTTACAGCTTCGTTAAACAAATCACTCTTTTCAATTTGTTCTCATCGACTTGTCGATTATTTGTCTAACATTTACAGTTGCGTTTCCATAAATCTAGTCTTGAGGGCTGTCCCGGAGTCCACTTTGTCCCTTCTAGATTTGATTTATTAGAAAAAAGCTGGGGCCTTATGGAATATTCATCTATCATTGTCAGCACGTGCATGAAAATTCGCTACCATAACGCACTTGCTGCGTCCCGAATTTCGTTTCTTACAAACATGCATTATATATCGATGGAAAATGCAAAAATGCAATATGATAATGCGTGTTCGATTAAAAAAAAATGTATCACCAACTTATCGGCCAGACTGACTGTATAAATAATTAGGATGAAGCTCAAGATACCCTATAATTACGTATACAATATTTTCTCGTATCTCGTAAAATAACGAATATATGAGCTTTATTGATTATTAACGAAAATTCGCTAAAATATATATGCCATTAAACGATAAACTATATAGCTAAAACTACTGTCAAAATATCAGAGAAAGGGTCTATTCGAAATGAATTTTCTGGGACTATTTTGGTAAAATGAAGAACAATGACGGTGGAAGCTGAAGCTCAAGACTTTGTAAAGCACATTTTTTTTGCGACATTGTCTTCACACAACCCGTATTCGTTTCCGGTTCTTTGTCTAAATATTGCCAATTTTGACGTTTCAAATCGCGACTTTGACGTTTTGAGGAAAACCCCAAATTCTCTTTCTTTAAATGCTTGTAACTTTTTTGTCTTTTAACTTGCCGATTTTTCTTGCTAACGAACCTATTCAAGGTATACTCACAAAATTTAATCAAAATCGTTCCATTATTTTTTGAGGTATCAATGTGTATATATATATATATATATATATATATATATATATATATATATATATATATATATATATATATATATATATATATATATATATATATATATATATATACAGAGTGTCCCTCTAACAATGGGCCAAACCCATATATTCGGATAGAGCATCAAAAATTAAATAGACTTTCATCAATACGTTTTGTCCGATTGTTGCTTGTTTTCAATATACAGTGTGTTAAAATTGACTTTGAAAAAAATTAAATCGCTCGTTTTTCTGCTAATTACTGGAAAATTGATTTGGAACTTTGTAATAGGGGGTTATCGAGGATGCCGCTTCCAACCGTGATACCTATTTTGAGCTACATCATAGATGGCGCCACCTACACTAAACCCGAATGTTTTACAGGGGCATAACTTTTTCGATGATCAACTTTCTGCAAATCTGTTCAGAGAAACTGAAAACTACTAATTTTTTGTTCGAAAAAGGTATACTTAGTTGAAACTCATAAAGTGAGTGGTTACCGAGATATTGCGGTTTTAATAATGGTGTGCATTGAAAATCACTCAAATCTGAAATTTTATTAACATTATTATTATCACTAAATTATAAGAAAAAATTGACAATTATCGAACAATTCACTTAATAAGATTCTCAAAATGGCCTCCGCCTACTTCAATACATTTTTCTAGTCTCAACCCAAAATTTTGCCCCACCTTAAAAAAAGTTTGATAATCGTTTTTCAATATATCACTGGATTCGATTATTCTAGCCCAAAGTTCATCTCTGGAGTTACAAATATTCTTGTATACTAATTCTTTCAAGTGACCCCAGAGGAAGAAATAATCTAGAGGATTGAGGTCGGGGCTACGTGCAGGCCAAGGAAAATCTCCACCTCGACCTATCCATCGGCGCGGATAATTTTGGTTCAGAAATTCTCTGACAGGAAGTCCATAATGGGCAGGTGCCCCGTCGTGAATGAACCATAATCTCCTGCGCACGTCTAGAGGGGCATCTTCCAAGAGAATAGGAAGTTGATCTCTCAAGAAAATTGAATAATTCTCCACATTGAGCCTTGCAGGAAGTTCTATTGGTCCCAACAACACGTCGCCTAGTATGCCACACCAGACATTAATGGAGAACTCATGTTGAAAATGGTGTTCTCGCGTCAAATGAGGATTGCTGCTGTCATATGTGTGAGCATTTTTGAAATTGAAAACTCCTCTTCTTGTGAATGTCGCTTCGTCAGTGAATAGAATGTTGTTGAAGAAAAACGGATCGTCATTCTGATACCGACGAATGCGTTCACAAAAATCCAATCTAGATAGAAAATCTAGAGGTAAAAGATTCTGCACTGGTGTGAAGTGGTAAGGATGTAACTTTTCTTTTCTGAGAAGTCTACCAATACTTGATTTATTTATTCCAGTTGCTGCAGAGAGGCGTCTTACGCTTGTTTCCGGATCTTCTGCAAGGCGTACTAATATCTCTTCCTCTTGATGTACAGGACGTCTTGGTCCACCAACTTCAGACTTCGAATTGAAAGAACCAGTTTCACCTACGAATACATTAGGACGAGATGATACGCATCCGTGTAACAAAATGTGTATTTCACGATTTTTCCAGCCCTCAGGTGTGAATTTTGTCAAAACTTTCGTTTCAGAAATAATCAATGGCAATGAGTGCATATTACTCTTTTACATACCTAATTTATCGTATAATCTTCTAAAGGTCTTGTGATCTGGTTGTCTACGACTAGGATATAATTCCAAGTATCTGGCGGCGGCTACGGAAGTTTGATTGCGCATAAACGCAGATAATATCTCTCTTCTCAATATTGCTAAACTCATTATGGCGAGGCATTTCAGAAATAATAACTACCTACTGCTCTTAATTGAAAAACCATGTGCTTGTCAAAATTGACAGATTATGTTTATTGTGTTACGCAAATGACATCCGTATGAAAACGAAAAACAAAAGATATTTCATCTACTTCATTGACAGTTGTTGACCCGGCCAATCAACTGCTATAGTTATTAGCGCCGTGATATGTCCACAGGAATACATCTTTTATTTGCCAAAAACATACTTATTGTATGAAATCGAATTAAATCCAGAGAAACTTCCCAATTTTTAGGAATTGATTTAGAATTAGAAAATTATGATTAAAATACACCGACCTCAATCCTCTAGAATTTTCCATTGGGGTTACTTGAAACAACTGGTACATACACAATAATGTTTGTAACTCCAGAGATGAACTTTGGGCCAGAATAAAATTTCAGATTTGAGAGATTTTCAATGCACACCATTATTAAAACCGCAATATCTCGGTAACCACTCACTTTATGAGTTTCAACTAAGTATACCTTTTTCGAACAAAAAATTAGTAGTTTTCAGTTTTTCTGAACAGATTTGCAGAAAGTTGATCATCGAAAAAGTTATGCCCCTGTAAAACATTCGGGTTTAGTGTAGGTGGCGCCATCTATGATGTAGCTCAAAATAGGTATCACGGTTGGAAGCGGCATCCTCGATAA
Organism: Tillus elongatus; assembly: GCA_964006375.1. Lineage (NCBI taxonomy): Eukaryota > Metazoa > Arthropoda > Insecta > Coleoptera > Cleridae > Tillus > Tillus elongatus. The sequence goes on from OZ023262.1 coordinate 213,454,136, forward strand.
CCCCCTATTACAAAGTTCCAAATCAATATTCCAGTAATTAGCAGAAAAACGAGCGATTTAATTTTTTTCAAAGTCAATTTTAACACACTGTATATTGAAAACAAGCAACAATCGGACAAAACGTATTGATGAAAGTCTATTTAATTTTTGATGCTCTATCCGAATATATGGGTTTGGCCCATTGTTAGAGGGACACCCTGTATATATGGTAATCCTGTCTTGTAGACGCCTCTCTAGTAAACAAACAATTCGGGTGATATCGGAACGTGAAGTGGACGCTGGACGATGTGCACTGTTGCCAGATGAGTGTTAGCCAGGGTCATTTTAAATATAGAACGAAATCAAGGGGTGAACAAATGTTTTTATAATCTAAAAAAATTATAATATTGTGTCATCTACATAAATCGATATTTGACATATTTTGCGGAAAGCAGTAGGAAAACGGAAATTATAATATGGCGTCATCTACATAAATCGATATTTGACATATTTTGCGGAAAGCAGTAGGAAACAGTTAATTTTCAGCCATGGTGGTCCAGGGGGAAAAACGTGGGCCTCTCCTCCCTTTTTAGGTACATCAGTAACATCAACAGAGGTTGTGCCATTGTGATTGAGCAAGGTAATCTGCCCTTTCCAGGGGGCGTAAAGCCGGCGGTCCCGTGCCCATGCGATGTTGGGCACGTTAAAGACCCAAATTTCCCGGACAGTGAGGTGAATGAATCACATTTTAGTAAAGTCAATGAAGCAATTTCGGTTGCAAATTGCTGATGATAAATCGAACTGTATATGCTAATAGTCTATAACACAGGATTACCATATAGGTATATATATATATATATATATATATATATATATATATATATATATATATATATATATATATATATATATATATAAACATATAAAAATTGAAACTGACCCCATTCTAGGGAGCCTAGTTCATGCTCATTTGAAGAATTTCTTTAAAATTTAAGTCTCATTACGGATTTTTTTTAAAGAAAACTCACTGAAAAAGTTTGGATGCTTCTGTTCCTTCTTTCGATACTCTCCTCCAAATTGCTCATTAGAAATTGCTTCGATAGTTGCCCGACTTACGTCCTTCAACTACGGCCAACTTGTTTTATCCAAGAAGCTCACGCTTGTAATGTTGAATTACTCAGTTTTCGAACAGTATGCTAGGGATCCTCGTTTTTTCGTGCGAGAATCCAAACTTTGGAAGCCCACTCGGCTGTCATATTTCCGGAGACATAATATGCAGCTATCTAGATAAGATCTGGAATGCTATGAAAACAAACTAGCGATACAGAATTATTATGTAAACCGAATAGGCAAATTATTGTTTCTTCTTCGGAATGTCTAGATTAGTCATTTTCTCTTCATATTTATTAAATTTAAAACACACAACGCGTATAACTAAGGCACTAATACACTGTTAGACATGCACAGGGTCAGTAAATACACCACTTGTAGCAATGCTTAGACCAGTGGTGCCCAATCTGTTTCGAGGTGTGGCGCCTTTATTGAATTAAGATTTTTCCACGGCGCCCTACCCTAAGTAAAAATATGACATCATAAGTAAGGGTTAAAAATAAGTAAAACTCGTGTATGTACCTGCGTTATTGAACAAATTCGTGTATGTATTTGTTGTTGTTTTCATTAATATTAAATGAATAATTAATGGGATGGGTGAGCCTGCAAGTCACTGCACATTTCCTCAAATCGTAGAATCAACCTGGAAATGGCCACCCTCGTTGCATTTGAAAAAATTGAGTTATGATTAAAAATACGATTTGGGGATCTTTTAAGCCGCCAGGAAAAGAGACAAAAAACATTATAGATGATTCAATGTATTTTTTCCATGGCTCCACAATTAAAAAACAATGGTTTTTAACATTTAACACCCAAACTACAAATAGTGAAATTTTGAACATTGTTGCCGTGTAGTGTGCGATGTATATATATATATATATATATATATATATATATATATATATATATATATATATATATATATATAACTCTCTCTCAGCGCTGCAACTAAATTCATCTGTTGCATTTACCGGTCACTTTCTGACAACAACTTTGTCCAGCTCTTTGACTACCTTTCTGAAAAAACCGACTATCTCATTTCTGAATATCCTTCGTCCGAGATCACTATTCTTGGTGACTTCAATGTCCGTAATAAGGAATGGCTAGGATCTTCAAAAACCGATCCACAAGGGAGAGCAGCGGAGGCCTTTGCAGTCAGCAATTCTTTAGCCAATCTGGTTCAGCAACCTACTTACTTTCCTCGTATTCCAACACACAGCTCAAATCCCTTGGATCTCCTTCTTACTACAAAACCTGAATGCTCTAAGATATCAGTCACCGCCCCCCTTGGCCGCTCAGACGACGGCATGGTCACTGCTTCCTGCGCAATGCAACCCGAGGTCTCACAGTCATCACACCCACGTGTCGTTTGGCACTACAACTCCGCAAACTGGGACGAAATGCGGGATTACTTTTCCTCATTTCCATGGACGTCTGCTTTTCTCATCCTGACCCCTCTTATATCTCACAAAACGTCACCGAAATTGTCCAAGCTGGCATGGAATTATTTATTACACGTACGCAGAAAACCTCTTTAGCCACTCAAAAGCCCTGGTTCTCTAAATCCTGTGACAAGGCCAGACTTGAAAAGGTCAAAGCTCACAAAACGCTTCTAGACAATCCCAGTCAAGAAAATCGTCAAGCATTTAACGACGCAAGAAACCGCTATGTCCGCATTCTTTCTGAGGCAAAAAACTCGTTTAATAACCACATCAAAAACAAAGTCCTCTTAAGCTCCAACGGCGGTAAACCCTTATGGGCTCTTGCTAAATCTATTGGGAATAATTTCTGCAAAAGCACGTTCCCACCTCTTGTCTCAGGGGATGAAATTGTTTCTACCGCCCTGGGCAACGCTGAACTTTTTGCTTCGTTGTTCGCCGGCAATTCTACTCTCAACCCACCTCGAAATGTTCAACCACCAACAGTCCCCAATGTCGCGCATAAAATGACGGATATCATTTTCAAAACTAAAAAGGTACGAAAGATGCTCTCTTCTCTTAATACCAGGAAAGCCTCTGGCCTTGACGAGATCCCAGCGATTGTTCTCAAAAAATGCGCACCAGAACTTGCTCCTGTCCTGACTCGTCTGTTTCAGATATCTTACAATAAAGGCATATTCCCTAGTAACTGGAAAACTGCTCGAGTACAACCCATCCCCAAGAAAGGATCCAATGCGCTTCCTAGCAAGTACAGGCCTATTTCTCTCCTTTCAGTCGTCTCTAAAGTGATGGAAAAGTATATAAACATCGAATTACTAAAATTTCTTGAAAAACAGTCTAATCCACGACAGGCAGTATGGATTCCGTCAGCGCAGATCGACTGCCGACCTCCTTTCCTTTGTCACCCATTCTGGGAACAAGTCTATGGAACTACACGGTGAATCCCAGATTGTTGCTCTAGAGATATCCAAAGCATTCGACCAGGTCTGGCACGCAGCGTTGCTTAATAAACTTGCGGTCCATGGCCTACCATCAAAACTTTGTACCTGGACAGCAAATTTCCTCTCCAACAGGAGCATTTCTGTTGTTGTTGATGGCCATTTCTCTAAACTGTATCCAATTAATGCAGGAGTTCCTCAAGGTACAGCTTTAGCCCCTACTTTGTTTCTTCTCCACATCAATGACCTCCTCTCTAGCACATCCAACCCAGTTCACAGTTACGCGGACAACAGCACCCTCCACTCAAATATACAATATTCTAAGCCTGTCTCTTTAGCCCAATTAAATAAGGATCGCAGACTAATGGAGGGTTCTGTCTCCGTGGATCTCTAAAAAATATTAGACTGGGAAAGTAGAAATCTTGTACAATTCAACCTCACCAAATCTCAGTCTTGCTTTCTTTCTCATAAGAGATACACCAGCCCTAGACCCATCACAATGAATAACCAAGTTATTCAAAGTTATGAGTCCTTTTCTCTTGTTGGCATTTCTGTGGATCGAAATCTTAATTGGCACCAACATGTCATATCAATTGCAGTAGCGACTGCTAAGAAATTAGGTTTCCTCTTCCGGGCTCGCAAATACTTTTCACCAGCTAATCTCTATACCTTATATACTTCACAAATAAGGCCAAACCTCGAATACTGCTCCCACATCTGGGGTGCAGCTGCCGCTTCTACACTCGCTATTCTGGACTCCATTCAAAAGAGAGCTATACGTTTCATCGGTGACCTTACCCTCACCCAAAGGCTGCCATCCCTTGCCCACCGACGTGCCGTTGGTCACCTCTCTCTCTTTTATAGATATCTGCACGGGCACTGTTGAGAGGAGCTTTCCTCCATAGTTCCCCCACCTGCTGCCCCCAACAAATCTACCAGGGGAACAGAGCGAATGCACCCTTTTACTGTCCAGGTCACCAGACATAGAACATCTTGTTATGCCCGCTCTTTTGTCCCGAGGACAACCAAGTTGTGGAATTCCTTGCCATGTTTTTCCTTCTCCTCCGAACCTCCAAACCTTCAAGTCCAGAATTAACAAGTTGCCTCTTTCCTCCTTGCCAACACCCACGGTACGATAGTATTTAGGCTGTAAGCCCTCGTGGTGTGTTGTTGAAATTAAAAAATATATACTATGGCATAGAGTCGAGTCCAGAAGTCCAGAGGTTCGGCAAAATTTCCAGGTTAGGGTGATTAGTCTGCCCCCTGGCGCCTGTGAAAAAAATACTATTTGCAGTTGGGGTACTTGAAATGTGTGTGCTTAGTCATATATTTAGTAATATTTTTAGGAAAATGCAAAACTATCACATTTTTACTTAGGTCAAATTCAGTTTTTCTGGTTTGTCACGAGCTGATCTGTCAGCATCTGCAAGGCTATTGTCGTCTTTTAAGACAGTCTGTGTATAATATATGAAATTGGCGATTTTGAAACAAAGATGCTGAAACGAACACAGCTTATGTAGAATAGGTAATATGGCAAAAAGTGTGTTTTACAAAGCAGTAAGTTTGGGATAAGTAAAGGTGACTATAATAAATCATTTTCTTGCATGGTAAATTTCTAATAAACCTTTAGTAAAATACTCCATTGGTATTTTTGGTCTGGGTTGAGATGGTTGGTGCTGCTTAAAGGGGCTAGCGATCGCCACTATTCCCGGTGGGACACACTGTAGAGTGTAGAGTACCTATAAATAGGGCAGAGAGGAGCATAACGACCTGCATTCGTATGTAAGCCTCTTATTATTAGGGCTGTGAGATTTATCTGCAAAAAATTTATAGCATGATTGCAACGGTCATTCCCATTTCCTGTTTGTGTTTTGTAGGCTGATTGTTGGTATGGTAAACACATTCATTATTTGATCCACTTTGTTTACGTCGCAATTTAGTATTATCATTATCCTAATAAGTAGTTCAATTTATTTGCAGATTAACCCTTCGGAGCGCAAATACTAATTAGCTAATACAACATGACCTCTAGTGTGACACACCCTGTTTATTTATAAATGTTAAAAGCTGGTGTTTCCTTCCGTTTTGCCGAGGGAGCATGAATTGGATGTCTGGGTTTGCAAATAATGATGACGCACCTATGTGCTTTTATGGCCGCAGAAATGAGAGAAGTTGCTTTTTTATGTATACCTATAATACCCTTTAAAATTATTTATTGAGGTCCCGAAAACTGTAATAAAAAATACGAAGTCTGCTCTGTTAGGCCAGACAAATATACGAAACCAATCCTTATGCTTACCTACGAGGGTCGATCAATAAGTACCCGTGCTTAAAGGCAGGTGGCGTTGCTGAGGGAAGTAGGTATAACTACTGTCGTGTAGTGTGGCACACCCTGTTTATTTATAAATTTTAAAAGCTGCTGTTGCCTGTCGTTTTGCCGAGGGAGCATGAATTGGATGCCTGAGTTTGCAAATAATGATGACTCACCTATGGGCTTTTGTGGCCGCAGAAATGACAGAAGATGCTTCTTTATATATACCTACCTATATAAGGTTTAATACTATTTGAAAATTATTTATTGAGGTCGCGAAAATCTAATAAGAAATACGAAGTCGACTCTGTTAGGCCAGACAAATATACCACAACCAGTCCTTATGCTGCGCCGCTTACCTACGAGGGTCGATCAATAAGTACCCGTGTTTAAAGACAGGTGGCGTGGCTGAGGGAAGTTAGCATTACCGTCGTGTACTGTCATCTGTCAAACGACACCATACTAAATTTCAGACTGATTCATTGGTTAGTTTTTATTTGGCAGCCAGTTGTATCACAAGTGATAAAATTAAATGAAATTTCGAGACGCAGCAAGTGCATTATCGTAGTGAATTTTCATAAGAATGGTACACTATGAGTACGACATATTACTAGAATTAACACTTTAAATTTAAACAGACCTTGAAGACTGGATTAAAGACGCTAATACACGCTCATCTGAACAATTTTTTCGAAAGTGTTACAATCTATATCTCTCTATTGTCAAGAAAAACTCATTTTAATCTTGTGTTCTAGCTACGTTTGAGACAAATGCCCAAAATTGAATTTTATATGAAGCGAAGTTCGATACTGTCTATGGGGGCCCTTTGTACATCTGTGAGGTTGTACATCGATGAGGAGCGGCCAGGCCGCCCGGCAGACGTGGTTACCGTGGAAATCGTTGATAAGGCCTACGACATGATTCTCGCTGATCGCCGAACTCAAGTGCGCGAAGTAGCTGAGGCCGTAGGCGTGTCGTACGGAACGGCAATCAATATTTTACATGATAAGTTAACTATAAGAAAGGTGTCTGCCCGACGGGTGCCGCGATTGTTCACGAACGAAGCAGTTTTACTGAATTTTCATTCAGAGAATTCACGAATAGAGAGATGACGATGGTGAGACTCAAAAAATACTGAACATTTTAACGAAACTTGTCACAAGCCTTCATTTCGTTACAATCGCGGACGAGTTTGTCAATCGGCTATAACGGACATATTTTCCCCCAAAAAAATATACAAAAATATTTTTGAATACGCTATAGTTTTGAATGTATTAAAGCAACTGGAATGACATTACATATAAATAAAGTGAATAAACATCTGTTGTCAATTTTAAGTAATTTGGTTCACAAAGTTTTGAGTTTTTCTGATACTAAAAATAAAATGTGAAAGACATCAATTGAAACAGCTTAAGTGGTTAAAGTATGATGCCAGCCAAATAAGGGTAGTCACCTGCCACGCGTAGATTAACACATATACCACAGGCATGCGTGATCATGCAACGCTAACGTTCATACCCGAACTGTGGCGATTCCATCCTAATGACCTTCGGGTATATTCGGATGCGCGACTTGAAGTAAGAACCGGATGGGATGGTGTGTTTTGTTTATTTATTGTGGTTTGACAGTTGTTTTGAGCTTAAGACAATGATTGTATATTGCTTTTAAAATTGGAAACTAAAGAATAAGAACATGTTTTGTTTATTTATTATGGTTTCTGTTTTGAGGTTAAATAGTAAATGATTGTATGGAAATCAAAGAATAAGAATATTAACGTTAATATTCGTTGATTAATTGTTCAGGTATGTCATTTGAATAATGAATTGACTTCTTGGGTATGAATTAAGTTTCTTTTAAAGAGACTTACAGTACCTAGATTCACAAAATTTTAATTTTCTACCGTCATTGAAAATTTAATTTTGGGCATTCAAAGTTTTTTTCTTAAAAGTAACTAAAACACAAGATTTAAATATTTTTTATGATAATAGAAAGAGGGAAATTCTTCAAATGAGCTTGTATTAGGACCTCTAAACCCAATCTTCGACGTCTGTTTTAATTAAAAGTATTACTTTTAGTAATATGCCGTACAAATAGTGTAAACTCTTATGAAAATTCACTATTATAACACAGTGGCTGCGTCCCGAAATTTTTGGAAGTCAAGTAAAATTCGCATTAAAAGTAAAAGTGTATCAACCTAGAAGGAGATTACGTTAAAAAATAAAAAATAAAAATGTGTGAAAACTTGCGTCTTCATACCTAACACGAATATTTATTGATCGACCCCCGTATAATAGAAAAACTCATCATCAATGAAACAGAAGTACTTTATTTCTAACCAAACCTTCAGATTGGCTCGAGTTGTAGTTAATTACTACAATTAAAAGTTATTGTATGTGCAAATATTTGAAAGTGGATTGATATTAAAACATGATTTAAAACACATAAACTTGAGGATATTAACCATTTCTGACTTATAATTAGAAAAACATGCGGTTTGACGAGTGTGAAATTCTATTATTTACGTGAATGTGTTGACAAGTCATTTTATTTTTGACCTGCAAAGCACTGTAGGCTCTAATGATATAGAGCAGATATCCTAATGGATTTTATTATTAATATGTAGGGACATGTCACTGTCACGTGAAATTATTGAAATTGTGTCCTCTAAATATTATTTACGTTATTTATAAAATATGATAATTATTTGTTACCAAAAGCTTAATAGCTTATAGCTTAATAGCGGACTTTACGAAAAATTACGAAGTCAAAACTAATCAACTAACAATCCGTAAACATACAAACATATACTCACACATACTGGCAGAGACGGCATATTTCCAGCCTTGTTACAGCGGAGTTTTGACAGATTAAAACCCCATTTGCAACGAATATTTAAAGCTACTTTAATCCTAGGCTATATTCCGCAGTCCGCAGGCAAGGAGAGTGGCAAATGTGGTGTTTATACCAAAAACAGGACGTCGCACTATGGACAAAGCAAAGTTTTACCGCCCCATTAGCCTCGCATCCTTTTTGCCAAAGACCATGGAAAACGCATTTGATCAATACATTAGAAGCGAAACCCTGACAAGAATACCGCTACATGTACAACAATTCACTTATCAGGCGGGCAATTACACATTCGTCGCCCTACACTGTCTGGTGAGAGCAATAGAAAAACTTTTGTGGTCAAAGAAGTAGCCCTCAGTGCATTCATTGACATACATGGTACGAACGAATACGAATACGAAGCTAACCAACGAATGGGCTTAACATACTTAAACTGTGGCACTCGCGTTAGGAGAAAAGGCGTGTCGTATACGAATTGTTGCACTCAGTGCAAACGACTGGGAGGCGAATAAACGATTAACGAATACGAAGTCATGCTGTTCGAAGCTGACGAACGAATGGACTTAATATACTTCAACTATGGCACTCGTGTTACGAGAAAACGCGGGTGGTATACGAATTGTGGCACTTTGTGCAAACGACTGGGAGACGAATAAACGATTAACGAGTACGAAATTCTGGTACTTAATATACTTGAACTATGCCACTCGTGTTACGAGAAAACGCGAGTTATGGTTGCACCACCCGGTATACTACACACACCAAGGCTACTGTCAGCACATATGGGTACGTTGCGCTACACCGGCTTTTCCGTCGACTCAGCGTCCGGTTGAAGTGCAGCGACATTACCGAGGGGAAATTGATCAGCAATTAATAGTCTATAAATATATGTCGAACATTAATATTCAACAGTTAGTCTTTGCCATCCAGCCTTAATGGTATTAGATTACTCATGTATTTTATTGTAATTTTTATATTATTTAAATTTTAATATATATATCGTTGTACTGTAACTTCAATTAAATAAATTTAACTTTATGAAGTTCAATTGAAGTACAACTCTAAGTGGCGCAGTCGGTAGGATGAGTTTAGTGCCCTTTTGACAAAAATCGCAAAAGTCCGCACTTCGATTTTTATCGTTAAAAACTCAGAACCAGCTTCAAAGTCAACAAAGAACAGCATCGTCCAAGTTGATAAAAATAATTTAAGTAACTTTCAATTAAAAATACAGTGAGTGCGCGAGCGATCATAAGAGAAAATAAGGTTTGATACGGAACTTCTGCCTACGAAGTTGTCTGCCTTATTCGCTGTATCTTATGATGCTGAAGCAAAGAAGAACAGAAATCGTCTTCATCTTCACATTGGCGTAAGTGCTTTCATTGTTCCTTTGAATTCCTTGTCCTACCTTAATCTAAAATCGATTAAAGTTAGAAGCAAATATTACGGGAAATATTAATTAAAATTTTACCCAAATTTAAATTATTGATTAATAAATTAATGTCAGACTCTGAAACAGAGACAGTTGACAATTTTAATAATAAAGTAAAAATAAATTTAGCACCTCCCAAACTTATAGTAACAGAGAAAAATACAATAAGCTCAAATAACAATCAAATTATGGCAAATCAATTACAAAATTATCACATTAATGCTATTCCCGCATACGATGGGGACCAGCATACTTTAGCTTTATTTATTTCAGCGTGTGAAAATTTTCTCACTTTATTTGTTGATAGAACAAATGATGACAATCCAAATAACCAATGGATGCTTAGAATAGTAATAAGTAAATTAGAAGGTAGAGCTAGAACATTGATAGGTAGTAGGGAAGATGCCACAAATTGGCCTCGTATTAAACAATTATTGCAACAATACTTCGGCGACCAGAGAGACGAAGACTGTTTAGCTAGGGACCTCTTGCTCTTAAAGCCAGACCCTAGAGAAACCCCATACCAATTCGGTATGAGAATACAAGACTCACGTAGTCTTTTAGCTTCAAAAGTAAGACTAACAACTGCAAACGAAGCATTTCGTTTAATTAAAAATGAATTTTACGATAAAGTGGCACTGAAAACCTATTTACATGGTTTGAGTGGTCAACTAGGGTTAGCAGTTAGGCTACAAAACCCGACTAATCTAGAACACGCTATGTCGCTTGTTCTGGAAGAAGAGAATTTTCAATATGGAGAAAAACAAATGAAATATCTCCACAATCAATCCACAAATTTTAAAAACTCAAATGTACCAAATAAACAACCTCAATACATACAGAATCAGCAAAATAATAGAAATAACGTTCCGCATTTTACGCACCCCCGACAATTCCATAACCAACCCACATACAGAAAGCCCTTAAATTTACGTAATCAGCCCCCACAACAGCTGACACAAAACGTATTCAGACCAAATCCAAATTTCAGACCAAACTATAGGCCAACACCTATGGAGGTATCTGCAAAAAATTCCTCGATACATACACGTCCCAATCCAAATTTTAGACAACATTTCCAGCCCGAACCTATGGAAACATCATCTAGAAATTTCAATACTCATCCGAGAGGTCCTAACGGGCCTAACGCACAGTCATCACCTACCCAGTTATACCATCAAGAGGTTCAACATGAATTTAAATCAGACAACCCTGTTTATGACGAATCTTATGAAAATTATCCTTCAGAAACACACTCTTATACAATTCCTGAAGATGACGCTCGTTACTTTGACGAAACGAATCATGAAACGTACGAAGAAGAAACTAGACCTGAAGCAGCTTTTGAACAAACAGATAACATCGAACAAAATTTTATTCAGGTTATCGAACTAAACAAAAAAATATAGTACAGATAAATTCTGTAAACCACCCTAAATTGCCTTATATACTGGTCGAAATCAACCCCTCATTTCAAATGCGACTTATGCTTGACACCGGTTCGATGAAATCGCTGTTATGTGAAAATATTGCCCATAATTTTTATTCCAAATTTATAGAGCATGAAAAATTTCAAATTAAATCTGTTCACCAAACCAGTTTTCATAATGAAATTCTAAAAATTCCTCTACCAAGTATATTTAAAACAGGCAGAGCCAAATTTAAATTCTATGTATTTAACATCAATAATCAATATCATGGGTTAATTGATACTGACCTTCTCAAACAACTGGGAGCTAAAATAGATTTTTATAATAGGAAATTGGTAACGAAGCATACATGCATTCCCTTGTATTTACCATGTGACGACGACATACATCGCGAATGTAACTCGAAACCACAAGAATTAAATAACATAATACTGCCTGCGAGATGTGAAACAATAGTCAAACTTCCTATAGACTGTAGCTCCAACATAGGCATAATAAATAATATAAAACTCGAGTCAGGCGTAATTATTCCTGCATCTATCGTGAGTTTCAAATGGCCAGGCTATAACCTCTATAGTGAATAGTAATGAAAATCCCGTACAGCTGATTATACATAAAGCTATTTATGCAGAACCTGTTTCAACTAACGAATTAAATTCCATTCATCATAACAAAGATATCGACTTAGAAAACATAGATGGTACTGCTAATGAAATTGACAAATTACAAATTCAAAATTTAAACAGATTAAGACTTGATCACACTAATGACGAAGAACGAGACATGATAGAAAACTTATGTTACGAGTACAGAGACATATTTTATTGCGAAGGTGTCCCATTATCATTTTCTAATCAAGTTAAACATAGTATTAGGTTATCTAATCCTAACCCAGTATTTGTTAAGCCATATCGATTACCTGAAGCTCAAAAGCAAGAAGTCAAAAGACAAATTGACGACTTGTTAAGACAAAAAATTATTCAGCCATCTTCCAGCCCGTGGAATAGCCCTGTCCTGATTGTTAACAAAAAATCAGATGCCAGTGGCAAACAAAAATTTCGCATGGTCATAGACTATAGACGTCTTAATGAACAAACTATTGGTGATAAGTATCCCTTACCCAATATTTCGGAAATATTGGATAAATTAGGTCGTAGCCAGTATTATACCACTTTAGACTTAGCCTCAGGATATCATCAAATTGAAATGAATCCTGAAGATATGGAAAAAACTGCCTTCAGCTCTGAAGGGGGGCACTATATGTACAGGCGTATGCCATTCGGGTTGAAGGGAGCGCCTAGTACCTTTCAAAGGGCTATGGATAATATCCTTAGGGGTATTCAAAATGAAAAATGTTTTACCTACCTTGATGACATCATAAATTTCAGTACTTCTTTGCAAGAACACATAGAAAGGTTGACAAATGTATTCGAAAGGTTAAGAAAGGCTAATTTAAAAATACAGCTTGACAAGAGTGAATTTTTAAAAAAGGAAGTAGCCTACCTCGGGCACATTATCACGTCCGAAGGCGTAAAACCAAATCCTGATAAAGTAAAGGCTGTAAGAGAATTCCCCATACCTAAAACAAGAAAAGAGATCAAAGGATTTCTAGGTCTTGTAGGGTACTACCGAAAATTTATTAAAGACTTCGGTAAATTAACAAAACCATTGACTCGATGCTTAAAAAAAAATGCAACTATAGTTCATGATAGTAGTTTTATAGAAGCTTTCGAAACATGCAAAAATATATTAATGAATGACCCCGTATTACAATACCCTGATTTCACAAAACCCTTTATACTCACTACGGATGCTTCCAATGTAGCACTTGGAGCTGTCCTTTCTCAAGGGTCAGTAGGTAATGATAAACCTATTAGTTATGCTTCTCGTACCCTCAATGAAACAGAGCAGAGATACTCCACCATTGAACGGGAACTTCTTTCTATTGTTTGGGCCACCAAATACTTCCGCCCCTATCTTTATGGTCGTAAGTTCTATATATATACTGACCACAGGCCTTTAGTATGGCTTATGCAACTAAAGGAACCCATTTCAAAATTAACACGTTGGCGTTTAAAACTCGAGGAATATGACTATGAAATAATTTATAAAAAAGGGTCTCTAAACTGCAACGCAGACTCCTTGTCCCGCATCCAAGTTCATGCTTTAGAGGATGCAGAAATTTCATCAATCGCTAATAATTTTGATGAGGACGAAAGACCTCTCCAAGATTTACAAAGGCAGCTCAACACCCCAAATTTTGATGACGTTGTGCAACCAACTGAACCCGAATATATTCCGCCAATGAGCCCTCCAGAACTCTCTTTTATTCCAGTAGAAATTCCTAGCACCTCAAGCAACACTATTCCACCTATAAGCCGAACAGACAAAACAACACTTGAACAAAATAACGACTTACGAGACAGTGATCATTCACAAGTAAATGTAGAACCAAAAATAGGTATTCAGATATCAGATGTTCCTATAGAAAAACAACTAAACCAATATTATATATCTCCCGTACATAATAATCCAAGACCAGTAAAACAACTAAAGGTTAACAATCAAAATAAATATTTGGTGCAAATCCCGAGAAATGATAATTGACAAGCAATCATAAATTTTCTAAAGGAATATACTACAATAGGCAAAAGGTATTACTTTAATTTCGAAACAGAAAAATTATACCAAGATTTCTGTTCAGTGTATGTGGAAATATTTAACAACAATGCACCCATTATTATCAGTTGCCCCAAGCATCGTCTGCCCTTAGCCGACGATGAAGAGATTAACGAGGTAATTAGAAATTATCACGAGGGAAAAACTAACCATAGAGGTATAATAGAAACTATAAAACAAATATCCAACAAGTATTACTTTCAAAAAATGCGTGAAAAAATAACGGCTTATATTAATGAATGTGAAATTTGCAAGCGAGCCAAGTACGATAGAAATCCACCCAATATACCCTTAATGCTAACAGACACCCCCTAGTAAACCCTTTCAGGTTATACATGCTGACACCTTTATAATAGAAAATCAAGTATTCTTAACAATCATTGATACTTTCTCAAAATTAGGGACAGCAATACCTATAAGTAGTAAGAATCCGGTAGAAACTGCTAATGCATTCATACAGTATTTTACGTACTATGGCACACCCGAACACATCATTATGGACAGTGGAACCGAATTTCGAACGGAAATCATCCAAAATCTTTTAGAGCTTCACAAAACTAAAATTCATTTTACTACACCTAAAAATCCAAATTCTAACGGTCCCATTGAAAGACTACACTCAACACTAATTGAACACGTTCGAATATTACGACAAACGTACACTAAAGACCCCATAAAATATTTAATGAACTACGCCCTTCTGGCACACAACTCAACTATACATACATCTACAAATCACACCCCCTTAGAAATAACCTTTGGACACACCTCTAATAGGGATATTTTCGATATAAATGATCATGAAAAGCTATTACAAGATTATCTAATATCGCACAAAAATAAATTAAAAATATTATATGAAAAGGTGAAAGAATTAATAGAGAAAAATAAGCTTCGCTCCATTTCTAACGCTAATAATAGAACCAATGATACCGACTTATTTAGAGATCAAACACATGTATATACAAAAGTAGACAAACGAAACAAGAATAACCCTAAATTTGACGGCCCCTACGAGGTTGTAAGCATATCTGACAAAAATATAATGACTTTAAGAAAAAACAAAAAATTGCCTAAACGTCATTTACGAAATCTAAAACGACCTAATGTTTCAGGTCCATCTTCCTTATCCAAACCCAAGGACAAAGAATAACATTACACAAGATCAATGACAACCCCGGACTATTATCAATTAACATGGGCAAAATGCAAAATTCCATTGACAAATGGACCATTATTCGAGTAATCCCTTTAACACCACTTCTCAATGGGTTTCGTTCCATAGATAAACAGTCCCAAGATATCCATGACATTATTCACAATTCCACACATTCTAATCTTTATCAAAACGAGATACAAAATTACCAAAATATCCTTTCCCATCAAATTGTGGAGACACAAAAAATATTTAACCAAATTATACCCTCTAATAATAATCGTAATAAAAGAGGACTAGTTAATGCTGTAGGTACAATCATAAAGACCTTAACAGGCAACATGGACGCAGACGATGCAGAACGTTATGATACGGCAATTTCTCAATTAACATCAAATCAAGACAAAATTAAAACAATAGTTGATAATCAAATCATGTTAACAGAACAGGCCATAGAAAAATTTGATAAAACCATATCCTCGGTCATTTTAAACCAAAACAAAATTGAGGAACGTTTGCAGTTGATCACTTTAGGTTTCGAACAGGAAAAAATTAATAACGAACACATAATGCGTCTGAAGATGGTGTATATACAATTGATTACAGAAATCATTAATATTAAAAGCATTTTAAGCACATTAGTTAACGCAATAACTTTTGCAAGATTAGAAACAATGCATCCATCCATATTAGAACCTGAAGACTTACTAATAGAACTTAAAAGAATTGAGAGTTTTGTAACCAATCTCCCCTATAAGCTTGATGCAAATAATGTAGCTTTATACGAGGAGGTGTCAATAATTAAGTGTTACTACAAAAATTATACTTTAGTGTTTGCTATTGAAATTCCATTAGTAGAATCTAAACATTATAACTATTACCACCTTTATGCATTTCCTGTGAAACAAGGTCCTAGTCAAAATTATACCGTCATCATCCCTCAATCCAAATACCTAGCCCTTAACGATGAAAGCTATAACTTACAAAACACACTATGCCAAGAAGTCAGCCCTGGAGACTACTTATGCAGAGGTCAAACGATGAATCAGATCAGTAATAGCAGCCCTTGTGAAGTCCAATTGGTCAAGTTCACAACCAGATACGAAACTTGCGAACACCACCCAGTCAACATACAGCAGATGAAGAGCCAGAAGATAAGTGCAAACAAATGGATAATGGTATTCCCCCGTGAAAGTACAGCACACCAACGATGCCGTAGCCGACAAGAAACCACAAATCTAGAAGGAAGCTACTTGGTTCAAATCCCCGAAGGATGTCAAATGACAGTAAATAAGCAAATGTTCTCCCCATCTCACAATGAGATAGTATCTACCTACCACATCCAACTACCCAAGTTGAAGCTTACCAACTTTCAGCTACAAGAGGTAGTAAATACAGCCCCAATCAAATTAGAATCAATAGATCTGGATGAATTACAAAAAACAAAGCATCAACTACAACACCAACGGTCATTATTGAATGCAGTTCAACATCCGAAAGTAAGCCTGTCTACTAGCATCTGGACCATCCTGTTGTACGTGATTGTTGCCCTGATAGCAGTCTATGCTTTATGGAGACTAAGAAACCCAACCAAAGAACCAAGATCCAACACCAACCAACAACAACAAAGATGCCCCATGGAAGAAATCCCCCTGGAGAATATCACTTTGAAAATTTAGCTTCCCTAAATTTTCTATCTGGCCCCGGAGGAGTTATGGTTGCACCACCCGGTATACTACACACACCAAGGCTACTGTCAGCACATATGGGTACGTTGCGCTACACCGGCTTTTCCGTCGACTCAGCGTCCGGTTGAAGTGCAGCGACATTACCGAGGGGAAATTGATCAGCAATTAATAGTCTATAAATATATGTCGAACATTAATATTCAACAGTTAGTCTTTGCCATCCAGCCTTAATGGTATTAGATTACTCATATGTATTTTATTGTAATTTTTATATTATTTAAATTTTAATATATATATATATATCGTTGTACTGTAACTTCAATTAAATAAATTTAACTTTATGAAGTTCAATTGAAGTACAACTCTAAGTCGCGGGTCGTATACGAATTGTGGCACTTGGTGCAAACGACTGGGAGACGAATAAACGATTAACGAGTACGAAATTCTGGTCTTTGAAGTTGACGGACGAATGGCCTTAACATACTTAAACTATGGCACTCGCGTTACGAGAAAACGCGGGTCATATAGGAATTGTGGCACTCGGTGCAAACGACTGGGAGACGAATAAACGATTAACGAGTACGAAATTCTGGTCTTCGGGGTTGACGAACGAATGGTCTTAACATACTTAAACTATGGCACTCGCGTTACGAGAAAACACGGGTGGTATACGAATTGTTGCACTCTGTGCAAACGACTGGGAAACGATTAACGAATACGAAGTCATGCTCTTCGAAGTTGACGAATGAATAGGCTTAGTCCTGGTCTTGATTTATGTCGTTATGTCAAGCCATCTGTGGCATCCAGGACTACAGTCTTAAATTTAAAATTGCGCGGTAAAACTAAACAGCTAAAAAACCGTGTAATCACAGCTACTACAAATGACACCAACGCAACAGTGACGACGGCAAACGGTTGTCCTCAACGAGGAGTGCTATCACCTCCGCTGTGGTCGCTTGTTGATGATAAACTTATGACCACATTGAGTGTAACAGCATTTATAATTCAAGGATACGCAGATGATATTGCCATACCAGTAAAGTGCAAGCGTGATGCTGTAATATCAAGCCTAATGTAAACAGTCCTAAATATAGTAATAAACTATTGTGAGACAGAGGGGCTTAATGTCAATCCTCCTAAGATAGTTTTTGTCCCATTCACGAACAGAAGGAAACTAAATTTAAAAGGTCCCACTCCGAATTGAACACAGATACAATTTTCCAATCAAGTTAAATATCTAGGGATCTTCTTAGACCAAGAAATTAACTGGAACACATACAAAAAACTCTTTCGAGAGCCACAATGGACTTGCCGTAGACTCGTAGGAAAGACATGTGGGCTGAATCCCGGGATGGTATATTAGATATACCAAACTGTGATTAAACCCATAGTCACATATGCATCTAGCATGGTGGTCAAAAACGGAACAAGTCTCAACACAAAGCAAATTGCAAAAATTGCAGAGGCTGATCAGAGGAATAACGGGAGCTACGCATCATGTCATACTGCTGCAATACAGGCAATGCTGAATATTGCTCCACTGCAAATATGCGTGAGAAGGGTAGCAGCACTGTCTATTTCAAGCAGACAAATTAAAACCAGGAAACTTGGTTGGCCACTTGAAAACCCTGGAAATTATTCCATTGAAGTCACTCGCCAAACCAACAGATCAGATGCCAACTAAACTGGACTTCATGGTTCCTTTTGACGTGGTCATAAGTGACCGCCAAGCATGGGACCGAGACAGTAAACGGCTGACAAACAACACATCTGTATGGTATACAGACGGGTCTAAACAAATGAAGGGAGCAGGACTGGGAATAAGAGGATTTAACTTTAGACTAGATAAGTCGCTAAGTAAAACTTCCACCATCTCCCAAGCAGACATGCTTGCTGTAAATCTGTGTGCACGGGAGTATATACAAAGAAGACTCGGAAATAGAGAGATCTGCATCGTCTCAGAGTCAGGCAGTACTAAAGACTTTGAAATCTTTCAAAAACGAGTACAAACTGACTGGGACGGCAAAAGAATCTCGAAGCAATTGGCTACGAACAACAAAGTAACTTTGATGTGGGTTCTAGGGCCTCAATGCATTGAAGGAAATGAGGAAGCAGATAGCCTTGCAAAAAGGGCAGTAACACCATTCTATGGTCCAGAGCCCTATTGTGGACTAACAAAAAGCCATGTAAGAAATGAACTTGATACTTAGGAGTGGAACCAAATGATGTCAAACTGGAGGAAAACACCAGGCTTAAGACAGGCAATCAGTGGGTTGGGAGAAGCGGTTCCATATAATGGCCCGAACGATTGCCAAATTTGACACCACTAGATTTCTTTTTGTGGGGATCACATAACAAGTAGAATTTATTCTGCTCAGCCCGATTCCTTACAAGATTTAGCCAAAGTATCGTAAACGAATGCCGCCAAATCACTTCAGAAATGTCATAGAATGTGCGCCGACGTTTTGAGGTAAACTTTTACTATTGTATGGAGGCTGGTGGTCGAAGCCTTGAACATTTGATAAACTGACACGTAAGTTTTTGATAAATAAATTACTCACCTTTAGTAGTCAATTTCTTAGAACCCCCTGCTTCAAATTCAAGAAATAAGCCAGAAGAGATTTATACCAGTTCTAAAATGATGTGCTACTTGACCCCCCTCCTGTCATTTAAGATATATTTTCAACAAGTTCACGATAAGTGCCCTAAAACGCGTCTGTTTAAATTTCAAATGGCCACCTGATATATTAGTGAATTTTCTTTAAAAAATTCACTAATGAGGAGATCCCGACTTTTGAATTTTGAATTTTTTTTTCAAATTAGCACTAATTAGGCCCCCCAGAACACATATCCGGGGTCAGTTTCAACTTTTATATGTTTATATATATATATATATATATATATATATATATATATATATATATATATATATATATATATATATATATATATATATATATATATATATATATATATATATATATATATCACCGATAACTCAAAAAATAATGGGCCGATTTTAATTACATTTGGCGAATACCTTCCTTTTGCAAATTGCTTGGATAAGTTCGTTAGCCAAGAAAATCGGCCTAGGTTTTCCCGAAAAATTTTGTGTTTTCTTTCTCAAAAAATTTATATCTCCGGAATTAACAAAGTAAGGGCAACCAAATTTGGTACACGGGTTTATATCCTTATAGGTAAGTTACCTACCAATTTAGCTCTGTAGGTCAAAAGACAAAAAAGTTATAGGCATTTAAAGAAAAATAAATTGGGGTTTTCCATAAAACGTCAAAGTTGCGTTTTAAAATGTCAAAATTGGCAGCATTTAGGCAAAGAACTTGAATCTAATACGGGCTGTGGAAATAAAATGTCTCAAGAAGAATGAATATTTTACAAACCAGGAAGTCTTAGTTTCAACCGTCATCGTCCTTCATTTTAAACAAATATTTCCAGAAAATTCCTTTCAAATAGACCCTTTCTCTGATGCTTGGCAGTAGCCTTAGTTATAGAGTTTATCGTTTAATGGTATATAATTTTTGTAGAATTTTCTTAAAAAATCAATAAAGCTCAATATATCTGTTATTATACAACATATGAAAAAAATTTGTATATATTAATTATAGGGTGTCTTGAGCTACATCTTAAAAAATTATTTCTACAATCACAGGGTGGCCCATAAGTCGTTGGTGATACATTTTTTTTTTAAACATGCCTTATGTTATTGCATTTTTGCATTTTACATCGAAATATAATGCATGTTTGTAAGAAAAGAAATTCTGGACGCAGTAAGTGCGTTATGGTAGCGAATTTTGATCAAATGCTTCATATTTGAATAGCTGAATTTGCTATTAACCTATAAGGTTGACCAAGAAACGAGTTTTTTCGGGAACACTTTAAGTTTACTTTCGGAAATTTTTGTACATTTTCAAACAATAAAGTTATTTTGATGAAACATGGCACATTGTTTTTACTATATAGGTTATACTGATAACCAAATTAAAAAAAAAACATATTTGCTATTAAAAAATATTTTAATGAAAATTCACTACCATAACGCACTTGCTGCGTGCAGAGTTTTTTTTATATACAATATACATATGATGGTATCTTACTAAAAAGTGGTAAGAAAATCAAGATGGACTTAAGATATAATTTCTTCTCTAAATTAAGCTAGGAATCGGAGATAAATTTAGTGGCGTGCAAGGAATAGACACAAAAGTAGAAAGTGAAGCATAATACCCAAGGCTCTGAAACTGTCAACTAAATAAGGACTTCTCCAGAGTATAGCCTATACATGAGATAAAGTGTGCGAGAAGGGGCATTTAACACAAACATTCAAGGAGTTGTAAACGATTGATTTTTTGTAACTTTAACGAACTTCCTCTTCGAAAAAGAGGACACATTTTTATAAGCTTTTATTTTTATCTCGAGTCGCGCAATAATACCTAGTGTTTCTGGCGTTTATACGCACATTTTGTTTTAAGGTTGTTTCACGTAAACTATTGTCGATTCTATTACTGTCACCTTTCTTTTAGACATCGTTTTTCATTTATACAGTATATACTCACATAATATTCCTTAAATATTTTTGAAATTTTACTCAGCTCTCTTTTACAGGAATATTATGTGAGTATATACTCTATAAATATAAAACGGATTGTGCAGAATGTGTGTCTAAAAGAAGGGTGACAGTAATAGAATATTCGACAATAAGTTAGTTGAAACACCCTTAAAACAAACTGTGGGGATAGGTAGAGTACCATCTGCCGGAAACAGTTATCTGATTACATGTATTATCTATCCGTGTTATTGATTGCACTTTGTATTAATGTAATATGTTATGGTGACAGAGGCAACTGAAACAGAAACAAGTTCTTTTCAGCGAATTTTCATTTTAAAAATGTTTGTTTGGTTGCCTTGAAAAAATGAAACTGTATAGGTAGCTAATAATAATAATAATGTTACGTTCTACGGGGTTCTGGATTTGTTGATTAACAAAACACAGCTTTTCAAACTACTAATTTATTATTACCAACTATTTTCCAACACCAGTGTCAACTAAAATATTTCTCTTCTCTATTATTAATTGTCCATAGAACTATATTCCACTATCCGCCTTCTATGATCTCTTCTTATACACCAACACTAACTGTTGACTTGCTTAATACTCTATGATCACTTTTCTACACCACCTTATTCAATACTGAAGTAACTTACTCTGCGCACAGCTCGTCTATTTATACTGTCTATAGAGATTCTAGACGTTCTACACTATTCTACACCTGTCACTTCTGGTCTCTTCTAGAAATATTGCTCCAGAGTGTTCGCTGTTACCAACACACTACCATAGAAGTAACAAAGTTCCTAAACTTAATTCTCATATACAAATGTGACAATAATAATAATAATTTATTGGTGCCAGGATTACACACAGCAATATGCACAGGTCACAAACAATACAGATAAAATCACCTAAAAAAAAGCTGCACACATAAAATCACTTAAAAGGCTTAACATAAAATCATCCAGAAACCCTGGAAAACTTCACATCTAAATTCTAAAACTCGAACCTCAAGAACTCTTCCACCGAATAGAAGGAATTTCTCAACAGTATTTCCCTCACTCTGTTCCTAAACTTCGGCAACGGCAAGTCTCTGATATAAGCAGGTATTTTATTGTATAACTTAATTGCCCAGTAGCCAGTCCAATAATTTTGAGATATGAAGATTAAGACTAAACTTTTTGAAAATAAGGTTTTGAGATCTTGCATAATAGAAGCCACGCTATAAATAATATAATACAACTTCAGACAAACGGGTATATCTCTCTTAGGTCTAGGGTTGAGCACACTGAGATCTTGACGATCTCCAGTGAGATATGCGGAGTAGGCACATTGAGGCCCCGTAATCGAACTACAATACAACCTACCAGTATCCACCGCCCGGATGTAGGCAGGTTGAGGCCTTTGGCGTTTTTTTTTTCATATTTCCTTAATCTCCTGTAAATGTCTCCAAAACAGGAGCCGAAAAGTCGAGTTTTTAATAAATTTTCATAAAAAAATTCACTAATGAGGAGATCCCGACTTTCGAATTTTGAAAAAATTTCTTCAAATGAGCGCAAACTAGGACCCCTAAAACTCATATCCGGGGTCAGTTTCAATTTTTATATGTTTGTGTATATATATATATATATATATATATATATATATATATATATATATATATATATATATATATATATATATATATATATATATATATATATTTATATATATATATATCACACCGAAAACTCAAAAAAGAATGGGTCGATTTTGATCAAATTTGGTGAGTACCTTCCTTTAGCAAGTGGCTTGGACAAGTTCGTTAGCCAGGAAAATCGGCCTAATTTGTGTTTCTTTCGGAAAAAAATTATATCTCCAGAGATAACAAAGTAACGGCAACCAATTTGGTACGCGTTTTATGTATTATAAATAGTGACCCACGTACCAAAATTTAGGCCTGTAAGTTGAAAGACAAAAAAGTTATAGCCATTTTAAGAAAAAAATTCGGGTTTTCCTCAAAACGTCAAAGTGCGATTTAAAACGTCAAAATTCGCAACATTTAGACAAAGAACATGAAACAAATACGGATTATATAAAGAAAATGCCGCAAGACGAGTGTTCTGCAAACCCTTAAGTTTCAGCTTCAACCGCCATTGTCCTTCATTTTACTAAAATGTTCACAGAAAATTCATTTCAAATAGACCCTTTCTCTGATGCTTTGGCTGTAGGTTTAGTTAAGTTTATGGTTTACCGGTCTATAATTTTTAGCTAATTTTCGTAGGAAAAATTCGTTAATGAGGACACCGCGACTTTTCAATTCTAAAAAGATTTCTTCAAATGAGCGCCAACTAGCCCCCCCCCATATCCGAGTTTACTTTCAGTTTTTATTGTTTGCATATATACAGGGTGACGCATTTCTACGATAAAGCTCAATATAATTGTTATTATACAAGATACGAGAAAAAATTGTATACGTGAATTATAGGGTGTCTTGAGCTGCATATTTTGATAATCACAGGCTGGTCCATAAGTCGTTGGTGATCCCTACAATTGTTTTTTTCAAACACGCTTATATTATTGCATTTTTTATCGAAATATGATGCACATTTGTAAGAAAAAAAATCGAGACGCAGTAAGTGCGTTTTGCGAATTTTCATAAAATCCTTCAAATGTCAATAACTTAATTTGCTATTAACCTAAGGTTTGTTGGCTAGCAAACCAGTTTTCTCGGAAACATTTGAAGCATATTTTCGGAAAATTTTTGTAAATTTTCAAACAATAAGTAATTCTGATAAAATATGGTACATTGTTTCTACTATATAGGCTATACCGGTAACCAGATTGATGTCTGCTTGCATTAGAGTGACATATTTGCTATTAAAAACATTTTTCTGAAAATTCACTTCCATAACGCACTTGCTACGTGCAGACTTTTATAAATTCTAGACGCGATTCAAACCGATAACCAAGTACTGAACACACCTATATGCGTGCGTGCGTGCGTATTCGCGTGTAATAATAGTAATAATAAAAGCGAAACTAGTATACTAGGATATATTTCCAGTTATAATCTTAATTATATATATATATATATATATATATATATATATATATATATATATATATATATATATATATATATATATATATATATATATAGGTATATAAACTCAAAAAGAATTGGCAGATTTTGATGAAATTTGGCAGGTACCTTCCTTTTCTAAGTGACTTAGATAAGTTCGCTAGCCAGGAAAAGCGGAACAGTTTCTCCGAGAAAATTTTGGGTTTTCTTTCGGAAAATTGGTTATCTCCGAAAATAACAAAGCTATTGCAACCATATTTGGTATGCAGATTTGCAGTCTAAAAATATTAAACGTCTAAAATTTAAATCTCTAGGTTAAAAGAAAAAAAATTAAGCGCTTAATGAGATTTTCCGTTATTTGTGAAATATTTTTATGAAAATTCTCTACTATAACGCACTTGCGCGTCCAGACTTTCCTCATCATAATCATCATCATCATCTTAGGGTTGGAACCGATGGAGGTGCAACTTAATATATACTGGGTTTCAAAAATTCGGGAACGGTCTCTCATTTCAGAAACAGCTTGATGAAAAACATTAGAATATGCTACAGGAGGGTTATTGGTGATTTTAGAGTTAATTATGGCTTCGGCGATGTTGCCAAGTTTACAATTTTTCAGTTAATGTAGGTAACTTTGCTTTTTTTTAATGCAATACCCACCTTTTTTTTTTCCCTCAGGGCTCGTCCGCGGCCTTGCCGCCCCGATAGCACCGCAACCCTTGAATACCCACCTTACTTTGATTGTAGTGAATTCAGCGCTCTAGTTCACTGAAACCCCGAAATATCATATCCCTATTTTGTTCGGGTTGTTAAATATGACAATAGAGCGTTTTCATTCAAAAATTCCGGAACGGCTTCGTTTTTCAGAAACCTCCAAATGAAAAAAAAATTGGAATTGCTACAGATGGTTTTTGATGATGCCCGATTCAATTATGGCATCGCGAATATTGGCAAGTTTATGAAAACACAGTATTGTCATATTTCAAAACCTAAACAAAATATAGTCTGCTATTTGGAGGTTTCAGTGACAGTAAAGTGCTGAATTCATTGCAATGGAAAGTGGGTGGTAGGTGTTGCATTTAAAGAAGCAAACTCATTCACATTATCTGAAAAACGGTAAACTTGGCAACATTGCAAATGCCATAATTAAATCGAAAATCCTTAGTAACGCCCCTGTAGCAACACAGTGTGTATCTTTAAGACAACTTATACCATATATATATATATATATATATATATATATATATATATATATATATATATATATATATATATATATATATATATATATATATATATATATATATATATATATATATATATCTACATCCAGTAGTTATTACATTTATTGCATTATATTTGTAAGCATGCTGCGTTGTACAAGTCAATAAATGTGTGTTTGATTTAATGTTTTGCAGCCTCGATAGTCTAGTGGTAAGAACGTGTGCTTCTGAACCCAAGGGTACTGGGGTCGATTACCAGCAGGGAAACATTTAATTTTTTCAGTGCATACTGTAAAAATAACATCAACGAGGTTGTGGCATTGTGTTTGAGAGAGTTGAATGTATGCACGCCCGCCATCCGGAGCGGGCGTAAAGCCGTCGGTCCCGTGTACCGTGGTATGTTGGGACGTTAAAGATCCCCACCGTCCTTACAGAAAGCCAGGGGTTCGGTAAAACTTCCAGGATAGTGAGTGAAATTGCTCCCTGGCATCGGTGATTGACTCTCGCCCCACATTAAAGAAATAAGAAAAAAACTGTGATTTTTTCTTATTTTTATCGCTTAATGTTTTGCATTGTTAAATTTTTAAAATTTTATGATTAGTAAAGTAAAAACAACTGCAAATGTTTTCTGGACACTAGGATAGCAACATTTCTTATTGCAACAGTTGCACTTAAAAACATGTTAACAATTAAGAGATTGTAACATGTCAAGGTTTGTAGAACAAATGGCCCATTCATTTCCAACAATTTCTGTGTGTTTTATTTAAATGTCTGTGATTGGAATCTTTATAGAATGACTTGAGATACAAACATCCTGTGCACTTTCTCATTGAACAATAACACAATACACGTCTTTTCTATAACAACACTATTACATTTCCAGACTGGTTTCGCTTACAAATCAATTTACACGTTTTTCAATTTAATACTAAAGTCTAATATAAATATACACTACTATGTGGATACAGGTGGCCCACAATGTAGGAGGCGTAATACCAAGATATATCTTTTAAAGATATATTTTTAAAAAATCCAAGAAAAAACAATTGAAGCATTTTGAAATCATCGAGGAATGAAATTACTCAATGTACAATAGAAGACGCAGTTATTTTTTAAAACAAAATTTTATTTATCAACATAATTTCCTCTGGTAATTCAGAAGTTGGGGGCACACGTGATTTCAGAAACACGCTCAAAACCACCTCCGTATGCATAAGCATCAAGGAAAATGTTGCGGAATCAACTACGATCTGTGAGTAGGAGAATATTATATATATATATATATATATATATATATATATATATATATATATATATATATATATATATATATATATATATATATATATATATATATATATATATATATATATATATATATATATATATATATATATATATATATATATATATAGTGTTTCTCACAGAATATTTCATAGCCTACTTACTTCGTTTTGAGGTTTCAAAATTTGGGATATCGGGTTTTCGGGCATGTCCTCCTCAAATAAGATAATGGCGCCCACGTAGCACTTCCTGTCATACCGGAAGTCGCCATCAACTTGCTTATTTTAAATGGAACATCCTATATGTTCTTGCATTTTTGGATTCTACTTAAATTTTAGGTGGACTTTTATCAAGTTTCCGTATTTCTAAAATTAACTGTTTTTGAGATATTTAATTTTTTTAAGCCTAGGTGTCTAGATACCTCTCTTGTGAATACTTTCTTACTGTAAAATACACATGGTTTTAAGCGAGTTATTGTTTCTCTTCATCAAATACATTTTTCGATTATTTTACGATTCTGTTTACCTATTGGCCCAAGGTCCGGGATGTTGATTTCTTGACACGCTTGCCTTATTCTGGCACAAGGTTCATCTCGATTTCTGCGCCTTGTTTTGTATTGGTGAATTTTCTTAAAAAAAATCACTAATTAGGAGATCCCGACTTTTGAATTTTGAAAAAATTTCTTCAAATGAGCGTAAATTAGGCTCCCTAGAACACATATCCGGGGTTATATATATATATATATATATATATATATATATATATATATATATATATATATATATATATATATATATATATATATATATATATATATATATATATATATATATATGTATCACACCGATAACTCAAAAAATAATGAGCCGCTTTCAATTAAATTTGGTGAATACCTTCCTTTTGCAAGTGGCTTGAATAAGTTCGTTAGCCAGGAAAATCAGCCCCAATTTTCCCGGAAAATGTTGTATTTTCTTTCGAAAAAAATTTATATCTTCGGAAATAATAAAGTAAGGGCAAAAATTTCATAAATATATATATATATATATATATATATATATATATATATATATATATATATATATATATATATATATATATATATATATTTTGTAAACTGGAAATATCTCGACAATTATCAACTTTAGGTATAGGAAATGCTAATACAGTTTGAAAGAGAATTATCTGCTCTATTCAATGAGAAGATAATATACAGGGTGTTCCATTTGAAATAAATGAGTTATTCTAGTTTAAAGCACACCAAATTCTAATACATCCTACAAAACAGCCTGTATATGAAACAATTTTTCCTCACAATCATGTCGAAGGTTAATGGCCTTGGAACGTGTCTGACAAATTAAAAAAATTTCAGCGTCCTAACACGACACGAAATCACCTTCATTAAGTCAGCCTCCCCTTTAACAGAATTCTCAAATAAATTGACATAACTCGAGAACAGTTGACGATAGGGAGAGCATACCCTAATAACTTTTAACCTAAAATTTGATGAGTATTCTAAAAATTCAATAATATACAGGAAGTTCTATTTGAAATAACGATGTTTGTATCTATTTACGATGTAACCGGAAGTCTGCCATTTTGGAAATTAGTTCCATTAAATAGAGCATCTTCGGAAACCCCCGTATACAAATTTTCAGCACTCAAAGATGTATATTTTCGGAAATAATCTAATACATTACTCGACGTGGGACACCTATATATATATATATATATATATATATATATATATATATATATATATATATATATATATATATATATATATATATATATATATATATATATATATGGACATATTATATAGTAGTGGGATGAGGTAATGGGCAAAACTGATGAAAACAAACACTTCGCCCACAACCAATCATATTATATACACGTGCGAGTTGAAAAATTTCATTCTCGTGGAAACAACTGCGGATATGGCATTCATAACTCCCCTTTTCGGAACTCGATTATTCAAAAAGATGCAATAACTATTCTATACATATAGGTTACCCTGTACATATTTGAGGTGGCTTAGGAAAAGTGATTGCCTACGTACCGACCAGTGTGTGAAAACTATAAAGCAAAACGTCAGAAACAATAGGGAATGCTGTACAATTCACAGCAATTGGAGTATTAAACATGGAATGCAATTAGCATTAATTTGTGTTATATGGTAGTTTCATTTGTGCATGTAGTTAAAGAAGCGTGGGTAACCATGAACAGCGGCGTTTTGAACGTTGACCTCAAAAATGTATATACATTATATTGTATACTACAGGAGAGACACCAGCAGAGCACATTCCGACATCGAGGAAACGGTAGTGGAGATGTCGCAAGACAGCCCAGTTTAGAAAAAATGTTATATTTATAATGCTGTGGGTGTTATTATCTGCCGGACATTGTTTACTATCAACCCCGCGGAAAAATCATAACAATTGCATCCCAATTTTTAATGAATTTTATTTAATGAAACATAATTAATTATATCTTGTTATTTACATGTTTTTGGTTTATTTTAATCAAGTTAGTTATTCTTTGTTGGTGAACTTTCGTAGAAAAAGTTCATTAATGAGGAGATCGTGAGTTTTGAATTTTGAAAAAAAAATTTCTTCATATGAGTGCACACTAGGCCCCCTAGAACACATACTGGGGTCAGTTTCAATTTGTATATATATATATATATATATATATATATATATATATATATATATATATATATATATATATATATATATATATATATATATATATATACACTGATAACTAAAAAAATAAAAGCCGATTTTGATCAAATTAGGAAAGTACCTTTTAAATTTTCTTTCGGAAAATTTTTATATCCAGAAATAATAAATTTATGGAAACCAAAATTTGGTGCGCATATTTATATTATAAAAATTAAACTATGTACCAGGATTTAGATCCCCAAGTTTAAAGAAAAAAATTTACAGGCATTTAAAGAAAAAAATTGGGCGTCACTAGTGAACACAAAAACGCCCAGGACCAAAATATTTTATATTTTTATGGGTAACAAAATCTATTGTATATTACAAAGATTAAGTTTTTTTGGCGCAAAAGGGCCAAGAAATGCCAGAAAAATTACTTTGAAAATTATATAGTTTTTCTTCTTGAAACGTCAAAGTCGTGATTTGAAACGTCAGAAATGGCACCTTTAAGACAAAGAACAAGAGCCTCGGTGGTCCAGTGGTAAGAACGTGTGCCACTGAGCCGAACGGTACTTCCATTCCCAGGGTTCCCCTTTCACTTTTTCAGTACATACTGTAAAATTAATATCAACCGAGGTTGTGGCATTGTATATGAGGAACTTGAAGGTCTGCACGTTCCGCCCTTCGGAGGGGGCGTAAAGCCGTCGGTCCCGTGTCCATGCAATGTTGGACACGTTAAAGATCCCTACCCCCCCTACATGAAGGCAGGGGATTGGCAACATTTCCAGGATAGTGAGGTGAAACTGATCCCTGGCGTCGGTGATTGGCCATAATCGCGGGAGACATGCTTGGTTCTCGGGTTAAACCGCGTCCAGAATTTATGGAAACTCGACGTTTCGGCTCCTGTTTTGGAGCCATTTTCAAGAGGTAAAGGAAATATGTAAGGGCACTCTAAGGCCTCAATCTGCCTACTCCTTAGAGTGATGGACAAAGGTGGGTAAAGGAAATATGTAAGGACACTCTAAGGCCTCAATCTGCCTACTCCTTAGAGTGGTGGACAAAGGTGGGTAAAGGAAATATGTAAGGACACTCTAAGGCCTCAATCTGCCTACTCCTTAGAGTGATGGACAAAGGTGGGTAAAGGAAATATGTAAGGGCACTCTAAGGCCTCAATCTGCCTACTCCTTAGAGTGGTGGACAAAGGTAGGTAAAGGAAATATGTAAGGACACTTTAAGGCCTCAATCTGCCTACTCCTTAGAGCGGTGGATAAAGGTAGGTTGGGTTGTTGTAGCTCGATTACGGGGCCTCAATCTGCCTACTCCCCAAATCTCGCCGGAGATCGTCTGTGAGGTCTCAGTGTGTTCAACCCTAGGCCTCAGAGAGATCTGGCAGTTCGTTGCAAGTCTTGTCTTATATATGTCGTTCCGTCTACCTGTTGCGTCATCAGTGAAAGTAGTGGGGTCACCGTCAATTAAGTGGGGGGCTTTGGTCACGGTATCTAGAGGAGGATTAAGAGGGTCACCGGCATTTGTTGAGGCATATAATGATGCAACAAAATTGTTTGTGGATATCATTTCCCTTTTGTGTGTGTGCAAAGAAGATATAATAGG
Organism: Tillus elongatus; assembly: GCA_964006375.1. Taxonomy (NCBI): domain Eukaryota; kingdom Metazoa; phylum Arthropoda; class Insecta; order Coleoptera; family Cleridae; genus Tillus; species Tillus elongatus. Next base: position 213,485,551 of record OZ023262.1, read on the forward strand.
TTTCCAAGTAGTCGGAAGGCGAAGACCATCATCTCTCTTATTTAAACAATTACATTTTAACAACATTAAAGACCGCGGAAATCTTTCTGAACATATATATATATATATATATATATATATATATATATATATATATATATATATATATATATATATATATATATATATAGTATTAAGTTTTTCGTGGCGGTAATAGTGTTATTTATCAAAAAATTGTGGGAAAGCAGTCAGTTGCAAAATAAAACTCTGTATTATAGGCCGAGCTTTCGGAAAAATTTATTCCATTCTCAAGGCTACAACATGGAAAGAAAAAAAGTTTACAATTTACATGGGAAAAATATAAAAGTTTAAAATACTTACATATAACGTGAGTTCTACTAAACTAATTATTAAATGATAAACAACTAATTATTAAATGATAAACATAAAAAAACCTTTTTTTAAATTTGACTGAAGTCGAAAAGTGCCAAACTGACATATAAAGCTAACTATTATCTAATTGAATTTGTTTTTTGTTTTTGTCTAGGAAATATAGATAGGGGTAGTGATTCCTAAAATTATTATCTTTCTTTAAGCTTATTAAATTGCCGTTAAAAGTAATTTCAAATTCTTCTAAACACATTATTTTATTACTTAAGGTTTCACAGTGTAAAATAGAAACATTACTAAAATTTATATTGTGGCCAGTGTCGAGATTATGTTCTGACAGAGCGCAAGTTCTTTTTTGGAAACGTATGTCACTTTTGTGCTGTGTTAACCTATCTTTAAGGACTCTGCTTGTTTGGCCAATGTATCTTAAACTACAATTATTGCATGGAATACAATATACCACTCCAGACACTTTTGAAATTTCATCCTTTCAAATGTCTCAAAGTCGTGATCTCGTCATAAGCGAATTTTTCCTATGCAAATTCGATAAAAAAAAGTGTTTTCAGCGAAAATTTAAGAAGAAAACCAAAAGGATGTGTCAAATTGTTTACAAAAATCCGATAAAAAATTTGTTCGACGAAAATTTGCTAAAAAGTAGTACTTCTACAAAAAAAAATTTTTATAACTTGTTTTGGCCTCTAGCAAAGCTCTTTTAGCCACCAAAAATTGGTTCAAAAAATCTATACAATAATTTTCACAAACATTTCCTAAACAATTCATTAAAACATTTCCTATCTTTCACGAACTTCGTAAAAAAGATTCCATCAAAACTTTGCGAAATATTCTTTCACACAAAAATTCCAAACAATTTTTAATTTCAAAAAAATTACAATTTCTCAATGAAATTCGCAAAAAAGTTTGTAAAAAAAATTGCTATTGAATGAAGATTTTGTATATGAAAATTTGCTAATGAACTAAATTCAAATTTATACAATCTGATCTAAATACAGACGTGGAGACTTCTTTTGCGGGTCCACAAAAAAATGTTCTTTTCTCTGACGATGCCGTAAAAAGTGAAACCGGAAAGCACTTGTGAAACCACAGGAAAGGTCTATACGGTTGTATTAGTATGAAGTGGTTTGACAAAGTGGGAGCAACGAAAGCAACCTGATCTGGTATTAAAATTTGAATAAGGAGTCTTAAGAGTTCTCATCTCATTAATTAATTTTTTCTTTAAAGACTCTCCAAAGATTCATTGCTATTACATAATCTGATCATACAACGTAATAAAAAATAAAAACGCACCTGGCTTTGAACCCCCGTCATCTCTTAAGTGTAAGAAGTATCAAAGAAGTACATGACAGGTTCATTGTAATGAACGGGTTAGAAGTTCGTGTGTAAACTTATGCTGTAAATAATATTTATTTCAAATAGATTTTTTTGGAAATATTTTAACAAATTAACAATTAAAAAAAACTTATAATGCACAGAACCTCTCATAAAAGTCAGTTTTGACTGTTTAAATCGCCACTTTGACATTTTCAAAAGAAAAACTCTAAAATTTTCAAAGTTATTTTCCTCGTATTTCTTGACCTTTTTGAGCCAATAAAATATAGTCTTTTTGTTTGTAATATTTAGTAGATTTTGTTTAACACAACATATTTTGGTCTTGTGCATTTTTCTAATCACCAGTGGTAACCATTTTTTTTCTTTAAATGCTTATATCCTTTTTCCGAAAGAAAACCCAAAATATTCTCCGAAAACCTCAAGCTATTTTTTTGGCTAACGAACTTATCCAAGCTACTTATAAAAGGAAGGCACCTGCCAAATTTCCACAAAATTAATTTTTGAGCTATCAGTGTGATATATATATATATATATATATATATATATATATATATATATATATATATATATATATATATATATATATATATATTGAAACTGACGCCCGATATGGGTTCTAGGGGTCTAGTTCACACTCATTTGAAGAAAGTTTTTAAGTTTTTTAAAATTCAAAACTTCCCATCTCTCCCCAATAGTGAATTTGTTCTGCGAAAATTCACTGAAAAAGACAAAGAACCTAAAACGAATTCGGGTTATGTAGAACAAATGTAAGAAGTGTGTTTCATAAAGTGTCAAGTTTCAGCTTCGACCGCCATTCTCCTTTATTTTACTAAAATGTTTGTAGAAAATTCACTGAAAATAGACTCATTCTCTGGTGCTTTTGCAGTAGTTCCAGTTATAAAGTTTAAGGTTTGATAGTCTATTATTTTCGTAGAAAAATTCGCTATAGAGCAGACCGAGACTTTTAAATTTTAAAAATATTTCTTCAAATGTGGGCGAACTAGACCCCCCGTGGCCCATATCCGAGGTCAGTTTCAGTTTTTATCTGTTTACATATATACTGGGTGGCGCATTTCTATGGTAAAGCTCAATATACCCGTTATTATACAAGATACGAGAAAAAATTGTATACGCGAAGTATAGGGTGTCTTGAGCTGCATCTTATAAAATGATTTTCACAATTACAGCGTGGCTCATAAGTCGTTGGTGAAACAAATTTTTCGAGTTATTTCACTTGTTTTGTAATTTTATACGCTGTTGGCAGATATCGAAAATTGTGATACGGCGTTTTTACCATTAGATAGATAGCGAAAATGACGCATTTAGAGAGCTCTTCGCTTATATTATTCATCGAAAAAAAAAATCGAGATGCTATATACAGACGCTCTCAAATTGTCGCTGAATTTGAAAAAACGAACTGACTGTTTTTAATGAGTGCGTCTGTTGTCGTATTATATGGCTGCGGTCGTCAGCCCCACTGTTTTTAACGGATCAGTATTGGTTGGTGAGTCGTCAATGTAGAGTGCATGAATCCTATTTATCAGGTCATCCGGACTGAGTTCCCTAATTTTAATAAGACATTTTTCAGCTAAGGCAGGTCTACGTAGTTACAGAGGAGGTTTTTTGTGGCTACCAGAATTGCCTGACATGGTGACGACCCATCACACTCATGCATATCCTGAGTGCTTTCTGTCGCAACCTATCAATCTTGATTAAATTAGATGCCGAACCATGCAAGGCACATGCAAAGGTGCAAATAGAAATTACTTTGGAGGAGATAACAATTCAATGTGTTTTCTGCAATTATCTATTTGAACCAATTTCATTATTTAAGTATCATACCACATAAGATTAGGATTGTGATAACTAATAGCCAACAAATAATAAATAAGCTTCAGATATTTTTAATAATAAGAGCCTCGGTGGTTCAGGGGCAAGAACGTGTGCCTCTGAACCGAAGGGTACTGGGTTAGATCCAAGGGTTCTCCTATCACCTTTTCAGTACAAACTGTAACATTAACATCAACCGAGGTTCTGGCGTTGTATTTGAGCAAGTTGAATGTCTGCACGTTTCGCCCTCTGGAGGGGGGCGTAAAAAAGTCGGTCCAGTGTCCATGAGATGTTGGGCACGTTAAAGATCCCTACCCTCCTTACAGAAACGCAGGGATTCGGCAAAATTTCCGGGATAGTAAGGTGAAACTGCTCCCTGGCATCGGTGATTGGCCATAGTCGCGGAAATAGGCCGTCGTTAAAGAAACAAAACACACACACATATTTTTAATAATATACTGAACATCATTAATGGTTAATTATCGACGAATTAATACGAAGTTATTTGGTTGTTTTCCGTTGTTTTTATCTTATTTAAACGTCTGGTAATTTGACAAGCACACATGTCGCTGTATAAATTAAATAAATCTGTTCCGACATCTTTGTGAAAGTTACTCACCAGATTTGCCAATACACTTTAACCGCACAGGATGACGAATCGTGATGTTTAATCACCAGCAGGATTTTACTGTGAAATGTTATAATAGATGCTTTAATTAATGTGTTATATGGTTATTAACCGTATGATGAACATATAGAAGCATATGTCGATTCTTTAAAAAATGTCAGCTGGAAAATCGTTGTAACCGGTTTACATTACAATGCCATTAATTTAAAGCTATACCTGTCCTGTAGGAAGGTTTATTGGTATCTAATTAGCCTTGACAATGATCTACTTTTCGCAGGATTTGATAGCGTTTATTTCTCCTTTTAGCGAATTCTCACATTCCCGCGCCGTGTCGGTTCACGGCGTGGCAATAAAGTAGACGACATTCTAATAGAGAGACTTCCGATAAACCCAAGCGGGGAATTTTTAACCCTCCCTCGAGGGTTGCCCTCGATTACCTGTACCTGATATAAACACAACTTTACTTGTTGAGCTTTTATAATATTTCATCCTCTGATGACGCTGACTTTGTTAGTGGAATGATCGTAAGGTCTTTTTAAAAATATTTTGTGGTTAATTCGGTTTTTACAAATGTACTTATCAGTGCTCATCACAGGTTCAAATATTTACTTCGTCCTATGATATGCTTAGGGAATAAATTATGTTGCGGTATGTTTTACAAAACTTGGCTACTAATAGGTGTTTTTTTTACAGGTTTGTTTCTCTAATTGGCAACACTTTTTCCAGTGACTGCCAATTTGACAGCTGATTTGTGTTCAGTTTAGCTTGATATTTCACCATAAATAGACTTATCCCAAAAGAACGCTTGCAAATTGTGAAAATTTATTTAGAAAATCGTGGTTCAGTTTACGAGACTTACCGGGCGCTACGTCCATTTTACGGTTGACATAATTGTCCATCCGAGCAAGTAATTCGAATACCCAATGATCGTTTTCTCACCAAGCATACTCTTAATTGATAATGCGCATCCGCAGAGTTGCTTCTGTGGAGCGTAGTATTGAGGAGGATCCGAATGAGTTAATTCGCCATCGTGCACAGCAATTGGAACTGTGCCCATCCACTTCGATATTGCGGAAAGGTCTTGCTTTTCGAGCTTACAAGATCCATCTCGTGCAGGAATTGAAGTCGCTGGATCATCGTATGCGTCGTACGTTTGATGAATGTGCTGAAAATGAGATTGCTGTTGATCCTCATTTTCACCACAAAATTGTGTTCAGTGATGAGGTTCAGTTTGGGTTGGGTCGCAACCTCAATAAACAAAATTGCCGAATATATGTGGAGAAAAACCATGAGCCATTATTGAGACATCTTTACATACACAAAAGTCACTGTTTGGTGTGCTTTATGGGCTGGTGGAATCATTGGTCTATATTCGTTCAAAAATGATGCCGGACAAAACGTTACAGTCAATGGAGAACGCTACAGATCCATAATTACTGACTTTTTTGTTCCTCAATTGAATGGCATTAATGTGAAAGAGTTTTGGTGTCAACAAGACAGCACAACATGCCACACAACGCACACCACAATCAATTTATTGCAGAAAACATTTAACGAACGCATAATTTCGTGTAATGGACCGGTGAATTGGCCTCCAAGGTCATGAGATCTAACGCCGCTAGATTATTTTTTATGGGTATATGTGAAGTCTAGTGTACGCCAATAATCCACAGACGATGGACGCCTTGAAGCCAACATTTGCCCCGTTATTGTCGATATACGGCCCCAGATGCTTGAAAAAGTTGTCGTAAATTGGCCTTCCAGATCGCGCTTTTTTCGAGCCAACATATTTAAACATTAATGACATAAAATAATCTTTCCAATAAATCCAATACCATGACCATTACCACGATTTTTATGTGTTTTATTTAATTTTAAAGTTCTATACTTCTAAAAAAGAACACAATAAAACGCCCGTGCTGCGTTCCGACTTTTTTGTATTTTGCTTCGTAACATATTGTAAATATTTTTTTAAATAAATGCCATATTATTATTATTATTATTATTATTATTATTATTATTATTATTATTATTATTATTAGTGTTTTTCCTCGCTCAAGCGGTATTTGTATGCCATAGTACGGGTACAAACCAAGTACTTAGCATTCACTATTCTGGGGCAGAAACGATCTTACTATTCTGCAGGTGTTGAGAATGATGCATTTCTGGATACTTGGCAGAATAATGAACGATTGTAATTGTAGCTGCTCCAGGTGGTGTATGAACTTCACATCAACCAGTCCATTCCCCGATATATAAGCGGGTATATAATAGCTTTCGCGACTTTCCACATATGCTTTATTTCTTCCGCCAGTTGTGTGTATTTATTTATTTTTGTTGAACATGTCTTTTGGATGTTATGGTCGGGTGGTACTGGAAAATCTATTAGCTGGACTTGATTCCTCTGCTTGTCAAACATGAGCATGTACGGTCTATTGGATTCTATGTGTCTGTCTCTGCTGTGGTCGGTTCCAGTATAACTTGAAGTTGCGGTTTTCTACTACTTCGTCAGGCCGGTATTTGTAGCAAGGGGTAGTTTTATAAATCCGCCCCGTAGACAATGCTAGAGTCTGGTGAACAATTTTTGCAGCTTCATCATGTCTTGCTGTATACTCATGATTTGCTAAACAGGGACAAGCACCTGTTATAAGTTCGATTGTTTCTGAGCTACCCTGGCATCCTCGGCATTTGTCAGTTATTCCATCCTTTATTATAAATCTTTGATAGTTTTTAGTGTTGATAAAAAAATCTTGTAGGGCTATCATAAACCCCTCGGTTTCTCCATATAAACGACCCTGCTTGAGCCAGTTTACCGATGCCGCTTTGTCCACGCATGGCTGCGGTAGCCTATTGGGGTAGGTACCATGCAACTCCTTCTGTTCGCACCTCGTTTTCAGTTCCTCTGTGGTTGAATATTTGACCGTTTGAGACTCATTACTGGCCAAATTAAGTGGTGTAAATTGCCGGTCATTTAGACAGGCAACAGAGAAAAGTGGATGCTCTTCAGCTTTCTTATGGAAGTAATTATATAACTTAATTTGTTGGTCATTACAAAGTTTTTTATATTCAACATGCCTCTTCCACTCTCCGAGCTTGGTAATAACATCCGTTCTACAGCTGAGATTTTGTGTAGGATTCTATATTCTGTCATTTTAACTCGGATGAGTCTAGCTACCTCATCCAGATCATTGTTTGTCCACTTTATTACTCGTGAGTAATGGAAGGGCATACGAACTTATTGCCTTCATCTTGTTTACTGCTGTTAGTTGAGTTCTAAGTATTGAAGTGACACGGGGCATCAGTTGCTGTTTCACCTTTACCTTTATGATGAGATGTTGTATTCCCTGGAGTTACAAAATACCTAGGTACCTATAGTTTTGTGTTTCACAAAGATCTTGGATGATTTCTTCCTGCGTAAGTTGGTAGCCGCCAGTTTGCCTTACTTTTCCTCCCTCCAGATGTACCGCACTTGTCCAGTCCAAACTCCATTTGGATATCATCTGAGAAAGATTTGGTGATATTAATGAGCTTTTCCAGTTGTTCAGAGCTCTTGGCATATAATTTCAAGTCATCAACGTGAAGCGGATGAGAGAAGGTGTACTCCTTGTTCAATCCCCTCGTGCCGTACCCGTAGCTGGCTGCATTCAATGTGTTACTTCGAGGTTTAGGGCCAGACAGAACCCCAAGGGACTCAAGAGAGTCACCCTGTTATACTTCCCTACATATGTGTACAAGTCTGGTAGACACACATTTCTCATTGTTTGACATTTTCAGTCGAGTCTTCCAGCTCTTCATTGCCATCTCCAGGAAGTTTACTGTGGCAGGATCTACCGTATAGAGCTTTAGGATATCCAGCAGGTAGTCATACGGAACTGCACCAAAGGCCTCTTTATAGTCAACATAGGCCATATGCAGGTTTCTTTATCTAGTCTTCAGTCATTACCACGATATTATCCAATGTGACTTGATCTTTGTACCTCTGCGAATTTCTGCAGCAACCTTTGTTCCTCAGTTAATATGTTATTACTGAAACAGTGTTCATAAATTTTCTCGCTGATCAAGGTCGTAAGAATTGTATACAAGGTTGGTAGACACGTTATAGGTCTATATTGAGCTGGGTTGGTTGTATCGCTATCCTTCGGCAGCAAGTAGGTTACACCTTCAGTGAGAAATTCCAGCATATTATCAGGGTTCTTATTTATATTCTGAAGGTGTTTACACAAAAATTGATGTTAACTCGTCAGAAACTTATACCAGTAATTATGAACCATATCAGGTCCCGTTGCTTTCCAGTTAGCACACTTAGATAACACTGTTTTCAAATCACCAACTGTTATCTCTATTGCTCCCCCAATCGTCACAGCGCGTGCTGTTCATTTCTCTTTTTTCATCCACACTTTTTTGTTTCTCCCACAATGCCGACCGGAACTTCTCAACATTTTCTTACAGTGGCATCAAAAATCTTTTTTCGTTTGTTTCTCCTGTCACCCTAGATCTGTAAAATCTTCCTTCGTTTCTCCAAAACTCTCTGTTATGATTGCGTCTCAACTGGCTTTTCTTATATCTGGCTAAGCGTTTTGAGAGAACTCCCAGGCGATGTGTATAGGTATCTATCCACTAGCTTACTGTTATTAATTGTTTTCAAATTTTCTGGGTGTCTGATCCTTGCAACATGAGCAACTAATGTTTCCGTTCTATTATTCATTTTGCACCGAGTTATTTTTCCCAAATCGGCCCTGGTTCTTTTGATGCCATGTTGTAACCTTCTGAGCCATGGTGGAATTTTGATTTTGCGATGTTTATTGGCAACGTATTAGTGCACAAACCAAGTGTTCTTATTACGGCAACAGCAGAACAATAAACAAAGCAACGGAGTTCATCCAGGGAGTCGCATTCCACTATGTATGTTGGCAAAATTGTCTTGTTTAGGTATTCGACCAACCTATGAATTTTTTTACTTGGCCGTAGTTTCGGTAGCATCAGTGCCTCAAATTCTGTAATGGCTGTTTGAAATTCATTCTCAAACATTGGCTGCAGCACTGATTCTTTCTGAGTCTTACTCTGCATTCTGCTCGTTGCCTTGTTCAAAACAGCCTGTTCAGAGTGATTGTTGTCGTCATGTTCAATTGCCTGCGTATTACTTGTCTGCCCAGACTGTTCGCTGTTGTGCTGACTTAGTATAGTAATTCAGTCACTGCGTTGGGTGCAGCAGTATCTTCGGCACTGCTCTAACAGTTCCTGTTCAACTTCTGCCTTTATTGATGTTATTTCTGTTGCGGACAATAAATTATTGGCAAATATTGCACTTTACGGTCCATCAGATTCTGTTCACTTAATCTGCTACCTATTTCTGCATGAATTTACTTGAACATTTTATGAATATGCTTAGTAATGCGGGGTCTAGAGCATAAATGAAACCATTTTTTTTATTTTTCTACATAATCATCCACTCCAAGGGAAATAACTTTCCACATCTGGCGGTTGGGCTTCAATGCCATTAAAAACTTAAAAAGAAATCTACCTCCTTCTCTTCAAAATACTTTTCCACGGCCGCCTTCATCTCATTCTCATCGCTGAATCTCCTGTTTCGTAACTCTTTTTCAAATTGTAGAAAAGGAAGAAGTCATTTGGGGGGGGGCAGATATGGACTATAGGGTGGGTGGATACTTGGGGAGGAAGATATTTTTGACAGATAATGATGTGAAAGTGGTTGTAAATGAGTGGAGTGAAGAATTTTGGGGAATATTTTATTTAAAAGCTGTAACCATGTTAGAGTAGGATAGGCTTATGAACGTGTTTAATATAGAAAATTAAAAATGCGGTCTTCTTTTGTATCCTAAACGTATTACTGTTATCCTTATACAATACATATTTTATTTATTTTTTGATAACTTTTAAAGCTTTCTTTTTATTTAAATGAGTGCAAATTAATCTACCATGAATATTTCTTGTATTATTATAAGCTACTTTTTATTGTGATTGACCCCGAAAACTTCATATCTAAAAACATCTGTAAGATGAAACATTTCCACATACTTTAGATTGCCACATTGCGTTATTATTTGCATCTACAACATTTTTTATGTTTATTTCTATTCAACATCTAATAAAATGTGATTTGCATATCGGATTTTATTATTCTATCGTGGTTTCTACTTGCCCACATGAATTAAGGAAGACAAGCTACAACTGATAGAATGTCCAAGTGACATATTAATATTCATTTTGCATAACACATTGACATTTATTCTATTTTTTATAATTAGTTTGGCATTTTGAGTTTAAGGCTATTAATATTTTAAAAGCAGATAATTAGATTGTGTAATTCTTCTGCAGCAAGTAGTCCCTCAGATTTGCACACAGTCTGCGCCTAAAGTATAGAATAAATTAAGTAAAGCGTAATGAATTTTTTTTTGTTAAAAATTCTGGAACACGTCGATTTTATTTGATAAAATGCACATACATAGAGAGGTATCGATGGTGCAGACTGCAAAAATATCTGTGAGTGAGCTCAAATTGAGGCCCCAAAAACCCAAAACTAAGGTCGGTTTAAATTTGTGTGTCTATATATATATATATATATATATATATATATATATATATATATATATATATATATATATATATATATATTGGAGAAGGGTTAAGGGCATAGCCGCAAGGAGACAACCGCATACGCGTGTTTCACGCTTATTGGCTATCATCAGTACGGTATAGCCAGGTGAAGTTGGGAACACTCTGGATGAAGATGCAAAAGAACACGGAGTCACAACAGGCAACCAGGGCACAATTGCAGCAACATTTGGAAGACCCTCAATCCGAGGGAAACAACCAAAATAGCCACGGAGGCAAAGAAATCACCTGCGTGAGCATCCGGAGCCCAGGAAGTTATATTATGATGATTTATAACACGGCATTTCTGTACTATACAAGGAGAAGGGTTAAGGGCAAAGCCGCAAGGAGACAACCGCATACACGTGTTTCAAGCTTATTAGCCATCATCAGTACGGTATAGCCAGGTGAAGATGGGAACACTCTGGATGAAGATGCAAAAACACACGGAGTCACAACAGGCAACCAGTGCACAATTGCAGCAACATTTGGAAGATATATATATATATATATATATATATATATATATATATATATATATATATATATATATATATATATATATATATATATACAGTGTTTCAAAAATGGCTGTCAGAATTTCTAGGGCGTATAGTACACCAAACAATAAGTGTAGTTTACTCTATAAAACTATTTCCGAAAATGCACCCCTAGAAGAGGACTGTCAAAAATGGTTTTTGGGCATTTGCTTCAAAACTAACTACAAGTAACTTAATTAAATTTGACACAGGGGTGTAGTTTTTTATGAGAAATATGACGAATTTTTTAGTCTCTTCATATTTCATTCAAAGGCGTAACTTACAAGGCGGCTGGAATGGTTCAATTGCCATATCTTTTTTGTGCGTGGTTTTATCTAATAGATTTATCGTTTATCGAAAATCTCAAAGCTTAATTTATTTTACATAAAAAAGGTATTCTTGTAAAAATGTTTTAAAGTTGAGCCTTTTTGAGTAATTTTCAGTTGAATGTTGACGTGTTTTTCAAGCTTTTGAAATCACTTGTTCAAAATGCCTTTCAAAATCTTTTGAATTTTTCTGCTTCTTCTCACAGATGCATTGGAATTTCCCAAATACTCACCCAAGGTTAAAATCATATCAACTGGGGTCCAGCATACGTATAATTTGACATTTTAAAAATAAATCACAGAAATACTATTGTGACAATTACAATCCGTCAAACAATGTCAAGCTGATACCCTGCTCATTTGCTTAATTCATATCATAGCCTCCTTGAAAGATTTTCGAACGTATTTTGGACAAGTGATTTCAATGGCTTGAAAAATACGTCAACACTCAACTGCAAATTACTCAAAAACGGTTAACTTCAAAACATTTTAACAAGAATATCTTTTTATGTAAAATAAATTAAGCTTTCAGATTTTCGATGCATGTATTCGATAAAACCACGCACAAAAAAAGATATGGAAATTGAACTATTCCAGCCCACTTGTAAGTTATGCCTCTGAATAACATATGAAGATTCTAACAAATTGGTAATATTTCTCATAGAAAACTACGTCCCTGTCTGAAATTTCATTAAGTTACCTGTAGTAGTTTTGAAGAACATCCCAAAAAAAAACAATTTTTGAGTCGTCTTCTAGTGGCTGTAGCTCCTTAGGGGTGCATTTTCGGACATAATTTTATAGAGTAAACTACACTTATTTTTTGGTGTACTATACGTCCTAAAAATTTTGGCACACATTTTTAAAATACCTTGTATATATATATATATATATATATATATATATATATATATATATATATATATATATATATATATATATATATATACACAGGTGTATCAATCTTACGACAAAGTTCGATAACTCCCTTTTTATTATAGATATCAAAAAATTTTTTTCAGTTAATGTGGTACAGGGAGCTAAGATACACAATTTAAATTTATTTGGAATTATACAAGATGATTCATAATTTAAGTACGAATCAAACATATGTTTTTTAAAATTGGAACCCCTGTATATTATTATATTTTCGGATAACTCACATCTTCCCGAATGCTCTATTATAAGTGTTTACTACATTATACAGGGTACTTTAGGAGATATGGATCGTTTTGTGTTAAATTCATACGTCTTTCAAAGCTGTATATGAATACACATTATAGGAAAAAAATTAATTATTGGCTGTTTGAGTTTTGGAATATGTTATATCATCTTCTGTCGTTATTCGTTCACTGAGTTGTGGTTTCTCTACAGGGCGATTTAAAACTCGGGACCTTTCATTTTCTTTCTTAATCTAAATAGACGCCCTGTATTTTATATCATAAATGCAATCCTCTATTATTATCCTTTACTTTTTAGTGAATTTTCTTAGAAAAAATTCACTAATGAGGCGATCTCGACTTTTGAATTTTGAAAAATTTCTTCACATGAGCGCTATCTAGGACCCCTAGAACCCATATCCGGGGTCAGTTTTAATTTTTATATGTTTTTATATATATATATATATATATATATATATATATATATATATATATATATATATATATATATATATATATATATATATATATATATATATGTATGTATGTATGTATGTATGTATGTATGTATGTATGTATGTATGTATCACACCGATAACTCAAAAAATCATCAACCGATTTTGATAAAATTTAGCATGTGCCTTCCTTTTGTAAGTGGCTTGGATGAGTTCGTTAGCCAGAAAAATCGGAACAGGTTTTCCAGAAAAATTTTGGGTTTTCTTTCGAAAAAAAATTTTATCTCAAAAAATAGGAAAGCTATGGTAACCAAATTTGGTACGTAAGTTTATGACATTAAAAGGAAACTATATACCAAAATCTATATTTCTATGTTAAAAGAAAAAAAAAGTTATAAAAAAATATTTCGTGCCAGATCATTTCTATGAAAATTCACTACCATAACGCACTTGCTGCGTCCAGACTTTTGTTAGGGGCTCCCTATACCTAAACTCAGTAATTTAATAGTAATAGTTTATTGTGACAATAATAGTACAAAGCGCCTTACAAATAAGTATTCTACTTGTGCTTGCAAACAGCGCAATTTAGTCAGTTTTCATCTAAACGTTGATATTCCAAATTTCTTGACAATGACACTTTTCTAATTTGGGAGACCTCAAATTTTGATCAGTAGACAATAATTTATTTTAAAACATTCCTTCTCTCTGTCTTCAATTGATGAGATATTTGAAGATATTTATTGAAATTCAAATTGTCAGATAAATTTAACATATCTATAGTAGGCGTTGAGTTTAAAAATAATATATATATATATATATATATATATATATATATATATATATATATATATATATTTAACAGTAAACAAATAACAACTATATAACCCCAACTAAGAATATTGAAAAACAATTCAAATAAAATCTAAAGGCACAAACTGTTGAAGTGGTTGCTTCAACAGATGTTGAAAATGACCACAATGGACCTCCCGACAAATAAATATTCTACTGGTAAATTCTTCTCTGACATTATGAAGCATCTGTGGCGTTATGCTTGAGCAAACATCTGTAATTCTTTGTCTAAGTTCATCTAATGTGCCGGGAGCCGTTTTATAAATCTCATCCCCAAAAAAAATCTAAAGCGTGAGGTCTGGGGATCGAGCTGGCCATTCCGTAGGACCTCTATGACCAATCCACCTATTTTCATAACTCTCATCCAGGTAATTTCTGACCGATATTATTGATTTTTATTTGGAAAATACTGAACCAAACGTTTTCAAAACTGGAGAATATTCTGAGCATAAAAAGACCTTCAAAATGAGGTATCACTCGACCCCCGTTTCCATTTAAAAAAATATTCCGAAAGCGCGCCCAGCTGTCACCTCGACTCTAAAGCTGTCATTAATATGTCAAAAAATGCAGACCTTTCTCATATTTTATGGTTCAAAATTTCATCACAATATGCCGGATGGTTCTGAAATTAGAGGGGGACGGACGGACTTTGGGTCCTCATTGTATATATATATATATATATATATATATATATATATATATATATATATATATATATATATATATATATATATATATATGTGTAACTTGAATCATGTATTCGTAATATATATATATATATATATATATATATATATATATATATATATATATTATTTATCGTTCAAAATTTCATCACAATATACCGGATGGTTCTGAAATTAGAGGGGGACGGACGGACTTTAGGTCCTCATTGTATATATATATATATATATATATATATATATATATATATATATATATATATATATATATATATATATATATATATATATACACAATGAGGACCTAAAGTCCGTCCGCTAATAGAGAGGTCACGATGAAAAGCTTTTGAAAACATTTTTTCGGATGAGCGCGAATTTGGGTACCTAGAACCCGAAACCAAGGTCCGTTAAAATTTTTTATATGTTTATATGTATGTATCCGAGCGCAATCTCAAAAAATACTAAACTGATTTCAATCAAACTTGGCAGAAATCTTGTTTGTGCGAAAACCGAGGTTTAGTTCGTGAATCAGCCTTTATGTTCAAGTTTTTCTCGTGGAAAATCTGGGAAAACTTTTTGAAAACACAATATTTTTGTAAGTATCAGAGTAACTGGAATGAGACTTTACATGTGGTTAGAAATAGTGCAAATAAATTTGGTACACAATATTTAAAGTTTTTTCCAAATTAAAAATAAAATCCCAAAGACATGCGTTGAAACGACTTAGTGGTTAAAGTCCAATGCCTGACAGAGTAGTTAACTGCCACGCGTAGATTGATTCATACAACAGGCATAAACCTTACATCAACGGTAACCAAACTAAATATATACCAGGCATAAAGCATACTACCCGAACCAACAATCGTGAAATCTCGGCCGCAATTATGGAAAATGACAGGTGGCATGAAATTAAAAATTTGCCAAGTGTGTTATTTAACTGGGGGGTTCAATCAATTATTGAAATACACTATATTTGTAACTTTATTAACAGCCCCAAATACAGTTTTTGCGCAGCATAGATATATTATGCTGTCGCATAATATAGCAGAAATGTAAACAAAATCAAGCCAAGTCTCTACAAAAGCAATTCTAAAATAGTTTCTTTTAACTTTTATCTTTAAACTTAAACATAAGACCTCATATAAGACCGAAACAGTCGTGGTATGTGTTTCAATGGTAATTCTACTAATTCTGCAATTAATTGTTACGTATACTTTGAATATAATATCCCGGGCATGAAGCCGATCTAAAGTATCACGCAAATAAAACGTTAGTTGACGTGTGCCTGGATGGCGCAGGGGGCATCTTGCTTGCCTCACAAGCAGAAGGATACGCGATCGAATCCAGCTCGATGAATGTATTTTTCTATTTTGACATTTGGAGAAACCATAGTGCACAGATTTCATACGCTTTGAACAAGATCTCATTTTTGTTTAAAACGCCTAAATAAGTTTGTCACCTTTGAGTCTGAAATTATAATTTTGTTATTGTTGATATTGAAAAAACTGGTTTCATTAGGTTGACTAAAACGAAATCATACTGGCGATTAACAAGGAAAAATAACTGCTACGTTTATAATTTCGCAGATACTTTAATTTTCTAAATATGAGTTAAGTTCCTTCTCGAAATCTTGTGGATAACTTTAATGAAATTTGTAATACAAGTTTCTTTTAAGGAGACTTACACTATCTACAGATATATCAAAATTTAGTTCTTTAGCTTCATGGAAAATTGAGTTTTGGGCATTTTTCTCAAAAGGAGTTAGAACGCAAGATTTTTTTGATAATAGAGAGATATCGATTTCGAAAGAATTCTTTAAATGTGTCCGTACTAGGACCTCTAAAATCGATCTTCAAGGTCGTTGTAAGTTTAAAGTATTAAATTTACTAATATGCTGTATAATAATAGTGTACAATTCTTATGAAAATTCGCTACCATAACGCACTTGCTGCGTCCCGAAATTTTAGTAATTTATATAAATTTAAACAAAAAATGGTATCAAATCAGAAGAAAAGTTATTTTAGTTTAGTACATTTATAAAATCGTTGGTTTTAAAAGTGTTTTTATGTATTTTACTTATTCATCATCACCAATAAAAAAATATTGTTTTACAAGAAATGTACTCGAATGGCCTTTTAAAGAAAACAAAGCCATAAAGACTTAAAACCATAACATACCACAACACTTTATAAGGTGTTATAAATAAGCGTTATATATTTTTAAGGTAGATCCGGTTGAAAGAGATCAGGTGGGTAGTGCGCCCATATGTGTCTGTATGCATGTGTATCCGTGAAAAACCGTGGGAGTAACATGCCAGCAAAAACTAATAGATATGCAGAAGACCTCGATAGAGGTTACCTGGTCGGTAACAGCGTCTACTCGACTTGAACAAAGGGGTAGCTTCTGACTCGGAAACAGCAAACACGCAATCCAGCTAATCGGGGAGGGTGGGTTGTGGACTTGCTATTAGCGTTTCAGGATACATTCCAGCGAACATTAAAGCGGATTTCTGTGTTTAATGAATGCGTTGGGGTGTTTGTGGTATGAGGAGGCTTTGTTTTAAGCTCTGTTTAGTTTAATACGGCCGTTTAATTGATAGATAACATTTAAACTGATTGTTTTTACTTCCACGTCGTCAATACTTGTAGAAGTATGGCATCGGAGACAAAAAATTCAAATTTTTTTTCGTTTAAACGTCGTAAAAGTGTTAAAACATAAAAAAACATGTTTTGGGAACAAACATTTTTTGTCTGTCGGTTTGTATGGCTGTCTGTAGCCCCGATGACTAAAGCAAATTGAGATATCGTCTTCAAATGTTGTTTCGAACAAACGAACGCATCGGATTATTTTTGGTTAAAATCGCCCCAGTGGGTAGGGGATGAACGGGGATGATTTGGTGAAAATTTACATTTTATCGTTAAAACTTGAGTAACATAACGTTTTAGGGTTTGTTTATTAGAAAACTTTCAATTTCATCAACATCTGGTATTCTATGCTGAAACTAAATCAGGGGTTGAATGCTAGGAAGTGGAACATCGGTGACAGAAATTTACTTTTTTTTGTTGTTGCTAAAACTGCGCAAAAAGTCTCAAAACATATAGAAAACTTGATTCTGGCACCCAAGGAAGGCCGTAGCCCCCCTTGGCACCGCAGACGATTTTTTTTTAATTGTCAAGGTCACATGTTCTTCTGACACTTCAAAATTTAAATGAAAAATCCATTTGTACAAAAGGATAGACTTTCACAGGGCATGGTTTTCGGAATAATGACCACGAATACTGGACGATATAAATAAATAAATTTATTATTATTTATATTCTTTTTTTCACACCGTGCGCGCACGCTACGGTAATATAATACTATTATGAACATAGGTTTCTAGTGGAACGCGCTAAAAGCATTTTTTCCGAATTCAAGGTCTTTCTCTTTTTTATAACTTGAAATTTTATATCTAATATTGTATTATTTTGAAATTATTTTTTTATTCCGTAACGGCAACATAATAAAAGTCTGGACGCAGCAAGTGCGTTATGTAAGTGAATTTTCATAAAAATGTTTTTACTAGCAAATTAATGCAAGTAGACATCAATTTGGTTACCGGTATAACCTATATAGTGAAGCAATGTACCATATTTTATCAAAATAACTTATTGTTCGAAAATATACAAAAGCCTCCAAAAAGAAATAAAAAAAAAACTGGTTTCCTAGCCAACGAACCTTAGGTTAATAGCAAATTGAGTTATTGAAGTTTGAAGCATTTAATGAAATGCTACCAAAACACACTTACTGCGTCTCGATATTTTCTTACATACATGCATCATATTTCAATTAAAATTCAAAAATGCAATAATATAAGGGTGTTTACCATAGAAATGCGTCACCCTGTATATATGTAAACAGATAGAAACTGAAACTAAACACGGATACGGGTTCTAGGGGTCTAGGTTTCCTTTCGCAAGTGGCTTGGATAAGTTCGTTAGACAGGAAAATCAGACTAGTTTTCCCCGGAAAATTTTGCGTTCTTTCGGAAAAATTTTTATCTCCGGAAATAACAAAGTTAGGGCAACCATATTGGGTGCGAGGCTTTATATCATAAAAAGAAAACCATGCACCAAAATTTGAATCTCTACGTTAAAATAAAAAAAAGTTATAAGTTTTTTAGTTTTTATTCCTAAAACGTCAAAAAAGTCGCCATTCAAAACGTCAAAATTGACATGTTCTAGATTGAGAATCTACATGAACGGCTATGCAGCATAAATGTCGTAAGAAGTTAAAAAGCCTTAGGTTTCAGCTACAATCTTCATTGTTCTTTATTTTATTAAATTATTTGCAGAAAATTAATTTAAAATAGACCCTTTATGTGATGCTTTGGTAGCAGTTTCAGTTATTTATTTAATTTTAAGGAATCAGATTACACTTATTATTTAGCGTTTTCTTCTTTAATTGGGTAAAGTATGAGTTTTTTATGGGGAAACGGTGTTGGTAAGTAGTTTCTCCTTTCTGTGGAATTCTGTAAGGGGAGTTTTTTACAGTTTGCATTTCTAGCTCCGTTGTAGCATGTTTACATTGCACAGAATCTCAAATTGACTTTAGGTCTCTTAACTATATTGTGGAGTTGAGATCACAGCATTTGTTTGATGGTTAATGCATAAAGGGCTTCCTCTAAGCATGTCTCTGAATTATTTTTTCAAAAAACGAACAATACGCTAATCTGCTAATTTAACTATAAATGTTATTAATATTAAAAAAAAAAATGGAAACAACGCTCGTGCCTCGAATAAAGTTCTCTTTGTCATTTTAACTTTAAATGAAATTTCATTCTCCCGTTTCGCATCCGTTCAACACATTAGGCACACAAAATTCACACAAAATAGAATAATTTCTAGATTCTAAAATCTATTGTGACTAATGAAACAACGTTAAATGACACGAAAACCATTTCAGGTTAAGAGATCAAAAAATATTTAAACAGTAAAATAAGCTTTCGTACTCCAAAAAAAAACAAGATTCTTATAAGGCGTAATACAATAGTCCACGGCAACAGTACATGTCATATTCAACTGACAACTTATTTTTATAAATGTCAGATCTACTTTCAAAGTGACATGTAAATAAGTATTTTGTTTTCTGACATTTGTAATACAAATGTTGGCATGCTCTTCTTCTTACATTCAAATTTATTTTTGGCCATCACAATTTTACTCTTAGAGTTGGATACAATTTTAGTGACTTTTGAATTTTGAAAAAATTTCTTCAAATGAGCGCGAACTAACCCACAGAACCTATATCCGGGTTAGTTTCAGTTTTTATCTGTTTTCGTATATACAGGGTGACGCGTTTCTAGGGTAAAGCTCAATATATCCATTATTATACAAGATATGAGAAAAAATTTTATATGTTAATTATACGATGTCTAGAGCTGCATCTTATAAAAGTATTTTTACAATCACAGGTGGCCCATAAGTCGCTGGTGGTGCAATTTTTTTCCCAATCGAACACGCCTTATATTATTGCAATGTTTGCATTTTCCATCGAAAGATAATGCATGTTTGTAAGAAAATAAGTTCGGGACTCAGCAAGTGCGTTCCGTCAAGAAACAACTGCATAAAATGGGGCGGTTCGAGGGGGACCTGGCATGCAGACTCTGCGGCGAGGGGAGGAATCAGCCCAGCACATATTGTGCGAGTGTAAAGCTCTGGACCGCAAAAGATAACTGATCTACGGACAGCCTAGACCAGAGACAGAGCAATATAAAACTTCACCCTACCAATTGCTGTGCAGACTAGTTCAAGGCACAGTGATTTTGGAATGGGTGGATTATAAAAGAGAAAGGGCATGCACAATAAGCCAAAGGCTGCGGACTTTTTGTGATTTTTTCTTTGTTTACGTGGACTGCACTTTCGAACCATCCTGGTTCATCATCAGCACGCTACTCATACTACTGATGATGAACCAGGAAGGTTCGAAACTGCAGTCCACGTAAACAAAGAAAAAATGACAAAAAGGACAGCAAACAAATAAAGTGTATATTTAAAAGTGATTACAGTGTACTGCAACATTCCAAAAGATATATATATATATATATATATATATATATATATATATATATATATATATATATATATATATATATATATATATATATATAATATATATATATATATATATATATATATATATATATATATATATATATATATATATATATATATATATATATATATATGTGTGTGTGTGTGTGTGTGTGTGTGTATATTTATTTATTTATTTATTGCAATGTGCCAAAATTAGGTTTTGTTAAAGAATTGTAATCCAAGTTATTCCGAAATAAAAATTTAATAGAAAATGGAAAATTTGAATGATATTCCTGTGTTTAGAAAGGGACATTACTATGCAGTATCATGTTAAAGAGAATAAACAAAGATGAATAAATTAAATGATTTAGTCATCGTCAGTGTTTCTAACCTACGGAATGTCACATGATTTGAGTGACTTTTCATATTGAATTGGGAGAAAAAAATTCATATGCTTTGAAGTGAATTGTTTATAAAAATTAGCCAGTTAAATTTAACATAAATAAGTTTAAACTGGTCCAATAATATGCTTAGCGTATAAAGTATGTTGCGTTATCT
This sequence comes from Tillus elongatus, assembly GCA_964006375.1. NCBI lineage: Eukaryota > Metazoa > Arthropoda > Insecta > Coleoptera > Cleridae > Tillus > Tillus elongatus. The sequence continues at coordinate 213,506,978 of OZ023262.1, forward strand.
ATTACAAAACTTATGAAAATTTACTACAATAACGCATCTGTGGCCCGGTTTTACTTATGTATTAAACTATGTTTCTTGAAAAACCTACCGTTAATTGAAACATTTTCGTGTTTATTTTTTCACGCCTGAGTTCATCCACTTGATTATACAAATTAATGTTCGTCTAGATTATAGAAGAATTAAATACTATTATTATACGTCGTTGCTCTGTAGCACTCATCCCCGGAGATTAAAATATCATTTATAGTAACAGTTAACCTAATGACCTGGGATCTTGTACTATGTATGTGTGTACCAGAACGGACACTTGTGTAAAGAGTTGACTGACATACTGACGGCCGGAACCTCGAGAGTTCGAGCCTTGTCCAAGAAGTAGCAGTAGCAGGTCAAGTGACTATTCTCTCTGCATTTTCTCAGGCGACGACGCTAAAAATAAGACCAGCTTTGTATAATGTATGTTACATGGGCAATTACCTCCATATTTTGGTACCAAGATGCGGCTGTCGTATGTGGATTTGGAAGATTATTTAGTTTTTAAAAAGTGAAGAGTATTAGAAAACCTTCAATTAGTATTTAAAAATAATTTATACAGTTTCCGACTCTGGGTTGCGCTAGTTTTTGATGTTAGTAAACATGTATTATGTAGAAATTTGTTGCCACGTGCATAAAAAATTAAAATCTCTGGACGCTGCAAGTGCGTTATGGTAGCGAATTTTCTTTAAAATATTTTTAATAGCAAATGTCTTTAATGAAAGCAGGCATCAAACTTGGTTGCATATATAGTAGAAACAATGTACCATATTTCATCGAAATAAATTTACTGTTTGAAAATATATAAATATTTTTCAAAAGTCTGGATGCAGCAAATGTGTTATGGAAGTGAATTTCCATAAAAATGTTTGGCTAGGTAGGTTTCTGAAGACAGTTTTTTGAAAAGCGTTCGGGAGCTAAACTGCAAATTTACCGAAAATTCTCTACCAGAACACCATTACTGCGTCCAGATTTTTTTCTTACAAACGCATCATATTTCGATAAAAAATGCAAAAATGCATTAACGAATTTGTTCTACGAAAATAAGCTATAAAAAAAAATTATACACGCCTACTCACTCCTGGTCCCGTAACTTCCTTGTGGAGTGTGAACAAGAAAATTTTCTTGGGGTTTGTGGATCCAAGGGGGAGCCTAGGCAGCTTTCTGAAAACAGTTTTTTGAAAAGCGTTCGGGAGCTGAACTGCAAATGGTCCCGTAACTTCCTTGGGGGGTGCGAACAAGAAATTTTTCTTGGGGTTTGTGGATCGAGGGGGGGGGCTAGGCAGGTTTCTGCAAACAGTTTTTTGAAAACCGTTTGGGAGCTAAACTGCAAATTTACCGAAAATTCGCTACCAAAACGCACTTACTGCGCAGATTTTTTTTCTTATAAACGCATCATATTTCGATAAAAAATGCAAAAGTGCATTAATGAATTTATTCTACGAAAATTAGCTAAAAAAATATACACCCCTACTCACTCCTGGTCCCATAACTTCCTTGGGGAGTGTGAACAAGAAATTTTTCTTGGGGTTTGTGGATCCAGGGAGGAGCCTAGGCAGGTTTTTGAAAACAGTTTTTTGAACAGCGTTCGGGAGCTACACTGAAAATTTACCGAAAATTCGCTACCAAAACGCACTTACTGCGTCCAGATTTTTTTCTAGCAAACGCATAAAATTTTGATAAAAAATGCAAAAATGCATTAACGAATTTGTTCTACGAAAATTTGCTAAAAAAAAACTACACCGCTACTCACTCCTGGTCCCGTAACTTCCTTGGGGGTGTGAACAAGAAATTTTTCTTGGGGTTTGTGGATCCAGGGAGGTCCCTAGGCAGGTTTCTGAAAACAGTTTTTTGAAAAGCGTTCTGGAGCTAAACTGCAAATTTACCGAAAATTCGCTACCAAAACGCACTTACGGCGTCCAGATTTTTTTCTTATAAACGCATCATATTTCGATAAAAAATGCAAAAATGCATTAACGAATTTGTTCTACGAAAATTAGCTTAAAACAATTATAGACCGTTAAACCATAAACTTCACTAAACCTACAAATAAATATCCAAAAAGGCACCAACTTAACTAAACTGACAGCCAAAGCATCAAAGAAAGGGTCTATTTGAAATAAATATTTTGTAAATATTTTAGTAAAATGAAGGGCAATGACGGTTAAATCTGAAACTTAAGGGTTTGCAGAACACTCTGCTTGCAACATTTTCTTTTCACAACCGGTATTTGTTTCACGTTATTTGCCTAAACATTGCCAATTTTGACGTTTAAAATTGCAAGTTTGACGTTTTGAGGAAAACTCCAAAATTTATCTCTTTAACTGCCCATAACTTCTTTGTCTTTAAAGATAGAGACCTAAATTTTGGTACAGAGTTGACTCTTTATAATACAAACACGTGTATCAAATTTGGTTGCCCTGACTTTATTATTTCCGGATATATGGTTTTTTTTAGAAGGAAAACTCAAAATTTTCCGGGAAAACCTGGTCTGATTTTCCTGGATAACGAACTTATCCAAGCCACTTGCAAAAGGAAGGTACTCACCAAATTTGATCAAGATTGGTTCATTATTTTTTGAGTTATCGGTCGGATATATATATATATATATATATATATATATATATATATATATATATATATATATATATATATATATATATATATATATATATATGTATATATATATATATATATATATATATATATATATATATATATATATATATATATATATATATATACCACAGATCTCCTCATTAGCGATTTTTTTTTAAATTCGCTAAAAAGGTTTGGAAATCAGCGAATTTTCATCATTAAATAATAAATAAATGATTAGTTTCGGAAACACAAATTTGTTTTAAGAACTTTTTTTTTCGCAAAAAAAACTGGTTTGATTGGGTTGGCTAACGAAATCATCCAAGCGATTAATGAAGGTAAGATTATATATAAATTTGGCAGGCACATTCATTTTCCTTTCGTAAATCGCTTAGATGTGTTAGTTAGCCTGTTCGATCGAACCAGCTTTTTTGGGAAAAATTTTACTTGTTCAGGAAAATTGTTACTTGTTCAGGAAAATTGTTACTTCTTCCGAGAAAGTTTCCATATTTTTTATTTTTATTTCACGTCGGTCTATTTCCGCGACTATGGCCAATTACCGACACCAGGGAGCAGTTTCATCTCACTGTCCTGGAAATTTCGAAAAACTTCTGCCTTTCTATTGGGGGGGGGTCTTTAACGTGCCCAACATCGCATGGTACACGGGACAGACGGCTTAGCCCCCCCCCCTCCCTGAAGGGCGGAACGTGCAGACATTCAACTTGCTCAAATACAATGCCACAACTTCCGTTGATGTTAATGTTACAGTATGTACTGAAAAAGTGAAAGGAGGATCCTGGGATCGAACCCAGTACGCCAACATCACTGCTGGTCCTACGGCCTAGGACTTGTTTGACAGTTTTAAATAAATTGTGGAAAATGCAGACACTTATTCAAAGCAACGCCCCTTATTTTATTATGGACCCATTGCTTTATTCACAGGAAAGCAAGCCTATCAAAAGATGTTGATTCTTCGTTGAACCAGGTTCTAAAACATGTAGTTTCTCAGTAATTGTTTATTGATCTATGGCAATTCCAAACCACTGAACAGAAAACTTTTCTAGAAGATTTTTAAACAAGGAATTTCTAAGGCCTTCGATAACCATCGTAGAAATGTGCCCAAGTTGTTTCATCCATGATAACAGCACAGTTTAAGAAGTCAGTATTTTTAAACCGGACATAGATTGAGGGTGTGCTCCTATCCTTGCTCGCTTTTGATCAGCATTCAGACATTCGGGGATCCATTTTGCAGAAACTGTTTTCTTGTCCAAATCGACGTGAACCGCAATATCTTGTTTTTCATGGAAACATTCAAGTCCTTGACTGTTGTCCTAATTTGGTGAAACTATTCCGTAATAAATACAGATGCAGACTGTTTCTCCTACTTCAGAAATGAAGCAATTATGAACCCAGAGAAAAGTATCTACGTCTATATTTAGAATCATTCAGTGCTAATTAGATATCAATACACCCTTGTAATGTCAATTTGAATATATTGCTGCATATCGCATATCGGGTTGTCTTGTGACCATACATTGAAAAACAAAATTTTGCACGATGGAATTAACGGAATTTTGGATATCAAAGATCAATAAGAGGGATTAGCAAGCTCTATTGATAGGCAGGTTATCCTAAACCATTCACAGCATGAATTCAGAACAAATAGATTAACAACTACGGCGATGATAGTTTACTTTATCTTAGAAGCACTTGTCCACAAAGAAAAGGCCGAGCTATCTTGCTGTGATCTTAGCAAAGCCTTTAATATGGTAAACCACTGGATCCTTATTTCTAAATTGAAATGTTATGGAATGAGGGGCAGAATAAGAACACTTTTACAATCCTATTTTTTTCTCATTTGTTGACCTCGAGATTTACTCACACGGCCATGGACTTTTTCCATACAGTCCTATTTGAAGAACAGAGTGCCGTTGGTTACCTAGCAAAATACCACATCGAACATCAAACAAGTGAAGTTGGGAGTTCCGCAGGGCTCCATACTATGACCAATGCTCTTTCTATTATACATAAACGATTTTCCCGAAAACGCCAGGGCAGACAGAATTTGCATCTTCGCAGGTGACACGACAATTATTAGTAAAGCAGTTACAGCGCTTATAAAACACAACAGTGATAAATCCATCCAGCAAGTGGAAGCATGGGTTAAAGCAAATAAGTTATTGCTTAATACAGAAAAAACATCAAGACTTCTCATAACAACGAGCGATCATCTACAGAGCTCTGACGAAAATAATAAAGTTTTAGGCTTATATATATATATATATATATATATATATATATATATATATATATATATATATATATATATATATATATATATATATATATGGTTGTTTAACATAGAAGAGACACATAGATCAAATGTGGAAAAAAATTATTAGCCATCTACTCACTCCCTAGAATAAGATTTTTATTTCCGAAAATAGCACAGTAATTTTATCGAAACAGGACCCAAGTAACCTTCATAGAGATTCTAGCAGGTACCACATTTTAAGCTTCTAGATTTGTGGAAAATTAAGTTGGATGCGTAAAAATTTGTTTGCTAATTCGGGATATAACGCGAGTTATTTACCATGCTCACTTTCAAGGCGTTGCAACCTATGGAGTCTTGCTGTGGGGATCCTTGCCACATGCTGAGCGTGTCTTGCTGCAATAGAAAAGAGCCATCAGAGCAACTGCTAACGAGAAATATAAAATACTTACCCTACCAGCAAGTTATATAATTACCTGTCTTCTTTACGTTTGTGATGATCAAGTCAGTTTTATCTCCCACAAGCAGGTTCACAGGATAGGCCTCACGCAGAAGAGCCATAAGTACACTGGTGTTAAGTTGTTAAATTCACTTCCAGCACTAGTCAGAAGCCTAGGAGATCATTTACATCTGTGTTTAAAAGAATATTATTAGAGAGGTCTATATATTCAATTGAATATTTAATTTTTAATGAACTAATGTTTTTTGTGTTGGTTTATTTTATATTTTGTTTTATTTTATGTATATTTGTTTATTTTGCGATCTGCAAGTCCATTATACATTTATTTTATTTGTGACCAACCATGCAATTGCTGGTTAACTAAATGTTATGTTATATCCAGATGTATTACAAGATTTTAGAAAGACCTATCCATCCCACTAATGATGATTTTGTGAAATTTTTCGATTACTTTTTTATCCAACCCTTTAAGTAATTAGAGATAAACAAACAAATATTCCCAATTCCATCAAATGTACTCGCTGGAATTTGAAATAGGGCATCTTGAAATAGACAATCTTAAAAAAAACCTGGATTTAGCGAGAGCGCACAGAATCGAAAAAGTTTGGGGACTGCTGTTACATTAAAGAATTACAAACGCATAAGCACATATAAACAATCGTCCTTGGTAGATTAACTGGTAAAACGTACACTAGCATTTTTGGCGACACAATTTGGGACGACAATTAGGAAGTAATAGTAAGATGGGAATTAATTATGCAGGACACGCCTACATCTAAGATTCCTGTATTGAATATACAATACACAGCAGATACATACATGTAGTAGGTCCAAGTATAATTACATCACGAAATTCAAAGTCGAATCGAGGTTACAACTAGATAATGTTTCAGTGATTAACTGTGTGAGAGTAACCAATACCAAAGTATTTGTTATGATATATTGGTTTATCTCCAACGCTAACGAAGTCCTGTCGCAGAAAATACCTTATGGTAGCGAATTAACATATAAGTTTATTTAAATGCTAATAATTCAATTGTTCTTTATCTATTGTTACAATTTGTTAATAAGAAGCTCTGATTTCTGCGCTGAATACAAATTACAAAGATGCAGAACTGATCTTTTGTTCTCTATTGTTGTAATGCTCACAAAGTTTGGTTCTAGGTAAATTCGTATCGTTTGGCATGTATCGTGTGGCACTACAACTCCGCGAACTGGGACGAAATGCGAGATTACTTTTCCTCATTCCCATGGGCGTCTGTCTGCTTCTGTCATCCTGACCCCTCTGATATCTCACAAAACGTCACCGAAATTATCGAAGCTGGCATGGAATTATTTATTCCACGTACACAAAAAATCTCTGCAGCCACTCAAAAGCCCTGGTTCTCTAAATCTTGTGACAAGGCCAGATTTGAAAAGGTCAAAGCTCACAAAAAGCTTCTACACAATCCCAGTTAAGAAAACCGTCAAGCATTTAACGACGCAAGAAACCGCTATGTCCGCATTCTTTCTGAGGCAAAAAACTCGTTTAATAACCACATCAAAAACAAAGTCCTCTTAAGCTCCAGCGGCAGCAAACCCTTCTGGACTCTTGCTAAATCTATTGGAAATAATTTCTGCAAGAGCACGTTCCCACCTCTTGTCTCAGGGGATGAAATTGTTTCTACCGCCCTGGGCAAGGCTGAACTTTTTGCCTCGTTGTTCGCCGGCAATTCTACTCTCAACCCACCTCGAAATATTCTACCACCAACAGTCCCCATTGTCGCGCATAAAATGACGGATATCATTTTCAAAACTAAAAAGGTACGAAAGATGCTCTCTTCTCTTAATACCAAGAAAGCCTATTGCCTTGACGAGATCCCAGCAATTGTTCTCAAAAAATGCGCACCAGAACTTGCTCCTGTCCTGACTCGTCTGTTTCAGACATCTTACAACAGAGGCATATTCCCTAGTAACTGGAAAACTGCTCGAGTACAACCCGTCCCCAAGAAAGGATCGAAAGCGCTTCCTAGCAACTACAGGCATATTTCTCTCCTTTCAGTCATCTCTAAAGTGATGGAAAAGTACATAAACACCGAATTACTAAAATTTCTTGAAAAACACAGTCTAGTCCACGACAGGCAGTATGGATTCCGTCAGCGCAGATCAACTGCCGACCTCCTTTCCTTTGTCACCCATTCTTGGAACAAGTCTATGGAACTACACGGCGAATCCCAGATTGTCGCTCTAGACATATCCAAAGCATTCGACCAGGTCTGATACGCAGCGCTGCTTAATAAACTACCGGCCTATGGCCTTACCACCAAAACTCTGTACGTGGACAGCAAGTTTCCTCTTCAACCGGAGCATTTCTGTTGTCGTGGATGGCCATTCCTCTAAACTGTATCCAATTAATGCAGGAGTTCCTCAAGGTTCAGCTTTAGCCCCTACTTTGTTCCTTCTCCACATCAACGACCTCCTCTCTAGCACATCCAACCCAGTTCACAGTTACGCGGAGGACAGCACCCTCCACTCAAATATACAATATTCTAAGCCTGTCTCTTTAGCCCAATTAGATGAGCATCGCAGACTCATGGAGGGTTCTATCTCCGTGGATCTCCAAAATATATTGGACTGGGGAAGTAGAAATCTGGTACAATTCAACCCCACCAAATCACAGTCTTGCTTTCTTACTCATAAGAGATACACCAGCCCTAGACCCATCACAATAAACAACCAAGTTATTCAAAGTAATGAGTCCTTTTCACTTGTTGGCATCTCTGTGGATCGAAATCTCAATTGGCACCAACATGTCACATCAATTGCAGAAGCAGCTGCTAAGAAATTAGGTCTCTTCCGGGCTCGCAAATACTTTTCACCAGTTAATCTCTATACCTTATATACTTCACAAATAAGGCCAAACCTCGAATACTGCTCCCACATCTGGGGTGCTGCTGCCGCTTGTACACTCGCTTTCCTGGACTCAATTCAGAAGAGAGCTATACGTCTCATCGGTGACCCTACCCTCACCCAAAGGCTGCCATTCCTTGCCCACCGACGTGCCGTTGGTGACGTCTCTCTCTTTTATAGATATCTGCACGGGCACTGCTCAGAGGAGCTTTCTTCCATAGTTCCTCCACCTGCTGCCCCCAACAGATCTACCAGGGGAACAGAGCGAATGCACCCTTTTACTGTCCAGGTGACCAGACATAGAACATCTTGTTATGTCCGCTCTTTTGTCCCGGGGACTTCCAAGTTGTGGAATTCCTTGCCGGCACATGTTTTTCCTTCTCCCCCGAACCTCCAAACCTTCAAGTCCAGGATTAACAAGTTGCCTCTTTCCTCCTTGTCGACACCCACGGTACGATAGTATTTAGGCTGTAAGCCCTCGTGGGCTGTTGTTGAAATTTAAAAAAAAATTCGCTATTACAAGAGTCGTAGTTAGGTTAGGTTATATTGTGGGTGGGTCATAACGGTCCCTCCACTGCGACCTTAATGTCTATTGTGGCTCACGCCTAATTGTCTTATATTTGTCCAACCTCTTATAGAGGTCGATAATTTTTGTGGGCAAAAGTTGTTTCGGATCTTCTGGTGCAAGTTGTGTCTTGCCAAAGTGCAGGTGTCTTGTCCTGTCAGCAGCGGGACAGGAACATAGCACGTGCTCTGCTGTTTCGTCACTCTCGAAACACAGCTGGCACTCGGTTTCTTGTCGAAGCCCAATTCGGCACATGTGGTGTCGCAAGCGGCAGTGTCCTGTATACAGGCCGACCAGAGTTCTCAGTTGTCTGTTTAGCTCTAGAAGTCTTATAGCCCTTGACTCTGAAAGGCCATATATGAAGGCCTTAGAGCGTGCTAATCCTGACAGATTTTTTCCATTGTAGGGTTGCCTTTCCATCTTTTCAGGTTTTTAGGTGCATTTTGCGGTCCATGAGGATGTCACCAGCACAGGTTCTGGTCCTACAAAGTCCTCACGAGCATACCCCCGCCCCCCTGGCAGCGCGTCGGGCGCTACACTGCCACTAAGGTCTGAGTGACCCGGTATCCAGACCAGCGACATCTCGTTGTAGCTGCCCAGTGCGTTGAGTGCAGTCTTGCAGCTCCCTGCAGTTTTTGAATTGCAGCGGTAGGCACCAGGTGCCTTTATGGCAGCTTGTCTATCGGAAAATATCTTTATCGATTTGTGTGTGCAATGGTTTTGTATAATCTCTCTCGTACACATATCGACGGTATACACTTCTTATGGTTGCATACTTTACGAGGCTAGATGATATTCCTGCATCAGTGCTGCTTCCATATGCGCCAGCTCCTGCTTACATATGCACCAGCTCCTAGTTAAATTGTTGTTAAGGGCGACAAATACATGCATTAAAACTTTAACGCGTAAAATGGAATAAAAACCCGGAGAGGTATAATACCGCAGTCCACAGAATCCCTACAAAGCACGTTGTCATCAAATGCCGCATAAAGCATCATATTTAAAAACATCTTGCGATATTCTCAGTCCTTATTTTTGTTGACGTTATTCATTGTATGCGGCAGCACCTGGAGACTGTTCTAGAGAACGATGCGTGTACCTTTGAAGCGTGACGGCAATGTAGGGAGGTGCGAAGGGAAGACTGACACGAGCGGGCGGGATAATTTATTCGGCTGTGAAGCACCGTTTAAATAGGCCACAGAACATATTCAAGAGCATTCGCGCCACGAGGTTTTATAGTAGTGTTAGTTAGTGACTGACTATATCAGTATCTGAAGGCACCCCTTTTAGAGAGGGTTTTTGGGGGACAGTCAGAAACTTGATTTCTTTCTAACGTTGCGTCAGAGCAAAGGCCTGTGAACGCACCTGCCACTTTAGCGAATCATAATTCTTAGTTGTAGAGAATTTAATTTCATGCTGGTTTCTTCCCTTAGAAAGTGACCGGTTCAGTCGAGCTCCAGACAGTACATCAGACTGAATAGTTTGTTTTAATGTGCTGGTAATCTTCTGTGTAGTGACAGTGTACTATAATAAATTTATAAACTTTGATTCTAGCAATTTCAGATAGGATTTAATTTTGATTTTGTTATATAACTAAAATTGATTAGTGATTGATAGAAAAGAACGTGGCCATAGATGTTTAATAAGGCAATTGCTTTTAACTTGAGGTAAATTCACCTGATATCGAGTAGTCATAAACCTTTCCTCTAGACTTGATTAGAGCTAATGTTTAGAATATAACTACTCACTAATTTCACAAATCGTAATAATAGTTTGACTGTTGTTTGAAGTCAATCTATGTATCATTATCATTATTATACAGGAGTGGTCCACTTTTTGAGTCCCTGCACCGCGGCCTCTTTGGCCTCTTGTGTCCCCAGAATTCCCCCTACTTCTCTAGGATGCCCGTTTCTTTGACAAAGTTCAGTAATATCCTGCAGTGAGCAGTCTTTAGTGTTTCTAAGTTTACCCTTTTGTTGCGTAGTAAGTTCTAGGTGGTCCAGGTTCGCGCTCATTTGAAGAGATTTTTTCAAAATTCAAAAGTCGGGATCTCCACATTACTGATTTTTTTTCTAAGAAAATTCCCTAAAAATATATGTGACGGTCTCGGAAAAGAATATGTCTTAGAAATCTCGTGCCTGGCGTGAGTGGCGACTGATTAACTGAAGCAGCTGATGCCGCTGTCCAAATGCAAATGTCGGGATCACCTCATTAGTGCATTTTTTCACTAAGAGTGCATTAACAATATATTATTGCTTTTAAAATAACAAAGGTAATGATGACTTGATAAAAGCGGAAGTTTCACCATATTGAAATTGAAAAAACTAAATCTATTATGTGTGGCAAAATAAAATAAAAATTGGATTAAGATTACGTAAAATTTTCATGTTATGTAGAACAGGGTGTACAATAAAGTTTTTTCTTTTCTTTACGTTGGTCTCTTTCCGCGCCTATGGTCAATCACCAACGCCAGGGAGCAGTTTTACCTCACTATCCTGGAAATTTCGCTGAATCCCTATCTTTCTGTAAAAAGGGTAAGGATCTTTAACGTGCCTCAACATCTCATGGTACATAGGAGCGAGGTCTTTACACATCCTTTGAAGGGTGGAACGTGCATGCATTCCACTTGCTCAAACACAATGCCACAACCTCGGTTAATGTTGATTGGACTGAAAAAGTGAAATCCACTACTGGGAGACGAACTCAAGACCCTCGGGTTCAGAGTTCAGAGGCACACATTCTTATCACTGGGCCACCGAGGCTGTGCAATAAAGTTAAAAACTGTAAACGAAATCCTAGAGAGTTATGTACTTTTGTTTGTGTGTAACTAAATTCAGTGAAATTAAATACGTTCATAGTGAATCATTAAGGTGACACTTGTGCTACATTCCTAAGTAACTTTAAACCTGAATTAATATTTTTAAACAATACTGGTGAATGATTCAGTATTTCATAACGTTTTTCTTCTAACCGTGGAAAGTTTCTAGGTCTGATTCACCAAAAAAACTCGTAAGTAAATTCAACTGGTTGTCTTCAGGCGCTACTATTTTGTACCTTATATCGTAATGTGGACATATTTTAATAGATTTTGTAAGCAAATTATTTGTGATTTATGCGCATCTATATATGCAAAGTGAAACACTTAAATAGTAACACTCTTTTGATTAGATAATTATATTAAAGACCATATACTTATCAATTATTTCTTTGAAAATAGCTTAATTTCCATTTGTATACCGTTATTACACAAGTTTACCATGGCTGTAAACAACGCTGTAGGTTTCTACTGTTCAGCCAATATTAAGAAGGCTAATCTTGCGTTTAGGAATTTTTGTTTGTTTTTAGGAACAGAAAAATTTAAGACTTGGGTGGGGTTGTAGGAAGGTGGTACCCGTTTGTAAGGTCAAAAACTGCTTCACGCTCGATGCGTTGTTAGAGGCGTTTTTGTGATGTAAAGTCAAGCTATTTGTCCACAATACAGGTTTTAGTGAATTTTCGTAGAGAAAATTCACTAATGAGGAGATCGCGTGTTTGGAATTTTGAAAAAAATGTTTTCAAATGAGTGCGAACTAGGACCGCTAGAACTCATACTCGGGGTCAGAGTTTCATATATATATATATATATATATATATATATATATATATATATATATATATATATATATATATATATATATATATATATATATATATAATCACATCGATAACTCAAAAAGTGATGGGCTGATTTTGATAATAACTGGCAGGTATTGTCAATTTGTAAGTGGTTCCAAAAATAACAAAGTTATAACGACCAAATTTGATACGCAGGTTTCTACTATGAAAAGTATACTACATAGCAAAATTTAGGTTTTTAAGTTAAAAAGAAAAAAGTTAAAGGCATTGAATGAAAAAACTTTTGGTGACACTGGCGGGTACGGAGGGTACAAGAACAAATTATTTGGTGTAAAATCTATAAAATACTACAGAAAAACATAATGTTTTCTTGGCGTCTATATAATTTCGCAAAGAAATGCGCAGATCATTTCCATAAAAATTCGTTACCATAACGCACTTTCTGCGCCGAATTTTTTTCTTTTCAAATTTACTAGTTCTAACTAATGGAGCTGATTTATTGCCATGTGTCTTTAGGAAGTTATTCAACTAGTAGAGCACCGTTAATAGAAAAATCCGGACGTCGAATTTATATAAAATATAATAAAATGTAATAACACAATTTGCCATTATTCCAGAAAGTTTGATTTTGGTGTATAGTAAGGTCTCTATTAGAGCAAGATGTGAGCCAAAATTTCAAAAAACGGGTATGCTGTTTTTGGAGATAAAAAATTTGTTGAGAACTCTTTTAAAACTAGGCCAGATTGGGTGGCTAACAAACTCATCCAACCTATTAACAAAAGAAATACATGGGCCAAGTTACATCAAAGTCGAGATCTCCTCATTAGTGAATTTTCTTTTAAAAAATCACTACTGTGGAGATCCCGAGTTTTGAATTTTGAAGAAATTTCCTCAAATGAGCGCGAACTAGGTCACCTAGAACCCATATCCAGGGTCAGTTTCAATTTATATATGTGTATATATATATATATATATATATATATATATATATATATATATATATATATATATATATATATATATATATATATATATATATATATATATATATATATATATATATATATATATATATATATAGGCCAATTTTGATCAAATTTTCCGAATACCTTCCTTTTGCAGGTCGCTTGGATAAGTTCGTTAGCCAGGAAAATCGGCTCAGGTTATCCCGGAAAATGTTGTGTTTTCTTTCGGAATTTTTTTTATCTCCGGAGATAACAAAGCAAGGGCAGCCAAATTGGGTACGCGTGTTTGTATTATAAAGAGTGAACCATGTACCACAATTCAGCTCTGTAAGTTTGAAGACAAAAAAGTTATGGGTATTAAAAAAAAGTCAAAGTCGCGGTTTAAACGTCAAAATTGGAAACATTCAGGCAAAAAACCTGAAACAAATACGGGTTATGTAAAGTAATTGTCGCGAGAAGAGTGTTCTGCGAACCCTTAAGTTTCAGCTTCAACCATCTGCTCTTCATTTTACTAAAATATTTCCAGAAAATTCATTTCAAATAGACACTTTCTCTGATACTTTGGCAGTAGTTTTAGGCAAGTTTATGGTTTAACGGTCTATAATTTTTTGCTAATTTTCGTAGAAAAAAAAATCGTTAATGAGGAGACCGCGACTTTTGAATTTTAAAAATATTTCTTCAAATGAGCGCAAAGTAGCCTCTCTAGAATCCATATCAGGGTGGTTTAGTTTCAGTTATTATCTGTTTACATATATACAGGGTGACGCATCTCTACGGTAAAGCTCAACATAATTGTTATTATATATATATATATATATATATATATATATATATATATATATATATATATATATATATATATAAGGTTAAGGTAAGATGCTTACTGGCAATTAGGCCAATACTGACCCTTTTTGCCCATCCAAACTAACCTACCCTCCACATTAAGCTCGATCTCAACGACAGAAGTTATTTCAAAAATCATCCGCTGCCGGTGAGCCTCGAGCCGTCGTCCCCCGAGTCCGAATTGGGAAGTTTCAGTCGACTTTCCAACACGGCCACGGCGGCGCTCAGTATGTATATATACACACACACATATATATATATATATATATATATATATATATATATATATATATATATATATATATATATATATATATATATATATATATATATATATATATATATATATATGAATATATAGTAACGGACGTTCCAAAACCATTTCCAAATGCTAATTAAAATTATTCTTTTCCTTTCGAATGCTTTTTGACTGTTGGGAATAAATGACGGTGAGATGATGCCAGCTCCGAAGAATAGGGCGAGCGGCCAATTCAAACCCAATTTTGTTAATCGTTTGCAGTGCATTTAACAAATTGTGAGCAGAGGAGTTGTCACAGAAAAGAGCACATCTTGGACCGCTTTTCCGCAGCGTTTTTCCACTATTTTCTCGCGTAATTCAGTTAACAACTAACTGTAGTATTATTTAGCACACTTGGAGGATCTAAAATCACCACAACACATCTTTTCATAGACCTGGCGATCGTTTCACTAACCAAGTTAGCGTCATCCTCTGATGACGCTCAGAGGATGACGCTAAGTTGGTTAGTGAAACGATCAGGTTTCTGAAAATGTGTTGTGGTGGTTTGGGTTCTCCAAGTGTGCTTATCAGTGCTCATCGCAGGTTACAATCTTCACTTAGTGTACTATTATTTCTAAATATTACATGTGGGGTTGGCATACCTACTTGAAGGTTAAATCAAAGGCCTATACTTCCAGACAGATTTTTTTTATCATAAAAAATATTAAACTTTTAAACGTCAATACATCTGGGGTTGACATACTTGAAGGTTAAATCAAAGGCTTATACTTTCAGGCAGATTTTTTTTTAAATAAAAATCTCTGGAAGTATAAGCCTTTGATTAAACCTTCAAGTGTTAACTGTAGTAAGCTGCCCTGGTAGTTTTACCCCGTTCCAGAGAATGTAGAAGAATTATCCCATCTTTGTCCTAGAAGACCGAAACAAGAACCTGGCCAGCCTGCTTGTGAACGCGAGTTTTTTAGGTCGTGGAGAACCGGAGCGCTTCCACTTTGATTGCTCTTTAGTCTCTGGATCATAGTGACGGACCTATGTTTCGTCCATAATGACAAGGCGACCCAGTGGCACATTTCCACCGACATTGTCAAACGAACGAGCTTCTGAGCAGCGTTTAGACATTTCGGAATCCATTTTGGCCAAAGCTTTCTCATTCCCAACTCATGGTGACCAATGTGAAACACATGTTCACAAGAGGGAAAATGAAATCTTTTATCGTATGTTTCAGCCCAATTCGTCGATCTTCTTAAATCATCATCATTGTGAATTAAATTGAAAATAAGATTCCCCACAACCTGTATATTAATTATTTTTGTCTAAATAAAAAAATATAAAATTAAAGAAGGCACAATCTTATACAACACAACGATTCAGTGGCTGCAACCTCAATGTTTATTAGTTTGTTAGCTACAGGAAAATGTCACGTTAGTTACGCACATAATATTTAATTATACAGGGTAAGTAAACAGTATGGAAAGGCACTTGTATTTTTAGAGCCTTGGTGGTTCAGTGGTAAGAACGTGTGCCTTTGAACCGAAGGGTACTGAGTTAGATTCCCAGGGTTCCCCTTTCACATTCTCAGTACATATGTATAACATTAACACCAACCGAGGCTGTGGCATTGTATTTGGGCTAGTTGAATGTCTGCACGTTCCGCTTTTCGGAAGGGGCGTAAAGCTCTCGGTCTCGTGTCCATGCGATGTTGGTCACGTTAAGGATCCCTACCCTCACAGAAAGGCAGGGGTTCGGGAAAATTCCCAAGATATTGAGGTGAAACTGCTCCCTGGCGTCGGTGGTTGGCGATAGTCGCGGAAATAGACCGACGTTAAAGTAACAAAAACACACACAACACACACACTTGTATTTTATGAGATATTCGTTATTCAACAAAAATGTTTTAACAAAAGTTTTTCAACAAGTTTTTTTGCGATATTTATTGATTGTTGTTGCCCTTACTCGGTGAAACTGGTCCATACTACATACATACTTGGAGACTACATCTCTGGCTTCACAGTGAAGCCAGAGAAGTAGTCTCCAAGTCTGTATGGGGCGATATTTAATTTTTCCCCAGCGTAAACAACTTTGTTGTTATGGCGACAATTTTTTTAATGGCAAGATAATATGATTTTACCTTTCTGAAATTACGTCTCTTTCTTGACACGACACTAAAATTTTAATCGGTTTCTATTTAGAAAAAAATTACTTTAATTCTAGAAGAAACCAACAAAACAAAAATAAAATAAAACAGCAGTGATAATTATTAACTAATTAAATGTTCAAAATGTTTTCTATTATTATCAATACACAGTTGAAATTTAATACACGAAGCTGGAATGTACAATCCGTCTTTTTTCGTCAATAATGCTAGCTTTCAGGTCTTCCAGATTTAAAGACCTGTCATTGTAGACAACATTTTTCAAGTGACACCAAAGAGCAGGCCATTCAAGAGCACCACCGCGCCCAATCTACGATTCTGGGAAAACTTCATCCAAATATTGCGCTACGCATCTCCAAAATGACCAACTTCATTAACTGGGCGCACTGTTCTCATAATAAATTTAAATATTTTTCAGATGCTAGATTTCCCTCAATAAAGAACGACCTAATAATATTTCTGTCTAGTATACGGGCACATAAATTCATTTTTTTGTGGTCTCTAGCATCCAATGTGGATTTTGCTGAGAACAATAACGATAATTTTACTTATTAACAAATCCATGCAGGGTAAATCTAGCTTCATCTGAGAAAATAATGTTTCTACCAAAGTCCGGATTCTTTCTAAATTTTCATAATCATAATCTTACAAAATTCAACACGTCTATCAAAAATTAATTTGTGGCCGATTAGAATAGACTTCATGAAAAAGGATGCACACTTCTGTATAACTACGTTTCCTATCAGCGTAACCCAACATTATTAATATTTCAATTATTAGCTTTTAGCTCAATTCTGACATAATAATAATAATAATTAATTTGTATAAGTTCTCAATTTTGTGATGTACAGCTCTCTAAAGTATTGTTACAAAGCACTTCAATATATGCAGGTGAGGTGTTGCCACATCTCCAAAATTTCCCCAATATCTGGAAATTCTTGCACAATCTGGCAACACCGCCTCCCCACCCCCTGGGGGTGCCTGGGGTGACCGCCCACGGGCGAAGTCTCAGCCCTCTAGGACCAAAAATAACGAAGTTACCAACTTGTACCCCGTCGGAACGGATGACTGAGGTCTGCGCATTCCGAACATCCTGTATATACACCCTGTATACGCAGAGAACCCTTACACCCTGTATACGCAGAGAGATCTTATAGTTCGAGAAACACCTCTTGTGTAACATAGGAGTGATGACCACATTTGGATCATCCTGTATATACATCCCCCTGTATACACACGGGACCGATCTGTATTCACAGAACCTTCTAGTAAAAGAAGGTCCTGGAACGTTCTGGAATGGAACGCTCCAGAAACAAGGTGGAAGGTACGGCGAGTATATAAAAGCGAAAGCAAGCCAGTTCAGTTAGAGAAGGTTGAAGTGACTCGAGGAAGCAGTAACTAGTGTGAAGTGTTATAGAGTAGGGACTGTAGTTTCAGTGTATTAGTGACTTTTGTCCAAATTAGTGATTTTAAGGCCAGATAAACTAAGTGTTTTGTGAGAGAGACATTCTAGAACTTTATTGTATCCATATTTAGACAGTAAATTAAGTGTTTTGTGAGAGAGACATTCTAGAACCCTTATTGTATCCATATTTAGAGAGTAAATAAAGTTGTTTTGTTAAAATTAAAAGTCTCACTTATCCAGAACCCGGAGAAAACGCAACAGTATTACAAACTGCAGATAACTGACCACAAACAATCTTTGCAATTGACAGCCTCAAATCACATTTTTTCAATATGTAACTCGATAAGAAATGCACAATAAGCCAAAGGCTGAGGTGCTATCGGGGCGGCAAAGACGCGGACGAGCCCTAAGGAAACAAAACTCGATAAGAAATTGGTTAATGAAGTCCAACCCAAGGAGGTGATTGTTAAGAAAGTTAATGGTTGTTCAATTTTTTCTGATGGAACCAAATTAAATGTTTATAGTGCCATATCAAGAAAGACGTTTTTGTCGAAAATGCGAGAAAATCATATCTTGTCATTAAAAAAAATATGTAGTTGCCATAGCCACGAAGTTGTTTACGCCAGGAAAAATTGAATATCGCCAGTTTGTAGTAAAAAATTATGTTGAAAAATTTTTATTAAAACTTTTTTTGAATAACGAATATCTCAGGAAACCCAAGTGCCTTTCCATACTTTTTACCAACCTGTATACAGTGGCATTTTTCATTTCTTTCTTTGTGGCTTAATATTTTTCGTGTGCAAAAAATTCAGCCTTTATATACCTGTTATAAATGTGGGAAAATCTAACTATAAAAAACCGCCATCACGTTATATCAGACACCTGCGTAAAAGAAAATTGTTGGAACGATGTCAGAGCCCTAAAAAGAGTGTCGGGGAATGCAAAATTCTCTATAGTTTGTAGGTCACAGCACTCTGGGGTCACGGTCAGGCAAACCGTGTCTGCATTCGTGCTCTTTCAGCTGTTTCGTTGATTGTTCTGTTGTATGCGAGTACCTATTTTACAAGCAAACGAAGCGAATGTTTCTCAAATCCGTTCTTTATGTGTTATTTTCTTATTTCACATCGTAAATGTAGACGATTCTCACGGTTTGGGTAAATATTAAGTGATTCATAATATACCTAGGAAAATTGTTAACTAAAGCCTTTTAAGTACAGTTTGGAGAACCCAATTCGCCACAGCATCTTTCTGGATCAAACGAATAAACGATCGTTTCGTTAACAGAGATAGCTTCACAAGAAGATGAAATAAACTGCTTTTTGTATATCTACTGATTCCGACACGGTTTGTGGGGTTATATTTTTTTCCACCAAAAATGTTATAAAATCCTGACCTAATATTAATATATCTGATAAAATAAAACCAGTTAGGTCATACCTTATATTTATGTGACAAAGTCGATGGCTAGACAAAAAAGTATCCAAAGGAACATCTTATGTTTAAAGATTAAGAGAAATTTTACCTAAATCTAAAAGTTTATAAATTTATATAATTGGTGCACGAAGCAGGATTTTTTTCGGGAAATTGCGGGAATTTTAGAATCTAAATAAAGACAAACTAAGAACATATTACAGAGGACTGATTCTTGGTCTACATCTGTTTCAATTCTCAAATTTTTGTGGGCGAAGTGAGGTGGCTGTGGTTTTTGTACACCCATTTTTAGCGAATTATATAGTTAATAAGTCTGGACATAGCAAGTGCGTTATGGAAGTGAATTTTCATTAAAATGTTTTTAATAGCAAATATGTCTCTTTAATGTAAGCAGTCATCAATTGAGTCACCGGTATAACCTATATAGTAGAAACAATGTACCATATTTTATCAAAATAACTTATTGTTTGAAAATGTACAAAAATTTACCGAAAATAAACTTAAAATGTTTCCGAGAAAACTCATTTCCTAGCCGAAGAACCTTATGTTAATAGCAAATTATTGAATTTTGAAGCATTCCATGAAAATTCGCTTCTAAACGCACTTACTGGGTCTCGATTTTTTTTTACACACATGCATCATATTTCGATGAAAAGTGCAAAAATGTAATAAGGAATGTTCAAAAAAAAAGAAGGAAGTATCACCAACGACTTATGGGCCACCATATGATTGTCAAAATAATTTTATAAGATGCAGGTCAAGACACCCTATAAGTAACGTATACAATTTTTTCTCGTATCAATTATATTGAGCTTTACCGTAAAAATGCGTCAGCCTGTATGTATGTAAACAGATAAAAACTGAATGTAAACCCGGATATTGATTCTACGGGGTCTAGTTTGCACTCATTTGAAGAAATCTTTCTAGAATTCAAAAGTCGCGGTTTCCTCATTAACAAATTTTATCTACGAAAATTAGCGCGACAAATTATAGACCGTTAAACCATAAACTTAACTAAAACTACTGCCAAAGCATTAGATAAAGGGTCTATTTGAAATGAATTTTCTGGAAATATTTTACAAAAATGAAGGGCAATGATGGTTGAAGCTGAAACTTAAGGATTTGCAGGACACTCTTTACAGCATGCGTAGTTCTTTCAGGTTCTTTGGCTAAATGTTGCCAATTTTGACGTTTCAAATCACGGCTTTGACGTTTTGAGGAAAACCCCAATTTTTTTTCTTTAAATGCCTATAATTTTTTTGTCTTTAAACGAACAGACATGGATTTTGGTAAATGGTTCACAAACATGCCCTTACTTTGTTGCTTCCGGAGATATAATTTTTTCCCGCAAGAAAGCACAAAATTTTCCGGGAAAACTTGGGACAATTTTCCTGGATAAAAAACTTATTGAAGCCACTTACAAAATGAAGGTACTCGGCAAATTTGATCAAAATCGGCCCATTATTTTTTGAGTTATCGGTGTGATACATATATTTATATTATAAACATATAAAAATTGAAACTGGCCCTGCTTCGGGGCCTAGTTCGCGGTCATTTGAAGAATTATTTTAAAATCAAAAGTCGGGATATCCTCATTAGTGAATTTGTTTGAGAAGATTCACTAAAGGCAAGAGTTGTGAAGCCACGGGAAAAGTATACGGCTGTATTAAATATGGAACGGTTTCGCTAAATTAGGGCAAGAACAAGCAACAAGATATACTATTCAATAAGTCTTAAAAGTTTTCATCTCCTCTTTATTCAATTATTTTTTATACAAAAACTCGCTAAAAAATTCATCGGAATAACAACGATCAGATAACGGTAAAATGAAATGAGACTAAAAAAATTAATAAAAAGTGAAGTCACTAACTAGGGTTAGAACTCGTCTTATTACAGGACTCGTCTATCTGATGCAATCGCTTAGACCATTGGGCCACCGTCGACATGACAGATGCATGTACTAGCAGGTATATACGCTAGTATGTTAATTTTCTAACGTCTTTATTATTTATACCAAACACTTTTTATTTACAATGGATTTTTTGTTCATATTTTAACGAAATGAAGGAAAATAACGACTTAGACACAGGTCTAGGAGCTTGTTAGTCATTTCGTGTCGTGTTTTTCACTCACATTCGTACTCCTACCATAATTATCAATTTTGACGTTTTAACTTTTTTTAAACAGAGGCTTACTTACCTATAACTTTTTTTCTTTAAACTTAGAGATCTATATTTTGGTACATAGGATATTCTTTATGACAGAAACCAGCGTACCAAATTTGGTTGCCCTTACATTGTTATTTCCGGAGATATGCATTTTTTTTTAAAGAAAACACAAAATTTTCCAGGAAAACCTGGAAAATGAAGGTATGCACCAAATTTGATCAAAATCGGCTCATTATTTTTTGAGTTATCGGTGTGATACATACATACACACACATATATACATATATATATATATATATATATATATATATATATATATATATATATATATATATATATATATACATATATACATATACATATAAAAACTGAAAATGACCCCGGATATGGGTTCTATGGGTCCTAGTTCAGGCTTGTTTAAACCATTTTTTTCAAACTTAAAAAGTCGGGATCTCCCTATTAGTGAATTTTTCTAAGAAAATTCACTAATAAATTGAAAATGTTACATTCTACCAAGTTTACTAATGACGTTTTAAGAAGAAAAACTATGACTTGTCTAAACGGTTATATAAGTTTTAGTGAATTTTTTTAAAAAAAATCACTAATGAGGAGATCCCGACTTTTGAATTTTGAAAAAATTTCTTCTATCTTACAAGAAAAAAACGTTATAAAAAATATTTGGTGCCAGGCCATTTCTACGAAAATTCACTACCTAACGCACTTGCTCGTCCAGACTTTTATGATATAAACCCGCGTACCAAATTTGGTTGCCATAGCTTTGTTATTTCCGGACATATAAAATTTTTTCGAAAGAAAACGCAATATTTTTCGTAAAAAACTGGTCTGATTTACCTGGCCACCGAACTTATCTAAGCCACTGGTGAAAGGAAGGTTCTCACCAAATTTGATAAAAATCAACACATTATGTTTTGAGTTATTGGTGTGACACAAATATATATATATATATATATATATATATATATATATATATATATATATATATATATATATATATATATATATATATATATATATATATATATGTATATATATATATATATATATATATATATATATATATATATATATATATATATATATATATATATATATATTTGTGTGTGTCTGTGTGTACCTATATAACATTTTTAAAAATTCAAAAGTCGCGATCTCCTCATTAGTGAATTTTTTAAAGAAAATTAACTAATAAACACAAAATATAAAAGGCTGCGTGCAACCAACCACCGATTTCTTAAATCTTCAGCTTTGTTATTTCCGTTCCTAATACAGTGAACAATGTCTGTAAGGCTACAAACATCTTTACCATCATTAGAAAGGCATACCGGTTTCGCTCTCATTAGAGATCATCAAAGTATTGTGCTCAGATACGAAGTCACTCAGTCAGTTCGCACCCTGTTAGCTGCAATTAAATTAAAAAATGTGTAATAGTTCAGCTTATTTTATCAAAATAATGGATGTTTTATTCTTTATTTTTATTCTTCTCTATTAACAATGTATTTTTTTGTTTCAGGTAAGTCTTAAGCGAAAGCGGAAAAAATGAAGTAAAAAACAGTAAGCTAAAAATCCTATTATGTTTTTTTGGGTTATTTGTGGACAGGTTTTTACAACTTTAGGATGATTGTGGTTTGTAGAGTTCGTACCTTCTTTAATAAGCTCATATACAGGAGTTTTGTTTTTAAAGTAAATAATATATTTAGTTTGTACCTCGAAAACGCGATACTCGTTTTTTCTAATACATTTGATGTCTGGCAAAAATGTTATTGTTATTGTATGGGATTTTTGTAATTCATAGCAGTGTATTGCCGTAGAGAAGAAAATGCGTTGGTAAGTGCTGAGCGCTGAACCATATTAATTAGACTTGTAGAAGAAATATACGACACCCCATTTAGAGGAACATGAAGAGAACGACCTGGAAGGGAACTCGAAATGCATGGACACAAATAGATGTCGAGCAGCGCGATGGAACTTTCATATTGAAAATTTTGTTATTGACAAGGTCACAGTCCAAATTTGTTAGTCACGATGAAATTTTATCCAATGATGAGAATTTCGATCCAAAAGACGTAGTCCTTTAATGGTTATTTCCATTTGCATGCTAAGTAGCTATTCTAAGATAATTTATAATGTGCCTGTGGGCATTGCCTAAGTTTTTAAATGTATGCTATCGATACAGTTTTTGGCAGTTAACTTCAATTGCTCATTATGGTTCCAGTGGTGAATGATATTATGGTTCCAGTGGTGAATGATTTTTTTCAACAGGGCCTTTACTGTACTATCTTTTTATTCCTCTATTTAGGTATTTCCAGACATTTTCGATTGGGTTCATATCTAGTGAATCGCCAGGCCATCGTGGGAGTGGTGTTTGCTTGTCTTTCACACATTTGTAATGCATTTGGCTATATGGCAAGGTGCTCCATCTTGTATAAACACTTTCGGGCTGTTTACAAACCATTCGTTCATCTGTGGAATCAACTTATTCTCCAGAAGATTTTTATACTGATCCTGAAGCATGGTATATATGACAGACTACACTTCACTGCCACCGGGTGTATGACTGCTTTTATAACACTGTCTGAACCATTTTTCATGGGTTCTTAGTTTGACACACTGTTTTGTCACACAGTATCTGGAATGTCGCCTCATCACTGAGGCATACCTTCACATACAAGTCAATGTTAGCAAAATTGGAAGAGAGAACAGATTACTACTTTTCAGTCATCTAAAGTTCAATATTTGTACAAGTTCGCCCCCTGATGCCACTTCTTCATCACTGCTTCAGTCAGTTTTGGTTTATTCACTGGCTTTCTGCCCAGAGCCGCGTCTTTACAATATTTCTTTGCACTGTTCTCTCTGATATGTTGCACCCTGGCAGTTCAAACTGCTTTGTAGTGAATTTTCATTAAGAAAATTCACCATCAGAGAGGTAACGATGATGAGACTTTCGGATTTTTTTTTTTCAAGTGAGCACGAATTAGAGCCCCTAGAGCCCACATCCAAGATCTGTTCGAGTTTATATATATATATATATATATATATATATATATATATATATATATATATATATATATATATATATATATATATATATATATATATATCTATGTATGTATGTATGTATGTATGTATGTATGTATGTATGTATGTATGTATGTATGTATGTATGTATGTATGTATGTATGTATGTATCCGAGCGATAACTCAAACGAAACGAAACTTGGTACATATCTTCATTTCGTTAAGTCCGCGGGCGAGTTCGTAAATCAGCTATACCGGAGATTTTTTTTCACCCAAAAATATACAAAAATATTTTTGGAAGTATTAGAGTAATTGGAAATATACTTTACATGTAGAAATGATTCAAATAAACCTCTGTTGTCAATTTCAAGTAACTTGGTTCACAAAATTTTGAGTTTTACCCTAATTAAAAATAAAATCTGAAAGACATGAATTGAAATGACTTAAGTTGGTAAAGACAAATACCTGACAAAGACGGAGTAGTTAGCTGCCGTACGTAGATTGATACATACCACAGGAGCAAACAATGGAAATAACAAGTAAAACATACTATCCGAAATGGCGTTGGCGGAATCTCGACCACTAAAATCCCGAAAGCGTTGTTGTGATTTGTGATTACTCTCGAAGGACCTTGTGATTTGTAATTACTCGATGAACTGTTGTGATTTAAATAATGAACACGTCAAGAATAAAGTTAACGTATTTATTCTACATACAAATTTACAGAAATGCTGCACTATTACAGAGGGTGTACTAAACTTAAACTGAACTGATTTTTATGATCGCAAGAATAATAATACCAATAATGTTATTAATTCTTCACCAGCATGCCTTTAATCCTGGTTAGTGGTGGTGCGCAGGTACCTAAAGCAGGTATACACCCTTCACACAATATTCAAAAAGAATTGCAGGTAGCTACTGTCCAAGTCAATATAATACAGGGGGTGATTGCAAAAAAAATGAAACTTTGATTAATATGAAAATCCAACAAGCGTTGTCAACACCAAACACCACATCAGTGCGCGAAAGTGAAGTACATCCAGCTCGCTCTCGCACTACGTCAGAATGACAGGCATGAAATTAAAAATGATTAGATTGTAGTTCAGTGAGAGATTCAATACATTTTTAAAATACACTATGGTTGTAGCTTGATGAACGGCTTCAATTAAATTTTCAGACTGGAAATATAGCATATAGTGAAAAGATCAATGGTTTACCTATACGCCACGGGTATAACATCGCGCGAACAAACACCTATTACGTAGTCTCTAGTTGGCCAAGTGGTAATGTGTTTGATAGATACGCTCTCGACACGGGACCAGCCGGGGTTCTCGGTCTGGTTCTATTCTCGCGCGGATCATGTAACATATTTTTGTGTTTCGTTTTAATATTTCATAGAAGCCGTAGTTTCCAGATTTCATACGTTTCGAACTAGTTCTCATTTTTCCTTAAAACGCCTGGATAACTGTGTCACCTTTGAACCTAAAATTATAATTTTTAGAAGATATTTTTTTATTGTTGATATTAGTGACGTTTTATTAAGAATATTCACTAACAGAATTTGTTTTTAATAAAACATTTGTTGTTGTAAAAACCGGTTAGATTAGGTTGACTAAAACGATATCATCTAGGCGATTAAAAACGAAAAATACCTGTCACGTTTATAATTTGGCAAATAATTTCCTTTTAAGAGTACCTAGATATACCAAGTTTTACTTTTCTAGCTTCATAGAAAATTGAGTTTGTTCATTGTTGAACACAAGATTAAAATATTTTTTGATACTAGAAAGATATCGATGGTAACACTTTCAAAAAAATTCTTAAACATTATCTAAAGCAGATCATCAAGGTCTGTTTAAATTTAAAGTATTAATTTTAGTAATATGCCGTACTACTAGTGTAAAATTCTTATAAAAATTCACTACTATAACGCACTTGCAGCGTGCCGAAATTTTTTATATCTAAATACGATACCTGTTTTGCAAAACAACATTCGTTAGATACTTTTCACCTGAATAAATGTCAACATTATTTTTTTAAGAAGTCGCCATGTTATGCAGGTTGCTTTTTGTACAACCAGCTGCCTTGTTCTCTGAGGGACACAAATTCAAAAAAAATAGAAAACAACTCAAGGTTGCTTTGACCATTCATAGTTTTTATAGTTTGAGTGAATTTTATGAAGCTGCACTGTGAAAGTATGTTTTTTGTTGTGATGTTAAGCTCGTTTTTAGATTTTTGGACACGTACCCTTGTGATAAGTTGTGATGCGTTTTTTTTATCTTGTAAGCTTTATGACTTCTCCGATTACAATAATTGGAAATAATGGACCAAATAAATATTTATTATTATTATTATAAGTACCTGTGTCCACTTGCAGTTACCAGCTTTTTTTTGCCAACGACTTTTTTTGTAGATTGTGCGTTGGTGAGTTTGGCATTGTTTCTCCTCACAAATTTCTTCCATAGTTCCTCCACCTGCTGTCCCCAACAGATTACCAGGGGAACAGAGCGAATGCACCCTTTTACTGTCCAGGTCACCAGACATAGAACATCTTGTTATGCCCGCTCTTGTGTTGTGGAACTCCTTGCCGGCACATGTTTTTCCTTCTCCCCCGAACCTCCAAACATTCAAGTCCAGAATTAACAAGTTGCCTCTTTTCTCCTTGTCGACACCCACGGTACGATAGTATTTAGGCTGTAAACCCTCGTGGTGTGTTGTTGAAAAAAAATGCCTGGACATTTCTGTCAACTCAGCAATATCACGTTGGCTATGTTTGTATGCGTCAATACGGTTGTTATCGAGGCTACCCTTTGTGAAGAAAGGTCTTTCTTTGGATTTGTCTATCTGGCAAAAAAAAAAAAGAAAATACAATCGGCATTTCGTTTCCAATAATTAATTACAATAACTGTGCTTTCATGAAAATTAAATTAGATGTGGTAGTTAAATTACTTACTTCAATCGATTACTCCAATAAAAACAGCAAACGTTTTGAATATTTGGAAAAGTAAAGAAATAATCAACACATATGCCCATTTTCACAAAGCTTGGTTAAATACTTATCGGCCGGTTAGTTAATCAAGGCATCAGACGACCAATCACAGACTGTGATTCGGATTTTTGCCACGACAACCAAATATTTTGAAGCTATGATTGGTCGTCTGAAGCCTTAATTAGCTAACCGGCCGTTAAGTATTTAATCGAGCTTTGTGAAACTGGTCATTTGACACCCATCAGCTGCCGGAAGAGTTTAACACCTGTCATGTGTTTTGACAGAATAGCAGCGATCACGCAAGTATTGTTATAATTCTTGCAATAGATGACCGGTAGAATCTTCACCATACACACAGTTAATAAGAAAAGTGTTCTATAAACATAGACTGAATAAAAAAAAAGTTCGGGGCGCAGCAAGTGCGTTATGGTAGGGAATTTTTATTAAATGCTTCAAATTTGAATAATTCAATTTTCTATGAACTTAGAAAGTTTAATTTTGGTATGTAGTAAGGGCTTTCCTAAGGCAAGATATCCACCAAATTTCATTAAAATAACTTTTTAATTTTCGGAGAAAACAAAATTTTTTCGAAAAAAAATCAAAATTTAAATTACTCAACTTTCTATAAACTTAGAAAGTTGAATTTTGGTACGTAGTAAGGTCTCTCCCAAGGCAACATCCGTTAAATTTCATTAAAACAGCTTTGTAATTTTTGGAGAAAAATTTTTTTTGGAAAGAAATCTCAAAAATTTCCCGGAAAACCCTGTCCGATTTTCTTGGCTAACGAACTCATCCAAGCCATTAATAAAATAAAGGCACTTGCCGAGTTTCATCGAAATCCGTTATTTATTTTTTGAGTTATCGAATGGATACATACATACATACATACATACATATATATATATATATATATATATATATATATATATATATATATATATATATATATATATATATATATATAAACGTATAAAAATTGAAACTGACACCGGATAAGGGTTCTAGTGGTCCTAGTTCGCGCTCATTTGAAAAAAATTTTTGCAAAGTCTCACCATCGATACCTCTCTATTAGTGAATTTTTCTAATAAAAATTCACTAAAAAGTGAATAATAAATTGATCATGTCACAATAAACCAGATATATATTTTATTTTTCATTAAGGGAATTGTTGGAAATTTTGCAAATCATAAAAAATGCCCTTTCTGAAAAACTGTATGTATGATTTTTTTTATTTAACGCTGGCCTATCTCCGCAACAATGGCCGGTCATCGACGCTTGGAAGCAGGTTCATCCACAATAAAAAACAAACATTTTGAGCGACTTCTTTTACGTATCTATCCAGCATCGCATGATATAAGCACAGCATAGATATATCTATGCTGTGATATAAGGGACCGATGACGTTACGCACCATTCGAACGAATGTTGTTTGGAAAGGTGCCTAACTACCTTAGATACAGTGATACTACCCCAAATAGTTGTTATTTTACAGTGTGTATTGAATTCAGAATAATTATTTTTAGAAAAGAAACAAGCTTTTGTGAATATCGAACCATGACTCTTAGCATACCAAGTTAAGGCTCAATCGTTTGTGCTTCTGAGGCTGCATTAAAGGTTTTTGGGCGTTGCAATTTCCACCAAAGTATTTAAAACGAAGAGGACATAAAGAATAAACATATTGTATAGAATCATGATGATGGCAATTGTGGTTTATTAAAAAGATTGAATAAGAAATGGTTTGGTCTGTGGCAGCCTTCGAAAAACGTCAAAACGCCAACTACATTTCCCTTTTTTGCTCCTATTACTTTTATCCTATGCCCAAATACTGTTTGCTTTTTATCCATTTACTGAATGGTTACATTTTTATGAGTATTAGATTCGTTTCCCAAGAAAAATTGACCAGTTCAAGGCGTTTGCGGCATCAGTTACTTTTACCAGCCACGCAATCTCTAATCTCTACCAGTAGCTAAATAAAATATTGTACGTCCTTATTTAAATCAAATCTAAGGTTATTAATATTCAACGGCAAAGTGTCAATTTGTATTCCGAACCGAACTTATCATGACCATAATAAACACCTACAATGTCAAGTCGTACACTGTGTGGGCTGCCGGTTCGATGTTCTGCATGAGCGAATTGTTTTATTGTTTTTAGCAATTTATGGAAGCAAGACTTTCACTATCTGTTATAACAATGACATAAGTTATGAATTCCATTTCGGGAGCGTAACAGTCGTTAAGGTGGGAACTAAAAATATAGTTTCATAATCTACTTTTTTGTCGGTTCAAAATATTTTGTCTTTGTTTTATTCAATTTAGTTTGCCTTATTTTGTTTTTTTTTTTGTTTAATAATTGAAATTAAAACGTGCGTTATGTATGATAAAATTTATTGTTTTTAGTAAATTTTCTTAAAAAAAATTCACTAATGAGGTGATCCCGACTTTTGAATTTTTTTCAAATTTCTTCAAATTAGCGACAACAAGGCATCCTAGACCACATATCCGGGGTCAGTTTCAATTTATATATATATATATATATATATATATATATATATATATATATATATATATATATATATATATATATATATATATATATATATATATATATATATATATATATATATAGTGTGCTTCAGTTTAAGTGGCGACAATTGATTATTTCACAACGGGTCCGGCGATTTTCAAAAGAAAAGTACTTCAAAAGCTCCACATCCTGGAATGCAATATTTTGACATTCGCTTTTTCCATAGCCTACTACGTTAACAAATAAGACCCCAAAAATGACTAAAGCATATTAGGCATTTTTTTACGAAACTAAAACCAAATATCTCTATCGATTAAGGCAAACCTGTAAGCTACAAATCTCAAGTTTACATATCGTAACTTATACCGAGTGTTCGGAACTTGAGTGCAAAAAAAATTAAAAATCGACTTTTTGGAGTGCTCTGTGTAAATGCTACTGAGTGTCTTGCAAATATTAGAATGCCAATGGATGAAGAGTAACATAGTGTATCAATTCGCATAATATCATCCGTATATCATAATAAATACATAAACATATTCTTTTGCAATGTATTACCCAATTTGGACTTTGATCGGACCGGCATCTTAAATTTTGGGAAGACACCACTCCATTATTTCTGAAAGTAGCTAAGAGTGAAGATTGGAACCTGCGATGAGCACTGATCAGTGCCCTTGGAGAACCCAAATCACCACAACATATTTTTAAAGACCTGACGATCGTTTCACTAACAAAGTTAGCGTCATCAGATGATGAAAAATTATATTTTTCATCTTATTAGTGCTCATCGCAGGTTCCAATCTTTACTTAGCTTTTTTTTTTCAAGATATGCGGATTATATTCTGTGACTTGATACACTAGGTGACTCTTTAATCCATTGGCATTCTAATATTTGCAAGACACCGTAGCGTTTACACAGGCTACTCCATAAAAGTCGATTTTTTTTCCATTATTTGCACTCAAGTTTTGAGTAGGAAACTTGGGATTTATTGCTTACAGGTGTGCCTAAATCGATGGAGGTATTTTTTTTTTTCGTAAAAAATGCCTAATATGCTTTAGTCGTTTTTGGGATCTTACTTCTTAGCGTAGTAGGCTATGGAAAAAGCAAATCTTAAAATAATGCATACCAGGATATGGAGCTTTTGGGGTACCTTATTCAAGGAAATGTTTTTTGGAAAACGGCCAACCCGTTATGAGAAAATGAATTGCCGCCACTAATCACACTAATAACTCAAAAAATCATGGGTCAATTTTGATAATATTTGGTGAGTACATTCCTTTTGCAAGTGGCTTGGATAAGTTCGTTAGCCAGGAAAATCGGATCGGTTTTATCTGAAAAATTTTGGGTTTTCTTTCGGACATTTTTTATATCTCCAGAAATAACAAAGTTATGGCACCCAAATTTGGTGCACGGATTTATATCATAAAGATTCAACTATATGCCAAAATGTAGATCTGTAAGTTAGGAGAAAAAAAAGTTCTGGACATTTAGAGAGAAAAAAATTGGGTGCCACTGATGACCAGAGAAACGCACAAAAACAAAATATTTTGTGCGGATTGCCAAATTTATTGTATATTACAGACAAAGATTAAGTTTTTTTGGCGCAAAAACATCAAGACATGCCAGAAAAATTACTTTGAAAATATTATCGTTTTTGTTCTTAAAACGCCAGTCGCGATTTGAAGCATCAAAATTGTCGATTTTAAACAAAGGTTCTGAAACAAATGCGAGTTGTGTAAAAGAAATGTCGTAAGAGGTGTGTTATACAAAACCTTAAGTTTCAGCTTCAACCGTCATTGTCCTCTATTTTACTAAAATATTTGCATAAATTTCATTTCAAATAGACCGTTTCTCTGATGCTTTGGCCATGGTTTTAGTTATTGCGTTTATGCTTTAACAGTCTATAATTTTTTGTGAATTTTCGCAGAAAAATTCGCTAACGGGGAGAAGGAAGTGACTATTGTTTTAAAATTATACTTTCTCTTTTAGGTTATTTATTTAGTATTAACTCAAATAATGTTTACTGAAAGCTAACCAAGAACCAGTATGTCCCAAGTAAAAATGTCATTATTTTGAATATAAACTATTGGAAATTACTTGGGTATAAATACAATTTCAAATCCAATAATCAATACCGCAGGCTCTTTTATGTAATTAAAATAATAGCCTTTGAAAAACAAAGAACAGAAATAGAAAACAACAAAAGAAACATTACCTTCGCGCAAGCTTGGTTTAGGTGTTACAGTGTACACTTTCGTAAATATTTACCTTGCGGTTAGGTTTGAGTAAGTGTGGAAAACTTAACCGTTTACAGCATCATATTGCTTCACAGTTTTGTTTTCTGTACACAAAGTGTGAAGTTAATGGGTAATAAAACATTAAAATTAGATCATGTATCAAGCATAGATGATTTAGTTAGAAGTAACATATTTCCTGGTTTGACGTTTTATCAGACGCTTGACTTCCATATTAATTGGATTGTCCCAAATTTTTGACTTTTGGTCTTTTACAAGGTGAACTCCTAATAAACAGAAGTACTACCTACATAACGAAATGTTGAATAATCTACAAATGCCTATCAAAATTAGTTATAATAAATTACAGTAACGTATAAAAAGCTCCTGAAAACGATTCTAAAAAAAAACCCAAAGACGTGGGTGTTGTATAGTTTTTCCATTTAAAACGCCGAAGTCGCGATTTGAAACGTCAAAATTCGCAACTTTTAGGCAAAGAACCTGAAACGAATACGGGTTATCTAGAGAAAATGTCGCAAGAAGTGTGTTTTACAAACCCTGAAGTTTCAGCTTCAACCGCCATTGTTCTTCATTCTACTAAAATAGTTTCAGAAAATTTATTTCAAATAGAAACTTTCTTTGATGCTTTGGCAGTAGTTTTAGTTTAGAGTATCGATATACGTGAAGAAAAACTTTCTACCGCCTTTTACGCACATTGCGCACACGGAGGAGTGTAAAAGTGACAGAGCTATGGCAACCAAACTTGGTACATTCTAGTATCAGACTTGCCCTACATACCCAAATTCACATCTCTTAAGTTGAAAGAAAAAAGTTATAGGCATTTAAAGAAAAAAAAATGGGGGTGTCACTGGTGGTCAGAGGAAAGCACAAGAAGCAAGTAGAAAATATTTGGTGTGATTAACAAAACCAATTGAATATTACATACAGCGGTTAAGTTTTCTAGGCGCAAAAAGTTCAAGAAGTAGCAGAAAAAATGTTTTAAAAATCTTATAATTTTCTTCTTAAAACGTGAAAGTCGCGATTTGAAACGTCAAAATTTGCAATTTTCAGACAAGGAATCTGTAACGAATACGGATTATGTAGGACAAATGTCATAATAAATGTGTTTTACAAAGCTCTAGGTTTCAGCTTCAACCATCATTGTCCCTCATTTTACTAAAATAATTTCGGAAAATCCATTTTAAACAGACCCTCTTTCTGATGCCTCGGCAGTAGTTTTAACTGTAAAGTTTATGCTTTAATAGTCTATATTTTAGCAAATTTTCGTAGAACAAATTCGTTCTTAAGAAGACCGGGACTTATGAATTTAAAAAAGTAATTCTTCAAATAACTATAACCCCTAAAACGGGGTCAGTTTCAGGTTTTGTCTGTACACATATACAGGGTAAGGCATTTCTACGGTAAAGCTCAATATATCCGTTATTATACAAGGTATGAGAAAAAATGATATACGTTAATTATAGGGTGTCTCGAGCTGCATCTTATAAACCTATTTAGACAATCACAGGCTGGCCCATAAGTCGGTGATACACACTTTCTTTTTTTAATAGAAACCCCTTATGTTATTGCATTTTTGTATTTTCCATCGAATTATAATGCATGTTTGTAAAGAAAAAAATTGAAATCGTTTTTGAGTTATTTCAATTGTTTTGCAACTTTTCACGTTTTTGGTACATAACACAAACACATATCACAAATTGTGGTACGGCGTTTTTACCGATATAGATAGCGGAGCCCCATGGAAACGATGCATTCGGAGAGCCTTTTGTTTGTATTACTTGCCGTATACAGGTACTCTCAAATAGTGGCTGATTTTGAAAAGTTTTCGCAGAAATGTTTTTAGTGAATTTTCGTAGGAAAAATTCACTATTGGGGACATCCCGACTTTTGAATTTTGAAAAAACTTTTGCAAATGAGCGCGAACTAGGACCCCTAGAACCCATATCCGGGGCCAGTTTCAATTTTTATATTATATATATATATATATATATATATATATATATATATATATATATATATATATATATATATATATATATATATATAACTCAAAAATAATGGGCCGATTTTGATGAAATTTGGCATGTACCTGCCTTTTCTAAAAGGCTTGAATAAGTTCGTTGGTCAGGAAAATCGGACGAGGTTTTCGGGGAAAATTTTGAGTTTTCATTCGAAAAAAAAATTTATCTCAAAAATTAAAAAAGCTATGATAACCAAATTTGGTAGGTAGGTTTACGGTATAAAAGTAAAGTATACACCAAAATTTATATTTCTATGTTACAAGAAAAAAAAAGTTATAATAAAATATTTTGTGCCAGATCATTTCTATGAAAATTCACTACCATAACGCACTTGCTGTGTCAAGGTCGCTCGTCGCGTCTCGGCACTCACTCACCAGCCAGGAATTTACCCGTGGGCTACTTAGTGCCTTAAGGGCTGCCTGGCTGCCTGTGGCTATGAGGATCCGCTTGTTGGTGTAGCCCCTCCTCTTGTTCTCCCGCACACAGTGCAGGATGGCGTACATTTCGGAGATGTATATTTTGGTAGATGTGTACATAGTTTGGAGAGGTTCGTTGACCAGGGAAATCGGACCAGTTTTTTCTGGAACTTTTAACGTTTATTTTCCGAAAATGTTTGTACTTGTTGAAACAACAAAGCCATTTAAATAAAATATGGTACATTGTTACTATTATATAGGTTATACTGCCAACCAAATGTCCTTTTAAAAACAAGACATATTTGAAATTAAAACATTTTTACGAAAATTCGCTAACATAACGCACTTGCTGCGTCCAGACTTTTCTTTGTGCAACTTGCTTGGATAACTTCGTTGGTCAGGTAAATCAAACCAACTTTTTACGTTATTTCGGAAAAGTTTGATATCTACAAATAATGTGGTTATTTTGATTACAATAGGTAGGTACATAGGTTTTTACTACACTGTGTACAAAAAGTAATTTAACCGCTTAATATTCCTTTCTGGCGAGTTTACAAAAAAAGTGACATGTGGCTACCCCATAAATATAAATAATTACTATTGTTAATTTTGTATTTCCAATCGTATGTAAGTATTGAACTAATAAAGCTACCGACATGCGGTTTGGACTATTGTTTTTTCAATTAAATAACGTATTCAAAAATATACAGGCTATGCCATTTAAAGAATATTTTGTGTTATTATTCCGGAAAAATGGTGCATCCGGTATACTAAATAGTTGTTTGTACTTATGGATTTTGTTATTTCCTGAAAGTTTTATTTGAAACTTTTTTTTCAACTCATACATTGAAATACACTGTGGTCTAAAAAAATAAAATCGTGTTACCCAATTAAGTAATAGCCAGGCAGATATATCAGAAATATATAATAAATCACAGAAAATGCGCGATTGGCAACCATGTACTGTCCTAAGAACTAACTAAGAACCAAAGTCTCAATAGATATTAATGGACATGAAATCGAAGCTAAAGTAAGAAAATATTATAGGCAAGAATGCCCGTTATCACCATATTTGTCCAATTTATTTATAGAAAATACAATAAATATGCTGAAAGAAAAGACAGCAGGCATCAAAATAAACGGACAAAGATTCTATGCAGATGGTATAGCGCTGATGGGAGAAACGGAAATTGAATTGCAAATAATGTTCAGCGTACGGGAGAGTGCGTTGAGGAGAATTAAACGAAAAATGAGTATGATGAAAACATGAAAAGTAATAAAGATAAGTCAGGACATCCTGCACTGTGTCCGGGAGAACAAGAGGAGGGGCTACACCAACAAGCGGATTGTCATAGCCACAGACTGCCAGGCAGTCCTTAAGGCACTAAGTAGCCCACGGGTAAATTCCTGGCTGGTGAGTGAGTGCCGAGACGAGACGAGCGACGTGGCTGGACAGAATGAGGTGACCCTCATCTGGGTTCCGGGTCACTCGGGGGTCAAAGGCAATGAAGAAGCTGACAGTCTCGCGAAGAGAGGGTCAGCAGAACCATTTATGGGACCAGCACCGGCTCTGGGCGTAACAAAGAGCACTGCCAGGGGAGCCATTAAGTCCTGGGTCAGAAACCAACACAAGGTGTACTGGGCAGACTGTCCAGGGCTCAGACATGGGAAGTCAATAATTGACGAACCCAGTTCAAAGAGAGCTGTGGAGCTGCTAAATCTTAGCAGAGGACAGCTCTGAAACACAACAGGTCTCTTGACGGGACACATGGCCGTCAAGAAACACCTGCATAAAATGGTGCGGTTCGAAGGGGACCTCGCATGCACTCTGCGGCGTGGGGGAGGAATCAGCCCAGCACATCTTGTGCGAGTGTAAAGCTCTGGACTGCAAAAGACAACTGAACTAAGGCCAATCTAGACCGGAGACAGAGCAATATAAAACTTCACCCTACCAATCGCTGTGCAGACTAGTTCAAGGCACAGTGATTTTGGAATGGGTGGAGTAAGACTAAGGGTATGCACAATCAACCAAAGGTTGCAGTGCTATCGGGGCGGAAAGGCCGCGGACGAGCCCTGAGGGAAAAAGGACAGAACCGCGAAACTGAATATAAAGGTAAACGGCAAACAAGTATTAATGTTCACGTACCTTAGGATTATTATTGCAGATAATGGTAAATATAGCAAATTACTGAGGAGGCTCGCAATGCCAACGCAGGCATTAAATAGACAAAATACTGTTCCCACTAATATACATTTTAAAACTTTGACCTGTTGAAGAGGTTCATCAAGTCATGCGCATGGAGTGATATGTACGAAGCGGATAGCTGGACTATGACTAAGCAGGGCATGGAGAGAATATAAGTTTTTGAAATGTGGACATGGAGAAAAGTGACAAAGAGCAGGTACACCGAAAGACAAATAAAAGTTTGCTAGAAGAGGTGAGAAAAGATAGATGCCTGCTGTAAGAAACTCACAGGAGAAAGGCAATATTCTGAGACATAATAAGTTTCTATTAACGTTATTTGAAGGGCACATATTTGGATACATGGAAGAGATAGACTAAGAAGAAAACTTCTGTAAAACCTTGTTTAATTGATGAAGTGCGGTAGCTACAATGAAATCTAAAGAGCTTCTGGAGGCAAAGAGCCATGGTTGCGACAACAAGGCGACATCGCCTTTAAACTATGATATGCCAAAATATGTTACATTTCCCCTACGCGTGCTGCTAGCTCATTGAACCTAGAAGCTTTTGCGTAACACTATTTCAGAAGCTGACACATACTATGATGAAAAAGTGTTTCTTCAGTTGCGGTTGTTATGCAAGCCGTTATTATAATGAAGATTTCCTGTTCTGATTTTAAATTATTGTATGAGTGTGTAAGAATATCGCAACTACGAAATGACCAGTGACACCTACAAGCGAAAGAAATGTCACAATCTTATTGGAACTTACATTTGTTTATTTCTGATCAAAATTATATATTTTTGCCCGGTCGCAGAAAACCTCGTCATATATTTATTTAACGTTATGTTAGCTAATCATTGTCAAGACAACCAATTAGACTCTTAATTGGGTTTTGTTGCTATGACAATCAAAGGGATTGAAGCTGTGATTGGGTGTTTTAATCAATGATCATCTAACTTACATTATATATTTTACGAAGCTTTCTGCAAAGGGGAATATGTCTTACAAAAAGCCATGTACAGCATGATTTTAGTGAATTTGCTTAAAAAAATTCACTAACGAGGAGATCCCGACTTTTGAGGTTTGAAAAAATTTCGCTCGTTAGCTAGGAAAATCGGCCCAGGTTTTCCCGGAAAGTTTTATGTTTTTTTTTCGGGAAAAATTTATTTCCTCGGAAATAACAAAGTAAGGACAACCAAATTTGGTACGCTGGTTTCTGTCATAAGGAGTATCCCATGTACCAAAATTCAGATCTCTAAGTTAAAAGAAAATAAAGTTTTAGGTAAGCCTCTGATTAAAGAAAGTTAAAACGTCAAAATCGATGATGATGGTAGTCGTATTAATGTGACTGAAAAATACGACACGAAATTACTAACGAGCACTTAGATCTGTGTCTAAGTCGTTATTTTGCTTCATTTCGTTAAAATATGAGCAAAAAATCCATTGTAGATAAACATTGTTTGGTATAAATAATAAAGACTAGCGTATATACCTGCTAGTACATACATCTGTCATGTCGACGGTGGTCCAATGGTCTAAGCGATTCCATCAGATAATCGAGTCCTGAGACGACTTCTAATCCTAGTTAGTGACTTCACTTTTTATTAATTTTGTTTTAGTCTTTCATTTCATTTTACCGTTATCTGATCAGATTGTTGTTATTCCGATGAATTTTTTACATAGTTTTTTTTAATAAAAAATAATTCAATAAAGAGGAGATAAAAGCTTTTAAGACTTAATTCAATTTGAGTAGCATATCTGGTTGTTTGTTCTTGCCCTAACTTAGTGAAACCGTTCCATATTTAACACAGTCGTGGATTTTTCCCGTGACTTCACAAGTCCTTGTTTCTTTTGCGCAACCGATTTCAGTTTTTAGTGAATTTTCTTTAAAAATTCACTAATGTGGAGATCGAAACTTTTGAATTTAAAAAATATCTCCAAATAAGCGCGTATAGGCCGTCTAGGACACATATCCGGAGCCACTTTCAATTTTTATACGTCTATATATATATATATATATATATATATATATATATATATATATATATATATATATATATATATATATATATATATTTGTGTGTGTATATGGATGTATGTATATACCGATAACTCAAAAAATAATGGACCGACCACAACACATCTTTTTAAAAGCCTGACGATGGTTTCACTAACAAAGTTAGCGAGCGTCATCAGAGGATGAAACATTCTGAGTACCTTCCTTTTGCAAGTGTTTCGTTAGTCAGGAAAATCAGCTAGTTTTTCCCCGAAAATTTTGTGTTTTCTTTCGAAACATTTTTATATCTCCGAAATTAACAAAGTTATCGCAACCAAATTTTGTACCCGGGCTTCCGTCATAAGCGAATTACGTCCCAAAACTTAGATCTGTAGGTTTAAAGACAAATAAGTTATAGGCATTTAAAGAAAAATTGGGATTTTCCTCTTAAAACGTCAAAATCGCGATTGGAAACGTCAAAATTGCCAACATTTAGGCAAAGAACGTGAAACGAATATGGGTTATGTAGAGAAAATGTAACAAGAAGAGTGTTTTGCAGATCCTTAAGTTTCAGCTTCAACCGTAATTGCCCTTTTTACTAAAATATTTGCAGAAAACTCATTTAATATAGAGAGCCTTTCTCTGATGCTTGGGCAGTAGTTTTAATTTTAGAGTTTATCTTTTAATGGTCTATAATTTTTAGCGAGTGTTTGTAGAAAATTCGTTAATGAGACCATCACTTTTCAATTGTGAAAAGATTGCTTCAAATGAGCGCGAACTGGGCAACTTAGAATCCATATCCGGGGTTAGTTTCAGTTTTTATCTGTTTTCAAATATACAGGTGACGCATTTCTACGGCAAAGCTCAATATATCCGTTATTCTACAAGATACGAGAAAAAATAGTATTTGTTAATTATAGGCTGTCTTCAGCTGCATCCTATAAAATTAGTTTTACAATTATAGGTGGCCAATAAGTTGTTGGGTGATACAATTTTTTTTAATCGAACACACTTCATATTATTATTATTAAGCCCGGAAGAGGAAACCTAATTTCTTAGCAGCCGCTTCTGCAATTGATGTGACATGTTGGTGCCAATTGAGATTTCGATCCACAGAAATGCCAACAAGTGAAAAGGACTCATTACTTTGAATAACTTGGTTGTTCATTGTGATGGGTCTAGGGCTGGTGTATGGCTTATGAGATAGAAAGCAAGCCTGAGATTTGGTGGGGTTGAATTGTACAAGATTTCTACTTCCCCAATCTAATATTTTTTTGGAGATTCACAGACACAACCCTCCATGAGTCTGCGATCCTAATCTAATTGGGATAAAGAGACAGGCTTAGAACATTGTATATTTGAGTGGGTGCTGTCATCCGCGTAACTGTGAACTGGGTTGGATGTGCTAGAGAGGCGGTCATTGATGTGGAGAAGAAACAAAGTAGGGGCTAAAGCTGAACCTTCAGGGACTCCTGCATTAATTGAATACAGTTTAAAGGAATGGCCATCCACGACAACAGAAATGCTCCGGTTGGAGAGGAAATTTGCTGTCCAGGTACGGAGTTTTGGTGGTAGGCCATAGGCCGGCAGTTTATTAAGCAGCGCTGCGTGCCAGACCTGGTCGAATGCTTTGGATATGTCTAAAGCGACAATCTGGGATTCATCGTGTAGTTCCATAGACTTGTTCCAAGAATGGGTGACAAAGGAAAGGAGGTCGGCAATTGATATGCGCTGACGGAATCCATACTGCCTGTCGTGGATTAGACTGTGTTTTTCAAGAAATTTTAATAATTTGGTATTTATATACTTTTCCATCACTTTAGAGACGACTGAAAGGAGAGAAATAGGCCTGTAGTTGCTAGGAAGCGCTTTGGATCCTTTCTTGGGGATGGGTTGTACTCGAGTAGTTTTCCAGTTACTAGGGAATATGCCTTTATTGTAAGATATTTGAAACAGACCAGTCAGGACAGGAGCAAGTTCTGGTGCGCATTTTTTGAGAACAATTGCTGGGATCTCGTCAAGGCCAGAGGCTTTCCTGGTATTAAGAGAAGAGAGCATCTTTCGTACCTTTTTAGTTTTGAAAATGATATCCGTCAGTTTATGCGCGACATTGAGGACTGTTGGTGGTTGAGCTGGAAGTTTTCATCCCCTGAAACAAGAGGTGGGAACGTGCTCTTAAAGAAATTATTTCCAATAGTTTTAGCAAGAGTCCAGAAGGGTTTGCTGCCGTTGGAGCTTGAGAGGACTTTGTTTTTGATGTGATTATTAAACGAGTTTTTTACCTCAGAAAGCGACGGACATAGCGGTTTCTTGCGTCGTTAAATGCTTGACGGTTTTCTTGACTGGGATTGTGTAGAAGCGGTTTGTGAACTTGTGGCCTTGTCACAGAATTTAAAGAACCAGGTCTTTTGAGTGGCTGAAGAGGTTTTCTGTGTACGTGGAATAAATAATACTATGCCAGCTTGGATGATTTCGGTGACGTCTTGTGAGATATCAGAGGGGTCAGGATGATAGAAGCAGACAGACGCCCATGGAAATGAGGAAAAGTAATCCTGCATTTCGTCCCAGTTCGCGGAGTTGTAGTGTCAAACGATACGTGGGTGTGATGACTGTGTGACCTCGGGTTGCATTGCGCAGGAAGCAGTGACCATGTCGTGGTCTGAGCGACCAAGGGGGGCGGTGACTGATGTCTCATAGCATTCAGGTTTTGTAGTAAGAAGGAGATCCAAGGGATTTGAGCTGTGTGTTGGGATGCGAGGAAAGTAAGTAGGTTGCTGAACCATATTGGCTCAAGAATTGCTGACTGCGAAGGCTTCCGCTGCTCTCGCTTCTGGATCGGTTTTTGAAGATGCTAGCCATTCCTTATTATGGACGTTGAAGTCACCAAAAATAGTGACCTCGGAGGAAGGATATTCAGAAATCAGATGGACGGTTTTTTCAGAAAGGTAGTCGAAGAGCTGGACATAGTTGTTGTCAGAAGGTGGCCGGTAAATTCAACAGATGAATCTAGTTGCAGCTCTGAGAGAGAGAGTTTCATCCAAAGTATGTCTTTTCTTCCAGCTTCCAAATTGGTGAGTCTGGTGCAGGGTAGATTGATACGGACGTATGCGCACACACCTCCATGCAATCTAAAGGAAGTTTGGAGCTCATACCCCGGGAAATTAAGGTGATTTGTGGCTGTTTTGGCACTGATTTGGGTTTCGGTGAGGAAGAGGAGTTGGGGCCTATTAGCCTGGAGGAAATGGTGGACGGAGTTCAGGTTAGAATTTAGGCCACGTATATTCGAGAAGGATATGTTAAATCTTGATGCCGGCGCCGCTTGTACACCCCTCTCCCGGAGATCCGAATAGAGGGGTACTTTATCTCCGGAATCTTTTCTACAAGGAGGAGCCATAATCATTTTTGTTTATTAGGGAAACCGACTCATACACCAGAACCGGAAACGTCCGTTGGGACTTCACCTTGATGTAAGGGGTGGTACCTCCTCGGGCGTGAAAAAATCCTTTACTATCACGTAAAGGAAAAGTCCACTACCACCAACCATATACCTATTTATATCTACTTCAATTATTTTGTCAAATAAGGATGTTGGTAAAAGAAAATCATCTACTAAATTTAGTTGTTCTGTTAGGGCACTGCTCCAATACAGCTGTTTCTTGTGCGCGCGCGCGTGTGTGTGTCCAACCGATAACTTAAAAAAGAACCGATTTTGATAAAACTTGGCACATGTATTTCCTTTGACACGAGAACTTGAGCAAATTCTTCAGCCAGCCCAATCAACTCAGTTCTATGGGAAAAATATCTTCAAAAAATGTTTTCATCTCTGAGTTAAAGTTATTTTGACGAAGTTTGATGCACACGTTATCCCAATGGAGACTTGGCTATATACCAAAATTAGGGTTTCTAGGTTATTAAAATTTAAAACATTTTATGGGAATTCGCTGGCATGTTTAACGGGCTTTTTCACTTCATCAACTGACGTAGGTAATTCCTTTTTTAACGAAAATTCGCTTAAGACGGTGATATTACTATTATTTGCCTGCTTGTACGATCACAGTGTGTCTTCATCTTCTGTATTTTAACAAACATGGTTAGTGTCCCCAGTAAAATCTGGATTAATAATTGACTCTTTCAGTTAAAATCATCCCTTTAGAAGTACACTTGGAGAACTCAAATCGCCACAATATATATTTTTAAAGACCTGACGATCGTTTTACTAACAAAGTTGGTGTCCTCAGAGAATGAAAAATATGACGCTAACTTTGTTAGTTAAACGATCGTCAGGTCTTTAAAAAGAAGTGTTGTGGTGATTTGGGTTCTCCAAGTGTACTTATCAGTGCGCATCACAGGTTCCAATCTTCACTTAGTCATCCTTTTATGTAAATTCTACCAATTCTACCTCATCATTGTTCATTTGTCACTGTTTATTTGCCTGCTTCTTTAAAATTTATTAGCAAGTTTAATAATAATTTAGATTATTAACATCGAAAAATTCAAAACTGCCGTAGCAGTACAAACATCTCTCCATGTAGGTATGGGTATTCTAGTACATGGTGCAATCAACTCTTGCAGCTAATTCTTTAACACTGTAGGCGATGTATGCACCGGGCTTTGTGAATAATACTCTTATTTCTCACCGAGTAATTTAGAACAAATGCCATATCATTTTCTCTAAGAACTGAGAACACGTATGCTCATTAAATTCCCTCAAAGGTCAATAGTTCTTTGTCAACCGGAAACCAGACAACTTGCACCAGTTGGCTCGATTCAGCCGTGGTTTGATCATTTGAGCTGAATGAAGGACAAAAATGATTGTTTTAATTGTATGATATCGTGTTTGTTTTGTTTTGTTTTGTTATAAAACTTAAATGGACGTCTTTGTGTTATTGTTCTTGCATAAGACCGATGTCTCTAAAGGCTTTGTTTTGGTCTTGATATTTTTATTTTGATATTTAATGGGAGGCTAATGTGTCGTTTACAATCGACTGGTTTGTGCGGTTGAGCTTCGAAGAAGAGAAACTACAATTGTTTGCTTTTCCCATGTTTTCATTGTCGGATAATTTCTATTTTTATATGGTGAGATTGCGAAAGTTACAAGAATCACGGTTTTTCTGATGTCCAAGTGTTGAAAATAACATTATAACGATTAATTAAAGCAAAAAGAGGATTAAAACCACACAAAATAATTTTTCAATCCATTTTAACTTGAAGTTTGTGGTTTTGAGCGTAGTGGACAAATTTTGACTTTTTTTCTGGTTAGGAGGATAG
Organism: Tillus elongatus; assembly: GCA_964006375.1. Taxonomy (NCBI): domain Eukaryota; kingdom Metazoa; phylum Arthropoda; class Insecta; order Coleoptera; family Cleridae; genus Tillus; species Tillus elongatus. The sequence continues at coordinate 213,551,317 of OZ023262.1, forward strand.
TGATAGAACTATTAATTGAATAACAAAGCTACACTGCTTGAGTTGAGGATTCATTTATTGAATATCAAGAACCCAACTTTGACAGTATTATCAGTTATCCAAACTATCCTACTTTTTTTTGGATACAGGAGGGGGAAATGCTCATGCAGACCCCATTCACGGCCCCGTAGGTGCCGTGGTATATCGAGGTACTGTGAGACTGTATTCACTAAAACCCCCTCCCTGGGAGTACCGGACCATACCTCCGTCGGAAGGATTTCACAGAATGACTTTTTGGGTATGAATGTTTCCATTCAGTTTTTGCCGCGGGGGCGTTAGCGGGTAAGTTTAAGCTTTGGACGCTTATGCTTATGTGGAAGTTGCTCATCGTAGTCGGTGGCACTACGGAGAAGAGCATTTGGGTGAGAAGCGGCTTTTGCGAACTGAGTTGTGGATAGTTGAGTTATGAACTCAAGTATCGAAGGCATTTACAGATCAGAGTGAATCTGACTGTTTCGGACAAACCATGGCGCTCCGGTAACCATTCTCAGAATTTTGTTCTGGATGATTTGAAGGGTCTTGATGTGTGTTGCGGCCGCGGTGGCCCCTGCAGGTGATGCATGGGTCAAGGCTGGCCGGATGATGACTTTGTACATGAGCAACTTGTTGTTCATGGACAGTTTGGAATTTCTATTTAGAAGTGGGAACAGCTTCGAAATGAACATCGAGGCTTTTTTTCGGGCGTTATCGACATGGGGGCGCCATGTTAAGTGTTTGTCGAGGAAAACCCCGAGGTATTTGGTGGAGTCTTGCCAGGGAATTAGATGGTTGTCTAATGATACGTCTTCGTGAGGTGTGTGTCTCCTTTTGGAAAATGGGACAGCTGAACAATTATCGGGGTTTATGGCTAAAAGGGATTTCCTATACCATGCTTGCAGCTCGACTACTGCGGTCTGAAGTCGTTCGGTTATTATCCTCGGCTGACTGGAGCTGCTGAGGATGGTAGTGTCGTCTGCGTACAGTGCGTATGTCACGTTTAGGGGGGGGGCTGTTGGAATGTCTGCGACAAATATATTGTACAGCAGAGGGGAGATAGCAGAACCCTGCTGGAGACCAGTCGTGGCTGGGTACGTTCTAGATCTGGCTCCCAGATGTTTGACCTGGTACTTTCTCTGTTGCAGGTATGACCTGATTAGTGGAATCAGAGGGAGAGGATAATTAAATGATAGAAGTTTGTTTAGGAGGCCCGCATGGCAAACCCTATCGAAGGCTTGAGCAATGTCAAGAAATATTGCACCAGTTGACTTGTTTTTATTAAATCCTTCGGTGATGTTTTCCACCACACGAAGGACTTGGTCTGTGGTGGAGTGCTGGTGTCTGAAACCGAAACTATCCTACTAAAATTATTTATGAACGTCGCCTATGTAAGAGTCATTTTCTAAGTGAAACGTAGACTGTGGCGTCATCTAGGTGTCACTCTATTTACATTTCAACCCTCGAGTTCTAAAACTCCACAGAATAGTTCCAGAACCATCGAATGGTGGCAACCAAAAATTACTGAGAAAATCAAATGTGTCAAACTGATTAATTGCACTACCATGACATAATAGTTTAAACTACTGAAAATAACTACAGAATCCATAACAATAAGTGGTATGCCAGCTGAAACACATAGATAAAGTAGTTGTCTATGTACCTAAAGGACGGATAATGGGGGCATCCAGCGTATCCAACAGTTGAGTATGTTGAGTTGTTTAGTCCTCTGAACGGTAAAAGTTGACTTGCGGTGACCCTCAACTGTTGGAACTTTTAGACACCAAGATTATTTACGTTGGCTGAAATAAACGGTGAATTGTAACCGTACTTTTTGTACAAATGTCAGTTTAGCTGGTGGCGATTGGCTGCCATGACAGAATCTTGTTATTTGAATAGTCAATACCTCTTCAGACACATTGAACTTATTTGCCTTACCATAATAGACACACGTTTACCATTGTGTTGTCTAAACCCGCCCTTTGTTTAAAACTGACAAGACATTAATATTTGCTAGAATATTTTTGAAGCAATCATTACCTTAGCTGGGTTTTTTTCAATACAGGCTTATAATTTTTTTTTCACCACTTTTGTCATGTACTTCTGGTATTTGATAAGCTGCTGTAACAACTATGATGAGTCGCGTAATGGATGAAGGGACTTTTTGAGCTGAAACGAAAAGAGTTTAATTCGTTCTTGGACAAGAAATGTATTTTGCTCTCCTGGCGACGCAAACACGGTCACGTTACCTTTGTACTGTAGTCACCAGATGTCTCTGTAACTCTGTCATCCAACACCCGTTTATATACGCCCATAAAGAAGAATCCACTCTAACTCATGAATTCTTTGCTGCGTCAAGTAAGCCGTAAGGAACCGTGTATTGCCGTAGGGCAGCAATGGTAATGGTAATATAGTCGGAGTAGACCTCTGCGATCTTCTATGCAAAAATTGTTGGCACAGCTCGGGCTGAACGTTACAATCAATATAACCCACCATTCACATTCTCATCTCAGTTTGAATAATGGAACAAAAGTACTTCTTGATAGTCCCGGAACAGGATAAATTTAGCAGCCGATGGTGTAAACTTGAATTTCCTGGGTAAAGGTGAAATAGGATGTTTCCATTGCATTGAAGTGCCCTTGGATATTCTTGTTGGTAGTGATGCACCCATGATTCACCCCGATTAACTATCATATGAACCATGTCTTCGTCTTCTTCTGCATAGTGAGAGAGATGTTGCAAATGCAGGCGTATTCAAATCATTTTGTGTTCTCGGTTAGTTTTCGAGGTACTTGCCGTAAGTACAGTTTCTGAAAATTCACCGTGTGCGATTACTAGTGTCATCTAATGATATGGTTTTGTTTGTATTTAAACAACGAAAATGTGGTTCTGCAAGATGGCGTACCCCCGCATTTTCATCGTTCAGTTCGTCAACATTTGAACAATGTGTTTGAAAATAAATGGATTGGCGGGGGTGGTCCTGTTCCATGGCCTCCGCGGTCACCCGACCTTACACCGCTAGACATTTATTTATTATGGGGTAAATACCAACGAAATACTTGACCTCGAGGATTTTCGTAATCGTATTGAAACAGTTGCGACGACAATTCAGGACTGAAACGATGGTGAGTGATGTAATTAAATGCATGTCGTGGTATTAGCCAGGGATTGTTTTCTCTGGCTAGTTTTCTTGCCACAGCCTCGCTCTGGCTCTTCTGTGTGTGTGTAGGAACCTAGAACCGTCACAACACCAGAGATGTCGCTTTGGGCTATTCTCCATAGCATATGATGGAAATTCCTACCTTATTGCTGACTTGTCCTTAACGAAAACGAAACCGGTCTGTGTCTCCTGCGCTTTACACACACACACACACAATATATATCTATATATATATATATATATATATATATATATATATATATATATATATATATATATATATATATATATATATATATGTATATATATATATATGTATATATATATATATATGTATATATATATATATATATATATATATATATATATATATATATATATATATATATATATATATATATATATATATATATATATATATATATATATATATATATATATATATATATATATATATATATATATATATATATATATATATATATATATATATATATATTAAGTGTGTGTGCGTGCGTGCGCGCGTGTGTGGGTGTGTCCACACACGATAACTCAAAGAGTTACTAACCGATTTTGATGAAACTCGGCAAGAATCTTTCTTTTATTAATAGCTTGGATGGGTTCGTTAGCCAGGAAAATCGGACTAGGTTTTCCGGAAAAATGTTGAGTTTTCTTTCGAAAAAAATTTTATCTCCGAAAATTACAAACCTATTTTGATGAAATGTGGTGGATATGTTGCCTTGGGAAAGGCCTTACTACATACCAAAATTCAACTTTCTAGGTTTATAGCAAATTGATTTATTCAAATTTGAAGCATTTAATGAAAAATCGCTACCATAAAGCACTTGCTGCGTCCCGAACTTTTTTAATTAATTAATTATCTTTTGTAACTAAATTTTACATGATTTATCTTTAATGCATATGTCATATTGCATTATTTTCAACGTTAGATGTGTAAATTAGCTTCACACCTCTCAACTACACCATCGATTGCACTTTGTAGCTTGAAGCATTCACAACTGAAATCTGTTTCTGAAAGACCTTTCAGACCACCTGCATAAAGTAAATAACCACCCTCACTAGCAGAAACAACATAATTTTTGAAGATGTTGAATAAAAGTGGCCCTCATATTAAGTCTTGTGGAACACTTGATATTGATTATATTCTGACGAATCACTATGACAGAGACAACAATTATTTTTTTCTTTCACGTCGGTTTATTTCTGCGACTATGGCTTGCGCAAAAGAATCCCTTGACCTAAATAGTGAATATTATGAGAGTTATCTTGGCAGATTCTTATTCAGCTAAAAAGCTGGACAACAGAAATATAAATTTAAAAATTATATTCCATCGAGAGCAATGTGGTTGTGTTTTCTGTTTGATAGAAATTTCCTTAGAAGGTCCCAGTGTCATCGACCATAATGTATAAAAGTAATGATAACTTGTTTAAAAACAAAGTAGATAAATTTTCCTTTTCATTGTTAATGTGAATTAAAGCAGTTTGTCATATCGTTTTCGTTAATTTATCTAGTCTCGTACGTTTCATGTCCTCACGAACTCTTATAAACTGTTCAAATTGTTTTAAAGCACTGTAAAGAAAATACGTGCAATGTTAAAGACAGAAAATTACCGGTGAACGAATGTATTCAACACGGCATTATTACGACTGCATGCAAAATGTGATTGTGTCTAGAACACAATGAAGAGAGAGAAAACTATGTGAGACCACTGAAGACACGGAGAGTGGACATCGACCATGCAAACTATGTGATTATTTAAACTAACGAATAATTGTTGACGGTTGGCGGTTACGAGAAACATGAAAGAATGTACGGAGCGTCGCGAAATCATGGAGCTATTTTTAGTCCATTGAATAATCTGATAAATACAGAGCCTCGGTCTTTGTTGTTTAAGGAACAAGGACGTAGATACAGAGATTAACTAGATAATTGTTTTGCGGTGCTTTTTAGTGATAAAAGAGTTAATCTGACAGAATTGAGGGTTGCTTGCACATTAAATTATTTCTTAAAAAGTCGAGACGCAGCAAGTGCGTTATAGTAGTGAAGTTTCATAGAAATGATCTGAGACGAAACATTTTAGTGAATTTTCGTTAAAAAAATCACTATTGAGGAGATCCCGACTTTTGAATTTTGAAAAAAATTCTACAACTAAAAAAATGATGAGCCGATTTGGATCAAATTTTTTGCAACTTTTCAGCACGGAAAAACTCAGTTGGGGATTACGGCAAACAAAATAGTAATATAAGAATAATAATTTGAAACAATTCCTCTCTTTAGTCAAAATAAATCGATAAAACTATATACTATACAACTGGTAGTAATTATTTGGATGCAGCAATTCAGGGATGGTAGCGTTTTTTCATCAAATTTTAATAACTTAATTTTCTCTTAATCAATAAAATCCGACTGGTATGCAGCAACAGCTTTATAAACTCATTATATGTACAGAATTTCATCAAACTAAATTTATTGTTTTCGGAGATACATTTTTGTACTTTTCGGAGATTTTTCGTATGTGAAATATTTTTATGAAAATTCGCTACTATAACGCACTTGCTGCGTGCAGACTTATTTAATTGGTTTGGATAGGTTCGTTAGGCAAAAAAATTGGACTGGCTTTCCGGGAAAAATTTGGGGTTTCCTTCGAAAAAAGGTATCTAAAGGTGAATAGGCAGCGGCAGCCCAGTCTTTTTTTGGCCAGCTCGTAGTCCGGATTTTAACCCACTAGGCTGCGGAATATATGGCAGAATAATTTACTTTATTGGTTTTTTCCATACGATTCAAGAATAAAAAATCGACGCAGCAAGTGCGTTATGGAAGTGAATTTTCATAAAAATGTTTTTAATAGAAAATATGTCTTTAATGCAAGCAGGCCACAATTTGGTTACCGAAATAACCTATATAGTAGAAACGATGTACCATATATAATCAAAGTAACTTATTGTTTGAAAATGTACACAAATTTTCCGAAAATAAACTTAAAATCTTTCCGAGAAAACTCGTTTCCTAGCCAACGAACCTTAGGTTAATAGCAAATTGAGTTATTGAAATTTGAAGCATTTAATGAAAATTTGCTACCAGAACGCACTTGCTGCGTGTTTTCTTACAATCATGCATCATATTTCGATGAAAACTGCAAAAATGCAACTATATAAGGAATGTTAGAAAAAAATTGTAGGTATCACCAACGATTTATGGGCCACCTGTGGTTGTCAAAATAATTTTATATGATCCAGTTCAAGACACCCTATAATTAATGTATACAATTTTTTCTCGTATCTTGTAAAATAACAATTATAATAAGGTTTACCGTACAAAGGCATCACCGTGTATATATGCAAACAGATAAAAAGTGAAACTAAACTCGGATATGGATTCCAGAAGGTCTAGTTTGTACTCATCTGAAGAAATCTTTTTAAAATTCAAAAGTGGCGGTCTCCTCACTAACGAATTTTTTGTACGAAAATTAGCAATACGTTATAGACCGTTAAACCATAAACTTAACTAAAACTACTGCCAAGCATAACAGATGGGTCTATTTGAAATAAATTTTCTGGAAATATTTTAGTAAAATGAAGGACAATAATAGTTGAAGCTGAAACTTAAGAGTTAGTAGAACCCTCTTGTTCCGACATTTTATTTACATAAACCCGCGTCTATTTCAGGTTCTTTGGCTAGACGTTGCCAATTTTGACGTTTCGCGACTTTCACGTTTTGAGGAAAACCCCCTTTTTTTAATATCTAACTTTTTTATCTCTTAACTTACAGACCTAAATTTTGGTGCATGGTTAACTTTTTATATATATACAAACAGGCTTAACAAATTAGGTTGCCCTTACTTTGTTATTTCCAGAGAAATGATATTTTTCCGAAAGAAAGCCACTTGCAAAAGGAAGGTAGTCACCAAATTTGATCAAAATCAGTTACTATTTTTTGAAGTATCGGTATGATACATACATACATACATACACACACACACACACACACACACACACACACACACACACACACACACACACAATATATATATATATATATATATATATATATATATATATATATATATATATATATATATATATATATATATATATATATATATATATATATATATATATATATATATACATACATATACATATATATATATATATATATATATATATATATATATATATATATATATATATATATATATATATATATATATATATATATATATATATATATATATATATATATATATATATATATATATATACATACATACTGAAACTGCCCCCGGCTAAGGGTTCTAGGGGACCTAGTTCGCGCTCATTTGAAGAAATTTTTTCAAAATTCAAAAGTCCTTATTAGTGAATTTTTTAAAGAAAATTCACTAAAAGGTGAAATGTATGTCATTTGAAGTAGATGTGTTTATCACCCACAAAGTTTGAAATTGTATTTTGTGTCGATATTTATTCTCTGTCATTTCTCAGACAGTGCTAAACACTTGATAAAATTGCTACTGAATGGATTAATCACCCCGCCCTACCCTTCGAATTTACCACCATCAGATATTGTTGATTCCCAAAGCTCAAAAATCATTTGAAAGGTGGACGATTTTCGACAAACAACTAAGGATTAGTTTGAACTCCATGATCAGTAATTTTTTAAGGGTTAAGCATTACTTTACGAAAACGTTCTGCCAAATATAAATATATATATATATATATATATATATATATATATATATATATATATATATATATATATATATATATATATTTGCGTCCAGAGAAATATTTTTTAAAAAACGCTGAAACACGTCAATTTTAATATTGAGGGGGACATGTTTTGACATAAAACTCAATTTTGTCACAACAACCCCTTAAGGGTGGTGATAACAACCCTTATATTTTAAATAGGGAACATGGGTCGAGTATTACACCATTTGAAAGCTCTTTCCTTTCTGAATTCAGCACACTAATTTTTTTGGAAGTTTTATCAACTCGTTTAAAAATTATTCACAGTTGAAGATGCAAAAACGTATTTCACTCATTTCGATAAGAAATGTGCTGATAGTCAATGTTTTGTTCGTTTGTAAACAAAAAATTGACTATCAGAACATTTCTTATCGGAATGAGAGAAATGCGGTTTATTATTTCAGTTTATCGGTCGGTTTGATACTTGATAGTACTACCGAAAATTAATTTCACAATGGTGTATTCTGTAGAAGAAAGAGTTGAAATAATTACTCTTTTTTTTTAAAAAAACGATGACTGTGCCAACCGTACCGCAAATTTGTTTAATGAACGACATCCGAACAGACATGTTAACAGAACATACATTTTGGAGTTAGTTGCAAAGTTTCGACAAAGTCGTTCAGTAGCCAACAAAAAACGGGATCCTGGACGTGAATTTCCGGTTAGAAATGAGACTACTGACATTGAAGTTTTAGGACAAATTGCTGCAGACCCAACTTTAAGTACGAGAGAATTGGCCACTGTTTCAAACATCAAAAGAAGAACTATTCAGCGAATATTGAAGCATCATAAATTTTACCCGTATAAAATTCATCTTGTACAACAACTGAATGAAGATGATTATGATCGGCGGCTGGAGTTTTGTATAGCTGATAACCGGAACTTTTTGTTCAATATCTGTTTTCCAGACGAGTGTACGTTTTTATTAAACTCTACAGTCAATCGTCATAGTTGTTGTTATTGGGCAGATAGTAATCCAAGAAATGTTCACGAAGTCCACACTCAAACTCCACAGAAATTGAATATCTGGACTGGCATTTTTGGAGACAGTTTAATCGGACTAATTTTTCTTGATGGCAATTTAAGTGGCGAAACGTATTTGGAGTTACTAGAAGATATCGTTTACCCTCTACTAATTGACATTGTTGAAAATGATGATCGCTATCAAGAAAATCAATTAGTGTTTCAACAAGATGGATATCCTCCGCTTTTATCACAACGTGTTAGGGAGTGTTTGAACAGAGAGTTTCCAGAGCAATGGATTGGGCGTAGAGGTGCTATTGAGTGGCCCCCTAGATCACCGGATTTGACTCCTTTAGACTTCTTTCTATGGGGCCATTAAAAGAGTAGAATTTATGCGACACAACCGGAGTCTCTGGAAGAATTACAACGACGCATTGTTGAAGAATGCTGTCTAATAACTCCACAAATGCTCCAGAATGTCAGAGCTCGTTTTGAACAAGATTTGTACTTTTGTATGGAAGCTGGTGGTCAACAATTTGAACAGTGAATGAAACAACTGAACTGAACTGAATAAACATTTTTGAACGACTGGTTTTGTTTTTTAGTTTTTTTTAACGAAAAATTAACTAATTAGTGCATTTCTTATCACAATGAATGAAATACGTTCAACTCCAACTGTGAATAATTTTTAAACGAGTTGATAAAACTTCCAAATAAATTTGTGTGCTGAATTCAGAGAAGAAAGAGCTTTCAAATGATGTAACACTCGACCCATGTTCCCTATTTAAAATATAAGGGTTGTTATCACCACCCTTAAGGGGTTGATGTAACAAAGTTGAGTTTTATGTCAAAACATGTCCCCCTCAATATTAAAATTGACGTGTTTCAGCGTTTCTTAAAAAATATTCTCTGGACGCAATTCGGTCTGTTTCGTTTTCAATGCCTGTTTATATATATATATATATATATATATATATATATATATATATATATATATATATATATATATATATATATATATATATATATATATATATATATATATATATATATATATATATATATATATATATATATAGGTCTTAGAGTTAATTATGTTGAATAAATAATATTTATATATATATTTTTATTTATATATAATTGACAATTTACTAAGATTAACTTTCGTGACTCATCTGATACGTCATTCCTTTTTCGCTTCTCCGTATAGCACTATGAAATATAAAATCTTACTAGTTAAATGAGATAGGTACGATTGTTATTAAACGATGCAGAAGAAAGCGCAAACTGAAAGAGAAAAAGTAATAACATTTCAGACGAGACGAAAGGAATGTTAAAAGGTGTGAAATAACTTGTCCATTCTGTTTGTAGCGTAACGTTTATTTGTAAATCAATCGTTCTTGTCAGATCTTACAAATAACTCGACACGGGGACAACTTTCTTACATATCACACCCATGGAAGTACATGATTGGTGGGGGAAGGTAGCTATTGATTTATATTCATTTATCTCTTACTCTTTTTGAAAGTTATAGTCTATGTACATACATACGTATGAAAACTACAAAATAATTTTAGGTTGAAAATGCCAAAGCGGTCCTTTTTTTAGTGAATTTTCATTAAGAAAACTCATTAATAGAGAGGTAACGATGGTGAGACTTTCGGATTTTTTTTTAAATGAGCACGAGTTAGGACCCGCTAGAACCAATACCCGTCCGTTTGAATTTTTACATGTATATATGTACATACATACATACATACGTGGATATATATATATATATATATATATATATATATATATATATATATATATATATATATATATATATATATATATCCACGTATGTATGTATGTATGTATCCGATAAGTCCAAAAATACTCAACTGATTTGAATTAAACTTGACACATGTCTTTTTTTGGTTACAATCGCGGACGAGTTCGTAAATCAGCTATAACGGACATATTTTTCCCTAAGAAATATACAAAAATATTTTTAAATACGCTATATTTTTAAAAATATTGAAGTAACTGGAATAAGACTTTACATGGAGCTAGAAATGAAGTAAATAAACCTCTGTTGTGAATGCTAAGTAACTTGGTTCACAAAATTTTGGGTTTTTTACCAAATTAAAAATAAAATCTAAAAGAAATGAATTGTAACAACTTAAGTGGTTAAACTATGATGCCAGACAAAGACAGAGTAGTCGCCTGCCACGTGTAGTTTGATACATATACCACAGGCATACATCATAATGCAGCGATAACCAAACAGCCGAACAAGATAACCCACATAAGGAGGGATCGCCATAACCTACTAATGTGCAACGAACCTTCACTCCCAATCTGTGGCGATCCCACCCTAATTACCGCCTTCGGGTATATTCGGTTGCGCGGATTTGTAAAATGTTTTAAAATATCCAGTCTGAAAGTGAAAGGGGAAAATAAGGAAGTTTTATATCAGCTACTTGAAGTAAAAACCAGATGGGATAGTGTGTTTTGTTTATTTATTATAGTTTGACAGTTCTGTTTTGAGGTTAAGTAGTAAATGATTGTCATCGAAAGAGATATAACAACTTGTATATTATGCTTCTAAAATTGGAAACCAAATAATAATGACGTGTTTTGTTTATTTATCATGGTTTGATAGTTCTGTTTTGAGGTTAAATAGTAAATGATTGTATATGTTTCCAAAATTGGAAATCAAAGAAAAAAAATATTATCGTTAATATTAGTTGATTAATTTTTCAAGTAGGTAAGTTATATGAGTAACGAATTAACTTTTTGACTTTTATCAATTCAGGAGTAGGAACATTTTGTTTGTTTTCAGTTGCTGTGTTAAAAAACTATTAAAATGTTTACAGCTTTACAAAACCCTTAAAAATGAATTGAGGCGCACATAACTTGACAGGAACTCGTTGAAAAATTGCAGCAACTTGGCAGTAAACAATTGCCATGGCAGCGTGTTTGTTGCATGACTAGGTAGATTTAATTCTAGTATTCCTTCGTATTTCCATTTTCCTGGAACAAACTCTTATTTAGACTGTCCCAAAAAGGGACACACATCCGACGTGAGGAACCTTTACATCAATTTTATCTAAAGTTTTGGAAACAGTTATAGATAAATATAGAGCTTATAAAACACCTCGAAAAATCAAACATCCTGAGTAATCGTCAATACGACTTTGTCAAGACCGATCGATCTACTGGTTATATTCAAATAAAAGTCACTCATCTTTGGAGTTCTGCTTTCTAAAAATTTGTGGCAGCATTCAGTAAAATTCCATAATAGGGATTATCTTGGAGATTCTGCCTGCGGGTATCCAGTTCTCTGAAGGAGCGCACTTTGCATGTAGTTATCGATGGTGTTTCATGAGATAAATTATAAATGAACGCGGGTGTTCCACAGGGTTCTGTTTTGGCCCCCACATTTTTTTTGAATATAAATAGCCTTCTGTTAACAACCACCAAACCAATCCATAACACTCTTTATAGTACATTCTCATCGACCCGCGTAATATTTGCTTCTAGCTGCTTATTAATGAGAGTCAAAGTAACCAACTCCCTAAATATCTGGCTATGTCTCAAAACACAGAATTCCATCATATGTAGGAACAATGACCTACAAGGCCGAACGTTCAGGTGGCTGGCGAAATTCAGCCAAAACAATCCACACTCTATATTTGGTATAACTCTTGCGGAGGATATTTGCTGGCATTTACTTGTTCCCAATATTACAGAGGCAGCCGCAAAGAAGCTTGGATTTCTTAGGGTTAAAAGTTTGTTTTTATGTCTGTAGTGCTGCACTAAAGACAACGTTGTCCCTCCTAGATTATATTCAGAAACGAGCTGTTCGTCTTATAGGAGATTTGTCTATCAAAGTAAATCTTACTTGTCTAGACCACAGGGGAAATGTTGAAGATATTTGCCTCTTCTATCGATACTACCCCTGACATTGTTCGTCAAAAATCGATTCGTTAGTATCTCCGCTTGCAACCTTTAATTGACAAACCCGTTTAGTCGAAAAGTGCACGCTTTAAGTGTCAGATTACAGTCAAATAGTCCGTTACGAATCGTCATTCTCTCTTAGGGCGTCTTAGCTTTGAAATGTCCTCCCGGGCGACATGTTTCGGAAGACATAAAATGTATTCAAGAAGCCAGTAAAGACCTAGCTTGTGACACAATAATCAAGTTCGAGGCACATAGGCTTTGCTTTTCATCACTATTTCATAAAAAATGTCTGGACGCAGCAAATGCGTTATGGTAGTGAATTTTCATTAAAATGTTTTAATAGTAAATATGTGTGTGTTTTTTTAAGAAAGCAGCCATCAAATTTGGTTACCAGTATAACCTATATAGTAAAAACAATGTGCCATATTTCATCAAAATAACTTTATTGTTTGAAAATGTACAAAAATTTCCGAAAGTAAACTTAAAGTGTTCCCGAAAAAACTCGTGTCAACCTTATAGGTTAATAGCAAATTGAGCTATTTAAATATGATGCATTTAATCAAAATTCGCTACCATAACGCACTTTCTGCGTCCAGAATTTCTTTTCTTACAAACATTCATTATATTTTGAGGGAAAATGCCAAAATGCCATAACGTAAGACGTGCTTGATAAAAAAAAAAGAGATAATTTGTATCACCAACGACTTATGGGCCAGCCTGTGATTGTAAAAATATTTTTTTAAGATGTAGCTCAAGACACCTTATAGTTAATGTATACATTTTTTTTATATCTTGTATAATAACCGGTATATTACATATTGAGCCTTATTGATTTTTTACGAAAATTCGACAAAAATTATATACCATTAAACGATAAACTCTATAGCTAAGGCTACTGCCAAGCATCAGAGAAAGGGTCTATTTGAAATGAATTTTCTGGAAATATTTTAGTAAAATGAAGGACAATGACGGTTGAAACTAAGACTTCAGGGTTTGTAAAACATTCTTCTTGAGACATTTTCTTTCCATGGCCCGTATTAGATTCAAATTCTTTGCCTAAATGTTGCCAATTTTGACGTTTTAAATCGTAACTTTGACGTTTTGAGAAAACCCTAATTAATTTTTATTTAAATGCCTATAACTTTTTTGTCTTCTGACCTACAGAGCTAAATTTTGGTGGGTGACTTACACATAATGATATAAACCCGCGTACCAAATTTGGTTGCCCTTACTTTGTTAATTCGGGAGATATAATTTTTTTTTGAAAGAAAATACAAAATTTTCCGGGAAAACCTGGGCCGATTTTCCTACCTAACGAACTTATCCAAGCTATTTGCAAAAGGAAGGTACTCACCAAATTTGATCGACATCGGCCCATTATTTTTTCAGTTATCGGTGTGATACATACATACATATACATACACACACACACACACAAATATATATATATATATATATATATATATATATATATATATATATATATATATATATATATATATATATATATATATATATATAAACATATAAAAATTGGGACTGACCCCGGATATGTGTTCTGGGGGGCCTAAGTAGCGCCCATTTGAAAACAAATTTCAAAATTCAAAAGTCGGGATCTCCGCATTAGTGAAATTTTTTTAAGAAACTTCACTAAATACTCAAACATTTTTCTCTTCATGACTAACTTTTTTACTTTCACATAATATACATAATTATATTTTCCACGCTTTTTATGCACCTATTACTTTGGGAAAAAGTGTAACTCTATTTTTACATAGTGTGTAGGCGTTAAATGTGCATTCTTCGAATTCTTGTTAGGAGATTTGGTAATTTGGTTGTCTTTAATATTTTAGGTAGCTTAAAATGGCAATGTTACTAATACTTAATTAATATGTCACATTACATTGTTTTGTACCGGTTTTATTTAATGTTAATCGTCCCGTCCACCTTCTTTGAAGACTATCTAGCATTTGATAGTATCATCTTGGAAACAATGCAAATAACTCACATTCCCCATCCAACAGTAGTCTTATTTAAAATAGAGCTGCAAATTGAATCATAACTTCCATATAGCTGTGATAATTTATTCTCCTCAGAAAGACATTCTCATGAAATGAATTTAGGGCCAATGACTTGACCACAAATAAAATATTTGTATTCCTGTACCCATAAGCTTTTAAAACGTTATATTACTCGAGTTTTATTAAACAAATGTCAACTTTCACCAAATCACCCCTTATTTATCCCCCACGCCCTGAAGCGGTCTTACCCAAAAACAATTGGAAGCGTTCCTTTGTCTGCTGCTAACTGGATACCAAATTTGAAGCCGATATCTCAATTCGTTCAAAAGGTAACAGACAGACGTACATGCCGACAGGCCGACAGACAAAAAAATTTCGTTTCAGAACCAAGTTTTCTATATGCTTTGAAGCCTTTCGCGACGTTTTAGAAAAAAAATCTAAATTTTTGTCAACAATATTCCACCCCCACACAGTCAACCCCTAATTTAATTTCAGCACAGATAACCAGATGTTTGACGAAATTAAAAGTTTTCTAATAAATATACCCTAAAACGTTATATTACTCCAGTTTTAACGAAAAAAAAGTCAATTTTCACCAAATCAGCCCCCATTCATCCTCTACCCCTAAAGCGATCTTACCCAAAAACAATCCGAACCGTTCGTTTGTCGAGTGCTAACTGTATACCAAATTTGAAAAGTCTATCCCAATTCGTTCTAGTTATCGTGGCTACAGACCGAAAGGCTAAAAAAATTTTCGTTGCCAAATCTTGTTTTCTATGTTTTGAAACTTTTTACGACGCTTAAGCGAAAAAAAGTTTTTGATATTTTTGTCGCCGATGCGATACTTCCACACGTTGTGACGATGTGGAAGTAAAATAATCTTTAAGAATGTAATGTATGATATGAGTCTTTTACGCGTTATTTTGATTTTTCTAAAACATAATTATGTTTATGTGTGTTTATTGAGATTAATTATAAAAGAGATAAAAAGCTAGTCAGTAAATTACGACGAACTGTATTATTGTGAGTCAGTTCCTTTTGTGATAATAATTTTCCGTTTTTAAGGTTTTGAAGCAGCATTAAATACGTACTGTTTGTTTAGTTAATTTTGAATTATAATTTTTAATTTGTTGATAACTTTATTTACATTGTACGAGGTTTGTCCAAAAAGACGTATAAACAGGCCTTAAACCACCTTCATGAGTGCGATTTGGAGTGCCGCTCTATGCTTTTAGTGAATTTTCGTAGAAAAAATTCACTAATGGGGAGATCCCAACTTTTGAATTTTGAAAAAATTGTTGCAAATGAGCGCGAACTAGGACACCTAAAACCCATATCCGGGGTCAGTTTCAATTTTTATATGTATATATATGTATATATATGTATATATATATATATATATATATATATATATATATATATATATATATATATATATATATATATATATATATATATATATATATATATATATATATATATATATATATATATATATATATATATATATATATATATATATATATATATATATATATATATATATATATATATATAGATACATACATACATACATACATACACAGGGTGTCGCAGTTTATAGTAGTAGGACTTTTAACAGTCAATAGAACAGATCATTTTAAGACAAAAAGTTCATATAAACATAACCTCTAAGTTGCTTTCGAACTGAGATACAGGGTGTTGAAATTTAATATTTTTGAACAATTTTTACAATATCTTTGGAACGGAGTGACACATTTGCATGCAATTCCGTACACGTTCCATGTAGACTGAGATTGTTATTCGGTGGTATTCTTGTTTCAAATGATATACTCGATGTTACTTTTCCGGGTTTCATAGACTATTTGAAATAATAGAACTTCTGTCACGTACACCACTGACCTTTTATAATACATCTTTCTCAAAAAACAATCTCTTAGAAACATTTTTGTTTCCTTGTAGTTTTATGCTATCTTGAGCGGTTATCGAAATATTACTAGTTTTTTGAAGCAGTTATGTTTTTTAAATTTCAACACCCCGTATCTTCCTTAGGAAGCTAATTAAAGGTTATGTTTACGTGAACTTTTTTCTCAAAATGATCTGTTCTATTGATTGCTAAAGTCCTACTACTACTTCCTAAGGGAAATACAGGGCGTTGAAATTTGCTGTAACTTTTTTTTTCAAAAGTAGGCATCAAATTTGGTTACCAGTATAAACTATATACTAAAAACAATGTGCCATGTTTCATTAAAATAACTGTATTGTTTGAAAATGTACAGAAATTTCCGAAAGTGAACTTAGTGTTCCCGAAAAAACTCGTTTCTTGGTCAACCTTATAGGTTAATAGCAAATTGATCTATTCAAACATGAAGCATTTGATTAAAATTCGCTACCATAACGCACTTATTGCGTCCAGAATTTCTTTTCTTACAAACATGCATTCTATTTCGATGGAAAATGCAAAAATGCAACAACATAAGACGTGTTCGACTAAAAAAAAAAATTTGTATCACCAACGACTTATGGGCCACCCTGTGATTGTAGAAATATTTTTTAAGATGTAGCTCAAGACACCCTATAATTAATGTATATAATTTTTTGTCATATCTTGTATAACAACGGATATATTGAGCTTTATTGATTTTTTACGAAAATTCGACAAAAATTATATGCCATTAAACGATAAACTCTATAGCTAAGGTTACTGCCAAGCATCAGAGAAAGGGTCTATTTGAAATGAATTTTCTGGAAATATTTTAGTAAAATGAAGGACAATGACTGTTGAAACTAAGACTTCAGGGTTTGTAAAACATTCTTCTTGAGACATCTTCTTTCCAGAGCCCGTATTAGATTCAGGTTCTTTGCCTAAATGTTGTCAATTTTGACGTTTTAAATCGCGACTTTGACGTTTTGAGGAAACCCCCAATTTATTTTTCTTTAAATGCCTATAACTTTTTTTCTTTTGACCTACAGAGCTAAATTTTGGTAGGTAATTTACCTATAATTCTATAAACCCATGTACCAAATTTTGTTGCCCTTACTTTGTTATTTCCGGAGATATAAATTTTTTTCGAGAGAAAACCCAAAATTTTCCGGGAAAACCTGGGCCGATTTGATTTTCCTGGCTAACGAACTTATCCAAGCCACCTGCAAAAGGCAGGTATTCACCAAATTTAATCAAGATCGGCCCATTATTTTTTGAGTTATCGGTGTGATATATATATATATATATATATATATATATATATATATATATATATATATATATATATATATATATATATATATATATATAACGTATGAAAATCGAAACTGACCCCGGATATGTGTAGGGGGCCTAATTAGCGCTCATCTGAAGAAATTTTTTCAAAATTCAAAAGTCGGGATCTCCTCATTAATGAATTTTTTTTAAAAAATTCACTAAAAAAAAACGCCCACGCCTAGTGTCAAATTACCGATTTGTCCAGCGGTTTGATACGAATCCTCAGTAATAATTTTTTCTATCAAAATATTAGGCATAAATTTAACTTCGTCATGTGATTTGACGCGCCTATAGAGAATGACAGCTTTCCCGGTGCTGGTCCCAACCTCGAATGAAAGACGAGGGTCTCTTCTTAGCGTTGTTTTATTCCAGTTAGTACTTTACTATTGAGCCGTAAAATGTGACTTTCGTAGTACATTAGAAAGGAAATCATTTCTTATGACAGTTATCATTTAACAGTCAAACCAGTTAAATACACATTACTAGTAGGTGCTTTCAAACATTTCACTGACAAAATGTCTTCACCACGCCTTAAAATGTAAACAGTCTGTTTTGTAGCTATTAGAATACTGTCTGTATTGAAGAAGTTGAATCATGAACAGTTATGTGGTTAATAAAGCCTCATTGACAATGCCCATCTGTACTCCACTTTCAACATACACGATCTAGTAAATGGTTTCATTCTGGCTGCCGCAGACTTGATTGTAATTTTTAATTGTGGGACATTATTATTCGACACTGCAACAATTCTCACAGAGTTTGTTTTCACTTTTGTACACTTTTTGTATACAAATAGTCGAATCACGAGTTACTTCACGGCATTTTTTCGCAGATGTAAGCCTCATGAATGACTTGCACTCGTAATGATATAATTTCACTTCAATTGGTTAAAAATAACATTTGGTTTCTCTTTTTACTTAGGCATTTGTTGTTGTGCTCGTAATTAAATCAAGTGTTACTGAACTAGACTGAGAGTTTGTTTATTTGGCGTCGAGAATGTTTTATTTCGATGGTTTGGGCCTGCTTTGTATTATTTTTAAATTGATTGAATCTGTTAAAGATGATTTCATCGGAATGTATTAACGTCACAAACTGTTTTATCTGTTTGTGTGCTATAGAAGCCATAATCTATGTTCTCCAGTAAATTACTGTTTCTATAGTTTTGTTCACGTTTTATATGCACATTTCGAAAATTGAACCCCATGTGTAACACACGACAAGTCACAGATAGAGGGCCGTCAGGATATTATTTATGTTTTAAGTAAACAAACACATATTAATCGACACTCACCGCTTTAGTTGACAGCAGAGAAGGACGTGCTTGTTGTTTCTAAACCTGTGCAATAAAAGATAAACCACTGTAAGTGTCCAGCTCAACCTTGTCTAATCTAAATCCCCCATTTAAATCAAGACATGTTCAGTATCCTAAATATCCTTTAAATATGGTACTAAAACAACTGTCTTTATATGTATATAATTGCAACAACTCATTAATAAAGCATATCATGTCAGTATTAATACAAAAGGGCCCTGCTTTGCCCCCGCCATTACCTTAGGCCTAAGGTAGCGCGGCCTGGGTACAGCAGACCAGGCACGCTGTTCGAACGTACCCGCAACTTTACATACCCAGAGGTTATGGCACCTTACAGACCAATCCAGGTCTTACATTTATGTGCCCCGCCCAGGGGTCCTCCACTTGACCCCTGCCGGCCAGACAAAGCAGACTCGAGACCCGATCACTATAACTACGTGAGACAATCTAATTAGTAACTATATAACTACAGCACACGCGGCTCTTAATATATTTTCTAAATATCTAGCAATTGTCAGTAAATATTTAATCCCCCTGTATAATAACCAACCCAGGTATATTCTCATAATAATTACTGCTATCTGAATTATATTATTAGCTATAATGAACCAAGAAACTTAGCGAGTAGGTACTCACCTGAACAGCAAAATTCAGTTATCACATAAACTAATATGCACTGTATTAACTATAATTATTCTTTATTATAAAATGCACTACAAACAAGTCCTTCCTAACTGACTCTCTTTCAACTAGTAAATGAGTGAAACATCTCTAGTTTCAGATGCATTAACGTTTCAATTTCTTTATGTTATGTACGCATAAAGATTAGGTGGTTGATAGACCATTAACACACTTGAGTTCCTCTGCGTTCTCAGTGTCGTTAAGTATCATACAAAATATCAGATGGTACAGTTTCTACTAAAGATTGTGTTTAAAACTTACGTTATACATGAAGAAAAAAATTGCAACTTTTATTTCTCAAGTCACAGGGATCATCTATAAAAAATTGAAAATGCCAAACACAACTGTTTGGTCTTATGTCCTATTTTCACTTCCAGTGCAACAGGAATTGTTTTTCTTTAAATGTTTAGCTTTTTTTTCTCTCCTAACTTAGGGACCTCAATTTTGGCATCTCATATAGATTTTATAGGAGCGACGTGTGTACCGAATTTCGTATTTTCGAGGATTCAGAAAACATCTGGAAAAAAAAACCTGAAAATTTCTGAGAGCTGGTTCACGTTTTCTGCATTATGAACTTATCCAAGATATTTAAGGATCACGCAAGATATAAAAAAAGGAAGTGACCATGGATATGAGTTCTATGAGCCCTAAATCGCGCTGATTTAAAGCAATTTCTTGAAAGAGAGTCCCGATCACAGAGGATTTTTTTTTCACGAAAATTCGCTAAAAAGCGGTAAATAATAAAATTTCCAACTATACACCATAGCATTGAAAAAAAAAACTTCGCAATAGAGTTTTCAGTCCTGCCGATCGTTTCGCTAACAAAGTTAGCGTCATCAGAGGCATGAATAAACGAAGCTTTTATTCACATAGTTCATTTATCCCTCTAATGACGCTAACCGTGTTAGCGAAACGACCGTCAGGTCTGAAAACTGCATTGTGAAGAATTGGGTTCTCCAAATTTTACTTGTCAGTGCTCACCACAGGTTCCAATAGAACTTTGATCACAAAATTTTAAAATAAAACAGCATTATTAGAAAATTAAAAAGTAAACAATAAATCAAATATATTAAAATGTTCCACAAATTTTTTGTGTTTATTACAGTTTAATCAGATTTTACTATACAAGGTGGTATTGAAAAGTACTTAGCCTACAATAGACAACGCAATAATTTTTTAAAACTTTTTTTTATTATTATTATTATTATTATTTCAACAACACCACGAGGGCTTACAGCCTCTAAATACTATCGTACCGTGGGTGTCGACAAGGTGGAAAGAGGCAACTTGTTAATTCTGGACTTGAAGGTTCGGAGGAGAAGGAAAAACATGTGCCGGCAAGGAATTCCACAACTTGGAAGTCCTCGGGACAAAAGCGGGCATAACAAGATGTTCTATGTCTGGTGACCTGGACAGTAAAAGGGTGCATTCGCTCTGTTCCCCTGGTAGATCTGTTGGGGCAGCAGGTGGAGGAACTATGGAAGAAAGCTCCTCTGAGCAGTGCCCGTGCTGATATCTATGAGAGAGAGAGAGAGAGAGAGAGAGAGAGAGAGACTGGTCACCAACGGCACGTCGGTGGGTAAGGGATGGCAGCCTTTGGGTGAGGATAGGGTCACCGATGAGACGTATAGATCTCTTCTGAATGGAGTCCAGGATAGCGAGTGTAGAAGCGGCAGCAGCACCCCAGATGTTGGAGTAGTATTCGAGGTTTGGCCTTATTTGTGAAGTATATAAGGTATAGATATTAACTGGTGAAAAGTATTTGCGAGCCCGGACGAGGAAACCTAATTTCTTAGCAGCCGCTTCTGCAATTGATGTGACATGTTGGTGCCAATTGAGATTTCGATCCACAGAAATGCCAACAAGTGAAAAGAACTCATTTGTTTGAATAACTTGGTTGTTCATTGTGATGGGTCTAGGGCTGGTGTATCTCTTATGAGAAAGAAAGCAAGACTGATATTTGGTGGGGTTGAATTGTACAAGATTTCTACTTCCCCAGTCTAATATCTTTTGGAGATCTACGGAGACAGAACCCTTCATGAGTCTGCGATCCTCATCTAATTGGGCTAAAGAGACAGGCTTAGAATATTGTATATTTGAGTGGAGGGTGCTGTCGTCCCGGTAACTGTGAACTGGGTTGGATGTGCTAGAGAGGAGGTCATTGATGTGGAGAAGAAACAAAGTAGGGGCTAAAGCTGAACCTTGAGGAACTCCTGCATTAATTGGATATAGTTTAGAGGAATGGCCATCTACGACAACAGAAATTCTCTGGTTGGAAAGGAGATTTTCTGTCCATGTACAGAGTTTTGGTGGTAGGTCATAGGCCGGAAGTTTATTAAGCAGCGCTGCGTGCCAGACTTGGTCGAATGCTTTGGATATGTCTAGAGTGACAATATGGGATTCACCGTGTAGTTCCATTTATTTAACATAATCTCCTTCCAAGACACATTTACCACAACGTTCTTATGGCAATTCTAAACCATTTAAAACAATTCTTTATCTTAGTTGTTAAACCACTCTTTCACGGCGCATTGACTTTGTTGTTTGTCGAAAATCGTTTACTATTCAAATGTTTTTTGAGGTTTAGGAATAAATAATAGTTTGATGGTGCTAAATCTGGCGAACAGGGCGGTCGGTACACCAATTCAAAAGCAATCCTATGAACTGTTTGCAGTGCAATCAACGACTTGTGAGCAGGAGCCTTGTCTTGCAAGAAGAGCACATCTGTGGTCAGTTTTTCGCGGGATTGTTCCACGATTTTTTTCTTCCGTAATTTCGTTAGCAAATAATCCAAATTTGTATGCACTGTAGTATGCCACCGTGACAGCTCTCTCAGAAAATCTATCAGAATTATGGAATTACCAAGCAATTATAAATGTTTGTGTTGTTGTTTATTAGTACTTCTCGAGTTTCCTATTAAGGAAAAGTTGCTTTATTGGGACAAATTGACGGTGAGAATAAGCAGCACAAGCTGTTGATCGCCCTATGATGATCCTACTGCGTGTCGTAAACTTTCTTCGCATCTGGCTCTCAAGTGTTTGAAGGACGTTCAGTTCCCGTTACATTATTGGCAGGGATGTTGGCATGTGTCCAAGTTACTTTAGTTTCATTAGATGCAGTACCCATAGGGTCGCAAGTATCCATAAAATGTATCATCATATGTTCCTACTACAGGACTTTGATTTGATACAGATCATTGAGATTGATATGGACGGACAGCGATATGTCATCATTTAGGAACGTTACTAGCTCACTCGCCGATCCGATGGATCCTAAAAAAACTCGACCTTAGATTCTGATTTTAAAGAAAATATGTTAAACAGATTCCACTTCACACAAGTTACAAACAGTGCAGTTCCAACAGTGTTAGTTACATAATACGAACCTGTGAATGACACACGTATTTGACTTTCGCTGCATATTCTCAGAGCAGCCGCAATTCTGATGATGCTTATTGGTACGCTCATGTGTAACTACGGCTGAGCTGGTCTGGATACAGAAAAGCCTCGATGCAATAAGCGATAAGATAAAACAGATATTCTAGCTATCTACTTCAAATAGTTTCCTCTCAAACTTCCACCAACAACTTCAGTTTGCGCAGTTTTAGATTACTAACCAGAATATTACCATATACTATGGAAACAAACATATGCTGGACTTGGGCAGTCCAAATGTACCTCACATCACTAATATTTAACTGACGCAATCTATCAAAACACAGACGAGGAAATCTACACTTATCCACATTTAATAACATCTGTAACCATGAGATAACTAATTTAAAAACAGTGTGTGTCTCCAAACGAATAATATAATCTAGCGTAGTGTGTGGCAGATATAATAATCTGTTTAATAAGTAAACCTGAACTCTCTCAACCAACTTAGGATATCACAATCCCCACACCGCGATGCAATTGGAAACAGGGGGAGCAACAACAAAATGAACGAGTGCTCTCCTAGAATCCCAAGAATTATACCGAGCTCGTGCCATCAGAGAGATTGCTTTCCCTTGCCAACCATGTCATTTGCCACACTTAGAAATGGGGACGAAGAGCACAATACCATTCCTAGATGTATGTACCGGCTGACCACCTCAATGTCCAGGCTCAAGTACTGATGACTTTTAAATTTATTACTTACGTCGAGTTCAAAAAATAGATTTGAAAATAGCCTTGCGTTGTATATCATCGTTCCAAGTCGCCGAACAAAGAGGTCGGCCAAACGAAACCTTAATTTATCACGTTTACCTCTCTTTGGATATTTTTATCGAAAAAGTAATTACAACATACAATAGCAACATACCATAAACCTAGAGATCCTTATTACAAGGGAAAGGTAAACAAGAAAATGTATACACAGATATCAGTTGAACATATTGTTAGAAGTCACATCCTTATTTTGAGCCTTCAGCATCCTTGACTCACTATTTATTATCGTTTATTCTTGCAGCTCTTGAAAAGTGAAAGCAAACATGACGTCGCATCAACCAAATAATTATCCATCGCAATAATAGGGAACAACCAAATAATTTTAAAAAATTCAAAATTATTGAACGAACGTGAAATTGTAATAAAAGCATACAACAAAATGGTTGATTTACATTGAGACTTTTCATACACAGTGAATTCGCATAAATGAAAATACAGAGGAAATTATATACGACCTTGATTAATGTCAGGGACGGTGCGATAAATTGCTAACAAAATTAATATTCATTATTGTAAAACACACATAAAGAACCTCGGTGGTTCAGAGGTAAGAACGTGTGCCTTTGAACCGAAGGGTACTGGGTTCGATCCCGGCGTACTCCTTTCACTTTTTCAGTACAAACTGTAAAATTAACATCAACCGAGATTCTGGCATTGTATTTGAGCAAGTTGAATGTCTGCACGTTCCGCCCTTCGGAGGGGGCGTAAAGCCGTCGGTCCCGTGTCCATGCGATGTTGGGCACGTTAAAGATCCCTACCCTCCTTACAGAAAGACAGGGGTTCGGCAAAATTTCCAGGATAGTGAGGTGAAACTGCTCCCTGGCGTCGGTGATTGGCCATAGTCGCGGAAATAGGCCGACGTTAAAGAAACAAAACACACACACACAAAACACACATACTAACTGCCCAGTTTCCTTATTATATCAGTTGATGAAATAAACGATATATTATTAGATGACACAATTTTTTCCCCGTTTCATGAAACGTTCTCTACAAAAAATGTAGTTGAATGGCACGTAAATAAACAAGCTGAAAAAATTAACCTCTTTCAAACATAAATATACACGATGACGATTGTATTCAACGTTGCCGAATGGTGTAAACCTGTTTGACGTCTTGTATCAATATTAGTAATGTTACTAAAAGTAATTAATTAGCACAAAATTTAAAATGTAAAATTGGCGATTTCCTAAAGAAATTAACAACGGAATTACATTTCTTGCAAAAATGGTGTAAAAACAGCATTTTGAATTACTTAGATCATGTTAACTTACATTTCGTCTACAGTTGTGGTACTTGGACATTCTAGACGAAACGTCAGGTTTCAACCGACCACGGCCTGTAAACACTACCTTTTGAGCCAATTCTCGTTCCTTTTTAGTGAATTTTCCTAGAAAAAATAACCAATGAGGAGATAACGGCTTTTGAATTTGGGAATATATATATATATATATATATATATATATATATATATATATATATATATATATATATATATATATATATATATATATACATTTACATAAATGTGATGATGAGTCTGATAATACATATCAAGTATACCAAATTAAGAACATGGCGCAATCGCAAAAAACAGCATATTTCATACATCGATCCGATAATGTTCAAAAAGCAACTTGGGCTGTGATTAGGTTACAAACTTCAAAAAAACATTTTAAACCGCCAATTAAGTCACCAGGAGATTGCAATGACTACTCCACTAGCGTAGGAAAAAATTAGGAATACTAGTCACGGCACAGAGATCAGAGACAGTAGAACAATTACATGTAACAGTCGCATACGTTTACTCATTTTATCTTAGGAGCATAACACAAGTGAAGATCCTGGAGGCAGTTAAAGCAATAAAGTATAAGTCTGAACGCAGCAAGTGCGTTATGGTAGTGAATTTTCGTTAAAATGTTTTCAATGGCAAATATGTATGTCTTTTTTAATAAAAGACATGATATTTGGTACAACCTCTATAGTGGAAACAATGTACCATATTTCATCAAAATAAATTTATTGTTTGAAAATGTACAATAATTTTCCGAAAGAAACTTAAAATGTTCCCGAAAATCTGGTCTGATTTTCCTGGAGAATGAATCTCTTCAAGCTATTTACACGCCTGCCAAGATATACTTTTCCACAAAAAGCTTTTTGTCAAAGATTCAAAAAAATGTTTGCATGAAGATTTGCAAACAATTTTTTTACAAAAATTAGCTTAAGTAACGTTACAAGAAAATTATGTTTTTTGCTAAACCATTTGCGGTTTTCGGTTTTCCACATTCGGTTTTCACGAAAATGTGAAATTTTTTCTTTACAATAAGTTATAATAAGAGGTCGTAGTTTCCATTTTTATTATTAACTAGCGGACCTGCGCAGTGGTCGAAATTCGACCGTAGTTCATTACATTTTTAAGTTTGAACGTTATTTATGTTCTTTTGTCATAGAGTATAATACCTCTATAATATCCGTGCGACTATTGGACCCCAGACTTCTATGTGTTTGGCATTCAATATGAACGCACCTATATACATCTGTTTGACCATAGAGTAAAATGTGTTTGACACTGACAGATTAATAATAACGGTCACCTCGGAGCTGGTACGGACCAGGGAAATCCGACTGTCTAATTAAAACAAATCATTGTTTAATATATTTGTAACACATCTTATACATAAATTTTATCTTTCTGCACTCCTTCATATGAACTTTAACTATGCCAAACTTCACACTCCTCCGTGCACTCAATGTGCTTTAAACGGGTTACAACGTTTTTTCTTCACATATAGATAATAGATATAATGTTAAAGTATAGGTAAATTTGCAGATTAGCGCAATGTTCGTTTTTTGTAAAAAAAAATCTGAACAATGCTTAGAGGAGCCCCTGTATGCATTAACCATCAGACAAATGCTGTGCTCTCAACTCCACAATACAGTTAAGAGACATAAAGCAAATTTGAGGTGCTGTGCGGAGTAAACACGCTGCAAAGGAGCTAGAAATGCAAAGTGTAAAAAGTCACATTAAATAAGTCCATATTTTACTTTTCATGATATAATTCCGCGTAACAAATCTGGTTGCCATAGCTTTATTATTTCCGGCGATATAAAAATTTTCCGAAAAAAAAAACAGAAACGTTTCCCGGAAAAACATCTATCAGCCATACAGTGGAGATATGCATGCAGTCAAGTCGAGCAGTCATACGCTTACATGTTCAGTATATGCTGCAAATTTTCTCTTGTAAGCCACATAGTGCGGGTGTATGTGTATTTCTGAACATTTTCTGCGGACTGTAATTACGTCTGAACTTTATTAATCATGACTTACATTGCTTTATTTATAAGCCACATAGTGTAGGTATATTTGCATTTCTGAACATTATCGTAGGTCCACATACGCTTTCGCAAAAGTATATACATTTCTATGATTGAATTTTATGCGAATCTAAGTTAGTGGATTCTCAAAGAAAAAACATTACTACACAAATTCAGATTTGGTGAATGGTGTTGACGCGAAGCGTGTAGGGACGGACTTTGTCAAAATGTCACAACCAGCGACGATTACAATGACTACCGAACAGTTCGAAGTGCTGTTGGCGAAGATTTCGGGAATCGGTAGCAATCTGCCAAGTAGAACGGAGAAAGAAAACTCAAAATTTTCCCAAAAAAACCTTGTCCGATTCTCCTGGCTAACGAACTGATCCAAGATACTAATAAAATATAACCTATATAGTAAAAACAATGTGCCAAGTTCCATTAAAATAACTTTATTGTGTGAAAATGTACAAAAATTTCAAAAGTAAACTTAAAATGTTCCCGAAAAAACACGTTCTTGGTCAACCTTATAGGATAATAGCAAATTGAGCTGTTCAAATATGAAACATTTGATCAAAATTCGCTACCATAACGCACTTGCTGCATCCAGAATTTATTTTCTTACAAACATGCATTATATTTCGATGGAAAATGCAAAAATGCAGTAACATAAGGCGTGTTTAATTAAAAAAAGGAAATTTGTATCACCAACGACTTATGGGCCATCCTGTGATTGTAGAAATATTTTTTAAGATGTAGCTCAAGACACCCTATAATTAATATATACAAATTTTCTTCATATCTTATATAATAACGGATATATTGAGCTTTATTAATTTTTTACGAAAATTCGAAAAAAATTATATACCATTAAATGATAAACTCTATAGCTAAGGCTACTGCCAAGCATCAGAGAAAGGGTCTATTTGAAATGAATTTTCTGGAAACATTTTAGTAAAATGAAGGACAATGACGGTTGAAACTAAGACTTTAGGGTTTGTAAAACATCCTTCTTGAGACATTTTATTTCTATAGCCCGTATTAGATTTAAGTTATTTGCCTAAATGTTGCTAATTTTGACATTTTAAATCGCCACTTTGACGTTTTGAGGAAAACCCCAATTTTTTTTTAAATGCCTATAACTTTTTTGTCTTTTGACCTACATAGCTAAATTTTGGTAGGTAACTTACCTATAAGGATGTGTGCCAAATTTGGTTGCCCTTACTTTGTTAATTCCGGAGATATAAATTTTTTTCGAAAGAAAACACAAAATTTTCCGGGAAAACCTGGGCAGATTTTCCTGACTAACGAACTCATCCAAGCCATTTGCAAAAGGAATTTTTTCACCAAATTTGATCAAAATCGGCCCATTATTTTTTGAGTTATCGGTGTGATACATATATATATATATATATATATATATATATATATATATATATATATATATATATATATATATATATATATATATATATATATATACATATAAAAATTGAAACTGACCCCGGATATGTTTTCTGAGGGGCCTAATTAGCGCTCATTTGAAGAAATTTTTTCAAAATTCAAAAGTCGGGATCTCCTCATTAGTGAATTTTTTTTAAGAAAATTCACTAATAAAGGTACTAGCTGAGTTTCATTAAAATTGGTTAATTACTTTTAAGTTATCGGTTGGATATATATATATATATATATATATATATATATATATATATATATATATATTCTGCTGATTTTGTCGGTGACACCTTTAATGTATGGTATGGTAAATCAGCAGAATTTTTAGAACCCA
This sequence comes from Tillus elongatus, assembly GCA_964006375.1. NCBI lineage: Eukaryota > Metazoa > Arthropoda > Insecta > Coleoptera > Cleridae > Tillus > Tillus elongatus. The sequence goes on from OZ023262.1 coordinate 213,580,755, forward strand.
TAGTGTCAAAACCGTATTCACAACAGAGCAAAAACTGTCAAATCTGATAAAAACTCCCAAGGATACGATTCCAAACGAATCCCACGGAGTTTACGAAATTCCTTGTTCCGACTGTTCCCGAACTTATATAGGACAAACAAATAGACACATCCACAATAGAATATATGAACACACCCTCGCAGTTAGAAAATCCGACCCCTCATCGGCGCTGGCCATGCATCATATTCATATAGGGCACAAAATAGACTTCGATAATGCCAAAACAATAGCACCGGTTTACAACTTCAAAACGATAATTATCCGCGAAGCAATCGAGATTGAAAAACGTCCCGATTGTTTAAACAAGAGAGATGATGGTCTTCGCCTTCCGACTACTTGGAAACCTATTATATCTTCTTTACAAACACACAAAAACAAAATAAATTCCACAGACAATTTTATTGCATCATTATCTGCCTCAACAAATGCCGGTGGCCCTCTTAATCCTCCTCCAAGTACCGTGACCAAAGCCCCCCACTTAATTGACGGTGACCCCACTGATAACAAAGCAGGTAGACGGAACGCCATATATAAGACAAGACTTGCAACGAACTGCCAGATCTCTCTGACGCCTAGGGTTGAACACACTGAGACCTCACAGACGATCTCCGGCGAGATTTGGGGAGTAGGCAGATTGAGGACCCGTAATCGAGCTACAACAACCCAACCCACCTTTGTCCACCGCTCTAAGGAGTAGGCAGATTGAGGCCCTAGAGTGTCCTTACATATTTCCTTTACCTACCTACCTTTGTCCACCACTCTAAGGAGTAGGCAGATTGAGGCCTTATAGTGTCCTTACATATTTCCTTTACCCACCTTTGTTTAGCACTCTAAGGAGTAGGCAGATTAAGGCCTTAGAGTGTCCTTACATATTTCCTTTACCCACCTTTGTCCATCACTCTAAGGAGTATGCAGATTGAGGCCTTAGAGTGTCTTTACATATTTCCTTTACCCACCTTTGTCCACCATTCTAAGGAGTAGGCAGATTGATCCCTTAGAGTGTCCTTACATATTTCCTTTACCTCTTGAAAATTGCTCCAACACAGGAGCCGAAATGTTGAGTTTCCATAAATTCTGGACGCGATTCAACCCGAGAACCAAGTATGTCTCACATTAGAGACCGCGGAAATCTTTCTGAACACGCACGCGCACACGCACACGCGCGCGCGCGCACACACACACACACACACACACACACACACATATATATATATATATATATATATATATATATATATATATATATATATATATATATATATATATATATATATATATAAATTGAAACTGACCTCTAATATGGGTTCTAGGGTTCCTAGGTCACGCTCATTTGAAAAATGTTTGCAAAGTTTCACCATCGATACCTCTCTATTAGTGAACTTTTTTAAAATAAAAATTCACTAAAGCAGATGTTATTGCGCGATAAGTCCACCCTAACAGCCTTATTAGAAATTGCATCTGAAATTTCAAAGGCGTTAGATGATGGTAATATAGCTCAATGCATTTAGCGTGACCTACAAAACGCATTCGACTCTGTGTGTCACACAGTTCTTCTAAAAGAGCTGAAATGCTACGAGGTAAGAGGGTTACCCTTATATTTGTTTATTGCATATCTCAGCGAAAGATATCAAAAGTTCGTTGCAACTATTTAAGTTGAAAAAAAGATAAGCTGTGGTTTGCCGCAAGGTTGAATCCTTGGACCTGTGCTGTTCTCAATTTACATCAACGATTTACCGCAAAATGTGACGGCAAATAAAGTTTGCCTATATGCTGATGACACTACTTTTATAAATATTATAAATACTCTAACCGAAATAAATCAGCAACACTGAACGGAGCTAATAAGTGCTTCAGTGTAAACAACTGAACGAAAAAAAATGTGAATATAACGATTTGATTGCCCTTACATCAGCCTGTAAAATTTCTGGGCTTATACATGCAGTCGAATGTCATTTATGTCATTTTAGTGATGCAAAAAGGGCGGTACGAATCCTGTTCAGTTGACAATCCAACTAGCTGCCGTCCATTTTTTAAAGAGACAAAGATACTTACCGTCATTTCCTTGTATATTTTTGTGTGTGTAGTATATGCCTACCAGCATTGTTACGAGTTGGTAAAGAACGGATAACTTCACGGATATGAAACGCGCAGCAGGCAGGCTTGATATTAGCGTACCTTATCGTGTTAATAGAGCGCAGTGTGGGAATTCATATTGGTGCATCAGTTTTCCGTCCACATCGTCAATGCGTGTAAAAGTATGGCATCGGTGACAAAAATTTGGCAAATTTTTTGCTTAAACGTAAAAAGTGTCAAAACATAGAAAGCATGATTTGGGAACGAACATTTTTGTGTCTGTCGGTCTGTATGTTTGTCTGTTTGTAACCACGATCACTTTGGAATGAATTGAGATATCGTATTCAAATTTGGTGCACAGTTACCATGCGGCAAACGAACGGTTTGGATTCTTTTTGAGTAAAATCGCTCCAGGGGGTAGGGGTTGACTGGGGGATGATTTCGTGAAAATTGATATTTTTTCGTTAAAACTCGAATAATATAACGTTTTAGGGATTGTTTATTAGAAAACTTTCAATTTCATCAAACAACTGGTATCTGTGCTAAACTTAAATTAAGGGTTGAATGTGTGGGGGTGGAATATCTGTCCAGAAATTTCAATTTTTTTTTGCAAAAGCGGCGTAAAAAGTCTCCAAACATACAGAAAACTTAATTCTGGAAAGATTTTTTTTAAATCTGTCGGTCGGTCGGCCTGTACGCCTGTCTGTTGGTGGGCGCAATAACTTTCGAGCGAATTGAGATATCTTCAAATTTGGTATCCAGTTGGCACCCGATAAAGGAACGCTTCGAATTGTTTTTAGGTAAGATCACTTCATAGGGTAGGCGATAAATGAGGGATGATTTGGTGAAAATTGACATTTTCTCGTTAAAACTCTCGAGTAATATAACGTTTCAGAAGTTTATGGGTACAGGAATACGAATATTTTCTTTGTGGTCAAGTAATGGACCCTAAATTTATGCATTAGAATGTCTTTCTGCGCAGAGTTGATTATCACTGCTATGTGGAAGTTATGATTCAATTTGCACCACCATATTTTAACAGGATATCACACAATGTTCGAAACAAACAAGAACATGATATTAAAAACTCCTTAAAACAGAGTTTTTTTTCCCTCAGGGCTCGTCCGCGGCCTTGCCGCCCCGATAGCACTGCAACCTTTAGTTGATTGTGCATACCCTTAGTCTTACTCCACCCATTCCAAAATCACTGTGCCTTGAACTAGTCTACACAGCGATTGGTAGGGTGAAGTTTTATATTGCTCTGTCTCCGATCTAGACTGACCGTAGATCAGTTGTCTTTTGCGGTCCAGAGCTTTACACTCGCACAAGATGTGCTGGGCTGATTCCTCCCCCTCGCCGCAGAGTCTGCATTTGAGGTCCCCTTCGAACCGCCCCACCCTCTTTTCGCGAGACTGTCAGCTTTTTCATTGCCTTTCACCCCCGAGTGACCCGGCACCCAGATGAGGGTCACCTCAATCTACCCAACCAGGTCGTTCGTCTCGTCTCGGCACTCACTCACCAGCCAGGAATTTACCCGTGGGCTACTTAGTGCCTTAAGGGCTGCCTGGCTGTCTGTGGCTATGAGGATCCGCTTGTTAGTGTAGACCCCCCCCTCTTGTTCTCCCGCACACAGTGCAGGATGGCGTACATTTCGGTAAAATAGAGTTTGCTACAGCATAGGTTTTATTCTGTGTCATAGTTGACATATTTCTTCTACATTTTTTTACGGACAATAACATTTTTAACCAAATTATCAAATTATTTTATAAACTCCTTATTCCACCTATGTTACATGTAATTAATATCGCTTTAGCAAATGGAATTTTTCCAGATATCTATAAATTATCTACAGTAATCCCTCTTTTTAAATCGGGCGATACAACTTTATCATCCAACTACCGGCCCATTTCACTAACAAATGTACTTGGTAAATTAATCGAACAGTGCATTAAAACTAGGCTCCTTAATTATCTCGAAAAAGATAAGTTACTAAACCCTAATCAATACGGTTTTCAACCCGGCTCTAATACAGAAAGAGCAGTTACTGAAGTAACAGAATATATTCATAAAAATCTAGATAATGGAAATAAGTGTATTGGAATATTCTTGGACCTTGCTAAGGCATTTGATACCATTTCGCACGAAATTCTAATACAAAAACTTGAAAATCTTGGGATAAGAGGAATCTCTCTGCGTTTACTCCAATCCTATATATCCAACCGTCGACAGAGGGTTAAAATTAACGGTATGTGTAGTAACTACGGCCTTATCACATGTGGGGTGCCCCAGGGAACTGTTCTTGGTCCTATTTTGTTTCTTGTATATCTAAACGATTTGCTAAGTGTTAACATTCCTGGAAAAATTGTATGCTACGCGGATGACACGGTGTTACTTTTTCAAGAATCTAATTGGGAAACTGTAAAAGAGACAGCAGCTGAGGGTATTATGGCGGTAAAGTCATGGCTCGACTCCAATCTGTTGACTTTAAATCTTAAGAAAACAACATTTATAACATTTGCTCCTAGATTGTCACAAATACCAGATATGAACAGTATTACTATACATGACTATAACTGCTATAATAAAAATAACTGCTCCTGCGTTAACAAAATAATACGTACAGACAACACACGATATTTAGGGGTCATTATTGATCAGCTGTTGAAATGGAATTTTCACACAGATTATATAAACAACAAACTGAGAAAAACAGTTTATAAATTTAAGCAATTAAAGCATATTTTATCGTGGAAGTGGCTAAAGTGCGTCTATATTTCTATTGTTCAGTCAATCCTTAGCTATGCTATCATAGCCTGGGGAAACGCATACGAGGTACACCAGAGATGCCTAAACATAACACAAAAATGGATCATAAAGACAATGCTGAATAGAACAATATTATACCCTAGTGTAAAAGTGTTTCAGGATAGCGGTATATTCACAGTGTCAGACCTCTTTATACTCTCAGTTGCTAAATTCATGAAAAAATTCCCCATTTATCATTCACCTATCTCTCATTCTATTACAACAAGATCAATTAGCTCAAGCAAAGTAACAGTTCCCTTTAGGTCGTTAAGTATTTCACAACAGCACATTTCATACATGGGGCCACTAATATACAATGAGATTCCAGCACACTGCACACAAAGTACTTTTCAAAATTTCGTAGGTTCTTTTAAAAAGTGGTACGAGACAAACAAGGATCAATTACGCAAAAAACTCTCACAAGCTTAACAAACACTATTTTATTGTTAAACTATTTAATGTTTATTTTTGTGTTGGTATATATATATATATATTTTCTCTTCTTTACATTCATTCCCTTCAACTCGTCTTATATATGATATAATTTTTAAAAACGATCATTTTACTTTATTTTTTTATATAGATATAGTTTTTTCTCTTATAAACGTGCCTTAAATAATATCGAACTTCCATTACCGCGACATAAATAAATAATGTGTACACACAAACCCCCACGGGTTTACAGTACACGCATTAAAAACATTTTGTAGGATATTAAATTTAAATTGAAATTAGAATAAGGCCTAAATTAGATTTTAACAATAGATTAGAATTATTTTTAGATTAGTCTTATGTAATGTAATCGACTTTTGAATTATTCTGTATTTGTTGAAATGAACAATAAACATATTATTATTATTATTATTATTATTATTATTATTATTATTATTATTATTATTATTATTATTATTATTATTATTATTATTATTATTATTATTATTATTATTATTATTATTATTATTATTATTATTATTGCTTGTTTTATTTTATGGCGCATTTCATTTTGTTTGTGTTTTTATATTTTCGATATTTTAATTTTATTTAGGAGCCTCGGTGGTTCAGTGGTAAGAACGTGTGCCTCTGAAGCAAAGGATACCGAGTTCGATCCCAGGGTTCTCCTTTCACTTTTTCAGTACAAACTGTAACATTAACATCAACCGAGGTTGTGGTATTGTATTTGAGCAAGTTGAATGTCTGCACGTTCCGCCCTTCGGAGGGGGCGTAAAGCCATCGGTCCTGCGTCCATGCGATGTTGGGCACGTTAAAGATCCCTACCTTCCTTACAGAAAGGCAGTGGTTCGGCATAATTTCCAGGATAGTGAGGTGAAACTGTTCCCTGGCGTCAGTGGTCGGAAATAGACCGACGTTAAAGAAACAAGAAAAAAATGTGTTTAATCGGTGATGTCATATGTGTTCGTGTGTTATTTTATTTGGTTTTTGTTTTGTTTGTTATCTTATTAATCTATTGACGAGATTTTGTAGCTTTTATGCCTAATAAAGATTATCTATCTTATCTATCAAATTGTATAGTCTCCCGCAAAATCGTTGCATTCTTAATATATCAACTGAGAACGTACAGATTATACATGATTATTTTTAAACAAAATTAGTGTACTTGAAATAGTGGTATCTTGATTATATGCCACCAACACGTATTACTGATTGGTATTTTAGACATGTAGTTTTTTTATCATCATTAATCATCTATACATACAAACAAAACGTATTTTTCGCAACTGTAAGTGTGTGTACATAGTGATTGTTCAGTCCTCAATAATATGGAGGAATGGTAAATTGTGTGTAAAATTCTCAAATGATTATTATAACACACACACATTGTGTAATCTATACGTAGCGTTCATTTACCTCATCTAATCTCTGTTGTAATGCATATATTGAAATAACAAATGAAATAATAAAATGGAATATTATATGATTTCGCACATTATTGGCTTTTAAATGATGTAAATAAATATTAACATAATGCATGACCAACGCACGATTAAAATAATTCAGTACCTAACAGCAAGAAATGTTGCCATGTGACAGACAGCAGCAATGTGGTTCTTTACGACATCGAACGTCCAAAAACATGTTATATCCCATAATATTCTAGACTTGGTGAGTATAAAAATGTCGAAAAGTAGGAAATTTCGCCCTGTGTGGAAATATAAACTGTATTTTAAACAACATTTTTATAAGAAATAGGGTACGATCCTGCATTACATTTTGTTCTTGAATTGTTGCATGAAAGAGAAACAAACAAAAATTCTATGCATAATTATACACTTTCTAAGTATAAAAAAGGTTCGAGACGCAGCAAGTGCGTTATAGTAGTGAATTTTCATAAGATTTGTACACTATTAGTAAGATATATTATTAAAACTAATTCTTTAAATTTACATGGACCTTGGAGATCGGTTTTATATGGAGCTAAAAAATTAAAATTTGGTCTTAGATATAATATGTAAGTACTGCAAGTGCCTTTAAAAACATTGTGTAACCAATTTCATTAGAGTTAACAAACGTTTTTCAGAAAAAAATTAATTATTTACAAAGGGAATGTACCTGTCAAATGATAAATATGGCAGGTAATTTTTCTTATTAATTGCTTGGATGGTTTTGATTTAGTCAACCAGTCCAGGTTTTGCAAACAATAAACAACAAAAAAAAAAGGTTTTTTATGTTATGGTAGAAAATTTTCGTAAAAATATTTCAAATCCGATAGCTCAATAAATTTCCCATTACCCCAGCATCTTCATTCAAGACACTTGCAGTATTTATATTATATCTAAGACCAAATGTTAATTTATTAGCTCCATATAAAACATAAATTTTTTTCAAATAATCGCTAACTAGGACTCCAAAACCGATCTCAAAGGTCCATTTAAATTTAAAAAATTAGTTTTAATAGTATATCGTGTACAATTCTCATAAAAATTCACTACTATAACGCACTTGCTGCGTCCCGAAATTTTTGTTGTTGTTAATTGTTTGCAAAAACTGGAAGGGTTGACTAAAACAAAACGATCGAAGCAATTAATAAGGAAAAATACCTGCCATAGTTATAATTTGACAGGTACATTCCCTTTGTAAATAACTTTGTAACTTTAATGACGGTACGATAGTATTTAGGCTGTAAGCCCTCGTGGTGTGTTGTTGACATAAAAAAAAAAATTTGTAACACAATTTTTTTAAAGGCACTTGCAGCACTTACAGATTATATCTAAGACCAAATTTTAATTTTTTAGCTCCATATAAAATATAATTTTTTTCAAATAATCGCTAACTGCGACTCTAAAACCGATCTCCAAGGTCCATTTAAATTTAAAGAATTAGTTTTAATAACATATCTTACTAATAGTGTACAATTCTTATGAAAATTCACTACTATAACGCACCTGCTGCGTACCGAATTTTGTTATTTATGGTATACATTCGCATGCTAAAATTTATCGCTTTTAGATGCAAACTTTGTCGCGATATTACGAAAGAACTGGTCCAAAGCAGACAGTTTACACAATTATTGTTAGTTGATTGTACTTTATTGTACACAGCTCTATCTATAAAATGTTGTGTAAACTAGAGCTATCGTACTACCTGGTCATGCACCGAGGTGGCGTTCCTCCCTGTCGTAGCTCTCAGAACGTTCTCCCGGCTGACATCTTCTGACGACTTTCATTGTTTAGATTTTTATCTACGATTTATTTAAATAGTATAGCAGTACAGATAACGTCATCTGTCTTTGTACAACATTGTAGATATTGCATTGCAGAATCTGAAGCGATGTCGAGGATTATTTTATTATTAATTTCGAAAACTTTATTGTCCTTTGCTCAAACGACTTGAAAATTGGTACACAACCACGTCTGTCTGTGTTCTTTTAAGTTGTAAATAATCTTTAAACCACTTAGACAATTATAGAGATATTGCGTTTAAAAAAATATTTTTCAATTATTTATTAAGAAAATTTGGCCGTTAAGATTTGATGAACGAACTCATCCAAGCCATTAGCAGAATAAGGGTAATTCCCAAATTTGGTCCGAATCAGTGCAGTATTTTTTGAGTTATCGGTTGGATACGCAAATATATATATATATATATATATATATATATATATATATATATATATATATATATATATATATAACATTTTTGCTGACCATGGAAATGGGTTCCAGAAGCCCTAATTCGCGCTTATTTGAAGAAATCGGAAAGTCTCACCATAGATACATCTCTATTAGTGAATTTTCTTAATGAAAATTCACTAAAAATACAGGTATAAAAAAATGAAGATGAACCTTTTCAACTGATCGTGAAATTTTTTAATCGGGTAAGCTGCCCAGCGCGTAGGAGTGACCGGGGTCGCGTTTTATAATCATCAATATCTACCTTGGCTGTATTTTTTTTTTGACTAATTTTCATACAGAAAATTTTGCTATTAGTGAGTGGTGGAGAAAGAGCTTGTTTTTCCCCGCTCAGTTATAGGTGGAGTAATCCCACCCTCGCTAATTAATCGGCTTGGTTAATTAGCGCTTGAAAAATATTGTTGAAGTGTGGACTGTATGTGGACTGTATATTTAAACTTTAGGTGCACTGGGTTCCAGGAGATTCCAAATGATACATTTGGTATATTATATATATATATATATATATATATATATATATATATATATATATATATATATATATATATATATATATATATATATATATATATATATACGAATTACTCAGGAGATTCACAAGTTTGTTAGCTACTTGCGTATTGCATTTACTTAAATGCGCGTGTAATGAAAGTTTGTCACGTATACTTTCCTGATTTACGAAAAACAGAATATTTGCGGTACCACCGTATAATGTATAATGTCTATATTAACAATGAAACAGGCCAATGTCACCTAAATGTCGCAGGGATGTCCATGTACGTCTACAGGTTAACAATACAATAACATAACGCATACTTACAATCATTTCAACAATTAAGAAAATGTTTCCTTAAATAACAAAAAGCCTGGACGCAGCAAGTGCGTTATGGTAGTGAATTTTCATAGAAATGATCTGGCACAAAATATTTTATTATAACTTTTTTTTCTTGTAACATAGAAATCTAAATTTTGGTGTATAGTTTACTTTTTATATCGTAAACCTACCTACCAAATTTGGTTATCATAGATTTTTTATTTTTTAAGATAAAAATTTTTTTCAAATGAAAACTCAAAATGTTTTCAGAAAACTTCGTCCGATATTTCTGATTAACGAACTTATCAAAGCTATTTACAAAATGAAGGTACATGCCAAATTTTATCAAAATCGGCCCCTTATTCTTTGAGATAAAATTTTTTTTCGAATGAAAACTCAAAATTTTCCCGGAAAACCTCGTCCGATTTTCCTGACTAACGAACTTATCCAAGCCATTTACAAAAGGAAGGTACATGCCAAATTTTATCAAAATCGGCCCATTATTTTTTGAGTTATCGGTGTGATACATATATATATATATATATATATATATATATATATATATATATATATATATATATATATATATATATATATATGTATGTATCTATATATATATATATATATATATATATATATATATATATGTATGTATATATATATATATATATATATATATATATATATATATATATATATATATATATAAACATATAAAAATTGAAACTGACCCCGGATATGGGTTCTAGGGGTCCTAGTTCGCGCTCATTTGCAAATATTTTTTTTCAAAATTCAAAAGTCCGGATCTCCTCATTAGTGAATTTTTTCTACGAAAATTCACTAAAAGCAGAATAAAAATAAAAACTCGGGACGCAGCAAGTGCGTTATGGTAGTGAATTTTCATAAAAATGTTTTAATTGCAAATATGTGTGTTTTCTTTTTAAGAAAGCAGGCATCAATTTTGGTCACCAGTATAACCTATATAGTAAAAGCAATGTGCCATGTTTCATAAAAATAACTTTATTGTGTGAAAATGAACCAAGATTTCCAAAAGTAGACTTAAAGTGTTCCCGGAAAAACTCGTTTCTTGGTCAACCTTATAGGTTAATAGCAAATTGGGCTATTCAAATATGAAGCATTTGATCAAAGTTCGCTACCATAACGCACTTGCTGCATGCAGAATTTCTTTTCTTACAAACATGCATTATATTTCGATGGAAAATGCAATAACATAAGGCGTGTTTGATTAAAAAAAAAAAAGAAAATTTGTATCACCAATGACTTATGGGCCATCCTGTGATTGTAGAAATATTTTTTAAGATGTAGCTCAAGACACCCTATAATTAATATATACAAATTTTTTTCAAATCTTGTATAATAACAGATATATTGAGCTTTATTGATTTTTTACGAAAATTCGACAAAAATTATATACCATTAAACGATAAACTCTATAGCTAAGGCTACTGCCAAGCATCAGGGAAAGCGTCTATTTCAAATGAATTTTCTGGAAACATTTTAGTAAAATGAAGGACAATGACGGTTGAAACTAAGACTTAAGTGTTTGTAAAACATCCTTCTTGAGACATTTGATTTCCATAGCCCGTATTAGTTTCAAGTTATTTGCCAAAATGTTGCCGATTTTGACGTTTTAAGTCGCAACTTTGACGTTTTGAGGAAAACCCCAATTTATTTTTCTTTAAATGCCCATAACTTTTTTGTCTTTTGACATACAGAGCTAAATTTTGGTAGGTAACTTAAATATAAGGACATAAACCGGCGTACCAAATTTGGTTGCCCTTACTTTGTTAATTCGGGAGATATAAATTTTTTTCGAAAGAAAACACAAAATTTTCCGGGAAAACCTGGGCAGATTTTCCTGGCTAACGAACTTATCCAAGCCATTTGCAAAAGGAATTTATTCACCAAATTTAATCAAAATCGGCCCATTATTTTTTGAGTTATCGGTGTGATACATATATATATATATATATAAATATATATATATATATATATATATATATATATATATATATATATATATATATATATATATATATAAACATATAAAAATTCAAACTGACCCCGTATATGTGTTCTGGGGGGCCTAATTAGCGCTCATTTGAAGAAATTTTTTCAAAATTCAAAAGTCGAGATCTCCTCATTAGTGAATTTTTTTAAGAAAATTCACTAATAATTATAAAACACAAAATAACGTTCAAAATAAAAGTTGCAGAATGCATATCTAAATCCAATATTGTTTATAGAAACACCATGTGCACAAGGTTTATGCCATGGTAACTATATTACTAATAAGGAGTGCATATCACTAAAAAAAATGCATATAAAAGGTAGCTTAGTGGTAGTTTATATGTAAAAATCGCCCACAGAGTAGCACGTCTTGAATCGTTTCACTCTCTTCTTGAAAGCTGGTAAAGTGTCTACATTTCGTACATCTTTTGGCAATGCATTAAACAACTTGCAGCCATTGTAGAACAGTGACTTTTGGTACAGAGCTGTGCGATGTTTGCCATTTTGCAGGTTATTTTTACCTCTTGTGGTATAGCGATGTTCCAATGCACTGCGTGTGTATTTGGTCTTGATTTGAAAAACATGGGCTAGCACTTCCAGGGTGTAGATGCTGGGGAGTGTAAGGATACCCTGCTCTTTAAAAGTGTTTCTGCAAGTCTGTCTATGCGGGATGTTGAATATGATTCTCATTGCGTGTTTTTGTTGTTTAAAAACTCTATTTGCTTGTTAATCCCCAGGGTATAATACCAAACCTTAGTTGTGAGTAGAAGAACGCATAATACAGTTACAACACAGTAGAGGTACTGCATCTTTGGGTTAGTGTTCTTATTGCATACGAAATGGATGAGATTGGCGAGCAGGGTTCATCGATGTGGACATTACACTTTCACGCACTATCGATATGAAGTCCGAGTAATTTCGTAGAGGTCTGCAGAGTTACGGTTTGGCCATCAACTTTTACATCTTGTCCAATATTGTTTTTTGATTTAGAGGACTTAAAAAGCACGCATGGTGTCTTATCCTTATTGAGTGCAAGCCTGTTTTTATCAACCTAGTTGGTAAGCCTTTTGAAATTTTTGTCAGCATCAGCCACAACGTCCTGAACATTATGTCCACCCATCAGAAAGTTGGTATCATCCGCATAAGAGGTGACCGTCATCTTGTTGTCTGGATTGATGTTGTTTCCAGATTGGTGCGCTATGTGCTGCAGTAAGATGTTGGCATAAATAATGTACAGCGTAGGTCCAAGAACTACTCCTTGTGGCACCTCAACCGTCACTCCGAAAGTCCTAGATGAGTAGGTACTGGTACAGTTAGCTATTACAACTCTTTGCGTTCTGTCTGTAAGATAGCTTCTAAACCAGTCCAATGCAGTGCCTGTAACTCCATACTTTACCAGTGAAGTTATAAGTACCTCATGATTTACATAGTCAAAGGCTTTGGAGAAGTCCACAAAAAACCCCAAAGCTACCTCCTTTTTGTCAATGTGCTCGACAATTTGCACCACAAAATCAACAATAGTAGTTTCAGTGCTTCGTGCTTGCCGAAAGCCATGCTGATATGGGAAAGAAGTTTATTATCGGTAAGTAAGATAAGTTGTCAGCTTGTAATTGATTATTTGTTTCGAAGATTTTGCAAAAGTGGGCGATAGGCTAATTTGTCTGTAGCTTGAATAATTTGCGGGATTACCTTTTTTTGTATGTCGGTTTTATATGTGCTTCTTTCATTTTCGATGGAACAATACCCCTGGCCAATGACATGGTATATATGTGCGACAGTGGTGAAGAAACAACAAACTTGCTGCGCTTAAGCAATATGCTTGATACCTCATCCGGTACTGCAGAACTAGACGATTTGAGGGTATTTATTGCGTTCAGAACATCCCCTGGTGTAACAGGTGAGAATTTAAACTGGGTGTTCATTTGCGATGCTATCTCCTCAACAAATTCAATATCTACGAACATATGAGCAGTGTTGGAGATATTTTAAGTTAAACACACGAGCGGTGTTTAACAAGATTGGTAGCACATAGCGAGGTCCCAAGGAAATAATATGAGACCGATAAGCGAACTGACTTAAACACACGTGCGGTGTTTAACTTGGAAGATTGAGAGCTCACGGCTAGCTCCCAAGGAACTACGAAGATGAGATCTCTTTTAGAACTCATTAATGTTTGGCGAAAAGTCTGCAATTTACCAAGATTTACCGGATGAAAAGAAACCGGCAATTTAAAATTGTTGGGAAATTCAGAAGGAGGTAACTCCAGGTAGGAGATTAACAACAAGCGCAATAGCGGGTAAAACAAGGCAGTGGCGTACCAGTTGTGTTTCTCCAACAGAGAGGTAACGAGTTTCGAATTATTTTTTTTTCAAATGGGTGCGAATTAGAGCCTTAGGAATTAAATTCCGAGGTTCTTCCAACCCCACACCGACTACCTGCAGAATTGTAGAGGAATATAAATAGAGTTGCGGATATAAGACATTTAGAATTATTTGTCCTCTGATGACGCTAACTTGGTTAGTGAAACGATCGTCAGGTATTTGTGTTGTGGTGATTTGGGTTCTCCGAGTGTGCTTATCAGTGCTCATCACACGGCCCAATCTTCACTTAGTGAATTATACTATTAATGTAAATATTTAGCGATAAAATCAAGGAAACCGGGCAACATCTTGCATAAAAGAAAATTTTGTTTCATCGGGGTAACATGCACAGGTCTGTAGACGCCGCGACTAAAACCTTAGAACAAAAAAAAAATAGTATCACATGCACGATTTCTTCAGATATGACCCCCCAGAAAAGACTGTTGCCTTTACGTAAGGAGGTTAGGCGATAAAAAAATTCTTTGACATTCTGATACGATAGCGGCTGTTGTCAGGTATCTTGAAGACTCGCTGCACTGGGTATCGCCGGAAGGAATGTATTAATCTGGAAGGAAAAATAAAATTGCTAATGCGGTTCCTATAGGAGGCCACAAACTTTTGTGTTATCCTTGTATAACTGATTTTGGCCAAATTGAATGAAACTTTTAATGTATATTTGATGGATTTAGAACCACCAGATGTATTTTTTTTATTTAATATTATTGGCTGCGGCATCTCAGGCCATTAGCACATTAATTTCCCATCATTCAATATTTACAAATTTTCCAAAGTTTTCTTGGCTCGCCCAAGAATCGAACCAGGGACCTCTCGCTTAGCAGGCTGGCACCTAGCAACCTGCGCCACGAGGGAGTCTCAGATGTATTTGAATCTGTTAATTCTTTAATTCTGTTAACTTTTTATGCAGGACATGTCTGCTTTTCCTATGGTTTTATTAGCGTTTTCCAACTAGTTATTCATAAATCTGTAATTATACATATTATTCTGCGCATATCGTGACTATGAAAATTATTAATAACGTTTTCTTAGTAATTGGCTGTTTCTTTTTATACACACCTCCGATTAGAATGTTGGTACTGCTGTAATAACATCTTCCACATGGTTTTTTAATTGCCATCGGGCTTAGGTGACCTTCATTTGATAAATTAAATCGACAGTAAATATCACAAAGCTCGGGGCGCAGCAAGTGCGTTATGGTAGTGAATTTTTATTAAATGCTTCAAATTTGAATAACTCAATTTTCTATAAACTTAGAAAGTTTAATTTTGGTATTAAGGTCTTTCCTAGGGCAAGATATAAACTAAATTTCATTAAAATAACTTAATTTTTGTAGGAAACAAATTTTTTCGAAAGAAAATTTAAATTTAAATAACTCAATTTTCTATAAACTTAGAAAGTTGAATTTTGCTACGTAGTAAGGCCTCTCCCAAGGCAATATATATAGTAAATTTCATTAAAACAGCTTTGTTATTTTCGGAGAAAACAACTAAAAGAAAACTCAAAATTTTACCCGAAAACCACTTCCGATTTTCCTGGCTAACGAACTCATCCAAATCCAAGCCATTAATAAAAGAAAGGCACTTGCCGAGTTTCATTGAAATCGGTTAATTATTTTTTGAGTTATCAGACGGATATATATATATATATATATATATATATATATATATATATATATATATATATATATATATATATATATATATATATATATATACATATAAAAATTGTAACTGACTCCGGATATGGGTTCTAGGGGTCCTAGTTCGCGCTCATTTGAAAATTTTTTTGCAAAGTCTCACCATCGATACCTCTTTATTAGTGATTTTTTTCAAATAAAAATTCACTAAAAATGTGTGTTGTTTTTTGTTTTGCCTTCTGTTTTTAAATTTACATGTACGGCAAGATATACATTTATGCAAGGATAGAGTTCTGGTTCCTTTTTTCATGGTTTATTAAATGAAACGCAACTAAATTAAGAAAGATGATTTGGAAATGACCCAACAACATTTTAACATCAACCAAAAAAAAACTCGTCCAGTTAAGCCTGAAAGTGTGTGGATACCAATTTTTTTTTTAATTTAGTGTTTATCATTTAAAGTAAACTCTATACGAGGATCAGCTAATAAATCCTTGATATAAAAAGGCCACTGAGTTTTTAGCACCTTTCATTTGTTAATTTTTAACATATGGTGTTCCAATTAAAACTTCCCGCCTGCAACATATCGGAATTAAAAAAAAAATATGAAAAAAAGCCTGAGGTCAACTTTGTTTTCAAGGAGGATACATGATGGCGTAAGTTTTGGTGTCTCGTTACCTACCCGTTAGGCAGGGGCGTAAAGTACTTATAAATTTTAGATGGCGCCCTGTGTTGAGTGGCACCTGATTTTAAAGCTTTCTCAATTCTGCTCACGACAACATAGAACTTTTTAATTTTTGGTTTGAATATAGCAATAAAATCATCAATTAATGAATAAGACAAAATATCAATAAATGAAAGAATGTTATTTAATTAAGTGTTCAAATTGTTTTCCCTCCAATTTCATACAATTATAAAATTTTTGCTCCACTTCTGAACGAACATCTCGAAGAATTTTCGGGCGGAGGGAAAACAATGTGAACATGTAATTAAATAACATTCTTTCATTCGTTGGTATTTTGTCTTATTCTTTATTTGACGTTTTTTAAACGGTGTTGTGTGTGCGCCGTTATAATCATATCGAGAAGTAGAAATTCGCTTACGTTAGAACAAAGAATTAAAATTATTCATGAAATCAACAGTGGAACATCGGATGCTGTTATTTGTAGAAAGTATAGGTTGTCAACTTCCACTGTTTCCACAATTTGTAAAAACAAGAATTAAATTAAGGGAACTGGCCAAATATGCAAATTCTCGAGGCCAATCAAATCAAACCAAAAAAAGAAAAATTAAGGGAATCTTAAATTTCACCATTTCTAAGTTGAAAGGAATGCTAAAACCAGTTAACAAGGACGTTGATCATGCATTGCTTTTGAACAAAAAAGGAGTCAGAATGTGCCTATACGTAGACCAATACTACAGAGAAAAAAAAACAGAAGGATTTTCCAAGCTATTGTTCTCTAGTAATAAAACATCTTCCGGTTGAAAAAGCCGGATCGACCGCTATAAAAAGAGATACTACATTTCACCAAGTAAAATTCATGGAGGGGTAAGTGTTTCTGCTGTAACAACAAAGGATTGACTTGACAACGGTTGGTCCACAATAAGAAGAGTTTATTCCGATAGCGAAATTCTCAACGGCGATGAAACTGACCTCTTTTATAAAATGGTTCCAAATCAAACATTGAATTTCAAAAAGAAAAGTATCAAGGAGGCAAAAAAAGCAAAGAAAGATTTACTGTTTTTGTCTGTGCCAACATGACGAGTGCCGCAAAAAGAAAATTGCTCGTCATCGGAAAATCAAAAACACCCCGATGTTTTAAGTCTTGCAAAGTGTTGCCTTTAAATTATATCTAATAAGCAAGCATGGTGTCATATCAGAGATTATCGAAAAAGAAATAAGAAACTGGAACCACGATCTACAAAACAAAAAAGAAAAATACTGTTAATGATCAACAATGAGGAAGTTGCATATAATTTACTTTTGATGAAAAACGTATTTAAAGTACAGCAAAATACTCTAAAAAGATATGTCTACAAGTAAACCCCCCTTAAAGTGAACTACTAATTAGTAATTAATTATTGAAATATTGAAATAATTCAAAAAGACAGGGTGGGCGAAAACGCAATCTGATTGGTGAAGAGGTTTGTGACGTCACGATCCGGTACATCTGCTTGTTTTCGTTTGTGTTTGCATCGAATTCTGAGCAGTTTTATCATAATTTAAGTAGTTTTGGTGTTTAGTGTATAATATAGGTTCAAAGGTAGTTAGTTGTGTTTAATCTAGTTTAGTGCGTGACTGTGTGATGACTTCAGCAGATTCAGAATTACAATACGAGAATGCGAAATACATAACAGTGCCTGGACATAAATATTATAAGTGCTGTATAGTGTCCAAATGTACTTCCACAACAATAACTACCCCCAACAAATTATTTTTTATTATACCTAAGGATGAGAAAATCAGGAAGAAATGGTTTATATTTTTCTTATAGATTATTTGAATGCAGAACATTTTGAGGTTATGCTTTTATTTACATTATATTTTAAAAGAAATCACTACACAAAATCCAACAAAGATATTTACAGGATAAAATAAGGTTCATATCAGACGCATACCTCCCAGCTTTCACTCCTTTTAGCTCAGCACCCATGAAATTCCTAAAAACGCACATTGCTAGTACATACATTTTTGGTGAATTATAAGATTGTCCTTGGACATATCCAACTTCCGTAGCTATATTATAAGACTGTACAGTTTTTAAAATAATTAATACGAGTATATAGATATTAACAATAATATAAGTTGATAACAATAACTATCCGTCGCACGTAAGTCGCATAAACACTAATGAGATGAGGATCTCTGTGTGAGTAAGCGAGACTCGTTTGGCCGATACCGGATCATGACGTCACAGTAGGCCCTCTTTGTTTACGGCTGCCTTTTGGCGCGGAGACAATTATTTTGATTTTCTATATTTTTTTTACAGGAAAACTATTAGTTAAAAATTTAAATTTTATATGGCAATTGATTTTATATAATGTGGGGAATTGAATAAGAGGAGAATAAAAAAATGTGCAAATTCCTCATTGTCAAGCCCATCCTACAACTGAAAACCTAATGCCATAAAGTTAGTTTATGTGCCACACAATATAACAGCAGCCCCACAATCCCTGGATCAAGGTATTATCGCTTGTCCCAAACAACATTATAAAAAAATGTTTTTACTTTTCTTTATTGGTTTGTATATTAATTATGAATACAGTCTGGAGTCGTGTTTCACAAGAACCTATCATTAATTGCTATAAACATGCTGGATTTTATCCCTGCTCAGAATTGGACGAAGGTGGTGAAATTCGTTTGGCCCAGTTGATTTTAAAACATAAAAAAAACTCAGCAGCTGTAGATGAAGAAGACTTCCTCAGTTTACGTGACTGGGCTATCAAAAATAATTCTGTGAAAGGGCTTCTAACCTCTGGCATACTTGATGAATTTCAAGAAGCGGAGGACTGTTTGGCAACTGGTGAGTACCTACCAGAAATTGAAATTGTACAGCCGTTAGAGAAACGCAGTTTAATGACGAGCCGGAATCAGAAGAAGAGGAAGAGCCAGGAATATTATTTTTGTTTGTTTGTATATTACGTTCAATAGATACATACTAGTTACATTTACATATATTGCTCGTTTAATGTTTACAACGAACACACTCGTTGTAACCGAGGTTGGTAAAAATCGCATATAGCGGACATATTTTTTGACACCAGCGCACTCGCTATTAACGGACCCGACTGTATATGATTCCGCCTTGATAATTTTCATTTGCGTGTTGCCCGCATTGAATTAATAAAAATGACGTCATTCCATTCTTATCGTAAAAATAGTATAACGCATCTACTGATGTCTGGCATAGTCTTATATTTGTTTTCTTTTTGTTACAGGATCAGTATGATAATTTATCAATACATACAAATAAGGGAATAGAGTTTTTAGAAAAATACGGAAATTTTGTCAGAGATAGGGCGAGTATAGAAACAGAATATGCTTCGAAGTTAAGGTAAGTTTCGTAGCAAATGTAATGTAATTTTTTATTTTAATGCCGCACTATTGGTTTAGATGTGATTAGTGTTATTTGCTTTGCAAACTTTCCGTGATATAAATGTCTTGATTTAATTAGCTTATACGATATATATTCCCATGTGTCATTACGTTAATAGCTGGGTCATTACGTGTTACATGATAGAATCAAATGCACTAGTTTCAAAAGTAAGACACTTTATAGTGTTACATGAAAAACAAAACCTTATTTACAAGGTCTGCTGTTTTAATTTTGAAGCGAAAACCACGAATATCAACAACAACCCATAACCTGATTGCATAAAATAGAACTGCATGCTTTTCATAGTTTTAATCTGTTAGACGTAGTACAATTTTTTTAAAGTTGTGTGTTGTTTTAGAGGCACTAATTTTCTATGACCCGCCCTGTAAATAGTCTTTATTGGTCTTCATTGGGAAGGTTTACCATATCACATAAATAAGACATATTTTATGTGAAATACCACAAATGTGACAGAAAATTTAATTGTATTGTAATAACATGGGCTAAAAACCTAATTTGTTTGACATTACCGAATATGTAAAAACCGAACTTTCCGGGTATATACAGGGTTCCACGTAGACCTTCCATTAGCCGTTTCAGGAGTACGGCTCGCAGTTGAATTCTGAAAATTCACGCACGTGGGTTTCTCAAAATTTCCAGTTCACTGAAAATATTGACGTTAGTATGGGACTTCCGGTTATACCGGAAGTAGACGTTAACTTTCTTATTTCAAATGGAATATGGTGTTTTTATTATGGATCTAGATTACTCCTCAAATTTTATGATAAGTTTCACTAACAATTTACGCACGTGGGTTTCTGAAAATTTCCAGTTCACTGAAAATATTAGTGTGGAGTGTAATATTTGTATGGGACTTCCTGTTATACCGGAAGTAGACATCAACTTTCTTATTTCAAATGGAAGATGGTGTTTTTTATTACTGATTGCTCGTCAAATTTTATGGTAGGTTTCACTAACATGTTAAAAAAAATTTTCTTAACCATTTTCGAGATGTTTGACTTTTTTCAAGAGTTTCTTAAAAAACATTGTCACATTTACACACCTGTATCTCTCTTATTTTTCAACCTGAAGAGTTGAAATTTTAAAATGCAAATTCTAAAATGCCACAAAATATTTGGAATTTACTAAAGCTAGTACAAGTTAGACAGGGTGTTAGAAATAGACCGGTCAATCGTCACAAATTTAAAACTTAATAACTCTCTTATCTTAAATAGAATAGCCAATATTTAAATAACGTTAGTTCATGTACTTTTTATTGTTCTTTCGATTGGTATCAGCATTCCCTATACCTAAGTCCTACAGATTTGAAGATATTTAAACATTATTTACGATAAGAAATAATTATTAGTCAGTTTATCAGGTTGCCTAGGAGATGAAAATTTTAAACGTCATCTTCCGACATAAGTAAAATATGCGACGACTTTTGAATATAACTTTTATTTAGGAGGAGTATAATCTAAGTCGTGTGGTTGCAAAGAGATTTCCACATAAACACAGATCAACTCGTTACATGATTAGAATACTACTAAAAAATTTCTAAAAATTGAGTGTTTCGTCCAAAATTTCATAAGAGTAAAGCATTATTAGGGAACAAAGAGATTTGTGTGTTATCACTTCACAATAAATGTTCGAAATTTGCATCGTTCACTTCGAGGCATTTGATGGCTCTTTTAATGATGATACCCGTGGCTCGAGAAAGGTAATCTTGTGTGGCCTCTAATACTCTAGCTAACATCTTGTTTTGTAGTAGGTGGTTCCTGGTAAACTTTGTTCTTAATGCACGCCCAGATACTAACATCTAGTGGAGTCAAGTCTGTGAGCGGGCCGGCCAACGATGAGGACCACCGTTAGCTATCCATCTGTCTTCAAATGTTTCCTGGAGTAGGCGGAGTTCTTGTTATGCCCGCTCTTTTGTCCCGAGGACTTCCAAGTTGTGGAATTCCTTGCTGGCTCATGTTTTTCCTTCTCCTCCGAACCTCGAAACCTTCAAGTCCAGAATTAACAAGTTGCCTCTTTCCTTCCTGTCGACACCCACGGTACGATAGTATTTAGGCTGTAAGCCCTCGTGGTGTGTTGTTGAAATATAAAAAAGGTCGCTTACTATCTGTGAGTTGTGTGGCGGAGCTCCATCTTGTTGATACCAAACCTCTGCAGCTTCATGTTCATGCAGCGAGTTCAGCGCTGCATTGTTACTTGCTGCAGAATGCGATAATACCCAGGACCTGTGAATACTGCACGTTTAGAATCCGTTCATACCTTTTTTTAATCTTACCATTATTACTGATATGAATAAAAGGGTCATATTTTGAAATTTAGTTTGAGTAAGTCTAATAATTATTTTAATAACATAATGTACTAATACGCAAATGAAATTCAGTATTGCTTAATATTATTGGTACCAACCTGTTAAGTTCTCATTATAAATGTTAAGGGCAAAAATTCTATTGTATTTTACTGCTCAAAATACATTGAAACTCCAACAATCCTCGGAATTTCGTTCTCTAGTAATGTGAGGATTTTCGTCCGATCAATAGTGACTGTTGTGACGATTGACCATGTCCCTCTGTGAAAATGTTGACTCATCGCACCATATAATTTTTCTTGAGAAATTTTAATCTTCTTGAGTTTTCAAAAGATACCATTCCGAGAATTCTACACGCCGGGAAAAATCCCCAGGTTCTAAATGGTGTATTAAAGTGAACGAAAATGGGGCCAATTTGTTAATTTTTAGAATTCTGTGAATAGTTCCGCTTGAAAGATGCAAATTTCTACTGCAGTATCTGATTGACGCATGCGGATAAGCAGATTGTCCAATAGCGTTTTTTTATTACCTTCTGAACGAAACGTTCCGTTCTCAGAACAATTTTTCAATAGTCTTCTGATCATGTCAGGAGTTGGCCTATGTCTATCTGGAAATCTCTCTGCAAACACACGACAGGTTCTGCTAACAATTCGATTACACTCCCCGTTAATAATAATTAAATTCAAAAAGTCATCGTTTGAGTAATTGAAGTGTGCCATTATTGTGGAAAATACTCTTTTATTAAAATACAATTGACAAACGTACTTTACAATACAAACATTAAGTTTACTTTCGGAAGATGACGTTTAAAATTTTCATCTCCTAGGCAACCTGATAAACTGACTGATAATTATTTCTTATCGCAAATATGCCTGGAACTGAACGTTGCAAATTTCGAACATTTATTGTGAAGTGATAACACACAAATCTCTTTGTTCCGTAATAACGCTTTACTGTTATGAAATTTTGGAGGAAACACTCCATTCTTAGAAATTTTTTAGCAGTATTCTGATCATGTAACGAGTTGATATGTGTTTATGTGGAAATCTCTTTGCAACCACACGACATCTTCTGTTAATAATTCGATTATACTCCTCGTAAATAAAACTTATATTCAAAAGTCGTCGCATATTTTACTTATGTCTGAAGATGATGTTTAAAATGTTCATCTCCTAGGCAACCTGATAAACTGACTAATAATTATTTTTTATCGCAAATAATGTTTAAATATATTCAAATCGGTGGGACTTAGGTATAGGGAATGCTGATACCAATCGAAAGAACAATAAAAAGTACATGAACTAACGTTATAAAATATAGGCTGTTCTATTTAAGATAAGAGAGTTATTAGGTTTTAAAGTTGTCACGATCGACCGGTCTATTTCGGACACCTTGTCTAACTTGTACTAGCTTTAGTAAATTCCAAATATTTCGTGGCATTTTAGAATTTGCACTTTAAAATTTCAACTCTTCAGGTTGAAAAATAAAAAAGATACAGTTGTGTAAATGACAATGTTTTTTAATAAATTTTTTAAAAAAGTCAAATATCTCGAAAATGGTTGAGAAAAATGACAACATGTTAGTGAAACCTACCATAAAATTTGACGAGCAATCCGTAATAAAAAAAAACACCATCTTCCATTTGAAATAAGAAAGTTGATGTCTACTTCCGGTATAACCGGAAGTATCATACTAATATTGCACTACACACTAATATTTTCAGTGAACTGGAAATTTTGAGAAGCCCACGTGCGTAAATTTTCAGAATTCAATTGTGAGCCGTACTCCAGAAACGGCTAATGGAAGGTCTACGTGGGAAACCCTGTATTCTTTATTTGCTGTTTCCAGTTCATTTGTTAGTGATTCTGGAGATCTTATTGACTTTCCACAGGACATTGTAAACGGCATTGCACATCAATTTTGTGAAGTATTTTTGCCCTCTAGTTTCTCTTTAGTGGTTCCGTCTAATCTTAGTCAATTCAATAGGTGGGGATACTTTGCGCTTTAAAAACTATCGCTCTGTGGTGGTGTCTTTTATGGTATCGAAGTCGCCCTTTGAGAGTGTCTTATATGATCTTATATATTATGAGTTTAAAGGTACATTAAGTTGTAATCAGCATGACATCATGAAATGCATATCAACCGTAACTAATTTGACAAACATTACACAGTTTCTCTAAGCTCCTGGTTCTAACGTTTAAACTGATGTTGTATATACTGATTTTTCTAGAGCCTTCGACGGGTTGAATCATGACATCTTAATTTCAAAGCTGGAACAATCCTTGTCTTTACGTTACTTGATAGAATTAATTAAATCCTATTTGTCCGGTTGTATATTGGCTGTTGGGTATCTTGGTTATTCATCATTTAAATATGTAGCATCCTCTGGTGTTCTACAGGGTTCAAATCTTGGTCGCTTATTGTTCAACATCTTTATTAATGGTTACTTGTTTTCTGAATGCCGACGGTGGAATTATCTGCAAATTTTCGATTTTTTTTTTAGACGTTTGTTAACAATCACGGGACCCATTTTGCATACCAAGTTGTTTTGATATTTGTATACCTACTGTGTGGTAAGGCAAGCATTTTTCTTCTGCTGTCTACTGAGCCTAATGCGTCGAACGTGTAGTACAAGCTGGTAGACTTTTTCAACATTTTGATGAGTAGTGACTATTTTGGGAGGGACACCGGCATCTTTATCTTAGCAAGAAGCCCTACCATATCGGAATTCCGAATACCACGTTTGACTGGATCTAAAATACGGCAGTTTGCCCCAATGTTTCCACCCAATTGGAGAATTCGAGTTGGATTTGTACATTTTTTTGTAGATACTTACGTCTCTGGTCAATTCCGTCCATCCCAGCTAACAACTTAAGGTCTTGTAGATTGATTACTATCTGACTTTGAAATTTCATACTTTGACAGCGATGTCGATATATACTTTATGTTGAAATGTTAAATTATGATAGCTATAGGGTACCTATAAATATGTCCGGGCCGAAGCATCAGAATTCGCCCTCGTAATCGCAGATTGCGTTGAAAAATAAAATTGTTCCAATTTGACGGGGACAAAATAACATCTTAGTGATATTAGAGAATAACTTTATCAGAATTTAACAACGAATAATGCCCTTTAAAAACCTGCACCTTCAAAACATGCTACCTTAGTATTGCTCAACATATGGACGGACGAGAGGTAACAGTTAATCGACAAGAACAGAAACACACCTCGTAGTTATTTAAAACAATGCTGACGTTAAACTTGAATATTTCAAGAGCACGCATGTACCTACTCCCACGAACCACCACTAAATTTAAATTACACGGGTACAAGCAAAGTGCTATACGGTCTGATCGGATAATTCATTAATTCCTGCCTTTAAAATGTTAAGTAGTTAGTTGTGCTTAATTTATCTCGAATCACTTAAAAGTGTGCGTTCCTTCAGAAACTAGGTAACATACAGGGTGTATGCAATTAAAGTATAACATTCCAACAAAATTATGACTACAGTTATGTAATAGTTATTTACGTAATGAGGCACGAAAATGATACTTTACAGGACGTGCAGGCAGGTTCCAAGGCTTATTCAAATTTCTTATTTTTGAATTGTAAAAAACACGAATTAAATAAATAATTTTGATGTAAGAAATTTTGAGAATAATAGAAGAATATAATAACTTATGACGATCAACTATTATTATTAGGAAAATAATGATTAATTACCTAAATACCATTAACCTCAATATACTTTAATATATGCCTGAAAACAGCTTATCTAACTAAGAATGTAGCTTGATATGGAAGGTATCTAAAAATTAAACACTTGGTTGCTTCGTAGTCAGACTACGAACTTCAATCCACCCTCCTATATGCTTTTTCGTTCTTTACCTAACCTCCACTCATTGCGTTTTTTGTTAACTTTAATATTTCTGAATATATATATATATATATATATATATATATATATATATATATATATATATATATATATATATATATACAGGATGATTCTTTGGCGAAAAATAAGGGGTGTCTTTTTTATAAAGTTTTTCTTGAAACCCCTTCTCCTCCAAGTTACAACCCTTTGAAATTTTGGCAAAAAAAGTTTTCATTAAATTTCTCCGTTATGAAATAATTTAAAAAAAAACTCTGGACGCAACAAGTGCGTTATGGTAGTGAATTTTCATAAAAATGTTTTTAATGCAAATATGTGTGTTTTCTTTTTAAGGAAGCAGGCATTAATTTTGGTTATCAGTAAAACCTATATAGTAAAAACAATGTGCCATGTTTCATAAAAATAACTTTATTGTGTGAAAATGTATAAAAATTTCCAAAAGTAAACTTAAAGTGTTCCCGGAAAAACTCGTTTCTTGGTCAACCTTATGAGTTAATAGCAAACTGGGCTATATGAAGCATTTGATCAAAATTCGCTACCATAACGCACTTGCTGCATCCAGAATTTCTTTTCTTACAAACATGCATTATATTTCGATGGAAAATGCAAAAATGCAATAACATAACGTGTTTGATTTAAAAAAAATAATAGCAAATATGTGGTTTTTTTTTCAGAAAGCAGGCATCAAATTTGGTTACCAGTATAACCTATATAGTAAAAACAATGTGCCATGTTTCATCAAAATAACTTTATTGTTTGAAAACGTACAGAAATTTCCGAAAGTAAACTTAAAATGTAACCGAAAAAATCTGTTTCTTGGTCAACCTTATAGGTTAATAGCAAATTGAGCTTTTCAAATATGAAGCATTTAATCAAAATTCGCTACCATAACGCACTTGCTGCGTCCAGAATTTCTTAACTTACAAACATGCATTATATTTCGATGGAAAATGCAAAGACATAAGGCGTTTTCCATTAAAAAAAATTATTTGTATCACCAACGACTTATGGGCCAGCCTGTGATGGTAGCAATAATTTTTTAAGGTGTAGCTCAAGACACCGTATATTTAATGTATACAATATTTTTTCATATCTTGTATAATAACGGATATATTGAGCTTTATTGATTTTTTACGAAAATTCGACAAAAATTATATACCATTAAACGATAAATTCTATAGCTAAGGCTACTGCCAAGCATCAGAGAAAGGGTCTATTTGAAATGAATTTTCTGGAAATATTTTAGTAAAATTAAGGACGATGACGGTTGAAACTAAGACTTCAGGGTTTGTAAAACATTCTTCTTAAGACATTTTCTTTCCAGAGCCCGTATTAGATTCAAGTTCTTTGCCTAAATGTTGCGAATTTTGACGTTTTAAATTGTCACTTTGACGTTTTGAGGAAAACCCCAATTTATTTTTCTTTAAATGCCCATAACTTTTTTGTCTTTTGACCTACATAACTAAATTTTGGCAAGCACCTCACCTATAATGACATAAACCAGCGTACCAAATTTGGTTGCCCTTGCTTTGTTAATTCCGGAGATATAATTATTTTTTTTGAAGGAAAACCCAAAATTTTCCGGGAAAACCTGGGCCGATTTTCCTGACTAACGAACTTATCCAAGCCATTTACAAAAGGAAGGTATTCGCCAAATTTAATCAAAATCTGCCCATTATTTTTTGAGTTATCGGTGTGATACATATATATATATACATACATACACATATATATATATATATATATATATATATATATATATATATATATATATATATATATATATATATATATATATATATATATATATATATATATATACATATACATATAAAAATTGAACCCGGATATGTGTTCTGGGGGGCCTAATTAGCGCTCATTTGAAGAAATTTTTTTTTTCAAAATTCAAAAGTCGGGATCTCCTCATTAGTGAATTTTTTTAAAGAAAATTCACTAAAAAACGAAATTTTGCAGATGCATAAGGCTAACAAAATGGCAGTTTTAAATGGATTTTGTAACCCTATAATGTTATCACAAGAGCGTGAAAAAACCTACCCTTACATTATTTTTATCAGTACTTTTTATTGTGTGTGCCGTTTTCTATTTAAAAAAAGATTTATAAAAAGCCTGGACGCAGCAAGTGCGTTATGGTAGTGAATTTTCATAGAAATGATCTGGCACAAAATATTTTATAACTTTTTTTTCTTGTAACATAGAAATCTAAATTTTGGTATATAGTTTGCTTTTTATATCGTAAACCTACCTACCAAATTTGGTTATCATAGATTTTTTATTTTTTAAGATAAAAATTTTGTTCAAATGAAAACTCACAATTTTCCCGGAAAACCTCGTCCGATTTTATTGATTAACGAACTTGTCAAAGCCTTTTACAAAAGGAAGGTACGTGCCAAATTTTATCAAAATCGGCGTATTATTCTTTGAGATAAAAAATTTTTTTGAATGAAAACTCAAAATTTTCCCGGAAAACCTCGTCCGATTTTCCTGAATAACAAACTTGTCAAAGCTATTTATAAAAGAAAGGTACATGCCAAATTTTATTAAAATCGGCTAATTACTTTTTGAGATAATAATTTTTTTCGAATGAAAACTCAAAATTTTCCCGGAAAACCTCGTCCGATTTTCCTGACTAACGAACTGATCCAAGCTATTTACAAAAGAAAAGTACATGCCAAATTTTATCAAAATCGGCCTATTATTTTTTGAGTTATCGGTGTGATACATATATATATATATATATATATATATATATATATATATATATATATATATATATATATATATATATATATATATATATATATATATATATATATATATATATATATATATATATATATATAAACATATAAAAATTGAAACTGACCCCGGATATGGGTTCTAGGGGTCCTAGATCGCGCTCATTTGAAGAAATTTTTTCAAAATTCAAAAGTCGAGATCTCTTCATTAGTGAATTTTTTCTAAGAAAATTCACTAAAAGAAGGA